>CM039719.1:49078922-50442511 GCA_022539455.1 Dendrobium nobile | reverse complement strand
CACTCCCAACAACAGTTTCAGGCATCATGCTACTAATTACTTAGAATTTTTGCTATAAGATTTCAAACTAGCTCAAATCAAGCTAGTTGATCTCAAATAGAGCTTGATCAGAACCCAAAAAAACAATTATATTTCTTCTAATTGGAACCTTTAACTAAAATTATGAACCCTGGTACTAAAGGGGAATTTGCCACTCTGCAAAAAAATTCAAAGCTACATATTCCTTACATTCAGAGTATTAGGAAATAAGTTTAATATATTATAAAAATATATGAACTAAAACCTCGAAGCATCCACATATTATACAATCACTATATCAAAAATCATCTAACCTAGCAAACCAATTTTCTCAATGGAGAAAGAGAGGAAAAGTTATCGGTTGATAGATGAGACTTCAAATGCCTCGGGCAACAACTGTACTTGACCTCATTACAGGATACATCTTTAAAAAGCTACAAAGATTTTCCAGCTATGCAATTTGCAGAAGCAATGCGAAGTAAGTATATAAAAATGAGTGATTCTCAAATAGACCTTTCTAACAAAAATAAAAAATGATCGTGCATGCTTAAATTCTACCAGCCTGGGCAACATTTTTTTTCAGAACCAAATAACCTGACTCAGAGCAATCATCCTCCACTTCAAACACAACTTGCAGATGACCAAAATTTGAGCATCCCAAACACGCATCAGACAGTACATGCTAATATATCCTGCATGAGCCTACTTCCACTCCCCGGAGTCATCTGCTACGAGAATTTGCACTAAAATTAAGTGACTCTCCTTTTGCTTCCACAGCAAGGCGGAGAAGCCTTTACAAACTCACCTTCATTAAACTTTTGCTACGGCGGAGTGTCGGACGCTATGTCACCCTCTCGGTGACAGCAGCGGACCTTGACTCATTTTTCTCCCTCCTGGAGAAGATAGAGAACCTCAACTCTTTTTTCTCCCTCTTAGAGAAGGCAAAGAACCTCGAGGACTGGACTAAGAAGCCTTTCTCCTAAGGCTACAGGAGGAGCTAGCCCGGAGCAACCGTGTAATCCCCTCACACTACTTCTCCCTCAAGCTCAAGCTCACCTTCTTCTTTCTCTCTTAAACCCTGATTTTCTTCTCAAAAGATTCTCTCAGAGCTCATTCTTTAGTCACACGTTCCTCTCTTGATTGTCAAGAAAAACTTAAACTATAGCTTTTGTAATAGGCTTGAAGAAACCTTAAAAATTCAAGTTAGCCATCACCGTTCGTACAGTACGATCAGTTCAAAACTAATCTCATCCAGTACCATATGAACAGCCGTTCAAACAAACTGTTCAAATTTTATGAACACATCATAGGTTACGATCAATAGATCGTCCCGTATGAATTGTTCTATTTCCTCTATTCGTATAGGATGATTCTTGGGATGACTGAAACTCGTCATTGATAATCATTCATACTGCTCTCTTCGTATAGTATGGTTAGTTCATTTCAAGTAGGTCCAATACAATATGAATATCGTACAGTACGATTAGTTCAAAAATCATGGTTTCGTTTAGTACGATCACTGGGACGACCATATTTCACCTCTGCTAATCGTTTTGTACAATCAATATCGTACAACACGATCAGATATCATTAATTAAATCATAATTTGATTGACTAATCACGAATGTTAATTTTAGAAAGATTTCAAATGTTTGTACAGTACGATTGAATTCGTACAGTACGATTAATTCAAAAATCAAATTCCAAAAGTTTACTTAAATTAATATAGCGGCTACAATTGATCGTATTGTACGATGTATTCATAAATTTGAACGATTCATTTGAACGATTGTTCATATCGTGCTGGACGGAACTTACTATACGAACTTCAATCATACTGTACGAACAATAACGACTAACTTGAATTTTTTGGGTTTCTTGATGCCTATTATAAAAGATATGTTTTAAGTTTCACTTTATAATCAAGAGAGCAATGTGTGACTCAAGAAGAAACTCTGAGAGAGAAGCTTTTGAGAAGAAAATCAGGGTTTGAGAGAGGAAGGAGAAGGTGAGCTTGACCGTAAGGGAGAAGTAGTGTGAGGGGATCACATGGTTGCTCCACTGCACCCTTGCTCCTCATGTGGCCTTGGTGAGTCTTTTGGAAGCACTCCAAGTAGAGAGGCTTCTTAGTCCAGTCCTCGAGGTTCTCTGCCTTCTCTAGGAGGGAGAAAAAGGAATTCAGGTTTCTGCTTTCTCCAGGAGGGAGAAAACCGAGTCAAGGTCCGCTCCGTCACTGGGAGGGCGACATAACATCCGGCACTTCGCCGTATCAAAGGTTTGGTGAAAGTGAGTCGGTAAAGGCTTCTCCGCCATGCTGTGAAAACAAAAGGAGAGTCACTTTGTTCTATCTCGGAGCGGAACACTCCGTGGAGTACACGTATGTCAAGGTAAACGAAACCACTATAAAAATCTCTGGTATGTTTTTTTTTTCTTTTCGCACTTTTACATTTCCAGCATTTCATTTCTGTTAATAACTGCTTGGGAAAATGCTGATTATTGCTCCGTCACATAGGTTGAAATTTTATCGTAGTAAAATTTAATATTTCTGATAAAATTTCTCGTTTCCGCAATCAATCAGGATTTGGTATTTTCAATTACTGAGAAGTTTTTCAAAAATATTATTATTGTGATTTTGAAGTCAAGAAAATTCTTTAAAGCACCAATTCACCCCCTTTTAGTGAGCCTCGGGCTAGTTCCATAAGATTTAACAACCTTCATGTCTTTCAGTCTATCCCCACAAATCCGATGGTCAACTATAAGAGATTTCACTTGCATTCATTTTTCTGATGTGAAATATGATGGTAATGTTGTCCCTATCATAGTTCTTTAAAGCTTTAACCAAACCCTTGTACACTCTGGCTTGGAATACTCTAGATCATTCTTTACCTTCTTCTGGATTGATCTTTTCCTAGTCCAATAAGAACTCTCTCAATCCCATCTCGTGTAAGCTAGATCACTGTCTTGATAACAAAGATTGGCCCGGTAGCCACCCTGATTCTATAGTCACTTTTAACAAATTATCATTCTCTGATCATATTTAACGTTCCACCAATAATTCTAAGAATTTCAATTTCAGTTTCAAGAATTATTGGACATTTTGTACCCAGAGTTCTCGGTTATGTTAAAGAAATTTGGAGTACTTATGCAAAACCTGATATCATTTTTGTATAAAACAAGAAGCTAAACGTGACCAACAAAATTGAAAGGAGCTCCACTATTTCCTCCAATATTCAGCATTCCTTAACCGAGGTTGTTTCAAAATTGAACTATTAGTTGTATTGTGACCCTTAAAGTAGTGCTATTATTATTGCGGATAAAACGCTTTTTGCCTTTGTTATTCAACTTTCCATCATTAAGGTTTCCTATGTCCAACAAAAAAGATAAAGCTAGTTTGCTCTCAAATGGTGAGAAAAACATCAAAGTCCTGTATCAAAGGATGAATACAAGGAAATCATTTAATTGTATTAAAATTTTAAAATCCTGAAATGGTCACTTCCTCCATTCCAAGAGAGATTTCTACCATAGATACTCATAGGTCTATTTCTATTCATGAATGGAAATATGGTGTTTGAATATAGTAATGAGGGTAATAATAAAGACTTAGATGTTGCTTGGAAGAGTGCGAGTGTTAAAGAAGTGAAGAACAAAATTGGCAAAGCAATGACTAACAATATGCCAACTATCACGAGGAATTCAACTACAATGCCATAAATACATGTACAGTTATAACATTCTAACATGTAGACTCTAGAGAAGTCATTACTTTCATTTTTTCCATTGTGTAAGAAACCTTCATTTCTAGTATAGTCTTGGATCTTGCTTGCAGCTGATAAAATTATTTGTTAAAAGCCTGTATTTCCCTTGCAGGGCTTTTGACGATGTTGATAGGATTACTCTCTCAATTAAGTTGACAATGTATGGTACTCCTTGGATGAAAGCTTACATCTCTAATGTCTATTTCTACATCAATGTCAATGGCTGCTAGAGGATATTTTTGCCTCTTCTAGAAGACTATACCAAGGATCCATCCTTTCTCTTTATAGGTTTGTCATTTCTAAAAATGGGTTGTGTTGCCTTCAAATTGAAGTACAACTCACCAACCAATTCAAATATATCAACCAAACAAAACATCAAATTTCACCTCTTTTCTGAAGATTTTATTGTTTTGCCAAAGTAGAAGGCCCCAATGTTAGTAATCTTACAAAGGAGCTCGACTTGTTCAATGCATAATTTAGCCCCTTGTGTCATAGGAGCAAGAGCCAAATCATTTTCTTCAACAATGTTGTGAACTATGATAGTCTTACCAACATTATAGGTATCCATTTTGGCAAACTCCTTGATTCTTATTTACCCCTACCCCTATTTTTTGTCTTTGAATTTTCCCTTTGTCAACCTTTAATTGATAAAATCTATGATAAAATGTCTTCGTATAAAGGAGGCGGAAAGGGGTCCGGCCCCTTTGATTAGCCGCCCACTTGTATGGGCCCCGCTTGGAGCAATTGAGAGGGGGGGGGGGGTAAGAGGGAAATTTTGAATGAGGGAGGTTTGAATTAGGAAATTAATTGTATTAATAGGAGGATTTGTTTTAGGGTTAGGGGATGCATGATTTGAGTTTTCTCTTGGAGTTCTTGATTTTTTTGGCTCTAGATTGTTTTATCTAGAGATTTGGGAGAGAACGATCCTCCTATCAAATTGAGGATCATTTGTATCTTGTTCTCGTGTTTGTTTGACTTTGTTTCTCCTATTGCAATCCATTATTTTGGGGCTGATTTCACCCAGGTTTTGCATTATTCTTGTTGTTTTCACCAATTAGTAATAGGTTTGCTTGCGAACTCAAGTATTTCCCTTAGGGTTACTTGCGAACTCAAGTATTTCCTATCAAAAGGTTACTTTGTGGATTGTTCATCAAGTTATACTACCACATGCTTTATGGTGGAATTTATTTCTTTGCTTCAGTATGGGTGAGATGATTATCCACTTATGATGCCTCATGTTATGT
Source organism: Dendrobium nobile (assembly GCA_022539455.1). NCBI lineage: Eukaryota > Viridiplantae > Streptophyta > Magnoliopsida > Asparagales > Orchidaceae > Dendrobium > Dendrobium nobile. The sequence continues at coordinate 50,437,494 of CM039719.1, read as the reverse complement.
CCTAAATTGGTTTAGGCTTTACATGTAGCTATTTTCCTAGGTATTTTCTTTAGCATGTGGTTGATACATTTTATCTGCCTTTGCGCATTTGTTGCTTCACCCATTCATTTTTCGTGATGTTAATTTTTCTCTGATCGATGAAGTTGCTCGCTCTTATTGTTCATTATTTTTTGGCATTGATCCCACTATTGTTTTGGGTCGAATTTGTTAGTATATATCCATGTGGTTTTACCTTATAAGACCTCTAGCTTGTTGCTTCCCTATGCTAGTAATGTGGTGGTTACATTGACTGTGCTAGCACATACATTCTGATCATACTGATTATAGTTGTGTTACTATTTAACAATGTTGATTGTCGTTACTTTGTATGAGCAAGTTTTGGCCATGCTGCTTCATTTTGCCTATGTGCTTGTTGAGTTGCAATGTGTAGTGGCAGCATACTATTAGAGCTTCTCTATTTGCAAAATATAATGCTACTCATTTGGTATTGTGTACCTACACTAAATTTTAGGTCCATTTGTGATTTTACATGTGTGTTGGCTTCATGGTGGCAATGTTGACTTATGGCTTGCTCCCTTTTGGATATTGTTTTTGCGGACTAAGAGAGTTTATAATTTATGGTTTATACTATTATGGTGCATGGCAAGATGATATTACATTTTGATTGACCCTCTACTAACCTCACTTGTCCTTACTAGGATTCCTTTTGGTTGAGGATGGTGAGAAGAATGGCTCAAGGTTGGTTTTTGGGTATTTTGATTATTATGTTGGTTTAAGCCTATTGGCCTGTTACTTTAGATCATACCCCGACCACTTGGTTAAGTGGAATTTTTGTTTCTTAGGTAATCGTAATTTTCTGTGGCAAATGATCTTCATTTATTTCTTCTATCCTTTCATTAGCCTTTTTTTTCAAAGTTGGAATGTGCTTGTGATTTCATGACATTTAGGCGGGAACTTTGAACATCTCTGTCTAACTGGTTAATTAGAGAAGTTTCTGTCTCTTTGTTGTTATGTTGAATTGGATAATACTAGTTTTGAGGTGAAGTTCTCTGATTTGGGACTTTGACCATCCTTATGTTTCCATGATTAAGGTGCTAATGAAGAGTGATGAGCATGATATGTTTTTTTTTTCTTCGGAAAATTTGAGGGAATCATCCAAACTATATTAAGAAAAAGTGAAAGCACAAATCTGTAAAAGAAAAATCCATGGCTTCGTGCCCTCAAAGCCAGTCTGCAATAAAAGCGATCCCAAAGCTCTCCATAAAGGCAGTATCAACAAAATCGCCTTAGATACTAAACAATGCAAGCTAACACAAACCCAAGAAAGCGAAAAGTAGACCACCAGCAAATGAGGTATTAAATCGTATCTAACCTGCGCAGCGTAACAAATTTCCTTAGCGAGAAGGCAATCAAAAAACCCGTAAGAAGCAGAACTCGAAGACATAATCGAGAGTCTGCAATGGACTAAAATGGAAAACGAGTCTCCGCTCTCCGGCGAAGTTGAAGCTCGGATCTTTGGAACTAAAACCCTAGTTGTTTTATAAGAGTAAATATTACGAGTAGGAAGGCAGATCAAAATAATCAGGAAAACAGAGAAATTTAAATATATTATTTTATTTTAGATTTGAAAGCTTTTTGGAATCAAGATATCTCGGCTGCAAATTATAACTATTTTTTTTAAACCATTGAATCATAATTTTTCGAATAATATTCAATTAAATTTGACCAAGGTTAAGGATTTATTTGAAATAATTTTTTTTATTTTTTCTAATAATAATCATAATTTCTATTTAATTAATATTTATTATTTTTTTTAATAATTTGTAATACTATAAAGTTATTTTTTTCAATAACCTTTCAAAAAATTATTTTTCTACAATAATTTTACAAAAGCAGGGGATCTATACTGGGAATTTTTATTGCGTCCTCCCACCTGACGTAGAGATGCGTCCTCCCAACGCCAAAAAACTCGGTTTTTGCTCGATATTGCTAGATATTATTTGGTAATAACGAGGAATATCATCATGTGAAGACCAATACCAAGTTATACCGAGCTATACCGAGCAATACCGAGCAATACCGAGCACATACCGAGTTTTCTCTAGGAATAACTATGTATTTTTTTGTATTGCTATTGCTCGGTATTGCTCGGTATAGCTCGGTATTGGTCTTCACATGATGATATTCCTCGTTATTGTTTGGTATTGCTCGGTATTTGCTTGGCATTTCTCATTTTTTAGCGTGATTTTAGCTCTGGGAGGACGCATCTTTACGTCAGGTGGGAGGACGCAATAATAATTCCTATACTGGGGCCTGAGAGCACGGCCCCCACCAGCCAACAATTAAAATAAACCTATTACAAATTATATTAGTATAATACTTAATTTATACATAATTAATAATACAATAAATTTAATTTCTAAAACAAATAAATCCCTCCACTTCTTCGGCCTCCCCTTTGCATGGTAATTTATTTCATTTTGCTGATAACGTGGGCCTCTCTCTCACTCTTCTTTATCTCTCTCTCCCCTTGTCTTTCTTCTTTATTTTTCTATTTCATTTTCTTTGATTCTTTATATTTCTCTCCCCCCTATTTTTTTTGGAAAAAGATAAGGCATTGGTATGTTGTAAAAATGATAAGGTAAGGTTATGTTGCAATAACATAATAAATTAATAAAAAAAATTTAATAAATTTTAAAAGGTAAATAAATAAATTAAATAATATTAACTTCATAATTTTGTATATTTATAATTTTTTAAATAAATATGAACCATTATATCAAATAACTTTAATATATAATTAATTTAGAATAAGTTAGAATATTATCTTAAATTAATTTAAATTTAATTACAATAATTATAGTTAAAAATTAAAAATCAATTTAATTAATTTAAATAAAATAATCTTAACTATAAAAATAATTTATTTGAACTCCATTCATTAACATAATCTTATGAGAGAAATATTAATTTCTCAATATATAATAAGATAGAGAGTGATATGTCTATATCTTTTTAATAAGAACAATTATAATTTTGAATATATATTTTTATAATTTTTTATTAAAATCTTATCTCAATATCTACTATTACACTAAAAAAAATATTATTTGAACAGTTATTTAACGGCTAGTATTAATTTGTGCCCCTATTTACAAGAATCTTCACAAATAATTGTAACAATTCTATGTTGACCCTCAAGATTATATTCAATAAAAAAATTAGATGCATGATCGAACATAATTTGAAATCTATCATAATAAAATGTAGTCATAAAGATTATCACATTAAAATTACTTACATCAAGCAATAGAAAATATATTTTTGATTAATAAATTCGAGTTTAAGTCAAAGGAAAATTTTAAGTGGGGACCTCTTGCTTGAATTTCTTGCTCTTAATTCTTTATTATTTTAAATTGGTTGCAACTTGCAAGTAATCCTCTCTCGCTTTTTTTTTATATTGAGTACATGCTCTGTATTTTCTGAATAGAGAGGGAAAGAATGAAATGAAAAGTTGCCCAAAACCTTACGGCTTTGCTGTTGGAAGTTAGCTAAAGTTAAATTTTCCTTTTCTTTTGAAATTAGATTAAAGTGCATAATACTTCTATAAATAGCAAGAATAAATAACACATATTTAAAACATGCTTATATTTTTATTTTTTAAATACATTTATTTAGTGTAATTTTAAAGCCACTTATTTTCATTTTTAAAATAAATAAAGTTATTTTAAAGTACAGTCAATTTAAAAAAGGAAAACAATCATAATCAGCAGTCATTGGTACTTACTCTCTCGTGATCATCCGAACACAGCATAAATGAATAAAATTAATATATATTTATGATACTAATTTTTATTTTACTTCAGAAAATAAATAAAATAAACTAAATTATGAAAATAAAATAAAAGATCCATAATGGACCTTAGAAAGTTGAACATATTTTTATTTTATACAAAAATATAAATCCAACAAAAGAAAATTATAAATACTAAATAAAATAGAAAATAATTCCAAACAACCCTCAAAATTACACTTATTTGTCTCGTATTATATGTTGAATTACATGTAACTCTAATATATTATATATTGTATTGCATGTAAACCTAATACTTTTATATTTTATTTTATAGTTAGATGGTGTGCTATTTCTTTCTATTCATTAGATTTATTATATTTGGTACTGTTCATTACTATTTAAATTTATCATACGTTACAATTTTTAAAGGTAATAAGTTTTCTTTATTTTTGTTGATTTTAAATGTTTTTTTACAACTTTATAGATAAAATATCCATATAAAGATATTATGGAATGTCTTATTTAGAGATGAAGTGCAAAAAAAATTAAATTAAATTAAAATACTCTAAAAGTTGAAAGGCCTTTAATTTAATTTTGAATCTATTTATCTATATATTTTCACCATATTTTTAGATACAATTATGTCGATGTGTTATACTCAAACTTTATTTGCAAGATATTAAGAAACTCATAGAGTAAGAGATTAGAGAGAGAGAAAGATTATTATATTTCTTATAAATACAAGATTTGAGTAACAATGATTTAAGGATACATTCACATTCAAAATAAGTGAAAATGATATATGATAATTATGAGCTATATTCATATATTTTAAAATAGAATGACTAGCTAAAATTCATATTAATAGTCTAATTTTTAAGTATTTGCATGCTACTATAGATTACTATTTAGTTTTATTTTCTTATAAATAAGATGATTAAAATTTTTCATCATTCCATTAATTATCTCATATTTTTTAAAAAGAATGACCATAACATTAAAAAAATGTTACCACAAATATTACTTTTATTCACAATTTAGAAGTATTGACTATATATATTTTAAAAAAATTAATTTTTGATGATGGGAAAATCATACTTTTAGAACATATTTTTCATTTAGAAATTAGAATCAACCAAATGAGCCCTTAAGAAAAAGCTTTACCTATACTCAACAAAATAAAGTTGCACTCACATACATGTGAAATGATCTACGGAAAAGTGCATATTTTTTTAGCAATATGTCATTTCAAATTTTTTTTTCTTTTTTGTGAATAGTATGTGATCACATGGAAATATAAATTTATTTCTCTTTCCACAACTCACAAAGCTAAGAATTCACAACTAGCTAATAGTGGAAGATGGCCTTCTTTTCTCTCACAGGACACATATCTGCTAGTCTTTTTCTTCTTTGATCGCATGATCAGCTTCCACTCGTTGAAAGTAACGCTTTATGAATGATATAAATGATTTCTTCAGCAGGGAAGACCTGTTTCATGACAAACCAAAGGAATACACCTCATCAGGGAGAAGGAGGTTGTCCCCTTTTGATCAGGTACCAACTTCGAATCAATTATTCATATTTTCCCATGCGCTTGAAATGATTTCGGATGATTTAGGGTTCGTTTGGGACAGCTTCTTTTTTAGTAGAAAACTGCTTTAAGAAGCAGCAAAAAAGCCGTCCCAAACAAAATATTAGACTTTGTTTGGAACAGCTTTTTTATTGTTTCTCAAAGCAACTTTTTAGTACAAAAAATTTTCTTTGAAAATCAATAAAAAGCTGTTCCAAATGAAATCTTATTGACTTTTCAGTGATTTTGTTTTTCTTAATAAAGTTGTTAAGTATAGAACGGAAAACATTTCATTTAGAAAAATGTGAACCTTTATTTGGATTGAATGGTGCAGTGTGAGAGGCAATCCAGAAGCTTTGAAATGATTTCGGATCTTAACTCATCCTGCCTATCAGAGACCAGCTCGAAGAAGCCCATTATCGAGTTCACCTTAGGGAGGCCTTAGCAATCAAAGCTGGAAATTATATAATTATATATATGTAATGAGCAGATTTTCAAATTCGGACATCTATCGATCTTTTGCATCAAGAGATACTAACCCAAAGTGAGTGAGTGAGAGCGAGAGAGATAAAGACAGTGAAGTGTTTACAAAGCATATCAATCTAAAGGGCAAAAAGGCCATGTTCTATAAAGTGCAATTAGTTTTCTGTTTTTAGATGTAAAATGTGTAAAATTATGACCTCAAAATTTTCCCCCATCAAATCTTTTTATGGTATGATTGAGATATCTTATTTATTGCAGATATTCGATTAAGATGCTCAAAGATATGATTAAATCTTTTTTTGGTGGGTTATGAAATTTCTTGTTGATTTTATAGGATATTATAAAATATTGTAACTAATTCACATGTAATCACTAATACATGAAATCGCTAAAATCATAAGAAAAACATCTCAACAACAAACACATAAACGCATCATCAACTACAACACAGAAGTACAACTAATAATCAGAGGGGCCTTGATCTGGAGGAGGTGGTTGGTTACATATTGAAAAGTAACTTTAATTGTAGCTACATTCATGTTAACCGAGTCAAGATGCCCTCGGATCCAACCCATTTCCTCATTATATCTAGCATCCTGCTGATTCAAGTGATTCTCAATTTGATCAAAGCATTGATCAAATGAGTTTCTATTCTGTCAAAATGTTGGACCATTAATTGGTAGAAATTCTAGTCTGGTCCAAGTGCAGGTGCATGTGCTAGACCAAGGGCTCCTCCTTCTTCCTCAAAATCATCTCCCTTAGAACTTTGATCCCGCCCAAATAGTGCCCAAGAAGAGGCATCAGTAAAGAAAATAGGATATTCAATGGGTGAATCAGGACGAATTAGGTTATACTTTTTCTTTAAGATATAAACAACTAGATGTCCTAAGACCATATTTTTCTTCCTTTTGTTGTGAGGAAGTCCAATATCAAAAAGTTTGTAATATAATCCATGATAAGTTGGGCTTTATCAAAAAGTTTTTTAGTCATAATCAAGTAAATGATAGTAGACAAAAGAGAAGTCAAGTTTATGCGATCACCAGCTTTTGGAATTATAGAGGTTCTCAAAACATGATGAATGATCCTGACATTTTGGTTGAGAGTGTACACACGAGATAGATGGATAACTTTGGCAATACCTCTAAGAGTTTGATTTATTTCTGACCAATCAAAATCGGCTCTAGAGGTTAAAGTGTCACTACAGGAAATTTATCGATTACCAGCGGCCTGGACCGGCGGTTTTTCAGCCGCCGGTACTAACGGCGATTTACCCGGCAGTTTGGCCGTCGGTTAATACCGGCGGCCCAACCAGCCGTCATGCAAGCTTATGTCGCCAGAAATAGCGACGGTCACAAAACTGTCGGGTAAATCGCCGACCTTAAAAGTTACTGGCACTATACCAGCGGCTAAAACCGCTGGTGTTAAGTAATTTTATTACGGGCGCTTTGAACCGCCGGAACACCACCGGTAAAAGCCCTAAAATAAACCATCCCGAGCCTCCCATTTCATTCCATCTCGTGCTCTTTCTCTCTTCGGCTGCGCTCGCCCCCTCTCCTCCTCCCGCCCTCTAGCTCGACCGAGTTCATTTAAGCCGCCGACGAGCTGTCTCCGGCCGTCGACGAGGTCCCTCCGGCCGCCGACGAGGTCCCTCCGGCCGCCGACGAACTCCCCACTGCAAGGTCGAAGTGCTCTCCCAACTCCCGTGCGCGACGCCGCCTCCGAGGTGATCATTTTTATTTTTTTTTAATGTTTTTTGTTATTACAGTTGGTTTACATCAAGGAAAAGGTCTAAGCCTATATCTTTGCTTTAGTCATGGATGTTCTCATTAGAAATTTGCTTGTTGTATGCTTTTTGTTGATGAAATTTTACTTGTTAATTTTTGTTATTTGGGTTAGATTACATCAAGGATCATTCTTAAGTCAATATCTTTTTGCTTTAGTCATGGATGTTCTCACTAGACATTTGTGAGAGGATGTAGCCAATATTGTTTTGCTTTAGTCATGGATTTTCTAAGTAGACCTTTGCGAGAGGATGTACCTAGTTGTATGCTTTTTTTTATGATATTCTACATATTGAAAAGACTAGAGAGGGAGTTGAAGGTAAACTCGAATTAGGTACGTCAACTATAGAGTCTAAAGGTTTTTGCTTGAGTAGTAGCAATAGACCTAGTAGAGTGACGGTGAAATAAAAAAATGCATGTATGATTAAAAGTACACGTTTAGAGTGATGGTGAAATAGAAGGTGATATTTTAGTAGCAATAGGCCTAGTGAGTGGTTTGTGACTTTGGGCGATCAAGTAATTAATAAAAGTACACGTTTTAGATATCTTGGATCTTTTGTTTAGAGTGATGGTGAAATAGAAGGGGATATTATCAGCACAATTCAAGTTGGATGGTTGAAATGGAGGAATGAATCGGGCTGGTTGTGTGATAGAAAAGTCCCCCTCACATTAAACGGAGGCCTTCTGATGACCCGGTAAGGAAAGTGGAGGTATTAGATTTGACTTATTTTAATAAAAGTAGAGGTAGACCTAAGCATCCTCATCTCTGCAACACTTAACTTAGTATTATGCTTCTCAACAACGCTTTACCCCTAGAGATAGAATACGGAATGGGCATATACATGAAAATGGTGGAGTACCTCTAGTGAATGATGAGATTAGAGAGTGTCTCCTTAGATGGTTTGGTCACATAAAACGACAGCCTTCAGATGGCTCAGTTAGGAAACTAAACATATTAGATTTGACTTATGTTAATAAAAGTAGAGATAGACCTAAGTATCCTCATCGTTGTAACACTTAACTTAGTATTATGCTTCTCTTTTAATGTCCAACATTCGGCACCATAACATTTTGAACTCTTTTTTGCTCGGGTGGATGAGTGGCTTGACCCTTAGAGATAGGATACGAAGTGAGCATATACATAATAAGGTTGGCTCCAATGGAAGATAAGATTAGAGAGAGTTGCTTTACATGATTTTATCACATTAAACGGAGGCCTTTTGATGACCCGGTAAGGAAAGTGGAGGTATTAGATTTGACTTATGTTAATAAAGGTAGAGGTAGACCTAAGCATCCTCATCTCTGCAACACTTAACTTAGTATTATGTTTCTAAACATAAGCATTATTAACTCTTTTTTTTCAAGAACTCTCCATAACATTTTTCTTGGAACTTTATCATATGCTTTCTCTAAATCAATAAATATCATATGAGATGGTTGTGAGACCTACAATATTCCAATTCAAATAAAGTAAACTTGTTCGTTAAGGTTGCATATCTTCTAATAAATATTTTCATAACTATGTAGGGGACATTTGATTCAACGTTCAAATGACTATCTAAGAAGAGAGATATTGGATGTATAATAGATTGTTACCGGGTCGAAAATGATTAACAGATGAATTTATAAAGAGAGTTGAGACTTTCATTCAAGTTGCATCTCAACTGCCTTCCTTTAAGTTTGATAAAATATTTAGATGTCCATATTCAAAGCATAAAAATCAAGCATTCCTCAAGCCCGATGATGTGAAGCTTGATTTATATCGTAGGATATTTCTTCTAGATTACTAGATTTGGACATCACATGGTGAGTACGAGCCACACAGAGATGCTCATGCCAGTTTATCCACAGCTTATGAAATATTTGATGAAGATCAAATGAGTAGATCGTATGAAGAACTTATTTTTGATGTAACATGTCCTAATTTAAGGGCTAGTGTGGAAGAGCCATCAAATGCAGAAACGCAAAAATTCTTTGAGTTACAACATGCAGCTCAAAAACCTATTTGGGACGATTACAGTGCTCATTCAAAATTATTCATTGCAGTGAGGATGCTAAGTATTAAAATTGAGTATGATATTCCTCGTGATTATTTCAATGACTTTATTGGTCTTCTCAAGGAAACTAATCCAACTAATAATTTAACTCCCTCAAATTTGTATCGAATGAAGAAATTAGTATCCAAGTTGGGTCTCACTGCTATAAAAATTGATTGTTATATCAATGATGTATGTTATACTACAAGGATGATGCAACTGAAGTTTATTGTTGCACCTGCAATGCTCCTCGGTTTAAGCCAAAGTCGGGAAAATAATATCGTCAAAAGAAAGATGTTTCATATTCCCGTTTATTTTATTTACCGATCATTCCAAGACTTCAGCGACTCTATGCATCAATGAATTTAGCAAGTCATATGAGATGACATAAGGAGAAATTAGCAAAAAGTGTTATTCTTTCTCATCCATCAGATGCTGAAGTGTGAAAACATTTGATCGAGTGCATGTTTCATTTGCTGCTGAATTCTGCAACATAAGATTGAGATTATGTGCCGATGGTTTACCCCTATAATCAAGCAGTTACACCATACTCTTGTTAGACAGTTATACTAACACCATACAACCTTCCATCAGAGATGTGTATGACTACTCCGTACATGTTCTTAACTATTATTATACTTGGACAATATAATCCAAAAGCAAAAATTGACATTTTTTTGGGAAGGAGTTCTCACATATGACATATCAACAAAGCAAAATTTTCTCCTTCGAGCTATATTATTGTGGACCATTGGTGATTTTCCAGCTTATGGTATGTAATTTGGTTGGAGTTCAGTAGGAAAATTAGCATGTCCTTACTACATGGAGAATACTAAAGCTTTCACACTAAAACATGGGGGGAAAATACTTGGTTTGATTGTCATCGTATATTTCTACCTGCTATTCATCAGTTTTGAAAGAATAATGAAGTATTCGTTAAAAATAGAGTTGAGCAGTCACCTCCTCCACCCAGATTAAGTGGTGATGATGTTCTACAGATACTTTCTGAGATTTTAACAATTATTATTTTTTCAATATTATCAGAGTCTAAATATCCGGGATATGATGTTGAACATAATTAGATAAAAAAAGTATTTTCTGGACATTACCATATTGGAGAACTAATTTGATAAGGCATAATCTGGATGTTATGCATATTGAGAAGAACTTCATGGATAACATTTTTAATACAATTATGGATGTTAATGGTAAGAGTAAAGATAATGTCAAAGCAAGGATGGACATTAAAGAGTATTGCCGGCAAAAATTGGAGTTAATAACAACAACCGATGACAAAATAATGAAGCTCAAAGCACCTTACTCTTTCATGTTAGAGCAAAGAAGAGCAATATATCAGTGGTTTAAATGTTTAAAAATGCCTGATGGCTATGGATCAAACATAAGTCGATGTGTTGACATGAAATCTGCGAGGTTATTTGGACTAAAAAGTCATAATTGTCACATAATTATGGAGGTTATTCTTTCGATCATAGTATGTATGTTACCCGATTACATATCAAATCTGTTGACTGAGCTTAACATTTTTTAAAGATCTATGTTAATCTAAACTAAGCGAAGATGCATTACGAAGGAGCGAGGATAACATACCAATCATCCTCTATAAGTTAGAAAATATTTTCCCCCAATTTTTTTTATTCTATGAAACATCTTACAGTCCATCTACCTTATAAAGCTAGAGTTGGTGGACCTGTATAATATCATTGGATATATCCTTTCGAGAGGTAAAACATATTTTTATTAAGTCTCCAATATTTTTAAAAAAGTTGAGAGAACATATGTTTATTAAATTGATAATTATAATTATTTAATAAATATTTAAACAAGTTGAAAAAATATGTTAAGAATAAAGCACGACTAGAAGGATCGATATGTGAAGCATATTTGTCTCAAGAAACCACTCACTTTTGCTCAGACTACTTCGAGCCCCATGTAAGGAGTACAAGAACAAAGATTGGTCGTAACATGGACTTCGATGTTGAAGAACAATCACAGGCTACACTGTCAGTATTTAGAAGCCATAAAAAGCCCAGTGGCAAATGTGTTGAAAGATTTCTCAACGATTTGGAAATCAAAACAGTGAATTTATATATGCTATTGAACTGCGAAGAAGTTGAGCCAATCTTAAAGTAAGTTCTTCCATAATTTAAATAATGAGTAATAATTATTTAAAATACTAAAGTATTATTTGAATGATTTATTACCAGATATTTCGTAAGCAATTTGCCTCTAACAGATTCGAGGGATATTAAGCAAGTTGTTGCAAATGAATTCCCAACTTAGTTTAGATATTATGTGAGCTCATAAATTTTAAACTTTTAATTTGAATTACATCTTATTTATTATAATAAATACTAATTTTTAAAAATATTTTTAGGTACAAAATTCTGATAATAAATGTTTCGATAAAAGTTTGCAAGCACTAGCATGGGGTCCAATACAAAAAGTAAAAACCTGGCCAATATATATATATATAGTGAATGGGTTCAGACTTCAAACCAAGTCGTGGAGTGAAGGTAAAAAAATGAAAATTATGGAGTATGTGTTAGAGGGAACACTCATGAAGAAGATGAGTGTGATTATTACGGTATTCTGAATAAGGTTCTTGACCTCAAGTACTCAGGCGAAGATGAGAATTTTGTATGCTTGTTTAACTGTCAATGATATGATCTAGTACAGAATAGAGGCACAAGGGTTCATCCTGCGTATGGTTTAGTCGATGTAAAATATAGTAGAAGATACGAGAAGTTTGATCCGTTTGTGTTACCAAGTCAAGCTATTCAAGTTAATTTTAGCAAATATCCCAGTGGTCATAGGGATAAACAAGATTGGCTAGCTGTCATAAAAATAAAAGCATGGGGAATAATTGATCAACAATACGTTGTAGCAATTACACATCAAGAGGATGTGATGTCAAGTTGTAGGCCTGTTGAAATAGAGGAGATGTCAACTATAACACCTAGTATTGAAATGCAGTTAAAAAATGTTAATAGTTCAACTAGCTCATCAAGTGAAAATGATGATAAAAGTGAAGATACCCTGGAGAGCAATGAAAATATTTCTGATTCTAAGTAATTTTTGTAATTTAGAATTATAGAATTTTACTTTTTGTAATATTTAGAATTGTACTTTTTGAATTCTGAGCAATGAAAATGTTAATTACTTTTTTGATTATATTATATTGCTTTACTTATAATTGCTTCTTTTACAATGCTTTACTAATTACTTTTTTTATAATGCTTAACTTATTGCTTTACTAATTGCTTCTTTTATTGCTTTACAACTCCTAGTATATAATACAATGCTTTACTAATTGTTTCTTTTAAAGCAGATGGCTTCAGGTGACGATCCTCCTCATAAATCGTTTGCCTCAAAGTTCCTCCGGAAAAAGTTGATTGTTACTCCTAACATAGCTAGACAGCCTGATGAAAGTGAGGGACAAAGATCAATTCCACCGGTTATACCTACACCACCACCATCTAGGAGTCAGCAGCAGTCCCCGATTGAGCAGGGTCAGTCAGATCCACCTGCTATTATACCACCACCTTGACCTGGCTACTTCCCTCCTCCGTCGAAGAGTCCTTACTTTCCCTCTCCAGATCAGGCATATGAAGCTCCATTCTATCCATATTATCCCCCACCATCATTATAGATAGCAGGTCAATCCACTCGTCCTTACCCTCCTTATCCTCCTTACCCCCACCCATATTATTACCCATATTCGGGGTAGCCAAAACATGGTGGACCATCTAAACCAGTAGAGGTTGGTGCTGGGGATCATGCAACTACAACATATAAGCATCAATACATTAAGCCTGAGGGCGATAAGTAAGTTCAGTTTATGTTATTAAGTTACTACTATAGATAAGCATCAATACATTGAGCCTGAGGGCGATAAGTAAGTTCAATTTATGTTATTAAGTTTATTGTATTTTGATATATTATATGTTATTGACAAAAAATTTAATATGCAGCTTTAATCAAGATCCGGGATATTATAAAAAACAAATATGATGCTCCTTATTTATCATGGAAGAAGATCCCAAAGGAGATAGGGATATGTGGTTTGGAGAATTTTAGGTATACTTATTTGGTATGAATTCAAATATTTAATTTAATTTGTATTAATATTTTTAGTTATGCCTAAATTTTTACATAAAGAATTTAGGTGGTTACTTGAGCATAGCACGAGGATCAAAATAAATTTTGAGAGGAGAGTAGCGACCCATCTCAGGGACATGTTCATAGACATAAGAAAGTTCGGGTGGCGTCCAATATGGATTGGAGAGGGCATATAGGTTGATCTGAGTAGAGCTTGGGCGACCCCTGAATTCACAAAATAAGATAGCAGAATAAGCAGAACAGAGCATCTGACTGTGGGGGTTTAGGAAGCTCTCTTCATAATGGTGGATCTGTTCCTCATATGGAATATAGACGATGACTAATAAGAGCTTAAAATTAGTTTATTAAATATGTTTATATTATTCTAACTATATCTTATATTTTTAGAATGAGTTTCTTGGTCGGGAGCCAACACCGCTGGAGTTGCATACGAGAACTCATCAACATCAAGCTGACCATCAGTGGGTTGATGAAAAGGCTAAGAAGGCTCATGTGAGTATAGTTTTTTGGAGTTTAGGAATAGAAATTTATTATAATAAAACTAATTGTAATATCAATATATTTTATGGATTTATTCTTGCAGGATGATTTTGTACGAGCTCGGGAAAGTTGTCATTTTACTGGTGAGGGATCATCTTCAGGATCAACCCATATTTCTAAGTATCATATATGGTTAAATGTTGTTGGAGGAAGATAGAGGGGGAGGGTATATGGCTTGGGATCGCAAGGATTTACTTATGAGGGCAGTTCATCCACCTCAGTATTTTATGATCCAAGTGGAGCTGAAGAAACTATAAGTAAGAGGGTTGCAGCGCTGACTAGAGAGATTGAAGAGATGAGAAAGATTCAAAATGAAATGCAAGCAGAGCTGCGATCCTACAGAGATGAAAATCAAAGGAAGAAAGAACAAGAGACAGAGAAGCCACATGCATCTCCAGACAGCGAGGATACGGATGAGGATTAACACTTTTTTATGTTTAATGAACTTATGATGATCTGATTGTAAACTTATTTGGTTGAACTTATTGAACTTAGAACTTGTGAACTTGAGAATTTAGAACTTGTGAACTTGGTTGAACTTGTGAAATTTGGTTTCATTTATTATTTTGTTTGATTTTACTTATAAAAATATTTGTGATAATTGATTGACTATAGTGGAGTATTGCCCAAAATTGTTATTATTGCTTTCTAAGCATATTTAGATTTTAGGATAAAAATCCCTCAAATAGAGGGGAGACAATCAAATTTTTTTTTCAGATGCTATAGGTTTCCGGCGGCTAACCGACGGTTTAGCCGCAAGAAACTTTGATACAAGAGGACTAATTGACGCCGCTGGAAATCTACTATAACCGCTGGTTTTTACTAGCGGTTTATCGATGCTATCTGGCTGTCGTCCGACGATACGCCGGCAATTATACCACTGGAAATTTCTTCGGTTGTGACCGTCGGTACCTTTCCTAGCGACTAACTAGCGGTCTAATGATTATTTTTTACAGACGATTTGACGGCCAGTAAGCCGTCGAAAAAAATACCGGCGTTGACCAGCGCTCAAACCACCGGAATATAATCGGCATTTCAAATCGCTAGAAAATCATCGGTGAAAAAAATCACTGGAAAAAGATTGCTCTTAATGGTTTTCAGCGCCATTTTTTTTTGGCAGTTTATAAACCACCGAGAAGCTGCCAAATTTTTACAAAATCATTGGAAAAGATGTGCTAACCGCCGGCAAAAATTGCCGGTAATCGATGAATTTCTTATAGTGTGTGCACTCTAACTCCTTGGATTCTTAGGTGAAGGAAGTTACCTATATCTTCCTTAGTGATCTCTACACATTGCTTATGAAAGTTCGTTAATGATGTTAAGCTCTTAGGAACTGGCCCAAGGCTAACCAAGAGGGGGGTGAATTGGTATTTTAAAAAATCTTTCTTATAATCAAAGAACAAAACTTAAAACCAAAATCACCACCGAAATCAAAGTATGGAAAAATAAATGCTGAAATCAAAACAAAGAAAGATCACACCATATTTATAGTGGTTCGGTCAACTT
This sequence comes from Dendrobium nobile, assembly GCA_022539455.1. Classification (NCBI taxonomy): domain Eukaryota; kingdom Viridiplantae; phylum Streptophyta; class Magnoliopsida; order Asparagales; family Orchidaceae; genus Dendrobium; species Dendrobium nobile. The sequence continues at coordinate 50,421,642 of CM039719.1, read as the reverse complement.
GACCTACGTCCACTCCCCAGAGGCGCCCTCCGAGTATTGCACTACAAAAGTGACTCTCCTTTTGCTCCCACAGGAAAGCGGATAAGCCCTCATAAAAACTCCTTTCTGCCAATTCCGGTGAGGCAGAAAACCCAACTCCTTTTGCTTCCTCTTGAAGCAAGCAGAGAACCTAACTCCTTTTGGTTCCTCCTGAAGCAGACAGAGAACCTCAACTCCTTTTGCTTCCTTCTGAAGCAGGTAGAGAACCTCAACACCTTTTGCTTCCCCCTAAAGCAGGCAGAGGACCTCGACTCCTTTTGCTTCCTCCTAAAGCAGGCAGAGAACCTCGACCAATTGTTGAAGCTTACCTTCCTTGAACCCCCAAGGATGAAGGGCGAAGACTGGAGAAGACACATTGGAACCTTGCTTGGAGCAACCTTTGTGAATCCCTCTCACAAACTCCCCCTCACAAGTTCCTCCCTCTCTCTCCCTCTCCTCTTGGCTCTCTCAGGTCAAGACAACAGCTAAATGTCTCTTTGCATGAGAAAATTTGGGTCCTTTAAATAGAATTTCAAGAACCGACATTATCGTCCAGGATGATAGGAATATCATCCTGGCCGATCAGTACAAAGTAAGCTCAATCAGTCAGGATGATTTGGGATGATCAGAAAAAAATTGGTTACATCGTCCAGGCTGATACAATATCGTCCTGGCCAATTAGTTCAAATTTGATTACAATCATTCTGAACATTGCCCGGAATAGATACTGGCCGATGTCATTGTCCAGGACATCATCCCGAACAATCTTGCGATCGGCTCAGCCAATGTGATCGTATCAAGTAGCCTTAATTTCTTTGCATGATTACCAGATTAATTTAGACATAATTATGATGCATCATCCATGCCGATATTGAGATCGTCCTGGCCGATGAACTAATATAAAGAATACTTAAATTGAGAATGGCGACTGATTCTTTCTGATTTGAGCCTATCATCCTGGCCGATACAAGGATCGTCCAGGACAATTTGCTTAATGACGGCTGCTTAATCAGGATGTCCTAATTAGAGTTTCTATTTTAGTCGGATCATCTTGGCCGATATGAATATCATCCCGAACAATGTACTCAAAATAGAAAAACTCAGAAAACCCCTCAAGTGTGTGTGTGTAAGGTTACTTAGCATTAGGAACCACTTTTACAATTGACAAAAGAAAGAAAAATATTACAAACTGACTCAACTTAAATCTGCCCAATCTTGAGCTGGCTTGAGTTGCATTCAATCATGTGGACCTAAAATGTTAGTAAGCAATGCAGTCGTAGAAAATCATGAATATTTGCTATCATCAAAAGTCTAATCCATAAGCTCAGATTTGCAACAATCTCCCCCTTTTTGATGATGGAAAACACACCCAAAAAAATTTTAAGCAGTTATGGCAGTTTAATAAAAATAGTGTGACGAAAAAGCAGTTCACTAAGTTTCAGAATCAAATTATAAGATACATCAGACTACTCCCCCTTTTGACATCACAAAAAGGAGGAGGAAACTAAAAAAATAGAAACTAAAACAACCATAAGAAAAACAAACTACAGAAAAATAGCATAACAAAGAACACTAAAGAAAGGAGGGACACTGATCATCAAGCAAAGTGGCAAACTGAGATCCAAACCAGGCCATGTCCTGGTCGTACTGGTGCTGGATGCGGATGATGTTCTCAGTATGTTACTGCTCCTGTGCAATAATGTAGGCCTCAAAGCGTGTCTCCCACTGATCAAATCTCTCCACCAACTAATCCAGTTGAGAGTGCTGGCAGAGAGGAACAGGTTCAGGAATAGAAGAGGGAGCCTCCTCCTCCTCGGCCCCATGAGCTTCCCCATCCCCTAGGTGGAGATGAGTACTGTGAAGGACGTTGAAGGAATTGTTTGAGTAGAAGGGTGGCTGAAGGTCGGAAGGAGTAGGATATTGAAGGTTGTATTTGAATTCTAGAACATATGCAATGATGTGTCCTAGAGCTAGATTGGGCTTCCTTTTATGACATGGATCTCGAATTATAATCAAATATTCGATATAGTGAAAGATCAGGTCGGTTGCATTGAATTCACGATTGGCCATTATGTAAAAAGTGGTGAGTGAAAGAAGGGGAGTGATATGGACACAGTCGCCGGCTTTAGTAATCACAAAGGTGCGAAGGACATGCTGGATCGTCTTAACATCTTTAAGTAAAGAGCTAGTCTCTCCAACATGAAAGAGCGAATTAGTGTGGCTAAGAAAGTGATTGACCATAGCCCAGTTAAAATAAGGATCAGACATGAGGATATACAGCCTATCCTCAGTGGTGGGCAAATGTAACAGTTCGGCACAATCATCGTATGTGATCTCAATTGGGGGTCGATTCACTTACGAGGTGAGAGCAGTGTAGGAATAATTGAAGCGAAGGTTGGCATAAAATTCAAAAAGAAGTTCAGAATTAAAGGGGATTGCGAGGGTGAGAATAAAGCATAGAGAGGTGTGAGAAAAAAGATCGAGTATCGGATAAGAGAGGTGGACTGGATTAATTGTTCGGGAGAGAGAAATGCTGCATTCTTTGTAGCGGTGGTAGGCAACCTGATCGTCTGCTTCTCGAAAGAGAGGGTCCAGTGTGCCCCTCGAGGAGCTTCCAGACGTGTGTCGAGAATGCTTCCCGTCAGCCATTAGTAAGAAAAAGTAAGGATCAGGAAGTATAAAGCCAAAGGGAAGGAGAGGCGTAAAGAAAACTTGCTGGACAGCTCAGAATTTAAAGGATCGGCAGGATCATCCAGGCCGATCGGAGGATCGTCCAGGCCGATCGGAGGATCGTCCAGGCCGATCGCAGGATCGTCCAGGCCGATCGCAGGATCGTCCAGGCCGATCGGAGGATCGTCCAGGCCGATCGGAGGATCGATCGATGCAATTATTGTGTACAGGCTGATTGGTCAAAAAGGCGGTTCGATTGTCCGGGACGATCAGATATCGTTCGGGACTATTAGATTCTGGCGATCGTCCTGAGGAGTCAGGCCGGATTACCATTGAAAAAGTAGATCATCCAGGCTGATTATGTGGATCATCCAGGACAATGCTCAATTATGGATCGTACTGGCTGAATTTAAAATATTTTAAATCATGCGCCACATGTATCGTCCAGGATGAACAACGGATCGTCTAAGATGATTGTCCAAAAATGGATCATCCCGGGCAAAATTATAGATTTTAAACGTGCTGACACGTGTATCGTCCAGGACGAACTAGTGTATCGAACGGGATGATAACCAATAAATGTATTATCTAGGATGAAAAAATGTATCTGCCAGGACGATCAAGATGATTGTATCCGAAGACGATCATGTCGTCCAGGGCGATAAAGGATCGTCCAGGATGATGAGAGTAGAAAAGTCAGAATATTCAGCAGATGGAGTTTTTGATGAAAAAAGAATATATCATCTAGGACGATAAAGGTATCGACCAGGAGGATATGAAAAAATTTTAAACTTCAGAGGAAGGATGGAGATAATCAGAGAAGTCCCAAAAATAATAAAATCAATTAAGAACAACAACGAAAAAATATGAAAAAGGCATAAAAACTAGTAATGAAACAAGTTTTTTTTAATTAGCAAGGCATGCATATGATAAATGCTCCAAATAATTAAATTTTAAAGATTTGTAAGATCAATGAGTTAACATAGTCAAAATCTGAAAATGGTAGAATATTCGATCATGTTAACCCTAGCTCGGACTTCTTTCAGGGCAAAATAGTCTTTTGAAAATAAAAGACCTAACTCAAAACAAACTAATTGAAAAAAAAAGATCTGTTCAAAACTTGCTCGAAAGAAAATATCTTATAGAATAATATACTAAAGCAATTTGTCTCAATTATAAAATTTGAAATCAAGCCTTTGAAAATATCAAGTAACCCATGAATTCTTCTAAAAATTTAAAAGTTTGAAGGAGGGGTAAGCTTGTCTTTTGTATGATCATTTTATGCCTCTTGTCAATTTGAATGGCGCTCTTTGCGCATCTTTTAATTTTTGATACACTTTTTATGTATATTTTTCAATTTGGAGTCATTGTGAATCTTTTTATTTTTGGCGTCATTGGCCTTTTTATTTTTTTGTTCTTGCAAGCTAGATCCCTTTTCAAAAACTCTTAAAATATTTTTAGTTGTGAGTAGATCCTCTAGATGTTAGAGAAGAGACACTCACTCTCTAATATAAGGAAGAATAGACCACAAAGCAGACTTTAGTAATTATATAATAAATGCAATGACAAGATTTCAATTAACTTGAAATATATATAAAAATCTTTGAATATTATAAATATAAGATAGATTATTGTAGCAAGATAGAAAAAATCTTAATTTCAAAAACCAGTTGTTAATTTGAGATAGATTTTTGTTTAGAAAAGAAAATTATACCACTAAAAGAGGTTAAAGGGAGGGAAACCATCAATGGTGTTTCTCCCTTTAACTGATTTAGAGATGTTAAAACATTGACTATAAATCTCTAAAAAATAAAAACAAGGAGAAAATATTATAAAGCAAAAAGAAATCAAAGTAAAAGCAACTATGACAGCAAATATGAAAATCTAACACAAACTAAGGTAGAAAATAATAACACTCAATAGAGTAGTAAGTATGCAATTCAAAATTTTATTTGTATCAAGTTTAAGCAATTTATGAGCCGCGAGCCTTTTCTTGTCCAAGTATCATATGCTCTCACGAGGTCTTTGGTGAGAGCACACCTGCAAAATCATCAAATGTCAGATTTAGGAATCCAAACAGGTTTGGGTCCCTCCTTATGAAAAGAAGAATGCGATGCATGAGTGTTATGAAGTGAATTATGCAATTTGGGTCTCCACACCCAATGTGTACTATGGTGAATGGTGCAAGTATGTTTTATGTGTCCTAACATACCACATGAAAAACATTTAACTCCAAGAAAATGATTTCTTAATCGGTTCGGGTTATAATGCCTCTTCCTAATTATTGGCTTTGGATCAAATGTGGGTGTCATCCAATTTTTCTTACATGCATCCAATTCAGCTTTAAACCTCAAGTGAGCATTTTCTAAATCAATCTTCAAACAATGTTTTTTATGCTCATATTCTTTAGTAGAAGCTTTAAAATCACATTCAAGCCAGGTGTAGGAAGCTTTCAAAGAATCATGCTCAATTATTAATTCAGAATGCTTTTTATTTAAATCATCAAATTCATTAAGTAGAGACATGTGATTGCTATCAATTTAAAAGTGATATTTACTCAAAATTTCATGCTCTTTTTGTAAATTCAAAAACTCTAATTTCAAACTAGCATGAATTTTCTTAAGTTTTCTATATGATGCATGAATTTTCTCACATATTTCAAGCAATTGGTAATAGGTTGGTTGGCATACCTCTTCTTGGTCAGACTATTCAAAATCATCAGCCATTAAGCATAAGTTTGTTGTCTCATCTTCAGGTTCAATCTCAGATGAGTCAGATACAGAATCTGCCCAGAAAGCTTTTTGGGCTCGCTTTTTATCCTTTATAAACTTAGGTTTCGCCTCATTCTTTTCTTTGCTTGAGTGATCCTGAAGTGTAGGACAATCAGCTCTGACATGTCCATGCTTCCTGCATTCAAAACAAATAACATCAGAAGAACCTTTAAAATTTTTATTATTCTTACCTTTTATCCAATTCTGATGATGCTTTTGACTCTTCCTTAGAAAGCTCTTAAATTACCTCGTGATTAAGGTAATATCATCATTTTTAGACCCGGAGGATGTTGAGTCTAGTGAATAGGTTGTTAGACCTAAGTTAATGTCCCAAGGCTACCAAGAGGGGGGGGGGGGGGTGAATTGGTAGTTTTAAAAACTTAACCCTCTTTGAAAAAGTGTTGAACCGAAATGAAATTTTTTTATTAAATTTTATATAAAAGTTTTTCAATCACAGAGTTTTTAAACAAAAGTAAAATACAGAAAATAAAAAGTAATAAAATAAATGACACAAGATTTATAGTGGTTTGGTCTAAACCAGACCTACATCCACTCCCTAGGGGCACCCTCTGAGTATTGCACTAATACCAATAGTGACTCTCCTTTTGAACCCACAGCAAGGTGGAGAAGCTTTTACAAAATACTCTTTTCACCACTACCTGGTGCGGCAGAGAACCGTCGTCCTTTTACACAATCCATAGTGTTGGCAGAGAACTGTTCGTTCTTTCACACTCTCCTAGTGTGGGCAGAGAACCCTTCGTCCTTTCACACTCTCCTAGTGTGGGCAGAGAACCCTTCGGCTATTCACACTCTCCAAATGTAGGCAGAGAACCCTTCGGCTATTCACACTCTCCAAGTATGGGCAGAGAACCCTTCGGCTATTCACACTCTCCAAGTGTGGACAGAGAACCCTTCGGCTATTCACACTCTCCAAGTGTGGGCAGAGAACCCTTCATCCTTTCACACTCTCCAAGTGTCGGCAGAGAACCGGATCTCCTTGACAGATCTTCTCACAAGAATCTAGAAGGAAGAAAGAAAAGAGTGAAGTAATCCCAATTCACAAGTAGAGATTCTTACCTTTAAACACCAAGTGAAGCCTTCACGCTCCAGTGGTAGGAATCCTCTTTTGAATGCTCTCTCACACTTTCTCCTTGACTTTTCTCTCAATAGGCACGAAGATCAAATGACAAAAAGATTGGGTGGCAGTCTAATTTGGACTATTTATACAAAAGATAAGAAAAACCGCCTAAAAACTGTAAGTTTTCAATTCTGTACGCAGTGGATCGTCCCATATGATCGTGGATCGTCCTGGACGATATTACTTAAAAGCCTTGAAACGAACCTCTTTGTATATGTGTACGAAATATTTTCGTACAAGCTGATCGTCTTGTACGAACCAAGTTCGTCCGGTATGAACGGTTATAACAAGGTCGGTTTCAAAAATGAATATAAAAAAATCGTCCAAAGTCGGTTGTATCGTCTGGACGAAAATTTGTTTATCCGGACGAAAATCTTACAGAGACCAAATCGTCCTGGACGATATTTAATTTCATCTAGACGAAATTCTTACAGAGAGAAAATCGTTCCTGACGATAATTATTTTCGTCTGGACGAAATTCTTACAGAGAGCAAATCATCCCGGACGATATTTAATTTCATCCCGGATGAATAGGACTTAGAAAATTTTTTCTAGCCAGTTCCTATTCATTCCATGTGATCTTAATAGGAGATAACTGTCTGATCGTCCCGTACGAACTGATATCGTCCCGTATGATCAGTATAAATTTTATATGATCTCCTTATACGTGTGTTTTTATGTTTTTATTCACTCAATTACAATCACTCTCTCTCAATTAAAAAGATAATTTTAAGCTTCAAAAACTAAAGGTATTTCTTGCTGAATTTGATTTGAAGACTTCGTGTTTGAGAGTTTGATTCACCTGAAATGTTAGTACACACAAGAGCAAATATAAATCTTCTAAAATTGTTAGGAGATAACTACACATTTGAACAATAATGTTTGGAATAATCAAAACTATACAAGTTGCAAAAATGTAAAACATGCAAATAGCAACTATCTTAACAATCTCCCCCTTTTTGATGATGGCAAAACAATTATTATTTGTATAATTTCAATTTAAAAAATCTCCTAAACTCCCCCTGAAATGATGAATATATGAAAATAAGGAGGCATTTTGAACTAAAGAACACAATTTTTATTTTTCAAAATTTTTTTAACAAAAATAAAAAATACAAGACAATACTAATAACACAAGCCAAATGACACAAAATCAAAATAGAAACATACATACATAATAATTTCTCCCCCTTTTTGATAACAACAAAAAGTGAAGAAGAAATAGACAAAAAATATAAGTAATTATATGAAATCTATTTGAAATTTTAATCTAAAGAGTGATTGACATAAGGTATGCAATCTAGAACTAATAACATTAGGTAAATCATAGAAATTCATAGAATTTAAGAAGTGATATAACATTATAAGTAAGAAGAATTTATCAAAGACATGATTCAATTTAGACATTTGAGATAAAGAAGATCATTAAAAGAGAGATGAATAAAATTTGTATATTTCAAAGTTTAATAGAAATATAAATGAACATAAGATCAATTTGAATTAAGAGATTGAGAGAATCTGGAAAGAAGAGAATTACCACATGTGGTGCTTTGCACATATTTTTCAATTATTTGGCACATTTTTGTACATCTTTTTACATTGGGCTTATTTTGTGCCTCTTTTTCATATTTGCGAACCTTTGCGCATTCCTTTTGATTTTTGTACTTTTTGTACAATTTTCAAGAGTAATTGATACCAATTCTTTCCAAGATCAATAATATAAAATTTCAAATTTTTCTAAGTGCATAAATATCACTTGAACAAAGAAATATAAAATAAGAAAACATCTTAATTGCAATAATAATATTAAATTTAATGTAGTCTAAATGAATATACATGAAATTAAAAATTTTAATTATAACAAGTTATAAACAAATTTTAAATTTAGAAAGTCTAGATTTTCTAATGAAATTAATCTCAAATTAGAATCTAATTTAAGCACAATTAAGATTAAAAAGACTAATGAAATTCATAAAGATTAAACACATTTCAACACCAATTCAAGTCTAAAGCAAACACACAAATATTGATATTACAATATCAATTCATAATATCAATACTAAAATAAAATCATAAAAATGTAAACTACGAAAACAGAAATATCAATGTTGCAAAAACATTTTTATTTAAGCATTCAAATCAATTACACCAAGCCTTGTTCTTAATGTACTGAAGATATCAAAGGCTAAAGGTTTTGTAATAATGTCTGCAAGTTGATTTTTAGTAGAAACATGTATAAGTTCAATTTCTCCCTTGGATACATGATCCCTTATGAAATGCCTTATGTCAATGTGTTTGGTTCTAGAATGTTAAATAGGATTTTTGGAAATGCAAATAGCACTTGTATTATCACAATAAATTGGAATAGTGCCTATAGTTAATCCTAAATCAATCAACTGTTGTTTTAACCAAAGTACTTGTGCTACACAACTTCCTAATGCAATATATTCTGCTTCTGCAGTAGATAGGGCCACTGAATTTTATTTTCTACTAGACCATAAAACTAATGAATTTCCAATGAATTGACATATTCCAGAAGTGCTTTTCCTATCCACTCTACAGCCTGCAAAGTCAGAATCTGAATAACCAAAAATTTCAAATGAATAGCTAAACTTAGGATATCAAATTCCTAAGTTCTGAGTTCCTAGTAAATATCTTAAAATCCTTTTCACTGCTATCAAATATGGTTCTTTTGGATCTGATTGAAATCTAGCACATAAGCAAACACTAAACATAATATCTGGTTGGCTAGCAGTCAAGTAAAGTAAAGATCCAATAATCCCTCTATATTTCTTTTGAGCAACAGATTTTCCCTTAAGGTCCTTATCCAACTGAACTGAGGAACTCATTGGTGTATTAACAGGTTTAGCATTGTCCATTTCATATTTTTTGAGGATGTCCTTAACATATTTAGTTTGACTAAGAAATGTACCTTCCTCAAGTTGCTTAATGCTAAAATCTAAAAAATAATTTAAATCTCTCATTAGACTCATTTCAAATTCACTACTCATTATTTTAAAAAAATCATCACAAAGATTTTTATTTGAAGATCCAAAAATGATAGCATCCACATAAATTTGAACAATGAGTATATCCTTTCCAAATTTCTTTAAAAAGAGAGTTGTATCCACACTTCCTTTTTCAAAAGATCTTTCAAGTAGGAAGGTGCTCAACCTCTCATACCAAGCTCTAGGTGCCTGTTTCAATCCATATAATGCCTTTTTTTAACTTGAAAACATGATTTGGGTATTTAGAATTTTTTGAACCAGGAGGTTGTTCAACAAAAACATCTTCTTCAATTACCCCATTTAAAAATGCACTTTTGACATCCATTTGAAACAATTTAAATTCTTTAAAACAGGAAAAGTCAAGTAAAACCCTAATTGCTTCAAGTCTAGCTGCAGGGATAAAAGTCTCCTCAAAATCAATTCCTTCAATTTGATTATACCCCTTAGCAACTAATCTAGCCTTATTTCTAATGATTACTCCTGAGTTATTCATTTTATTTTTGAACACCCACTTGGTTCCAACAACACTTTGATCTTTTGGCCTTGAAGTTAATTCCCAAACTTTATTTCTTACAAATTGATTGAACTCTTGTTGTATGGCCAATATCCAAAATTCATCAGAAAGTGCTTGATCAACATTAGTGGGTTCTATAGTTGAAATAAAGGCTGAATGATTGACTTCCTTGTTTAATCCACGCCTAATTCTATCACTCTCACTAGGTTCACCTATAATCAATTCCCTTGGGTGGTTTTTAGAAAATCTCAAATCTCTAGGCAAAGGGTTTTCTGTTTCCAAATTCTCTTCCACATTTTCTTCCAAATTTATTTTATCAATCTTTTGGGTGTTTTTCTCAATCTCATCTTCAACAACATTTGGCTCTTCCAAATTTCTAGATTCATCAAATACAACATGCGTGGTTTCTTCAATCACTAAGGTTCTTTTGTTGAATACCCTATAAGATTTTCCAACACTTGAATATCTAATAAAAATTCCTTCATCTGATTTTGGATCAAATTTTTCTAAGGCAGATTTTCCGTTATTATGAATGAACACCTTGCAACCAAAAACTTGCAAATGAGACAAATTTGGTGTTCTACATTTTAGCAACTCATAGGGTGTTTTATTTAAATTCGATCTCACATTCACCCTATTCAGAACATAACATGCAGTTCTAACCGCCTCAGCCCAAAAATATCTAGGAAGTGAGTATTCTGCCAACATTGCTCGGGCGACTTCTATTAATGTTCAGTTTTTCCTTTCGACTACCCCATTTTATTGAGGGGTTCTAGGTGCAGAAAAATTATGATCAATCCCATTTTCTTTACAAAAATTTTCAAATTCTCCTCCATGATCACTTTGTATAGAAATTATTTCACACCTTATTTTCCTTTGAATCCAAGTTGAAAAATTTCTAAATTCCTCAAACGATTCATCTTATGAAAAAGAAATCTAACCCAAGTGAATCTTGAGAAATCATTTACTATAACAAATCCGTATACCTTTCCTCCTAGACTTATAGTTCCTACTGGTCCAAAAAGATCCATGTGAAGAATTTCTAATGGTTTACTAGTCCTAAGATTCTTATTGGACTTAAAAGAGGACTTCACTAGTTTTCCTAATTGACATGCATCACAAAGGTGGTCCTTAGTAAAGTCTAGTTTTGGAATACCTCTCACTAAGTTCTTTTGGGTAATTCTCCTAAGGTTTTTCATACTAGAATGACAAAGTCTCCTATGCCAAAGCTATGATTCATCAGAAACAGTTTTCAAACAAAAAGCAGTAGGAGATTGAATACAATTTAAATCTAGCATGTAAACATTGTTTACCCTTTTTCCATTTAAAATTTCTTTCCCATTTAGGCTTAATATGCAGCTAGTAGGTAAAAATTTTACACTATAGCCCTTATCACATAACTGACTTATACTTAACAAATTATATTTTAAGCCTTCAACCAATAATATATTGTCTATGAAAAAGTTTTTCAAATTTCCAATCATACCTGATCCAACCACTTTCTTTGTGGTATTATCTCCAAGTGTAACCTTGCCTCCACTCCTGGCTTCCAGCGTTATGAATTGAGCAGTATCTCCAGTCATATGCTTTGAACATTTACTGTCCAGGTACCATATGCTCCCACGAGGTCTTGTGTGAGAGCAACCCTGCAAAAATATCAAATGTTAGACCTGGGAACCCAAACAAGTTTGGGTTCACCATTTAAAAATTATAATCAGATGCATGTATGATATGTCTAGGTTTATGCATCTTAGGTCTCCACACCAAATAAGATTTCATCTTCAAAGTACAGGTGTGAGCTATATGTCCCAAAAATCCACAATTATTATATTTAACATTAGGAAAAGTATTCCTAAGTTTTCTTCCATTTATTTGTCTTCTAAGGGATTCCATATATTTAGGATAATATTTAGGATTTGTAAAATCTTCAAGTTTGTGGGGTATCCTATTATCCTCAAGAGCTCTTATTGTCAATTTATAAAATGAATTCATATCTTCCAAGATTTGATTTGTATAATTGATTCGATATGTTTTCCTCTCAGATTCATCCTTAAATATTTTAAAATCTCTTTCAAGATCAGCATAGAATGATTTTAAATTCTCAAAATTCTTATTCAAGTCATCATATTCGTCAAGTAGTTTCATGTGGTTGTCATCTATTAATGCATGATCTTTCCTAAGGATTTCCTGTTCCTTTTTAAGTTCTTCCAATTCTAAACTTACATTAGCATGCATCTTTTTCATTTTCCTATATGCATCATGCATGTGTTCAAAAACTTCAAACAATTCATCATAGGTTAAGTCACATACCTCTTATTGATCTGATTGATCAACATTATCTGCCATCAAGCAAAGATTGGTGACTTTTTCTTCTTTTTCAGTCTTAGATGAGTCTGAAGCTGAGTCCGCCCAGAAAGCTCTTTGAAACTTCTTCTTGCCCTTCTTTATAATTGGTTTCTCCTCTACCTTCTCCTTGCTAAGAGTGGCTCTGAGTTTTGGGTAATCAGTCTTGATATGACCTGGTTCCCTGCATTCATAACAAATCACTTCATTAGAAACCTTGCCATTTTTGTTAAACTTACATCTATTCCATTGCTGGTGTCTCTTCTGCTTCCTCTTTAGAAAGCTTCTTAATTGTCTAGTCATTAATGCAATATCGTCTTCATCCTCAGGTTGTAAGTGTTCACTCTCTGACTCTTCCACTTTTAGTGCAATATTCTTCTCCTTTCGTGGTTCACCTGCATCAATCTTTCTTTGACTTACTCCTTGCTCATAAGCAATGAGTGAACCAAGAAGATTGTCAATAGAATAAATGTTTAGATCTTTAGACTCTGTAATTATAGTAATTTTAGCATCATAAGCAGTAGGTAAACAATGAAGAATCTTATTAACCATTTCAGCATTAGTTAATTCCCTACCAAGTGCATGCAAAGAAGTGACAATTTGTGTGAATCTTGTGTACATGTCAGAAATCGATTCATTTGGTTTCATACGAAATAACTCATAGTCATGTAACAAGATATTGAGTCTTGATTGCTTAATCTCATTAGTTCCTTCATAAGTTATACAAAGTCTATCCCATATGTCCTTTCCACTTTTGCAAGTGGAAACCCGCATGTAGTCTTCAGATTTTAAAGCACAAAAGAAGCTATTTAAACATTTGGCATTTAGTTGAGCTAAGTCACGTTCTTCTATAGTCTAATCTACAAAAGGTGTTTCTACTCTAACTCCATCAACTAATCTAGTTGGTTTTGTATAACCTTCCTGGACTAGGATCCACATACGATAATTAAGTGACTGTAAGAAAGTAGACATGCGTGTTTTCCAAAAATTAAAAGGTATATTGTCAAACAGTGGAGGTCTAGTAATAGAGTAACCCTCAGGTGTATTTCGGTTTCCGAATGTAGCCATCTACGTTAATCAAAAAGTAGTTTAAACTTATGATTTTGAAACAAAGCTCTGATACCACTTATTGAGTCTAGTGAATAGGTTGTTAGACCTAAGTTAATGTCCCAAGGCTACCAAGAGGGGGGGGGGGGTTGAATTGGTAGTTTTAAAAACTTAACCCTCTTTGAAAAAGTGTTAAACCGAAATAAATTTTTTTTATTAAATTTTATAGAAAAAGTTTTTCAACCATAGAGTTTTTAAACAAAAGTAAAATGCGGAAAATAAAAAGTAGTAAAGTAAATGATACAAGATTTATAGTGGTTCAGTCTAAACCAGACCTACATCCACTCCCAAGAGGCACCCTCTGAGTATTGCACTAATACCTATAGTGACTCTCCTTTTGCACCCACAACAAGGCGGAGAAGCCTTTATAAAACACTCTTTTCACCACTACCCGGTGCGGCAGAGAACCGTCGTTCTTTTACACAATCCACAGTGTTGGCAGAGAACCGTCCGTCCTTTCACACTCTCCTAGTGTGGGCAGAGAACCCTTTGTCCTTTCACACTCTCCTAGTGTGGGCAGAGAACCTTTTGGCTATTCACACTCTCCAAGTGTGGGTAGAGAACCCTTCGGCTATTCACACTCTTCAAGTGTGGGCATAAAACCCTTCAGCTATTCACACTCTTCAAGTGTGGGTAGAGAACCCTTCGGCTATTCACACTCTCCAAGTGTGGGCAGAGAACCCTTCGGCTATTCACACTCTCCAAGTGTGGGCAGAGAACCCTTCATCCTTTCACACTCTCCAAGTGTCGGTAGAGAACCGGATCTCCTTGACAGATCTTCTCACAAAAATCTAGAAGGAAGAAAGAAAAGAGTGAAGTAATCCCAATTCGCAAGTAGAGATTCTTACCTTTAAACATCAAGTGAAGCCTTCACGCTCCAGTGGTAGGAATCCTCCTTTGAATGCTCTCTCACACTTTCTCCTTGACTTTTCTCTCAATAGGCATGAAGATCAAATGACAAAAAGATTAGGTGGCAGTCTAATTTGGACTATTTATACAAAAGACAAGAAAAACCGCCTAAAAACTGTAAGTTTTCAATTCTGTACGTAGTGGATCGTCCCGTACGATCGTGGATCGTCCCGTACGATCGTGGATCGTCCTAGACGATATTACTTAAAAGCCTTGAAACGAACCTCTTTGTATATGTGCACGAAATGTTTTCGTACAAGCTGATCGTCCCATACGAACCAAGTTCGTCTAGTACGAACGGCTATAACAAGGTCGGTTCCAAAAAAATGAATATAGAAAAACTGTCCTAAGTCGGTTGTATCGTCTGGACGAAACTTTGTTCGTCCGGACAAAAGTCTTACATAGAGCAAATCGTTCCTGACGATAATTATTTTTGTCTGGACAAAATTCTTACAGAGAGCAAATCGTCCCGGACGATATTTAATTTCGTCCCGGGCGAATAGGACTTAGAAAAAGTTTTATAGCCAGTTCCTATTCGTTCCATGTGATCTTAATAGGAGATAACTGTCTGATCGTCCCGTACGAACTGATATCGTCCCGTACGATCAATATAAATTTTATATGATCTCCTTATGTGTGTGTGTGTATGTTTTTATTCACTCAATTACAATCACTTCCTCTCAATTAAAAAGATAATTTTAAGCTTCAAAAACTAAAGGTATTTCTTGCTGAATTTGATTTGAAGACTTCCTGTTTGAGAGTTTGATTCACCTGAAATGTTAGTACACACAAGAGCAAATACAAATCTTCTAAAATTGTTTGGAGATAACTACACATTTGAACAATAATGTTTGGAATAATCAAAACTATACAAGTTGCAAAAATGTAAAACATGCAAATAGCAACTATCTTAATAGAGGAGTTAGTGTCTGAGTTGTTCGCCTTAAGGGACACCGTTTTCTCCTTCTTCCTCTCTCCTGCAACAAGATTTCTTTGATTCACCCCTTACTCGTAAGCAATGAGTGAACCAAGTAAGTTATCGATCGAATAGATATTTAAATCATTAGATTCAAAAATTGTAGTGATTTTAGCATCAAAAAAGGAAGGCAAACATCTTAAAATTTTGTTTTCTTTTTCATAGTTAGAAAGTTCTCTTCTTAAGGCATGCAATGAAGTAATAATCTGAGTAAATCTCGTATACATATCAGAAATTATTTCATTATATTTTATATAAAAAAGTTCATAATCATGCAATAAAATATTCAAATGAGATTGCTTAACTTCATTAGTGTCTTCATAGGTGATATACAATTTATCTTAAATTTCTTTACCAGTAGTGTAAGTGAAAACACGCATCTAATCTTCGAATTTTAAAGCACATAAAAAGAAGTTCAAACACTTTGCATTAAGTTGGGCAAAATCTCTTTCATCAAAAGTCCATTCAGTAAAAGGTACTTCAATTTTAATTCCATTAAGTTCACGAGAAGGTGGAGAATATCCTTCTTTAATAAGAATCCACATATGATAATCAATCGATTGTAAAAAAGTATATATGCGAGTTTTTCAAAAATCAAAATGAAGATTATCAAACAAAGATGGTCATGTTATAGAATATTCTTATGTTGCATTACGATTATCGTTATTAGCCATGGATCAAAATTCAAAAAGTTTTTAAACTTAATTTTTATGAATCCCGCTCTGATACCACTTGAAAGTTCGTTAGGGATGTTAAGCCCTTAAGAACTAGCCCAAGGCTAACCAAGAGGGGGGGGGGGGTGAATTGGTATTTTAAAAAATCTTTCTTATAATCAAAGAACAAAACTTAAAACCAAAATCACCACAGAAATTAAAGTGAGGAAAAAAAATGTGGAAATCAAAACAAAGAAAGATCACCCCAGATTTATAGTGGTTCGGTCAACTTGAACTACGTCCACTCCCCGGAGGCACCCTCCGAGTATTGTACTACAAAAGTGACTCTCCTTTTGCTCCCACAGCAAGGCGGAGAAGCCCTCCCAAAAACTCCTTTTCGCCAACCCCGGCGAGTCAGAGAACCCAACTTCTTTTGCTTCCTCCTATAGTAGGCAGAGAACCTAATTCCTTTTACTTCCTCCTGAAGCAGGCAGAAAACCTCAACTTCTTCTGCTTCCTCCTGAAGCAGGTAGAGAACCTCGACTCCTTTTGCTTCCTCCTGAAGCAGGCAGAGAATCTTGACTCCTTTTACTTCCTCCTGAAGCAGGCAAAGAACCTCGACCAATTGTTGAAGCTTACCTCCCTTGAAACCCCGAGGACGAAGGACAAAGACTGGAGAAGACGCCATGGAACCTTGCTTGGAGCAACCTTTGTGAATCCCTCTCACAAACTCCCCCTCACAAGTTCCTCCCTCTCTCTCCCTCTCATCTTGGCTCTCTCAGGTCAAGACAGCAGCTAAAGGTCTCTTTGCATGTGAAAATTTTGGTCCTTTAAATAGAATTTCAAGAATCAAAATTATCGTCCAGGATGATAGGAATATCATCCTAGTCGATCAGTACAAAGTAAGCTCAATTAGCTGGGACAATTTGGAACGATCAGAAGAAAATTGGTTACATCGTCCAGGCTGATACAATATTGTCCTGGCCGATTAGTTCAAATTCGAGTACAATCATCCTGAACATTGCCCAGAATAGATGCTGCCCGATGTCAATCGTCCAGGACATCATCCCAGACATTCCTGCAATCAGCCTGGCTAATGTGATCGTATCAATCAGCCTTAATTGCTTTCCATAATTACCAGATTAATTTAGGCATAATTATGCAGCATCGTCCAGGCCGATATTGAGATTGTCCTGACTGATGAACTAAAATAAAGAATACATAAATTAATCATGATGGCTGATTTTTTTTGATTTGAGCCTATCGTCCTGGCCGATACAAGGATCGTCTAAGATGATTTTCTTAATGACGGCTGCTTAATCAGGATGCCCTAATTAGGGTTTCTATTTTTAGTCGGATCATCCTGGCCGATATGAATATCGTCCCAGACGATGTACTCAAAATAGAAAAACTCATAAAACCCCTCAAGTGTGTGTGTGTAAGGTTACTTAGCATCAGGAACCACTTTTACAATTAACTCAAGAAAGAAAAAAAATACAGACTGACTTAACCTAAATTTGCCCAATCTTGAGCTGGCTTGAGTTGCATTCGATCATGTGAACCTGAAAAGTTAGTAGGCAATACAGTCGTAGAAAATCATGAATGTTTGCTATCATCAAAAGTCTAATCCATAAACTCATATTTGCAACAGCTTAAAGATGAAAGAGGTAATCCTAGTGTGATCTTGATTTATTAACCAATCGTATAGTTGAACAGCTGTTCGTCTATGATGATTATTAAATTAAAGATCATTTTATTATGGTTAAGTTTGTCCACATGAAAAATTGACAATTGGATTGTATAGATAAAATCTAATTTCATATGTACTATCTGACAAAAAATAACTAAAAACTTGGAAAATCATCCTCAATTGTATAGAAAAAATAACACAGTTTGTATAGATGATGATGACATCATACAATATAAAGTTTAATGAAAAACTCTATTTCGTATGCCTAACTTAGAAACCTACCATGCACATGTTATAAAATTCTTACAGTACAAAAAATTGCATCCATTACAAAGAAAATACTTAAAATAAGATGTGATAAACATAAATCCTTTTCAAACAAAATGACATACTTCTAGTAAAATCAAAAAATAAAATAGAAAACACAAAACTAAACAAACAAAAATAAACAAACAAATAATGAAAATAAACAGACACATAATTACTTAAAAAATCAAGTTTGTAGAATTTAAATTTAAGCGTTAAGATCAATCACACATAATGTGATTCTTAAAGTGCTAAAAGTATCAAAAGCCACTGATTTTATGAAAATATATGCAAGTTGATTCTCAGTAACAACATGATACAATTCAATTTCTCCCTTAGCTACATGATCTTTAATGAAGTGATGTCTTATATCAATATTTTTGGTTCTAGAATATTGAATAGGATTCTTTGAAATGCAAATGGAACTTGTATTATCACAAAAAATTAAAATAATATAAATAGAAAATCCTAAGTCAATCAGTTGTTGTTTTAACCAAAGAACCTATGCCACACAACTACCTAAGGCAATATATTCTACTTCAGCAATATATAGAGCTACTGAATTCTATTTTCTGCTAGACCAAGAAACAAAAAAGTTCCCTATGAATTGACAAATTCCAAAAATACTTTTTCGATCTACCCTACATCCTGCAAAGTCTGAATCAGAATATTCAATAATTTCAAAAGAAGTGCTATACTTAGGATACCAAATCCCTAAGTTTTGAGTTCTCAAAAGATATATTAGAATTTTTTTAACTACTGTTAAATATGATTCTTTTAGATCAGATTGAAATTTAGCACACAAACAAACACTAAACATAATATCTGATCTGTTAGCAGTCAAGTAAAGCAATTATCCAATTATTCTTCTAAATTTCTTTTGATTAATGAATTTTTCCTTAGAGTGCTTATCTAACTGTACTGAGAAACTCATTAGTGTAGTCATTGGTTTAGCATTATCCATTTTATATTTTTTAAGGATGCCTTTAATATACTTTGATTGACTAAGAAAATTTTCTTCCTCATTTTGCTTTATGTTAAAACCAAGAAAATAACTTAAATCTCTCATCAAACTCATTTCAAATTCACTACTCATTATTTTTGAAAAATTATCACAAAGGTTTTTATTTGTAGATTCAAATAAAATATCATTAATATATATATTTGAATAAGGAGTATATTATTTTCTATCCTTTTCAATAAGAAAGTTGTGTCCATGCTTCCTTTCACAAATGACATTTCTAAAAGGAAAATGCTTAACCTCTCATACTAAATCCTAGGTGCTTGTTTTAGTCAGTAAAATGCCTTTCTCAATTTAAACATATAATTAAGAAATTTAGAATTTTCAAAACCTGGGGGTTGCTCAACATACACATCCTCTTGTATCACCCCATTAAGAATTGCACTCTTAATATTCATTTGATATAATTTAAAACCTTTAAAACAGGCAAAGGATAACAGAACCTTAATTTCTTCAAGTTTGGCTACAGGGGCAACCGTTTCTTCAATATCAACCACTTTTTTTTGATTATACCCCTTAGCCACCAATCTTACCTTATTTCTAATCACAACATTATAATCATTTATTTTATTTTTAAACACCCACTTAGTTCCAATAACACTTTGACCCTTAGGTCTTTCAATTAATTCCCAAACATCATTTCTAATAAATTGATTCAATTCTTCCTGCTTGGCCAAAATACAAAATTTATCCAAAAGTGCTTGATTTATATTTATGGGTTCAATCATCGATATAAAGGCAAAATGATTCACTTCTTTGTTAAGTTCATGACTAGTTTTAACACCCTCACTAGGTTCACTTAAAATCAATTCCTTAGGGTGATTCATAGAAAATTTTCATTCTCTAGGTAAAGGGATTTCAGTTCCAACATTCTCTTCCAAATTTGACTTTTTAATTACTTGGGAGATATTTTCAATATGACAATCTTCCAAATTTGGCTATTTCAAAATACCATATTCATAAAAAATAACATGTGTGGTCTCCTCAACTACTAAAGTTCTCTTGTTAAAAACTCTATAGGATTTGCCAACACTAGTTTATCCACAAAAAATTCCTTCATCAGATTTAGGATCAAATTTTTTTAAAGGAGTTTTACCATTATTCTGAATGAACACCTTACATCAAAAAAACATGTAAATGTGAAATATTAGGTGTTATACCTTTAAAAAGTTCACAGGGTGTCTTTTTTAATTTGGATCTAATGTTTACCCTATTCAAAACATAACAGGCCTAAAGGCTAAAAAAATATTCAAAACATAAGAAGCCTACTAACCGCTTTAGTCCAAAAATATTTTAGAAGTGAGTATTTTGCCAAGATGGCTCTAACAACTTCTATTAGTGTTTTGCCCTTTTTTTTTACAACTCCATTCTGCTGAGGGGTCTTAGGTGCTAAAAGATTATGATCATTTCTATATTCTTTATAAAAATCTTCAAATTATTCATTTTGAAAGTCTCCTTCATGATTATTTTGAATTGATAAAATCTCACACCCTAGTTTCCTCTAAATCCAAGTGAAAAAGATTTCAAACTCATCAAATGATTCACTCTTATGAAACAAGAATTTAACCTAAGTGAATATCTCATCAACTATTACAAATAAAAAACTTTATCTCCTAGACTTACCATGCTAACCGGTCCAAAAAGATCCATATGAAAGATTTCTAATAGTTTGCTAATTTTAAGATCCTTGATGAAATGAAAGGAGGACTTCACTTGTTTTCTTAAATGACATGCATCATACAGGTGATCCTTAGTGAAGTATAGTTTGTGTATACCTCTAATAAAATCTTTTTACGTAATTTTTTTGAGGTTTTTCATGCTTATGTAACACAGTCTTCTATGCCATAACCATGATTTATCAGTAATTATTTTGAGATAAAAGGCAGTAAAAGATTTAACAAAATTCAAATCAAGCATGTATATATTATTTACCTTATTTTCATGCAATACATCATTTCAATTTTAGTTTATTATGCATCTAAACGAAAAAAAAATTATACTATATCCTTTATCACATAGTTGACTAATACTCAACAAGTTATACTTTAAGTCTTTTGCTAATAAAACATTTTCAACTAAAAAATTATTATTGCTGCTAATCATACCTATACATACCACTTTCCTTGTGGTATTATCTCCTAGTGTAACCTTAGTTCTATTTCTGGCTTTCAGCGATATGAAATGTATCGTGTCTCTAGTCATATGCTTCAAACATTCACTGTCTAGATACCAAATACTCACACGAGATCTTGTATGAGAGCATTTATATAAAAAGATCAAACGTTAGACTTGGAAACCCAAACAAGTTTGGCTTTATCTTTTGGCAATAATAATCTATATGCTTATTTGACATGCTTTGATTTATGCATCTTAGATCTCCACACTAGATGTGTTATACTATGAATTGTGTATGTGTGAGAGATATGACCAAACAATCCACAAGAGAAATATTTAATTCCAGGAAAAGGATTTATCAATCTACGATAGTTTTATTGCCTTTTTCCTAGGTTTTTAAATTTTAGGCTTATGATCAGGATTATAAAATTCTTCAAGTATAGGGGTCGTCTTGTTTTCCTTAAGAGCTTTCAATTTCACTTTAAAATTTGAGTTAGCACTTTCTAGAACAATATTATCAACTTTTAAATAGTGCTCCCTACAATCATATTCATCCATAAATGTTTTAAAATCATTTTCAAGTTCAATATGTGATGATTTCAATAGTTCATACTTTTTATTTAAATAATTAAACTCATCCAATAGTTTTATGTGGTTGCTATCAATCAATACGTGATCATTCCTATGGATTTCATGCTCTTCTTATAAAATTGAAAATTTCTAAGTTCAACTTAGCATGCAGCTTTTTGAGTTTTTTATATGCAATATAAATTTTTTCAAAAACTTCAAATAATTCATCATAGGTTAAGTCACATATCTCCTCTTGACCTGATTGATCAAGCTTGTCGGCCATTAAACATAAGTTTTTGACTTCTTCCTCTGCTACTATTTCTGAAGAATCTGAAGTCTAATCTGCCCAAAATGCTCTTTGCAATCTCTTCTTGTCCTTCCTTATATTAGTTTTCTCCTCAACTTTCTCCTTGTTAAAATTAGCTTTGAGATTCATTCATTCAAATTTGGTATGTCCAAGCTTCCTGCATTCATAACAAATTACATCATTAGAAGCTTTAGCATTTTTGTGGAACTTAACCTTATTCCACTACTGACATCTCATTTGCTTCCTCTTAAGGAAACTTTTGAATTGTATTGTCATTAAGGAAATATCTTCCTCATCATCAGGTTGAGACTAATTACTTTCCAAGTCATCAATTTTTAATGTCATACTCTTCTCCTTTCGCTTGTCACCTACATTAATCTATCTTTGAGTCACTCATTGCTTGTATGCAATTAGTGATCCAAGAAGATTGTCAATAGAATAAATAGTTAAATCTTTTGATTTAGTTATTATAGTTATCTTTACATCATATACAATAGACAAATAATGAAGAATTTTATTTACTTTTTTAGAATTCCTTAATTTCCTACCTAAAGCATGCAATGAGGTGACTATTTATATGAAATGAGTATACCTGTGAGTGATTGATTCATTCAATTTTATGTGAAATAGTTCATAATCGTGTAGTTGAATGTTCAATCGAAATTGTTTCATCTCATTAGTTTATTTATAAGTGATACAAAGTCTATCCTGATTTTTTTTCCAGTTTTATAAATTGAGATATGTATATAGTCTTCAAACTTAAGTGCACAGAAAAAGTTGTTTAAATATTTAGCATTCACCTAGGCTAATTTTTTTCTTATACAATCCAATCAATAAATAGTGTTTCAGTTGTAATGCCATCTACAAGTTTAGTTGGTCTAGTGTGGCCTTCCTGTACTAAAATCTACATGCAATAGTCAAGCGATTAAATAAAAGTTGACATATGTGTTTTTTAAAAATCAAAATAGATGTAATCAAATAATGATGGTCTAGTGATCGAATATCCTTTTGGTGTGTTACAGTTTTCAAAAGTAGCCATAATCATTTTTAAAAAGTTATCTAAACCTTAATTTTTGAAAGTAGGTTCTGATACCACTTGAAAGTCCAAATAGGTTGTTAGACCTATTAAATTGATCCCAAGGATAATCAAGAGAGGGGGTGAATTAGTAATTCAAAAATTCTCTTAGGAATTTTAGAAAACTGAATTAAGTTTTATGCACATTAAAAAATTTTCTCAAAATAATTTTTTCAACCACAAACAATAAATTACAAAAATAAAAATGGTAAACAATAAAGACAAAGAATACCAAATTTTATAGTGGTTTGGTCCAATAAGACCTACGTCCATTCCCTGAAGACTCCCTCTTCAGGTATTACATTATGTCAAAGTGACTCTCCTTTTGCTCCCACAATAAGGTAGAGAAGCTCTTATAATTACCCTCTCTTCCACCAATCCCTAGTGTGGCAGAGTACCATCATCCTTTCTCACCCTCTTGGTGACGGCAGAGAACCAACTTTCTTTCACAACCTCCTGGTGTCGGTAGAGAATCATCATTCTTTCACACCCTCCTGTGTTGACAGAAAACCATCATCCTTTCACACCATCCTAGTGTTAGTAGAGAATTGTTATCCTTTTATACCCTCCTGGTGTAAGCAGAGAACTGTCCCTCTTTTGAAAATCTTCTTCCAAGAGTCTTCAAGAAAGTAAGGAAGAACTTTGAAGAATAAGTAGAGATCATCACCCTTAGTGTATGTGTGCACGGTTAACCAATTACAATCACACTTTCTCAGACTAAAAATAAAAGAAAATGTACAACTTTCAATTATAATAAACCATACTCTAATCTGTCTTAAAGTCTTTAGTAGTCTGGAGTATAATTTCTCTGAAATATTAGTAGGCACAAATAACACAAATATAATTTTCTAATATAAGTTATGAGAAATAATAATCAATACAATAAGATTTTGGTATCATTAAAAACTCACATGATATAAAAATATAGTTTTGAAAACAAATTTCAACAAATCTTTTGGAAGATTAACCACTAAGATCTAGTTAGAAGCATTCCAAATCTAGATGTCACTAAGGAGCATCTATATTATGCTTCTCAATTATGAAAGAGAACTAGGTCATCATTCCATTCAATTAAGGATATCACTAAGACTAGACTATTAGAGATTCTACACTAGGATTTGTTTGTACCCATTAATACAACTAGACTAGGTGGTAAGAGTCCTAGATTTGTTTTAGTACATAACTACTGTAGATTCACTTGGGTGAAATTCTTAGCATACAAGAGTGAGTTATTTGATGAGTTTAAAATATTCTCTACTTGGGTTTAAAGGAAATTTGGTTATCTGATATTTACCATTCATAGTGATCATGGTGAAAATTTTGAAAATGAAATATTTGAATTATTCTGTAATGAGTCTAGAATTGATCACAATTTTTCAACCGCAAGTACATCATAACATAATGGTATAGTAGAGAGAAATGATTAGACAATAATGGAGGAAATTAGGGCAATGTTAGTTGTGTAGTAAATACTTCTTGTTATGTGCTTAATAGGGTGAACATTATATCTAAGTTATATAAGACACCTTATGAGCTACTTAAGGGTGGGATACTTAACCTTTCATATTTTCATGTATTTAGGTGTAAGTGTTTTGTGCTTACAAAAGGAAAATCTCATATAGGAAAATTTTTCTCTAAGGCAGATGAAGGAGTCTTCTTAGGTTATTTATCAGTAAATAAAGCTTACAGGATCTTTAATAAGAGGACCTTACTTGTAGAAGAGTCCACTAATTGGTTTTTGATGAGATTGATATATTAGCTAAGCCTAGGATGCATGATGATGAAGAAGTAGGGATTACCTGTATAGTATATGCCATTGAACTAGGAAATGGAGTAGAAACTTAGGAACCACTACATAGAGTGTTGAGATAATCTTCTAGTAATCCTAGGGAGCTTATATTATGATATCTATCAGTAGGAGTTAGGACTATGTAAGGCCTTATAAAAGAACTTAGCCATACTGCATTATTTCCATGATAAAACCAACTAGCATAGATCATGCCCTTAGTGTTAAATTTTGGATCTTAGCCATGAAAGAGGAATTGAACCAGTTTGTTAAGATGATGTATGAGAATTGGTTAGTGGATCCACAGACCAAAGTATAGTTAGAACTAAATGTGGATTCAAAGATACATTGAAAGGCTCTAGGTCAGTGATTAGAAATAAGGCTAGAGTATTAGTTAAAGGTATAATAAGATATAACTAATTGATTTTCAGAAGGCCTTTGCCCCTGTAGCTAGATTAGAAGCCATCAAAGTCTGTCTAATATTTACATATTTTAGAGGCTTTAAATTATACCAAATGGATGTTAAGAATGCATTTCTTGATGGAGTTATTAAGGAAGATAGAACAACCCAAGGTTTTGAAAATTCCACTTTTACCAACCTTACCTATAAATTGAATAAAGCTTTATATGGATTGAAATAAGCTCCTAGGGTATTCTATGAGAGACTTAGCATCATTTTTTTAGAAAAATCATTTTTTAAGGGTAGAGTAGACACCACCTTATTCCTTAAGAAAATTAGAGGTGATATACTAATAGAACAAATATATGTTGATGATATTATTTTGAATTATAAATAAAAATCTTTGTAATGAGTTTTTAGCTACTATAAGTGAAGAATTTGAGATGAGTATGATGGGAAAGCTGAGGATTTTTTAGATTTAGTGTCAAGTAAACATATGATGGTACCTTACTTTGTCTGGCTAGATACATTAAGGAGATTTTGAAAAAAAAATGCTATGGAAGGTTCTAAGAGTATAAATACACCAATGAGCTCAACATCCAACTAGATAAGGATGTAGATAGAAAGCCTGTTAATCAGAAGAAGTATAGAGGAATCATAAGATCACTATTATATTTGACTACTAGCAAAATTTGATATTATGTTTAGTGTTTATATATGAGCTAGATTTTAAGATGATCCAAAATAATCCCATATGACTGTCATGAAAAGAATTCTTAGATATCTTATAGACACCACAAACTTAGGGATCTTATATCTAAGATAAAACACCACCTTTAAAATTATAGGATATTTGGATTCCAACATTATTGGGTATATAGTAGAAAAGAAAAGCACTTCTGGAACTTGTCAATTCATAGGATAATCCTTAATTTCTTGGTCTAGTAGAAAATAAAATTTTGTAGCATTATCCACCTCCTAAGCGGAACACATAGCTAGAGAAATTTGTGTTATTCAAGTCTTGTGATGAAAATAATAAATCCTTGACCTTGGGTTTTTTGTAGGCACTATATCTATTACGTGTGATAACAATAGTGCAATTTTTATATCCAAAAATATAATTCATTATTCTCTCATGAAGCATACTGACATTAGACAACATTTCATTAGGGATCATGTAGCAAAGGACATCTAAAATTGCATCATGTAGTCCCTGGAAATCAATTAGCATATGTTTTTATCAATCCCCTCAATTATAATACATTCAACAAACTTAGTACAAGACTAGATGTATTTGATATTTATGCATAGAAATTGGGGTAGAAGTAAGTTCAGGCGAGTTTGTTTTCTAGTTTTATTTTTGCAACATGTTTGTGTGTTTATTTATTTAATGTTTTTATTTTGTGTTTTGTTTTTGTCAAACTTGATTATCTCTAATGAATGGTAATTGTTTATATGTATTCTTAGCTTGTAGAATTCTCCCTGATCGTCACACATAAAATCCTAAAATTTTATTCACATCATATAGTATGATATACACATCATATTATATGATACACATAGGATTTAACCATTTGGCCCCAATTTTTTCCATATTAATTATTTTAGATGATTCATTATTATTAATTATACTATATTAAATACTAATCGTATTGCACTATATCTTTTGATGAACATTCATACTAATGACTCCTCGGGATGATGAATTTTATATTGATCGTACTGTTTGACCCCAATTGTATTATGTGATTTGATCATTGACTGTACATTCCCAATGAGATATTTTGAATGGATTTGATTGTATTATATGAACAACCAATAGTATTCTACGATCATCGAGATTTATAAAATGAAGGAGAAAAATAGCCATTTGATTCACACCTCAAGTTTCTAACATCCTTCTCCTCTTTAAATCCTATTTCCTTATTGATATTCCTATGGCTCCACCAAAAAGAGGTCATGTATAACTCCACCGAAGGGTGTATCATAGGTTCCAATGTGAGGAAACGAATATGCCTATGTATGATATAGAGGAACTTCCATTATTGATTTAAAAATTCTCAATTAAGAAATTCTCTCCTTCAGGGAACTTGAACTATTTACTTCATCCACATTTTAATTTAGGGGTGCCAATATTTACACGACACGAAAACCCGACCCAAAAAATTTGGGTTTGACCTGACCCGATTTCAAAATGGGTTTGGTTCGAGTTCAAGAATTCGACCCGTTTGAAAAATGGGTCGAGTTTGGGTTGACTCGTCAGGTTTCCAGGTTAACCCACTAACCCATTTTAAGCAGCTGCTCGCGCGACCTATACCAGCGGCCCGCTCAAACCCGCACCCTTCCCGCGCACGTGCCCACACGATCGAGTCTTTCAGCCTGCCACCCGCGCCTGTCGAGACACCTCACATTCGAGGCTGCCCGTGTACGCACCTGCACAACTGTCTACCCATGTCCGTGCCTGCTCGCGCTCACCCACTCGTGCCCGAGTGTGCCCACACGCACCCGCTCGTGCCCGCCTGTGCGCACCTGCCACCACTCGCTTGTGCCCACCCGCTCGCTCCTGAGCGCACCCGCAAGCACTTGCTTGCACCCGCGCACACTCACTCTTGAGGGCCTTGAGATAATATTAATCTCTTCGCCCCTATCTTATTTTCTTTAGAAAGAATATAGTTAAAATCCCCATCCACAATAGAAGGTATGTTAGAAGAATAAAGCCTCTCAACACTATCCCATAAACCTCTTCTAATATGCAAGTCCTTACTGCCATAAATAGTAGAAACATTCCAAATACCCATATTAGGAATATGAATAGAACCAAAAACTAATTGAGAAAAATTCTCTTAAACATAAAAATTTACCTCATCCCTTTTCCATAAAACAAGAATTCCACTAGAAGTACCATCAACAGGATGATGAAAAAAATCCCAATCTTCACCAATAATCCTATTTACCTCCCTTCTATCAATATTGGATAATTATATTTCCAATAACCCAATTAAATAAATATTGTTGTCTTTAACAATCTCTTTAAGATACATAAAAGCCTCCTTTTTTGGCTCCTCTACAATTCCAAAATAAAAAAGAAGACATTAAGAAATAAAAGGGGAACCCTCCCCACCACCATGACTAATATTCACATCAACTTTTCTTTTCCTTGGCATTGCTTTAATAGGTCCTAAGGATTTAAGTTACTTATTGCATTTTTTGTTTAACACTTAAATAACTTATAACATCATTACATTTAACAAAACTTGAAGATTTAGAACTTATTTTGATTTTATAATTTAGATTGGAAAAAATATTTGCACTGTTGTATCCAGTAACATCATTCTTCTGTGGAAATAGAACTTCAAAATTCTTCACTTCTATCTGCGGATTAACAACATCTTCAGAAATTGAAGTTTCAACTTCAGATTTTATATTTACTTCCACAGTATCTGACACCATAACTTCCTCAAGAGTAGCATCAGTCTCAGCCACAATTGGTTCAAATTTTAGATTAAGCATCAGACTATGCCACAATCGCTTCAGTTAAGGATGATGAAAGGGACCAGTTTCCCCTTTTAGGATTGGGAGAGTGACTAACTTCTCAGTGAGCCTGCTTAATCTCCTTGACTTTATAAGATCTTTATATGGGATGGTCATTTAGTTATACACTTTTCATGTACTTTAAGAGAGAGAATTTAAAAAAATTATTAAGAAAAACAATTAAAAGCATTTTTTTCTCAACTAATAGTAAAGTATAGTAGGCTTTATTATCTTATTTTATTAGTTTATTGCAAAAGATACCCTATTAATTTCTTTAATAAAGATGTTTGACTTGATTTCTCTTTATATGAATTGTTGTGATGGCCTATAAATTTATGTAGAAGCTCTTCTTTTAAGGTCTTCATCTATTTTTTTTAATTTTCCAACTAATAATTCTCTTGAACTCACTTAAGCTCGATTAAGTAACCTCCATCAAAATTGGTGAGCATCAACAACCCTAAAATTCATAAAAGTATCCTCCAAAAGTGTAATGAGGTTCTTTTGGAGGGTGAGGGACATAAGTTGAGCTAGCACTTTGATTTCAAGAAGAGTATAGTGCCAAGCTACCTAAGCATCACAGTAAAAGATAACCATTTTTATTGTAATGAGAGAACCCTTATTATATGATATGCAAAATATTATATAGTAAATGCTCATATGCTGAGTTGGGTGGCTGACATAGAAGCTCTAGATCAAATATCCTCTATGAGTCAAGTTCTTAATCCAACTCAAGTAATCCTACCATGATTAAGAATAAGTAGATATTAGAATTGATTAGCTTAAGAGATTTTATTTTACTTGTAAGATGAACCAATGAGTGTTATAAATTATTGATTTGAGATAATTGAGTTGTGATGAATTCCAAAGGTAAGATAGATTACCTTTGTATATTAAAATGATTTGCCTTAAAGGTTTTTATGCTATCCTTTCTAAGTCAACCTTGGGTGCATCTAAGTATAAGTGAGTTTTAAGGTCATCAACAAAATGAGTTAGATTCCATAGCCCTTATGAGTTTGGTTTTTGATCCTTATTATTTGAAATATGATTTACCATAATAGGTTACAAAGCTTTCTATTAGGCTTTTAAATAGAAAACTTCCATTCCTTGTTTCTCTCTCTCTCTCTCTCTCTCTCTCTCTCTTGCAAAATATAATAGTTATCACTTTGGCAAGATAGCCTAGAAATGATATAGGAGAATATGATTTAATAATTATTAGGGAGACCAATTTGAATGCCTTGGAATGTAGCCTTACTCATGGTTAATCTTTTATATATCCTATCCACAATCAAATATTCAAAAAATAAATAACCCCATCAGTCATGTGATTCTCATCATAGGTCATTCTACTTTATGGTTATATCTATGATTGTCATTAATTTATATGTGCTTTTAAGGATCTATTGAATGACACTAGGGCCAAAAGTAAGGAAGAGAAGAAAAAACTTATCATTTTAGAGTAGAAGTGGGTTCTCTCCATAGCTATTACTATGTTTACTACCATTGTTCTCTAGGAAGAATGGGCATTTAGGATTGAGGAAGTAGACTTTTTAAAGTTCTTATAGTCTTATAAGATGAACTACTGCATGGTAAGCCTTTGTACATCCATAGACATATGGTAAGAGTGTGACTATCTCTTTTTATGCATTATCTTATCCTATTTTTAAGTTTTTTCTTAGTACAAAGTTAAGATGAGCTCACCATTACAAAAAAATGCTGTTAAGAACTCAACAATTTTATTATTGTTTTATGTAATGATTGTTTATGTTAAACATAATTCATAGATAATGGTTTTAAAGAGCCTTTATAGTAGGTTACATCCCATCCTTTTTTTTAATATGTTGTCTCCTATATTCTTTCTTTTTTGTGATACTGATGTGAGTGCAATAATATTTTTTGGTGGTTTGATTTGTAAGCCCTTATAAATGACTTAAAGGTTTTCAAGTTTTTTGGGGTGATGCTCTTAGGAGTTCGAAGGACATAGAGAAGAAGAGGATGAAGATACCTTATTGTTGAGACTTACCTTTAACTAAGCATTGTTCAAATCCTATGTCATTTTTCTTGGGACTCATCACAAAGCATTTTGAGAGTGTTATTAAGTTGGAGGGATGAGTTTCCTAAGTGTAATTAGAGAAGAGGGAAAGTTTCCAAAATTTTGGCCAATTTAAAACTATATCATTAAATAAGTTATAAATCTCATCCTTATTTTGAATTCATTAACTTCATAAAAAGCTCAACAAATTCAAAGAATGATAAAAGTCTTTTTAATTTAACAACCTTAATAAGATCATTTTTATTAGTATGATAAAAAAGATAAAGCTTGGTTTACAAAAAAGGAAAGTGATTGAGATCTTCTGTTAAGGGTATAATGTTTTCATATGCTTCCACTCATCATCTTAGATACTAGATTTAAAGCTAATAGATCTAGAGTTGACTTGCTGCTTCATAATATAAGACCTTTTCGAATTTTTGAGTATTGATTATTGAGCTATGCCATCCACCTTAGAGAATTTTTTCACTGTAAATGTTTATTTTATTTTTATTTATTTATTTATTTTTGACATGAGAGTACTTTTTCATCATCCTCTTTATATTATTTGTTTCATTAATGTGACCGATTGAAGCTCTTCTATTAAGTTCAAAGTTATTTTCACGCCTTCTTTATTTCTTTTTTCCCATTTTGATGACTTTACTTCATCAAAGTTTGAAGTTGATATCACTTATCGGCAATGTAATTCATAATCATTCAAAAGTAGAGCCTCTATTGAATAAGATAATGGAAAGGATGTTTGTCAATACTCACTCCACCTTCTCTCTCCTGCTTTTTTGTTTTGCTCAGGCAATTTTTTTCCTCCTTCGTTGGCCTGCTTTCTTCGAGGATTTTTTTAGGGTTCCGCTAGCTGATCGCTTTGGGAAGCTTTCTGTGTTTGCGTTCCTAGGGCCTTTGTGGCCTTAGGCTACTTCGGCTAACCCTTGGGGTTCTCCCCCGGCTTCTAAGCTAGGTTTTTTCGATCTTATCGATGGTGAGAAAATTTTTGCTTTGAGATCTTTTAAAGATGTTCTTACTGGTCCTTTCGAAGTGAAGGGTGTTGGTTTTGAGTTTAAAAAATTGACTGTTAAAGGTTTTCCGGCAATTTTGTTTTCTGTTGAAGATGTTGTTCGTTTAGGTGCTCCTTACCAGTTCACTCTTGTGGACAAATTTTCTTTACGCCATCCTAAATTAGATTCTATCAGTGGTTTTTTTCATAATCTGAAACTTTTTGGTAATTTTTTGATTTGGCTTTTAGATCAGCGACATGTTGCGATACAACTCTCGAACGATCTTGATTATAGTTGTATTTTCTCTCGTAGATCTTACTATATTGCTAACTATCAAATGTGATTGTTGAAATGGACACCCTATTTCGATATT
Source organism: Dendrobium nobile (assembly GCA_022539455.1). Lineage (NCBI taxonomy): Eukaryota > Viridiplantae > Streptophyta > Magnoliopsida > Asparagales > Orchidaceae > Dendrobium > Dendrobium nobile. The sequence goes on along the minus strand of CM039719.1, from coordinate 50,389,325 downwards.
AAGGAGGAATCTCCTATTGTTCCAATATGGTTGTCATTTCCTAATATTCAGCTACATTTTTTTAATCAACATGTTTTACACGCTATTGGTTCGATTTTTGGGAGACCCTTGCAGTTTGATCAAGCTACGGCTCAAGATCTAGACCCTCAGTTGCTAGGATTCTTATTGAAATTGATATAACAAAAAATCATCCTAAAGAAGTTTGGCTTGGATCTAAAAAACAGGGCTATTTGCAACATGTTGAATTTGAGAAAGTCCCGGATTATTAAAATCATTATCGTATTCATGGTCACTCCTTTAGTAAATGTTTTATTGCTCATCCTCAATTAAAAAATAAACAAATTATCTCTAAGATTCAGTTGTTAAAATCGGAGTCTGGGGAAGTGAAGGAGACTGTTATCAATCAATTGGAAAACTATGCTGATAAGGTGGGGGCTAGCATAGATATAGATGTGGAGGAGTCTCAGGTAGTGGAAAATTGTGCTGATATGGAGCACGAAGCTATGATTACTGAGCAGTTGATTAAGGATCAAAATGAGATTGTTGATCCTCCTTTAGAGAAGGTTGTCAGGGATCCCCATCTTATTCAGATGGACTTGAGGGAGAATGATATGTTTGTGGCAAGGGAGAATTTGGGTCATGATACTTCTCCTTTGGGCATCCTTGTGGTGCCGCAAGAGGAGGAGGTGGGAGATTGTAAGTTGATGAAGTTTGGGGACAATAATGATGTTACTGAGAAGGATGTGGAGATTCATAACAAAGTGAATGGGCAATTTCTAGAGTCTAACGCTAACAATATTAGGGAGGAAGATGTGGAAGAAGGGGAGGTTGTTATTTCCTCTAACATTTTGGTTCATTCTGATGGGGATTGTCAATCCAAGGTGCCTAAGTCTATGCCTAATACTGATGTTGGCCATAAAATTGTGAATAACGGTTTTACTATAGTCACTTCTAAGAAGAAGAGCAAAAATCTCAAAGCTATTATGGCATCTGCTCCTAGAGTTGCGGGATCACCAAATTTAGCTAAGAAGTTTTCTAATGTTTAGTACCCTTATTTGGAATATTAGGGGGGTTGGGGGCTCTTCCTCTAGGGATAGAGTTAGGAATCTTTGTAGGATTCATAATATTTCTATTTTGATTTTATTAGAACCTTTTATTAATGCTAATAAACTAGATGCTACTCGTAAGTTCCTTGGTTTTAATATGGCTTTTGGTAATTGTACTAATAAAATCTGGATTTTTTGGTATAGTTCTATGAAATTGACATCATTCAAGATAATCCCCAATCGGTCCATACTCTTATTGAGTACCAACATCTTATTTGTTATGGCTCTTTTGTGTATGCTGCGTGTACTCGTCAAGGTAGACTTCCTCTTTGGGATAATTTAAAGATTTTTCCTGAGTCGATTGACAAACCATGGGTCATTAGTGGAGACTTTAATATTATTGTCAATTTGTCTGAGAGGAATGGTGGTGGTCTTCGCAATGTTCAGGCTATGGGAGATTTCAATAATATGTTTTTAGATTGTAACTTGCATGATATTGGTTTCTCTGGGAATGCTTTTACTTGGAATAGAGGTACTATGTGGCAACGTCTTGATAGAATTCTTTTCAATGATGAATGGCTTAATAAATTTCCTCTTACGTACATTGAACATCTTTCTAAAACTTTACCTAACCATTCTCCCCTTCTTTTGAATATCAATTTATCTAGTGGTAATATGCATGTCAAGTTTCGTTTTCAGAATATGTGGTTATTGCACAATAATTTTCTTAAGGTTGTGGAGTCTAACTGGTCTAACCCACTATATCCTAATGATAATATTGTTGGGATGCATTGGCTTTGTATGAAACTGAAGAGGCTTAAACAAATGCTTAGATGGTGAAATAAGGTGGTGTTTTAAATCTTTTTTGTTAATATTATTGAGGCTAAAAATGAGTTAAATGCTATAGAGATGGATTATATTAATGACCATTCTAATGAGAATCTTTTGAAGCTTAATGAGGCCAAATTGGGCCTTTTTAAGTTACAAGAGAAGGAGGAGGTGTTTTGGAAGCAAAAAGCTGCGTCTAAATTTCTTTCTGAAGGTGACAGAAACACTAAATTCTTTCATTGTATGGCCAATCATAAAAAGGTTTCTAGTCATATTCATAAAATTAATCAACCTAATGGTGTGGTTTTGAATACTCTTGATTTGATTTATAATTCTGGTGTTGAGTATTTTTTTAAGAATTTGAACAAAAATTTCAATCCTCAGCTTAATATTGACACTTCTCTTATTCCTTATCTTATTGATGATAATGATAATAGAATGTTAATTGCTTTACCTACTAAATAGGAAATTTGGGATACTATTAGTAAGATGAATTCTGGTTCTGTGGCTGGTGTTGATGGTTTCAATACTAAATTTTTTCAAAAGGCTTGGTCTATCATTAAAATTGATTTAATGGAAGCTGTTATTAATTTTTTTAAGGGTAACTCTTATCCTAAGTATTTTTCTACCACTTATATTGTTTTGATCCCCAAAAAAGATGGTATTAACTATTGGGATGATTTTAGACCTATCAGTTTATGTTCTTTTTTTAACAAACTTAATGCTAAAATCATTATGGGAAGACTTTCTTTATTGTTGCATAAAAATTATATCCCTGGGCCAAACTGATTTTGTGAACGGTCATGCTATCTTTGATAATATTCTGCTGGCTCAAGAGCTTGTTCATGATATTCACAAACCTATTCCGGGTGGTAATATGGTTATTAAAATTGATATCACCAAAGCTTATGATAACCTTAATTGGGAATTTCTGTACTTATTCTTAACCTTTTTGGGTTCAATGAGATATTTATTAATTTTGTGAAGAATAGTATTAACAACTGTTTCTTTTCTATTGTCATTAATGGGAGCTCTCATGGTTTTTTTCTTCTACCAACGGTTTGAGACAGCGTGACTCGCTGTCCTCTGCCCTGTTTATAATTGCTATGGAGTATCTTTCTAGAGCTTTGGAGAAGTTGTATATGCTCCATCCGTCTATTAATTTTGCTACTTATGGGGGTTTTCCCGTCTCTCATCTGAGTTTTGCTGATGATTTTATTATTTTTTACTAATGGTTTTATTAAAATGCTTAAAATGCTTTTTAAATGTTTGGAAAAATTTCAACTTTTAAGTGGTTTAATGATTAACAAGAGCAAAAGTGGCTTCATTACTAGTAAGTTGATCAGTGCCCAACGTATTGCTAGAATTCATGATAATTATGGTATTTCTCATTTAACTTTACCTATCACTTATTTGGGGACTTCCATTTACAAAGGTAAGAGAAAGTCTAATCTTTTTGATGGTATTACTTTAAAGTTGGGAAAAAAGCTTAATAACTGGGCTTTCAACTTTCTTTCTTATGGGGGGAAACTTGTTTTAATTAAAAATGTTCTTTCTGCTTTGTCTATTTATCTTTTTCACACTTTAAATCCTCCTATTTCTATTTGTGATAAGTTTGATAAACTTCTGAACAAATTTTTTTGGGGTTCTAGAAATGGTAAAGGTTCTATACATTGGGCTTCTTGGAAGAATTGTTGTGGCTCTTTGAAGGAAGGGGGGTTTGGTTATGGGCTAAGTTTTAACATAGTAAGTACTGTGGGGTCAAGCATCCCACGATTTGTTTTGCGAAAAAGGGTGACTCTTCCATTTAGAAGAGACTTTGTAACATCCAGAGGGAGATGGAAGAGCTGATTCAATGGGGTTTGGGCAAGGGTGAGGTGTTTTTTTGGCAAGATCAATGGCTGGGCAATTTTTCTATTGACAAATTGCTTAATACTAGATCTATTTCTACGTTATTAGTTAAAAGTTTCTTTTGTAATGGGGTGTGGAATATTGATTTGCTGAACGAGACTATTCCTGCTTTTATCATTAATATCATTATTAATACTCCTTTATAAAGGGATAAAGAGGATTGCATTCTTTTTACTAAGTCTCATAATGGTCAATTTTCTTTAAAGGAAGCTTGGTATTGTATTAAAAAGAATAGACCTCATAACCCATTCTTTTCTGTTATTTGGCATAATTCCATTCCTGCTTCTTTTTCCATTCTTACTTCGAGAGTGATTTTTAATTTTATGCCTGTGGATACCAATCTTAAGAAAAAAGGTTTTCATTTAGTTTCTAAGTGTTATTGTTGTCAGCATACCGAATCCTTGAACCATGTGTTGGCCAATGGGCCAATTGCGGTTAGAGTCTGGCTTCATTTTGAAGATCTCTTTCAGTTCAATTTCAATCACGGTTTTAAGAGCATTATTGACATTTTGAAGTGTTGGTTTGTTAATGTTAAAGGTCATATTATGAATAGCCTTACTACGACTATTATTTGGTACCTTTGGAAGAGTAGAAATGAAGCTAAACATGATGGGATCAAGATGTATGCCTCTCGTATTATCCTTTCTATTTGTGATAAAATTAGGATGTTGTATGTTACTAAAATCATTAAACCTGAGAATTTCAAAGGTCGTCTTAAGGTTTTTCCTCATTTTGGCATCAGTTACATTCTGTCTCTTATTGAGAGTAAGGATAGAATTGTTACTTGGTTTAAACCTGATCCTAATTGGATTAAGCTTAACACTGATGGTTCTTATAATGGGAAGGTGGCTGGCTATGGTGGTATTTTGAGAAATCACTATAGCAAGGTGATTACTACTTTTGCGGGTCATGTGTCCGGTAATTCTGCTTTTCTTGCTGAGTTACATGGGCTTAATTATGGCATCAGTATTTGCATTAAGCTCGATTTTAACAGAGTTTGGATTGAGGTTGATGCTATGCTCATTTTACACTATATTAATAGTTCTAAGTTGTTTAATGCTGAGAATTTTTTTTTGATTAGGCAGTTGAAACAGGACCTCTCCAACATTAACTTTAAGATTTCTCATGTCTTCTGTGAGGGTAATGGGTGTGCTGATGCATTGGCCAAATTAGCTTGCACCTGTCTTGATTACTGTGAATTTCATGAAGATGATATTCTTAGTGTTGTTAAAGGCTTGGCTAGATTGGACCGTGCTGGTTTACCTTATATTAGACAACATTAAGTGGTGTTTTGCTGGTTTGCTCTTTTTTATGCTTCACACGGGTCCTGTATTCTCTTATTTCTATAGTTTCGGGCAAAGTTGGTTTTCATGTGTTGGTGTTATTCAGGGGAGTTTACAAGTCCAGCTTACTGTTTCTGTTTGGGCTATTGGGAATGCTGATGGGTACTTCGGCTCCAGGTGGCCGGATGTTAATATGAAATGCTATATTGCTTTTTGTGTTAGCAGGTTGAGGGTCAGATGTTTCCTTCTTTCTTATAATTATCATAGTTTCAGTCTTATGGAAGGGTGCAGTAAGGAGGGTTTGGTCATTTCCATTTGGTTGTTAAGGTGTTCTTTATCTTTTAATTACCAGTGGCATGATAATTTTAACAGAATTTTGCTGTTTTGGAGGTTTTCTTTTTTGCACGTGTGTAGCCCGACTGATGGTACTTTTCATGCTGATAGAAAGCTTTGGATGATGATGACTAAAAGATTTTCGAGGTTTGGTTTTGAGTTTTGTAGGAATTATGTTCTGATTGTGTTTATTTTTCAATTCCTTTTTTGGGTGCTGATATCTCTCAACCCTAGCATGTTAATAGGTTTTTTTGTAATTATTAGCTTTAGGAACCACCGGTTTTTAGGTTTTTCTTTTTATTATTTTGTAGCTCTGTTGGGCAGTAGAAAGCTTGAGGTTCCTATTAAGGACCTTGTAATCCCTTTTTTGATATTAACGCGTAGTCCCCTCAGTGGGTTTTAACCAAAAATAAAAAAAATAATGGAAAGGATGTTTGGCACGTTGCTGAGGACAATGTGGTTCTCAAGGCCCGAGGATAAATGGCTATGCCTCAACCCACTTGCTTTTGGCCCCTTTCACTTTCTTTCGTAAAAAATTGAAAATCAAGTTGTTTATATCTTTCACTTACCAAGTTGAATCATTGAGACAAATTATAAGGGTTATTTAGAAGTTCTATTACTTAAGAATCATATGTGCTAAAGTCCACTATCTTGAATGGCTCACACACTTAATTGAATAAACCTTTATAGAATTTTTTTTACTTGATTCTCTTTCATAAACCTTAATTTTAATGAGGTGACCAACCATCTACACAACATGCTTCACATTCATAGATATTAGGAATCTTTAATTGCTCAATGTATGGATCCATGCAACTCATCAAATCTTTCTTTTCATCTTATATTACTTCTAGCACTCAATACTATGGTGAGAAAGCTCAAGGATATGTCACCCATGCAGCCCCCTCCTAGGAAAAATTATTAGGCAGTGTCCAGACGCATCTTGAGGCCAATCCGACACTGTGCATTGGGTGATGTGACGCGTCTGGATTGACCTCCGGATGCATTCGGACACCGCACAGAATAAAAAATCTCATCCTGTAGAGTAATTTGTCAAGTTGGCTTACCTCCGTCAAGATTTATTCAATTTTATAGTACCGAAATTGGTTGATATCTATGTTCCACAATTCATAGTATTCATTGACTTAATTGACTATCAGTTGTGAGTCATAAAATATTGTATGTTGCATTGCTTAGCTCTAGTTGTAATCTTCGACCCTACATCTAAAAATTTTTACTTAAGTCTGCTTGTGGGTGACTTAGAATTTTGTTTCAGGTTTTTATAAGTGACATTGCGTCTCTGTGTAACTGCCTCTTTCTATGTTGATGATAGTTATTTCGTAATTAATTTGAAAGTTTCACCCTCTGTTTTATCTCATTATGATATGTGATATTAAGTAGGGTGGGGCATGACAACATGCTCCATGTTACGCCTACAAACTATGTGAGGACAAAGCCTAGGACTCTCTCTCTCTCTCTCTCTCTCTCTCTCTAATATAAACTATTGTGTGAGTCTCTAAAGTTGCTTCTATTTATTTTACTATGAAATACTAAAATAAAACAGTTGAAAATTATCTTAAAAGCTTTTATTGGTGAGCTTTGAATGATTAAGATTTTATTTTGGATAGTCTTCTTATTATTTTTTAATAATTTTATTTTATACTTAAAAGCTTATTTATTAAATAGTAAGAAAGTTATCTCAAATGAAATCTAAATTAGTTATACCAAAGGGTTTGAAATCAATCAGCTTGAAGAAAGAAAGAAGATAATTAATAGAAAGAAAAAGATAAAGAAATATTTATGCAGATGCCATATAAATTTATTATATCTATAGAATTGTTATTTAATTAAAAAAACTTCTAAATTCGCATATTTATATCTAATACAATCAATTATTATAATTAGATGAACGTAAAAGAAAATATAAAATAATATTTATTGTGAATTTAATATTGGCGTACTGAAATGTTAGTAATATAAATGGCCCGAATTTAAGGATGGTATTGAAAATTGCAACAATTATGAAAGATTTAGGCACATGAGGAAATTTAAAGTTGAATGTTTGTGATTTGAGCAAATTTATTTAATTATTTTTTTATACTGCCTGATTAAGAGCTGGTTTAAAGGAACTTTTATTAGGTTCGGTGTAAGGACGTAGAGGAACGTCCGGTCGGAGGCAAAATCCAGCAAAAAAACTCGGTATTTGCTTGATATTGCTAGGTATTATTTGATAATAACAAAGAACACCGCTCTGTGAAGACCAATACCGAATTATACCAAGCTATACCGAGCAATACCGAGTTGTACTGAGTTTTTTCTAGGAAAAAATTGGTACAACTTTTGTATAACTCGGTATTGCTCGGTATAGCTTGGTATAACTCGGTATTCGGTCTTCACGTGATGGTATTCCTCGTTATTGTTTGGTATAGCTCTGTATTTGCTCGGTATTTCTCATTTTTTGAAGCGATTTGACCTCTGACCGGACGTTCCTCTACGTCCGGTTGGAGGACATAATAATTGTTCGGTTTAAAGGGGAATGCGGGGTCACAATTCTCTTTTAAAATTCGAGGATCTTTAATATAGTTGATATTTTTCTTTGTTTAAATATAATTTAAAAAATTAATAAATGTTCTATAATTTTTTTTTAAAAAATAAATGATAATTATTAAAAAAATTATTATTTTTTAACCACTGCGCCTAATGGTGAGCGATTTTTTTTAATGAAATTCGATTGTACAAATTATATTTTAACAACAGTCGCGGATCTTGTCTTGTCTGTCATGTGAACAATATAACAATTAAAGTTTGGTCATCCGCCCAAGTTGGTGCTCGTGCAGTTTTATTACGTTATCGGAAACAAAATATCTAAATTATTATTGCGTAACCTATTTGTTTAGAGAGATTAAGCGATTAATTGCAACAGCTGGAATCGGAAAGCTGTCAAGCTGCCTATGGAGCCTAAGTTCTGAGAACAAAATGTTTTATTACGTTATCTCCATACGAATGTGATTCACACATTACTGAATGAGCTAGCTCGCTTTGATTAGTATACTCCCAAGTTATATTATATGCTCTCACTTTGGCATTTTTTCAATTTTGTGATTTAGAAATGCATGGCCTAATTTTTAATAAAATGTTAGCTCAAATAATGAATTTTAAAATGAAAGCTTTAAAGCCTAGCATAAAATGGTTTGTAGTATTTCTAAGCTTCTTAAAATCAAGTGCTCACTAGTAGTCTTCCTTTGGCATATGAGAATATGATATTTGAGATTTCATGAAACACCTATGGAAAAAATGCACCTTTTTAAATATTCCGATTTAGTTTGGAAAGAGATAACTCAATAATTTTATGTAATTGAACACCATTGCATGTGCATGGGAATGTTTTGTATGAATGTGAATGTCTGAATCTAATCCAAAGCGAATCTCGGGGTTTATGTGCATGATTATGTAATATGAAGTTGTTCCCCTAGGGCATGGCTTTAAGCTGCATGTTTTTTGACGAAGTTAATTTGAGTGTTGCGGTGCTGTGACGTTGTGCTCTTCTAGGGGAGAGCATGTTAAGTGAAAGTTATGTATTGTTTTATTCTGTAAAATTCAAGTGAATATTTTCGTCTATTTTATGTTATGCAGAAATTTCTTAGAAAATGAAAAAAAAAATCACAATGAGTGAACTAGGTGGTAGCACCAGAATAATCACTGTCGCAACGTCTGTAACGACCACCATATCAGAACATTGCAGTGCTTGAGTCTCAGAAAAATTGATAGTTAGTTCATCTCCTCAACGGAGCAAAATTTAGTGCCATAGCACTTCACAACAATGCAGCGTGAGAAAACAACATTGCAACATTAGAGTATTGACAAAATTGCATAATAATTCAATGCTAGAGCGTTGATTTAGGAAGGGCCAAAGTGCCAGATGACGTAAGAGAGCGGTGCAACACCCAACTTTCATAGTTCTGCGACAAAGAAGTTGACGAAAACAAACATTGTGCCAAATTAGTCAAACGTCATGCAAGATTAACAAATAGCTGCTTCGGGTTAACCCAGCGCCACAACCGAGATCCTTTAATGGTGTCAAGGTGCTAATTCATATTTTAATGCCCTGGAGCATTTGTCATTCTGTAATAAGTATAAATAACTTTTCCATTTTTGTGTGTGAGTGTACTATAACTTTTAATAATTTTTTGAGTGTAGTGGCTAAAGGAGAAAAAACTACATACTTTAGAGTGGCTAGCTAATATTGTAGTGAACAAGCAAGCATTAGGAGAGGAAAGAAGTGTAAAGAACAAAGTTATAAGGGTAGATGCACTTTGGGAAGGATTTATATGCCGGCTTGGATTATGATCCTTCATTCCAGGTGATATCTTTTTACTCTTTTCTATTTTTACTATCTTTCTTGAGCATGTAATGAAAATTATGTTATTCTATTTTTATTCTATGGTTTACTAAACTCATAGTTTGGGACTACTACTGTTGTGAAAACCTAAGTAATTACTAATGTAGACTCTTATGCTTCAAATTATGGTTTTTCCTTCTCAATATGTTTTGCTCTTAATTTAATCTATGTAGTGGCCATGTGTAGAATTAAAACCTCATGTGATATATTACCTCAAAGATGAAATATTAAAACAATTAGGAGAATTGTAATGGAATACTTGCATGCCTAGATATAGGATGTTTAATATTCTAGGATCTATAGATATAAAAAAAATTGTTGGAAGGTCATATCATTTCTTTACATCCTTACATGCTCAATAGAGATCAAAGGATGCATATGCTCTAATTCATAACTAATTTAAGTTAGTCTACTTAGGAAATCTTAGACTATTTCACTGTAAGTATCTTCTTTACTTCTACAACTCTCATTCTACATAGTATATAACCTAGAGTTTATTGCGTAGAATAATTTTTGTAGCATGAAGTAAAGAGTGCTAGAATAATTATGTAAGGAAGAATACATTCTCATGGGCAACACTTGTTGGATGACTAGGGGGGGGGGGGGGGGGGGGGGGAGGGGCGGATGATGAATTGGGTTTTAAAATTTTTATTAAAGAAGATAATTAAAATAATTTTAATGCTATTTGACAAAGAATAAATAATCAAATAATTTTTTTCTTTAAAAAATGATAAAAAAAAGATGCAAGAAAATACAATAGCATGTATAATTTTTTTAAGTAGTTTCGCTCGGATTCTGATCCGGCCAATGTTCACGCTAGTCAACACTCGGGCTAGAGCCCACTAGTCCTAGGTTTGCCTTGCAAACCTCACTTCTTTAAACCAAAGAAATTATTTATAACCTAACTACTCTCCTACACGAGCAAGTACAACCCAAGCTAATTATAATTTAAATTTCACTAAATCAATTGGCTTAGATCAAGAAAAAAAAAAATACAACTTGATGTAAACAATACACAATTCTCAACTAGTATTTCAGCAAATAATAAATATTTTCAAGAAAAAATATTTGGTAAAAGAAAAAATAACAACAAGTAAATATTTAGATAAAGAAAGCAAACTCAAGAACTACAAGAGATATTACACGATTTAGTGCATTGAAGCTTTCCAACAAAAAATATGATCTTACAAATGAAAAGAGCCCATGGAATGAATATCAAAGTGTCTCCTCAGAAGATTTAGCATGTAAAGAAGGAAAGAAGAACGAAAGATTGGTGGAGTTTTCTTTTTTGAACATCCCTCACAAGAAGAGAAAGATGGGTATTTAAAGGGATGGGGTAAGCAAAGCCAAATTTGAATAAAATTAATAATCTAATATTTATTTATCATATAATAGTATAATATTTGATAAAGAATTCATTTATATGAAATAAATATAAGTTTCAAACAACTATAAAGAGGTTAGTCACATGAAAAAGTTAAAAAGTCTTTATATACATAAAAAATAAGGCAAAAATGGCTACCCAACATATAAAATTAAAAAAATGATAATATTTCACAATTTATTATAAATTAAATTTAGTCCAAAGGAGGTCATGTAACCTATCAATGTCTATCTACAAAATCTAAGGAATCTAATGAAATAAAAATTAAGCTATGTTTCCATCAAATGAATATCATATACAGAAAAATAAAAACTTAGTCATGTTTTAATGAATTTAAAAATATATTAAATATTCATACAATAATACGATGTAATTTAGATAAAATTAATTATATAATAATAAATTTATATGAAAAAAGCCAATTTAAAATGAATACATAACAAAAAATTTACCAGACAAGCTTATTACATTTAATTTCGCTCATTAATTATATTTCCATATTTGATAACATTTATGTAATCCATGAAGCATAAAAGATTTATTTAATAAATGAATCTTATAAATTTCTAAATCAAGCATTTTTTTTTCTTAATTAATAATATGTAAATTATTTTAATAGATATTTAGAGAAAAATGAATCTAAAGAAAAAAATGAGGAAGAGATGGAATCAATTGATGTTGAAGGTGACCAGTGGCGGAGCCAGAAATTTCTTATAGAGGGGGCAAACATTTATTATCTAATTCATTTAAGAGATAATTTGAGAAGTATATATATATATATATATATATATATATATATATATATATATATATATATATATATATATATATATATATATCATTTTAAATGCACAAATTCTATAAAATACTATTCAAATAGAAACCATGGAGTATAACAGGGTGCAAACGAGCAGAGTAGAGCTCGAGCCAGGAGATGTTTGAATCGAGCTCGACTACCAAATGTCTAGCTCGAACTCGAGTCGAGCTAAAAATTCGAGCTTGAGCTTGACTCGTCTTCATGTCGAGCGGCTCGTCGAGCTCCGCTGTCAAGCTTGCAGTCACGTCCGCTGTCGAGCTCCGTCGTCGTTGTCCCGAGTTTGTAGTCGTGTCCACCATCATTGTCTTGAGCTCGTCTACCGTCGAGTGCTTGTCTGTCATAGTCGCATCCGTTGTCGCCATCATGAGCTCATTTTCCGTCGAGTGCATAACCGTCATGTTCGAGCTCGACTCGCGAGCTCGATAAGATCGACTCGTTGAGCCTGGTACCGAGATGAGTCTAAGCCAGCTCGCGAGTCGGCTTGACTCGTTTGCAACCCTAGAGTAGAATAGAAATTAGATAGTATGGTGCTAAGAATCAAAGCCTATAAAATGGATTAATTATACATACTCAATGCATAAGATATTTCGACACAATTTTAATTTCGAAGCTATTAGATTCATTTTGAGATGAGTGCATCATAAATTTTTCATAAGTTATAAAATTTTCAAAGCAATTCCAATAGATTTTTAACCTTTTTTTTCCTCTATTCAATATATTTCAATATCAAAATATATTTTCTGATAAATGTCTAGGGGCAAAATATATTTTCTGATAAATATATCAACAGATTTTTAATGTTTTTCTTATAAAATTCAAATCAGAGAAAGGTCTTATTTGGGCGGTGTCTAGATAAGAAAGCTACAGGAGGACTTAGGAGAGGCCAGGAATGTGATATGACTGCTTTTTTTTTTCTTTCTTCTTTTTCTACCTAAATTGTGCTAAATGGGCACTGTATGGATCATAGCATTTTAGGGAAATATACAAAATCAGACTCCAGAAAAAATGGCTTAGAAGAAATATTTATCAAACCACATGTAATGTAGAAGGAAAATTGTGTACCCTTATAATTGATAGTGGTAGCTCCAAAAATTTTGTGTCACAACTCATAGTAGATAAACAAAAATTAAAACCAAAATCCCTTGCCAAGCCTTACAAAATATCATGGTTTAAGGAAAAAAGGAGAGATACCAATCACTTAGCAATGCCACATATAATGTAGAAGGAAAATTGTGTGCCTTATGATTAATAGTGGTAGCTCCAGAAATTTTGAGTCATAACTCATAGTTGATAAACTGAAATTAAAACCAAAATCCCTTGCCAAGCCTTACAAAATATCATGGTTTAATGAAAGAAAATTTGTTGTCATTTACTTTAAGCATGGTTACTAAAGAAGCACTTAGGTATAAGGTCATCTAGATAATCAATTTATTATATACTTATCCTCTGTGATGGCACTACTACCTTTTTTACTATCATGGGAGGTAGAACCTGAACTCTTCTTACCCAAAGAAATTTTAGGAGGTACTTTTTGGTAAGGAGAAGATTAAATGAGAACATAAATTAAGAGGATTTAAGTGTAAGAGAACTTGTGATGAAAATCAAAATTTTATAAAGGTTGTTGCATAGTTATAATGGTTAATATAACATTCTAGCACTGGTATGTGCTAGCCTAGCATAGCATTTTATCATTATACTTCAAATTCCTCCCACCCCCTAACATGACTAACAACCACTACATATGGCCAATATTAATGAAAGAGTTTATGTATAGCATTGTGATTTTGAGGGGCTTAGATCTATGACACTTGATCATGTAACACCACAAAATATCCATTTTTCATTCATTTTTCAATTTTTTCATTAAGCAGCTAAACTTTAAATACAACAAAGTTCATACCAGTAAGTTAAAAAACACTTAATCTAATTTAGACCAAAAATAAGTAGATATAATATTTTAGGTTTTATCCCAGGCAATGCTATGTTTACAATCTTAAATAAGATTATGATAGATATTATTCAAGGTTAGCCAATGATAAGTTACTCCTAGATAGGTATTTTTCCCCACCTAGATAAGGCTTTATCCTATGAACATAAACTTTGAATGGATGGGCACTCTTTTTAGCTTGAATTTCTATAACTCCATAAGGATATACTCTAAGGTTAGTAAATAGACCTAAACACCTATACTTTAATTTCCCAGAAAATATTCTTAATTTAAAGTTATACAATAGTGCTTGTTAATTAGGTGCAAAATGGTATAATACCATTAACAATATAGTTGACAATGTTCACATCTTAAGGCACAATAATATTATGAAATGCAAAAATCTTATCAAAAGTGAAGAATTCAATAATGTCAAAATCATAATGCATAGAATTCTTCCTCTCTAATCTTGATAAATAATTTTCCACCAGATTCTCAAATGCGTTAATATCTAAGATCTCTACATCAAACTCCAATAGCAATAAAACCATCTAATTAATCTCAATTTAACATCTGTTTTATTTAACAAGTATTTAATAGTAGAGTGATTAGTGTAAGAAACAACCTTCGTGTCAATAAAATATGATCTAAATTTATAGAATGTAAAGACAATCACTACTAGTTCTTTTTTAGTTATGGTGTAATTAATTTTTGTATTATTTAAAGTTCTACTAGTGTAATAAATAGCATGAAATTTCTTGTCTATTATTTATCCCAGAATTGCTCTAATAGCAAAGCCACTAGCATCACACATCAATTCAATTTTATGGACCATTGAAGTGAAATGATGAAAGGTGCTATAACTAAGCACTTATTAAGTCATAAATTAAACTCAAAGGGTTCATCCTTCATAAGTAAATGATATAAAGATATCATAATCTTTTTTTCTTTAAATAAATCTTGTTTAAAATTGGAATGAGCTAATAAACTTTTAACTTTATTAACAGTGGTATGTGGTTGAAATTCCTCAATTATCTAGAACTTCACCTTATTAACCTCCACACCCCTCTTAGAGATTTTATATTTAAGGATAATACCTTCTTTAACCATAAACTGTCACTTTTCCTAATTAAGAACAAGTTTAGATTCCTCACATCACTTCCAAATATGTGTTAAATGATCTATGATAACATCAAATTAAAAGTTCAGGGAGGTTATTAGACCTCATCAAACTGTCCTAAGCACACCAAGAGAGGGTGGGGGGAATTGGTTATTAAAAAAAAATTTTGGCACAAAAAAATCTTTTTGAGATTTCTCAATAACTTAAAATAAACAACTTGATTATCTGATGAGGAAGGTAATAAACTTAACAACTATTACAATAATGGTGATGATAATTTAATCAACTTAATATAATATTAATGACAAATTTTTTAACTAGCAATTTTAAGGAAAATAAATCATGGAAAGTAAAATGTAGAAAAAATTTGAAAGAGCACATTATAATTTTATAGTGGTTCAGTCAAATAATGGCCTACATCCACTCCTCGAAGTCCTCATCTCTAGGTATTTCACTAAACCTTTATAAACTCTCATTTATCCCCCACAACTAGGCAGAGAAGCCCTTAAAAACTCTCTTCCACCAATTCGATCCAGCAGAGGACCATAATCTTTTCACCCTCCTGGTGAGCCAGAGAACCTGAAATCCTTTTTCACTCTCCTGGAGAAGGCAGAGAACCTGGAATCCTTTTTCACCATTCTGGTGAAGGCAGTAAACCTAGAATCCTTTCTCACCCTCCTGGTGAAGATAGAGAAACTTGAATCACTTTCATCTTCCCTAGTGTGACAGAGTAGCCAGGTCCTTTGACATTAAAGAGATATTCTTCCAAAGCTCTCCTCTAGACAAACCTTCACACATGGAGGAACTAAAGTGAAAGTTTGTCGAAGTGACCATATGTAACTCCCTCTCACACTCCCTTGAAACCAACAAGGATCTTCTCCCTCTCTCTCTCTCACAAACTCCACACTTTCTCTCCCAAGTTTTAGGTTCTCTCTTAAAGCTTTCTTCAGAAGAGAATAACTTAATGATTATGAAAAGAACTCTTATAAAGTCTTATGAGAAAGCTTAAGTAGATGGCTTAAAAAACTCAAAAAATTTAATTAATTCATCAAAGTTTGTACAATACGATCACAGGATTATATAATATGATACCCAAAATTTAATCTATTAGTATTGAATGATCTCCATTTAATATAGTATAATCAGTTCAAATTTTCATTTTTCATATTGTATGATGTTAGATTAGTATAGTACGATCCGTTCAATCTTGTCTATTGGTACTATGCGATTAGCATTTAGTACAGTACGATATATTCAGATCATATAATATAAATGAATAGTAGTATAATATAAATAGTTCAACCAAATTGTAGTTCATCTAATTTGAATACTGGGATGACCAAATATCATCTCTGTTGATAGTAAAGTATAATCTAGTTCATACAAAACGATCAAAAAATTAAAAATTAATTAGATTTGATTGATTAATCATAGGATTAAATTCGGTAATATTTTAAACATCATAGATTATGATTAGGTGTTATAACTTAATTTTTATAACTATGTTTTTATATCTTATGTGTTTTTTATGTTTTCAAAATAATATTGTATTGGTTATTGTTTCTCCTAACATATATTTAAAATATTACTTTTATTATTTGTGTGTACTAACGTTTCAAGAAAATCATATTCCAGACAGTTGAAGATTTCAAGATAGATTAGACTAGTACTTATTGTACTTGAAGTATGTATTTTTTCTACTTTTTTTAGTCTGAAAGAGTGTTATTGTAATTGGGTAATTGTGCACACACACACAAGGGGAGTGTAAAAATTTGTAATTTTTAAAAATAATTATACTGTATGATTTTGGATCATACAGGATAATTTAACCTGAGCGTTCCTCTAGAAAGCAGTAAATCAAACCATGCTAGGAAAATTTTTTAAGTCTTGTTCATACTATACGAAGTTACCTTTATACAAACGATGCCTAGAGTACGAAATAGATACGTACAAGTTCATCCCGATGAACTCAAAATTTTTTCTAATCTTTTTGTACTATACAATCTTAGGTTTGTATAGACGACATCCAGAGTATGAAATGGTTGCGTATCTTTTCGTCCTTATGAATATGTAATTTTTTTTTAACTATTTGTACTGTACAATCCTAGGATCGTATAGATGACTTCTAGAGTATGAAATGGACTCGACCATTTTCATACCAAATGAAATATGATTCAATTAAAATAGATCATACTGTATGATATTGGGTTCATATAGATGACTTCTAGTGTACTAAATTTGTTCGTATAGAATCGTACCAGATGAATCTATTTAAAATTGAATTGATGGTACATATGATGTCAATTCATACACATGTCATTCAAAGTACAAAATCTATTCATACAGGATCATACATACGAATTCTATGCTGATCATACATATGAAGTTATGGAACATATGAGGTCATGGACGGTCAAATTAAAAATTTTTAGTTTTTTAGATGGTTTTTCGTGTCTTTCATATATATGGTCCTAAAAACTGACTGTGGACTAAGGCTTCTTCATTTTTTCTTTGAGAGCAAGTGTGAGGGTGCTTTGGGTGAGTGTTTGAGAGTGTGGAAAGAGATCTTGCAAGTGGAATTTGTGAAGGGTTTATAAGGTTACCCAAAGGTGAGGATCTCTATGTAAGTTTTGTCGAATCTCTTCCTTACTTCTTTGAAGTTGCTCAAGAGAAGATCTTTGGAGAAGATTCGATTCTCTCCCAACACTAGGAGGGTGTGAAAGAATAACGGTTCCCTGTTGACACTAGGAGGGTGTGAAAGGGCGATAGTTCTCTGCCGACACTTGGAGAGTGTAAAAGGATGATGGTTCTCTGCCAACACCAGGAGGGTGTGAAAGGATGATGGTTCTCTACTGACACTTGAAGAGTGTGAACGGATGATGGTACTTTGCCGCACTGGGGATTGATGGAAGAGAGGTGACATGTAAAGGCTTCAATGCCTTATTATGGGAGAAAAAGGAGAATCACTTTGGTAATAGTGCAATACCTGAAGGAGTCCTCAGGTACTAGACGTAGGTCTAGTTAGACTGAACCACTATAAATTTTTGTATTTTTATTTTACCGCAATTTTATTTTTCTACACATTTTATTTTTGTGGTTGAAATGTTTTTAGTTTGATAAAAATTTTCATTGTGCTAAAATTATAAAATGGTTTTCTATAAAAATTTCAAGAGGTTTTTAAAATTACCAATTCATCGCCCTCTTGGTTAGCATTGGGACAATTGCTTTAGGTTTAACAACTTATACAAACTTCAAGTGGTATCAGAGCTTAATTTTGAAAATTAAGATTTAGATAGCTTTTTGAAAATGATCATGGCTACTTTTGAAAACCGTAACACTCCTGAAGGGTATTCGATCATTAGACCCCCGTGGTTTGATAACATCCCTTTTAATTTTTGGAAAACACATATGTTTACTTTTCTTCAATCGCTTGACAAATACTAAGAGAAATATATAGGAAATCAATAATATTTATTATCATCAAAATTATAAACTCGAGTGCCCTAGTTGTAACATAAATGTTATTCGAAAGTTAGAAAATGATCCATAAAGATCTTAATGCCTGCATTATTAAATATGAGAAGATGGACATCATGTATCACTGAAATACTATAGGAGAATTATTAAATCTAAAGGGAATTATTTTAAATGCAAAGGTTACATAAAGAGTTATAAAGGTTATCTTATCCTTATTTTTTGGGGTAGTAGAAATTTAATGGTAACCAAAACAACCATCCAAGAATAAATAGAAATGATGCCCTGCTAACCTATCAAGCATTTGAACTATAAAGTGCTGCAAATCTATTTTCATGACTTATGTTTTGATGATTGACAAACACTATTGATTCTCTTGGACTGCTTGTTATTTCTAACTTTTCAGGAGTCAAAGATTGTACGAACAAATGAAGCTAGTTCAAGATTGCATAGGTCTAGGGTTGAGTCAGTCTGTACTTTGTTTTTTCTCTTCTTGAGTCTATTTGTAATGGTCAAAGAGACTGATGCTAAGTAACCCTACACACACACACTTGAGAGACTTAGAAATTCTATTTTTACTCATATCGGCCAGGACGATATTTACATCGTCCTGGACGATCAGGCTTAAAACAGAAAGTCTAATTAAGGATTCTTAATTAAGGCAGCCGTCATTAATGGATCATCCTGGACGATACGTGTATCGGCCAGGACGATAAGCTCAAAACAGAAAGAAGTTGCCGCCATAGATAATTAAGGTATACTGTATTTTTAAATAATAAGCCAGGACGATCATTGATCGGCCTCGACGATATTCACAAATTATGCCTTAATTGATCAGGAAATCAAGGGAGTAATTAAGGATGATTGATACGATCATATCGTCCTGGATGATCGCAGGATCGGCCAGGATGATCTATTTAAAAACCTTAGTTACTTCAAGATGATAAATATCGGCCAGCTCGAATTCAGGGCGATGCTCTGGACGATTTTTCTCTGATTTGAACTGATCGGCCTAGATAATCAAGCCAATTTTAAATCGTCCAGTTTACATTCAGGGCGATGCTCTGGCCGATCTTCTGAGATTTGTACTGATCGGCCAGGCCGATGTCCATATCGACTTGGACGATATTGTCGGCAACTTGCAATTAATGAGCTCCTTTGAAGCTCTTCTATTTAAGAGCTCTTGTTCAACATTTTGAACAACCTTTGTGCTGCTTCCTTGATCTGAGAAGGCCTTGAGGAGAGAAAGAGAGAGAGGGGGAGAGAGAGAGGATCTTGTGAGGGGGAGCTTGTGAGGGGATTCACAAGGGTTGCTTCATGGATCGCTCTGCTTCTTCTTCATCTAGAGTTTCTCATCCGTGGAAGGGTTGATAGAGGTAAGGAGTCAGCATCTGGTTGTGGTTCTCTGCCAGCTTCAGGAGGAAGCAAAATGAGATAGGTTCTCTGCCTTGTCGGGGTGGCAAAAAGGAGGTTCGTTGTAAAGGCTTCTCCGCCTAGCTGTGGGGTCTAAAGGAGAGTCACGATTGTAGTGCAATACTTAGAGGGCACCTCCAGGGAGTGGACGTAGGTCAAGTTGACTGAACCACTATAAATCTCTGTGTTCTTATTTCTTGCTTTCGCACTTTAATTTTCGCATTTATTTTTCTCGTGGTGTGATTTTGGTTTATGTGATTTTTGTTCTTTATAAAAAGAAATTTTTTAATACCAATTCACCCCCTCTTGGTTAGCTTGGGCCAGTTCTATAGGGCTTAACATCCCAAACGAACTTTCAAGTGGTATCAGAGCACTTTCTAGTGTCATCTGAGAACTTTAAAGTGGTATCAGAGCGAGATTCATAAAAACTGAGTTTGAAAACTTTTTGAATTTTGATCCATAGCTAACCTTGGGAATCGTAACACTACGGAAGGTTATTCAATTATACGACCTCCCTTGTTTGACAACTTACCTTTTGATTTCTGGAAAACCCGCATGTCAATGTTTTAAAATCTACTGATTATCACATGTGGATGCTTATCAAAGAAGGTTAGTCTCCACCTTCTCGTGAAATTAATGGTGTTAAAACTAAAGTTGCTTTTACTGAATGGACTTTCGATGAATGAGATTTAGCTCAATTGAATGCAAAATGTTTGAACTGTTTTTTCTGTGCTTTAAAATCTGAGGATTACATGCGTGTCTCCACTTGCAAAACTGGTAAAGAAATTTGGGATAAATTGTGTATCACTTATGAAGGCACTAATGAGGTTAAACAATTCCGTTTGAATATTATCTTGCATGATTACAAACTTTTTCGTATGAAACCTCATGAATCGATTTCTAACATGTATACTAGGTTTACTCAGATAGTTACTTCACTGCATGCACTAGGAAAAGAACTTTCAAACTATGAAAAAGTAAACAAGATTTTGAGATGCTTGCCTTCGTCATATGATGCTAAAATCACTGCAATCACTGAATCTAAGGATTTGAACACTTATTCTATTGATAACTTACTTGGCTCACTCATTGCTTACGAGCAAGGGGTGAATCAAAGAAATCTTGATGCAGGTGAGAAGAAGAAGGAGAAAACAGTTACATTGAAAGCACACAAATCAGATTCTGAAACTTTTGGGTCTGAAAGCGATGAAGTTGCCTTCATCACAAGGCAATTCAAAAGCTTTCTAAGGAAGAAACAAAAGCATCATTGGAGAAAAGGTAGGGATCATAAAAATTCTAAAGGATCTTCTGATGTTGTTTGTTATGAATGCAGGAAGCTTGGACATGTGAGAGCCGATTGTCCTACAATTCAAGATCACTTGAGCAAAGAAAAGGAAAAAGGTGAGGATAAACCTAAGTTTAGGAAGGACAAGATGAGAGTCCAAAAGGCGTTCTGGGCAGAATCTGGTACTGATTCCTTTGAGACTGAACCAGAGAAAGAGACTATAAACCTGTGCTTAATGGGGGAAGATCATCTTGAGCAAAGTGATGAGGAAGAGGTATGTAAACCAACCTATGATGAATTGTTCGAAATTTGTGAGAAAATCCATGCATCTTACAAAAAACTTAAGAAGACTCATGCTAGCTTAAAAGTAGAACTTGCAAATTTGCAAAAAGAGTATGAAGTCATTCTTAAAGATTATTCAACGATTGATTCAAATCACATGGCTTTTCTTGATGAATTTGATGATTTAAATAAAAAGCATTTGGAATTAATTGATGAACATAATGCATTAAAAGTTTCACACACCTCACTTAATTCTGATCTTAAGAATTCTAAAGAGATTGAGAAAAATTTAAGGATTGATAATGATGCATTAAAAAGAACTAACTTGAGGATTCAAAATGATTTGGATAAATGTAAGAAAAATCGGATGACATCTACTTTTAATCCTAAGCCAGAACCTAGGAAGAGGCATTATAACTCAAACCATTTAAGAAACCCTTTTCCTGGAATTAGATGTTTTTCATGTGGTATGCTAGGACACATCTCACACACTTGCACCATTCACCGTAGTACATATTGGGTATGGAGACCTAAGATGCATGATTCACAGCATACAATATCTGCATTGCATTCTACTTTTCCTAAGAAGGGGCCCAAACCTATTTGGATTCCTAAATCTGACTGTTGTTGAGTTTTTGTAGGAGTGCTCTCACCAAAGACCTTGTGGGAGCATAGCATAACTGGACATATGAAGGTTTGTAGCTCATAAATGCTTAAACCTGCTGCTTCAATAATTTCTTGAAATGTGTTTTTGTTTCAGTGTGTTTTATTTCTGCTTTGTTATTGTTTTAATTTGTTTTGTTTTCACTTTTCTTTTATAATTGGTTTTTCATATGTTGAATCTTTTCAAGATTTTAGATTTTGGAGTTTTGAAGATATTGTTTAGCTTTTCTAAAATTGGTAAAAGGGAGAAACACCGTTGATGGTTTCCCTCCTTTCGACCTTATTTAGTGGTATGATTTTCTTCTGTAAACAAAAGTCTAACTCATTTTAGCCAATGGTTTTTGAAACTAAGATTCTTTCTATCTTGCTACAATAATCTATCTTGTACATAATATCCACAGTTCTTATATATCTTTCAAGTTATTTAAAATCATGCCATTGCTTTCATCACATGACTTTGATTTTGTTTTGTAACTTGTTCTTCTCTATGTTAGAGAGAGAGCTCCTATTCTCTAATATTTGGAGGATATACTCACAACTAAGGGTTTTTTTAAGAGTTTTTGTTAAAGAGCTTTTAGCTTGCAAAAATTAAAAAGGAAAGAGGCCAATGACGCCAAATTGAAAAAAAAAAAAATACACAAAAGTGTATCAAAAATCAAGATGCTCAAAGAGCCAATTCAAAGACAAAAGAGGCATAAAATGAGCCCACTAAATTCAAGCTACTATCTCTTCTCTAAACTCTTAAAACTTAGAGAACTCATTGATTATTTGATGATTTCAAAGGTTTGATTTCAAATTACATGATTGAGACAAATTACTTTGTTTTATTATTTATCAGATTTTTTCTTGGTAAACATGTTTTGATTGGATCTTCTTTTTTCCCAATTAGATTCATTTTGAGTTAAGCATTTTTTATTTTTCAAAAGAAAATTTGTACCATAAAGAACGTCTGATCCAGGGTTAACAGAATCGGATATTCTACCTTTGTTTGATTAGGATTGGCTAAACTCCTTGATCTTGTGAAACTCTAAAGTTTAATTATTTGAGAACTTCTCATATGAAGCCTTGATAAAAAAAAAATTAAAATTATATTCATTTTTTTATTATTTATTTTCGTTGTTTATAGCTTTCTATTACTGTGTTTTTGTCTGCTTTTATTTTGTTTTATTTTTGAGGGCCTTAATCATCACCATCTTTTCCTTGGTTTCAAATTCTAGTCACATCGTCCTGGCCGATACCTGTATCGTCCTGGACGATTAGACAAAAATCTCTTCAAATTTCTATCTGCTGATCTTTTCTATGCTTGCTGTAACTCATCATCCTGGATAATCCTATATTGTCCTGGATGATCTGATCAAACTCTGTTGCAATCATGATGATAGTCCTGGCCAATAGAATATTTCATCCTGGCCGATGCATTTATGGTCATCGTCCTGGCCGATACACTGGATCGTCCTGGATGATCCACATGTCAGCACGTTTGAATCTTTAAAATTGGCCCTGGATGATCCATTATTGGACAATCGTCCTAGCCGATCCACTATTCATCCTGGACGATACACGTGGCATAGATTTAAAATGTTTTAACTTCGACCGGTACGATCAATTATTATGCATTGTCCTGGACGATACACCTAATCGGCCCGGACGATCTGCTTTTTCAACGGTCGTCTGACCTGACTCCTCAGGACGATCGCCTGTGTCTAATCGTCCTGGTCGATATCTGATCGGCCCGGATGATCGGACTGCCTTTTTGACCAATCGGCCTATACGTAATTATTGAGCCATATCGTCCTGGACGATTTTGAGATCGACCTGGACGATATGGCCGTTTCTTTAAATTTTGGCCGATCCAGCCATATTTTTCACTTCATCCCTTCTTCTCTTGTGTCTCCTTGCTAATCCCTTGCTATGGCCGGTGGGAAACGTGTTTGACAGACTTCTGGGAGTTCTTCGAGGGCTAGGATTGACCCTCGTTTCAGGGAGGCAGAGGATGAAGCTGCCTACCATCGATACAAAGAATGTGGGATTACTGTCTCCAGAATCATCAATCCTACCCACATCTCATACTCGGTAATGGATCTTTTCGCTCACACCTCCCTTTGTTTCATTTTGTCTCTTGCTTTTCCCTTTAATACTGAGCTGCTTCGAGAATTCTTCGCAAACCTTCGCATTAACCCTACCTTCACAGCCCTGACCTCTTATGTGAATCGACGCCCTGTCGAAATCACATATCAGGACTGTGTTGAAATGTTACAGCTATCCACCACCGGGGATAAGCTGCACTTAATCGCTTCAGATCCTGACCTTGACTGGTCCACAGCAAATCACTTTCTTTATCAGACCAATGCACCTTTTCATGTTGGAGAGACTAGCTCTTTAGTCAAAGATGCTAGGACAATCCAACATGTCCTTCGCACCTCCATAATTCCAAAAGTCGGGGACCGAATCCACATCACCCCTCTACTTTCCCTCACTACTTTCTACATCATGGCATGTAGAGAATTTAATACAGCAGACTTAATTTTTTGATACATTGATCACTTAACCACAATCCGCGATCCAGGTCATAAGAGGAAACCCAATCTAGCTTTAGGACACATCATAGCCTATGTCCTTGAAACCAAATACCAACTTCAGTATCCTATTCCACCTAACCTCCCAACTCTCTTCTACTCAAACAGTTCCTTCAGTACCCTTCACAGTACTCTTCTCCACCCTGGGGATGAGGAACCTCGGGGGGCTGGAGAGGAGGAGGCTCCCGCTCCCGCTCCTATTCCTGATCCTGTTCCTCTCCACCAGCACTCACCAGTTGATCAGTTGATTGAGAGGTTTGATCGATGGGAGACCCGCTTTGACGCTTACATTGCTGCACAGGAGCAGCAACACTCTTAGGATATTGCCCGCTACAAGCAGCACCGCACTAAGGATTTAGCCTGATTTGACAGCTACATTACTCACCAGCAGCAGCAACATGACCAGGACATCGCCTGGTTCAATGCTCAGTTTACTATGCTTGCCAGCTACTGTCAACAGCCACCTCCACCACCTCCATCTGATGATCAGGTTCCCTCATTTTTCTAGTATGTGTTTTCTGTTGTTTGTTTTCTATTTTCTGCAGTTTATCTTATATTTTGGTGTTTTCTTTTTTCCTTCGTGTGTTTAGGACTTTCTTTTTGTGATGACAAAAGGGGGAGTAGGATGTGGTAGGAAAAAGGCTATGCTTGTAACTTTGAATTTCTAGTGAACTTTTTTTTTTCTCTGAGTTTTTCCAACTTGTGTTTCCATCATCAAAAAGGGGGAGATTGTTGCAAATCTATTTTCATGACTTATGTTTTGATGATTGAAAAATACTATTGATTCTCTTGGACTGCTTGTTACTTCTAACTTTTCAAGAATCAAAGATCGGACGAACAAACGAAGCCAGTTCAAGATTGCATAGGTCTAGGGTTGAGTCAGTCTATACTTTGTTTTTTCTCTTCTTGAGTCTATTTGTAATGATCAAAGAGACTGATGCTAAGTAACCCTACACACACACACTTGAGAGACTTAGAAATTCTATTTTTACTCATATCGGCCAGGACGATATTTACATCATCCTGGACGATCAGGCTTAAAACAGAAAGTCTAATTAAGGATTCTTAATTAAGGAAGCCGTCATTAATGGATCATCCTGGACGATACGTGTATCGGCCAGGATGATAAGATCAAAACAGAAAGAAGTTGCCGCCATAGACAATTAAGGTATACTGTATTTTTAAATAATCAGCCAGGACGATCATTGATCGGCCTCGACGATATTCACAAATTATGCCTTAATTGATCAGGAAATCAAGGGAGTAATTAAGGATGATTGATACGATCATATCATCCTGGACAATCGCAAGGTCGGCCATGATGATCTATTTAAAAACCTTAGTTACTTCAGGACGATAAATATCAGACAGCTCGAATTCAGGGCGATGCTCTAGACGATTTTCCTCTGATTTGAACTGATCGGCCAGGATGATTGTGAGATCGGCCTGGACAATCAAGCCAATTTTAAATCATCCAGTTTGCATTCAGAGCGATGCTTTGGCCGATCTTCTGAGATTTGTACTGATCGGCCAGGCCGATGTCCATATCGGCCTAGACGATATTGTCGGCAACTTGCAATTAATGAGCTCCTTTGAAGCTCTTATATTTAAGAGCTCTTGTTCAACATTTTGAACAACCTTTGTGCTGCTACCTTTACCTGAGAAGGCCTTGAGGAGAGAAAGAGAGAGAGAGAGAGAGAGAGAGAGAGAGAGAGAGAGAGAGAGAGAGAGAGAGAGAGAGAGAGAGAGAGAGAGAGAGGATCTTGTGAGGGGGAGCTTGTGAGGGGATTCACAAGGGTTGCTTCAAGGATCGCTCTGCTTCTTCTTCATCTAGAGTTTCTCGTCCGTGGAAGGGTCGGTAGAGGTAAGGAGTCAGCATCTGGTTGTGGTTCTCTGTCAGCTTCAGGAGGAAGCAAAAGGAGATAGGTTCTCTGCCTTGCCGGGGTGGCAAAAGGAGGTTCGTTGTAAAGGCTTCTCCGCCTAGCTGTGGGGGCTAAAGGAGAGTCACGATTGTAGTGCAATACTCGGAGGGCGCCTTTGGGGAGTGGATGTAGGTCGAGTTGACCGAACCACTATAAATCTCTGTGTTCTTGTTTCTTGCTTCCGCACTTTAATTTCCGTATTTGTTTTTCTTGTGGTGTGATTTTAGTTTATGTGATTTTTGTTCTTTATAAAAAGAAATTTTTTAATACCAATTCACCCCCCCCTCTTGGTTAGCTTGGGCCAGTTCTATAGGGCTTAACATCCCAAACGAACTTTCAAGTGGTATCAGAGCACTTTCTAGTGTCATTTGAGAACTTTCATAAAGTGCATTGAAAAATGGTTATTTCTAGTGAATTTCTCTTTATTTAATTTCTTATAATTATTACAAATCCTTCACTTAGTGAAAGTTCTTGTTGGGATGAGTTCATTCTTCTCTATTTTGACTTCAATTATCAACCTTTCTTATGCACACAGTGAATTGGGCTAACCCTATCACTATCAAAAATAGGGTATATGATATTTGTATCTAACTATTTAAGGATCTCTGTCTTCACTACACCCTTCATGGTGGGGTTCAACCTCCTTTGTGGTCAAATTTGGGTGGCCAATCTTTATCTATAAATATCTTATTCATATATATTGATGAACTTATCCCTTGAATGTCCACAAGTGTCCACCCAAATATTTTTTTATGAACTCTAGGATGCCTATCAACTTTTAGCTTGAAGTTTATCTAGATCCAAAGATATGATCATTATGAAAGTTAATGAATCACCCCGAAACTTAATACTTAGTTGATACGAAATGCTTTGAGTTATAAGGTTAATGCCTCTATAATATATTGCTATGAAAATTTACCTAATGTTGAAGTATCTAAGGTCTCATGCCTCTTAGGGACATGTTTAACTCCTAGGCTCCTTTTTGTCCTTATTAATGAACATCCAATCCAATACCTCTAAATCCAAAAAATCATCTAAAGCATCCTCCGATCAGTTATTTGCTACATCAAATCTATAACATTGGTTCTCACTATCTCCATTTAGGAATTTTATTGATTTTAAAACAATGAATGCTACTTCTTCAACTTGAACTTACATTATTAATTTCCCCTTCTTAACATCTATTACAACCTTACCCACAGATAGAAATAGTCTACAAAAAATTATTAGTATTTCATTATTCTCATGCATATCTAACCCAATAAACTCTATTGGAAAATAAACTTGTCTACCTTAACCAATACATCCTCTATCACCCCTAAGGTAAGTGAATGATCTATCAGCTAACTATAGGGTGATAGTCATGGGTTGTACCTTACCTAAGTTTAGTCTCTTAAAGATAGGAAAAGGTATGAGATTAATTCTTGCTCATAAATCATAAAGTGTCATTTAGCAAAACCTCTCCCCTATAACATAAGGAATGGTAAAGCTACCATGGTCCTTTAATTTTTAGGAATTTTACTCTATAAGATTGCACTACATTCTTCAGTAAGATTAATAGCCGCATAATTATCTAACTTACACTTTTTGCTAAGGATATCCTTCATAAATGTAATATTACTATGCATATTCTCTAGGGCATCAATTAAAGAAATATTGATGGTCAACCTTTTAAAGACCTCTAAGAACTTAGAGAATTTCTTATCTTTATTTTATTTATGTAGTCTCTGTGGGAATGGTGGTGGTAGTTTATATGCAACTTTTCTAATTTGGTTTATGTAATGAAAAATTTGGGGTAGGTTGTTTTATATGTAAGCTAAGATCTACTGATATTTTTTCTGTCTATTCATCTTCTAGTTCTTCTTTTGTTTGTTCATCATTTCTCACTACCTCTTCTAACTCCTTACCACTTCTAAGCTTAATGGCCTTATAATTATCCCTCCATTTTCCTTAGGATTGGTTTGGTAGAATTTTTTAGTGTCTGTTATGAAGAGAATTACATATTTACCTAACTAGTTATCTAAGTTCATAATGATAATGACTTATCTTTGAAGCTGGGTTCCCATCTATAATACTAAATCTTCTAAATTTGGTCTCTTACCCTTAAGTTAGGTTTTGGAACTAAAATTTAAAGGATAATTAGGTTTAAGTTTAGCATAATTCCATTATGGAGGAGATTTTCAAATGCTTATAGATAGTGGGTATGGAGTGAACCTTTATTATTATATAAAAAACTAGGGTTTTATCACCCCTAAATAATGCTTAGATATTCTTTGATAGAAAAATAATAAAACCACACTTAATATGCAAGTGTACATGCCAAATTATTTAATAAAGTGATAGAGTAGAGTTTCAAACCCATAAGAAAGTATGCTCTTAATTATAAAAGTTTTTTGGATTAATGAGTGTAAATTTCATATCTTTCCTAATGAGTCTCTTAATTATAGATTTGATTTAGAGCTTATGCTTCCCAAGATTTGTGCCAAGCATACAATGGTGAAAAGGATATTTATTAATCCCCTACAGTTATAGTATCTCCTTAAGAACCTAAAATATTTTACATCGTATATCTAGGCATGTAAACATCTTATCTCATTATTCCTGGTTATTCCAGCATTTCTCCATTAGGGCTATACATGCGCTTTACATCATCAGCTCAAAATAAGAGAATTAGCCAAACATAGAATAAATGATAAGAAAACTCATTAAAATCATGAATGAATGAAAATATAAAGGGTGATATCACTAGAACAGATTAAAGTATCACCTCATTACTTAATCTCTCTTAACTTATAGATTTGCTTCAAGAAACATATACTAAACACTCTAAATGATTGCATCTTATCCTTCCCTAACCTCTCTTAGATTTTACTCTAAGATGAAACTAGAGAAGTATTCTAAGAAGAAGTACTACATTTTTTACAAGTGATTGAAATCCTTTATAAACATAACTACTTATAGGACAACATAAAATGGTATTTAGCATGGAAACACTTGAAAATAGCGCTGCAACATTATTGAATTGAACTAATGCCTCAACGTGAAATTGTTGCACTATCGCAGTGCTTGCTAACATGGATATTTTATTTAGCGAACAATCATTTCTTTTCAATGAGAGAATGAGTCCTTAGAAAGTTATAACTGTAATGATACACAACTATTGACAATTCAACATTATGGCACCCGAGTTGCAAAAAATGGCACAAAGGACTGAGAAATTGTGGTGCTGCGACATTTAAAAATAATGAATCAGGGGCTACCAACCTAACTTTTTGACATCATCGGGCTATTAATGCTTCGACACTAGCTATATTTCCATTGCAACCCTTGTAAATAGAGAACTTGGTGTTGTAATATTAAAATTTTGGTGCCTCGGTAGTATTAAAGGTGGCGCTATAACATTATTTTGTTAGACATCGTGATGCTGTATTTTACTTTGAATTTTTGCCATTTTAAATTTTTCTTACATAAAATTATTTGAAAAAACACATTTTCACTAAAAATAAAATATATAAAAAGTACATAATTTACACTTATCAAATTTCCCCCAGCTTAAAATCTTACTTATCCTCAAGTAAATAATGATATTTATAATTATAATTAATCAAATAATCAAATTAAAAATTGGTAATTTAAAATAACTAAAATATAGGATAATATATCTCAATCTAGAAGTAGAGGAAATGAACAACGTTATAATTCTAGTTTAGAAAAATACTAATAATTATCTTAATCAATCACCTTTATTATTACTTAATTTGAATTTACATGTTACAAAAATAATCATTTGCTTTTGAATAATGAATTGAATAATATAGATTAAAGATTAAATGTGTTTGAAGTTAAAATAAATTTTTCATTAGCTCACCATCATTTATACTAGTTCACATATCTGATCCTATGTGAATTTAAATATAAGATTGTAGTTAGACTCTAAGCTTTTATTTAATACCAATTTTTGAATGTACTCCCTCTCTTTTCTTCTATTCTTTTATTTTGTTTTTAGAACTCTTTTCACATTTCCTATCCTTTTTATTTGTTGAGTGCATAGTTAATGATTTTGAATATCAATTTTGCTTAAAATCTTCTTACAATCTTAATGAGTTTAATGAAAGGATTTCATAAGATTTCTAATTTCAAATTTAGGTTGCTATAATTTTCAATTTTAATCTAACCATATCTATTCTTTAACCTTAATTATTATCTTCAATTCAAAGGTTAATATAAAAATGTATTAATTTACAAATTCATATTAAGTTAATAATTTAAATGACCTAAAGTTAGTTAATTATTAGTTTTTCAAATTTATGAATTATAATGTTGTGTTCATTTGAACTATGATCTAGGGTTTTTTTTATCCTAATTTTTATAATTTTTAATTATCTTTATTTTTAGGGTTAAATAATTAGAGTGCATGGATATTAATGAAAGATAATTTAAAATGTAAGTATAAGGGAAATTTAGTCAAATTTAAATAAAAAAATAAATAATTATTAATAGATAACACATACTTTCATAAGATGGATAGAAAAGTGTAAAACATGTCATATATTTAAAACTAAAACACAAGGTACATGATAACTAGTGCTTAAAGCACCAGTCTCACCATCATAACAAGATTTCTAAAGAAACAAGTGGGTTTCCTCCCATCAACTCTAAGTTTATAGTCTTTAGTAAACTTACCTAGATTTATCAATTTGGCTGGGGTACATTGTTATTATTCTTCAAATGATTTTCACTATGATCTTTTTATTTTTTTTCTTTGGGTTAACTTTTGTATTACTAGGAAATAATCTAAGAGATCTAATAATTACTTATATTGCAAGCTAACTTAATTGGGTTTCCAAAATTTTAATAGAAGCATCTTGATTTTGTAATTGAGTCCCTAAAAGCATCACTACATCATCCAATGGTGATTTTCTACTTTCAAACTGATCACTTTGATTAAATCCTAGAGTATACATAGGTTAAGGATTAATAGTAGGTCATTAAGGATTGTTCAAATTTACTCATTGATTATTTTGACAATAATTCTATTAATTGTTACCAGTAATATTATTTGAATAATTAAAATTAGTATGGTTCCACCAACCTGGATTATATGTATTAGAGTAGGGATTATTTTTTCTTCAAATCAAATTAATATTTTTAATCCATTGCACATTACTATTTTAAATTAAATTTGGGATCCTCCAATTGTACAAATAATTCAGTTCCTAATCCAAAATTCAGTCATATTATGCTTAAATTCTTAGAAATTATTACAACTTGTGCAATCAATATTGAAAAAGCATCATATTCATAAATTCATACTACTCTCTTAGAATTTACCCTATCAGATAGACATTAGAAATTATTAGTTGTCATTCCTCTATTAATTTATAGGCTTCCTTAAATAGATTAGACATTAATAATCCTCTAGCTACACATCTATGAATATTCCAAGAGATCCTACTGATCCTTTGTAAAATGTTTTAATAACCAACCAATTAGGTAAAACATGGTGAGGATATTTTCTAAGCATTTTCTTAAATCTCTATCTACTCTCATAAATTGGTTCTCCTTCAAACTAGATAAAAGAAGTGATATCATTTTTAAGTTTGGCAATCTTTAAAGGTGAAAAATGCTAAGCAAGAAACTTATGAGCCAACACATTCCAAATGATTATACAGCTTGGGGGAAAAGAATTCAACCATATCTATTATATCTCATAGAGAAAGTGAGAATAATTTAAGTCTAATAGCATCATCATTGACATCAATGTACTTAAATATTGAATAAATTTTTAAGAAATTGGTAAAGTGTAAATTATGATCTTTACAAAAAATCCCCCAAATTGAGAATTTTGAACCATTTGAATTATGACATATTTTAATTCAAAATTATTAGCTTGGATTGTAGGTCTATTAATGTTCTGATAAATTCTATCTACTAAAGGGTTAGCATAATCCTTAAGAGGTATAGTATAATCTTGATCTACTATAAGTTTAGTCTTTTTTATAATCTTTTTGGTTTTTTGAATTTTTGAAATGGTTCTTTCTATTCTAGAGTCAAACAACAAAGGTTCATATTTATGCCTATAAAGCATGCAACCATAAATATGGAATAAGAAAATAAAATAAAAGATAAAAGTAGGTCTAACTATGTAATTAATTCAACAATATAGTTAAATTTTGAAAATTAAAATACTTTCTCAGTAATGATGCCAAAGACTTGTTGGGATTATGGAGTGAACTTTTTGAATTGCATAAAAAGTCATGGGCTCTATCTCACCTAAATAATGCTTAGTATTTCTTTGATATAAAATAATAAAACCCACTTAGTATACATAAGTATATGTTATGAATTATTGACCCCATTTAATATGAGGTCATCAGGTACTACCCTAAGTTCCTGATTCTATGTTTAATGATTGATATCATTCCGCTTGTCAATCATCTAACTATCAATCAATCCAATTCTACAACCAACATTCAATCAAGTTCTTACCACTCAATCTTTGGCTTGTAATCATCAATCATTCAACAATCAATTCTATCTATACATACTCAATCATTCAAACTTCAATAATCTCAAACAAAACTTCACTCAATCTTATAGCCTGCATTCAATCAACATTCAATCTAACCCTCAACCAACCTGCATATATCAAATCTTTAATCAATTACCCAGTTTACCATCAGATTCAAATGCTTCAATCATTATTTAATCACATACCCAATTTTCAATCATCTCAAATATACTTCAATCAGAACAATCCAATCACATTCAACCATCAACTTCAATCTTCTATAGTCTTGTACCGTAGTCACATACTCCAGTACATGTCTTTGTATAGTTCACTCATACCCTGACCTCAATCAAGATCCAGATCCACTTCACTAGAAACCCAATCTATTAAAACCAGCATCAATAAACACTTCAATCAATAATTGATCATCATAAATCATTCACCTTCAATCAAATTTTAAATGACCTCTCAAGTCTAACAAATCTTCCTAAACTATCCTCCTAGTGAGGTGGATCTGACTGATCACCTTGATCTAGTCACCAGTTGACTTAGTAAACTAAACCTAAATTGAGTCAAACTAGTTCAATCTAAGCCAACTCAATGCATACATCCAATAAAAGCTCTACTAATCCATCTATCCTTTAAATCAATTGAAATTCATCACCAAAACATGTGTTAATCATTAATCCATCAAACCCAAGTCAAAATTGAGCAACTCAACATATGGGTTTTGGGTCAAATTATCCTATTCTTAGTTAAATATCCATGCATCCTCAATTAAACCATTAAGATTCTATTCAAATAGTCATTTATAGTTTCCCATGCCACCTTGACAGTCAATGTGATTGTTGACTAGTCAAACTAGTCAATAATTCTTCAAAAACCTCTTAAAATAGTCAAGTTTCTATGCTTAAGCTAACTCCATTTGTTCTAAATCATTCCAGAAGTTTCCTACACCACCTGGACTCCACCTAAGCTCCCTTGAACCCTGTTGACCAGTTAAATAGTTAATGGGAACTTAAATGAGCTCACCCAGTCAACCCATTCAACCCAACCTATTTGGTCTAATCTACGCCCGTCCAGCCCATAGATTTGACTCTAGAAGCTTCCTAAGGCTCAACCCGACCTCCACCAGTAGCTGGTCTACTCCCTAGCTCGAGATCCAACCACTATAGTGGTGCCCTCTATGGAAAATGACCTCGGGTCATTTTCACCTAAGGAGCGTACTCCCTCTGCAACCTAATAGCCTGGGATAGTTGTCAAGCATCCCAACAATATACCTGATCCATCCCAGCTTTTCATTTTGGCTCTAAATACTGAATAGGGTGGAACTATTCATTCTACACATTATCGCCCATTCTACTCACTCTCAGATCTCTCTGGCATTTTGTTTTGAAATCCCAGAGCTCCCTTCATCTTCTCCTAATCTTTTGACACCATTTTGATGATGCTGGCGGTGAGGAGAATGAAGGATTGAAGTATTTTCCATCCTAAGACTTCAACTCTATTTGGAATCCTCCTCTGAGCTTGAGGTCTTCAAGATAACAACACGAGGACAATCTATAAATTCAACTGTGCTTAAATCATCCAATCCATCAATTATATTACAGTAGAATCTAAATCCTAGGTATTTATCTAGGTTCTTAATTAGGGTTCTAACGACTTACAAATTACTCCCCACTACTCTTTAGAATCTATTAAAACTCTATTCAAACTTTTAAATTATTTTGTTGAGTATTTTGCAAAAACAAAATAAAAAAATGATTCTAGGGTTTGCCAGTTGACGGAGGAGGAAGACTGGTCTCCAACCATTGGATCTATTCTATTTAGATCAATGACTAGGATCAGGTCAGATTCATTATCTATTATGACATCTCAAAACTATGGATTAACCGATCCTTTATCCCGCTGAATACGGAATGTCAGTCCAAAACATAAGAGTCAGATCAGCCTTTCGATCATTCTGAATTGAGTTTAATCCCATAGGTTTGCTCTCCATCGTTGGATCTGCACTATGTTGGATCCAATGGCTCAGAGACATGTTGCACTGGTTAAGTGACCTGACCCACTTGACTGTCGTCGCTTATGTGGCTAAATCCCATCATGCAGTGTGGGAAGCACAGTTCGGTCAGCGCTGCCGTTTGAGCCGCTATTAAAAACCCCAAATTTAATTCAAATAATGTTCATAACTTCAAATTTGTATAGGAATTTCATTTCTAATTCAATTTTGGAGTTCTTGGGTTTGTTCTGTTCATATTTTTATCTAGTTTTTTTTGTAAAAATAAAATAATATTATTTTAAGTAATACTGTGTGAGTTACTTAAAAAATACATAAAACCATATTTAGATTTTAAATAAATATATATAAATTACTTTGACATGAATTTTGGTAGAGGTATAACAGGGTCTATTTCTAATCTCCCTAAATTTTCCAAAGGCCATTGATTCATTTCTTTTTAGTTATTGAATTTAACAAACTCTAAGTTAAGGTTTAACCTATATTTTTGGAAATGCATAACTAATTCAATTAAAATCTCAAAATTTCATATTAGAGTTCTGTGGAATCAGTGTAGAGTCGTCTTTCACTGAAAAATAAGTTCAGATTTTGATCAGGTATAATTTAATCAAAGTTTATTTCCAATGCCATGTTAATGAAGGTTAATAATTATCAAGCTATACATGAGCATACTATCAAACTAGATTGACTTTGATTTGGATATATTTACATATATCCCTAAATAACTTCAATTCAATTTGGATAATTATTTACATATATCCCTAAACCCTAAAGCCAATTTAAACTCTAATTAAATTCTAAAATAAACTTAATTAAACATTAATTAAATAAATACTTTAAAATTCATATAAAATTAAAATAAATATCAAGAATATAAAATAAATTCATTTAAAACTAAATAAAAATTAGAAACATAACAAATTGAACTTTAAATAATTTTTTAATTAAAATTTCAATTAATAATTCATTAAATAAACTATTTCATTAATAATTAATTAAGTATAATAAATAAATTTTAAAATTCCTTAAAAATTCAAATAAAATTAGATAATAATATCTTGAATTAAAATAAAAATTTTTAAATAAATTTCAAAAATTAATTAATTAATAATTCATTAAATAATCCTTTTTTTATAATTAATAAAATAATTATAATAAATCCAATGATTGATTAAAAATTCAATTTGAGTCAAATAAAATTTAAATTTAAATTTATTTAGTTTAATTATAATTTTGAACAATTTTTCAACTTAATTTCATTAATAAACCATTTATTCCTTATTAAAACTTATTAAATATTCTAATTATTATAATAAAATTGATAAAAATTAAATTCTAATTCATCTAAGCTAAGTTAATTTGATAATTGGATTGATTAAAATTTATTTTTGATCAATTAAATTTGAAAATTAATTTAATTTAAATGAATTAATGTATTTATGCCTAAAGCTTGATTTGTTTTGGAGGGATTTAAACAATTTCATTTTAAAAGACCTTTAATACACTTAAATAATAAAAAGATATCTCATGTGTTTTGCACAACTCCTTTTAGGAAGGCACTAATACATTGGATTTGGGAGATCTTCAAACCCTTAATAATACACCGACATTATATAGCATACTCAACTCCTTTTGGAAAGTATGTCACATTGTATTCCAAGGTCTCTTTCTCTCTCTATATAGTAAAATTTTGGGTACTCTCAAATGTACATATGTCTTCTCTATAATATGGGTGATCATTTTGAAAGTCCTAGGACTTATAAATTGATAACTTCCTATACTTAGGAGGTTATCAATCTATAAGTTATTTAAAATTAAATATATAACTCTAACATCTAAAATTGGAATAATTTTAAAAGTCAAATACACACTACTTAAACTTCAATTAAATCCCCATTTTTCCTTTAATGATAAACCTTAATAATATATGCAATTCAAATATAAATTCCAATATGACTTATCCAACCTGTACGACCTCTCTCACACACTTAGATGCTTGTTAGGACAACCAACTTTAGCCTAGGCTAAGCCGGTGGTTTGTTGTGGTTTTATTGAGGGTATCTTGCCTAAAGGGCACGTAAGTTTTTCTACTTAATTTTCTATAAATCATAGCATGCATATTTATTTTTTATCAGTGCACCAGAGTGCAGAGTGAATAAGTGAGGGTCGTATGCTTTACTTTCTTGCATTTATAACTTCTCACAATGCACTCATAATTACATTACTACTTTTATTTATTTGCTTTTACTTTCTTGAAAAGTAGAATGTTCCTAGGGACTGGTGTACTTGTAAAGAGATGTAATTTTAAATTCCTAGTTTCTTATATATAGATCAAGTTGTACTAGAGTCTTTTATTGTAAAAGGATTAAAGATAGTAGCTTATATATATACAAATGGGGCTCCGAAAAGTAATATCCTCCCTCAGGAGGATGTTCCTTTCTTGAATTCCATAAAAGACTTGGAGCCTAAAGACCATAAGAAGTTATATTTGATTCTACTTTCTTATAGGACTAGAACATAGGTTTTTAGTCGATGAGACCTGACCACCTTTACTTTACTACAGACCCTGGGATGTAACCTATAAAATTCTATATAAATAAAATTATCTCTTTTATATTAATTTGTGATTCATACATCATTAGCATACGAGTATATTGTTATTTTATGTAAGCATATCTTATTTCATTTGATTCAAATTCTTTAACCATTCCTTGATTCCTAGAATAGAGCTATCTTAAATCTTGCATTCATCGGCGATTGTTATGATTAGGATTGTTAGCTTGCAGCCCACTCTAGGTAGGTGGTAATTCTAGATTGCATATTCTCTTCTCTTTGCACATTCCTTCTTCTTACTAAATCTAAACTTCACAATTCAATGTTTAAAGTCTATAATCTAAAGCCTGATAATGAAAATTTAATTAGCCCAAATATTTCCTTAGACTTATATATAAATTTTGAAATTAATTATTCTTCATTTAAATCTTTTTTTTTTTTCATTTAAATCTAGAGTATTCTCTTAGGATATGTAATTAACTATAGGGGCTTGCCCCTATAGGGAGTCTGTATCCCAGAATAATCTAAACCCTATCTTAGTTTCCTTTCTATGGTAGGGGAAAGATTTGTGAACGTAGACCTTACTTTATTTATATTCTAAAGTTTATTTTTATAATCAAAAGATAAGTGGATAGTTGATTTGCTTTCATAGGAAGATCAAATATCCTCTATATTTGATTATGGAAATAAATTCATAATTTATTCTCCTAATTGGAACAATAGGAGAATGCGTTTATCATCCTTTGGGATGATTTATACATTTCCTATGCTGCATCTAATTAGGGAACTAAATAATAGTTTTCTCTCTTTCAAATCGATAGAAGGATATTAGTTTACCCTTCGGGTTGGTATAATGTCTAACTATGCAGATTTAATTGAAAGAAAACATTTAAATATAAATAAAACAAATCATGTGGGAAATAAAGCATTTTTTTTAATTTAAAAGAAGAAAAAAAAATTTCTCACATGAATCAAGTAATATAGTAATAGAGTAGAGAGTCAAACCAATAAGGAAGTATGCTTACTTGTAAGTTGTAACAAACTATTACAATTTGCTCTAATTATAATAATTATCCTACTAAAACAAAAATTATATTTATGGAGATTATATTTGTGAATAAAAAAATATTTAATATAGTATTTAATAAAAGTGTTTTGGATTGATGAGTGCAAATTTCATATCTTTCTTTAGATGTGATTTGGATCTTATGCATTCCTATATCTCATGCAAGCTTGTATGAGTGAAAATGGTATCTACTAACCTCCTATAGTTATAGTATCTCCTAAAAAACTTGAATATTTTATATCATATGTCTGGGCCTACAAATATAGTATCTCATTATTTTTAGTGTTCTTGCATTGCTTTATCGAGGTTCTACACATATGGCCACTATGTACATCAAATTAAGAACAAGATAATATTGAAAACATCATTTAACATTTATAGAATATGAATCTTCATAAGTACTTAACATGCACTTTACATCTTCAATCTAAAATTAAAGAATTAGTAAGAAATATAATAAATGACAAGCAAACTCATTTTCATTAAACTCTTGAAAGAATTAAAATACAAGAGAGTGATATCACCATAATAGATCAAAGTATCTCCTCTAGACTCCTTCTCCCTTAACATACAAATTTTCTTTATTAATTATAGGCTAAACACTCAAATTGATTGTATCTTATACTTCCCTTGCCTCCCTTAGATTTTACTCTAAGAGGGAAATAGAGAAGTACTCTAAAAAGAAATGTTGAATTTTACACAAGTGATTAAACGCAATTACAAACATAACATCACAACTATTAATAGGATAAAATAAAAAGGCATCTAGCTTTGCGGTGCTTCAAAATGTGGTATTTACATTTGAGCACTACAAAGCCAAAGTGGAAAAAAATGGTTCCAATGTGAGAGGAATTATGTTGTCGAGGCATTTTTTATGTTGTATTACTCATAATGTTGTGGTGTTGGCTATGTTGTCATTGCAGCGCAAAAAGAGAGAGAACTATGTGCTGTAATATCTAATTCGGGGTGCCTCAGTGGTATTAAATGTGACATTGTGGCGTTGTTTTGTTGGATGCCATGGAAATGTAGCCTCCTTTGAATTTCATCCATTTTTGAGGTTTTTCTGCACAAAGCAACAAAAAAAAATATTTTCACTTTAAATAAAATAAATAACATAGTACATAATTTACACTTATCACTTATTGGATTGTTTTTTTTTTTAATTAAAATTTAGATGGTTCTTCCAACTTGGGTTATAGGTATAAGATATGGGCTATTATACCTATTAATCAGTTTTAAAGTTTTGAGAGCTGATGAGTTATGGTCACTAAGCAATCGTTACATCTATTTCTTTAGTGGCATAAGTGCACTGAAGAATGTACTAACTCTTTAGTTGTCTAGTTTCCTAGAAATGGCAATAACCTATTAGATTAAAATGGACAACAGATTTGATTCATCCATGGTTATAACCTTCTTATATTTTATTCTATCATAAGGCCACTAAAATGTATATGTGGCCATTTTCTCGATTAAAGCATATGCTTCATCGAAGGGCTTTGACATCAAAGAACCTTCAGCGGTATCATCTATAATAGCTCTACAGGAACCTACCAAACCATTATAAAATGTATGGATAATCGACCAATCATGTAAAGCATATTGTGGGAACTTTCTAAGAAATTCCTTAAACATCTCCCGTACCTCATAAATCAACTCCCCATCTAAGTAGATGAAAGAGGTAATATCATTCTTAAGCTTGCCAATCTCATATGGCATGAAGTAATTACCTAAAATCTTCTAAGCTAATTCATTCCATGTTTACCATAATTTTGCCTTGGTGTAAGGAATTTAACCATGATTTTACCTTATGTCTTAGAAAAAATGGAAATAATACAATTTTAATGGCATCTTCATATTCTATAATATATTTCGATGTTGCACATATTTCTACAAAACAAGGATTATGAAGGTAAGGAACTAAATAGTAAATCCACCAAACATGACATTTTAAACTATTCAAATGATTGCAGATTTATGTTCAAAATTATTTGTTTGACTATTTGGCCTAGTAAAGCTATGATGGATGTTGTCTACTAAAATATTAGCATATTTTCTTGAAGGTATAGGCTAGTTATTACCATTAATTAGGTTTTCCATGTATTTCTTTCTTGATATTTAAAGTTTTAATTATTATTTTTATTTTTGGGTCAAACTTAGGAAGAAAAAGCTTTAACCCTGCTACATATGTAATGAATATTAATAGATATAAAACAAACATAATACTATAAATTGTAATAAACAAGTTTCAATAAATTGATAAACCAAAATAGATGAAATAAGTAAATTAACATAAATAGGATCAAAACAAGTCTTCAACTATAAAAACTTGTAATAGCTATGCAGTAGCTTAACAAATGCTTTCTTGCTTTTTCCTTATAATAATACTAATATTTATGCTAATAACAAGATGCTTATGTAAATCTAAACAAGATTAAACAAATATAATATTATAGTTATAAGAATTGAAAAAAGAAAGTCTAATTAAACATTTCAAAATTACTATTAACTTTCTAAAAATGACTTTTAAATCCCCAACAACGGTGCAAAATTTTTTGATCATACTACACAATATTATAAAAGGATATGTAGATTATGGCTCTATACGCAAGTGTTTGTGTCTCAACAACGTAATAAAATGATAAGTAAATATCATTCCCATGAGCAATAACATAAGTTTAACTTGAAAAGCTAATTATAAAATTTGCAGAGCACCAAAAGTTATTTTGTAAAATAAGAGCAAACTAAGAAAAGTAAAATCTACCATACAATTTATTTTGTGTTTTTATTTTTATAATTATATAAAATTTCTAAATGAGTATTGCTATTGCATTATTGATTCTACTACATATACATCAAGTTTGTAGATCATAATGAATTTTAAAAAGTGAGTAGTCAACTATATAATAAAAATAAGCATAAGGAAATATGAAACATAATATA
Organism: Dendrobium nobile; assembly: GCA_022539455.1. NCBI lineage: Eukaryota > Viridiplantae > Streptophyta > Magnoliopsida > Asparagales > Orchidaceae > Dendrobium > Dendrobium nobile. Next base: position 50,347,575 of record CM039719.1, on the reverse strand, counting down.
GCATTTCTCTACACAAGCAACTTATTCTTTGAACATGCATTGAAAAAAGTGCACCATCAGTTTAGAATAGTACATTTAGTTTATGAATATGATCGATACAAAAAAGTACAAACTATTTTGCTACACATGAAAATAGGAAATAAGATCATAAGTTTGTGGGATAAAACCAATATAGTCTAGGGAGGCAACTAGAAACCAAATTTTATTGGTTTATTGAAAATTAAACTAAAAACAATGGATAAAGTAGGAGTACGAAGAATAATTAAAGGTTATTGGGATTTTTTTCATTATGCTGCTACATGAACTTTGGGTGGTATTCTTACTCTTTGGAAAAATAAAATTTCATCTTTTTCCATTTTAAAATATTCCAATCAATGTGTTATTGGAAATTTATTCTCATCTAATGTTCTTTCTTTGACGGTCTCCATTTAATATGGGAATAAAGATCCTTATGAAAGAAGGAAATTGTTGAAAATGATAGAAGAATATACCTCTAAAAGTTTGTTAGGGATTTTAAGCCCTTATGAACTAGCCCGAGGCTAACCAAGAGGGTGGGGGGGGGGGGGGGGGGGGGGTGAATTGGTGTTTTAAAAATTCTCAAACAAAAATCTTGATTTAAACCAAATAATCACTGACATAAAATAAAGTGCAGAAATTAAATATAGAAATGTAATAAGAAAGAAAACACCATATTTTATAGTAGATCGATCAACTTGACCTACGTCCACTCGCTAGAGCCTCTCATTTGGGTATTGCACTAAACTCAGTGACTCTCCTTTTGCTCCCACAGCATGATGGACAAGCCTTTACAAAACTCTGTTCCACTGACTCCGGTGAGGCAGAGAACCTGACCTCCTTTTGCTTCTTCTTAAAGCAGGCAGAGATCCTCAACCTCCTTTCACTTCCTCCAGAAGAAGGCAAAGAACCTCAATCGATCACTGAAGTAGACCTCTCTAGATCTTCCAAGGAACCAGAGATGACGACTGGAGAAGATGACTCAGATCCTTTCTTGGAGCAACCTTTGTGAAGCCCTCACAAACTCCGCCTCACAAGACCCTCTTTGTCTCTTTCCCAATCTCTCCCTCTCCTTCTCTTGGCTCTCTCAGGTGAAGATAGTAGCAAAAGAAATAATATTGAGTAAACTAGAGATCTTATATAGAATGGCTTTAAATTTCCCTAAATAGCAACTAACTGATAAAGATCATCAAAGATGATTATACGATTAGTACAAATTCAGTCAGGATGTTCTAGGGGTGTCTGGAAGATTAGAAGATTTATTTGTTCTGATCATCCAGAAAGATGAGTACATCTTCCTGTATGATTAGTATAAAACCTCAAGTGTCATCTAAACCATCACTCTAATCGACTAGACTTTATATAATGGACGATAAAAAAAATAACTAATCATCCTGGCCATTTCTTGGATCATCCTGTATGATTAGTTCAAATAAATAAATATTGTCCAATATATCATTCTATTCATCCCAGAATATTTAGGAATAAATTAAGGCTTGTTTAACTGATTGTCCGAGATGATCCTGCATTCGTATGATGATAGGATTGATCAATCAAACCTTAATTGATTTCCTTAATCATCAAACTAATTTAGGTATAATTATAATGCATCTTCCAGGATGATGTCTTGTATGATGTCCAAAAATAATAACATGCCTAAAAGAATTGGCGGTTAATTCTTTCTTATTTGAGCATATCATCCAGGATAATGTGAATATTGTCCATGATGATTTGCCTAATTCATATGTCTTAACAATGATGCCCTAATTAGGGTTTCTATTTTTAACAGATCATCCATGATGATTTTGGATCATCCCGGATGATATGATCAAAAACAAAACAAAAAAAATTCTAAAACAGACAAAATTTTACCCCCTGAGTGTGTATGTGCAAGGCTACTTAGCATCAGGATCCACAAAATTACATTTGACTCAAGAAAAGTTAAAAACATTGGAAATACATTTACAGACTGACTCAATCCTAATCTACCTAATCTTGAGCTGGCTTGATTTAAATTAACCTTGAGGACGTGAAATATTAGTAGGAAGAGCAACAACATTAAAATATAAATGTAAGAAATATTTGCTATCATTAAAATTATAATCCTTGAATCCAGATTTGCAACAACCTCTTATGAAAATCCTTGCATTATGGGAGGTGATTTCAATTACTTATTATCTTTTCAAGAGAAAATAGGTGGAAAAAGGTTTTTGATCTTCCAAGGATCTCAAGAGATGAAGGAATTCATTTCCAAAAATAATTTTTATGATATTGGCATTTTGGGTCATAAATTTACCTGGTGTAATAATAAGGATGGCCTTGCTCGCTTTTGGAAAAGACTAGATAGAATTTGTTTAAACTCTAAAGCCCTATTGAATTTTCCTTTTGTGATGATAAAACATTTACCAAGAGTCGCTTCTAATCATTATCCACTGTTGCTTAATCTAAACAATTCTATTTCTATCGAGAATAAAAATATCATATTTGAGAATATTTGGTGTTCTTATGAAGCTTCTAGTGGTATAATTTCTAAAGCCTTGAGAAAGAGTGATTATGGTTCTATTTTTGATATACTTCAAAGGAAGGTTAATAAATCCCTTAAATGTTTATTTTATTTGAGCAAAAACAAGTTAAGGAGTTTTTCAATCTAAAATCTATGTTACAAAGTGAAATTTTATAGTTACAAGATGAGGAAACTAAGTTGAATGTATTGAATCCGGAGAAATTGTTGATCCTTAGGGAAAAAATTCATGAATTAAACATTACTCTGACTAGATTTGTTACTTGATAGCGTCATCATTCTAAAATACAATGGAGGGATAAAGGTGATCATAACTCTCATTTTTTTTTGTGTTTATACTATAGCAAGAAGAAATGGTAACATGATTAATAAATCTCTTTTCATAATGACATTATTGAGATATATCCTGATTTAATTCTCTCTACCTTTGAGAATTTTTTTATGAAATAATGGAAAAAGAAAAATTGTGAGCTAAATAATTGACCTTCCTTTGAAATCAAAGATCCATTAAATGAAGATATGAAGAAGTTCTTGAAATCTGATTCTACCAAAGAAGAACTTTATTCCATTGTTATGAAGATGAGCAACAATAAGTCTTCAGGTTCATACGCTGATAATATATTTTTCCTTAAACCATGTTAGAGCATAGTGAAGAATGATACATTGAATGCAATTGACACCTTCTTTACTTCGAGCATCATGCATGAACATTGGAAATAAATGATGGTAGTTCATATTTCGAAGGTTCCTGACACCTCGAAATTCTTTAAGTTCCATCCTATCAGCTTATGCCAGACTATCTACAAAATGGCTTCTAGTATGATTTTAAATAAATAGAAGTCTTATCTTCTTTTATAATATTTGAAGTTTAAGGTGCTTTTTGTTCTTGGCAGAACCATTTCTAATAACTACCTATTGGCTCATGAGATCTTTATTAAAATGAGATTTTCCATAGCAAAACTTGGTTTCATGCTTTTAAAATTAGATAGGGAGCAAGCTTATGATAGTATGAGTTGGGAAATGCTAAACCAAATATTAAATGTTATGGGATTCCTGGTCAAAATTATAAATTTGATAATTCAATTTGTTTTCCCTCCAAAATTTTCCTTTGATATTAATCGGAGGAAAAGTAATTGGATTCAAGATGAATATGGCTTTAGACAAAATATTGGTATTTCATTCTATCGAAGAGGTTTCCTATTTGGGAGTAAAAATGGTATTGAGAGGATTAAAGATAGCTAATTTCAAATTTGTATTGGATAAATCTATGGAAAGATTAAATACTTGGGCCTCACGATCTTTTTCTCTGGCTAAAAAAATTTTATTAATTAAAATAGCTTTTTCTTCTATTACCTTATTCATTATGACTCACTAATTTGTTCTAGAAAGTATTTTACAAGAGATTGACAGATTATGTTGGAATGTTTTATGGTATAAGGAACAAGGAAGGCAAGGGTTGCATTATATATCATAGAACATATTTTGTTCTTCAACAAATTTGGGCGGTCTTGGTATTCAAAGAGCTGCAAAAAGATATGGCCCTCTATGGTCTTGATTATGTTGGAACTTCATTCAAAATAAAGACTCACTTGTTAATAGAATATTGAAGAAAGGCATGGTAAAGGAATCTGGGATGAAGAAGTAAAATAGAAATGCTTCTCCTTCATGGTGAATCATTAAATATGGAGCTCAATTTTTTAATCTAACCATCAGATGGAAGGTATTCTCTGGATCTAATATTGATATTACAAGTGATATTCGGTTTCTTGATAGAAGTTTGAAAAAATGGCCTTCAACCTATAATTTGATGGAGCTCCAAGATAAAAAGGTTTCCATTCTGCTAGATGAAGAATGAAGATCAGATCACATTGTATTAAATGTCTATTTCTCTGATGAAATGGTAAAACAAATACTAAAAACTCCAATTTTGACTGATTCTATTAAAGACAAACCATAATTAATTAGTTCTAATTTAGGCAAATCGGTTACTAGAATAATATATGAATCTCATTATCATCTTCAACATGAAGCATGAATAGATTTAAAATGGATGAAAAAATTAAAAATTACTCCTAGGGAGTTTTTATTTTGGTGGAGACTTTTTAATAATGCTTTGCCTATAAATGTGTGATTGAATCATAGAAAATTACAAGACTATTAGTTGTCCGAGATCTTGTGAAGATAATGAAGACTTGGATCATATTTTAATCCATTGCAACAAACTGTTAGAAGTGTTAGATATATTCAGACAATGGGGTATTCTTGTACCAAAATTTCAAAATCGGGTTCACTACTTTGAAAGTCTCAAGAAGGTTGTGTGTGTGGAATCGGGACTTGTTAGAATTTATATTTTTACTGTAATTCATAATTGGAAAGCCAAAAAACTTGTGTAAGTATGAAAAAATAGTCATGTCAGCTTCTATGATCACTGCACAACTTCTATCTCCATTCACTAAAATGCATTTGTTTCCAATCAAAAATAAATGAGATATAAATCATCAAGATCTATTGTTGAAAGCTTGGTGTCCCACACCTAAAGATTGGATCAAATTGAATATAAATTCTTCTCTACTGCAATCGAATATGGCTGGAATAGTAGGTGTCTTATGAGATCATAAAGTAAGATTGCTTTAGCATAAGATAAGCAGTTAATTCATTTGGACATTTCTTATTTGGAATTGATAGCTATCTTAGATTTCAAAAATTCAATTCAAGATTGGATGATGGACAATAATGGGATTATTATAGAGGGGGATAATGTTAATATCATCAAGTTGCTTAAGAATTCTATAAAGAATATTTTTGAGCTGAAAAATCAAGTTCAAAGTATGGATTTTCCTTTTTTTGAAGTGTTTAATAATGTTATTTTTTGGGGGAAAGTCTAGTGAGAGAAAGTTTGAGAATTGGAGGGTGTCCGGTGATCTTTTCAAATTTTTTCATTTCCGGTGATTTCACGGCTGGTTTGTTTGGCCAATTCTCTGCGGTCTCGCCGGAGGAGCGGGAAGATGGCTATGGAAGGAAGGCGATTGGCGTCTTCTAAGACCTGGGCAAACATCAGAAGAGGTTTCTGAAAGTTCGTTGGGGATGTTAAGCCCTATAGAACTGGCTGAAGCTAACCGAGAGGGGGGGGGGGTGAATTGGTATTTTAAAAAATTCTTTTCACAAAGAAGTAAAATCACATAAACCAAAATCACACCACAAGAAAAATAGGTGCGGAAGCAAGAAACAAGAACACAGAAATTTATAGTGGTTCGGTCAACTCGATCTACGTCCACTCCTCGGAGGAACCCTCTGAGTATTGCACTACAATCGTGACTCTCCTTTAGCCCCGACAGCTAGGCGGAGAAGCCTTTACAAAGAACCTCTTTTTGCCACCCCGGTAAGGCAGAGAACCTATCTCCTTTTGCTTCCTTCTGAAGCTGGCAGAGAACAACTATCAGTTGCTGAATCCTTACCTCTACCGACCCTTCCATGGACGAGAAACTCTAGACAAAGAAGAAGCAAAGCGATCCTTGAAGCAACCCTTGTGAATCCCCTCACAAGATCCTCTCTCTCTCTCTCTCTCTCTCTCTCTCTTTCTCTCCTCAAGGTCTTCTCAGGTCAAGGCAGCAATAAAAGATGTTCAAAAACATTGAACAAGAGCTCTTAAATAGAAGAGCTTCAAAGGAGCTCATTAATTGCAAGTTGCCAACAATATTGTCCAGGACGATATTGACATCATCCTGGCCGATCAGTACAAATCCCATGAGATCGGTCGGGGCATCGCCCTGAATGCAAACTGGACGATTTGAGTAAAAATAGAAATTCTAAGTCTCTCAAGTGTGTGTGTGGGGTTACTTTGCATTAGTCACCCCAAAGATTACAATTGACTCAAGAGGGGAAAAATAAAATTACAAACTGACTCAATCCTAATCTACCCCATCTTGAGCTGATTCTGATTTCCGTTAAATCTTTGAGTCCTGAAAAGTCAGTAGAAAAAAGCAGTCGTAGTTAAGCAAGATTTGTTTGCTATCATCAAAATCTAAAAACAGATTTGTAACAATCTCCCCCTTTTTGATGATGGCAAACACAAGTAGGAAAAACTTAGTAAAAACAGCAGTTCACTAAAATTTCAAAGTTACAAGCCTCAATTTTTCCTACCACATCCTACTCCCCATTTTGTCATCACAAAAAGAAAGGAACTAAGAACTAAAGTAAACCACAAGAGAGATTTTTTATTTATCAAGGCATGAAGATGATGTAGTATTCCGTATGATTGATTTTAAAAAACTTGTGAGTTAATGAGTTAACAATATCAACAATCCAAAGAACGGTAGAATATCCGATCATGATTACCCTTAGCTCGCACTTTCTTTTAGGGTAGAATCATCTTTTGAAATCAATCATAAAGAATTGAGCTAAATCTCTTTCATCGAAAGTCCATTCAGTAAAAGCAACTTCAGTTTTATCACCATTAATTTCACGAGAAGGTGGAGAATAACCTTCTTTAATAAGCATCCACATGCGATAATCAGTAGATTATAAAAACGTTGACATGCGGGTTTTCTAGAAATCAAAAGGTAAGTTATCAAACATTGGAGGTCGTGTAATTGAATAACCTTCAGTAGTATTTCGATTCCCAAAGTTAACCATGGATCAGATTCAAAAGCTTTTAAAAACTTATTTTATGAAAGAAGCTCTAATACCACTTGAAAGTTTGTTGGGGATGTTAAGCCCTATAGAACTGGCCCAAGCTAACCAAGAGGGGGGGGGGGTGAATTGGTATTTTAAAAAATTCTTTTCACAAAGAAGTAAAATCACATAAACCAAAATCACACCACAAGAAAAATAAGTGCGGAAGCAAGAAACAAGAACACATAAATTTAAAGTGGTTCGGTCAACTCGACCTACGTCCACTCCTCGGAGGCGCCCTCCGAGTATTGCACTACAATCATGACTCTCCTTTAGCCCCCATAGCTAGGCGGAGAAGCCTTTACAAAGAACCTCTTTTTGCCACCCCGGCAAGGCAGAGAACCTATCTTTTTTTGCTTCCTCCTGAAGCTGGCAGAGAACCACTATCAGTTGCTGAATCCTTACCTCTACCGACCCTTCCATGGACGAGAAACTATATATGAAGAAGAAGCAGAGCGATCCTTGAAGCAACCCTTGTGAATCCCCTCACAAGCTCCCCCTCACAAGATCCTCTCTCTCTCTCTCTCTCTCTCTCTCTCTCTCTCCTCAAGGTCTTCTCAGGTCAAGGCAGCAGTAAAAGATGTTCAAAAATGTTGAACAAGAGCTCTTAAATAGAAGAGCTTCAAAGGAGCTCATTAATTGCAAGTTGCCAACAATATCATCCAGGACGATATTGACATCGTCTTGGCCGATCAGTACAAATCCCATGAGATCGGCCGGGGCATCGCCCTGAATGCAAACTGGATGATTGAAAATTGGCTTGATCGTCCCGGATGATATCACGATTGTCCAGGCTGATCAGTTCAAATCAGAGGAAAATCATCCAGAGCATCGCCCTGAATGCAAGCTGTCCGATCCAGATCGTCCAGGCGTAACTAAGGTTTTTTTGACTAGATCGTCCTGGCCGATCCTGCAATCGTCCAAGATAATGTGATCGTAACAATCATCCTTAACTACTGCTTTGATTGTCTGATCAATTAAGGCATAACTTGTGAATATCGTCCAGGCCGATTCAAGATCGTCCTGGCTGATTACCAAAAATACAGAATACCTTAATTGTTTATGGCGGCAATTTCTTTCTGTTTTGAGCCTATCGTCCTGGCCGATACATGTATCGTCCATGCCGATTTGCTAATGACGGCTGCCTTAATTAAGAACCCCTGATTAGATTTTTTGTTTTAAGCCCGATCGTCCAGGGCGATGTAAATATCGTCCTGGCCAATTTGAGTAAAAATAGAAATTCTAAGTCTCTCAAGTGTGTGTGTGTAGGGTTACTTTGCATTAGTCACACCAAAGATTACAATTGACTCAAGAGGGGAAAAATAAAATTACAAACTGACTCAACCCTAATCTACCCCATCTTGAGCTGATTCCGATTTCCGTTCAATCTTTGAGTCCTGAAAGTCAGTAGAAAAAAGCAGCCGTAGTGAAGCAAGATTTATTTGCTATCATCAAAATTTAGAAACAGATTTGTAACAGTTTCAATGCTCCAGTGCGGGCTTCGTCGGTGGTTTTCAAGGCAGGTCAGATTTCTTCTTCAAGTTTTAACGGCCTTCCTAAACAGAGGCCATTGGCGATCAAGGAAGGTAGTTTGCTGAACAACATTGTTAAACCGAGTGTTTTGGGGAAAGGTAAAGAAACTTTCAAGGAAGATGATTTTCTGAGCTCGAAAAAGATTGTATCACCTTCTTTTTGCAATGAATGTATTAATGTTCTTAATTTTGAAGCATCTTCGTCTGTGGGGAAGGAGAATTCTAATGTGGGGTTTAAATCTTTTTCCCTTCCGTCATCTCCAATTGTGTGCAATTCTATGAGGAATTTGATTTCTGAAGGTGATAAGTCTCATGTTGACAGCGTGAATGTTGAATTTCCACTTCTGGTCTCGGCCAATGTGGAAAATAAGAAGAATAATGTGGAGGACATCAGCATTCCCTTGGATGGGAAAAAAGATGTTTCCTCGGTTTGGATTAGGAAACAAAATACCATAGTGGATAATCTGGATATTGGGTCCTTTCTTTCTAAAGACGGGAATTCGGTTATGTTACATTTTGATAATGAAATGAACAATGCTATGAAGCTGAAAAATGCATTAGTGGTGAAGATTTTTGGGGACAATATTTTGTTCTTAACAGTTTGCAATGAGTTGAGGAGACAAGGGAGCATATTCGGCAATTTTCATATCACTGGTTTAGGCACTGGTTGGGTGCTCTATTCTTTTGAAAATCCTGGATCCATGGAAGAAGTTTTATTAGGTGGACCATGGTATGTTAGAGGCCATGTGGTGGGCTTGGATAAATGGTCCACATCTTTTTCCCCAACCTCTTTGAATGGTATTTCAGCGCCTATTTGGGTTAGATTACCAAATTTACCATTGCATAGTTGGGATGATATCAACATCTGCAGAATTGCTTCAGTAGTAGGTAATCCTTACTAGATGGGAATTCTTTTCAATGGGGAAGGCGTGAATTTGCTAGAATTTGCGTTCGAATTCCTTTAAATCAGAAACTACCTTTGGGAGTGTGGTGGAAGGTTTATCTGGTAAATTTTACCAAAAATTTGAATATGAAGGCATTGCAAAATTATGTTATGAATGTGGAAGGATGGGCTACACTATTTCGGTTTGCAAAGAGTCTGAGAACATTAAAATGAAGAACAACAAGGAATCTGTTACAACATAATTGGATCAGAACAATTTGGCTGAAATAGAGGTGTTCGAGCAAGCTGTAGAAGAGTCTAATTATGGGCCGTGGCTTCAAGTTAATTATAGAAGAAAGGCGAGGAGAAATGAGGTTGTCCAAAAGCAGAAAACAACCAGTAAGAGAGTTTATGTTCCTAAACAATACAATAAGGTGGCTGAGAAAGCTGTGTATTTGGCTGATATGGAAGTTATTCCTAATCTGGGAAGTGATTTGCTTAGTAATGAAGTGCAGGAACAGCATGTTGATGATTTGATTAGAGAAGAATTGGTTGTAGATCCACCTTTGTTACCTCAGGTGGTATCTCATAAAGCACCATTTACTACTACTAACATATTTGATGTTTTATCAGAACCGAAAGACTGTAATCTGAAGGGACCTGCTGTTGACTCAGAGGGTAGAGATGTGGAAGATGGAGAAATTTTGGAGCTGGGCAGAATTTTGACTGATCAGAAGCTGCGGGAAAATAATGGAAATTTTTGTATTCTTGAATCCCGGGAGGTAAAAGATATTGAATTGTCTTCGGGCAAAAAAGTAAAACTACTGAAAGAGTTGAAATCTTTGGGTTCAGGTAACATTGTTAACCATAATAGGAAGATGGAGATGAGCAAAGTCAAAAAAGGTGGGGGTCCTCCCCCCTTGGTTAAAAATGACTTCTCTTGCTTTTTGGAATTGTAGAGGAGCCAAGAAGAGAGAGGCTGCTCTATATCTCAAGGAATTTGTTAGAGATAATAATGTTTTTTTGTGGTTTAGTTGAAACTAAAGTAAGTTCCTTGGAGAATTTACAGATTTTGCATTATTTGGGAGAGAATTGGGACTCGTATCTGGTTCCTTCAGAGGGACTTTCGGGAGGAATCTTAGTTCTTTGGAGGAAGGATTTGGCTACGTTTACTATTTTGGAGGTTTCAGATCAAGTTGTAACAGGAAATCTGGAGGTTTTGAACAAGAATTGCTGGTTGGTCTCCACTGTTTATGGAAGCAAAAATTCAGTGGACAGGAAAGCTTTATGGGAGAATTTGGAGAAACTAAATGCTGGTAATAAACCGACTATCATTGGGGGAGACTTCAATTGCATTTTGTCCAAGGAGGAGAAGAGAAGAGGTAAGAAATTTGTTTTCTCTCAAGGTGCTAGAGATATGAAGTTGTTTATGAGTAATAATGACTTTCATGAAGTTGGATTTGTTGGACCCAAATTTACATGGTGCAACAACAAATCAGGAGGAGGTCGCATTCTAGAAAGACTTGATAGATGTCTTTTGAACTCTTATGCTATGAATTCTATCCAGTTAGCCTTGGTGAAACACTTATCACGTGTAGCCTTGGATCATTGCCCTATAATCTTGGAGGTTTTCAAACCAATCATTGCTATTCACAAGGACATTTGTTTTGAAGATGTCTGGGCATCTTATCATAGAGCGACTGCAATTGTAGAAAAGTCTTGGAAAAAGGTTGGAGGAGGTGATCCAACTTCTTATTTAGACTTGAAGTTTAAAAGAACCTTGAAGGATCTTTTTTATTGGAGCAAGGCTAAATTCAAAAGTTTGAATTCTCTTAGAGACTCTTTGAAAAAAGAAATCTTTGATCTTCAAGTGGAAGAGGCTGATGGACTGCTTGATGATTCTAAATTGTTGATTCTTAGATCCAAAATCAGTGAGCTGAATTGTACTTTGGCAATGCTTAATGTTTGGTCGAGATAAAGAGCCAAAGTGAGATGGATGGAGGAGGGAGATGCAAATTCTGCTTTCTTTCACTCCTATGCTAATGCTAGAAGATGTTCGAATTGGATCAAACATATCACAAAAACTGATGGTGTTTTGACGGAGCAGCCTGAGGAAATAGAATCTATTTTCATGAATTTTTCAATAAAAAATGTCAACACAGAGATTGCCGGTTAGAAGGCTGGCCGAGACCTTTAGCTTTGCTGGATATTGATGAACAGAGGAAATTGGATTTTGATTTTACTAAAGAAGAGCTTAAGGTGGTAGTAGATAGCTTGCGGTCTAATGTCTCTCCTGGAATTGATGGGATTACATTCTCATTTATTAAAATCTATTGGAAGATCATTCATCAAAATGTCTGGAATGCTATTGAAAATTTCTTCAAGTCAAGATGTATGAATTAATATTGGAAGGAAACTCTTATTGTTTTGATTCCTAAAATGCAAAATCCTCTATATCCAGCTAATTTCCGTCCAATTTGTCTTTGTATGACCACTTACAAATTAGTAGCTAGAATGTTGCTTAATATATTGGAGTTGGTTATTCACAAAATTATTTCTAGAGATCAAGTGGCTTTTCTAAAGGGAATATCTATGTCGGATCACGTTATATTGGCTCCAGAGGTGATCAACAAAATCCATCATTCTAAAGCAAGGAAAGGATTTCTAGCAATCAAAGTAGACATGGAGCAGGCATATGACAGCATGGGTTGGCAAGCTTTGAGGCAAGTTCTTCTCCATTTTAATTTCCCTTGCAAGTTTTCTGACTGGATTATGAGTTGTATTTCAAATCCAAAATTTTGCATTTTAATCAATGGGAAGAAATCCAATTGGATTGAAGCTAGAAGTGGATTTAGACAAGGATGTCCCCTATCTACTTTTCTTTTCATCTTGTGTTATAAAATTCTTTCTGATGCCTTTTATCAAAGTGGGAAGAAAATTGGTATTCAAATTGTCTCCAAAGCTCCTAGAGTTTCTCATTTATTATATGCCGACGACATTCTTGTTTTGTCTGAAGCTAACTTGCTTAAGATCAAAAAGGTGAAAAATATTTTGAACAATTATGGCAATTGGACGGGACAAAAGGTTAATCACAACAAATCCATGGTGTTATATGGTAAGACGGTCAATAGAAAAAGGAAGGCTGGAATTGAAGGCATTTTGAAGTTCAAATATGTTAAGGAATTGAACTATCTTGGTATCAAGCTCACTCTTAGAAGGATGGTGAAATCAGATTTTAATAATCTGTTGGAAGTTGTTTTAAATAGATTAAACATTTGGGGTAAGAAATTTATCTCTTTGGAAGGTAAAATGGTGTTGATCAACTCTGCCTTCTTATCTCTTCCAATTTTCCTTTCAACTTTTTCTTTGGTGCCTTTGGGAATCTTAAAAGATTTTGATAGAATGTGTAGATCTTATTTGTGGAGTAAGAAAAATGGCATAGGCGGGCCTCATTATGTATCTTGGAAGAGGCTTTGCCAATCTAAGCAAAAAGGAGGCAGAGGTCTATTTTCGGCTGCTTATAAAGTTGGTCATCTAAGGGCCAAATTTTCTTTGGAATTCTACACTAAACAAGACTCCTTGCTCAATTGTATACTTAGAGCCAAATATGGAGAGGATTTATGGAAGAAGCAAAAGAAGTTTGGGAGTTCTTCGACATGGAAAATTTTGTGTAATGGAGCCAAGTATCTTACTAATATAGTAAGATGGAAAATCTGAAATGGAAAGTCTATTGACTGGTTGAATGAAACTTGGCTGTTGGATAAAAGTTTTTCTAAATGGCCAACGTTTGTTAGTAATAAGGAGACTGAAAACCAAAGCTTTAACTTCTTTATTTCCAATGGTAACTGGATTTTGGATCATCTCAGGATGTTTTTTAATGAAGACCTCATGAGAATTATTGTAGAAGTTCCTATCTTTCCGGATCAAGGAGCAGATCACATTGAAATCAAGTGGAAGCACACGGGACGGTCCATTGCTGCTCTCTCGCAAGAGTCAAGCCAGAGGTATGATGAGGATTGCAAATTCTGGAAATGGATGAAGAATGTCAAATTAAGACCAAAGGTTGAATTATTTTGGTGGAGGCTTCTTAATGCAGCAATTCTTAGTAATTCTTTCCTCTTTCATAGAAAAATTTCACAGATTACAGGATGCCCGAGAGGTTGCAATGTGGAGGAAAATACGGATCATATTACTGCAGAATGTGGTAAACTGAAGAAGGTTTTTTCATGGCTTTCTAAGTGGGGATATCTACTTCCTCAAGCTGACAATTTTGAAGATTGTTTAAAGGAATTGTATATACTATCTAAAAGAAATCCAATCCTTGTAAACATTTACTGCAATGTGGTTTTTCTGACTTGGAAAAGTAGAAACCTGTTAATTCACGAAGGGAAAGAAGAAATAGATTTTGTCATTGCAGCAAACTTTCTTGCTATGGATGTTATTGTACCTTCAATCAATATCCATTCAGAAAATTGGGATGTCAACCAGCAAAAGCTATTTTCTTCTTGGCATCCTCCTCCCGGATGGTTAAAAATCAATGTGGATGCAGCCATATGCAGTAATTATTTTGGCTGGTACGACTGGAGTTTGTAGATATGATAAAGGAAGATTGTTACTAGCTTTTAGTACTCAATATGTTGATTGGGATATTGGTCATTTGGAACTACAAGCGGTTTATATGTTAAAGGATTTTTTACAAGATTGGATGGTTGAAGCTCAAGGAATCATTATAGAAGGAGATAACTTCAATATCATCAAAAGACTTCAACAAGCTTTGAAACGATTCAAGAATAAAGGTTCTCTTGAAGACGACTTATCCTTTGTAAGTGAGTTTCATCAAATTGCTTTTAGTTTTACTACTAGAAATGGTAATAAGTTAGTGGATTATTGCGCTAATTTTGCTTTGAGAAAAAGCTTTATTTGGCATGATCTTTCTAGTATTGAAATTCCTCCTTCATTCTTGTACATTTTGAAGGACGATTTCAATTGGCTAGATGATTTTACCTAGTTTGTAATCTCTTTCCTGCTTTTTTCTTCTTTTAATGCAAGGTTGCATTTCTCCTAAAATAATAATAATAATAATAATGTGATTTTTCATTTTGTTTCTAGAGATTGTAATAGAACCCTCTTAGGAAATTTTTTGGGGTGTTTTATTGGGTTGTGAACTTCCATCAAGTTTTGTAGACCTGATTAGAAGGATTGTGATAGTTTTCTTATTTCTTAGTAGCTTCTATCTTTCCTTTTCTTCATTAATGCAATTTGCAAATCTTCAAAAAAATAAATCTAAACTCTTAATATTACCCTTCTCTCTTACACAACACGCACATAACTCAAAAAAGGAAAAGAAATATACTGTCACAAACCACACATTCCCATAGTATTACCCCTTTACATGAGAAATGAGTCACCTAGTAGTAGATTTGAGAAAAATCTGCATTAGTGTTGTGATGTTGACTTTCATAATGATGTAGCACTATTTTAGTTTTTATTATGGTGTTGAATTGAATCAATGTGTTATTTCAAGTATCATCATATTGGTTCACTAGTTCACCCATCATTAACTTTTACTATCATAACACTAGAGAGATTTAACCCTTTGGCGGTGCAATGGCTCTTGAACATCGATTACTCGATGTCATTTTATCTACTCAAATCTAAGTCATCTCAATCATGGTTATGTTTATGATAATTTCGTGCTATTGGGTTTGATTCTTTGGTGCTCTAACTAGTGGTGATGTAGCATTGTAGCAATTCTTTAATCTTGACTGACAATTCAACCATTTTCTACATAAAAAAAAAACTTGGTATCATTTTCATAAAAGTAACTACAGTTTAGAGTATATATTATTTCCATTGTCAAAGATTAACTTTAATATTAAGATGTTTGCCTCCTTTTTTTATTCTGACAGTCAATGTGAAAGTATAGGAAAGGTATGAGCGATCTATTAATCATAAAAACCTAATCTTTGAATAAGGACATAGAAGTATGCGGGGAGGGTAGAACTCATGATTTCCTATAGGACTTTGGAAACCTTTACTAAGGAGACCAATGTCACCCTTATGCTTATTATTTATTTTTAAATGCAAAAGAACATCAAATTAATAAGTCCAACAATCAACCACCATTACCACACTGCCAATATAGAATTTGACATATACTTAGCTATCATACCCATATAAAATTTGAATAGATTTTGAGATTTTTATTATTTCTAATTCAAATGCCCAATAGAAGAGGAATGAGGACAAATTAATTTATCTTCCTACTTCCATTTTGAACTAAGAGGTAAAAACTTGGCATTATTTTATTTCTTCTATGATGATTCCTAGTAGGAATATTAGAGAGGTCACCAAGGAGAGCCATACTTATATATGATATTTAAAAGGGATTATCTATAGATGTATGGAAGGTGATCTTAGTCCATCTACTATATTCTTAATGTGGATACCATTGTAGGGTGTAGGCAACCATCTCTAATTCAAAATTTATGCATAAAGGTTATGGTTAAAGGGGACCCTACTTAGGAGCAGATCTTTCTAAGTGCTACAATCACTAAGAATAAACTTTAATCTTTTAAGTAATCCACTAGTGAGCCTAGTGAATGTTTTATCCCTCTTAGCTAGCCTACATTTAGTGTCACAACCAAACCTGATAAGACCCGCTAATGGCCATGTCCTATCATGTTGAGTTGTGAAAAATGAATTTTTCAAATTTCATCTTCCAATTTAAACTTTTAAATAAATAAAAACATATGATAGATCTACTAAAATATATAACATGATTAAAATAAAATCATCAACAAAATCTCTTTAATTTCATCATCAAAATGGCATATATAATCACAGTAAATGGCTATAAATAATAGGTACATAAATGAATAATAAAACTAGCCATGATTATCCAAAAATCAACTAAATAAGTACCTATAGACTCAAATCAAATCCTGAATTGCTAATGAATAAGCTCCATGTCTTTCTCAAATCCTAAAAATTAAATGCAAAACTATAGAGAGCTAAAACAACTGAACTAGCCATAAACAATGATGTAAATTTTCAACTGTTTCTTTCATTTAACATTTTCTAAAATATTTAACTTCAGTATAATGAATTATTGTACCAATCAAACTAATAAGAGAATAATAGATGTCTAAAGGTTCAAGTAATAATATTGAGCAAAAAAATAAACCAAAATTTAAATAACGAAACTGAATATAATAGAGTTCTATGATCCCGGATAGAATCTCAATGGATTCTCAACCCTTATGGCACCTAAAGCCCTTATAGCACCAGAACATAGCATATAGGCACTAAAACATAGAATTTTGGAACATCAAAATCCATGTAGGCGTAAGAATGAAACCTTTTTTTCCAAAGAACATGTCGAATATGCATAAGAATATCTTACTTCTTTTATAATAACATTTCCCAAAGCTTATTGATTTAACAAAAAAAGAAATGATTCAAAAACATAAAAAAATATTTCATCATAGTATAGAAATTAAAATATAATTGAGCTCATATAAGATTTGATGATTTTTTATAATAGTAGGCAACAAAAACTCTACTAAGTAAAAATTCACAGTTTCAAAATATTACTGAATTATTAGAGATTATGTAAAACATCATTTTAAGATCTTAATCATTCTACAACTCTATTTTTTAGAGTAAAGATTATTTTTCATTCAATAAAAACTACATAAATTCTAAAACCCCTAATGTAAATTTTTTTGAAAATATTCAAAATATTTAAAATCTCAGTTTCTATAGCTTATAAAAAGTTATATGATGGAATTTTTACTTGTGCAAAGTTATCTTTATTTTAATATAATAAAAAGTAAATTTAATGAGAGTATTATAGAAATCTCCATATTTTTGAAAACTAAGATAGGTATATTATAAGGTATCTCGATCTATATAACTTTTTAAACTGGTTGATGGCTAAAAAAAGACCCAAAGTGGCCCAAAAATCCATCGCCTCTTTTAAAATCCCTCTACTCTCTCTAGCATTAGCTGCCAAAACATTCAAAATGAAATGAATAGTGGAAAACATTATAATTATATGTAGACTCAATCCTAATCTGCCCAATCTTGAGCTGGCTTGATTTGCAATTGGCCTTGTGGACCTAAAACATTAGTTGGCAAGGCAGTCTTAGAAAAATAGAAGTGTTAGAAATATTTGCTATCATCAAAATTATAATTCCTAAATCCAGATTCGTAATAATCTCCCCATTTTTTATGATGGAAAATAAAAATAATTTAAGCAGTAAAAAAAGTGAATTAAGAAGTTCAAATTTTATTAATAACAAAACACTAAACAAAAAATAGTACAACGAAATACTACCACTACTCCACCTTTTGACATCACAAAAATGAGGAGGGAAGGAGAAAAGAAACATAATAGAAACTACCAAATAGAAGCAAACTACATCACAAATAAATGACAAAAGGAACGAAAATAAAGGTTTTTTTTATATCAAAGCACAAATATGATAAATTTTTCATGTGATTGAATAAAAAATTTGTAAAAATCAATGAGTTAACATCAGTGAAATCCAAAAATGATAGAGCAACTGTTCCTATTAACCCTAGCTCGGATTTCTCACAGGGCAAACCATCTATTGAAAATAAAGATCTAGCTCAAAAAAATCAATTGGATAAGAAAAAGAGTTCCGTTCAAAACTTGGTTCCAGAAAAATATCTTATAGAATACTATATCAAAGTAATTAGTCGCAATCATATATTTCGAACACAAGCCTTTGAAAATATTAAGTGACATAAGAATTCTTCCAAGATTTATAGGTTTGAAAGAGAAGGAAGCTTACTTTTTGTGGGATTATTTTATACCTCTTGTCAATTGATTGGCGCACTTTACTCATCTTTTGAATTTTGATAAACTTTGTGTATTTTTATTTTTTTTGCGGTCATTGCTCATCTTTTCAATTTATTTTTCTTCTTTTTAGGCTCATTTTATACCCTTGTAACTTTTTTTTTTGCAAGCTAGATCCCTTTTGAAACTTTTAAATCTTCTTAGTTGTGAGAATATCTTCCAAATATTAGAAAAGAAAAACTCACACTCTAATATAAGGAAGAGTAAACCATAAAGCAGAATCAAATTTATATGATAAATGCAATAACATGATTACGAAAGCTTGAAAGTGATTTAATGACTTTGAACATAATTTATATATGATAGATTACTGTAGCAAGATAGAAAAAATCTCAATCGCAAAGTCCAGTTATAAATTTTAGATAGACTTTTATTTAGAAAAGAAAATTACACCACTAAAAGAAGTTAGAGGAAGGGAAATAATCAACGGTGTTTCTTCCTTTAACTAATTTAGAGATGTCAAACATTGACTACAAATTTTTAAAAACAAAAATAAGGCACAAAATATCGTTTCAGTATTGATCAAGAAAAAAGTAAATTAAAACTACAGAAGTGAAAATACAAAAAGAACGATAAAAGTAGACAAATAAAACTACCATCAGAAAGAAAAAAAGAAAACAATAAACAATAAATAAAAAAATTCAGAGTTCAGTAAACATCAAGTTCATGCATTTATGTCAATCACACCCAATCTAGTCCTTAAGGTGTTGAATGTGTCGAAGGCCAGTGGTTTAGTAAAGATGTCAGCCAGTTAATTCTTAGTTTCCACATGTTATAACTTAATGTCTCCATTGGTCACATGGACTCTAATAAAGTGATGCCTTATATCAATGTGTTTGGTCCTTGAATGTTGGATAGGATTTTTGGAGATGCAAATAACACTAGTGTTGTTATAAATGATTGAAATTGTGCCAACAAGTAATCATAAATCTAAATTTTTTTGCTTCAACCAAAAGACTTGGGCCACATAATTTTCTAAGGCAGTGTACTCAGCTTTAGCAGTAGAAAGTGCAACTGAGTTTTTTTTTTCTATTGGACTAGGAAACTAATGATTGTCATATGAATTGGCAAGTCCCAGAAGTTCTCTTTCTATCCATGCTACATCCTACAAAATCAGAATCAGAATATCTAATAATCTCAAATGAAGTGTTGTGCCTAGGATACTAGATTCTTAAGTTTTAGGTCCCTAAGAGGTATCTAAGAATTCTCTTAACTATAGTTAGGTGGGATTCTTTAGGATCAGCTTGAAATCTAGCTTAAAGACAACTACTAAATACTATTTCAGGTCTGCTAGCAGTCACGTAAAGTAGTGATCCAATCATTCCTCTGTAATTCTTTTGATCAACAGATTTTCCATTTGGGTCCTTATCCAACTGAACACTGAAGGTCATGGGAGTATTTATTAGCTTGGCTTTATCCATTTCATATTTCTTCAAAATATTATTAACGTATTTTGATTGATTTAGAAAGGTTCGATCATCCAATTGTCTTATGCTAAACCCCAAAAAGTAGAATAACTCTCTCATCATACTCATCTCAAACTCCTTACTCATTATTTTAGAAAAATTATCACATAGCTTTTTATCAGAAGATCTAAAAAGTATATCATCAATACAGATATGAACAATGAGTAATTCATCTCCTATTTTCCTCAGAAAAAGGGTGGTGTCTTTGCTCCACTTAATAAACTCTCTCTCTAGTAAGAATGTGTTAAGCCTCTCATACTAAGCTCTGGGTGCCTGTTTGAATCCATATAAAGTCTTTTTTAATTTGTCAACATGATTTGAAAATTGGGAACTCTCAAAACCTGAGGGTTGCTCTACAAACACATCCTCTTTTATTACCCCATTTAAAAAGGCACACTTGACGTCCATTTGGAAAAGCCTAAATCCATTATAATAGGCAAAGGCTAGTAGCACTCTTATGGCTTCCAATCTAGCTACAGGGGTAAAGGTCTCCTCAAAATCTATCCCTTATATTTGGTTGTACCCCTTAGCCACCAATATTGCCTTATTCCTAGCCACCACACTAGAATCATTTCATTTTATTCTTAAAGAGCCATTTGGTTCCAACTGTACTTTGTCCCTTTGGTCTTTCTACAAGCTTCCAAACATCATTCCTAATAAATTGATTTAATTCTTCTTGCATGGCTATAGGGCTTGATTGATGTTGGTCGGTTCAGTCATTGAGATAAAGACAGAGTGGTTCACTTCCTTCCTAAGTCCATGCCTAGTTCTAACACCTTAATAAGGGTCTCATAAGATAAGTTCTTTAGGTTGACTCGAAGAATATCTCCAAACTTTAGGCAAAGTGTGTGTAGGTTCTACCCTTTTCTCAAGATTTGCATTTTCTACTCAGATAATCTCACCTACTCCTTCAGTGTTTTGGTGTTCTACCCTCTTCTCCAAATTTTCAACTCCTTGGGTAATCTCTCCAACTTCATCTTCATCCTGAACTCTAGACTTCTTAGGACCAGATTGATCAAACACTACATAAGTAGTCTCCTCCACCACCAATATCCTTTTGTTAAACACCCTAATGGATTTCCCCATACTTGAATATCCTAAGAACACTCCTTCATCAGATTTTGGGTCAAATTTTTGTTAGTGTGACTTCCCATTATTAAGAATGAAAACCTTATAACCAAAGACATGGAGGTGGAAAAGGTTGGGTGTCCTACCCTTAATGATCTCATAGGATGTCTTATTTAGTTTGGCACTAACATTAACAATATTCATCACATAACAAGCTATGTTTATTGCTTCAACCCAAAAGTATTTTGGAAGTGAATATTGAGCAAGCATGGCTCTAGCGGCTTCAACTAAGGTCTGGTTCTTTCTTTCAGCAACCCTATTCTATTGAGGGGTCCTAGGAGCTGAGAAGTTATGACTAATCCCTTCATCCTCATAAAAGTCTCCAAATCTCTCATTTTCAAATTCTCCCCCATAGTCATTATAGATGGTCAACATCTCACAACCTAGCTTTTTCTGAATCCAAGTGAAGACGGATCTAAATTCATCAAAAGTCTCACTCTTATGTGACAAAAATTTTATCCAAGTGAACCTCGAGTAGTCATCGATAATCACAAATCCATAGAATTTTCCCTTTAAGTTGATAGTGCTAATGGGTCCAAATAAATCCATGTGAAGAACTTATAAAGGTTTAGAGGTGCTAATGTCCTTAGTAGAATCGAAGGAGGATTGGACTTGCTTCCCTAGTTGGAAGGCATCACACAGGTGGTCTTTTGTGAACTTAAGCTTGGGGACACCTCTAACTAGATCTTTCTGGGTCACACTTCTAAGGGTTTTCATACTGGCATGACATAACCTCCTAAGCCACAAGCCCAACTCATCAATGATAGTTTAGGCAAAATGAAGCAGCATATTTAATATTATTTAACTCAAGCATATAAATGTTATTGATCCACTTTCCCTGTAAAATAGTGTTGTTATTTAAACTAATGATGCAAGTATTTGCTAAGAATTTTATGATGAAGCCCTTATCGCAAAGCTAACTGATGTTGAGCTAGTTGTGTTTCAGTATATCTACAAGCAAAATATTTTCAATCAACAGGTTCTTGGAATTTATGATTATACCTGCGCCTACCACTCACCTAATGGTGTTATCTCTAAGAGTGACCTTGCCTCCATCCCTAGCCTCTAGTGAAACGAATTGGTTAGCATCTCAAGTCATATGTCGTGAGCATCCACTGTCAAGGTACCACATGCTCTCATGAGATCTTTTGTGAGAGCACACCTACAAAATCTTCAAACGTCAAATTTAGAAATCCAAATAAGTTTGGGTCCCTTCTTATGGAAAGAATAATAAAATATATATGTATTATGCTGTGAACCATATAATTTGGGTCTCCACACCCAATGTATACTACGATGAATAATGTAAGTGTGTGAAATATGTCCTAAAATGCCACATGAAAAACATCTAACATCAGAAAGAGGGTTTACTAATTTACTTGGTTAGTGATGCTTCTTTTTAAAGTTATGTGATGCATGAAATAATGGTTTATCATTTTCCAATGCCATGAATTTTGCTTTCAATGAATCATGCTCAATTACCAACTCAGAATGCATTTTATTTAACTCATCAAACTCATCAAGTAATCACATGTAATTGCTTTCAAGTGTAGAGTGATCTTTAAATATAACTTGATGCTTTTCTTACAAATTTAAAAACTCTATTTTAAACTAGCATGTGATTTATTAAGTTTTTTATATGATGCATTAATTTTCTTAAAAATTTTACATAATTGTTTATAGGTTAGTTCATATACCTCTTCTTGGTCACTCTGACCAAGATGATCATCCACTATCAAGCACAAGTTTGTTATCTCCTCTTCAGCTTTAGTCTCAGAAGAGTCGGATATAGAATTTGCCCATAACGCCTTTTGGAACCACTTATTTTCCTTCCTGAACTTGGGTTTCTCCTCACCCTTCTCCTTGCTTGGGTAAGCCTTAAGTATATGACAATCATCTTTAACATGTCCCGGCTTCCTGCATTCAAAGCAAATCATATCAGTAGAACTTTTTAAATTTTTGCTACTCTCACCTCTATTCCACTTTTAATGGTGCATTTGCTTCTTCCATAGAAAGCTTTTAAATTGCTTAGTGGTTAAGATAACATCATCACATTCAGACCCGGAAGAATCAGTGCTCATATCGTTAGCCTTCAGCACCACAGTTTTCTTCTTCTTTTTTCATCTACATCAAGTTGTCTTTGGTTCACCCCTTGATTGTAAGAAATGAGCGATCCAAGTAAGTTATAAATAGAATAAGTATTCAAATCCATAAATTCAGTTATTATAGTAATCTTAGCATCAAAAGAAGAAGGAAAGCATCTCAAGATTTTATTAACTTCTTCATAATTTGTAAGTTCTCTTTGTAAGGCATGCATTGAGGTGACAATTTGAGTAAACCTAGTATAGATTTTAAAAATTGATTCAGAAGATTTAATATGAAAAAGTTCATAATCATACAATAAAATATTCGACCTAGATTGTTTAATTTCATTTGTTCCTTCATAAATAATACACAATCTATCACATATTTCTTTACCAGTAGCATAAGTTGAGACACCGATGTAATCTTCCAATTTCAAAGCATAGAAAAAATAGTTTAAGCATTTTGCATTATGTTGTGCTAAATCCCTATCATCAAAAGTCCATTTAATAAAAGAAAGTTCAATTTTAATGCCATTAATTTCATAAGTTAGTGGTGAATATCCATTCTTAACAAGCATCCACATGTGATAGTCAATCGATTGTAAAAATGTAGTCATGTGAGTTTTCCAAAATTCAAAATGTATGTTATCAAACAAAGATGCTTGAGTAATAGAATACCCTTCCACAGTATTAAGATTACTAGAGTTAGCCATGGATCAAAATTCAAAGGTTTTAAAAAACTTAATTTTATGAATTCTGCTCTAATACCACTTGAAAGTTCGTTAGAGATGTTAAGCCCTTGTGAACTAGCCTAAGGCTAACTAATAGGGGGGGTGAATTAGTATTTTAAAATTTCTCAAATAAAAAACACAATCTTAAACCAAATCTATAATCATAAAAAGAAAATCAAAGTGCAAAAATTTAATGCGAAAAAGTAGTAAGAAAGAACATACAAAAATTTATAGTGATTTGGTCAACCTGACCTACGTCCACTCCTAGAGCCTCTCCTCTTGGTATTGCACTAAACTCAGTGACTCTCCATTTGCTCCCATAGTAAGGTGAAGAAGCCTGTAAAAGCCTGATTTCCACCGATACCGATGAGGCAGATAACCCAACTCCTTTTGCTTCCTCCTGAAGTAGGTAGAGAACCCGACTCCTTTTGCTTCCTCTTGAAGCAGGCAGAGAACCTTGATCAACCGCTGAAGTAGACCTCTCTCAAATCTCCAAGAAACTAGAGATGATGACCAGAGAAGATGACTTTGATCCTTGCTTGGAGAAACCTTTGTGAAACCCCTCACAAAATCCCCCTCACAAGATCCTCTCTCTCTCTCTCCCTTTCTCTCCCTCTCCTCTTGGATCTCTTTGGTCAAGAAAATAGTAAAGGATACAATATTTAGTAAACAATAGGTCTTATATAGAAGAGCTTTGGATTTTCTCTTAATTGTAACAAACCGACATTATCGTCAAAGACGATCAGCTAATTGTCCTGTACGAATAGTACAAATTCAACTCAATCAGTTAGGATAATCTTGGAGAGTCTGGACAATTAAAAAACTTATTTGTTCTGATCGTCTAGGATGATTGGACATCGTCCTGCATGATTAGTACAAAAACATTGAGCATCATCCAAAACATCACCCTGATTGCATGTCTGGACGATGGAAAAATAAATTGATCATCCCAGACAATTTCACAACTGCCTAGGATGATTAATTCAAAACATCAAATATTGTCCAGAACATCGCTCTAATTTCATCTCTAAATGATGGAAAAATAACTAATCATCCCGGATGATAGAGTATAATCCTGGATGATTAGTATAAATCAATACACATTATCTAGAACATTATTCTGGTCTTCCAGAATGAAATTAAGGTTCGTTTAACTGATCATTTCAGATGATGCAGGGATCGTCCATAATAATATGATCGACCAATCAAACCGTAATTACCACACTAATTTAGGCATAATTTTAATGTATCATCCAGGACAATGTCTTGGATGATGTCCAAAAAGAAAACATGCCTAAACAAATCTGGTTGCTGATTCTTTTTGATTTGAGCCTATCATCAAGGATGATGAAAATATTATCCATGACAATTTGCTTAATTATGGCTGACTTAATAAGGATGCCCTAATTAGGGTTTCTTTTTTAGAACTGATCGTCTAGGATGATTTGGGATCGTCCCAGATGATGTGATCAAAAATAGAAAACTCTAAAATTTAATAATATTTTTTCCTGTGTGTGTGTGTGTGCAAGGTTACTTCGCATTAGGAACCACTTCATTTACAATTGACTCAAGAAAATGTAAAAAAAAAAACTTAACGATAGTTTACAGATAGACTTTATCCTAATCTGCCCAAACTTGGGTTTGGCTTGATTTGCAATTAGCCTTGTGGACCTAAAACATTAGTAGACAAGGTAGTCGTAGAAAAATAGAAGTGTCAGAAATGTTTGCTATAATCAAAATTATAATTCTTGAATCCATATTTGCAACAGGCAAAAAATGAGCCTAAGATAAGTTAAATTGTCTTTCTTTTATTTTTAAATCTTAAAAAACTCATGTGTCTAAATGATATTTTCGATACGTAAGTTTGAAAATCATGATTCTTGACTCACCATTTTTTTTATTGATTTTCTATTAGATATATTCCATGTAAGAAGATTTTTTTTTCTTTTCTATTTTTTTCTGAATTAGATATTTGTTTACAAAAGACTTTAGCCTATAAGGAGCTTGAGTTAGGGTTCATAAAATTCAAATTTCTAACCATTCTAGATCTTAGTGTGGTCAAATAATATTTTTATTATATTTTTGAATAAAATTAAGTGGTAACTTTCTTATTTTGAGAAAATTTGTAGAAATTAATTTATTCTTCTTTAACATCAGCACCACATTCACTTGATTCGAGTCTATTATGTGTGTTCCATTTTTTTTTAATTTTTAATTTTCCCTTCTTTTTGATAATGTTAAAGGGGGAGGGGAATGTGTTTGACTGGTTATATTTATGTTTTAGCTGCATATGTTAATCTTGTATTTGCATTAATTTATCTATTATTTTGGTTCTAAAAGTTTTTTTAATTTTTTATTTATTTCTTTGTAAAAAAATGAAAAAAAAAACTTTTTTTATTTCCCCTATTTTTAATATAGTTAACTTAGTGAGGGGGAGATTAGGAGAAAATATTTTTTATTTTATAAATCCAACTAGTAATATTTGCCATAAAAAAAGGGGGAGATTGTTGAAACTCTGGCTCACGAGTTTATGCTTTTGATAATAATAAGCATTATAGTTCATATCCTTATTTCTAATTATATTTGTAATGTTTATTTGTTTCTGTGTGTACTAATATTTCAAATATGTCATGTACCATCTAACGAAGATTCAAGGCTCAAGATTTGGTAGAATATATTATACTGTAAAGTTTTTTAAAATATTTATTATTATATTTTTTATTTCTTGAGTCAATTCTTATAAAGTTGTATGCTAGCTTGGTGACCATGCACACACACACACATACTCACGAGGAGTGAGATTGAGTCAAAACCAGAAGTTCAATTTTTGAACTAATTATATTGTACAATCAACTCATCTAACTATTCGTATTAGATGATTTAGATCATCTAGGACGATCAATTATGATCATGAAAAATAGATGTCAATCATAATTTAGGCAAGGTTTTGAATTTCAAACTTTGTTCTAATCGTCCTGAATGATGTACATCATACTGGATGATCTATAATAATTATGCTTAAATTAATCTTATGACTAAACAATCAAATCTACTTATTTTAATATTCTGATCATACTATATGAACTGGATTATACTAGATGATCAATAGAGAAAATTTTGGTCATCCCAGGTTTTGTCCTGGTTGAACTACATTTCAGTTGAACTAATCATCCGGGATGATCTTAATATCGTGCTAGACAAATTGTTCAAATACTTAAACTAATTATACTAGAAAATACTGATCATACTGGCTAGAAGGGCTATTTTAGACTAATCGTACAAGATGATCTATTGATCGTATTGTATAATCTTTATCAACATAATTAAATTTCTAGGGTTTTTTAAAGCCCTCTATTTAAGTTTTTTAAGGGCACTTGGTAAGTGTCTTTGGCAGCCATTATATCTTCATTCATCTAGATAAAACATGAAGAGAGAACTTGAAAGGGAGAGTGGAAAGGGTGGAGTTTGAGAGGGAGAAGATTCTTAGAGGGGTTTCAAGAAAATGTGGAGGGGATTTCACATGGTTGCTCTGGTAAGCTTGCACCTTAGTGCCATCGAATTCAAGGTTCATCTTAATGGAAGTTTTTGAAAGAAGATCTATTTGGTGTCAAAGGACTAGGCTACTCCACCGCATTGGGGAAGGTGAAATGGATTCGTGGTTCTATGCCAACTCCTGGATGGAGAAAAAGAAGTCAAAGTTCTCTAATATGAAAGGAATTTCAATCCTCAACTGTATCGGGTTGGTGGAAAGATTTTATAAGGGCTTTTTTGCCTTGCTATGAGGGAAAAATTAGAGATACTAAAAGGTTTTAGTGCAATAACTAGAGGGTGTCTTCGAGGGGTGTTGGAACTCGTTCACTATGAATTAGGATGTTAAGCCTAATTAATTGTCCCAAGGCTAACCAAGAGGGGGGGGGGGGGTGAATTAGTAATTTAAAAATTATACTTCTACTCTTGGATTTTTAGAAAACCTTTTTAATTATTAATGCAAGTTAAATTTAAAGTTTAAAAAATAAACTTTTCAACCAGAGTAAACAACTTGCAATGAAATTAAATGCAGAAGAAAAATAAGAAAGAACACACCAGATTTATAGTGGTTCGGTCAAACCTTGACCTACGTCCACTCCTCGGAGGCACCCTCCAAGTATTGCACTAATACCACAAAGTGACTCTCCTTTTTCCCCCACAGCAAGGTGGAGAAGCCTATACAAAATCACTTTCACCTTCCCCGGTGCGGCGGAGTAGCCGGGTTCTTTGACACCAAAGAGATATTCTTCTTGCCAAAACTTCCCTCAAGATGACCCTTGAATCCGATGGTACTAAGTGCAAGTTCGCCGGAGCAATCGTGTGAATATCCCCTCCACACTCCCTTGAAATCCCCTCCAAGGATCTTCTCCCTCTCAAACTCCACCCTTTCCTCTCTCCCTTTCAAGTTCTTGGTATCAGAGCTTCGTTTCAAAATCATAAGTTTGAACTACTTTTTGATTAACGTAGATGGCTACTTTCAGAAACCGAAACACACCTGAGGGTTACTCTATCACTAGACCTCCACTGTTTGACAATATTCCTTTTGATTTTAGGAAAATTCGAATGTCTACTTTCTTACAGTCACTTGATTATCGCATGTGGATGCTAGTCCAGGATGGCTACACAAGTGGTATCATTGTTTTATGTGTTGTTATCTCCTAACAAAATTTACTCAAATAATTACATTATTACACACCTTAGGTAAAGAACTTTCAAACTATAAAAATGTTAATAAAATTGTACATTGACTACTTGATAAGTTTGATGCCAAAGTCATTGCTATTTGTGAATAAAAAAATTTGAATGAATATTCTATTAAAAATTTAATTGGCTCACTCATTACCAAATAGCAAAGTTTGGTTAAAAGATGTTTGGATGCAAGTGAAACAATAGTGCTAAAAGTTGTAGAGATGGATAAAAATGGCTTCTTAGATAATGAGAGAAAGGAGATAGCCTCATTAAAAGCTAATTTGAAAAACTACTTAAGCTTAAACATCAGCATCAATAAACGTGGAACAAAGGTAAAAAAAGCTAAGAGTACTAATATTTCTTTTGACATTATTTACTTTCGGTGTAGGAAATCTAGCAATATAAAAATTGAATACCCTAATTTAAAATCTCTTCCAACAAAGAAAAATGGTAAAAATCCCTAACGTCTCTCTACTTTGCTCTGATGCAATTCTTGGGCGATTTTAGGGCTCCTCTTCGTGCGCTGAATTCTTACCCTCCTAGCTTGGGTTTTTTTATTGTTCTAATTATTTTATGTTTCTTTTCTCTACTATTTTTTTCTCGAGCATTGATTTTGTTTTTCTCTTTGCTTTTTTGAGCGGGGCTATGATGACCCCGTCATCATTGAACCCTATTTCTTCCTCTAGTTTTGAGGGGAAAACTCGATCTTTTAAAGAGGCTCTCACTAGGACTTCCTCGTCATCTCCAAAATTTAAGTTTGTTCATTCATCTTTTAAGGGTTGTCTGGCTCTTCTTTTTTAGGATTCTATTGTAGAATAACTCGCTTCTCCGTATGCCTTAACTTTGGTTGGTAAATTTGTTTTGAGAAGGTCTAATTTTGATGTTATATGTAAGTTCTTCATTAATCTAAAGCTCTCTGGAATGTTTCATGTGGATTTACTAGATCAAAGGCATGTTGAGATTCAACTAGCCAATGATCTTGAATATAATCGGATTTTTGCTAGAAGGTCGTATTATATTCAAGTGTGTCAAATGCGTTTACTGAAATGGACTCCAGATTTTGACATTAGGGAGGAATCTCCTATTACTCCAGTTTGGATATCATTTCCTAATTTGAGATTACATTTTTTTAACCATCAAATTCTATTTGGTATGGCTTCTATCTTCGGACATCCATTACAGACTGACCAAGCTACGACTTCAGTTTCAAGGACGTTAGTTGCTAGGGTATGGTTGTATTGGATGTTTCTAAGAAACATCCAAATGAAATATGGATTGGGTCCAAAATCAAGGGTTATTTCCAAAAAATTGAGTTTGAGAATTTACCTATATTTTCTTCTTTCTGTAAAGTGCACGGGCATGCTTTGAATGAATGTTTTTGGAAACACCCTCATCTGCGTTCTGATAAGAACACTTTGAAACAATCTAATGGGGTTCTAGGTACTGAGATGAATCCTACTGAACCTACAGAAGCTCCTTAACTTATTCTAGTACCTTTGGTAGATATTACCTCTAGCCACTCTCTTCTGAGTGAGGAACCATTGGTGGGAACTGGGAAAGATCCTCTTCCAGTTGTTTTAAATGATTAGGGAGTTGTTCTTTTAAATATTCCTTCTATTGATTGTGAGAATATTGTGGACCATGCTTTTCCTAATGTTGAAACATCTCTTTCTTGCATTATTAATCACAATATGTCTGACTCTATTGATATTATGATTTCTAATCCTTTAAATGTTTAGGATTCTGTGAAGGAAACTAATGTTGACGATCAATTGCTTATTATTGAAGGTGACAAGAATGACATGGATTTATAGGATGGAGAATTTGTTGATTTGGATCACTGTCCTTTGCCTTCTAACTTCTTTAAAGAACTTGTTACGAAGGCTACTGATAATTTTGAGGATGATGGTATGTTTATGGAGGATAAATGTCCTAATATCCATAGGGTTCATTCTAATGATAGTAAGACTCCTTCAACTTCTAATTATAATAGTGATGTTCTGATTGATACTGAGGAGATGCATATTGCTGCTAAGTGTTTTACCAAGGATGATAATGATACTAGTTTTATTAAATTTCATAGTAAAAGAGGGAGGAAGCATAAGCATATATCTTTACAACCTAAAAACTACTATAAACACTTGCTCGAATACTTCTCATTAATCTTTCTTTATGTTTAACACCATTACTTGGAATGTGAGGGGCATTGGTTGTCCGTCTTCTCGGATTCGTGTTAAAATTTTATGTCGTGAGCACAATATTTCTATTCTTGTCTTACTTGAACCTCTTATCCGTGCTTCTAGGTTGTTAAGTACCTCTCAGTTTTGTTTTTACTATGCGATTTTGAATGTGGCTAACAAAATTTGGGTTTTTGGAAAAATCCAATTAAAATTAATGTTATTGGAGATTTTAATCAAGTCATGCATTGTAAAATTGAGGCTTCTAATTTTCATTGTTGTGCTTCTTTTGTGTAAGTTGTCTCTTCCCTTTACATTAGAAAGATGTTATGGGATTAGCTTATGAATTTTCATAGTATATGTAATTTGCGTTGGTTGGTTAGTGGTGAATTTAATGCTATCACTTCCCCTTCTAAAAGGATTGGTGGTTCTTCTCCTTCTTATCATTCTATGATTGATTTTAATAATATGATTTTGTCTTGCAATTTGATTGATATTGGGCTTGTTGATAATAACTTTACCATGAATAGGGGTCATTTATGGCAAAGGCTTGACCGTGTGCTCTTTAATGATTCTTGGATTAATTATATTAATTTCACTAATGTGTAGCATCTTAGTAGAACTTTGCATGACCATTCACCTCTGCTTATTACCATTAAGAATAGACATGTTAATGCCTCATCTCATTTCAGATTCCAAAATATGTGGTTACTTAATGATTCCTTTTTGATGTTGTTCATTATAACTGGCAAGCTCCTTTACACCCGAATAACTCTATTTTTGGTATGAATAGAATTTGATTCAAGCTTAAGAGGTTAAAGCAAGTTTTTTTTTTTGAGAAAATGCAATAGCATTAAGAAAAAGAAAAAAGAAACAAGGTACAAAGTACTTAAGTGATAGTATACCTCACTTTCCTCCTTTAACAAAGAATAAAAAGAAGGAGGAACCTTATTAACTTCTAGAACATCCCAAAAAAAGTTCCCTCTCAAAGCTATGTTAGCACACCAATGAGCTAACTTATTACAATCTCTACTAATAGATTGAAAAAGAGTTACCTCAAACCTTTTAAGAAAATCGAAATCTTCATCTGTAGACAAAACCAATCCTTTATTAGCAAATGATTTATGTAGATAGCTAATGACATTAGAACAGTCGCTCTCAATGTTAAGACCTCTAGCATCCATCATCCCTTCTTGCATAACATCTCTCAATGAGCGGAAGGCCAATAATTTAAGAAAACCAATATCCCAATGAACCACCGAGAATCCAAAGGATAGAAGCATCTTTCCTTTGTTATCTCTGAATATACCTCCTATTCTTGCTTTGTTAGAAGGAAGAAGAGAGGCATCAATATTCACCTTAATCCAACCGGGTGGAGGGGGATGCCAAGAGGAAGAATTCAACTTAAGAAGCTGGTTAGCACCCCAGTGGTTCGTGTATGGATCATTTGATGAAAAGGCTGCATTGATAATGGCATTTGACAAAATAAATTCAGCTCCCATTTCACATCCTTCATGAATAAGTTTGTTCCTACTCTTCCAAGAGTTGAAAACCAAAGCACAATAAATTTTTGCAATGACACAGTTATTCTTCACAGCCTTATTAAAGAAAAGAAGACAATCTTGAAGACAGTTAAAAACCAATATAGAGAATCCCCATTTATTAGCCAATTGGATGATTTGAATTAATTTCAAACATCTCACCGCCACATGCTCACCATCTTCTTTCATACCGCAGCCTCTAGGACAAAGATTATTATTCATTAATCTTCTATGCATTAAAAAATCACAAGAGGGAATTGCATCTTTCAACATCCTCCACAAAAATAATGCAATCCTGGGATTGAGTTTAAGCTTTTTATTGTCCTTCCAATGTTGAATAAAAGACAGATTTTTATCTTCCAAAACTAATTTTCCTTCTCTAGCCATAGTAGCAATTGTCTTCCCGGAGTAGTTTTTCAGCAGTTCCAACTCGTCTTCATCTTTGTCTAAATCAATTTTAATATTGCAAATCACCATCACTAGCTCCTCTCCAAAGAAACATTTTAATTTGTTAGTAATCCACTTTCCTTCTGAAATAAATTCAGAAAGATTAGGCAAGTTGTCATCTCCTATTGCAATGAACGTTGGCCACCTCTCCAAGTTTCTATCCATAATCCAATTATCTTTCTTGATGTTTATGGAAGATCCATCTTTAATACTCCATTTCACAATGTGTTTCAGCATTTTCGCTCCACTGAGAATTAATCTCCAAGATGGAGATGAATTTGGTTTTTTTTTCACATCCTAGATTTTTCTTCCATACTTAATAGATAAGGACTTGTTCAGTAAGGAATGAGGCTTCTTTAAAAAGTTCCAGGCAAGCTTTGCTCTGAGTGGTTCTACTGAATCTGTAGCTGCTAGGATACCCATACCTCCTTGGCTTTCTAGAATGCAAACATCATTCTAAGCTATATAATG
The DNA here is from genome assembly GCA_022539455.1 of Dendrobium nobile. NCBI lineage: Eukaryota > Viridiplantae > Streptophyta > Magnoliopsida > Asparagales > Orchidaceae > Dendrobium > Dendrobium nobile. Next base: position 50,314,305 of record CM039719.1, on the reverse strand, counting down.
AATCCCATTACTTCCATTGTTTTTACTCCATAGAAAATCTCTGCTTAATCTGTCCAATTTCTTCAAAATACTCAATGGTACCATGGACAAAGAAGAATAGAAGACGTGAAGAGCTTGAAACACTATTTTTATAAGAATCACTCTTCCCGGCATAGAGATGAGTTTGTTTCCCCATATATCCAGCTTTGATGCAGCTTTTTCCAAAATGATAGAAAAATCAGCTAAAACAAGCTTCCTTAACGTCAATTTAATGCCCAAGTAATTGAGCTCTTTGACCTCCATAAATCCCATAAGATTAGATAACTCCCTCTTCCTCCTTCTCTCCATATTATTACTGAAAATAATAGCAGATTTAGAGAAATTAACCTTTTGACCTGTCCATTTACAATAATCAAAGGTAATTTTTCTAATTTTCAACAAATTCTCCCTCTCGGCCAAAGAGAATATCAAAATGTCATTCGCAAATAATAGGTGAGAAATCCTAGGAGCCGTGGGAGAAATTTTCAATCCCAAACTCTGTCCTTCATATGAGAAAGCATTGGTAAGTAGCTGAGAACAAAGAATGAATAAATAGGGTGATAAAGGACACCCTTGTCTAAAGCCACTTTTCCCTTTAATTTTTTCCAACCCAACCAAAAATTAGGATCAGTGATACATTCCATAACTAGATTGGAGTAGCCTATTGGAAAACCAAAATAGTTCAAAACTTGCTTCAAAGTTTTCCATGCCATACTTTCATAAGCTTGCTCCATATCTAATTTGATTGCTATCAAACCTCTTTTTGAACTAGAAAGTCTGAACTTATGGAAAAGTTCTTGAGCAATAAGAACATGATTAGATAAAGACCTACCTTTGATAAAAGCAACTTGTTTCTCTGAAACAAGGTTGTGAATAACCTTCATCATTCTATTTAATAACACTTTTGCTACAATTTTATAAATAGACATACAAAGGCTTATAGGTCTAAAGTTAGTAGGATATAAAGGATTACTTACTTTTGGGATAAGCACAACCATTGTTTCTTTCCACTTTGGAGACATAGAACCCGAGCTAAAGAATAAAAGAATAGCTTTCCAAACTTCCTTCCCAATGATACTCCAATAAGCTTTAAGAAAGGAATAGGTGATTCCATCCAATCCGGGAGCAATGTTGTTGCCAAGATCTTGAATGACCTTCTCAATTTCAGCAAAAGGTAATGCAGAATCCAGAAATATGCTGTTGTCTTGATTTAGAGAGTTCACATTTGGTGGCCAATTGTCCAAAAGACAAGCTCTTTGATCCCATTTTTTGCAGAAGAAATCATAGAAACAGCTCCTAATGCTTTCAGGATCTTCAATCAGCTCCCCTTCAACATTTTTACAACTGTTTAATATGATTATTATTCCTTCTCCCATTAGCAAATGCATAGAAGAATTTAGAATTTGAATCTCCATGCTTCTTCCATTTTGCTTTAGCCCTTTGTCTCCACCAAGTATTTAACCGAGCAAGTGTACAGTTGAACTCACTGATTTTGGTTCTTAATAACCGTTTCCTTTCATTAGAAAACTGTAGGTCACGGTCCACTTCTAGCTGGATTTCATCAATTTCAGCCTTTAAAACAGATTTCACATCTTATAGCTTTTGGTGTTTTGCCTTGCTCCAAAAGAACAATGCTTTAAGAACTCTAGAGAACTTTTTATTAAGAACCTCCATATCATTTCCCTTCACAAGTTTAGCCCAAGAGAATTTAACAATAGAAGTAGCCGCTGAGTAGGATAACCAAACATCTTCAAACCTTTGTAATTTGGTTTTCTGGGTAACCTGATCAAACATTTTAAAAACAATAAGAAAATGATCTGATGCTATCCTACTCAAATGTCTCACAATTGGTTGATTGATTCGGTTCAAGGCAGATTAGTTAAGCAAACATCTGTCAAGTCTATCCAAGATCCTTGCACTTCTGCTCTTGTTGTTACACCAAGTAAATCTAGAGCTAATGTAACCCACATCATGAAGATCATTCCTAATCATAAATGCCTTCATATCCAAAGGATTCATTTTGAAAGAAAACTTCTTTCCTCCTTTCTTATCATCCTGAGATAGAATGCAATTAAAGTCACCACCTACCATGGTAGGACTGTCTTGCTTCAAATTTCTGTCCAGAAACTCCCATAATTCTTTTCTTCCCTGCATCTCCCTACTTCCATAAATAGTGGCTATCAACCAATTTCCTTTATTGGGAATCTTCAGCTCCCCCAAAACACACTACTCTAAAGCTTCGATCAAAGAAAAAGCAACAACATTAGCTTTCCAAATAAGTAAAATACCATTAGAACAACCTCTAGATGGCTGCAGAAAAAAATCCCATTTGTCTCCAAAAATTCTTTCAAATTCTTCTCTAGAAAGAGAAGAAATTTTAGTTTCAATAATACCAACGAAAAATACATCCCAATCTTTGATGTATTCCTTCAAATATAGGGAGGCCTCCTTATTTTCCCCCCTACAATTCCAAAAACTAATGGAACTCATTTTGGTAAGAATGAGGAAGAGCCCCCACCCCTTCTTTTGCTTGAATTGTTCTTCTCTAATCTTGAAGCTGCATTTAAAGGACCAAGATATCTTAGTTCTTTAGCCAATTTAGTTTTTTGGACAGAAATCTTTCCATTATTGAGAGCAGAAATTTTCCCTTCACTGCTGTCGCTGGTCTTCATTAAAATTTCTGGAGCTGCTTCAACCTTGGTATTTGTCTAATTTTCTTTCAAATATTCCACTATTTCTCCTTCTTCCATAGCATCAATTTTAGAAATTTCCTGAACATCCAGTTTGGAAGAATCTTCACTTATAGAGTTGAGAATATCAAATTTATTACCTGAAGGTATTTGAATTAACTGGATATAATCTTCATCAATATTCCCCAAGGGCTCTCTTGCTTCCAACATTTCTCTGGCCTGAGAACTGGTTTCATTATCCAAGTTAATAGAATCCACTGCAGTATCCCCAGCATAACGAAATCCAATAGGATTGCCATTCACTTCCATTTCTTTAGAATTCTCACATGTCTTCTTTTCCACATCTTTAATACCCATAGACTTCTTATTGGTCTCATTGGTATAAGGACTTTTATCTTTATTCAAGCCAGATTTAGGCACATCCTTCTTATCAGCAATAGGTTGAACACCAGCCTTGGGATCGAATATCATTCTCTGATTTTTCACTTCTTTTTTCTTGAATCTCCTATAGTTAACCAAGTGCCAGGATTTGTCTTCTGAAACAATACTTGAATCTTTCTTCAGAGCAGAGTCATAACACTCCTCTTGGTTGGGATTCCTTACCGGTTTAGAAGTCTTCACAGAAGTCTTACATGAATCTTTCAAGTGGCCAATGTGACCACAGCTTTGGCAAAATACAGAAATTTTTCATACTCCACTCGCTAAAAAAATTTTCCATTAACACCTTCCACCCAAACACCAGTAGGAAGCTGCTGATCAAGTTGTATTCGGACACAAATCCTTGCAAATTCTCATCTCTCCCGTTGGAACACATCTCCGTCTATTAACATGGGTTCTCCGATTGAAGAAGAAATCCATGAGACATTAATTTTATCCCAGTAAAAATAGCGGTATATTAGGCATTCTAATCCATATAGGAGAAGATAGTCCCTTAAGAGAGCAGGGATTAAAATTAGAATTCCATTTGTCTAGCCCAATTAAGTGGCCATTGACAAACCAAGGTCCTCCTGAAAGGATATTCTCCATTGTATCCTTAGAGAAGAAAGAGCATAACACCCAGTCTGACCCCAAACTGGTTAAGTGGAACTTTCCAAACTTCATCCATTGATGTCTTAGTTCAATTGCTACCAACTGAATTGGTAAACGTCTCCCAAAAACCTTGACAACTAAGGAGAATTGCAATTTCTCAGAATTGGCTCTTACATTTGGTTCATAAAGCTTGATTGCTGATCCATCTTCTGTCAGGAAATGACTGTCCGTAGGGTGATTAGCTTTGATATAAGGACATTTTTTCCAGGGATTAAAATTTTCTTGCTCTAAAGCCAAGAAACTGGATTTGTCTACAGAAGTAGTATTAGAAATGCTTCCATCCTCTACAGGTTTTTCACAAACACCTGATTTGCAGCCTTGAATTAAAACAGACGTTCTATCAGCTTCATTCATTGAGACAGATTTTGGATTAGCAAATCTGTTCATAAATAGTTTCCTTCTAGAAGATGAAGAACCCAATCTAGGATAGAGAGATCGCGCCGCTTCCTCCACCATAATTTGTTTGCCTTTTCCCTCAACAGGAGATAGAACTCAGAATTTATCCAGATCAGGCTCCCGGATCACAAGTCCAGTTGACTTCCCAGCAAAAGCTTTGACAGTCATCGTCGGCGACAATCCAGTCCAAGGAGGAGCATTCCAGTCGCCGGAGATGGATGGAGTAAGATCTGCCATCTTTGACAAGAAACCCACCAACGACCGTGAAATAAAACAAATTTGAAAATTTCCTTCAGAAATCCGAGACTTTCTCACTCTACTTCAATCATCTCTTTGTTAGGAATATTAATTTTTAATTTTCAAGCTCAGGAAGAGGTCTTTTAGAAGCAGAAAGCTGCTGCTAAGCACTTAGTTGAGGGTGATAATAATACTAAATATTTCAATGCCTTAACTACGAAAAAAATGATTAATAATAGTATCAACAAAATCCAAAGGGAGGATGGTTCCTATTCTAACAACCTTATTGAAATTGCTAATTTAGTCGTGCTTCATTTTCAAACCCATTTCAATATAGTTTTCAATCCTATTACAGTTATGGGTCACTCTTTTATTCCCAACCTTCTATCATTTGAGGATAATGCTTCTCTTTCTAAGCCTCCCTCTCTTGAGGAGGTTAAAGAAACTTTGTTGGGAATGAATAGTGATTCTGTGGCGAGTCCTGATGGTTTCACGACTCTTTTCTTTCAAAAATGTTGGCACATTATTCATAATGATATTTTTTTTGCTATTTTGGATTTTTTTGCTGGTAATCCTATCCCTATTTTTTTACTTCTACCTCTTTAGTGCTTATTCCTAAAAATAACTCTGTTCAAACTTGGAATGGTTTTTTTCTTATTAGCCTCTATACCTTCATCAACAAATTTGTTTCTAAAATTATTATGATTCGTCTTTCTCCTATTTTACCTAAAATTATTTCTCCTTATCATATGGGTTTTGTGAAAGGTAGGGCTATCATAGAGAATATTCTTTTGGCTCAAGAATTATGTCAAGATTTGGATGTCCGGGTTAGAGGGGGAAATGTGATTTTGAAATTTGATATGGCTAAGGCTTATGATAATATTGATTGGAATTTCATTTACTTTATCCTTGAGCTTTTTGGTTTTATCTATATGTTTATTAATCTTATTAAGAATTGTACTGAAAATGACTTTTTTTCCATCATTGTTAATGGTTCTAATCATGGTTTCTTCAAGTCTTCTAATGGCTTAACGCAGGGTGATCCTATCTCCCCTACTCTTTTTATTATAGCGGCTGAGTTTATGTCTAGGGGTTTCTTTAATTTATTTGAGAATAATCCTGGACTTTACTTTAGAACTTTGGGAGGTTCCATATATCCCATTTATGCTTTGCTAATGACATTATTATTTTTACTAATGCTGTTATTAATAGAATTCATAAAATTATGGAGTTTTACAATCTTTTTGAAATGGTTAGTGGCCTTTCTTTTAGCAAAAATAAATGCTAATTTATTGCTTCTAAGAGGATCTCCAATAATCATATTTTAGCTATTAAAGATGCTACTAGTTTTACTCATTCTAACTTGCCCATTAATTATCTTGGTGTTCCTCTATTTAAAGGTAGGAGGTAGACTTTTTTATTTGATGTTCTTATTGCTTCTATTTAGAATAAGCTCTTATCTTGAGACTCTAATTTTCTTAGTTTTAGTGGTAGAGTGACACTGATCAAAAGTGTTCTTTTTTGCTTTACCGATTTATATGTTTCTAACTATTTTTCTTACTCATGTTGTTTGCAGTAGGATCCACAAGCTTATCAACAAGTTCTTTTGGAAAGGTACTTCCTCTTCTTCTAAAATTACTTGCGCTACTTGGGAGAAGTGTTGTGGCATTCTGGCTGAAGGTGGTCTTAGCTGCAAGAAATTACATGACCTTGCTAAGGCATTTTCCTTTAAAATTTGGTATAATTTACGCACTAAAGAGAATATGTGGGCTAATTTTATGATTTCTAAATATTGTGTGGGCAATCATCCGACTAATATCTCTCCTAAACTTGGGGACTCTAAAGTTTGGAAAAGGCTTTGCAAGGTCAAATGGGAGGTGGAGCCCTTGATTTCTTAGGGGCTTGGTGAAGGTAATATTTTTTTCTGGCAAGATAGATGGTTAGGTAAAGATTCTATTAACTCTATCCTGAATTCTACTTCTACTGCATCGGTTAAAGTTAATTCTTTCTTTAATGAGACTTGTTGGGACTATGATAAACTTTCTAGTATGATTCCTGACTGCATTATTCATCGTATTTTAAATCTTCCTATTAACACTACTTCCAAAAATATTATTTTATGTGATTTATCCAAAGATGGTGATTTTCACTTAAAGAATGCTTGGCATTCTTTTAGGGATAAAGGCAATATTCATAATTTTTTTCTAATATCTAGTATAAGTGTATTCCTTCTATGGTTTCTATTTTTGTGCGGAAAGTTTTACATAGATTTAATCCTATAGAGGATAAACTCATTAAAAAAGGTTTCAGTTTGGCTTCCAAGTGTTAATGCTATTTTCACATCAAAAATATGCATTATGTTTTTGTTTCTTGCCCGATTGCTGTTAGAACTTGGGTTTATTTTGATGATATGTTTCAGTTAAACTGCTTTAATGCTCACCTTTCTCTTTATTCTTTACTTAAGTCTTGGTTTATTAATACTAAAGGTCACATTCACAATGTTATTCCTTCCCTCATTCTCTAGTTTCTTTGGTTGGAGAGGAATAACTCCATTTTCAATGGTGTGAGAATGAATCATCATAATGTTATACAAAGGGTAAAGGATAGGATTTTAGCTCTTGTGGCTGTTAACTTGCTTTCTGTTAAGAGTTTTAAAAATTGTTATGGTGTTGGTACTACTTTAGGGGTTAATTGGGAGGGAGCTCCTTTTGCTCTTAATGCTATCTATTGGAACAAGTCCCCTCCTAATTTCTTTAAATTGAATGTTAATGGTGTTATCTTTGATTATGTGGCTAGCTGTGGTGGTATTATTAGGGATAGTAATGGCTGTTTTATTATTGCTTTTGCAGGCCTGGTTCATAATGGTAATGCTTTTACTTCTCTTATAGGGCCATTCTTTATGGTATTCAATTGTGCATCCCTCTTAACTTAACTAATTTGCATATTGAAGTTAATTCTTGTATTAACCTTCTCCCTTTTCAAGAAGTGGAGGATGTGCGTTGCAACCTGAATATCTTCTATCATGTTAGGGAAATTAAAGACTGTTGATGTTTTTGAACTCTTCATTTTGCCATGTTAGTAAGGATGGTAATTCATGTGCCTCTTGGCTCGCTAAATGGGGTTGTAGTTCTGGTTGCTTTACTGATGTTATTCCGACTACTATTCTTGGCCCTCTTTATGGTTTGCCTAACCTAGATGAGTATGGGATTCCTTATGTTAGTTCTTAACTGCCTTTTTTGTTTATTGCTATTCTGGTTGGTTTTTTCCATGGATCTCTGTGTTAGCTTGACTTTTTTATTTTTCTGGCACTCTTGGTCTCCCCAGATGGTCTTTTGGAGTGTTTTTTTAACCTTGTTCTCCTTGGTGCTTTTATTATATTGGTTGGAACCTTTCTTCCATCTTATCCTTTGTGGATATTTCTAGATGTTTTGTCTCCTCAATACTATTGGGGTGATCTACTGGACTGGTCTTTATTCTCTGATGGATGTGCCTCTTTCCAATCTTTGGGGTATTATGTGATGCTGTTGTTGCATCTGGTACTCTCAATTTTGGGTTATCGGTGGCTGGTATTATGTTGTGTATCCTTGTTTAGCTATGTCTTTTTGGATTTTGACTTGAGCAATGATTTTTCTGGTTTTATTACTGAAAATCTGTCCCATTGTTGCTCTCCTACCTTTTGGGTTTCTATGGGTAATGGTGGGGTTATGGCTAGGTTGTTTTCATTGGCTGAGACTACTATTGGTTTGATTGTTAAGTGCAGATGTTGGTTGTATTATGGTGCTCTTATGTATTTTGGCATTCTAGTTAACTCAAGTTTTTTCTACCCCTGTGTCTTTGCTGAGTTGTTGGGGGAAACCGTGCTTTACAGGCTTATATTCCTAGTTCTGTTGGTTATTGGGTCACTGCTTTTAGCTGGGTGTGGTGGTGTGCTTTGGTTATTCCTTTTTGGTTTCTGGATAAACCGTGTTATGCTATTGGGGTTCTTTGGCTATTCTGGTGGGGCTTATCTGTGGTGGTTTTTTATGGTAATCCTGGTAGGATTGAGTGGCTTGTGGATTTTCTTAATGAGGCTAGTAATAGTGAGTGTATTCTGAGCTCTTTTAGTCTTAATTCTAAGATTGTCTTTACTTTGAATAGTTTTGTTTTTGGTTTCTTTTCCACTAGCACCTATTCCCTTTTTTGTCTTTATTTAACTAATATTTTGTTTTGGTGTAGCTCTTTCTTTTGCATCTTCTCTTCTTTGCAGGTGGAGCTGCCTAGGGCTATCTTCAAGATTTTTGGCAAAAAGATTGGGCCTTACTATAATCATACTATCTTTCTTTTTTGGATGCTTGTCTATAGCATCGTTAGCATGTTACTAGAGTTCCTTATATTTTTAAGTAACATAGACAATTGGCATGTAGGTTTTCTTTTGCTTTATTTTGTAGTTCGTATGAGCATTAGTTAGCCGATGGTCTCCTATAAGGACTCTGCAACCTTTTATTTTATATTAATGTGTAGGCCTCTCTGAGGATTTTAACTTAAAAAATGGTAATAATAAGCAAAATCTAATAAAGGCAAATGATAAAAAATAAAAAATCTCCTGGGCAGACCAAGTTTCTGAATCATTAGACCAAGAGCAAGATATTGAGGTATAAAGTTTTATTTGTGTGTTTATGTGTTGTAGTTAATGCATTCATATATGCTCTTTGTTTTATTTTATTTATTATAAATGTTTTTTGTGATGTTTTTCATATTTTTTTACTTGTAAAAATTTTATTTTATTTTTCATGTACATTTTTGTGATTTATCTCTAATCAAAAAACACAAATCACATTTCATATTGTATTTGCATAAGAGAATCATTTCACTTCTCTCAAAATTTATTAATAAAAATTTTACCTCTTTTTTTTTACCTAAATGTTTTTTAAGTAAATGGTGATTGACTTTTCTAAATTATTAAAGGAAGATAATTCAGGTTTATGTCTCTCCTTCTCATTTTCTTAATCAGGCTATTATACTTTTGATTCAAAAACTACATCAATTTAAGAATTGGACTTTTGAAATTAAATCTTTTTTATCATTTTATATTTCTTCTATCTCATAGGAATCTTTTGCAAGTTGATGAATCCACTTCATAATTTTCTTAATCATGCTATTCTTTTTTATCAATGGATCAGGTTTATCTTGAGGCTTTATAGATTAACAAAGGAAGTAAAATTATAAAAAATAAAAGAGGCACAAAATGAGCCCAAAGATAAAAAGATGTGTAATGTAAGCCAAAATTAAAAGATGCATAAAAGTGTATTAGAAATTAAAAGATACATAAAATGCGCCAAAACTGATAAATAGATACAAAATGAGCCTATAATAAGTGAACTTATTTTTCTTGTATTTTTAAATCTTAGAAAACCCATGTATCCAAATGATATTTTTTATACTTAAGTTTACAAATCATGATTCCTCACTCACCATTTATGCATTGATATTCTATTAGATATATTTCATGTAAGAAGATTGAAAAATATATATTTTTTTCTTCTCTAATTTTTTTTCTCAATTAGCTTTTTGTTTAAAAAGAGGTTTAACCTGTAAGGAGCTTGAGTTTGGGTTGATAAAATTCAAATTTCCAACCTTACATGATCTTAGTGTGGTCAATTAATTTCTTACTATATTTTTGAATAAAATTAAGAGGTAACTTTCTTATTTTGAGAAAATTTGTTGAAATTAATTGATTCTTATTAAACATCAACATCACCTTCACTTAATCCGAGTCTATTATGTGTGTTTTGTTTTGTTTTTGTTTTTATGTTTTCCCTTCTTTTTGATAATATTAATTGGGGAAAAATGTGTTTACTTGGTTATATTTGCATTTTAACTGCATATATTAATCTTGTATTTTCATTAATTTATCTGTTCTTTAGGTTCTAAAAGTTTTTTTTTTTAATTTTTTGTTTATTTATATGTAAAAAAATGAAAAAAAAAATAAACTTTTTTATTTCCTTTATTTTTAATATAACTATCTTAGTGAGGGAGAGATTGAGAAAAAATGTTTTTGATTTTGTAAATTCAACTAGTAATGCTTGTCAACAACAAAAAAAAGAGATTATTGTAACTCACACTCACAAGTTTATCTTTTTGATAATAACAAATATTGTGGCCCACATTCTTATGTCTAATTATATTTTGCAATGTATATTTGTTTGTGTGTGTACTAATATTTCAAGAATGCCATGCATCATCCAACAAAGATTCAAGGCTCAAGATTCGATAGAATATATTATACTGTAAAGTTTTTTATAATATTTATTATTATATTTTTTTATTTTTTGGGTAAATTCCTATAAAGGTGTATGCTAGTTTGGTGACCATGCACATACACACACACACTCAGTGGGAGTGAGAATGAGTCAAAACCAGAAGTTCAATTTTTAAACTAATTATGTTGTACGATTTATATCATACTATATGATTAGCTCATCTAACTAATCGTATTGAATGATTTAGATCATCTAGGACTATCAGTTATGATCATAAAAAATAGTCATCAATCATAATTTAGGCAAGGTTTTAAATTTCATATTTTATTCTAATCATCCTGAATGATATGCATTAAATTGGACGATCTATGACAATCATACATATATTAATCTTGTGACCAGTCAATCAAATCTACTTAATTTTGATTATACTGTATGAACTGGATCATACTGGACAATCAATAGAGACAATTTTGGTCTTCCGAGGTTTTTTCCTAGTTGAACTGTATTTCGGTTGAACTAATCATCTAGGATGATCTTAATATCTTAATAGACGATATGTTCAAATAATTGAACTAATTATATAGGGCAATACTGATCGCGCTGCCTGCAAAGGCTATTTTGTACTGATCATATAAGAAGACTAATCGAGTGTACTGTATGATATTTATTGACATAATTAAATTTCTATAGTTATTCAAAGCCCTCTATTTAAGCTTTATCAAGGCATTTGGTAAGTGTCTTTGGAAGCCATTATGTCTTTGTTCTTCTAGAGAAAACTTGAAGAGAGAAATTGAAAGGAAGAGTGGAAAGGGTGAAGTTTGAGAGGGAGAAGATCCTTCGAGGTGGTTTTAAGGGAGTGTGGAAGGGATTTCAGACAGTTGCTCCGATAAGCTTTCACCTTAGTGCCATCAGATTCAAGGTTTATTTTGAGGGAAGTTTTGGGAAGAAGAATATCTCTTTGGTATCAAAAGACTTGGCTACTCCGCCGCATCGGGAAGGTGAAATGGATTTTTGATTCTCTATCATCTCCTAGAGGGAGAAAAAGGAGTCAAGGCTCTCTGCCTGTGGAAGGAGTTTCAGTCCTCTACCACACTGAGTTGGTGGAAAGATTTAGTAAAGGCTTCTCCACCTTAATGTGGGGGAAAAATAAGAGACACTAAAAGGTTTTAGTGCAATACTTGGAGGGTATGTTCTGGGAGTGGACGCAGGTTAGGTTGGACTGAACCACTATAAATCTGGTGTTTTCTTTCATTTTATTATTTTTTGCATTTATTTTTACTATGATTAACTACATGGTGAAAATGTTGATTTATCTTTTTATTATGAATTTAATTCGTTTATGCATCAAGTTATAAAAAAAATGTCTTCATCATTAAAGAAATTTTTAAATACCAATTCGCCACCCCCCCCCCCCCATTTATTGATTAGCCTCTAGACTAGTTTTTTAGGGTTTCACAACCCTCACAAACTTTCAAATGTGTCATATCTAGATCCCCTAAGACTTTAAGATATCATATTATAGATTTGAAGGAGAATGAATCTAGTATTCATCATGCCCTGCATGATTTGAATTGGTGTCCAAAGGAAGAATGCCATAAATTTGATTACATATTGGAGCATCAATAGTAGTAATACAAATGTACATTTGGGTTTAACTGAACTATGGAGCACATGTTCCGAAATTTCCAGGTTCATGTAAATTTGAACAAGATTTATTCCTCTATATCCCCAACCATCTCACTCTACAATGTCCCTGATTCATTAATAGTAGAAACATCTCAAGAAGAAGAAGAAGAAGGAGAAGATTATATGGATTATGGAAGTTGAATTTTTATTTAATTAAACTTTATTAGTCCTATTAATTGTATGTTTGATTAAATTTATGATTGGGAGAAAGAGTGAGAGAAAGGGAAAAAAATATGTTAAGTATTGCTTTCTTTGTATAAAGGCATTTGTGGAGTTAATGAATTCGTTATTTGTTACTTAACTCATGTTCTAATGTTCCTATGACTTAGGCATAATTCTAAAATTTAAAAATAAATACATAATAATTTCATGATTAACATTTTATAAAATTGAAAATTAATAAACTAATTAACCTGATAATAACTAATAATTTAATTAGAGTTAATAATTTCTAATAAATAAAATTTAGGAATCACTTAAATGACTAACTGAAATTTTCTAAGATTAATTAATAAGGATATTATATGGATTTGAAGGCTTACTTTTTTGGGACATTTAGACTACTTTGGCAGATTCACAAAGATATCACATACACAAGCCTCGAACCCAAGACCTCTTAATTGGTAGCCTAAGTTCCTAACCAATAAACCAAGGAAAGCTGTGTTAAGACTTTTTTTAAGCTATGTTAAGCCTTACTTCACTTATAGAATAATATAGGTGAGTACTAATTGAATTACAAAACATTCTAAAAATTTAAAAAAATTCGTACATGTTCTTCTATTATCAACTTTAGTAGTCATAAGAAGTTCAAACCTTATGATAATTGATTGAATCATGTTAAATTAAAGAAACCTATGTTATGTCTATCTAGAATAAGTACATTTTAAAATCTTATAAACTATTATTAATTAAAATCTACTACAGTCAATTAGTACTCACAATTACACTTAAAATTTTATTTAGAGGGGGTATTAATAGAAATAAAATTTTAGAATATTATTTGTTACATTAATTTCATTATTTATAGTTTATGCACGTGTTTAATTTCTTAATTTTTATATTTATTTAACTTAAATTTGAAAGAATGTAAGTTAACAAAATGAGTCAAGCTACTAATGCGCATTGGATTACATGAGTATAAGTAATAAATAAAGTTTGAGGGAATTGTTGAGTTAGAAAAGTGTTTATATAGTATTTTTTTCTATGTGAAAGATACTTAAGTTGTGTTATGCAAGAAATTTTCTCAAGAATCAAAGTAAAGAAGAATTGCTAATGAATGACACAATGCCAACATTTTAAGAGCCATAATGCCCCTAAAAGATTTCTTAGGACTGGATAGAGAGCTTAACACTTTAGCACCCATATTCAAGCACCTCAGTATTGCTAAGGAGAATTTTTTCAGTAAAAAGAAAAGAGCATGGTACCACAAAGCCAATTTCCCTGTGCCGAGAAGCTTTTTACCTCTGATAAAGAAAAAACCAGCAAGAATCCATACATACCTCATACAGTCGAATCCTCCACAAATCCTGCTGAATTCGATGTTGTTTGTGTAGTTTCCTGAAATTCCTACGTAAAACCTACAATGATAGCCTCAATTTCATTCATCTCAGCATCAATAAAATGAGGCGGAAGAGGCTTCAACTTCTCTTCTTCCATCTGTCGCACAACTAAATCCCCATACTCTTGCCGCAAGAATACCCCAAGCTCTGATCCCAGACTTCCTCAGCTTTCTCATAGGCCTCCTCTAACCCAACGCAAGCATGCCTACGCAAAATCCCTACCTCCTTCCGATCTTGGTAGCTTGAACCTATCCGTAATCTAACCTCATCATACCTGTCGATCACAAACCTCCAACACCTATAACCTGTCAGCCTCTCCTCCACTCCATTTACATCTAATAGAACCTCACCTACCTTATGCTCTTCCTTACTTGAGACCTCCTTTCCTACTCAATCACAAGCAACCAAACTCCACCCCAACCTTTAAAACCCCGCTCCCATATCATACCTAGCCGCAAATACACCTCACCGACCTCCTGCCCGATCTCCCTATTCGCCTATCCAAACCTAATTTAAGAAGTGGTTATCTATCTCTCTCCCTCTTTATCTCTCTCTACTCATTAATTATAACTAATTAATATTAGTTATAATTATTACTCATTAATTATAGTTAATATAAATTAATATTAATCATAATTAATATTAATTATGATTCATTAATATTAAAGATAATTAATTATAATTAGTTATTATTTATAATTAATTAGAATTAATTACATAAGTTTATAATTAATTCTAATTAATTATGAGTAATATATTATTATTAATTATAATATACTATAGTTAATAAATATTAACTATAACTAATTTTAGTTTACTGTAATTATATACCGACATCCTCCGTATAGGTTTAATTTCCAAACTTGAAAAAATTCTCGCTCTTGAGGCTTGCGATGAGTCGGCAAACCTCCCTACACGCTCACGTAGTATGGGGGGAGGAAAGTTGGTGCGACACTTACGATGAGGTGGATAATCCTCGGTGCGCTCATGTAGCATGAGGGGGACCAAAATTAAGTACCCATGTGTGGGGAAACAACTGTGTTATTCTTAAACACGTGACAAAGACCTCTAAGTGCTCATGTAGTGATGCAGGGATTGAAAAAAATACAGCCGCAGTGTCACCCAACATCTATCTTAAGCGCTTATGTAGCATGGAAGGGAAGGCTTCCTCTTGGGTTTTCTCCTAAATGGGGGAGATGCCAGGAGGCTGCCATAATTTGGACTGAAGATTCAAGGACTTGACAAATAATAGAGGACTTAGACTTGTGAACTTTTACTTAGATTTGTATCTAAACATAAAGAAAAATGATTAATAAAATACTTGAATCTAAATGAAATAAGTTTGAACTCGAACTTGACTTGAATATTAAGTGAATATGATTTGAAAATTTTGGATTCAAACTCAAATGAAGAGGGAACTTGACTACATCCAAGACAACAAAGGACTTAAATTTAAATGAATTAAGTACAAGGAGATTTGATTTGACTTGAGTTAGATTGATTACAACCAAACTCTATGCTAACAAATATGCAATTAGAGCAAAATAAAAATACAACACTAAATGATAACTCAACCTATCTATGTGGATATAAATGTGCAAGAAGAAAGTTATGGGCAACATCAATAAAAAAATGAAGGCTTATGGCGAGCAACAATTGAAAAATGGTTGCACATAAGCAAGGGAATCATAAAAAATAAATTTTCAGTGCACTTAAGTAGAGGACGATGAAATCCAATCAACTTGAAGTATTTAAGTGATCACAAACAAGGGCATGAATGTATGTTGCGAATCACACAAATAATAATGATGTATTTTGTATCAATAATATAAGAAGATATGTAAATATTTGTGATAGGAGAAGAACCTTGCATATAAACCGCTCACAAATAATGAACAAGTCCTAAACATAGACTTGCAAGTTGATGTGCCAAACTCTTCCAAGCATAATTCACTCAAAGTAATAGCGAAGTTCCATGCAGCTGAATGATGTGAAGCTTCCAATGGCCACATTAATAAACTCGTGAGTCTAGGCAAGGAGCCTGAAATCACCAATGGAGGAGACTTCTAATGAATGTGTTGACTCATTAGAAAGCTCTTGGAGAATGTAGTGACAATATGAGAAATGGACTTGTGATGATGCAGTCTCTCTACAAATAATGTCAACTACTTGGGAATGTATACAATAGCTCCCATAAGCATTGAAATACATGCAAGCAAATGTAGAAATTATCCAATTTACATCGTAATAGAGATAATGACAATCTTTATGACAGTCATGCAAGAGGATGTAGTAACCCCCACTACATCCACTTTTAAGCACTAACGAAAGTCTGTAGCAAGCAGTACTCACTCACAAATAGTGATGAATTATGGACAACTTAATCAAATTTTTTGCTATGTCATGATACTCTTAATGGGTGATATGACTTCTTTGTAATAATCAACATTAGTCAAACAACACATGCGAGCTAACCACAAACGAATGCATGAAGATGTTCCAACAAGTATTTCAAATCATATGGAAATAGTACAGATTGAATCATCACATTTGCATTGATCTTGCAAGAAGAAACGTCAAATAATGATGCACACAATGATTTCTCCTACATGAGTAAAAGAGCACGAAATTAATATTGAGAGTTCACTCCAATCAACGAACATTGAAAATCCATAAACGTGCAGATACAATCTTCTCTTCTTCAAGAAGAAGGATCTAATATACAATGAAAATAATGGTGTGATATGTCCAAATACATTCAAGTGGAACATTGAAGCACAATCAATTACACCAATCCTGTGCAGGCACAAGGATTCATTGGCATTATCGTAGGAGACCCGTCACATATAAGTAAAGGCATCCACAAAAAAATACAGGAGAGGCCCCACTCATATAGAAGTCTGAACATAGGTGATTATGAATAATATGTGTGGATTCTACACCATCCCATATTCGACATGTCAGTTACAACTGGAGGGATTCGATATGCAAATAAAATAACAATTTGATACATCTAGAAGCATTCTAGTGAATGTCAATATAACTGCATCGTGCCCACTAAAGTTAATGATTAATATTTGACAAATGTGCTGTTAAAGATTAATACAAAACTTGGTGGCCTAAACTCATAATTATAAATAGAGAATACATCTATTATTCCAATCATCTCAAGGACTGCAATAATTATTTTGGATGCTTCTCATGATTCTATCAGATTACCCAAAGTGCTCTCGAATATTGCAATTGTTAGTTTGGAGTAGTAATCACTAATTCCAAAGTATAAGAAGTCTGTAAGGATACAATCATCCAAGGTTGAAATGATTGATTCTTTATTTAAGCCAACAACATAAAATGATGATGATGGCATAATCAAAGAGTTGTCCAAAAATTCCTATACGAGTTCTAGGAAGAGAAAGCTAGAGCAAATCATTATGGAGTGAGTGAATCTTAGTTCAACCAGTTTTTGAACATTAAGTTGGATAAGATTATTGAGGCTTGTAAGTTCCTTGATGAACAATGGTCGTGAATCTAACATACCTCCTACAAATAAATATTTAAATATTATGGAAATTGCAAACTTTTATGAGCTCTCGTAGAAGACCTATCAAATGTTAAAAATGCCCCCGTACATACACTATAATATGTATACACATAGGTACACATAAGGGCAAGTGCAATTAAAAAACACGCATGGGCCCCAATGAGCATGTTGTAGGAATACACATGAAGCCTAAGGATGGTATGCGGGTCAACAAATTAATATAATTTGAGCTCAATCCTTCTATACGGATAGATGGGAGTCAACCTAAATATATGTTTAATTCATTCATATAAGGCCTTCAACAAATAAAATTCATCAACAAAGGTATAAAGCCTACGAAACCAAACCCCATATCGGCAAGTTGATAGGGTCGACAAGATTTAGTCAATGAATGACCCTATACATGCCAATGATGGCCATGTTGAATGTAAATCTCAACTAGAGGGGTTAATTCCAGATACTATATTTTAAAAATACCCCCAAGCTTCCATAAAATTTAAGTATTTTCAAGTGACCTCGGAGTCACTCAGAAGATGGCCGCATTGAGCAAATATCTAAACCAGAGGGGTTAATTCCAAACATTTTTATTACCATCTTAAATGCCCAAAAATCCAAAATACTAGAAAATATTAAATTTAAATATTTAAATTTAAAATCTAACCATAAAACACTTAAAGTAAAATCTATCTACCCTCCATAATAATTTGCCGGGTAGAGAAATTAAAATTTACTTTAGCTCACATAGAGCTAATGCCTAGTCGAAAATATCACTAGGATCCATTCTCAAATAATCTCTTACTAGAAAGGATGTGATACATGTCTTTTGATTGGAAGTTTTGCTTCCAAATGGCACCACAGGATAAATGATTATGATCAGGGCCCTCAGAACTGAGTGGTTTTTCCATAAAATGGCACCACAAATATTGATTACGGCTAAAGCCAGTATGTTCTTTAGTGGCATCAAATCCTTGAGATATGAATCAATAGGATATGATCGATAGGGCTCAAAGCCCTCTATTAGCTAAGGTGGATTCAAATTTATCCTCTTAGATAAACATTCTTCTCAGGTCTACAAGGTCCCCTTAGACGAAGCAACCCATGGCTGCCGATAAGGATCCTTCTATCAAGTTGGGTCGACTACCTCCTCTGACTAAGTAGACCAGAGACCATGATGGCCTAGGATGACAGAACCATGTGATCTTGATCATTTCTATAATCCATTCCCCCACCATCCACTTTAAGTGCACGATGGTGGAATTTTTAATTTTAAATATAAAACCTTCAAACTTCGATTACCTAAGCTCATGCTGCTACTATATGTCAGATCTATGTATCTCTATGTATTTGATTGATGACTAGCCTTAATCAAAAGTTATCTCTCATGATCAGGAGAGGTAATTAACTATATGGGATTACACCTATGGGAAACTAGAACTCATATCATATTGTCCTCATAAAATGAGGGCAAAATCTCTAGGTAGTGTCTTATCTAACTAGGTAGTGTCTTATCTACAATCCCATATGCTTTCCTAAAATTTATCCCGGAACTTAAATCTGTTAAAACTACCTCGAAGAAAGCAAAGAGGGCGGTGGCTAGGGTTGAATTTTCAGAGCAAATAGATTTCCAGTTATTCCATTTGAGATTTGTTTCTCTTTTCATCTTTGGCTAGTCGTCTCAGCACTCTAGAAGCAACAAAATCAATATGGGCTTAAAATTCCAAACTTATCCAAAATGATCATTTAAAGAATTAAATATTTAAATGTTCTAAAAATGATCATTCAATATAAAATTTTCTAAAATGATCATTCAGTGCATTCATTGAGATAATGTAATTAGCAGGATTTTTTTAAATTTATATTATTTTAATTACTTGCTAATGATTATTTATTTTTATTCTCTATTCTATACAAGTCTTTATAATGTGAAAGTGTGGGGTGATGTATCAAATGCTGATTACTAACCCTTACCTTTCATTTATGCAGATGTGTCTATAAAACATATCAGTTACTGTTTAACTAGGACATGGAGCCAATATTCAACTGGAAAATGCTATGGTCATTACTAGAAGCTCTGGAGCTACCATCTAATTTGGTAGCCTTGACTTCCCTACAGTCATTCCAAGGACTATCATCATTCTTATGAATGACTTTAACTCTAAAGGGTCTACTAAGAGGCCCCATCCTACTGAAGTTATTACATATCGAGTGCATCTACAAGCATAGTGACCTATTACCGAAACTACTACGTATTGTGCGTATCTGCTAGTGCAACGACCTATTGCTGAAGAGCCTCAAAGGAGAATCTCTATATTTGAACTACTTTCTCAATTTGAGGCTCTGACTACAAAAAGAATTATGACTAATATAAGAATTTATGTGATGACTATAAATACTACAACTTTATCAATCAGCTTCCCTGTACCCGTGAAGAATGATGATGAGGCCTCCTCATATGGAGGAAGGCTTATAAGAAGGTAGAAGAGAAAGAAAAATGCTGAAATTTGAGCTCAACAATAATTGTCAACCCATCCCTCCAACCGTCGGCCCAAGAGACTAAGGGACCATTCCCATTCAAAATGTATTTGCGGGTCTAAAATGGGTGAAGAGAAACAACTACACTTGTGAGTTTAAATAATCATTTTGGGACCAGCAGCTTGAAGTTCCAGCTCCTCAGAAGAAGAAGGATCCTAAAACACTCTCAGCCCAAGTCTATAGGGTCTTAAAAACTGTAAAAGAGAGAGGATTGAAGAAGAGAAAAAATCAATGACCATTGATGGTCAAAAATAGAAGGACTTGCCTAAGAGAATGCTTATATATTACAATGCAGAGAAAAGAAATAAAATATATCTCATAGGGTGAGCATTGGGGTGTGACACCTAAACCTCGAGTTCAGGGATCCGCTATTGAAATATCCCAGCATAAAGAAAAATAAATCTAGAGGCCAAAGCCTTATTTAAAATAAGGATGGAAAAGAGAACTAAATATGGATCTGACATCTGGTGCAGCTTCTAAGAGATCCACCCCCAATAATAAACAATGTTAAAAGTGGGCCCAAAATAAACCCACGATGATGCCCCACCAAACAGTCGACTCCTTGGAGAATCCTTTAATGGATCCCATCGCTCACCAACCCCTCCAAAAGAAGAAACCAACTTTGACTATCACTCGTTGATCGAAGAAGTCTCCTTGCCAAATCAAGAACCAGAGATCTAGTGACATCATCACTCAAAGATATGAGAACATGAGGAGAAAGGGGAGGAAAATATAGAAGGGGAAGGAAATATAGAAGAAAATATATAGGAAAATATTAAATAATATATTGAAGAAAACTTAGAAGAAGAAATTGAAGAAATAAATAACACCTTGTACATAGAAGTTTTCTACATGGTAAGACACACTAATACTGATAATGAGGCCTACTACAACGACGATAAAAGTAATGATCGTTATCAATCTCCACCTAGGCAAGCACACCAACATCATTATGAAGCTGGGTCCACCACTAGCGGAGGTGGTCATTCTTAAGGAGAGGATGAAGTGGAGGAAGTAGAAGGGAATCCCCCGATGATGAAAACACCACACTCACTGACATAAGAAGGCAGATGAGGTAACAAATGAGGGCCAAAGATAAAGAAATCTCTCAATTTAATGTGAAAATGATTGAGATGATGACTCAAATGGTGATGATGATGTAGATGATACAGAGAAATGCTGCAGCCGGTCCCATACCCAATCCTTCTCTAGATCCTCTAAACTTCTAAGTGCCACAAGTATCAGGGATAAGGGGAGCTTGAAGGTGTTTGTGAAGCCCATAACATTATTCTCTAGCCCACCCCATAAAATGTTGCAAGTATTTTTGAACTTGTGACTGTTGCATAGTTGGAAGGAATCATCGCCGAAAAGATTAAGGTTATTATAGCCATTGACCAAGAAGAAAAATTAGTGGGAAAGGGTCGCCCGTAACCTACCAAATATGGCCAAGTGTCATTCTCAAAAGGATACTTTGTCCCAAAATTTGACACCTTTAATTATACTAACAACCCCAAGCAGCAGTTGGGATAGTTCTAGGCCACCTGTGGGAATAGAGGGGGAAATAACACCCTACTCTTCTGGTAGTTTATTAACAGTTTGAAAGTAATTTCTTTTGAATGGTATGTTGCATTTTCAAATGACTCCGTAAAAACTTTTACAGAATTAGAGGCCATATTTGTGAAGAGATTCTCCAGTACAACCGAAAAGATATTGATCATCGACCTCGCTTTAGATAAATGAAAGAAAAAGGAGTCAATATCAAAATATATAACTCACTAGCGCAACTTGAGCATGAGGTATGAGAAGTAGCTCAAAGAAGATCATGTCGTGAAGTTATTAATGGGCAACATTGATGACAAGATACAACCATTCCTATGCATGGCTATAGTTATCATGTTTTAAGATCTGCTGGATATGGTGGCCAAGATTGAGAAGTTAAACTTATCAAGATTAGGGAGCCACTCTGATAAACCAAAGAAGGCTAAAGCCTTAGGTGCTAGAAGAGGTGATGCTGACTCTATGTTCTTCTCTAGAGCTTACAAAGAAAAATAAGTGATTGACAATATAGATAAAGGCAAACAACTGTTGAAATATGAAGAGAAGCCAAAATAGGCTTTTAACCCTAACCCCCAATCGAAGATGATACTTAGGGGGAATGATAGGCCATGAACCTTCCAAGGTGGAGGGGAACGCACAAGGCTGGTAATGGGAACTGGTGATAGAACGTTCCTATCTCTCAAAGATGCTATGAATAAAGAATATTCATTTAAAAGAGAGAGTATTGTCAAGTTATTTTGACAGGCACTAAAAGCAGGTCTAGAACTTCCTGAGTGCGAAAGGCCAAAAGAGTCTAAATAAACTAGTGACCTAAACTACTACCCATATCACCAAGTGCTCAACCATCCCATTGAAGATTGCTACATCATCAAAGATTGGCTCAAAAAGAAATATTGAAAGGGAGAGCTCAAATTATCAAATAATGTATTGACTAATCCCATAAAAGAATAAACCCGGGTAATTATAACTTCCACCGTACCCCTGGTTGAAGAAATAAGAAAACAAAAGGAGCCAATTCAAGAAGAGTAGTGGGAGACTACAATCTCCAAGAAGATTGTAAAAATGTTGAAACAGCTAACCTAAACTACTACCCATATCACCAAGTGCTCAACCATCCCATTGAAGATTGCTACATCATCAAAGATTGGCTCAAAAAGAAATATTGAAAGGGGGAGCTCACATTATCAAATAATGTATTGACTAATCCCATAAAAGAATAAACCTGGGTAATTATAACTTCCACCGTACCCCTGGTTGAAGAAATAAGAAAAGAAAAGGAGCAAATTCAAGAAGAGCAGTGGGAGACTACAATCTCCAAGAAGATTGTAAAAATGTTGAAACAGCTGGAAGGAGTTCCAGGGGTTAAGTGGAAATCTCTTACGGAGCCAGTCATAATTTTGAAAGCTCTGCCTATTACATGAGCATCTACTTCTAAGCAACTCCCCAACCAAGATGGTTCTTCAAAGTCTGAAAAGATAAAGTCTTCTAAGAAGAAAGCCAAATTAAAAAAACCTAAGGAGAAAAAGATCGCAACCCAAAGGGTTATCGACAGTTTGGATGAATACTACCAAACTGTGAGACAACCTATCTAGCTCACTAACATCATGTTAGAGCTTAAAATAGATGAAACTGAAGAAAATGATGAGAACTACCTTCACATAGAAGTATATTTGGTCATCTCAGTGGCACCAAATGAACTGATAAAAGAAGGATATGTTGAGGAAATTTCTTCTGAATTTTGTCTGATGGTGACATCGATGGACTATAGCTTAGAAAAAGACTTGTATTTTATAAAAGAAGATGAAGTAGACCCCAGCATACCTTTATTAATGGGATATATAAACCTAGGTGGTGACTCTAAATTAATAGATGAATTCCTGGATGCAATAATGGTTGAATTTGAAGAAAATAAGCAAGAAGAGATCGCTCAATTACTGTTAAGAAGCGACAAGATATTGCCGCCTCTACTAAAGAAAGGGGTCTCCAAGAAAGATAAAGAGAAAGAGATAGTTATCAACAATGATATTATCCCTGAAGATCCTAACAAAAAGAATACTTCATGCAATGAGATAAATTATAATATCTTATCCCATCAGAGAAAAATACCTGCACAACTCAGCATATACGATATCTTAGTAATGTCTAAGTACCTTCAGGAGACTTTGATTCAGGATCTCAAAGTTCCTAAAAGATATGAGGCATATTTTACTGAACATAATATGACTGAGGTCCTACAAGCTTGTAATGAGTCGTTCATCACCTTCTCCATAGAGGACATGATGCTCAGAACTGCAGACCATAAACATCATCTCTATGTTATTGTATAGAACGATAATATGATAATCAATCAGATCCTAATCGATCCTAGATCATCCATAAATCTCACGAGTCTTAAAGCACTAAGATCACTCTGCCTCAATATAGAACACCTATGTTGAGTCTAGTGAATAGGTTGTTAAACCTAAGTTAATGTCCCAAGGCTACCAAGAGGGGGGGGGGGGGTGAATTGGTATTTTAAAAATTATCCCTCTAAAATTATCCCTCTTTTAGATGAGTTGAACCAAAAATAAACTTTAATGAATTTTTATAAAAAGTTTTTCAACCACAACCTTTTAAACAAAAACAAAAAAAAAATGCTAAAAATAAAAAGCAGTAAAAATAAATGACACAAGATTTATAGTGGTTCGGTCTAAACCAGACCTACATCCACTCCCCAGAGGCACCCTCTGAGTATTGCAGTAATACCAATAGTGCCTTTCCTTTTGCACCCACAGCAAGGCGGAGAAGCCTTCACAAACACTCTTTCGACCACTACCCGGTGAGGCAGAGAACCGTCCTCCTTTTACACTATCCCCAGTGTTGGCAGAGAATCGTACGTCCTTTCACACTCTCCTAGTGTGGGCAGAGAACCCTTCGTCCTTTCACACTCTCCTAATATGGGCAAAGAACCCATCATCCTTTCACACTCTCCTAGTGTGGGCAGAGAACCCATTGTCCTTTCACACTCTCCTAGTGTGGGCAGAGAACCCGATCTTCTTGACAGATCTCCTCACAAGAAATCTAGAAGGAAGAAAGAAAAGAGTGAAGTAATCTCAAATCACAAGAAGGAAATCTTACCTTTGAACATCAAGCAAAGCCTTCACGCTCTAGTGGTAGGAATCCTCCTTTGAATGCTCTCTCACACTCTCTCCTTGTCTCTTCTTCCAATAAGCACGAAGATCAATGAGCAAAAAGATTGGGTGGAAGTAAAATTGGACCTTATATAGGAGAGACAAGAAAAACCGTCCAAAACTACAAAATTTTCAAGTTATCACGTAATGGATCGTCCCGTACGATCGTGGATCGTCCCGGACGATTTTACTTAAAGTGTCTGAAATGATCCTGATGTATATTGATACAAACTATGTTCGTACACGCTTATCATCCCGTACGAACTAGGTTTGTCAGGTATGAAATGGTTATTGCATAGGTCGGTTCCCAAATCCCAGCAAGACGTAACCAACTATGGTAAGTCAGTTCAGTTCGTCCTAGGATGAATGTATTTCATCCTAGATGATTTTATACAGAGAGATTCATCCAGAGATGAAGGTTAATTTCATCCTGCACGATTTTAAACAGAAAGTTTTGTCGAGATACGAACCATGCGTTTCGTCTGGACAAACAGTGCAAAGTGAGAATCCCGAGACGTTCATCCCGGGATGAATGTTAAATTTGTCCTGGACGATTAGGATTTAGAAAAATTTTCTCCCTGCCTGTTCGATCCATTGCTCTTTCGAGGGGTTAATTGACTTGATCGTCCCGTACGAACTAGGTTCGTCCCGTATGATCAGTTTACAAAAATTGTTCCCCCAAGTGTGTGTGTGTTGTGATTTTTCACTCAATTACAGTCACTCTATCTCAATTCAAAACTTATAATTTACAAATAAATATTTGCTAAATTTGATTTGAAGTCTTCATAGCTTGGAGTTGATTTAGACATTAAGATAAACAAAAATCATTGCACTAAGGATGAATAAAAAATTTTATATTTCAAATTTCAATGTCAATTATAAATGAACATAAGATCAATTTGAATTAAGAGATTAAAAGAGTCCGGAAAGAAGTAACTACCACATGTGGCGCTTTGCGCATGTGTTTCAATTTTATGGCACATTTTTGTGCATCTTTTTTAATTTTATGGCACATTTTTGTGCATCTTTTTACTTTGGGCTTATTTTGTGCCTCTTTTTCTTATTGTAAACTTTTGGGCAATTCTTTTGATTTTTGTACATTTGTACATTTTCAAGAGTAATTGAATTCTTTCCGAAATCAATAATCTAAAATTTCAAATTTTTTTAAGTGCATAAATACTATTTGAAAAGAGAAATACAAAATAAGAAAATATCTAAATTGCAATAATAATATTAAAGATAATGTAGTCTAAATAAGAGACATGAAATTAAAAATTCTAATAATATCAAGTTATAAGCATTACTTAAATTTTGAATAATTAGATTTTCTAATGAAATTAATTTTAATTTACAATTTAGGTTAAAGCATTATTAAGATTAAAAAATTAATGAATGTCATAAAGTCTCACACACATTTCTAAAATAATTAAACAATAAAACATTGGAACATATATTGATATCGAATGAAGATATTACAATTTTAAGTTCAAGATATCAATAACAACACAACTAAAAAAAGGAAAATACAACAATCTAAAAGAAATCACTTAACACATGAACTACAAAGAAACACAGAACAAACACAACAATCATTCAGATGGACCCTGATCTGGAGGAGGAGATGGTGGTGTTGCACCAAAGAAGTTGAAGTAACTACTCATCATAAGCATGTTGGAATTTATGTTATTTATCTGATCACGCATAAATCCCATATTTTGATTGTACTGAATATCCTGCTGCTGTAAATGAGTTTCAATTTGATCAAACCTTTGATCAAAATGAGCCTCTAAATTGTCAAATCTTTGAACCAAATTCTGATAATTTGGTTCAGCAGCATGTGAAGGTTCAGCTTCTTCTTCTGTTTCACTCAGAACAACATGAGTTTTTGTAGGCTCTTCCTTATTGAAGATGGCTCTAAAGGATGCATCATTGTAGTAGAGTGGTTCTTCAAAATCTTATTCTGGATGAATCATATTATACTTCTTTTGCAAAATATAGGCAATCAGATGTCCTAAGGCTATGTTCTTCTTTCTTTTATGATCAACATGACCAATTTCAGAAAGGCCATAAATATAGTCAATTAGGAGTTGGGCCTCATCTATAGGTTGTCTGGTCATTATCAAGAAGGTAACAATAGAAAGAAGAGGTGTGATATTGACTCTATCACCAGCTTTAGGTATAATGGAAGTTCTAAGTACATGGTGGATGATACGGACATCACGAACTAAAGTTGCTACATTAGGTAAATGATCCTTAAAGTTTACTCCTCTAATCACTCGATTTACTTCAATCCAATTAAAATTTGTGGAGGTTAAGGTGTGTGCTCTTAATCCTTCAGTCCTTAAGTTTAGGAAGATACCAAGGTCAGCATTGTGATTTCAATTTTCTTTTTAAAAATAAAGGAACTGATGACAGAATGGTCGGAGTTGAAAGACATGTTCGCCAAAAAATAATGAAAGGTTTCTTTGTTGTCGAAGTGTACTAAGGTGAGGATTAAGCCAAATTGAGTAGATATAAATAAGTGCATTACCTTAAAAGTTAATTCTTCCTGTATGAGTACTCTAGATGGGGTAATTTTTTCGGAGAAAAACCTAGCATAGGATTCTTAATTGGCTTTAGAAAGGAAATTTTCAGAAGTGTTTCTTGGTGGACCCTTAGTCAAAGACTTTTGACGCTTGCTAGAACTAGCCATTGAAAGATCTCAAGAGAAGAAAGGTTTGAAAGTGACTGTTCAGTAAAACAATTGCCGTCAAATTATGGAAACATGACTGTTCGTACCAGACGAAATTTTCGTTCGTCGCGTACTAATTCGATTAGTCCCGTACGAAAAAATTTCGTATGGACGAACGAATGAGCCAAAAAAGAAACGGCTTTTCGTAAACACACAACTTACGAAGCATCCTTTCATACAGGCTTTTGACGAAAACAATCGTACAGATGAACATGTGTTCATCTGGATGATTCGAATTCAATTCTTTTTAATGGAAGTTGAAAACCGTCCCCCGCTATGAACCGACATGTGTTCGTCTGGATGAACCAATGGATTGTACGGACGAAGTTCATATTAAAAATTATCTTATCCATTCAACTGTTGTATTCACTCATCCCGTCGTTTGAAAAATATTTTTGTCCCGGACAATCGTACAGACGAATTACATTAAAACTGCTCTTAAAACGGTTCAAAATCACACAGTTTGTCATACTACACAAATCGTCCCGTACGAAACATTTTTGTCCCGGACGATAATGACCACAAATTTACATTTTTACACTCAAAATAAAAACAAATAAAAACAAACAAGACAAAACTAAAACACAGACTTTTTAAGAAGAAAATATCACATAAACAAACTAAAAAACATAATGAACGCAAAACAAAAAAATATCAATGTTGTAGAAAATATTTTTATCTAAGCATTTAAATCAATCACTCCAAGCCTTGTTCTTAATGTACTGAAAGTATCAAAGGTTAAAGGTTTTTTAAAAATGTCTGCAAGTTGATTTTTGGTTGAAACATGGATAAGTTCAATTTCTCCCTTGGATACATAATCTATTATGAAATGATGCCTTATGTCAATGTGTTTTGTTCTTGAATGTTGAATAAAATTTTTAGAAATACAGACAGCACTAGTATTATCACAATAAATTGGTATAGTGTCTATAGTTAATCCCAAATCAATCAACTGTTGTTTTAACCAAAGAACTTGTGCCACACAACTTCCTAAGGCAATGAATTCAGCTTCTGCAGTAGATAGGGCCACTGATTTTTGTTTTCTACTAGACCATGAAACTAATGAATTTCTAATGAATTGACATGTTCCAGAAGTACTTTTCCTATCCACCCTACATCCTGCAAAGTCAGAATCTGAATAACCAATAATTTCAAATAAAGAGCTAAACCTAGGATACCAAATTCCTAAGTTTTGAGTTCCTTGCAAATATCTTAAAATCCTTTTCACTGCTGTCAAATGTGACTCTTTTGGATTTGATTGAAATCTAGCACACAAGAAAACACTAAACATGATATCGGGTCGGCTAGCAGTCAACTAAAGTAAAGATCCAATAATCCATCTAAATTTCCTTTGATCAACAGATTTTCCCTTAAGGTCCTTATCCAACTGAACTGAGGAACTGATTGGTGTACTAACAGGTTTAGCATTATCCATTTCATATTTTTTGAGGATGTCCTTAACATATTTAGATTGGCTAAGAAAAGTACCTTCCTCAAGTTGCTTAATGTTAAAGTCTAGAAAGTAATTTAAGTCTCCCATTAGACTCATTTCAAATTCACTACACATTGTTTTAGAAAAATCATCACAAAGATTTTTATTTGAAGATCCAAAATTGATATCATCCACATAAATTTGAATAATGATTATATCCTTTCCAAATTTCTTCAAAAAGAGAGTTGTATCCACACTTCCTTTTTCAAAAGATTTTTCAAGTAGGAAAGTGCTCAACCTCTCATACCAAGCCATAGGTGCCTGTTTTAATCCATATAATGCCTTTTTTAACTTAAAAACATGATTTGGGTATTTTGAATTTTCAAAACCTGGTGGTTGTTCTACAAAAACATCTTCTTCAATTACCCCATTTAAGAAGGCACTTTTCACATCCATTTGATATAATTTGAATATCTTAAAACAGGCAAAGGCTAGCAAAACCCTAATTGCTTCAAGTCTAGCTACAGGGGCAAAAGTCTCTTCAAAATCAATCCCTTCAATCTGATTATATCCCTTAGTAACTAATCTAGCCTTATTTCTAATGACTACACCTAAGTCATTCATTTTATTTTTGAATACCCACTTAGTTCCAACAATACTTTGATCTTTTGGCCTTGAAGTTAATTCTCAAACTTTATTTCTTATAAATTGATTCAACTCTTCTTGCATGGCCAATATCCAAAATTCATCAGAAAGTGCTTGATCAATATTAGTGGGTTCTATAGTTGAAATAAAGGCAGAATGATTGACTTCCTTATTTATTCCACGCCTAGTTCTAACACCCTCACTAGGTTCACCTATAATCAATTCCCTTGAGTGGTTTTTAGAAAATCTCAAATCTCTAGGTAAAGGGTTTTCTCTCTCCAAATTCTCTTCCACATTTTCTTCCAATTTTATTCTATCAATCTTTTGGGAGTTATCCTCAATCTCATCTTCAATAACATTTGGCTCTTCCAAATTTTTAGATTCATCAAATACAATATGTGTGGTCTCTTCAATTACCAAAGTTCTTTTATTGAATACCCTATAAGATTTTCCAACACTTGAGTATCCAACAAAAATTCCTTCATCTGATTTTGGATCAAATTTTCCTAAGGCAGATTTTCCATTATTATGAATGAACACCTTACAACCAAAAACATGCAAATGAGACAAATTAGGTGTTCTACATTTTAGCAACTCATAAGGTATTTTATTTAATTTAGATCTTACATTCACCTTATTCAGAACATAACATGCAGTGCTAACCGCCTCAGCCCAAAAATATATAGGAAGTGAGTATTCTGCCAATATTGCTCGGGCGGCTTCTATTAATGTTCTATTTTTCATTTCGACTACCCCATTTTGCTGAGGGGTTCTAGGTGCAGAAAAGTTGTGATTAATTCCTTTCTCCTTACAAAAATCTTCAAATCTCTCATTCTCAAATTCTCCTCCATGATCACTTTGAATAGAAATAATTTCACACCCTAATTTTCTTTGAATCCAAGTTAAAAATTTTCTAAATTCCTTAAATGATTCACTCTTATGAAATAGAAATCTAACCCAAGTGAATCTTGAGTAATCATCCACAATAACAAATCCGTATACCTTCCCTCCTAGACTCACAATTCCAATTGGTCCAAAACGATCCATATGTAAAATTTTCAATGGTTTTCTAGTTCTAAGATCCTTATTGGACTTAAAAGATGACTTCACCTGCTTTCCTAATTGACATGCATCACAAAGGTGGCCCTTAGTAAAGTCTAGTTTTGGTATACTTCTTACTAAATTCTTTTGGGTAATCCTCCTAAGGTTTTTCATGCTAGAATGATAAAGTCTCTTATGCCAAAGCCATGACTCATCAAAAATAGTTTTCGAACAAAAAAGTAGTAGGAGTCTGAATGCAATTTAAATCTAGCATATAAACATTGTTTACCCTTTTACCATTTAAAACATCTTTACCATTTAGGCTTAATATGCAACTAGTAAGAAAAAATTTTACACTATAACCCTTATTACATAGCTGACTTATACTTAACAAATTATACTGTAAGCCTTCAACCAATAACACATTGTCTATAAATTTTTTTTTAAGATTTTCAATCATACCTGTTCTAACCACCTTCTTTGTGGTGTTATCTCCAAGTGTAACATTGCCTCCACTCCTGGCTTCCAGCATTATGAATTGAGCAGTATCTCTAGTCATATGCTTTGAACATCCACTTTCCAGGTACCATATGCTCTCATGAGGTCTTGTGTGAGAGCGACCCTGCAAAAATAT
Source organism: Dendrobium nobile (assembly GCA_022539455.1). Taxonomy (NCBI): domain Eukaryota; kingdom Viridiplantae; phylum Streptophyta; class Magnoliopsida; order Asparagales; family Orchidaceae; genus Dendrobium; species Dendrobium nobile. The sequence continues at coordinate 50,283,105 of CM039719.1, read as the reverse complement.
CAAATGTTAGACCTGAGAACCCAAACAAGTTTGGGTTCACCTTTAGGCAATTTATAATCAGATGCATGTATGATATGTCTAGGTTTATGCATCTTAGGTCTCCACACCAAATTAGTTTTCATCTTCAAGGTACAGGTGTGTGCTATATGTCCAAGTAATCCATAATTATTACATTTAACATTAGGAAAAGGATTCTTAAGTCTTCTACCATTTGTTTGTCTTATAAGGGATTCCATATATTTAGGATAAAATTTAGGATTTGTAAAATCTTCAAGTTTGGGGGGTATCCTATTATCCTCGAGAGCTTTTATTTTCAACTTATAAAATGAATTCATATCTTCCAAAATTCGATTTGTATAATTGATTCGATATATTTTGCTCTCCGATTCATCCTTAAATTTTTTAAATTCTTTTTCAAGATCAGCATAGGATGATTTTAAATTCTCATGATTTTTATTCAAGTCATCAAATTCATCGAGTAGTTTCATATGGTTGTCATCTATTAATGCATGATCTTTCCTAAGGATTTCATATTCTTTTTGAAGTTCTTCAAATTTTAAACTTAGACTAGCATGCATTTTCTCCATTTTCTTATATGCATCATGCATGTGTTCAGAAACTTCAAATAATTCATCATAAGTTAAGTCACTTACCTCTTCTTGATCTGACTGATCAAGATTATCTGCCATCAAGCAAAGATTGGTGACTTCTTCTTCCTTTTCAGTCTCTGATAACTCTGAAGCTGAGTCCGCCCAGAAAACTCTTTGAAACTTCTTCTTGCCCTTCTTTACAATTGGTTTCTCCTCTACCTTTTCCTTGCTAGGAGTGGCTTTGAGTTTTGGGCAATCAGTTTTAATATGACCAGATTTCCTACATTCATAGCAAATTACTTCATTAGAAACCTTTCCATTTCTATTAAATTTACCTCTATTCTATTGCTGGTGTCTCTTTTGTTTCCTTTTCAGAAAGCTTCTAAACTGTCTAGTCATTAATGTAATGTCGTCTTCATCCTCAGGTTGTGAGTGTTCACTCTCAGACTCTTCCACTTTTAGTGCTATACTCTTTTCCTTTTGTGGTTCACCTAGATCAATCTTTCTATGGCTAACTCCTTGCTCGTAAGTAATAAGTGAACCAAGAAGATTGTCAATTAAAAAAATGTTTAGATCTTTAGATTCTGTAATTGCAGTAATTTTAGCATCATAAGTAGTAGGTAAACAACGAATAATCTTATTAACCATTTCAGCATTCATTAGTTCCCTACCAAGTGCATGCAAAGAGGTGACTATTTGAGTAAATCTTGTGTACATATTAGAAATGGATTCATTAGGTTTCATGCGAAACAGTTCATAAGCATGCAACAAGATATTAAGTCTAGATTGTTTAACCTCATTAGTCCCCTCATATGTTATACAAAGTCTATCCCATATGTCTTTTCCACTTTTCCAAGTGGAAACCCGCATGTAGACTTCAGATTTTAAAACACAAAAGAAACTATTCAAACATTTAGCATTTAGTTGTGCTAAGTCACGTTCTTCTACAGTTCAGTCTGCAAAAGGTGTTTCAACTCTAACTCCATCAACTAATCTAGTTGGTTTTGTATATCCTTCCTGGACTAAGATCCACATATGATAACCAAGTGATTGTAAGAAAGTAGGCATACGTGTTTTCCAAAAATCTAAAGATATATTGTCAAACAGTGGATGTCTAGTAATAGAGTAACCCTCAGGTGTGTTTAGGTTTCCAAATGTAGCCATCTACGTTAATCAAAAAGTAGTTTAAACTTATGATTTTGAAATAAAGCTCTGATACAACTTGTTGAGTCTAGTGAATAGGTTGTTAAACCTAAGTTAATGTCCCAAGGCTACCAAGAGGGGGGGGAATTGGTATTTTAAAAGTTATATCTCTTTTAGATGAGTTGAATCGAAAATAAACTTTAATGAATTTTAATAAAAAGTTTTTCAACCACAACTTTTTAAACAAAAACAAAAAAAATGCAGAAAATAAAAAGCAGTAAAAATAAACGACACAAGATTTATAGTGGTTCGGTCTAAACCAGACATACATCCACTCCCTAGAGGCACCCTCTGAGTATTGCACTAATATCAATAGTATCTCTCCTTTTGCACCCACAGTAAGGCGGAGAAGCCTTTACAAACACTCTTTCCACCATTACCCGGTGTGGCAGAGAACCGTCGTCCTTTTACACTATCCCCAATATTGTTAGAGAATCGTCCGTCCTTTCACACTGTCCTAATGTGGGCAGAGAACCCTTCGTCCTTTCACACTCTCCTAGTGTGAACAGAGAACCCTTCGTCCTTTCACACTCTCCTAGTGTGGGTAGAGAACCCTTCATCCTTTCACACTCTCCTAGTGTGGGCAGAGAACCCTTCATCCTTTCACACTCTCCTAGTGTGGGCAAATAATCCGTCGTCCTTTCACACTCTCCTAGTGTGGGCAGAGAACCCGATCTTCTTGACATATCTCCTCACAAGAAATTTGGAAGGAAGAAAGAAAAGAGTGAAGTAATCTCAAATCACAAGTAGGAAATCTTAACTTTGAACATCAAGCAAAGCCTTCATGCTCCAGTGGTAGGAATCCTCCTTTGAATGCTCTCTCACACTCTCTCCTTGACTCTTCTTCCAATAAGCACGAAGATTAATGAGCAAAAAGATTGGGTGGCAGTAAAAATTGGACCTTATATAGGAGAGACAAGAAAAACCGTCCAAAACTGCAAAATTTTCAAGTTATCACGTAATGGATCGTCCCGGACAATTTTACTTAAAGTGACGGAAACGATCCTGATGTATATTGGTATGAACTATGTTTGTACACGCTTATCGTCCCGTACGAACTAGGTTAGTCCGGTACTAAATGGTTATTGCATAGGTCGGTTCCCAAATCCCAACAGGATGTAAATAACTATGGTAAGTCGGTTCAATTCGTCCTGGGACGAACGTGTTTCATCCTGGATGATTTTATACAGAGAGATTCATCCAGAGATGAAGGTTAATTTCATCCTGTACGATTTTAAACAGAGAGTTTCATCTAGATACGAACAATACATTTCGTCTGGACGAACAGTGCAAAGTGAGAATCCCGAGACGTTCATCCCGGGATGAATGTTAAATTTGTCCTAGACGATTAGGACTTAGAAAAATTTTCTCCCTGTCTGTTCGATCCATTGCTCTTCCGAGGGATTAATTGACATGATCATCCCGTACAAACTAGGTTCATCCCGTACGATCAGTTCATAAAAATTGTTCCCCCAAGTGTGTGTGTGTTTGTTGTGATTTTTCACTCAATTACAGTCACTCCCTCTCAATTCAAAACTTATAATTTACAAATGAATATTTGTTAAATTTGATTTGAAGTCTTCATAGCTTGGAGTTAATTTTCTTGAAATTTTAGTACACACTAGAGCAAAAACAAATCTTCTAAAAAGTGTTAGGAGATATATATACATAAAACAATAATATTTGAAATTATCAAAATAATACAAGTTGTAAGAATGTAAAACATGGAAATTGCAACTCTCTTAACAACCTCGGGCCAGATAAAGAGATGATGCTTGGTTTCAATGAGAAGGGGTAGATGACCCCTAGATCATTCATGCTTCCTCTTGTGTTTGGAGAATTTCATACAAAAGCCAAGTTCCATGTAATTCATATAAATACTTCATTCAGGGCACTACTAGGTCGCCCTAGTTACATGAATGTAGCATTGTCCCGTCGACACTACACCAGTGAATGAAGTATCTCAGGGATGGATAAGAATTATGGATCTTTGGCGACATCCAGCTCTTTATAGTAAATGAAGTAATGATATATGAAGATTCTAGATACTTCATGCAAAAGAAGCTAAAGCCATTGAACTCCCTTGAGGCTAAGGCATCAAATTCAAAGATTACAAAGCAGCACAAACATGAAGGTTAGAAGAAGCATATGGGGAGAAAGAAGGCATGCTGACTCTTTCCAAAGCAGCAACCATTTCTAAAGAAAAGAAACATGTATATAATCTAGGAAATGACACGGATGAAGTTGATGTCACTCATACCAAATCCTAAAGAGTATGCCTGTCTATGGCCTACTAGAGTATCGAGGTGGAATATTCAAATGACGATTAAAATTATGACACTATCTATAGAAACATGGTGTAGAATGCATTCTCCAGAAGAATAGGCACCGTGTCAATCTAAGATAGCATACTCGTAATTACGTGTATCTCCCTATAATACTTCAAGTAAATCATTCCGTGTGAGGTGTATATGGTTGAAGAACACACAACTCGTTATCTTCTACCTCTAAAAAAGGGGACTGTGGTAGGGAATATACTATATTCAATGAGAATGCACAAAGAAGAGAATAATGATTGTTGTTGTATTCTCCTCTATTCTGAAGAGTTATTATATTCAAGGCTACCTAGGTTTAATTCTAAAGGTATTCAAAAAATGCTATGAAAGCAAATCAATATTCCTACCACCAAATAATAACTTCTCACAAGCTTGGGCTTCTAGTATGTATGAAACTCATGTCTATTATGACAGAATGATATATCTATGTATAAAGGTATCAGATTCATCAAGCAAAAATTCTCCAGAAAGAGACTTGTTGAGCCATCACATATAGGGAAATTGAATCTGATGATATTGACGCTGAGGAGATGTACGAAGTTGACACATGTGATGATCAACATGTAGAGGCTAAGCCTACACTAGAAGAACTTGAAGATGGTAAAAAGGCAACCACTATAGAAGAGCTAAAAGAAGTTAACTTGGGAACTGAGGGGGACCCTTGCCCAACCTTTATTAGTTATCTACTATCTGAGGAGAAAATAAAAGAACTTCTAAGTGAATTCAAGGACTTCTTATCCTAGACATGTGCTGAGATGTCTGGCTTATCCCCTGACATAGTAGTTCATAGATTAGCCGTCAAACCAGATGTGGTACCCATCAAGAAAGCTCCAAGGAGAAAAATATTGGAGAATAAATAATAGGTAATTGTTGAAACCAAGAAGCTCTTAGAAGCGGGCTTTATCCATAAAGAAAGTTATGCTGATTGGATCACCAATATCATCCTTGTAAAGAAGAAGAACAGCTAGATTCATATATATTGATTCACAGGACCTTAATAAGGCGTGTCCAAAAGATTATTTTCCACTCCCTGTATCCAAACTCCTAGTGGAAAACACATCAAACTATGAAATGCTATCATTTATGGATGGATTGTTAGGATACAATCAAATAAAGATGGCACCTGAGAATAAAAAGCACACATCATTCAGAATGCCCATCGATATTTTTGTTATACGGTTACGCCATTCGGACTGAAGAATTCTAATTCCACCTATTAATGGACAATGATACATATTTTTGATGAGCTAATACATCAAAAGGTTGAGTACTATGTGAACGACATTATTATCAAGAGCATGGAACAAAGAGAGCACCTAGATGACTTAAGGATTATATTTGAAAGGATTAAGAAATATGATCTGAAAATGAACCCCCTCAAGTGTGCATTTAGGATATCCCTGGGGAAATTTCTGGGGTATGTCATTCACCATCGAGAAATTGATATTAACCCCATAAGATCAAGGCAATTATGGAGATGCCACCTCCTAGAAATCTCTGCCAACTTCATTCTTTGTAAGGATAACTGACTTTCATTTGACGATTCATAGCAAATCTGTCAGGTAGGTGTCAACCCTTCTCCAAATTAATAAAAAAAGATGTTCATTCAAGTGGTACAGAGAGTGCTAGGAAGCATTTGATAGTATCAAAATATACTTGTTAAATCTAGCCATTCTCACAGTGCCAATTCTAGGGAAGCCATTTATACTATACATAGTAGCACTAAAAGAGTCCCTTAAAGCATTATTAGCCCAACATAATAAAAAAGGCAAAGAAAATGTGCTTTACTATATTAGTCGGAGATTGATCAGAGCAGAAGTGCAGTATTTCCTAATTGAGAAGCATTGTTCAGCGTTGATTTTTGTAGTTTAAAAACTCTATTATTACTTGCTTTCTCATAAGGTTACGTTGATATCAAAGATCAATCTGCTGAAGTTTTTGATGATAAGACAAATATTGATAGGTTATTTAGCTAGGTGGGCAGTGATACTACTATATCTTGATATCACGTATATGCCACAAAAGGCAGTGAAAGGGTAAGCCTTAGCATATTTTCTCTCCGCACCTCCTATCCCTCCAGATTCTGCGCTCAATGATGAATTGCCTGATGAACAAATCATGCAAGTCAAGGAAGATGAAAAACTACCATTTTGGGAGATATACTTTGATGGGGCATCATCGATTAAATATGCTCGACCTCCAAATCTTACAAGGCCCCGAGTCGGTGTTTGTCTCATTTTTATTGTACTTGAGGGATGCATAATGAGGTTTTCATTTAGTTTGACCGAACTTCAAACTAACAATGAAGCCGAATATGAATCTCTAATAGCATGATTGGAGATTGTGATTGATGTTAGAATCCAAAATCTCCAAATCTTTGGTGATTCTCAACTTCTGATAAATCAGGTCCTCAACACTTACAAGATTGGAAAACTTGAATTAGCCTATCACCACCGATGAGTTCTCGACCTTCTAAAATAAGTGCCAAATATCAGAATAGCCCGAGTTGCTCGATATTAGAATACCAAGGCAAATTGCCTAGCCAAATTAGCCAAGGATGTGGTGAACACTGAGGAGGAGATACATATACCAATTATGGTTCACAATCATTGGGTCTTTGAGATGGCAATCTTGTAATCCCCATAGGTAGAGGGAATACTAGATTCAAGTAAGTATGATGCAACCCAGACTGATCATCAACCTCCCCAATAGATCATTATTAAAAATCAACCAGAAAAATGTCATGTAGTCAAGAAACATAAAACTAGTAGATGCTCGGAATTGTGGTTGTATTTCCTCAATGTTGAGGAAGGTGACAATTAGAGGCAACCCTTCATCAACTATTTCAAATAAAACATACTTCAAATGGATAAATCAATAACCATATTAATCTAAAAAAGAGCATTGTGATACGTGTTTGATAATGATACACTATACTGGCGAGCTTTTGATCAAATATGGCTGAAATGCTAGGGACCAAGGAAGCTGATAGAGTGGTAGTAGAAGTCCACAAAGGGCTTTATAGAGCACATCATTCAGGTTCCAAGATGGCTACTAAAATTAAAAGAATGAGTTATTTTGGGCTGACAATGGTGAGAGATTGTATTTACTACACCAAGAGGTGCCACGAGTGTCAGATCTACGATAACGTTATACCTCAACCGCCAAATCCATTGCACCATATAGTAGCGTCCAGGCCCCTTGAATGCTGGGGTATAGATATAACCAGGCCAATAGATCCTTTGTCATCAGTAGGATGATGTTTCATTCTAGAAATAACATACTACTTTTCTAAGTGGACAGAAGTGGCTCCATTCAAAAAAGCTATGTCCGAGCATGTGATCAATTTTTCACTCACTATATTGTCTACATATTCAATGTATCATGTCGCATAATCTTGGATAATGGTACAACTTTCAAAAGCACTAAGATTAATATATTTATTGATTGATACAAGATTGACTAGCAATATTCCTTTATATACTATCCAAAAGCAAATCGCCTGGCAAAGGCTTTCAATAAAATAATGGTGAAATTGCTTAAGAAGATCCTCACCATGAATAAAAGAGAGTTGCACACTAAAATGGTGGAGGCACTATGAGCGTATCATACAACTTAAAAAAACCTAATAAAAGCCACTCCTTATTCACTAGTGTTCGGAGTTGAAGCAGTATTTCCATTAGAAGTTAAACTACCATCACTCTGAGTAGAATTCTAGAATGATCTCACTCAAGAGAAAAATGCTCGCCTAAGAATGGAAGAGCTCGATGCGCTCGACGAAGTTAGATTGCAAGCTCAACAAAACCTAAAAATCTACCAAAGAAGAATGGAAAATTCCTTTGATCGTATGGTGTGCCCTCAGGCATTTTTAGAAGGAAATTGGTCTTGGTGCTGAGAAGACAATTTATCCCACACCAAAAAATTGGTGGCAACTTTGTATCCAATTGAGAGGGCTCCTTAATCATCGAGAAGGTGTTTTAAGGAGGAGCTTATCAATTAATCAATCTGGATAGTCAGAGGCGATCAAAGGCAGATATTTAAAGAAATATCATGCATGAAAATTTTATTTTCGATGTAACATAAACTAATCAAAATGTTAAATGCATATTTATAAAGGTATACTTATATTTATATTTTGAAATTCTCTTGTGTAGAAAGAATGCATTTAAAAATTCTCCCCATAAGATTAGAGGCATTTTAAATATTTATTGGATCGACATCACGCAACATGAAAAAATCCCAAAATAAATATTTAAAATCTCAAAATATTAATCATATCCAAAATCTCCTTACAAAATAGGAGCATTTTAAATATTTATTTGGGTTGACTTCGTGCTATATACCGAGATCCCCAAATAAATATTTAAAATCTTAAAATTTCAAATATATTCTATTCTAAAATGACCTTGTGAGATAAGGGCTCTTTAAATATTTATTCGGGTCGATATCACGCTGCACGCCGAAATCCTCGAAAAAATATTTAAAATTATCAATACAAATATTATTTCATGTTTAAAAATATAATGAATCTTTTTAAAATATGTGCATGTGATCTTTCAAAAGTTTGAGACACCGCCTTCTCTAACATACCAAGATTTAAAAGTCATAAAATAGACTTTTGTGACTATGCACTCAAAAAATTTGAGCCAGAACAGCTTGAAGACTTTCAAATGGCAGGATCAAAATTTTTCTATATCGTGATACTCTTTATAGGCAATATGACTTCTTTGAAATAATTAACATTAGTCAAACTTCATATGCAAGCTAACCACAAACAAATGCATAAAGTGAAAGTTCGATAGGGATGTTAATCCCTTATGAAATCCCAAGGCTAAATAAGAGGGGGGGGGATAAATTGGTATTTTAAACAATCTTTCAATCAAAACACAAATTTAAACCAAAGTTCACCACAACAAAAATTAAAGTGCAGAAATTAAATACGAAAAAAGCAATAATAAAGAACATATAAATTTATAGTGGTTCGATCAACTTGACCTAGATCCACTCCCCGGAGGCGCCCTCCAAGTAATGCACTAAACTCAGTGACTCTGCTTTTGCTCCCAACGCTAGGCGGAGAAGCTTGTACAAACCTCTTTTTCACCAACCCCGGTGAGGAAGAAAACCTATCTCCTTTTGCTTTATCCTGAAGCAGACAGAGAACCTTGACTCCTTTTGCTTCCTCAAAAGCAGGCAAAGAACCTTAATTAGTTGCTGACGTAGACTTCTCTAGAACCCCACGGAACTAGGGACGATGACCGAAGAAGACGACGATGGATCCTTGCTTGGAGCAACTTTTGTAAAACCCCTCACAAGCTCCTCCTCACAAGATCCTTTCTCTCTCTCCCTTGCTCTCCCTCTCCTCTTGGATCTCTTAGGTCCGGATAATAGCAAAAGATACCCTTTTGGGTGAAACAAGAGATCTTATATAGAAGAGCTTCATAATAGCTCTTAATTGCAATAAACTGACATTATCGTCCAAGAAGATCTAGAGATCATCCTGTACGATTAGTGCAAATTTAGTTTAATTAGCTAGGACAATCTGGGATGATCAGAAGAAAATTTGTTCATATCGTCCATGATGATAGTAAGTTTCCTGTACGATTTGTTCAATTAGTCGAATATCATCTAACACGTTGAACTGGATGGATGTTTGGATGATATAAAAATAACCTGATCGTCTAGGTCAATCTCACGATTGTCCCGGATGATTAGTTCAATTCAGTATATATCATCCACAGTATCTCGCTGAATAGAAGCAGGCTGATGTTTGATCGTCCAAGCACAACTATGGTTTTTGAACTGATCGTCCCATCCGATCCTGCTATCGTCTAGAAAGATATGATCGAGCAATCAAAACTTAATTTCTTTTCTTAATTATGAGATTAATTTAGCCATAATTACATTGCATCGTCTAGGATAATGTCCAAAAATAAAAGCTACCTAAATAGATAAGGCGGCTGATTTTTTCTGATTTGAGCCTATCATCCCAGCCAATACAAATATCATCTAGGACGATGTGCTTAATGATGGCTTCTTTAACCAGGATGCCTTAATTAGGATTTCTATTTTTAACTGATCATCCAGGATTATTTTAGGATCTTCCCGGATGATGTGATCAAAAATAAAAAAACTCTAAAATAGTCAAAAAAAATTTCCCCCAAGTCTATGTGTGCAAGGTTACTTATCATCATGAACCACATCGTTTATAATTGACTTAAGAAAAGGAAAAGATTACAAACTAACTCAGACCTAGTCAACTCAATCTTGATTTGGTTCAAATTGTAGTTTGATCTTGTGGACCTAAAATGTTAATAGGCAAGGCAGTCGTAGAGAGATAGAAGTGTTTGTTATCATCAAAATTTTATTCCTGAAAATCAGATTCGTAACAATCTCCCCCTTTTTGCTGATGAAAAGTAATCAAACAATCAAAACTAATGAAAAACTACTCAAACACTACTCCCCTTTTGACATCACAAAAAAAGGAGCAAAAAACCATAAAAGAAAAAGTTGGAAAAGAAGAACGAAAGCAAAGTTTTATTATTATTATTATTATTATTATTTCTTTTAAATAAACAAGGTACGAAAATGATAAACTTTCCAAGTGATTGAATTTAAAGACTTATAAGACCAATGAGTTAACATCGTCGAAATCCAAAAATGGTAGAATATCCGATCATGTTAACCCTAGCTTGAACTTCTCTTAGGGCAAAATTGTCTTTTGAAAACAAAAGACCTAACTCAGAACAAACCAATTGGATAAGAAAAAGAAATCCATTCAAAACTTGGTTCCAGAAAGAAAATATCTTATAGAATAATATACCAAAGTAATTTATCACAATTAAAAAATTTGAAATCAAGCATTTGAAAATATCAAGTGACACATGAATTCTTCTAAGATTTAAATGTATGAAAGAGAGAATGCTTGCTTTTTATGGGCTCATTTTATGCCTCTTGTCAATTGATTAATGCACTTTGTGCATCTTTTGATTTTTGATACACTTTGTATATCTTTCAAATTTTTTTGCGATCATTGCGCGTCTTTTCATTTTTCTTTTCATTTTCAGGCTAATTTTATGCCCTTATCATTTTTCACAAGCTAGACCCCTTTTCAAAACTCTTAAAAACTCTCAATTATGAGTATATCTTCCAGATATTAGAGAAAAAAATAACTCTCTAATAAAGAGAAGAATAAACCATAAAACAGAATCAATTTTATATGATAAGTGCAAAAACAAAATTTTAAAGAATTTGAAAATAATATAAAGACTTTGAACATTATATATATAAGATAGATTACTGTAGCAAGATATAAAAGATTTCATTTATAAATTCCATTTATTAATTTGAGATAAACTTTTGTTTAGAAAAGAAAATTACCCCGCTAAAAGAGGTTAGAGGGAGGGAAACAATCAATGGTGTTTCTCCCTTTAACTGGTTTAGGGATGTCATACATTGACTACAAATTTTTAAGAACAAACACAATGCATAAAATATCATTTCAGCTAAGATCATAACAATAAAAACTAGTAAACTAAAAGAAAAAAACAACGGAAATGAAATAATTACAAAATAATAGTAAAAATAATTAGCTAACTTAAAACTAAAATAGAAAGAATAGAAAATAATAATAATCAATAAAGTAGTAAACATGCAATTTAGAATTTTTTAAGTAGCAAGATTTTGTAATTAAGAGCCTCGAGCCTCCACTGTCTAAGTACCACATGCTCTCACGAGGTCTTTGGTGAGAGCACACCTATAAAATCATCAAATGTCAGATTTAGGAACCCAAACAAGTTTGGGTCCCTTCTTATGAAAAGACGATTGTAATGCATGTGTGTTATGTTATGAATCATGCAATTTGGATCTCCACACTCAATGTGTGCTATGGTGAACAGTGCAAGTGTGTGAAATGTGTCCTAGCATGTCGCATAAAAAATATCGAACTCCAAGAAAAGGATTTATTAATTTGTTCGGGTTATAATGCCTCTTCCTAAGTTTTAGCTTTAGATCAAGTGTGGTGTAGGACGCTTTCAAGGAATCATGCTCAACAATCAATTCATAATATTTTTTATTTAAATCATCAAACTCATCAAGTAAAGACATGTAATTGCTATCAAGTTGAGTGTGTTCTTTACTTAAAACATCATCCTCTTTTTGAAAATTCAAAAACTCCAATTTCAAACTAGCATTTAATTTCTTAAATTTCTTATATGATGCATGAATTTTCTCACAAATTTCAAGTAATTTATCATAGGTTGGTTCGCATACCTCTTTTTGATCAGACTGACCCAGATGATCACCCATTAGGTACAAGTTTGTTATCTCTTCAGCTTTAGTTTCAGATGAGTCAGATGCAGAATCTACCCAGAATGCCTTTTGGTACTGCTTCTTATCCATCCTGTATTTGGGTTTCTCCTCTCATTTCTCTTTTCTTGAGTGATCCTTAAGTGTAGGACAATCAACTTTGACATGTCCAGGCTTCCTGCATTCAAAACAAATAACATCAGCATAACTTCTAAAGTTTTTGCTATCCTTATATTTTTTTCACTTCTGATGATACTTGTAATTCTTCCTTAGAAAGCTTTTGAATTGCCTAGTGATGAAGGCAAGATCATCGCTTTAAGACCCAAAAGAATCAGTGTCCGTGTTGTTAGCCTTTAGCGCCACAATTTTCGCTTTCTTTTTCTCACCTGTAACAAGATTTCTTTGGTTCACCCCTTGCTCATAAGCAATGAGTGATTCAAGTAAGTTATCAACATAATAAGTATTCAAATCTTTGGATTCAATAATTGCAATGATCTTAACATCAAAAGAAGAAGGCAACATCTCAAAATTTTATTCACTTTTTCATAGTTAGTTAGCTCTTTTTCTAATGCATTCAATGATGTCACAATTTGAGTAAACCTAGTATACATGTCAGAAATTGATTCTTTAGATTTCATATGAAAAAGTTCATAGTCATGCAATAAAATATTCAACCTAGATTGTTTAACCTCATTTGTTCCTTCATAAGTAATACACAATCTATCCCAAATTTTTTTACCAGTTGCACAAGTTGAAACACGCATATAATATTAAGATTTCAAAGCACAGAAAAAATAGTTCAATTATTTTGCATTGAGTTGAGCTAAATCTCTATCATCAAGAGTCCATTCAATGAAAGGAAGTAGAGTAGTAATGCCATTAAGTTTACCAATCGGAGGTGAATAACCTTCTTTGACAAGAATCCACATATAATACTCAATCAATTATACAAATGTAGACATGCGAGTTTTCAAAAAATCAAGGAATATTGTCAAACAAAGGTGGCCGGGTAATAGAATATCCTTTTGTAGTATTACGGTTACCAAAGTTAGCCATGGATTAAACTTCAAAAGTTTTCAAAAACTAGTTTTTATGAATACTACTCTAATACCACTTAAAAGTTTGACAGGGATGTTAATCCCTTATAAACTAGCCCAAGGCTAACCAAGAGGGGGGGTTAATTGGTATTTTAAAAAATCTTTCAATAAAAACACAAATTAAAACCACAGTTCACCACAACAAAAATCAAAGTGCAAAAATTAAATACAAAAAAGTAGTAATAATGAACACAAAAATTTATAGTGGTTTGGTCAACTTGATCTACGTTCACTCCCCAGAGGCGCCCTCTGATTATTGTACTAAACTCAGTGACTCTCCTTTTACCCCCACAATAAGGTGGAGAAGCCTACACAAACCTCCTTTTCACCAACCGTAAGGAAGAGAACCCAACTCCTTTTGCTTCCTCCTAAAGAAGGCAGAGAACCTCAACTCCTTTTACTTCCTCTAGAAATAGGCACAGAACCTTGATCAGTTGCTAAAGTAGACCCCTCTAGAACCCAGAAGGAACTAGCGATGACGATCAGAGAAGATTATGATAAATCCTTACTTGGAGTAAATTGTGAAACCCCTCATAAACTCCCCCTCATAAGATCCTCCCTCTCACTCCCTTACTCTCCATCTCCTCTTGACTCTCTCAGGTTAGGACAACAGTAAAAGATTCCCTCTTGGGTAAAATAAGAGATCTTATATAGAAGACCTTTGGAATAGCTCTTAATTGCAATAAACTAACATTATCATCAAAGATAATCTGGATATCATCCTGTATGATCAGTATGAATTTAGCTCAATCAGCCAGGATGATCTGGGATGATCAGAATGAAATTTTTCATATCATCTAGGATGATAGTATATCATCATGTATGATCAGTTCAATTAGTTGAATATCCTCCAGAACATCACCCTGGATGGATGTCTAGATGATGTAAAAAAAACCTGATCGTCCAGGCCAATCTCACGATCATCTCGAATAATTAGTTCAATTCAGTACATATCATTTAGAGCATCGCTCTCCCTGAATAGAAGCAGGCCGATGTTTGATCATCCAAGCATAACTAAAGTTTTTGAACTGATAGTCCTGGCCGTTCTTGCAATCATCCAGGATGATATGATCAAGTAATCAAACCTTAATTGCTTTCCTTAATTACCAGACTAAATTAGGCATAATTGCATTGCATCGTCCAGGATGATGTCCTGGACGATGCCCCAAAATAAAAGCTTCCTAAATAGATCTGGTGGCTGATTCTTTCTGATTTGATTCTGCCATCTCGGCCGATACAAATATCATCTAGGATGATGTGCTTAATGATGGCTACCTTAACCAGGATGCTCTTATTAGGGTTTCTATTTTTAACTAATTGTCTAGGATGATTTTGGGATTGTCCCGAATGATGTGATCAAAAATAAAAAAACTCTAAAATAGTTAGAAAAATTCCCCCAAGTGTATGTGTGCAAGGTTACTTAGCATCAGGAACCACATCATTTACAATTGACTCAAGAAAAGGAAAAAATTACAAACTGACTCAGACCTAATCTACCCAATCTTGAGCTGGTTCAAATTGTAGTTTGATCTTGTGGACCTGAAATATTAGTAGGTAAGGCAGTCGTAGAGAGACAGAAGTATTTGCTATCATCAAAATTTTATTCCTGAAAATCAGATTGGCAACATAAAGATGTTCCAACGAGTATTTCAAATCATATGG
Organism: Dendrobium nobile; assembly: GCA_022539455.1. NCBI lineage: Eukaryota > Viridiplantae > Streptophyta > Magnoliopsida > Asparagales > Orchidaceae > Dendrobium > Dendrobium nobile. Next base: position 50,267,913 of record CM039719.1, on the reverse strand, counting down.
AAATAGTAGTGATTGAAGCATCACATTTGCAATGATCTTACAAGAAGACACATCAAACAATGATGCACAAAATAATTTCTCCTACATGTGTAAAAGAGCACGAAATAAATACTGAGAATTCTCTTCAATCAAAAAACATTGAAAATCTATACACGGGCAGATACAGTCTTCTCTTCTTCAAGTAGAAGGATTTGAAATACAATGAAAATAAAGATGTGATATGTCCAATTACATTCAAGTGGAATGTCGAAGAACAATCAATTACACCGATCCTCTACAGACACAAGGATTAAATGGCATTATCATAGGAGACCCATCACATATAAGTAAAGGCATCTACAAACAGATGCAGGAGATGCCCCACTCATATAAAATTCCAATTAAAGATGATTATGAATAATATGCATGGATACTACACCATCCCATATTCGACATGTCAATTACAACAAGAGGGATTTGATATGCAAAGAAAATAATAATGTGATACATATAGATGCATTCAAGTGAATTTCAACATACATAGCAACACACCCACTAAAGTTAATGATCAATATTTGACAAATGTGCTGTTAAAGATCAATACATAACTTGGTAGCCTAAATTCACAATTACAAATAGAAATACACCTATTCCAATCATCTCAAGGACTGCAATAATTATTTTGAATGCCTCTCATGATTCTACCAGATGACCCAAACTTCTCTCGATCATTGCAATTGTAATTTTAGAGTAGTAGTCACTACTTTCGAAGTATAAGAAGTTAGTAAGGATACAATCATCCAAGGTTAAAATGATTTATTCTTTATTTAAGCCAATCATAGAAAATGATGATGATGGCATAATCAAGGTGTTATCCACTAATTCTTATATGAGTTCTGGAAAGAGAAAGTTAGATCAAATCATTATGGAGTGAGTGAATCTTAGTTCAACATGTTTCTGAACATTGAGTTATTCCTTGTGTTGCGAATCTAGATTCATGGATTATAATTTTGATGATAACAAATATTTCAGACATTTTTTTTCTACTATTACCCTACCTACTAATAATTTAGGTCCACAATGTCAATTGCAAAGCAAGCCAACTCAAGATTGGGTAGATTAGGACTGAGTCAGCCTATAAGGTTACATCGACTGTTTTTATCTTTTCTTGAGTCAAATATAACAAATTGGGTCTGATGCTAAGTAGTCTTCCACACACACTCAAGGGGAAAATTCTGCCTATTTTAAAGTTTTTTATTTTTTATCATATTGTCCGGGACAATCCAAAATCAACATGGAAGATCAGTTAAAAATAGAAACCCTAATTAGGGCATCCTAGTTAAGGTAGCCAAAATTAAGCAAATCATATTGGACCATACACTTAAATTAGAAATAATCAGTCGCCAACTCTTTTAGGCATGTTATTAATTTTAAATATAATATAGGACATCATCCTAGAAGATGCATTATAATTATTCCTAAATTAGTTTGATGATTAAGGAAAGCAATTAAGGATTTATTGATCGATCATATCATCCTGGATAATCGCAGGATCATCTTAGATAATCAACAAAATAAATCTTAGTTTCTTTTTGGATGACCAGAACAATATTTTAGATGATGTGTATTCATTTGAACTAATCATATGGGATGATTCAAAAATTATTCAGGATGATCAGATATTTTTTCATCATCCAACATGCAAAGTCTAGTAGAATAGAGTGATGGTTTAAATGATACTTGACATTATGAACTAATTGTACTGTATGATATGTATATTATCCAGGACGATCGGAATAAAAAAATCTTTTAATCGTCTAGCCTCCCCCAAATCATCCTAGCTGATTGAGCTAAATTTATACTAATCATACAGAACAATCTGCCGATCATCCTGGATGATCTTTATTGGTTTATTGCAATTTAGGGAAAATTTGAATCCCTTCTATATGAGACCTCTTATTTACTCAAGATTATATCTTTTGTTATTATCCTGATCTTAGAGAGCCAAGAGGAGAGGGAGAGATTGGGAGAGACAGAGAGGATCTTGTGGTGGGGGGGGGGGGGGGGGGGGGGGTTGAGTGTTTCACAAAGGTTGCTCCATGTAAAGACTTGAGTTGTCTTTTCCAGCCATCGTCTCTAGTTCCTTGGAGGTTTTAGAGGGGTCTACTTTAGTGATTGATCGAGGTTCTCTACTTGCTTCAACAGGAAGTGAAAGGAGATGGGTTCTCTGCCTGCTTTAAGAGGAAGCAAAAGGAGTTGGGTTCTCTGCCTCACCAAGGTCGGTAGAAAAGATTTGGGAGTAAAAGGAGAGTCTTTGATTTTAGTGCAATACCCAGAGGACAAGCTCCGAGGAGTGGACATAGGTCATGTTGATCGAGCCACTTTAAAATCTTGTTTGTTCTTTCTTATTGTATTTTTGCATTTAATTTTCACACTTTATTTTCAAGTTAATGATTGTTTAGTTTATGATTTTAAAATTTTTCAAAAGATTGTGATTTTTAAAACACCTATCCCCCCCCCCCCTTCTTGGTTAGCCTTGGGCTATTCATAAGGGTTTAACATCTCTAATGAACTTTCAAGTGGTATCAGAGCGGGATTCATAAAATTGAGTTTTTGAAGACTTTTGAATTTTGATCCATGGCTAACTTTGGTAATCATAATTTTACTGAATGATATTCTATTACCCAACCACCTTTATTTTATAACATATCTTTTGATTTCTGGAAAATACGTATGGCCACATTTTTACAATCTATTAACTATCGCATGTGGATGCTTGTTAATGATGGATATTCACCACTAACTCGTGAAATTAATGTCATCAAAATTGAACTTCCTTTTATCGAATGGACATTTGATGATAGGGATTTAGCACAACTTAATGTAAAATGTGTAAACTATTTTTTCTATGCTTTGAAATCAGAAGATTACATGCGTGCCTCAACTTGTGCTACTAGTAAGGAAATATGGGATATATTACGTATCACTTTTGAAGGCACAAATGAAGTTAAATAATCTAGGTTGAATATCTTACTGTATTACTACAAACTTTTTTGCATGAAACCTAGTGAATCGATATCTGACATATATATTAGGTTTACTCAAATTGTCACCTCACTACATGCCCTAGGAAGATAACTCACTAACTATGAAAAAGTTAATAAAATTTTGAGATATTTACCTTCTTCCTTTGATGCTAAGATTACTATAATAAATGAATCCAAAGACTTGAATATTTATTCTATTAATAACTTACTTGGATCACTCATTGCTTACGAGCAAGGAGTGAACCAAAGACAACCTGATGTAGGTGAGAAAAAGAAAGAGAAAACTGTGATCCTGAAGGTTAACAATATGAATACTGATTCTTCGGGATCTGAAAGTGATGATATTTTTTTAATCACTAGGCAATTCAAAAGATTTCTAAGGAAGAAACAAAAGCACCATCTGAAATGGAATAAAGGTAAGGGTAGCAAAAATTTTAAAAGTTCTTTTGATATAAATTATTTTGAATGCAGGAAGTTGGGACATGTGAAAGCTGATTGTCTTACACTTAAGGCTCACCCCAAGCAAGGAGAAGGGTGAGGAGAAACCCAAGTTTAGTAAGGACAAAAAGTGATTTCAAAAGGCATTCTGAGCAAATTCTGTATCTGACTCCTCTGAGACAGAAGTTGAGGAGAAGACTATAAACTTGTGTTTGATGAAAGACGATCATCTTGGTCAGTCTAACTAAGAAGAGGTATGTGAACTAACCTACAATCAATTACTTAATATTTCTAAAAAAATTCATGCATTATTTAGGAAACTTAAGAAATTGCATGCTAGCATATAAATAGAATTTTTAACTTTGTAAAAAGAGCATGAAGTTTTACTTAAAAATCACTCTATACGTGATATCAATCACATGTCATTACTTAATGAGTTTGATGAGTTAAATAAAAAACATTTTGAGCTGGTCATTGAGCATGAATCATTGAAAGCATCCCACACTACACTTGAAAATGATTTTAAAACATATATTGATGAATGTGAAAGTAGGGAATACTATTTGAAAGTTAATAATGTTGTTTTAGAAAGTACAAACTTATTATTTAAAGCTGAATTGAAAGCACTTGAGAAAAATAGGACTCCACCCACACCTGAATATTTTTTCAATTCTCATCCAAAGACAAAAAATTTGAAACTTATGAAAAGGCACTATAACCTGAATAGATTAGATAACTCCTTTCCTAGTGTTAGATATTTTTCATGTAGCATGCTAGGACACATTTCACACACTTGCACTTTTCACCATAGTACACATTGGGTGTGGAGACCCAAATTTTATAATTCACAGCATAACCCACATGCATTGCATTTTTCATTCCATAAGAAGGGGCCCAAACTTGTTTGGGTTACTAAATCTAATATTTGATGATTTTGTAGGAGTGCTCTCATATAAGATCTCGTGAGAGCATGTGGTACCTGGACAGTGGATGCTCACGATACATGACTAGAGATGTCAATCAATTTATTTTGCTGAACGCTAGGTCACTCATGGAGACAAAACCACCAGAAAAGTGGTGGGTATAGGTATAATCTAAAACTCTAAGAACCTTTTGATTGAAAATAATTTTCTTATAGATGGACTAAAACACAACTTTCTCAGCATCAATCAGCTTTGCGATAGGGGCTTTATCATAATTTTTTTTGCAAATACATGCATTTCTAGCTTCAGTAATAACACTATTCTGTATGAAAAAAGGATTAACAATATTTACATGATTGATTTCAATAATATTGAATATGCTGCTTCATTTTGCTTAATAAATGTCATTGAAGAGTCTTAGTTGTGGCATAGGAGGTTATGTCATGCTAGTAAGAAAACCCTTAGGAGAGTGACCCAAAAAGACCTAGTTAGAGGTGTCCCCAAGCTTAAATTTACTAAAGAACACATGTGTGGTGCCTGTCAACTAGGGAAGAAAGTTCAAACCTCTTTCCATTCCATTAAATACATTAGCACCTCTAGACCTTTAGAAGTCCTTCACATGGATTTGTTTGGACCCATTAGCATTGCCATCTTGGGGGAAAAAGTCTATGGATTTGTGATTGTCGATGACTACTCGAGGTTTATCTAAATTAGATTTTTATCATAGAAGAGTGAGTCTTTTGATGAATTTAGATCCTTCTCCACTTAGATTAAAAAAAAAGCTAGGTTGTGAGATCTTGACCATCCATAGTGATCATGGTGGAGAGTTTGGAAATAAGATATTTGGAGATTTTTATAAGGATAAAGATATTAGTCACAAATTCTCAGCTCCAAGGATCCCTTAGTAAAATGGGATTGCTGAAAGGAAGAACAAGACCTTAGTTGAAGCCGCTAGAGCCATGCTTGTTGAGTATTCACTTCCAAAATACTTTTGGACTGAAGCGATAAATACAGTTTATTATGTGTTAAATAAGGTGAATATTAGAGTGAAACTAGATAAGACATCCTATGAGATCATTAAGGGTAAAACACCAACCTTTCCCACCTCCATATATTTGGCTATAAGGTTTTCATTCTTAATAATGGGAAGTCACCCTTTGGTAAATTTGACCCAAAATCTAATGAAGGAGTGTTCTTAGGATATTCAAGTGTTGAAAAATTCTTTAGTGTGTTTAATAAGAGGACTTTGGTGATGGAGAAAATTATTCATGTAGTGTTTGATGAATATGATCCTAAGAAGTCTACAGTTGAGGATGAAGATGAAGTTGGAGAGATTACCCAAGGAGTTAAAAATTTGGAGAATAGGGTAGAGCCTCAAAACACTGAGGAGTAGTTGAGATTACCCAAGGAGTAGAAAATGCAAATCTGGATGAAAGGGTAGAACCTAGAAACACTTTGCCTAGAGATTTGAGATATTCTTCGATTCATCCTAAAGAACTGATCTTAGGAGACCATTCTGTAGGTGTTAGAACTATGCATTGACTTAGGAAGAAAGTGAACCACTCTACCTTTATCTTAATGACATAACCCATCAACATCAATCAAACCCTGTTTGATGAATTTTGGATCTTAGCCATGCAAGTAGAACTTAACCAATTTGTGAGGAATGATTTTTTGGAGTTAGTAGAAAGACCTAAGAATCAAAGTATAGTGGGAACTAAATGGGTCTTTAAGAATAAAATGAATGATTTTGCTGTGGTGGATAGGAATAAGGCGAGATTGGTGGCTAAGGGTTACAAACAAATAGAAGGGATTGATTTTGAGAGACCTTTTCCCATATAGCTAGATTAGAAGCCATTAGAGCTCTACTATTCTTTTCATGTTATAAGGGATTTAAGTTTTTTCCAAATGGACATCAATAGTGCCTTTTTAAATGAGGTAATAAAAGAGGATGTATTTATAGAGCAACACCTTAGTTTTTAGAGTTCCAAATTTCTCAATCATGTTTATAAATTAAAAAAGGCCTTATATGGATTAAAATATACACCTATAGCTTGGTATGAGAGGCTTAGCACATTTCTACTTAAGAGGGAGTTTGTTAAGGGAAGCGTAAACACCACACTATTTCTAAGGAAAGTTAGAGATGAGTTACTCATTATTCAAATCTATATTGATGATATACTTTTTAGATCTTATGATAAAAAGTTATGCGATGATTTTTCTAAAATAATGAGTAAGGAATTTGAGATGAGTATGATGAAAGAGTTGTCTTACCTTTTAGGATTTAGCATAAGACAGATGGATGATTGAACCTTTTTAAACCAAACAAGAATATTAAGGACATCTTGAAGAAATATGAAATTGATAAAGCCAAGCCAATAAATACTAAAAGTACTACGAGGTGCGCCAAGAGGGGGTGAATTGGAAATTTTTGTAATAAAGTAACAATCCTAAGCCGGAGATCTAATTTTTTTGTTTTTAAATTTTAAATGAAAACTTAATTTGATGCAAAAGTGACTAATCAGAACATGATTACAATAATATGTGGTGAAATTTTAAATCACAAAATAAAGATCTAGAATATAATCTTCACCAAGCAATTATAGCAAATATAAGATGCAAAATATAAGTAAAGTGCAGTAAATTGAAAATCACACTATAAGATTTATATTGGTTCGGTCACTTGACCTACATCCACTCCCCGGAGTCCTCTACTCTGGGAATTTCACTACTCAAAAGTAATTCTCCTTTTGTCCCCATAACAAGGCAGAGAAGCCTTTACAAACTCTCACTTTCACCATCCCCAATTTGGCAGAGTACCAAGCGTTATGTCACCCTCCCGGTAAAGGCACTGAACCTTCTCATCTTTCTCTCTGAGAGAAGGCAGAGTACCATAGAGAAAACTGACCTAGAAGAATCTCCCCTTTAGAAAGCTTCCCATAAGATCTTCTCAGGCCATAGGAGGAGCAAGAGTGTAGCAGGCTTGGAGCATCTGTGTGATCTCTCTCACAAATTCACCATATCCTTCATCTAATAAATGCAAAATCTTCTCAAGTAGCTCTCTCTCAATATGTCCCCTTCTTGTCACGTTTCTCTCTCATTAGTTCTTTCAAAAGATAGAAGATTCATATATAAATCATGTTGAGTTAGTTGCAACTTAGTTTTTCAATTATTGATATTCTTGCAACATGTATATTTTTTATGATTCCCGAATATTATTATTTTGTTTACAAATTCTCCTAACATATTTTAGAAGTATTATTTTTTTGTTTGTGTGTACTAACATTTAAGGAAAATCATACTCCTAATTATTGAAGACTTCAAATCAGATTTTATTAGGGTTTATTGTAAATTATGTCTATGTTTTTAATTTTATTGAGTCTGAGAGAGTGTGATTATAATTGAGTAATTGTGCACTCACACACTGGAGAAGTGTTTAAAATTATAATTTTTTAAACTAATCATACTGTACGAACTCTTTTTGTATAGGATGATATATTCAATTATTTTCCCCTTCAAGTAGACAAATGAACTACATGTAAAAAACTTTTCTAAGTGCGGATAATATTGTACGAAGCCTTCATCGTACATACGCCATTTAGAGTAAAAAAATGTGAGGTCCCTTTTTGTCAAGACGAACTTGAGAATTTTTTGAATAGATTATACCGTACGATGTCATCATTATACGTACGCGGTTCAGAGTACAAATTGGATGGGTCCCTTTTTGTCCAGACGAACTCTAAATTTTTTGAATGGATCGTACCATATGATGTCATCATCGTACGTACACCGTCTAGAGTATGAATTGGACGGGCCCCTTTTCATCCAGACAAACTTGAGAATTTTTTGAATGGATCATACCGTACGATGTCGCTATCGTATGTATGTCGTTTATAGTACAAAAATGTGTGTTCTCTATTCATCCCGATGAAGATGAAAAATTTTCTAGCTATTTGTACAGTACGAACTTGATTCAAACTAGACGATCATCGTGTATGAAGTCATTTTGTATAGATTCACAAAAGGTTTGTACGTAGTAGTTTTTGAACTATTCGTATATATAAACATATAATCATATTATATGATCGTATACGCTCAAAATTGAAAATTTCAGTTTACTGGATGGTTTTTTCGTGTCTTTCATATAAAAGGTCCTTTAAAACTAACATAAAAAAATTCCTTCATAAATTTTTAAGAGCAAGTAAAATAGAGAGTGAGAGAGTGTTTGAGAGACATTTCTTGCAAGTGGAGTGTGAAGGGTTTACAAGGTTACTCAAAGGTAAGGATCTCTTTATGTTTTTCATGATCACTCTTCCTTTCTTTTTTCTAGTTGCTTGTGAGAAGATCTTTGAAGAAGATTTGGTACTCTGTGGACACTTAGAGAGTGTGAACAGATGATGGTACTCTGCAAACACTTGGAGGGTGTGAAAGGATGACGGTACTCTATCGATAATTAGAGGGTGAGAAAGGATGACGGTTCTCTACCGACACTTGAAGATTGTGAAAGGATGATGATTCTCTGTCACACTAGGGATTGGTGGAAGAAAAAATTTGTAAAGACTTCTCCCCCTTGTTGTGGGGTCAAAAGGAGAGACACTTTGGAAATAGTACAATACTTGAAGAGGGAGTCTTCAGGGAGAGGATGTAGGTCATGTTTGACCAAACCATTATAAATCTTTGTGTCTTTTATTTTTCGTAATTTAATTTTTTTAATTTTGTTCTTGTGGTTGAAAATCTTTTTCAAAAAGATAATCATTTTTAGAAATTAATCAAAATGCTTTTCTAACAAAAATAAAAAAAAATTAAAAAAAAAAAACAATTCAATAAGTGGTATTAGAGCTTTGTTTAAAAACTATAAGTTTAGAGTACTTTTTGAAAAATAAGAATGGCTACTTTTAGAAACTAAAACACACCTAAAGGGTATTCGATCACTAGAACTCCATTATTTGACAATATCCCTTTTGATTTTTGAAAAACACGCATGTCTGCATTTCTACAATCACTTGATTATCACATGTGGATCTTAATACAAGTAGGGTATACTAGGCCAAGAAGACTAGTAGATGGTGTTAGAATTAAAATATCCTTTGCTGATTGGACTGTAGAAGAATATAACTTAACACATCTAAATGCAAAATATTTAAATAGTTTCTTCTTTGCACTTAAGTCAGAAGATTACATGCTGGTTTCCACTTACAAAAGTGGAAAGGATATTTAGGATAGGCTTTGTATTACTTATGAAGGGACTAATGAAGTAAAATAATCTAGATTAAATATCTTACTCATGATTATGAATTATTTTTCTTGAAACCCTATAAATTCATTTCTGAAATGTACAAAAGATTTACTCAAATAGTCACTTCTTTACATGCATTAGGTAGTGAATTAACGAATGCTGAAAATGGTCAATAAAATTCTTTATTATTTGCCTACTACTTATGATGTTAAAATAATTATGATTATAGAGTCTAAGGATTTAAATGTTTACTCTATTGATAATCTTCTTGGATCACTAATTCCTTACGAGCAAGGAGTGAGTCAAAGGAAGATTGATGCAGGAGAATAGAGAAAGGAGAAGAACATAGCACTGAAAGTGGATGATTTGAAGAGTGATCCATCACAACCTGAGGATGAGGATGACATTGCCCTGATGATAAGGCAACTAAGGAGTTTTCTTAAAAGGAAGCAAATGAGACACCAGCAATGGAACAAAGGTAAGTTTCACAAAAATGTTAAGATTTCTAATGATGTGATTTGCTACGAATACAAGAAATCTGGACATATAAAATTAGAATGCCCAAATATAAAAGCCAGTCCTAGCAAGGAGAAGGTAGAGGAGAAAGAAAATGTAAAGAAGAGCAAGAAGAAATTTTATAGAGCTTTTCGGACAGACTCAGCATCATATTCATCAGAAATAAAAAAGGAGAAGGAAGTCACCAACCTGTGTTTAATGTACGATAATCTTGATCAGTCAGATCAAAAAGAGGTATGTTTCTTAACCTATTATGAATTATTAGAAGCTTCTGAAAGAATACATGATGCATATTGAAAACTAAAGAAAATGAATGCTAGACTGAACCTAGAATTATAGGAGTTACAAAAAGAGCATAACACCCTTAGGAAAGATCACGCACAGATAGATAATAACCACATGTGTTTACTTGATGAAATATATAAATTGAATAAATAGAATGATCTTCTAAAATCATCCTACATTAAATTAGAAAAAGAATTTAAGGATTTTAAGGATGAACCTAAGAATAGATAGCACTATCTGAAATAAGATAACATTATGTTAGAATATACAAATTCATTTCTTAGAGTGATAGTGAAAGCTCTTGTGGAAAATAGGATACCCCCAACACTTGAAGATTTTATTAATCCTATTTTGAGGTCAAAGGTTTTAAAACCTAGGAAAAGTCATGTTCATTATTAGAGATTGAAAAACTCATTTCTTGGAGTTAAATATCTTACATAAGGGATGATTGGGCATATATCACATACTTGTACTTTACATAGAAAAACGCATTTAGTGTGGAGACCTAAGATACATAAACTAAGTCATATCATATATGCATCTATTTTTAATTTACTAAAAGGAGAACCCAAACTTATTTGGGTTCATAAGTCTAACATTTTATTGTTTTGTAGGTAAGCTCTCATACAAGACATCGTGAGAACATTTGGTACCTAGACTGGAGATACTATATAATTTATATCACTGGAAGCCAAGAATGGAGGCAATGTTACATTGGGAGATAACACCACTATGAAAGTGGTTGGCACAGGTATGATCAAAAAATTGCAAAAAAAATTCATAGAGAATGTATTACTTATTGAAGGGTTAAAGCATAATTTATTAAGTATTAACCAGATATGTGATAAAAGTTATAGTGATAAATTTTTTTCCACTAGTTGCATATTAAGCCTAAATGAAAATAATGTATTGCATGGAATTAGGGTAAACAATATTTATATACTAGATTTCAATTGTATTAAAACTCCTAATGATTTTTGTTTAAAAATAATTTTTGATGAATCATGATTATGGCATAGGAGACTCTGTCACGCTAGCATGAAAAACCTTAGAAAAATTATCCAAAAGGATTTGGTTAAATGTATATCAAAACTAGACTTTATTAAGGATCACCTATGTGATGCATATCAACTAGGAATAGGTGAAGTCCTCCTTTCATTCCAATAAGAATCTTATAATTAGTAAACCATTAGAGATTATACATATAGATCTTTTTGGACTGGTTAGCACTGCAAGTTTAGGAGGGAAGGTGTACGAATTTGTGATAGTGATCATTTCTCAAGATTCACGTGGGTTAAATTTTTATTTCATAAGAGTGAATCATTTGAGGAATTTAGAGATTTTTTGACTTGGATTCAGAGGAAACTAAGGAGTGAAATTTTAATAATTTAAAGTGATCATGGAGGTGAATTTGAAAATAAAAAAATTTAGGAATTTTTTTAAAGAATTTGGTATTGATCATAATTTTCTTGCACCTAGGACCCCTCAGCAGAATGGGATAGTAAAAAAAAGAACAAAATATTAATTGAACCCATTAGAGCCATGTTGTCAGAATATTCACTTCCTAAATATTTCTATGCTGAAGTGGTTAGTACTATAAGTTATGTTTAGAATAGGGTGAACATTAGATTGAAATTGAATAAAATACCCTATGAGCTTCTTAAGGAGAGAACACCTAACTAGTTATATTTGCATATTTTTTGATGTAAGATGTTTATTCACAACAATGAAAATCTTCTTTAGAAAAATTTTATCCAAAATTACATGAAAGAATTTTTCTAAGTTACTCTAGTGTTGGGAAATCTTTTAGAGTGCTTAAAAAAAAATTCGGTAGTTGAGGAGATCACACATGTTGTATTTGATGAATCTGGTATTATGAAAAAGCCAATTTTGGAAGAGGATGATTTAGAAATTAACTCCCAAAAGATTGAGAAAATTAATTTGGAAAAAAAATTTAGAGATAGAAAACTCTTTGCTTAGAGATTTGAAATTTTCTAAAAACCACCTTAAGGAATTGATTTTAGGTGAACCGAGTGAGGGTGTTAGGACTAGGCATGGACTTAGCAAAGAAGTTAATCATTCTGCCTTTATTTTAATAATAGAACCCACAAATGTAAATCAAGCACTTTTGAATAAATTTTAAATTTTGGTACAAGAAGAATTAAATTAGTTTGTAAGGAATGATGTTTGGGAATTGATTACAAGGCCAAAGGATTAAAGTGTAGTTGGAACTAAGTGGGTATTTAAAAATAAAATGAATGACACAGAAGTTGTTGTTAAAAATAAGGCTAGATTAGTGGCTAAGGGGTATAATCAAATTGAAGAGATTGATTTTAAGGAGACTTTTTCCCCTGTAGCGAGACTTGAAGCAATCAAGGTTTTGTTAGCTTTTTTCTGTTTTAGATAATTTAAATTGTATCAAATGGATGTTAAAAGTATTTTTTTGAATGGGGTGATACAAGAGGATGTTTATGTTGAACAACCTCCATGTTTTCAAAATTCAAAATTCCCTAATTATGTTTTTAAATTAAAAAAGGCATTATACAGATTGAAATAAGTACCTAGGGCTTGATATGAGAGGTTAAGAACTTTCCTATTAGAGAGATCTTTTGAAAGGAAGTGTGGACACCACTCTCTTTTTGAAGAAATTGGGAGATGATATACTCATTGTTCAGATTTATGTTGATAATATCATTTTTTGATATTCTAATAAAAATCTTTGAGATGATTTTTTCAAAATAATGAATAGTAAATTTAAGATGAGTCTAATGGAAGATCTTAGTTATTTTCTTGGTTTTAGCAGTTAGCAAATTAAGGATGGAATATTTTTTAGTCAGTCAAAGTATGTTAAGGACATCCTCGAGAAGTATGAAATTGATAATGTTAAACCAGTTAGTATACCTATGGTTTCTCAGTTCAGTTGGATAAGGACTCAAAGGGAAAATTTATTGATCAAAAGAAATTTAGAAGAATTATTGGACCTTTACTTTATTTGACAACTTGCAGACCAGATATTATGTTTAGTATTTGTTTTTATGCTAGATTTTAATCAGATCTAAAAGAATCATATTTGATAGCAGTAAAAAGGATTTTGAGATATCTCTTGGGAACTCAGAACTTAAGGATTTGGTATCCTAAGTACAGCCCTTTATTTGAAATTATTTAATATTCAGATTCAAAATTTGTAGGTTGTAGGATTGATCGAAAGAGTATATCTAGAACTTGTCAATTTATAGGAAATTCTTTAGTTTTTTGGTCCAATAGAAAATAGAATTATGTAACTTTATCTACTGCAGAAGTTGAATACCTTGTCTTAGGAAGGTGTGTGGCACAATTCCTTTGGATAAAATAATACTTGATTAATTTAAGATTTACAATAGGAACTATACCAATTTATTGTGATAGCACAAGTGCGATTTGTATTTCAAAAAATCCTATTCATCATTCTAGAACAAAACATATAGATATAAGATATTATTTTATTAGGGATCATGTATCCAAATGAGAAATTGAATTGAATCATGTTTCAACTAAAAATCAATTTGCAGATATTTTTCCAAAACCACTAGCCTTTGATACTTTTAGCACATTAAGAATAAGGTTAGGTGTTATCAACCTCAATGCTTAAATAAAATCTTCTGCAAACTTATATTTCCTATGTGTATTTTATTATTTTTTAGTATTAATGTTTTGGTTGTGTGTGTGTTTTTAGATTTTGGTTTTGTTGTTTTGTGATGTGTTTGATTTGGTCATGTATCATATATTAAAAGTTTTGTTTTTAGTTTTTCATGTTGAATTTTCTAAGTGTTATATTCGTCATGTAAGAAAGTATTTTCATACTTTATGAATTTTGTAGCATGTCTATTATCTTAGAGATGATTGCGTTAAAATTTTGATTTTGTCATATATATATATATATATATATATATATATATATATATATATATATATATATATATATATATATATATATATATATATATATATATATATATATCATATTGTATGATATAATCATCATCCTATACGATCTGTATATTTTCTTCTATATGCACATAGACAGTTATCCGAGTAGTATGAGTTATTATAATTGATCGTGCGTATGAAATTTTATTTCATACATATAAACCATGTGTCATTCTCTATGGGGGACAAACCTAACTGTCATTAAAATTATCTTAAATAAATGATCATCCCGGACGAATACATATTCGTTTGTAGGATCGAATGGTCAAAAAGCTTGTATAAAAGGATGCTTCGTAAATTATGTGATTACAAAAATTCTTTTCTTTTTGGACATTATCATTCGTCCATACGAAACGTTTTTCGTCCCATACGATCATAATATCGTACGTACAAATCTATTTTTGTATTGTACAAATGGTCATTTTTCTTTAAATATGAGGGCTATTGAATTTATTTTCATTCACTCAAACAACCTCTATGAATTCTTCTCAATCTAGGAATGCCAAGTTCTAGCAAGCGTGGTAGAGTTTCTAAGGGTTCATCTTCCAAGAGTTGGGAATGACAAATTTCTATCTAGAAGTAATGAGGATTCCGTCTACAGGTTTATAGCTTCCAAAATCACTCCCTCTAGACTACTAATTCAAGATGATATTCACTTTCAAGTAATGCCTCTCTTTGCCTCAACCCAATTCGCCTTCATTTTGACTTTGATCCATGCGTATCATAAAGAAATTTTT
Source organism: Dendrobium nobile (assembly GCA_022539455.1). Lineage (NCBI taxonomy): Eukaryota > Viridiplantae > Streptophyta > Magnoliopsida > Asparagales > Orchidaceae > Dendrobium > Dendrobium nobile. The sequence continues at coordinate 50,252,786 of CM039719.1, read as the reverse complement.
CACTACTTCTTAGTGAATATAAGTTTTAGTGAGGATGAGAGTAGGATAAAATATTATGTCTAAAAGAAATTTGTAGAAATCACTAAGGAAGATCTTGGAACTTTGTTATACCTAAGGACTATAGGGACTAGTGTACACACTATGACGTCTAAATCTTACTATGATTGGTCTAAAATAAACAAAACTCTTAGAGGGGTTACTCAAGTTGGTCACTTAGCTAGAGTCTACACTTTAAATCAAAATGCCAGGATCATCCAACATGTTTTTAGAAACTCAATAATTCCTAAAGCTGATGATCACATAAATATGACTCCTCTTCTGTCCACTATAAACTATTTGATCATGACTGGACAACCAATTGATGAAGGATAACTTATTCTAGATTACATTCAAAACCTTTCTGAGATTGGGTTTCCTTCTTATAGGAGGAAGAAAAATATTGCTCTAGGACACTTAGTGACATATATCTTATAAAAGAAATACAATATTGTTCTTCCTAAAATTTGCACTGAAAATACTAATATACTTCACTGATGCCTCTTTTCTGTCACTTTTTGGGAGAAATAAGAATTCTAGTGAAGATACTGAGGGTGAAGGGGGAGCACCTGCACCTGCTTAGGGACCTAACTTTTAGGAGATGGTCCAGCATTTTGATCGGATGGAGAGTCACTTTGATCAAATTCAGACTCACATAAACCAGCAGGATGCACGGTACCAACAAGACATGGGATGGATCCAAGGTCAGTTTGACTCTGTGAACACAAATATAGCTATGATGAATAGCTATTTCTCAGTCTTCAACTAACCTCCTCCTCTAGACCAGGGACCTTCAGAGTTATAGTTGTATTTCTTTGTAGTTACTGTTACCAGTTCTTTCCATATGTGACGATTTTAGTGTTTATGTCTTTCTGTTGTTCTTATCTTTGTTTAGATTTGTACTGATATTGTGTTATTTTTATGATTATGATGTTTAATATCAATAGCCTTAATGTATCCAATCCTTATTTGATATTAATAAAAGATGTCTTGTTTTGATTAGTTGTTTTTGTTCCTTGTTTAAAATTTGAGTTTGCGTATATGATAACCATATTCTAATTGATCTAAAAGTGTTATAAATTAACTTGCATTACAAAATTAATTTTATTATGAAATCTAATTTTTTCAAAAATTTAAGTTTACTTATAACTCAATCAAGTTAAGGAAATCAATCTCATGTTCTTTTTAGGAAAACAAAATTTGAATATTATTATTGCAATTTTCGATATCTTATTATTTTTTATTTCTCTTTTCAATATAATTATTTTTGTAAATAGAGAAGTTTGATTTTAGATTATTTATTTTGGAAAGATCAATTAAAAAATATATATATCAAAAGGAAATGTACAATGTGTACAAAAATTAAAAGAATGCGCAATGGTTCGCAAAATAAAAAAAGAGGCATAAAATTAGCCCAAATATAAAAAGATGTACAAAGTGTGCCACAAATATTTTGAAAAGATGAGCAATGTCATCAATTGAATATGTTCTTTTCTCTATCATTTAATTTTTATTTCAAATCATTCTAATTTTCAATTATATTTTATTTTGAAAAATGAAATTAACTAATCTTCATTTCATCACTTTTGCAATAATTCTCATTATCTAATTGCCTAGAATACTTCATGACTTTGATCAATTTTTTTCTTATCTAACTTATGCTTTAATTTAATTCTTTTGAATAATTCTTTTTCATCTAATGGGAATTATCTTTGTTATTGTAACTCTACTTCACTCTCTTTCAAGATCAATTATTATGGTTTCTCATATGACTTATTTCATTTCAATCTTTTTTTCTCTTTTTTTTGTTGTCAAATGGGGGAGTAATATTATTTTGTATGTTATATTATTTTTTAGATTTCTTATGTATTTGTATTTTTTGTTTTTGTATTTATTATTTTTATGTTTCTTGTGTTTGTTGTTTGTGTTTAAAAATAAAAAAAAATTGTGTGATCTTCATAGAATTTCCCTGTATTCACTTGTTTATTCTTTTAGGGGGAGCTAAGGAGAAATTTAGGGTATACATGTTAACTCAAACAATAATTATTTTTCTTTTATCAAAAAGGGGGAGATTGTTGAGTTAGTTGCAACTTAGTTTTTCGATTAATGATATTCTTGCAACATGTATATTTTTTATGATTGCCGAATATATTATTTTGATTAAAAATTCTCCTAACATATTTTGGAAGTATTATTTTGTTGTTTGTGTGTACTAATATTTCAGAGAAATCATACTCTAGATTATTGAATACTTTAAATTAGATCAAATTAGAGTTTATTATAAATGAAGTCTATATTTTTAATTTTATTGAGTCTGAAAGAGTGTGATTGTAATTGAGTAATTATGCACACACACACATTGGGGGAGTGTTTAAAATTGTAATTTTTTAAATTAATCGCACGGGATGATATGTTCAGTTATTTTCTATTCAAGTAGACAAACGAACTGCAAATAGAAAATTTTTCTAAGTGTGGATCATACTATACGAAGCTTTCTTCATACATACGCCGTTCAGAGTACAAAAATGTGAGGTCCCTTTTCGTCCAGTTGAACTTGAGAATTTTCTGAATGGATCGTACCTTACAATGTCATCATCGTACGTATGCCGTCAAGAGTATGAATTGGATGGGTCCCTTTTAGTCTAGACGAACTCTAAATTTTCTAAATGGATCATACTGTACAATTTCATCATCGTACGTATGTCATTCAGAGTACAAATTGGATGGGTCCCTTTTTGTCCAAACGAACTTAAGAATTTTCTCAATGTATCGTACCGTACGATGTCTTCATCGCACGTACGCTATCCAGAGTACAAAATTGTGGGGTCTTTCTTCGTCTCAATGAAGATGAAAATTTTTCTAACTGTTCTTACAATATGAACTGGATTCATATTGGACAATCATCGTGTACAAAGTCATTTTGTACAGATTCATAAAAGGCTCGTACGTAACAATTTTTGAACTATTTATATGTACGAACATATGATCATATACGCTCAAAATTAAAATTTTTAGTTTACTGGATGATTTTTTCCGTGTCTTGCATATATAAGATCCTTTAAAACTGACATAAAAAGAGTCATTCTTTGTAAATTTTTAAAAGCAAGTGAAATAGAGAGTGTGGGAGAGTGTTTGAGAGAGATTTCTTGCAAGTAGAGTGTGAAGAGTTCACAAGGTTACTCAAAGGTAATGATATCTTTATGTTTTTTTGTGACCACTCTTCCTTTCTTCTTTCTAGTTGCTCATGAGAAGATCTTTGAAGAAGAACTGGTACTCTACTGATACTTAGAGAGTGTGAACAGATGACGGTACTCTGCCAACACTTGGAGGGTGTAAAAAGACGATGGTACTCTGCCGACACTTGGAGGGTGTGAAAGAATGACAGTTCTCTGCCGACACTTGAAAAGTGTGAACAGACAACAGTTCTCTGCTGACACTTGAAGAGTGTGAAAGGATGATGGTTCTCTACCACACTAGGGATTGGTGGAATAAAGAATTTGTAAAGGCTTCTCCACCTTGCTGTGGGGGCAAAAGGAGAGACATTTTAGTAATAGTGCAATACATGAAGAGAGAGTCATCATGGAGTGGATGTAGGTCATGCTTGATTAAATCACTATAAATCTTTGTGTTTTTTATTTTTCGTAGTTTATTTTCTGTAATTTTGTTATTGTGGTTGAAAAGCTTTTCAAAAAGATAATCATTTTTAGAAATTAATCAAAACAATTTTTTAACAAAAATCTAAAAGAATTTTTTAAAATACCAATTCACCCCCCCTCTTGGTTAGCCTTGGGACAATAGCTTAGATTTAACAACCTATAAGAAATTAACAAATCAGACTATAAGAAACCCTAAATTTTCAATTTAGTCGTTTATGTTCATACAGTACGATCCAAGATCGTATAGTACGATCAGTTCAAAATAGCCTTCATGCTGGTATGATGAAATACGAATAGGCAATTTCTCTGAACAATATCATATAGTACGATACAACATCGTCCAGTACGATATGTTATTTTCCTTCTGTTCGTACAGGATGAATGTTGGGATGACCAAAACTTGTCCCTGTTCATCATCTGGTATGATCCCCTTCGTACAGTATAATCTGTAAAAGCTTCAAGTCGTCTGGTATGATGCTCACATCATCTAGTATGATTAGTTCAAAAATTAAGAGATCATCTAGTATGATGTTTGGGATGATCAAAAATAACCTCGATTAATCATACAGTACAAACAATGTCATACAATATGATCACCAATCAATAATTAATCCTTGATTTAATTGACTAATCACATGGGTTAATTTAAGTAAATATTTAAATATTTGTACTGTACGATTTGATCGTACAGTACAATTAGTTCAAATTTTAAGATTTAAAAACTTACATAAATTAATATGGTAGCTAGGGCTTCAAATTAGAAATGCATCGTACAGTACAATCATAATCGTACATTATGATTAATTCACAGGTAGCACTTGAGCTGCAGTAGTTCGTACCGTATAATTTAAAATCATACAGTTCCATCTACAGAGAGTTAAAAAATATTTTTCACTTAAAAAAACTCTCTCCTATATATGTGCATGGTTGCTCAATTTGCATACACTTTGTGGCCAAACTCAAGAAAATAAAACAAAAAGATAAAATGAAAATACAGAGTTACAGACTTCACATCATATTCTACCCAGTCTCGAGTCTTATATTATCTTAAGAAATATTTGATCTCCCTGAAATGTTAGCACTCACAGACAAGAGCAATATCAAAATATTCAATAAATAATGAGATAATTTAAATCGACATTATTTGCATCATCAAAATCTCATGCTAGGGGTCATGGACTACAATAAATACTCCCATAAGCTCCAGTGTTCAGTTGGATAAGGACTCAAATGGAAAATTTATTGATCAAAAGAAGTGTAGAGGAATAATTGGATCACTACTTTACTTGACTACTAGCTGACCTGATATAGTATTTAGTGTTTATTTTTGTGCTAGATTTCAAGCTGATCCTAAAGAATCCCACCTGACTGTAGTTAAGATAATCCTTAAATATCTCTTAGGGAGTCAAAACTTATGAATCTATTATCCTAATCATAGCACTTCTTTTGAGATTATTAGATAATCTGATTTTGATTTTACAAGATGTAGGGTGGATAGAAAGAGCACTTCTGGTACTTACCAATTCATAAGATAGTCCTTAGTCTCCTGATCTAATAAAAAACAAAACTCTGTTGCACTTTTCATTACTAAAGTTGAGTACATTACCTTAGGAAGTTGTATGGCCTAAGTCCTTTGGCTGAAGCAACAAATTCTTGATTTAGGATTACCTATATGCATAATTTTAATCCTTTGTGACAACACTAGTGTCATTTGCATCTCTTAAAATTCTATCCAATATTCAAGGACCATACACATTGACATAAGGTATTACTTTATTAGGGACCGTGTTACCAAAAGGGAATATTAGTTACACCAAGTGGCAACTGAAAATCAATTAGCTGATATCTTTACTAAATCACTAGCCTTTAACACATTCAGCATTTTAAGGATAAGATTGGGTGTGATTGACATAAATGCATGAATTTGATGCTTTCTAAATTATAAATTTTATATATCTTATTTGTCTTTGTTTTCTATTCTTTCTTGTATTTTTAGTTTTTAAGTGTTAATTTTATTTGCTTCTATTTTCCATATTTTTATTTCTAATGTTTCAGCTTTTCTTTCAGTTTTTTTTTTTTGTCACTGCTGAAATGATATTTTATATCTTTTTTTTAAAAAAAAAATTGTACTCAATGATTGACATCCCCAAATCAGTTAAAGGGAGAAACACCGTAACTATTTCCTTTCCTCTGACTCCTTTTAGCGGTGTAATTTTTTTCTAAACAAAAGTCTATCTCAAATTAACAACTGAACTTTGCAATTGATATATTTTTTAACTTGTTATAGTAATCTATCTTATATAAATAATAATTAAAGTCATTAAATCACTTTCAAGCTTTCGTAATCTTATCGTTGCATTTATCATATAATTTTATTTCTGCTTTGTGGTTTACTCTTTCTTATATTAGAGAGTGAGTTCTTCTTCTCTAATATTTGGAAGATATTCTCACAATTGAGAGTATTTAAAAGTTTCGAAAAAGAACTAGCTTGCAAAAATGATAAGAGGCATAAAATGAGCCCTAAAAGAAAAAAATAAAAAAGATGCATAAAAATCGCCAAAAGAATTGAAAGATACACAAAATGTATAAAAAATTAAAAGATGCGCAAAGTGTGCCAACTAATTTTTAAGAGGTACAAAATGAGCCCACAAGAAAGCAAGCTTCCTTTCTCTTTCAACCCATAAATCTTAGAAGAATTCATGTGTAACTTGATATTTTCAAAGACTTAATTTTAAAATTCATGATTGAGACTAATAATTATTTTGTTATATTATTCTATAAGATGTTTTTCTGAAAATAAGGTTTGAATGGATCACTTTTTCTTATCCAATTACTTTTTTAGTTGGAACTTTATTTTCAAAAGATGGTTTGCCCTATAAAAAAGTTTGAGCTAGGGTTAACAGGATCGGTTGGTCTACGTTTTTTTAGATTTTGATGATGTTAACTCATTTTTCTCATAAATTTTTAATTCATTTATATGGAAATTTTATCATATTCATATTTTGATAAAAAAAACTTTTTTTTTGTTCTTTTTGTCATTTTTATCGTATTTTTATTATTTTATGTTTTGTTCTTACTAGTTTTTAATGTTTTAGGGCACCTTCTGATCACCTCCCTCCATCATCCAAATTTTAATTTTTTTGTCACATCGTCCTAGACAATATTCCTATCTTCCTGGATGATATATTCAATCCACCCTTTCTCTTTCATCTGATGATCTAACTCAATCATTTGAGATCATCCTAGATGATACCCATCATCATGGATGATCTGATCAAATCCTGCTCAATTATCTATGATCAACTTAGACAATTCATATCATCTTGGAAGATCTAATAGAATTCTACTTCAATTATTTATGATCATCCTGGATGATCCATCTGTTCGTCCAAGAAGATCCACGTGGCAAAAATGGTTACACGTTTTAAATTCGATCGGTATAATCTATTATTGTAGATCGTCCTAGATGATCCACCTAATCATCTGGACGGCATACTTTTTCAATAGTCCACCAGCATGACTCCTCGGGACGATTGCCTGAGTCTAATCATCATGGATGATGTTCATCATGGATGATGTTTGATCTTCTTGGACGATAGGACTGCATTTTTGACTAATCATCTAGGACATCATAATTTCGCCTGATCGTCCTGTACGATTTTACAATTATCCTGGATAATATGGCTGATTCTTTATAAACAGCCATTTTGAACCATTTTCTTCACATATTCCTTCTTCAATCCTTAATAATCATTCCTTCCTTTCCCTCATTTGTTCAATGGTGGGTGGCAAGCACTCCAAAATGTTGGTTGGAAGTTCTTCGAGAGCCACTATTGATCCTCGATTCACTGAGGCGGCTGACCAAGCCGCCTATCTTCGCTACAAGACAACTGGGATCACTCTATCTAGGACAGTCAACCCTCGTACACTCACTTATCATGTACTAAATCTTTTTACTCACACCTCCCTCACCTTTATTCTCACACTCACCTTCCCCTTCAATTCTGAACTTCCTTATGATTTTTTTGTGAGCCTTAGGATAAACTCCACTTACACTGCCTTCAGTCCTATGTAAACAAACGACCTATAAAAATTACCTATCAGGACTTCCACAAACTCTCCATCTGTCCACTACTGGAGATAAGATTTACCTCTTATCTCAAGATCCTGATTATGACTAGGCTCCTACCAATCACCTTCTAAGAAACACTCATATTTCTTATCATAATGGGGTATCAAGCACCTTAGTCAATGATGCTAGGACAATCCAACATGTACTTCATACCTCGGTAATTTCCAAAGCTGGTGATCATGTCCACATCACTCCTCTCCTTTCGATCATGACCTTCTACATAATGGCCCAAAGGGAATTCAATGTTGTTGATCTTCTTTTTCACTGCATTGAGCATCTGACTAGCATTAGGGATCTAGGGCACAGAAGAAATCCTAACCTTGCCTTAGGACACATTATAGCCTATGTCCTGAAAACTAAATACAATCTTCAATATTCTGCCCCACTTAATTTTTAGCCTACCTTCTACACCAATAGCTCCTTCCACATTCGTCATAGTACTCATGTCCACCCAAAGCACGAGGAGTCTGAAGGAGCTGAGGAGGAAGCTGCTCTTGTACCTACTCTGATCCGCCAGCACTCACGGCTGGATTAGCTGGTGGAGCAGTTCGGCCAATGGGAGGCTAGGTTTGATTCTTATGTTGTTGCACAGGAGCAGCAGCATGAGGCAGATATGGCTAGATTTGATGCATACGTGGCTCACCAACAGCAGCAGCATGACCAAGACATGGCGTGGTTTGGGGAGAAGTTTGCTGTTATTTCCATCTTCTTTCAGCCGCCACCACCACCTCCTTCTGATAATAAGGGCCCTTCATACTTGTATATTATATCCCTTGTGACATTTTATGTGATGTTGTTTGTTTCTTTTTTGTATTTTCTATTCTATTTTTCTTTTCTGATTTCCTCCTCCTTTTTTTGATTTCAAAAGGGGGAGTAGTGGTAGTGTTTGTATTATTTCATTATATTTTTTTACTACTTTTGCTTAATGTTTGTACCATCTATTTGATTTTAGTAAAATTTGCATTGCTTTGTTCATAATATTTTCCTTCACATTATGTTTCATTTAACTGCTTAAATTGAATTTTCTACAAAATATTTACCATCATAAAAAGGGGAGATTATTGCAAATCTAGATTCAGGGATTAAAATTTTGATAATATCAAATATTTCAAACATTTCTATTTTTCTACTATTTCCCTGCCTACTAACATTTCAGGTCCACAAGGTCAATTGCAAATCAAGCCAGCTCAAGATTAGGTAGATAGGACTGAGTCAGTCTGTAAGGTTAAGTCAAAAGTTTTTACCTTTCTTGAGTCAAATGTAACAAAGTGGGTTTTGATGCTAGGTAACCTTGCACACACACACTCGGTAGAAAAAATGTCTATTTATAATTTTCTATTTTTGATCATATCATTCGGGATGATCCAAAATCATCTTTAACGATCAGTTAAAAATAGAAACCCTAATTAGGGCATCCTGATTAAGGAGGCCAAAATTAAGCAAATTGTCCTGGACGATATTAACATCGTTCTGGACAATATTAACATCATCCTGGATGAAATACTCAAATCAGAAAGAATCAGCCGCCAACTCTTTTAGGCATGTTATTATTTTTAGACATCATACAGAACATCATCCTGGATGATTCATTACAATTATGCCTAAATTAGTCTGATGATTAAGGAAAGCAATTAAGGTTGGTTTGATCGATCATATCATCTTGGATGATCACATGATCATCTTGGACGATCACATGATCATCTTGGACGATCAGCTACACAAACCATAATTTCTTCCTAGACGAATAGAATGATGTTCTGGATGATGTGTATGCATTTGAACTAATCGTATGGAATGATCCAAAAATTGTCCAGGATGATCAGTTATTTTTTCATTGCCCAATATGAAAAGTCTGGCCAAACAAAGCGATGTTTTGGACGATACTTGATGTTTTGAACTAATCGTACATGATGATATGCATATCGTCTTGGATGATTAAAATAAATAAATCTTCTAATCATCCAGCCTCCCACAAATCATCCTGACTAATTGAGCTGAATTTGTACTGATCGTATAAGATAATCCGTCGATCGTCCTAAATGATCTTTATCGGTTTGTTGTAATTTAGGGCAAATTTGAAGCCCTTCTATATAATACCTCTTGTTTGTTAAAGATTGTATCTTTTGTTGCTATCTTGACTTGAGAGAGAACCAAGAGGAGAGGGAGAGCTTGGGAGAGAGAGAGAGAGAGAGAGAGGATCTGGGGAGGGCTAGTTTGTGAGGGTTTCACAAAGGTTGCACCAAGCAAGAATTCGAGTCGTCTTCTCCAGTCGTCGTCCCTAGCTCCTTGGAGGTTTTAGAGATGTCTACTTCAACGATTGATCAAGATTCTTTGCCTTCTTCAGGAGGAAGCGAAAGGAGTCAGGTTCTCTGCCTGCTTCAAAAGGAAGCAAAAGGAGTTAGGTTCTCTGCCTCACCGGGGTCAGTGTAAATGGATTTTTGTATAGGCTTCTCCTCCTTGTTGTTAGAGCAAAAAGAGAGTCACTGAGTTTAGTGCAATACCCAAAGGAGAGGCTCCGGGGAGAGGATGTAGGTCAAGTTGATCGAACCTCTAAAAAATCTAGTGTGTTCTTTCTTATTGTATTTCCGCATTTTATTTTTTGGTGAATGATTGTTTGGTTTATGTTTTAAAATATTTCAAAGGATCATGATTTTTGTTTGAGAATTTTTAAAACACCAATTCACCCCTAACCCCCCCCCCCCCCCCCCCCCCGTGCTCAACTTGGTTAGCCTTAAGCTAGTTCATAAGGGCTTAACATCCCTAACAAACTTTCACCTTGATAAACAATGGTCGTGCATCTAGCATACCTTCTGCAAACAAATATTGAAATAATGCGACAAATGAAAACTTCTACAAGCTTTCGTAGAAGACTCGTGAAATGTTAAAAATGCCCCCACACATGCACCAAAATATGTGTACACATAGGTACACATAAGGGCAAGTGCAATCACAAAATCAGAATGTGCCCTAACGAGCGTGTTGTAGGAACACATGTGACATTTAGAGATGCTACGCTAGTTAATAAATGAACGTAGTTCGAGCCCGATCCTTCTATATGGATAGATGAGAGTCAAATGAAATATCTACTTTATACGTTCATATAAAACCTTTAAGGCATTCAACAAACAAAATTCATTAACATTGGTCTAAAGCCTATAAAACATGAGCTTCTATCGGCAAGTTGATAGAGTCGACAAGGTTTAGTCAATGAATAACCCTATACACCCCAATAATGGTCATTTTGAATGTAAATCTCAACCAGAGGGGTTAATTCCAAATAATATAGTTTCGAAATACCCCCAAACTTCCATTAAATTCAAGTATTTTCAAGTGACCTCAGAGTCACCCCAATGATGACCGCATTGATCGATGATCTCAACCAGAGGGATAAATTCCAAACATTTCAATTACCATCCCGAATACCAACAAATCCAAAATCTCAAAAAATATCACATTTAAATATTTAGAACTGAAATCTAATCATAAAACACTTAAAGCAAAATTCATCCATCCTCTGTAATAATTTGTCGGGGTGGATAAATTGAAATTTACTTCAGCTCACATGGATCTAATGCATAGTCTAAAATATTACTAGATCTATTCTCAAATAATCTCTTACCAGTAAGGACGTGGTGTGTGTCCTCTAACTGGAGATTTTGCAGCCAAATGGCAGCGCAGGATAAACGGTTATGACCCGAGGCCCTCTGAACCGAGTGGTTTTACCGCGAAATGGCACCACATATATCAATTATGGCCATAACTAATACGTTTCTTAGTGACATCAAATTCTTGAGATATGAATCAATAGGATATGATCGATAGGGCACAAAGCCCTCTGTTAGCTAAGGTGGATTCAAATTTGTCCCTTTAGACAAACATTCACCCTAAGTCTACAAGGTCCCCTTGGACGAAGTAACCCATGGCTACCGACAAGGATCCTTCTATCAGGTTGAGTCGACTACCTCCTCTGACTAAGTAGACCGGAGATCACATTGGCCCGGGACGACGTAACCATGGGATTTTGATCGAGTCCACCATCCATTCCCCTGACATCCTCTTTAAGTGCACGATGGTGAAATTTTCAATTTTAAATATAAAACCTTCAAACTTCCAATACCCAAGCCCATGCTGCTACTATATGACAGATCTATGTATCTCTACGTATCTGATTGACGACTAGTCTTAATCGAAAGTTCTCTCGTGATCAGGAGGGGTAATTAACTATAGGGTCTTGCACCTATAGGAAATAAGAACTCAAATCATGAAGTCCTCGAAAAATGAGGGTGAAATCTATGGGTAGTGTCTTATCTACAATTCCATCTGCCTTCCGAAAATTTATCCCAAAACTTAAATCCGTTAAAACTCCCCCGAAGAAATCAAAGCGGACGGAGGCCGGGGTCGAATTTTTGGAGCCCACAGAAGCACATTGAACAATGTTGCAGCACTCGACAATCAAGCATTATGGTGCATAAATAATGATAGACATATTACTAGTCACTTTCTTTGAAAAGAATCCTACAAGCTCGACATATATCTAAGAATTAGAGTTGCTTTGATCCAAAATTTCAATTTGAAGACCAAACTAACATGCATACTTTATCTAAATAATCATAAATTCAATATCGTGTGTGTGTGTGTGTGTATATATATATATATTCCTGCTTTTTCTTCTTACTACAACTAATTTAGAGATTATAGGATAATTTAATGATTACGAAAAGCTACATAATAAAATTCAATTTCAACGATCATGAGATTGATACTTTCTTACCACTCCATTACTAGAAACGATACATACCCAATATTTCTCTATTACATCATCATTCTTCTTTATCCTCCAAGGATCATTGCCTTCCACATCCCCATTCTGATGCCTTCAATATCCTACTCTCTTCTACCACAGAAAGCACGGCATTCAACATAGCCAATTCGACCTGCCTTCATCCCTTATCTTCAAGCCAACAAAAATAAATTAAAGCTACTATGAAAATATCGAGTCTTTATATTATCAATTTAAACATACAATTACTTAACTAGTAACAAGTGGGAAATTTTGACAATTGCGAAGGTGAAACCGAGCCCAAATCTTATTTACAAGCATGAGCATTAGGCCTGTCAAAATCGGATCACGGGTCGGGTTCGGGTTCAACCCGAAACTGACCCGGGTACATACGGGTCAACCCAAACCCGACCCATTTTTGGAAACGGGTTAGTTTGCTGGACCCGAACCCAACCCGCTTCGGGTCCGGGTCAACCCGACCCGTTTAACCCAAAAAAAATTAAAATTAGTATTTGTATTTAATTACAAATAAAAATATATACCCTTCAATTAATTTTTAAACAAATTTTTAAAATGTACAACAAAGCATATCATTTAAAAATTACAAATCAATAAATTACAAAAAAATTACATATCTTTTACAAAAAAATTACATATCATAATTATCATTTACAAATTAAAAATCAACAAAATGACCGGGTCGTCACTTTTCCCTTGCACAACCAATAAGCACGGCTCAACTTCAAGTCTTCAGGCACACGACCCCGTCAACCTTTATTCACATAACAAAGAAGAACTGTATTATGCAAAATAAACAAGTTAGATATGATGCTCATTGCTCAGATTAAACCTTCCAAATCTTTAATCACCTTATGAGGTGTATGTTCAATCAACATTAGCATATTACCATCCAAGGAGACGAATTGTATTTTGCATTAAGTTAGTATCTATTCATTTATATATGTAGTATCTACTCATTTGATTTGAATACAAAATTACAAATGTCTCCTGATTGTAATAGCATTTTTTCTGAAATTATTCCCACTATAATTTGAGAAGGTTGATCATCATCGCATCATCACTTCAAAATAACAACAAATAATATTTAATGCTTCATCAGTTGATCAAATGTTCAAATGAATCATAAGAAGCAGCAGGATACACGAAACACATCAAAATATCAGAAAGAACCAGCACAAAACTGAAGCAGCTGGTAAACAGAAGTACAGAACTTTCCACTTTTCCTGTTTTCCAGCACAGCACAGAATATTAAAGTTCAGCAAAATAGCCCGAAAAAGCATAATAGGTAACCCAGCCGAAATGCTAATGTTCTGGATCGTGTACAGCAATGCATATAGCACAACCAAATAAATTTTTGACAGGAATGAACACAGCACTACAGCTACAGCAGCATGTAACCCGAAACCAAAATACCAAACACACTTACAGAAATACAACATTAAAGAAATAACTGTCTTTCAAGTTCAACATTAAACCAAAGTACCAAACAACCAAATAAATTTTTCATATACAAGAACTTTCCCCAGCATTTGTCTCAAGTTCATTTACTGTTAAAGTAAGGACATCTTCAGTCACAGCTTCAAGCTCAGGATCATGTATAACTGCAACAAACCAACAAATAATAATATGTTTTTAATAATTCAGCTCTTAATTACTAAAGAAAGTGCAATTTTATATGTAAAAGTATAGGGAAATTGCACCCTTATCCCCGTATAGCCAATCCTTGGCACAGACCAAAGCCTCAACGATATCATGTTTTAGTGCACTCCGATATTGATCGAGGATTCACCCACTATTACTAAAAGTACTTTCAGAGGCAACAGTTGATATGGGAATACACAAAACATCACGTGCCATTACAGAAACCTCAGGAAATCTATATTGGTTGGCTTTCCAAAAATGTAAGCTATCTAGCTCAATTTTTCTATCTATTTTTGGTTCATCAAGATACATCTCCAATTCTGATTTTTTTGGCATTTCTACCTCCTCAAAAGAATCAAAATTCTGTTTTGGAAAGTAACAATTGAGCATTTGTGCAAATAAGTTAAGCCTCAAAGGAATCACACATTGTTAATTCAAAAAAATTATGCATGCAGAAATTGAGAATTTATTACAGTTGATGAAGAATTTGTGTATTCAGAATTTCGTCGTTCACTTACATTTGCCGGAACATTGACATTATTGCTTGCATAATTCGAGAATAATGAAAACAAACTGTCTTTCACCTTCTTAACTTCAAACACATAATCACCCACATATAACCTCTTGTAGCACCATTCTACAAATGCGAATTTATATCTCGGATCAAGAATAACTGCTATTGCAAGAATGACACTAAAATCATGCCAATACTTTTCAAATTTTGTAATCATCCTTCTACACATTTGTTTTATATAATCAGGGCCCTCTATAAATTCATGTTTCAATGTAGCATAAGTTGTAGATATGCATGGAAAATATAGATTTGCCGTTGGATACTTCGTGCCAGAGATAACCTTCGTTATATCATAAAAAAGTTTCAAGAATGTTGAAATTTTCTCAACTCTTTCCCATTCTGAATTTACTGACATGTTTTGAAGTTGGAATCACCCAACTCTAATTGTTCGAAAGCCCTGCGGTAATATAGAGCACTTTCTAACATTATGAAAGTGGAGTTCCACCTTGTAGGAACATCTTGTTTTAAGCCTCTTTTCGATTCCAAGAAACTCTGTTTCACACAATCTAAAAATTTTTGTTTCTTAGCTTGAGATCCCTTGACATATTTTAAGCTCTCTCTGATTTTTGAGATTGAAACATCAATCTCCTTGATTCCCTCTTGAACAATAAGATTAACAATATGAGCTGTGCATCTAATATGAAAAAACTGACCTTCACATAGCAAAGCTCTTCTCAAATTTAACTAATTTCTCAAGTAGTCAACACATACATTGTTTGCGGAAGCGTTGTCTAAGGTAACACTGAAAAGTTTAGATTTTATTTTTCATTCAAGAAAAAGAGACTGCAATTTCTCACATAGTGCTATCCCATCATGGGGTGGTGGCATAAAAGAAAAATTAATTATTTTTTTTGTGTAAATGCCACTCATTGTCAATATAATGCACGGTCAAACAAATAAAGCCATCAGTGTTTATAGATGTCCACATATCAGATGTAACAGAAACTCTGCTAGTGCACTTACTTAAGTTTGATCGAATATTACAAACCTCTTTAGTGAATAATTTCTTGCAATCATTCCTTGCTGTATTCCTAGAAAACATTTGAACATCCCGACGAAGATATGTCATAAGTGATCGAACACCCATCCATTCAACACATTGGAAGGGCAAGTCATGCATAATTATGCAAGCAGTAAATAAATCACGGAATTCAGCATTGTCAAACTTTTGATCAATCATAGAAATAGATGCACTAGATCCAGTTTGCAATATGAGCTGTCCTATATCACGTAAATCTCTTTTCTTGCAATTTTGCAAGTGTCTCCTTAAGTTACCAGTGTCATTTTTACTATCACATAAGTATTAAGCACCACATCTTTTACATTTACACCTTTGTTTACCATCTGTAGGATTAGGTAACATCTCAAAATGACCCCAAACCTTGGAAGTCATCCTTCTACGCTTCTTAGTTACGACTGAACCATCATCACATGCATCATCAGATGCATCTAAACCCTCTACCACATTGTCTTCAATGCAAACTTCATCATTTTCTTGAATATAATTTTCAGGAAGAGTGTTTGAATCCTCCATCTATTGCAAAAATAATATCTAATGATACAAATGAAAAATGATAATTTACCTTACAAAAATATCCAACACACAAATACAAAATTAGTGAAATTCAGAATGAATTTTAATAGCATATAGCACACTTCCAACGGGCAACAAGCAACAGGCAACAGCCAACAAAGAATTCCAAATTTCCAATAGTCAATACTCAATACACTGAGTAACCGATACACTAATAAAGTATTAAGTGAAAACAGCCACAACTCACAAGGCCGATAACAGCCACAAGTCCGACAACCGACAGGCAGTAGCCAACTGCTAACAAAAAAGTCAAGCCAACTGCTAATAGATATTGCCAATTTCAAAAACTCACAGGCAGCAGGCCATTTTTAAAACCCTAAGCCGAATTTCAACAAAAATCTATTTATGTCTTTATGATTTCACAATAAAGTAATAAACTAATTAAACTAAACAATTAAAAGCACAAAATGTGAAGCCCTAATCGATATTTCAAAGCCACAGCAACTTCAAATTGAAAAGAAGAATCGAAGAAGCAAATAACTCAAAGAAACCACTATAGTCTCTTCTCTAGCAGTAGTAGTGCCTCCGTAACAAAAAATCAAAAATAAATTGCAACACTCAATGCTTGACTTCAATCTTCAAAGATAACCGAAAGATAAGTATATAACCGAAAGAAAGAAGAAAGTTAACCAAAAAATCAAACCAATGAGGCGATGAGCCGATGAGTGATGAGTCGATGACGAAGAAGAATCAAAGAGCCGCAGAGCCGCAGAGCCGCAGAGCCGCAGAGGCGCAGAGGAGGAAATCTCAGCGAAATCAACCAGCTCACCAGCCCTAGCTTAGGGTTTTCTCGCTCGAAGAGAGACGAAGTCACGACTCGTGAACGTACTCTCGCTCTCGAGTCTTGGCTACTTAAGTGCCCTAAGGGTAAATTTGTAAATACGAAAACGGGTCAAAACGGATCACTTTCAGGTTACCTGGGTTGACCCGAACCCGACCCGAAATGCCATACGGGTCAAAAACCAGAACCCGAATTCGACCCGTTTCGGGTTCGGGTTGACCCTAACCCGAATTTCTCGGGTCGGGTTTGGGTCGTGTCAAATGTTGACAGGCCTAATGAGCATCAGATGATCACCACCGGGGTAAAAGCTCTTGGAATAAAATTGACACCTTTGTTTTGTGAAATTAAGAGCAATACCAAGCGACACTCAAAGCAGCAAAACAATACTAGGCGAATGAAGGTTTAATGACATACATGAATCCAAATTATAGAACATTATTTCACTCTGCATTTCCTTTTATTTCATAGCTATCTGTAGCCATTCAAATAACTTTTTTAAGGAACACAAAAAAAAAAAAATCTCTTTGCATAAGAAGAGATTACAATAATTGCAATAAGATTTTTTATTGATTTTTAAAGCAGAATTTTAAATAAAAAAATTAAAACTTTTACACTAAAATTCTATTTTAAAAATCAATTAAAAAAATCGTCCCAAAACGAAATCATAGTTCAAACAAATAAACACTAGTATAAAGCACAGTTGACAAACAGAAAACCGCTACTAACATTTTTCATCTATCTCGTCGATCAAGGAATAGCAAAAGAGCTGTAACCCGTTCTTCATTGGAGCATTCTTTAATAAATAATAATAATAAATAAATAACAAAAAATAAAATCAAAGTAATTGAAATCAAATTGAACACTTGAAGCCTATAACTACAAGTTGAAAAAAAAAAAAAATTGAAGAACCAAATTTATAAAGAATTAGTCAATCGAGGCTGGAGGACCGAGTTAATCTTCCAAGCAAGTAATCCTCCACGAAGGTACCATTAGTTGTAAAGCCTGGCAAAAGCTCGTTACTGCTTGCAGATGGAGAACCAACCTCTGAATTAAGCATAACAACGTTTAGATGGGATTTAATATCAGGAATGAAGGTTTGATCATCATCCTCCGAGTTAATAGAGTTTCCTGAATCAACCAGCGATTTCGCCCACTTCACCGAATCTTTGTCTCCATGCAGGAGCTTCAAGACCTATGAGAAGGTGAAATATATACTGGGCATGTTAAATAATTTTTAGATGAAAATGATTATTCTAGTCAGAAGTTCTTGAACAAAGTTGAAGCAAAAAAATGGGAATAGCACAAGAGCTGGTAGAAATGAAGGATCATACATAGGGCATTGTTGGTCGAGATTGGGAATCCCTTTTGAGGCAGAGAGAGGCAGCGAGAACCATCCACTCCATTTGTTCAACGTCGTATTTACCATCCAATCTTGGATCCATCAATTCTTGATATTTCCCACTTTGTAGGATTGGCATAGCCTGCCATCAAAATCCCATATTGACTTATTGTACAAGATTTCTCTATGATGAAATAATTGGATTTTGGAAACATGTACTGGTTATTAAAGTCAGTCAAATGAACATTGATTAAAAATTAAGATTAAATACTCACCCACATTACTAGGCTTTGATCACCCTTGATACCCATAGAGTTGATGGGTCTCCTTCCTGAAAGGAGTTCAAGAAGCACAACACCAAAGGCGTACACATCAGTTTTTGTACTGATCTGTCCGAACATAAAATACTCCGGTGCCAAGTACCTGCAACAGAGAACCGTTTACTTCCAATTTATCGAAAAATTTATATGCTCAGCTTCATTATTACAACAAAAAAAATACAGACCCAAACGTTCCAGCAAGATTGTTGCATGATATGTGAGAAATTGATTCGGTTGAGCGTCTAGCAAGTCCAAAATCTGAGAGCTACGACATTGAGCAAGAAGCATATCAGCAACTTAATATAGCGATGGATGTTGCCGCATAATTAGGATAATTGAATCAAAACAGTACCTTTGGTACAAAATCCTCAGATAATAGAATGTTTGACGATTTTACATCCATGTGAATCACAGGTTCGGCTCCACCATAGCCATGCAAGTATTTGAGTGCCTCAGTGACAGCAATAGAGATTTTATATCTGTCACACCAATTGAGTGAACGCTTGTGCTCTTCTGAGGCTACAGAAAATGCACCCGATATAATTTAACAAAATTCCAGTGAGCTCAAAAAATCTATGTTAATTTCATACCATGAAGGATCTCTTCCAAGGAACCCCTTGACATGAAGTCGTAGATTAGTAACAAATTGTTGTCCTCCAAACAAAACCCAAGCAAGGAAATAATGTTTTCGTGGTTCAAAGTGGTGATGATATCAATTTCCAAAACAAACTGTCGCATTGAATCTTTAGATGGTTTCAAGGCCTTTACAGCTAACTCTTTTCCATCTGAAAGTATGCCTTTATAAACAAGGCTGCTTCCACCTTTCCCAATCACTCTGTCTACAATGAACAATATAATTGAAAATATAAAAACTATTCCACATATGAGAAAATATTTAGTAGTCAGGTTTTAGGTTATTAGCACTGATTAGTATGGTGATTTACCAACTGAGAAGTTGCAAGTTGCTTGCATAAGCTCAACATAGCTGAAGTATTTACACCACAATGAATAGTTCTCTTGCATATATTCTCTATTGATTCGTAGGTTGCTCTCTTCAATAAAGAATGGGGACAAACTGTCTTCCTTGTAAAGGCTACAAGCTGTAAATGTATCAGATCTTCTGTGCTTACCAACAGAACGGTTAGGTGAACATGTGGTAGACCGACCAGAAATCCACTTTGCTAACTGAACCAATGGTGTTCTGGATCCCTCCATGGATATAGTCCTCCTATGGTTTGACATTGTTCTTCTGGCAATTGACCAGCTTGATACAACCTCATCAGTTGGCTCTTGAATGCCAACTGCAACCGAAGAATTTGAGCTTATTGGAGCATCTGATTTGGAATCCAGCAGGCACCCATCAGCCATCACATTTGAAGAACAAGGCGTCCCAGGAACAGTACCGCACACAGAGCACTTCTCCACCATTGCACCTGCAATGGAGTTAACAGCTAGATCAATGACAGAGTTAAAGCTCAAACAATCATTGAAAACTAAACCTCTGCTGAGAGGGAAAGGCCTATTATCATCAAAAGTGCTACCTTCCTGGCCTTTAATATCCAACAAACAATCTAATGGATCTCCCCTCAAACTCTTCCTATGCAGCAGGAGAAAGTTAGATGTTTTGCCATCGTGCCCTGTCACCCTCCTCTTCACTAAAACTTGATGAAAGTTTGCACAAATTAGAAAGGAAATAAATAATTTAAAACTTAGAGCTCAAATCAAACCAATCAAACCAACCTACAGCTCCTCTTCCGAAAACAATCTTTCCATTGTTCACTGCAACAACGGAACACTCAGGTGGCAGCCACGTAGCACAGTATTTAGGGATTGAAGTCAACGAAAACCTGTTTTCAAATTTCAAAGGATTTAGAAGAGTTTGCCGAACGGAAAAAAGAGAAAGAGCGGCATAGCAGATAACTGAGAAAGAAAATGAAAAAAATCACCTAATTGCATTACTGCTCTTGGTTTCTCCCAGGATTAAATAAGAGGCAGAGTAAGATTTGGCCTGTTGAACCAAAGTCCTGCGGACGGAGAAGCCTCTGCAAATCTTTATAACCAAATCTATCTATTCAAAATGAAAGAGAAAAGAGGAAAAAGAAAATAAGTGCTGGTAAATTCAAAGGAGAGAAACGGCTCAGAGCTCAGAGGCGCCAGCTTGAAGAAGAAAACAATACTTGTATTAGGCTGCAGAAACCTTCATAAGCTCTGCGCATCGGCTCCAACTTGTCCACGTATTGGTCTGAACCCTCTGCCGAAGAATGAAGGAAAAAAGAAGGGCTCTTTAGGGAAAGAAAAAGTGAGAAATAGTTGATTGGAGTGGAAATTGACACTACCAAAGGGGTAGGATAAGCGGTGAACGTGAATGGCGACGACGCGATCACCGGAGATAGCGACGTTGACGAGAGTCCATGTGAGTAGCTCTCTGCTCTTGGAGTCTGTTCTGATTCCCAATACAATTGTTTTCCTATCCTTTCTCTCATCTTTCACGTCTAGGTCCTTTATTCTGATTTCCTCCCCTTCCATCCCCTACGACTGTGCACCTAAACCAAGCATATAGTGCTGTCTGCTCTTTCGCTTGTTAGCTTTCATCAGAATAAGATCCGTCCCCGCAAGGGTACTCCACTTAGCTCCCTGGCGCTCTCGCAAGCTTTCTCTCTCTCTCTCATCGTTGAATTTTCCTCTCACACCAGCGACTTGTTTTTTTTAAAGGAAATCTAGAATTTTTTTTTTAATATTTTGAAATTAGGGGCAGAGCCTATTCATTTATTATTATAAAATTACAAATAGAGGTGATTACAGTATTACACTATAACGAAAAAAATCTGCAGTGCTCCCATAAAAGAAGAAAAAACGAGATGAACAAAATCTGTTAAAGAAAATTGTGGACAAGTAAAATTTATAGAAACAAAAGATTTGGCCAGTGGGCTTAGGAGTTAAAAGATATGAATAGAGCATACGGTTCGCGAGCAACATTTCCCCTAGTTTCACAAAGACCATCCAAGGGGAGAAGTTAATAGGCAGGAAATTATCATCATCCAACGCCCAAAATTGCAACACCTGCTAGACCTCAAAAAAATATCACGAGAACATCATATAACGAATTACAAGGGTAAAGCCTGCTCCCAGCAAACCAACTCAAATTTGAAAAACCAGGAGTCTCCCTGAAACCAATTCTTGAGAAGATGTCAATTCCAAACTAGCAAAAGTCGCATCATCACCACAAACCAGAAGTCATAAAAGGCTAAAAAATGAATCATTTCCTTCAATGAATTTAAATTTTTCCACTTAGAAGACTTCAATCTGATAGCCCTTAAAATTTTACATCGCAATGATGCCGTATAGCAAAAGTGAGAAACAAATTTCCTTTCATTCCTTTCACGCCGAAGATGGTAAACAGAGCAGTTAACCATAAGCAAGTAAAATATTTTGATATTAGGATACTCACAATTCATACCAACAATGAAATCAAACGTCTGCACTAAATTGGGCCTTAGTAGGAATTCTTGCAAAATATGAATGATTCCAACCAAACACAGCAAAGGAGTAATTGCATACATAAACTAGGTGGGTAGGACTTTCAGGACAATTAAAACAAAAAGGATAATAACTATCAACCACCTAAATATTCATTCTAATGAGAGCATAAACTGTTTTGAGGCACCCACGAATAGCCAACGAACAAATATAGAAAATCTAATTGAATGTCATTTATGCCATAGGGATAAGTGACACCCAACATCTACATCATCTTTAAAAATTCTAAGTAGAAATCCTTAAAGGAAGCAATAGCTGAGTTTCTTCATAATAGGCTTTTGAATCCAACATGTAGAATAAGATTACGAGAGATAGAATCCATAATATGAGGATTAAGGAGTCAAGTAAAGCCGAATAGTCACCATCCATCCAGTGAGATAAGCGAGCGTCATAGGAGTAATTTAGAAGATGAGAGATCGAGTCAATTAAGCAAGCATCAAAGAACCAGTTATCGCAACACAAAGCAATGGGGCTATTCATTGAAATAATGAACTTGAATTTATGCTTGGCCATCTGAGTAGAATTACAGATACTTTCCCAGAAATTAGAAGTAGTAAAACCTGTTAAAGAAAATTGTGGACAAGTAAAATTAAGAGAAACAAAAAGATTTGGCCAACAGACTTAGGAGTTAAAAGATATCAATCAGAATAGAGCATAGGGATCACAAGTAGCAACATCTCCCCTAATTTCCCAAAGATCATCCAAGGGGAGAAGTCAATAGGCGGGAAATTATCATCGTTCAACGCCCAAAATTACAAACCTGCTAGACCTCAAAAAAATATCACGAGAACATCATATAACGAGTCACAAGGGTAAAGCTTGCTCCCAGCAAAACAACTCAAAATTGAAAAACCAAGAGTCTCCTGAAACCGATTATTGAGAAGAACCAAGAAGATGTCAAATCCAAACTAGCAAAAGATGCATCAACAACAGAAACCAGAAGCCATAACAGGCTAAAAAATTAACCATTTCCTTCAATGAATTAAAATTTTTCCACTTAGAAGACTTTAATAAGATAACCCTTAAAATTTTATATCGCAATGAAGCGGCACAACAAAAGTGAGAAACAAATTTCCTTTCATCCTTTCACGTCAGAGATGGTAAAGAGAGCAGTTAATCATAAGCATGTAAAACTTTTTGATATCATGATGCTCACAATTCATGCCAGCAACGAAATCAAACGTCTACACTAAATTGGGCCTTAGTAGGAATTCTTGAAAATTATGAATGATTCCAAACAAACACAACAAAGGAGTAATCACATACAAAAGCTAGGTGGGTAGGACTTTCAGGACTGTTAAAACAAAGAAGACTAACTATCCACCACCTAAATATTCCTTCTAATGAGAGCATTAACCGTTTTGAGGCACTCATGAATAGCCAACAAAAAAATATAGAAAATCTAAGTGAATGTTATGTCATAGCGATAAGTGCCACCCAACATTTGCATCACTTTAAAATTCTAAGTATAAATCCTTAAAGGAAATAGTCGCTGAGTTTTCCCATACTAGGCTTTTAAATCCAACATGTAGTATAAGAATATGAGAGATAGAATCCCTAATATGAGGATTAAGGAATCAGGTAAAGCCGAATAGTCACCATCCATCCAGTGAGACAAGCGAGCATCAGAGGACTAATTTAGAAGATGAGGGATTGAGTCAATTAAGCAAGCATAAAAGAAACAGTTATCGCAACACAAAGCAATGGGGATATTCATTGAAATAATGAACTTGAATTTATGCTTGGCCATCTAAGAAGAATTACAGATACTTTCCCAGAAATCAGAAGTAGTAAGTGTGGTGGTCTTCCAAGGGGAAGAGTATCTAGCAATCAATTAGCTATTGAAAGGGGAAATATCATTATAGAGTTTAAAAATTAAAGAACAGTTGTATACAAATCTGAGAGCATGTAGAGATGGTATCCCTAAACAACCTTTGAACATTGGCTTACAAGTATTGACCCAAGAAATAAGATTAAGGTATGTAGATTGAGTTTTCCCAAAAAATATGAATTTAGCACATAATTTTCCAATGATCTTATAAATGCTTTTTGGAATAAGCCACATATCTAGTACGCAATAGTATTGGGAATGATGAATTTTATAAATTTCAACCTAGCTACAAAAGAAAGAATACTAGCTTTCCAGCTAGAAAAAGGTTAGTGATCTTTTCCATAAGAGAAGAAAAATCTAAAATTTTGGTCTTGAAAGGGGAGATATGGGTGCCAAGGTATAGGAAATTTGTGCATGAGTTGTGAATTTGAAGGATGGAGGTAATCTCATTGACATGAAGAGTATTCAGAGAAATGATTAAAGATCTTTTGTCTAGGTAGATATGCAAACAAGAGGAGCTGGTAATAGATTTAAGAATTCTTATAAGAATATTACAATTTGAGGCCTTCACTTTGTAAAAAATTAGTAAGCCGTCAGCATAAATGAGATGAGAGAAGCTAAATCCATCCATACTAAAACCTTAAAAATCTGAGATTGCGTAGTGGCATCAAGTAAGCAAAAATAGAGCATCCATAATTATACATAAAAGAAAAGAACTTAACGAACACCTTTACCTTAAGCCAAAAGAAGAGGGGAAAAACCTTTCATTTCACCTTGATGGGGGCAGTGGAGTAACCTAAAGAATTGTGAAAATAATTTAGGGTTCTGTCAATCCCTAAATAATGCTTAGATTTTCTTTAATATAAAAATTATAAAAAATCCACTTTATATACGCAAGTATACATGTCGAATCAAGTAATATAGTGATAGAGTAGAGTATCAATCCCACGAGAAAGAATATTTGCTTATAAATACTAGTACTGTCTACTTCAAGTACAATAATTATTCTACTCAATAATAATTATAAGTTTTGTTGTAAATTCAATCTCTTAATTTAAAATTTAAAAATAAATAAATGAAATATTATTTGGATAAATTATTTTGGATTAATGGAATATAAATAAAATATATCTCTCAATGATTCTCTTCTATATTGATGTTATTCAAAACATATACATCACTAACTGCTCAATCAAGCGTGAAGAGATAGATGATAGATTAAATCTTTCAATCTTAATATCATTCTAAACACTCATGGTCTATTACCCTATGAAAATCTTAGAAGAGTAATAAAGCATGTATTGTTAAAACCCTCTCATGATAATTCATCTCTATAAATTTGATATATTATAAGCATTATGCCTATGCTTACATCATATTAATCCAACATACCTGGTTGTGCTTACTTTCTTATTCCTATGCTCTACATTACATATAATATTAACTACATATATGGTCACTATATGTATTAAATGAAGACTTGGTTTATCAAAAATATTATGAAATTATTGATGAAGAGAATTCATTAGTACTTCATATTTCATTTACACCATTAATCCAAAATTAGAGTATTTAGCCAGACATTAAGAATAAGTGAAGGAAATTATATTTCTTTAATTCCACAAAAAAGTACAGAAGAAAATATAACACTAGATAAGTTCAATAATCTTTCCTACACTCCTGATGATTGAACTTACAAAATTTCTTTTATAAATACAAGCCAAATAATCTAATGAAATGTATATAGTATTTCTCTTAATTCTCTTAGTTATCACACCTAATAAAAAAATATATAAGTATTATAAAGACTTAAAATAAGCAAGTGATTGAACCCCCTTACTAATATTACAAATGAACTATTTATTGAAAAACATATAAAATGAATTCTGACACCATGACACTCGAGATACTTACACCGTGACACCCATAAAATGAACTAATACCGTCGCGCTAAAAGGTTTTCTCTAATGCGATGCTTGCTGACATGGACCCATTATTTAATGAATCGACGCATCGCTTTGCTAACATATTGTGACATGAATGATTATACCTGTAACATCATGGCGTTGATGATGGTTGAGCGCTGCAGCATCCATGTGGCACTCCCCTTGACTTGGCAGCTATAAACGCTTGGTGATGTAGCACTATGAAGACAGAGATTGGGCATTATGGTGGTGACTCCTTTGTTGATGCAGTATTGTCAAATAGAGACTGAGTTTTGCAACGTTGACTCCTCCGACATTATAGTTCGATTAAATAGAGACTAGGCACCTCCATGCCTAGATTTGGGCACTCTGGTAGTGTTAATGTTGGTGCCGCAGTAGTACTATGTTTGACGACATGGTGTTGTACCATACTTAAAATTTTTGCCCATTTCTTGAATTTTCTTACACAAACACAACTAAAATAAAATATTTTCATTAACAAATTAACACATAAAATATATCATAATTTATACTTATCAATGTACTATTGATCCAGATAGAGAAAATGACATCAAAGATGCAAACCTTAATCCAGTTAATAAAAGTGGGAAGGAAATCCTTTTTTGCCTACCTAGAGAGGAAAATCCCTTGAACTGGCCTTTCGAATATCATATTTGGCACACAAAAACTTTTACTTGATGCTATTCTTTAATGCCCCAAAATTTCAGTAGCCAAAATAATGTTATCAGTCGATAAATGATTACTAATGAAAGCGGCTTGCTAGGGTGAACGATAGTGTGCATAATGGGTTTAAGTCTAAACCAAAATTTTAGTAGTAATCTTGTAGAAGACATTGCAAAGGGATATAAGTCTAAAGTCACATATGTTTTTGGCATGAGATTTTTTAGGTATGAGGGTAAGAGTAATGTCCTTCGCACTCATAGGAAGGTAACACTTAGATAAAAGGACTTAAAGGCCGTACAAATAGGAGGCCCAATAATAGTCCAACCTTTTTTCATAAAAGTCAAAATTGTAGCCATCCGGCCAAAGGTTTGAAGAAGAAGAAGATCTTGAAAAGACTGCCAATCTTATCTCCTCATCTAAAATTGGCCCTAATAGAAAAGAGGCAAAGTATTGCATGAGAGTTTTGCTAACAGGAATGAAGCTGGTATTTGAAAGGACGGGTGAAGGAGAGTTGAATAACTCTTTAAATCGCTGAATAATATCATCCTTTACCAAATTTTGGTCAAAATTTGAGCCCAGCAATGCTGCAAACAATTTTGCCCATTTCATGTATTTTTCTGTACAAACACAACTAAAATAACATGTTTTCACTAATAAATTAACACATAAAATATATTATGATTAAACATATCAATGCACCATCAACACATATAGAGAAATTGACGTCGGAGATGCAAGCCTCTATGTAGTTAATAAAAATGGGAGGGAAAACCTTTTGAGCCAACCTAGAGAGGAGAAAATCCCTCAAACCTGTATCGAAGGCCTTCCTAATATCAAATTTGGCAGAAAAGAACTTTTAATTGATATTATTCCTAAAAAGACCCAAAAATTTCAGTTGCCAAAATGATGTTATCAATCGATAGACAATTACTAATGAAACCAGCTTGGCTATGGTGAACAATAATGTGCATAATGGGTTTAAGTCTAGAAGCCAAATATTTAGCAATAATCCTGTAGAAGACATTACAAAGGGATATAGGTCTAAAATCTAATATGTTTTTGGCATGAGATTTTTTAGGTATGAGGGCTAGAGCAATGGCCTTAGCACTCCTAGGAAGGTAACACTTGAAGAAAAGAACTTAATCGACTTGCAAAAATAAGGCCTAATAATAGTCCAGCCTTTTTTTATAAAAGTCAAGATTGTAGCCATCCGGCCCTAGGGTTGAAGAAGAAGATCCATAAAAGATCGTCAATCTTATCTCCTCATCTAAAATTGGACCCAACATAAAAGAAGAAAAGTGTTGTGGGAGAATTTTGCCGGCAGGAATGAAGCTGATATCTGAAATGAGGGGTGGAGGAGAGTTGAATAACTTTTTAAAGTACTAAATAATATTAGCCTTAACCAGATTTTGGTCAAAATTCAAGCCCAGCAAAGCTGTTAAAATAGCCTTCTTATTATAATAGCCTCTCTTTTAATTTTAGAGTAGAGAAATTTTAAATCTTCTTCACCATGCAAGAGCCATTTGACTTTGGATGTTCGAATGATCCAAGAGGACTAAATTGAAGCAGAGTTGATTAATTTTGTATTGATAAGTTTAAGAGAGGTACATAATTTCGGGTTGAGATGATCAAAGTCTAGTTGAGTTTGACATTCTTGTTGTTGAGATTATAGTTCAACATGAGTTTTAGTGAAGTAATTAGAGGAAGCCCATTCTTTAGACTTAACTGGAAGTTTAAGAAGTTTGAGTTTACACTAAAGATCAATGATGGGATTCCTTTGAGAAGGCAGAGCAAACATTGAGATAAAAGAGTCCCAGTAGCCAAGGAGCTTGGACCAAAAGTTCTTATACAAGAATATGTGATTGTAAGAAATCAATGCTTTAAAAATCGAACTGGACATCGATCCGACCGGTTCAACTATGAACCGGTTTGAGGGCTGATCCGATCCAGTCAGAAAACCGGCCTTGCTTTAAACCAGCTGATTTTGGGAAGAACCTCGTTCAACTAGTAAACCGGCGAATAGGTCCTCGTTTTTTAAAATTGGCCAGTTCAAGTTTTTAGAATAATATCAATTAAATTAATTATTTAATATTAAATAAATATTAAACTTAATCATAATTAATATAATTATTATTATAAAACTCTTAAATTAAATTAAAGATAATATTGTTATAATTTCATCAATCTCATGTCTTCATGATTTCTTAAGTGCTCTTGTCAAGAGGGAAAGCAAGAAGGTATATACACTATACAAAACAAAACTTCTAAGTGATGTGGGACTAAACATACAAAAGAAAGAGTCACATTTAGTTCCAAATTCACACTATACAACTTATTTTTTTTAATGATTTGAAATTAATTTTTATAATATGAATAATATTTATTTATTTTTAGTTGATAATATTTATTTTTTATCTATTTATTTTTATATTTTTTATCTATTTGTTTTTTAAAATTTTTATGTGGATTCTACATTAATAGCTCTTGTCACGAGTAAAAATTATATGATATAAATTATAATATAAATATTTAATTTTGGTAGTTTTTGTGGAAAATTTTTATTTTACTTTTTTATTAATAATATTTAATTTTTACCAAATGAAATACTCTTATGTTAAAAATTTGCAAAGTTTTAGTTTTTCACCTCTAAAAAATTTTTATGTTACTAAATGAAATACTTTTATATTAAAATATTTAATTTTATTATATTTATAATTTTATATTTGTGAATTTTTAAATAATTTATATTTATAAATTAAATTTAAATATGTAATATAAAATAGCAATAATTTATATTAAATTATATGGTTATTATCTTTCTTTATTTTGTTAATTTTATCAAATTTTTATAATAATAATATTATTTATTACGTCATCATGTTCGACCGCGGTTCGACTGGTCGAACCGTGAACCTCTCCTTCTTCCGGTTCGTTGTCTGATCCGATTTTCAGAACCTTGTAAGAAATCACTCCATCTATCTTGAGAATGATAGGGCAATGATCAGAGATGGAATAATTAAGCACTTTATAATATGAGTTGGGATAAGACTCCATCCAGCAATCATTGACTAAGACCTGATCCATCTGAGATGAATAGGATTCTTTGCTCTTTCATTGTTCCAAGTGAAGAAATTTCCAGTTAAGAAGAGCTCTACAAGGTTGGTATCAAATATCATGTTATTAAATGGGGCAAGCTTGCTAGAGGAGACCTCATTTCCCCTCCTTTCTCCAATGGGTAACGACAGGAATTAAAGAACATTTTAGATCATGGTCTATGGAAAGGATATAAATATCTTAGGGCGTTAAACGGCTTAATCTGCCAGGATCGATTTGGACATGAAATGCTTTAGATATGAATCTGATTAATATGAATCATATTTGTTTGATAGTAACCCGAATAACATGCATATAACTTGCTAACTCGTCTTGATTAAAAAAAAAGGGGGATTTACATACATACCACTTTATTTTATGCTATTTACATATCTAACACCAAAAACATTAATATTACATGCTTACCATATAATGAAATATTAAAGTTTATAGGATTGTATGAATGATAGAAATGAATTATAGGAGTGATATATTTGATATTAGAGTTTTATATTGGTGGTAGGCATGTAATATTAATATTTTGTGTGTTAGATATGTAAATAACATGAAATAAAGTGGTATGCATGTAAATTTCCCTAAAAAAATTTTAAGATCATTTATCAACTATAGAATTTAAGTTATTTGATCATAAAATAAAATTATTATTCTCACAAGCTAAATAATTTAAGAAGAAAAATTAAACAAGTCAATTTAGGGGAAAAAATATTTGCATGTCAGCCAGAACTCAGGTCAGAATTTAAAAGTCATACCCAACATATTTATTAAAGGCAGAAATGTTTAAATGCACAAGCAAAATTGGAATTACAAATTCTGGTTTCTAATAAATCGGAGATCTAAATCGAGGTTTATAGAAACAGGAAAATTAAAGTCCGATTTTTCGATAAACAGGAAAATCGAATTCCAATTTCTCTATAAACCGAATTATTTTTTTTAAATTAAACTGTTATAATCCGTTATATTATTAATTTCATGAAAGTTTGTGCATCTTTCAAATTTTATAATTAGTTTTAGTTTTTTAATGAATTAAAAAATAATGGAGTATTTAATTTTTAAAATTATATGTTAATGTAATTTGCAGTTAATTATATTATTAATAAAATTTTGAATAAAATAAAATTTATTATTATTTAGAAAATGAGTTTATAATAAAATTTTAAATTAAAGTTATTAGTAATTTATTCATGTACATTATTATTAAGGATGTATAATTGATACGTCATCATGAAATTATCTTGATCGGGCACGAATCTCGAGGCAAAAAACCAAACCTGAAACTTCAAAAATTAAGCCCGGAAGAACTTGAACTCCGATTTCAGCAAGCTTATAGTCAAACTGAGCGTCTCGGAAATATGAACCCAACGACACCAAATTCAACTCATTCCGAGTCCAAATGTGCCCAAATCAAGCTCGTACCACAATTTGAGTTATCAAATGGTCTCTGATTTTAACGAGCTTATAGTCGAATCAAGCGGCTCGATGAGACGAATCCAACGAGCCTAAGATCGCCAAATTCTGACATCACTAAGTCCCTCAAATGTCTAACGAACGGTGCATGATCAAAGGATTAAATATCAGCCGTCCATTCGACCACTCCCTATTTGCCCCTGATCTCACACCTATTTACAAGCCATGCCACTCCAGAAAAACTATAAATAGACCCCTCATTTCTCATAAGAGGGGACTCAAGCAAGAAGAAGGAGAGAAGAAGAAGAGAAGAAGAAGAGAAGAAGAAGAGAAGGGGAAGAAGAATCAGCTCCTCCTCGACCACCGTCGAAGTTCTTCCTGCCGCCCGAACACGCCGGGATTCTGTCGGATATTCGGGAGAACGCCGGAATTTTGCACAACTTTGTAACTGAATTTCAATCGAGAAGAAATTCATTGTAGATCTGATCTCCATAACTTGTGGGACGAATCAGCTTCTTGTAACTCAAGCAACACTAGTGGAATTTTTCAACTCGGCGTGGCCCCGTGGTTTTTTCCCTTTTCAGGATTTTCCACGTAAAATTCATAGTGTTCATTTTCCTTTCCTATTTGTGTGCTGAATATTCGTACAACACTCGGACGGAAATTTACTAACTCTATCGCTGCGTATATTCTAGCCCGTAACAATTATGATATTTGCGGTTTTTTAATGATATATCATAAAAAAGAAAAAAAAAATTTATCTTGATCAAACATGAATCTTGAGGTAAAGTTGAATCAGAAACTTCCAAAATTAATTCTAGGACTATTCGAACTCCGATTTTAACAAATTTTTTGTCAAATTCAACATCTCGAAAAGAGGAATCCAACGACTCCAAATTCAATCCAATTGAAGCCCAAATGGGTCCAAATCAAGGGCCCAAAGCAACTTCAAAGTATAAATTGGACGACCAAATGACATTTTTAAATTATTTTGGTGGTTGAGAATGATAATTGCTCTCAGCTTATAAATAGAGATGTTCCCTCTAGAGAAGAAGCATTTTTAAATTATTTTGGTGGTTGAGAATGATAATTGCTCTCGGCTTATAAATAGAGATGTTCCCTCTGGAGAAGAAGAAAACAAGGTGTGGACCTCTGAAAGGACACCACTATGGCTATAGGATTGCAGAGGGGTATACGATCGCTCCTACCCCGAGGGATAGAGATGATCGCAAGCCTCCGTGCTCCTCGCAAACGGGCCGATGGAAGGGCAGATTAGATCCTACATACGACTAACCATTGAGGATAGAGTCTCTCACCAACGCACTTCGATAGGTAGTAATATACACGACCTGATCAAAACAACAAGTTTCCCCCACCCGATACATCAGCTCAGATGGGGTTTAGTAGATGTGGAATTCAGTTTTTCGTGGGCGCAAGCCCCCATGATTAATTACATCTTAGGCCGGAGCCTGAGAAAACTCTGGATTAATGATCATATATTATCCTATCCAAAATGGGATTGGCACAAAGGGCTAAGACTAGGAAGTCCTATTCAAATGGAAAGAAAGGTTCAAATGGCTTAGTCAACATACATGGCTCATACTAACATCCGGAGGGACTTAGGTAGTGAGAATAAACTAGAGAAAAGAAATCATGCACTCGACACATACATGAGAGAAAGATGGAGGTGGCGCCATCTATATGACGCATATAAGTAGGCTTTATAGTCCCTGAAGAGAAGGGACTCACCCACTATTTAGGCCTACTACTAGATTGAATGTAGTAGCCTTGAATCCTAAATCTAAATTGGATTTAGGACTCTACGGACACTAACACCCGTGTCCTAATTAATGCAGTGCAAAATTTGGACTTACCCCGGCCTAGATTGGGGAGCCAGCTAATCACCTAATCGATTCAAAACCATGTAGTCCGATCATTTATGAAATATGGGTGGGTGGTTTATTTTTTGCAAGTTAAGTCCGACATATAGAGAGTTTCATAATTGGACTTGTACTTATATAAGGTGAATTCTCCTATAGCTAATGCAATTAAAATTTTATTTAGTTAGTTGTTAATGCAATGCATGATGGTTGAAATATTCAAATCAAATATGCATCAGATTTTAAAAATATGCTTAGAAGGAGAGTAGACTTCCCCAAGTCCATCACCTCATCCTCATAGGCCAGATTATCCGGACTCTACCCACAGGCAGGGAAGTGTCTCATAGAAGGAGAAAGAATAATGCATTAATATGCATGCGACCCCGAACAATTTTAGCAGTTCCATAGGTCTTTAAGTTTTTAAATTATTTAATTCTAAAAATTTTAGGTATTGGTTATGAGTAGAAGAAAATTTTAATCCTTAAAGAGCCTAACAAAATCCAGGCTAAAAAAATGTCATGCAGATCGTCAATAAACTAAGAAAAGTAGGCAACCCTAGAGGCACACAATCATAAATAAAACATATCTAGATAATCAAACTAATTAATAAATGTCTATAAGCCATCTACCCTTAATTACAAACCAGGGTCTGCAGAAAATAAAGTGGTCGGGCACCATTGCCAACAACCCAAATTTTTAAGTTTAGGACTGACTCAAATGACTTTGAGTGGGATATTGGGTCTTCAGTTCTTCAATCTTTTTAGATTTTTTTCTCTTTGGACTCCTTAGATCTCTCCTCCTTGTATTCCTTGGATCTCTCATCCTTGGACTCCTTGGATTCGTCGTGGCTTGAATATCCAAACGAATAGATAATTCCTCCTTAAAGGGGGTATTGCCTTTTCTCTTTGGATATCTAAAAGCCATCCAAACTTGATCTTTTAAATGGAAGAAGACTCTCCCCTTTGAGGATGCCTTCTTCTTTTGGAATTCGAGTTGGATAAGAATATTCCAACTCAAAGACACTTTCACAACTCTCACCAATATTACAAATATTTACATTAATGAAAAGCAGTAAATTCTAGATTCTCCTGTAAGGTTATTCTAATAAAAATCCCAAATAGTTATAATATCTAAAATAGTTTATATGAAAAAGAAAAATACTCATCACAGCCATACTTGGATATGATCTTAATTAATTATGAGGGCTAAGCAGTCCACCTGTAGCAGTTATTATTTAATAAATTTTTAGCCCTCATTTACTTAGGGGGCTAAGCAAATCTGAAGCGCCAACAAAAAATATTATTAGTGTCTAAATCATGATAGTTGCCCCCCTTTTATTTAGCATTGCATGAGAATGACCACCTATAGAAAAAAATATATCTTCCCTAACCTAGAGGTATATTTAACACACAATCACATTAATCCATAAAGTGCAGTAAAAGTATGAAAACATAGCAGCAATTTTCATAACATGCAATGAAATCTCAAAAAACTCGGCACACAACAGAAAAGTAAACACCAGCCTGGCCTAGGTCTAGAAGTGGTGCCCTAGCAAACAATTCTATGTATGTGTAGAGGCTTGTGTGGCTGGGATAGATTCTAAGCTAGGTAGTTAGTTGAAGTTACCTAAGTTTCAGGTTTGTTGGAGGTATGAAGATGAAATTTTAATTAAAGTTTAAATATTAATGAATTATGGTCCATTTTAGTTAATTTAGTTTTTTTATTCATGTTTAATGCTTAGGGTTGAGGTAATTGAAGTTTAAATTATATTAGCCAATTTTGGAAAGTCTCAGATCCTTCTAAGTACTAGGCTAAGGGGGTCCAAAAGGTCACTATGAGAAATATGCCAGATTTGGGGTTCCTAATATTTTAGCTAAATATTATACCTTAAGGTGAGTAGTTAGGCTTTGATTTTATTGAATTTAAAGTTTCCTATGCAAAGTTACGAATTTTTGAAGTTTTGGGCATTCAAGGGAAATATTAAAACTACTTAATTAGGGGTGATTTTATAGTTTTGATCCAAATCAGCTCCAAACTGATTGGAATCAGCCCCAAAGGTTAGAAATGACCTAAGAAAGTGTTCCCAAGTGTTTGGAGAAATTTAGAATTTTTAATAATTTTTAATTATCTAAAAAGGGCAAATTGGTAATTTTTTTTATTAAGGTTGAATTAAGGGTCAAATTAAAGTGAAACTAAGGGGCCCTATTTATCTAAGATTAAGGGCTAAGTTTTGAAGAGTTTGATTTATTATGGGTATTTTTTGGAGTTGAAATGGATTTATTAGAAGTTTTAGAAGGCATGGGGTCCTAATTAATGTGTAAATTATGGTTGGTTAATTAAGGGGTCTAAATGCTCCTAAAAAATCCTATAAAATTCTGGAAGGTTTATGATGTCAATAATTTTAAATTTTTGAAGTTTTCATCTCAATCAAGGATCTATCCTAGCTTCTAGAATTTTTTTAAGTTTGATAGAAAGGTTCTTAATTATTGTCCTTAGGGTGTCACTACGTTGAATAGGTTTAAACTTGAGTTTTGAACTAAGTGTGATAAAAGAAAAGTAAGTGCGCTTAACGAAGTGATTAGTGAATGATTGGAACTCAATCATTCACTAATCCACTCCCCCATAATTATTCTTCACATGCACAATCTATGTTTAAAATTTCATAAATAGTGGATCTCCCGAAATTGGGGTTTATAATATAAGTAATTTAAAATACTTATAAATATATAGATTTTGGAAAATAGGGTAATTAAAAATAAATCAATTTTTAATAAATACATATAGAGGAGATCCACTGAACACCCTAACGAGGCTTTAAAAAGGTTTGAAAATAATATTTTAATTTTAAAAGAATTATTATAATAATAATTTAAATAATCAAATAATCATATAATACAAAAAATGTTAGAACAGAAAAAAGTTACTATCTAAAAATAATTTTAAAATATAATTCATAATTTTTTTAAAAGAACGAGATATTGTGCGCCAAAAACGGATTTAAAATGGAAAAGATATGAATTATTGAAGTTTGAAAGCAATAAAAGCTACTTTTAAAATAGTTTTAGAATAATTAATATTTAAAAGTAATTATTAAATAAAATTGAAATAATAAGCTTTTGAAATTTAATATTTGTTCAATAAAATAATAGTAATGATAATAGTTTTTAAAATAATGATAATAATAATAATAATAATAATAATAATAATAGTAATATTAATTTTAAAATAAGATTAATAATAATAATAATAATAATAAAAATAGTAATAATAATAAACAAATAATTTTTAAAATAATAATAATAATAATTAGAATAATAATAACAATAATATAATAATAAAAAGTAATGTTTGGAGTAATAATTAAAGAAAATAATAATCATAATAAGAATAACATTTATAAAAAAAATAAATTATAATATAATACTAATAATAATAATAATAATAATAATAATAAAATAAACCCGTGGTAAAAATAATCAAACTAATAATAATTAACCTAATTATGATTGACATAATAATAATAATTAAAAATAATTATAATTAATAATAATAATAATAATAATAATATAAAAATAACCAATTTACTATTTTAATAATAATTTAAATTTTATATAATATATTTAATTAAAAAAAATTTAAATTAAAGAGGCAAGAATACGAGCGATTCAATATATAATACGTATTTTTCCGTTTAAAAATGAATTTTAAATGATTTATTGCAGAAAACTGATTTAAAATACATTTTAAAAAAAGTTAAATCTAATTAAACCGGTGGGTAACACTTGGCGTTGTCTGATTGGCTCTCAGAACAGCGATGACGACGGTTAATGATTGAATCGCGACGGGACCCATGTGGTTTCACTAATCCGCGTCAGCATCCCGCCGCAGCCGTTGGATCACTCGCCATCTCAATCCAACGGCGCAGATTGCGTCGAACCGAAGACTCATATGTAGGATCGGATCCAAGGCTTGGACGTGCGTGGAATAACTGAATCAGGTCCGTTGATCGTAAGATCAATGGCCTTGATTTTTTGCAAGCGGGAACTCATGTGAACCATGACCTAGGGTAGAAAAATGATTCGTTCTCCCTAGGTACTCAACCAAATCGAATGAAATTTTAAACATACAATCTACACATACAGAGCATCAATGGGGAAGTGCTTTTGTCATCTAAAAAGCGCTTATTGAAAATCTATTTAACCCCATGTGTTTTAGACTAGGGTTGAGGATTTTATATTGATTTTTGGATGGTTTAACCCGTAAATAGACTTGTTGCACTTATAGACTATCCCGCTCCTAGTTGTAGAAGAAACTACGAGCTTTCGACGCCTAGATTACAAGCAAAATGACTTGGAACTTAAATCTCATCGGATTCATCGGAGGTTCGCCACTGGCGTCTTTGACCGATCGGATTTGGCTTGGGAAAGGTGGAAGGGATTGAAATTAAGTTTCTCACAAAATCTCTCAGGCTCTGCAGGCTTGGCACAAGAGAAATAAAAAAAAGTCTTCAAAAACTCTCTAATCTCTTCTATTTAAAGCCCTAGCCTTAATGTGAACGGCTAGGATCGAATCATGGGTTAATTAGGAGTGAAACTAAGCTTAGGGGCTATGGTTTTGAATTAGAGAGCATTAAGGAGGCTTTAATTGTGTTAAATGAATTTTAAATGACTTAAATATGTCATTTTGACCTATTTAAGACTTGGGTTGACCAAGTCAATGATTGATTTGGTCAACCTAGTCAAATAGGTCCAAGATATGAGTGGATCGAACTAAGAAGCCTTGGAATTGATTTATAAATGATTTTGGACTCAAAAGTGTCAAATGGGTCAACCCTGGTTGACCTGGTCAACCAGGTTAACCCAGGGCCTAGGTCCGGGCTTAGTAGATTTGATTTGACCCAAGAAATTGATTGGCAGAGGTCTTGGGACCTGGCTTGATCAATTTGATCAAGTCAACTCTCTAAACCCATAATCCAGGGAAAAAATAAGGTGAACACCAGGCAGTGACTGATAAGGTGTTTTAGCCATAACAATGAAGAAATGTTGAAGATAAAAAAAATTAAGAAAGTTAGTAAATGTATTTTGTAGCAAAAAGAAAAAAAATCAAGCCAAAATATTTAAATTCAATATCAACATTTTTTTTAAAACAAAAACATTTTATTGATAAAAAGCAATAGTGATACATGCGCTAAACCTAACAATCTAGGATACATAGAAGTGAACCCCAAAAATCCAAAATAAGAAGAGAAACCATCAAAGGGGGACTCAGGAATGGAGGTCCTTGTGGAGATAGTTGCTACTTAGTTTTGCATGTTTGATTTTCTTGCAACTTGTATATTTTTTATGATTCCAAATATTATTGATTTGATTATTATTTCTCCTAACATATTTTTGGAAGAATTATTTTGCTTTTGTGTGGACTAAGATTTCAGGAAAATCATACTCCAGATTGTTGAAGATTTCAAATCAAAGATCAATTTAGAGTTTATTATGATTGAAGTCTGTATTTTCCATTTTATTGAGTCCGAGAGAATGTGATTGTAATTGAGTAACTGAGCACACACACACACTGGGGGAGAGTTTAAAATTCAAAATTTTTTAACTGATCGTACAGTACGATATAGCTTCGTACAGGATGATCTGATCAGTTATTTCTCGCAACTAGCAGTTGAACAAACATGAATGAAAATATTTTTTTCTAACTATAGATCGTATAGACAATATTTAATTTTCTACAGGGACGAAGTCCTCTATTTTGTCCACATACAAAGATAGAACGGACAACATTTAATTTTGTACAGGGATAAAGTCCTCTATTTTTTCCACATATGAAGATCGTACGGACAATATTTATTTTCGTACAGGGATGAAGGCCTCTATTTTGTTCTAGAATGAATATCGTATGTACGATATTTTTATTTCGTATAGGGATGAATGCCTTTATTTTGTCCTCATACGAAGATCGTACAGACGATATTTTATTTCGTATAGGGACGAAGGCCTCTGTTTTGTTCTCGAACAAATATCATACAAACGAAATTAATTTTCGTACCAGTATGAACGTCTCTGGTCTGTTTTTGTTCATTTCATCCTAAGGTTTCGTACTGATAAACTTTGAAATAATTTTATTCGTACTGGATGAACTTGGTTCGTACCAGACGATGATCGCGTACGAAATGAGTTTATACCGATTCACAACTTGTTCGTATGCAACAGTATTTGAAATATTCATACATATGAACATGCGATCGTACTGTATGATC
Source organism: Dendrobium nobile (assembly GCA_022539455.1). NCBI lineage: Eukaryota > Viridiplantae > Streptophyta > Magnoliopsida > Asparagales > Orchidaceae > Dendrobium > Dendrobium nobile. The sequence continues at coordinate 50,213,275 of CM039719.1, read as the reverse complement.
ATGTACGTTCAAATTTGAAAATTTTAGTTTTTTGGATGATTTTTCACATCTTTTGTATAAAAGGTCCACTAAAACTAACGTGATAAAACATCTTTTTCTTAACTTCGTGATTTTCAAAGGGCAATTGATAGAGAGAGTGTGAGAGAGTGTTTGAGAGAGATTTCTTGCAAGTGGAGTGTGAAGGATTCACAGGGTTACTCAAATATAAGGATCTCTTTGTAATTTATTTTGTTATCACTCTTCCTCTTATTTTTCTAGATTGTTTGTGAGAAGATCTTGAAGAATATATGGTTCTCTGTCGACACTTGGGAAGTGTGAAAGGACGAAGGTTCTCTTCTTACACTTAGAGGGTGTAAAAGGATGAAGGTTCTCTACCTACACTTGAATAGTGTGAACAGCCAACGGTTCTCTGTCGACACTTGGAAGGTGTAAACAGCCAAGGGGAGTTGCCTATACTTGGAGGGTGTAAAAGGATGATAGTTCTCTACCACACCAGGGATTGGTGGAAGAGAGTTTTGTGAAGGCTTCTCCGCCTTGCTATGGGGGAAAAATGAGAGACACTTGTGGTAGTAGTACAATACCTGAAGAGGGGGTCTTCAGGGAGTGGATGTAGGTCATGTTTGACCGAACCACTATAAATCTTTATGTCATTTTATTTTTTCGTTGCTTATTTACTTAATGTAAGTTTTATTTTTTTTGTGGTTGAAAAGTGCTTTTAAAACCTCAATTAACTTGCTACTAATTGTTAATTAATTTCAAATTTTTAAATCCAAGAAGGAATTTTTTAAAATTACTAATTCACCCCCTTCTTGGTTAGCCTTGGGGCATTAACTTAAGTTTAACAACCTAATAAAGATTTAATAAGAATTAACAAGTGTTATTAGAGCTATATTTCAAAATCATAAGTTTAGACTAATTTTTAATTAACGAGCACTACTACATTTAAAAATCGGAATACACCAGAAGATTACTCTATAACTATACCTCCTTTATTTGACAACATCCCTTTAAATTTTTACAAAACATGCATGTCAATATTTTTATAATCACTAGATTATCGTATGTGGATCTTAGTTCAAGAAGGGTATACAAAAGCAACTAGATTAGTTGACTGGATTAGAGTTAAAATTTGCTTTATAAATTGGACTGTAGAACAATGTGAACTAACACAACTTAATGCAAAATGTTTGAATAATTTCTTTTGTGCATTTAAGTCAGAAGACTACATGCGGGTTTCTACTTGTAAAAGTGGAAAAGATATATGAGATAGACTTTTTATAACTTATTGAGGGACTAACGAAGTTAAGCAATATAGACTAAACATCTTGTTACATGACTATGAATATTTTTGCATGAAACCCAATGAATCTATTTCTGACATGTACACAAGATTCACTTAAATAGTCATTTCTTTACATGCATTGAGTAGTGAACTAACGAATGCTGAAATGATTAATAAAATTTTACGTTATTTGCATACTGTATATGATGCTAAGATAACTGCAATCATAGAGTCTAAAGATTTGAATGTTTACTCTATTGATAATCTTATTGGTTCAGTAATTGCCTACGAGCTAGGAGTGAGTCAAAGAAAGATTGATGCAGGTGAACGCTGAAGGAGAAGAACATTGCACTAAAACTGGAGGAGTCAGAGAGTGATCTATTGCAACCTGAGGATAAGGATGACATCGCTTTAATGACTATACATTTTAGAAGCTTTCTAAAGAGGAAGCAAAAGAGATGCCAATAGTGGAATAGAGGTAAGTTCAATAGGAATATTAAGATTTCTAATGATGTGATTTGTTATGAGTGCAGGAAACTTGGACATATAAAGTATGACTATCCAAATCTAAAAGTCACTCCTAGCAAGGAAAAAGTAGAGGAGAAACCAAAAGTGAAGAAGGGTAAGAAGAGAATCCAAAGAGCTTTATGGACTGGCTCAGCTTTGGATTCATTAGAAACTGAAATGGAGGAGGAAGTCACAAATCTGTGTTTAATGGCCGATAATCTTGATTAATCAGATCAAAAAGATGTATGTGACTTAACTTATGCTGAACTATTAGAAGTTCTGAAAGGATTCATGATGCATATATGAAGCTAAAGAAAATGCATGATAGTCTAAATTTGGAATTATAAGAACTGCAGAGAGAACATGAAATTCTTAGGAAAGATCATGCATTGATAGATAACAACCACATGAGCTTACTTGATGAATTTGATAACTTGAGATTTTGAAAATATCATATGCCCAATTGGAAATAAAATTTAAAGATTTTAAGGATGAATCAGAGAGTAAAGAATATTATTTGAACTATAGTAAGAATATTCTAAAAGATATGAATACATTTTTGAAATTGAAAGTGCAATCTCTCGAGAAAAATAGGAAACCACCAACACTTGAAGATTTTATTAATCCTATTTTGTATCCAAAATTTATACAACCCAGGAAGAGACAAAGTAATTATAGAAGATTGAGAAATCTATTTTCTATAGTCAAATTTTATTCTTGTGGCATGATTAGACATATTGCACACACTTGTATTATTCATATAAAAACTCATTTAGTGTGGAAACCAAAGATGTATAAACATAGACATATCATATATGCATATAGTTTTATTTTATCAAAAGGATAACAAAAACTAGTTTGGGTTCCCAGGTCTAACATTTGATAATTTTGCAGGCACGCTCTCATACAAGGCCTCGTGAGAGCATTTGGTACCTGGACAGCGGTTGCTCAAAGCATATGATTGGAGATACTAATAAGAAATTTATATCACTGGAAGCCAGAAGTGGAGGCATCATTACACTTGGAGGTAACACCACTAGAAAGGTGGTTGGATCAGGTATGATTGGGAATTGAAAATTTTTTCATTGAAAATGTGCTACTTGTAGAAGACTTAAAGCATAATCTTTTGAGTATTAGTCAACTATGTGATAAAAGATACAGTATAATTTTTTTTCCTACTAGCTGCATATTAAGCCTAAATGATAATGATATTTTGCATGGTTTAAGGGTAAATAATATTTATATTCTAGATTTAAATTATATCAAAACTCCTAATGCTTTTTATTTGAAAACTATTTCTGATGAGTCATGGCTTTGGCATAGGAGACTTTGTCACTCTAGCATGAATAACCTTAGGAGAATTACCCAAATAAACTTAATGAGATGTATACCTAAATTAGACTTTACCAAGGACCACCTTTATGATGTTTATCAATTAGAAAAATAGGTGAAGTCCTTTTTTAATCCAATAAAGATTTTAGGACTAGTAAGCCTTTGGAGATTTTACATATTGATCTTTTTGGATATGTTGGAACTTTAAGTCTAGGAGGGAAGATATAAAGATTTGTGATAGTAGATGACTTTTCTAGATTCACTTAGGTTAAATTATTATATCATAAGAGTGAATCATTTGAGGAGTTAAGAGATTTTTCGACTTGGATTCAGAGGAAATTAGGTTGTGAGATTTTAACAATCCAAAATGATCATGATGGTGAATTTGAAAATGAAAAATTTGAGGATTATTGTAAAGATAAAGGAATTGATCATAATTTTTCTGCACCTAAAATCCCTTAGCAAAATGGGGTAGTCAAAAGAAAAAATAGAAAATTAATAGAATCCGCTCATGCTATATTGGCAGAATATTCACTTCCTAAATATTTTTGGGCTGAAGTGGTTAGCACTACATGTTATGTTCTGAATAGGGTGAACATTATATTGAATTTGAACAAAACACCCTATGAGCTTCTTAAGGAGAGAATACCTAATTTGTCATATTTGTATGTTTTTTGATGTAAGATGTTCATACACAATAATGAAAAATCTGCCTTAGAAAAATTTGATCCAAAATTAGATGAAGGAATTTTTCTTGGATACTCTAGTATTGGAAAATCTTATAGAGTAATTAACAAAAAAATCTTGGCAGTTGAGGAGATCACACATGTTGTATTTGATGAATCTGGAATTATAGAAGGACCAAATTTGGAAGAGGATGAGATATAAAATAACTTCCAAAAGATTGAGAATATTGCTTTGGATGAAAAGCAGGAGATACAAAAACCCGCTGCCTAGAGATTTGAGATTTTCTAAAAACCACCCAAAGGAATTGATTTTAGGTGAACCTAGTGAGTGTGTTAGGACTAGGTATGAACTAAGCAAAGAAGTCAATCATTCAGCCTTTATTTCTATGATATAACCCACAAATATAGATCAAGCACTTTCAGATGAATTTTAGATTTTGGCAATGCAAGAAAAATTAAATCAATTTGTAAGAAATAAAGTTTAGGAATTAATTGCAAGGCCAAAGGATCAAAGTGTAATTGGGACTAAGTGAGTATGTAAGAACAAAATGAACGACTCAGGAGTTGTTGTTAGAGATAAGGCTAGATTGGTGGCTAAGGGGTATAATCAGATTGAAGGCATTGATTTTAAGGAGACTTTTGCCCCTGTAGCAAGACTTAAAGTAATTAGGCTTTTGTTAGCTTTTACCTGTTTTAGAGGATTCAAATTATTTCAAATGGATATTAAAAGTATATTTTTGAATGGGGTGATTCGAGAGAATATTTATGTTGAACAACCTCTAGGTTTTGAAAATTCAAAATACTCAAATCATATTTATAAATTGAAAAAAGAGATTATATGGATTGAAACAGGCACCTAGGGCTTGGTATGAGAGGTTGAGCACCTTCCTACTTAAGAGATCTTTTGAAAAAAGAAGTGTAGACACCACTCTCTTTTTGAAGAAATTAGGAGACGATATACTCATTATACAAATTTATATTGACGATATCATCTTTGGATCTACAAATAAAAATCTTTGTGATGATTTTTTTAAAATAATGAGTAATCAATTTGAAATGAGCCTAATGGGAGATTTAAGTTATTTTCTAGATTTTAGCATTATGCAAATTGAGGAAGGAATATTTCTTTGTCAGTCGAAGTATATTAAGGACATCCTCAAAAAGTATGAAATGAAAAATGCTAAACTTGTTAATACACCTATGAGTTCCTCAGTTCAGTTGGATAAGGATCCAAAGGAAAAATCTGTTGATCAAAAGAAATTTAGAGGAATAATTGGATCTTTGCTTTATTTGACTACTAACAGACCCTGTATTATGTTTAATATTTATTTGTGTGCTAGATTTTAATTAGATCTAAAAGAATCACATTTAACAGCAGTGAAAAGGATTTTGAGATATCTCTTGGGAACTCAGAACTTAAGGATTTGGTATCCTAAGTTCAGCTCTTCATTTGAAATAATTGGATATCCATATTCAAACTTTGTAGGTTGTAGGATTGATAGAAATAGTACATCTGGAACATGTCAATTTCTAGGAAATTCTTTAGTTTCTTGGTCCAATAGAAAATAAAATTCTATAGCCCTATCTACTGCTGAAGCTGAATATACTACCTCGGGAAGTTATGTGGCACAAGTTCTTTGGTTGAAATAACAGTTGATTGATTTAGGATTTATATTAGGCACAATTCCAATTTATTATAATAACACTAGTGCCATTTGCATTTCAAAAAATCCTATTCAACATTCTATAATCAAACATATAGACATAAGACATCATTTTATAAGGGATCATGTATCCAAAGGAAAAATTGAACTGAATCATGTTTAAACTAAAAATTAACTTGCAGACATTTTTTACAAAACTATTAGCCTTTGATATTTTTTGTACATTAAAAATAAGGCTTTGTGTGATTGATTTGAATGCTTAATTAAAAATTTTCTGCAAACATGATATGTGTGTTTGTGTGTTTTCTATTTTTGAATTTTACATGTGTATTTGTATTTGTGATTTTGTATTTTTTTTGTTTTGTGTGATCTTGAAATTTTTTCACATCAGATTTCATGTTTTTGATTGATCGTGCAAATTTTTCTAACTATTCTATTAGTACTGTATAAAAATATTTTCGTACTGTACGAATTCTATAGTATGACGATCGTTAAATTGGACTGATTGTGTATAGTTTTATGTTTTCCAATACATATCATAATGTATGATCTTTAGATTGTCCCGAACAATGTGTATTCATTCATATGTACGCATGTAGATAGTTATACGGGCAGAATCAGTTATTATAATTAATCGTACGTATGAACCTGGAGTTCATACATACGAACCACGTGTCATTCAATATTAGGGTTGAATTAAATCGTTATTAAAATGATCTTAAATAACTGATCATCTCGGACGAACACCTATTCGTTTGTACGATCGTATGGTAAAAGGTTTGTATGAAAGGATGCCTCGTAAATCGTGTGATTACAAAAAGTTATTTCATTTTGAATGCATTCGTTTGTACATATGAAATTTTTCTTCGTACGTACGAACCATCAATCATACTGTACGAATCTATTTTTGTACGTACAAAAGATTATTTTTTTTAAATTGAAGGGCTTTAGAACTCAAATTTTATTTACTTCAATAGCCTTTCAAATCCTTCTCATCTTTTAATCCTTCAATAGCCAATTCTAACAAGAGGGGTAGACTTATTAAGGGTTCGTCTTCTAGGAGTGAAGACGACAACTTTCGGTCTAAGGCTAATGAGGATTCATTTCTTAGGTTCGTTTCTGCCAAGATTACACCTTCTAGAATCCTTCTCCAATAAAATATTAACTTTCAAGTAATGCCACTTTTCGCTACTACCTAATTTGCTTTTATCTTGACTCTAATTTACTTCTATAATAAGGACACATTTCACTACTTTCTAGCCAACATGTTCTTTAGCACTGACCAAAGTAGGATTAGGTCCTATGTTTTGAAGAAGTGGGTTGAAATTACTAAGAAAGATTTGGGGACATTTTTTCAATTAAGGACCCAAGGAGTTAGAGTCCATACTTTAACTTCTACTTCTGATTTTGACTGGATAGAAATAAATAAAGTGATTAGAGGAATTGAACAAGTGTTTCATTTGCTTAGGGTATCCACTTTGAACCAAAATGCAAGGATCATCCAACATGTTCTTAAAACCTCTATTATTCCTAAAGCTAGTGATCGTATCAATATTACTCATCTTTTTTTCACTATCACTTACCTTATTATGAATGGTCAACCTATAGATGAAGCCCAACTCATTATTAACTATATTCACGGGCTTTCTGAAATTGTTCATGTCTCTCATAAGAGAAAGAAGAACATTGCTTTAGGACACATAGTGACCTATATCCTTGAGAAGAAGTATAATCTAGTTCATCCTGATCCTCATCTAAAATTGTATATCTACTTCATTGATGCTTCATTCTGAGCACTTTTTGGGAGAGATGATGCAAGTGAGGATTCTGAGGGAGAAGGGGGAGCACCTGCATCTTCACCTGCTCGTGGACCTGCCTTTCAGGAGATAATCCAGCGCTTTGACAGACTAGAGAGTCATTTTGATCAGCGCTTTGATCAAATGTAGACTCACCTTCACCAGCAGGATGCTCAATATCAACATAAAATGGGTTGGATTCGAAGTCAGTTCGAATCAGTGAACACCAATATGATTATGATGAGTAGCTATTTTTCCTTCTTCAACCAGCCACCTCCTCCATACCAGGGCCCCTCAGAGTTATAAATGTACTTCTTATGTGATTATTCTTGCCAGTCCTTAGTGATGTGATGTGATGATCTTTTACTTATGTTTGTTTAGTGTTTTTTTATACTTATTTTGTGTTAGAATTTTGATATTATATTGTGATTTTATTGATATCATTTGAGCATTCATTGTATCTCTTCAATAACTTGATATCAATAAAATTATGTTGCTTTGCTTTATTTAAAGTTGATTTTGTTTTTTATAAGAAATATTTGTATGCCTATATGATAATCCTAACTTAATTGATCTAAAAAGTGGTATAATATGAATAGCAATATAAAAATTAATTTCATTCGAAAATTTAATTTTTCAAAAATATAAGTTAATTTATAACTCGATTAAGTTAAGGCTATCAATCTCATATTCTTTTTAGGCATATAAATTTTAATATTATAATTACAATTTTGATGTCTTATTATTCTTTTATTTCTTTTTTTCAATATAATTATCTTCGTACATAGAGAAGTTTGAATTTTTAGATTATGGATTTTGAAAAGATCAATTAAAAATGGAGATGTACAAGTGTATAAAAATCAAAAGAATGCGCAATAGTTCGTAAATTGAAAAGATGTACAAAATTAGCCCAAATACAAAAAGGTGCACAAAGTGTGCCACAAATATTAAAAAGATACGCAATGTAGCCAAACAAGTATATTAATAATGTTCTTTCCTCTATCTTTTAATCTTCAATTTCAAATCAATCTAATATTCAATTATATTTTGTATTGGAAATTGACTTAAGTTAATCTTTATTTCATCACATTTGCAATAATTCTCCTTATCTAATTGTCTATAATATTTCATGACCTTGATATATTTATCTTGTCTATATTATATCTTAATTTAAATATTATGAATCTTTATTTTTCTCTAATGAATATTAATCTTGCATTGCAGTTATAAATCAATCTCTTTTAGGATCAATTATCAAAGACTTCTCATATGACTTCTTACATTTCTTTTTCTTTTCTTCTTCTCTTTTTGTTGTTGTCAAAAAGGGAGAGAAATATTATTTATTTGCTTGTGTTTGATTTTCTACATGTTCGTGTGTGTTAGAGTTGTTTTATTTTTCTTCATAAAGTGTTTTGTGTATTTTGTGAGTCTATGAAAAAAAAAAAAAAACTTAATAGAAATTCTCTTATATTCACATGCTTATTTATTTAGGGGAGTTAAGGAGCAATTTAAGATTCTCATTTTTATTCAAACAATAATTATTTTGCCATCATCAAAAAGAGGAAAATTATTGAGATTGTTGCTACTTAGTTTTGCATGTTTGATATTCTTGCAACTTATATGTTTTTTATGATTCCAAATATTATTTATTTGATTATTATTTCTCCTAACATATTTTTGGAAAGAATTATTTTGCTCTTGTGTGTACTAATATTTCAGAGAAATCATACTCGAGATTATTGAAAATTTTAAATCAAAGATCAGTTTAGAGTTTATTGTGATTGAAGTATATATTTTTCATTTTATTGAGTCTGAGAGAGTGTGATTGTAATTGAGTAATTGAGCACAAAAACACACACCGAGGAAGAGTTTAAAATTCATAATTTTTAAACTAGTCATACGGTATGATATAGCTTTGTACGGTACGATCTGATCAGTTATTTCTCTCAATGAGCAGCTGAATGAACAAGAATGAAAATATTTTTTCTAAGTATAGATCATACAGACAATATTTAATTTCGTATAGGGATGAAGTCCTCTGTTTTGTCCACATATGAAGATCGTACGGACAATATTTAATTTCGTACAGGGACGAAGTCCTTTTTTTGTCAACATACGAAGATCATACGGATGATATTTATTTTCGTACAGGGATGAAGGCTTCTGTTTTGTTCTCGAACGAATATCGTACGGACGATATTTTTATTTTGTACAGTGACAAACGCCTCTGTTTTGTCCTCATATGAAGATCGTACGGACGATATTTTATTTCGTACATGGACAAAGGCCTCTATTTGTTCTTGAACAAATATCGTACAGATGAAATTAATTTTCGTAACATGATGAATGTCTTCGATCTATTTTCGTTCATTTCATCCTGAGGTTTCATACTGACAAACTTTGAAATAATTATATTAGTACCAGGCGATGATCGCATACGGAATGAGTTCGTACCTATTCATAACGTGTTCATATGCAATAGTATTTGAACTGTTCGTACGTACAAACATACGATCGTATTGTATGATTGTGTGCGTTCAAATTTGAAAACTTCAGTTTTTTGGATAGTTTTTTGTGTCTTTTGTATAAAAGTTCCACTAAATATGATGTGAGAAAACATCTTTTTCTTGACTTCATGATTTTCAAAGGGCAATTGATATTGAGAGTGTGAGAGAGTGTTTGAGAGAGATTTCTTGCAAGTGGAGTGCGAAGGTTTCACAGGGTTACTCAAAGGTAAGGATATCTTTGTAATTTCTTTTGTTATCACTCTTCCTCTTGTCTTTCTAGATTGTTTGTGAGAAGATCTTGAAGAAGATCTGGTTTTCTGCCGACACTTGGGAGGTGTGAAAGGACGAAAGTTCTCTGCCAATATTTGGACAGTGTAAAAGGATGAAGGTTCTCTGCCTACATTTGGAGAATTTGAACAGTCGACGATTCTCTACCGACACTTGGAGGGTGTAAACAGCCGAGGGTACTTTGCCTACATTTGGAGGGTGTAAAAGGATGAAGGTTCTCTGCCGCACCGGGGATTGGTAGAAGAGAGTTTTGTGAATGCTTCTCCACCTTGTTGTGAGGGAAAAAGGAGAGACACTTGTAGTAATAGTGCAATACCTGAAGTGGGAGTCTTCAGGGAGTGGATGTAGGTCGTGTTTGACCGAACCACTATAAATCTTTGTATCGTTTTATTTTTTTGCTGCTTATTTACTTACTGCAAGTTTTATTTTTTTGTGGTTGAAAACTTTTTTTAAAACCTTAATTAACTTGCTACTAATCGTTAACTGGTTTCAAATTTTTAAATCCAAGAAGAAATTTTTAAAATTACCAATTCACCCCCCCCCCCCTCTTGGTTAGCCTTGGGACATTAACTTAGGTTTAACAACCTAATAAAGATTTAACAAGAATCAACAGCCCCCAACACCAGCCTATAAGCCAAGCATGGACCATATGTAGGTGATAAAAAAAATTATCCAAAATCTAGCACCGAGACACCCAGGTTGCCAACTAGCTCAGCTAAATAGGGGTAGCAGGGGCTTCCTCATCATTATCCAGCAAACCATCAAAATCCATCCACGAAAAAGCACAAGCCAATCACATCATACTTCTTCTTGCCTTTCCTTCTAAGCTTATAACCACTTGCATTAATAACATTACTAACAACAGAGCTATCCTTCTCATAATCATAAAAATAAGATTCTTCCCCACTAGAAGAAAATGAATCCTCTAAAATTAACCAATCAGATTGAGCCAAAACTGATTTATTCCCAGACATCATCACATGCTCTTTCATTTCAGCATCATATAAAATTGATATCGGGACATTAACAACATCAATATTGTCCTTTGAGCTTTTAGAAGAAACGAACTCAAGTTGAGTATGAACTTGGTTATCTAACACCAACTTAACAGAAGAGGCATTATCCCGAATATGGGAAGGTACAACACAACCAGACAATTCACGTAGGGGTGAATCAGACAAAGAAGACTGCTCACTAAGACCATCAGCCAAAGCCATACCACACGGAACAGGCCCAGAAATCGCACCAAGTAAATTAAGTTTAGAAATGACACCACCGTTAACAACACCAATATCACTAACACAAATCCGAGGGAATTGAGTACCAGACACCTGGACTAAACTAGGAATAGAATTAATAGGTGGACTTTCCTTGAGACCAACCTCTTACCAACCAAATTGTCAACACAAATTAAAACACCAACACCCAAAGTTATAGGGCCATAATCAACTACAATCACCTCATTCGAACAGTCACCCACAGAAGGTAATGGCAAAACAAGGGTAGGGGGAGATGAACTAAACAAGGTAGCCTCATCAATTTTTAGTGGTTTGCCAAATAAAGCACCCAAAGCATGAAGAATATGAGGGTTATATAGATGAGGACGCAATTGCGGGAAAGAAACCCAAATTGGGATAACAGACGATTCGACACCAATATCTCAGGATGGCAACCATTTCATGAGCTTCATGTAACAATTGAAAACAAGATAGGAACGATGGCATAACATCCTACAGTAATCCAAATCATTCGCAAGTTTGATCAAAATGTGTGAAGGATCTAGCAAAGTAACCGAAACATCACCATTTAATTTAAGGTTAAAAAAGACTTTCTAATAGAATCAAGAAATGGCCTCTTAGTAGGGAAAAAACTAACAAGAGAAAACTGAAAGGGGTAGGCCAATTCGTTAATTTCCTGGTCAGTAATCCACAGTGAAGGTAAACCACGAAACGTGAAGGACCGCAGCCCCGGAAAAGAAGAATACGAGTTGGATCCAGCAAGCGCTTCTAAAAAAGAGTGCGAATGAGACAAGCCCCCTAAAAAACCAGGGTCGCTCAAACGAATCAGGGCCATTCTGGCTAATGCCGGAGAGAGGCAAAACGAAAACGAGGAAACACCAAAACCGAAGGAAAAAAAAATAACATGTTCGAGATTACTTCCCTGACAACCATCGAGGACGCCAACACCAGCAAGGGGGAGGCCCCAGCGGGGCGGGAGGAACCCCAGCGAGCTCCAGAGAAAAAAGCCCCAGCAGACGAAAAAGGAACTAATTGCACAACTCTTAAAGCCCTAGCAAGATTAAAAAAAAACTTTAAATTCGATATCAACATACTATATAATCACTGCATAAAATAACATACAAAATTTTATCTTTGAATATAATTTATAATAATTTATATTCTTATAAATCATTAAATTGGACACCTACATAGTATATAATCATTATTTTAAAATTTTATTTTTGAATAAAATTTATATTCATATAAACATTTAAATTTGACGACTACATATTATTATTTGGAAGATGAGTTTCCTAATAAAATATTTAATTTAAAGTTATCAGTATTTTTTAATGTAAATTATTATTAAGGACGTATATATTATGATAATGTACAAAAATAAATTACTAATAACTTTAATTTAAACAATTTATTATGAAACTCATTTTCTAAATAGTAATAGTTTTTATTAAGAAACCTGAAATGGGATTTCCGGTTTATTGAGAAACCGGACTTTGATTTTCCAATTTCTATAAAGCGGAATTTAATTTTCGAGTTTATTAGAGACCCGAATTTGTAATTCCAAATTTGCTCATTTCTGAATTTTGAGGACCGTACGCTGCTTTTTATAAAAAAAAACTATCTGACCTGCTCATTAAAAAAAAAAACAAGAAAGATTTACCTACATATTATCCTATGTTATTCTACTTACATATTTAACATCTAAAATTTTAATATTATATTCATACCACCCATAGTTCATTTTCATATTAAATATGAGTGACAGAAATGAAATATATAAGTGGTATGAAGGAGATATGAGTGATATATTTGATATTAAAATAATATATGATGGTATTTATGTAATATTATAATATTGAGTATTAGATATGTAAATAAGATAGTATAAAATGATATATGTATGTAAATTTCTCTTAAAAAAATCTGCTTTTATTATACAGGTAAATTCGAATCTAAAATTTTTAATTCCAATTCGAGTCTAATTGGAAGGTTAAATCATTTTTTTATACCCCTAAAAATAAGCCAATTGAAAATAAAATTGACAAAAATTTTACATTATTTGAAGCACAATAATTATATAACATAAAATAAAAAAATCCAAAAAATTATCATAAATAGAAAGGACGAGTAGAGATAATTAATACTCTACCACCATTTGATAATGACAATGGTTTGTCAAAATTTCAAGATGAAAGGAGATAGGAAGAGAAAAATCCTGTGATACAATCAAAAGAATTCTTGAAGGCTAAATTTTTCGAAGCAATTTTAAACAAAGTGGAGCTATTAAAAATATGTTTATTTTTCTAGGCATTTTTTTTCTGCAAATGTGATTAATAATTTATTATATTTATTTATTCATAGATTTAAAAATAAGTAACAATCTTATAAGGTTTGATCTGCATTTTTTAAGGTTAATTATTATTATATGATAATTTTTTTCCCGACATATAGCACTGGCAATATCAGAGTTATAAAATGCCAAATTAATTTTAATATTAACTAATTAAAAGCAAAAAAGTAGGACTTCAGTAATTTAGATTTATGTTGAATAGAAAAAAAAATGTATTTTTTCTTCAATATTTGGCGGCTTAATTTAGAGGGTGTTTCTTTGTGACGCATCCAACCTCATATCACTGGTGAGATTTGAGTTTTGTATTAATTTTTGTATTTCTCTATGAATTTTTTCACATTTAGAATCTTTTACACCCCTCATTTATAGGCATTTATATCAATATAATCTCCATAGTCTAATCCATTTAATCCACATTTTAGCTTTCATGTGATTCCAACCTTTGGCTTCACCAATTTGCCTATACAAGCCTCTTTAATGAATATCTCCTTCTCCTAAACTCTGTATCACATCATTCCATTTGTATCAACACCTAGACATACCAAATCAAAGTCCAAGTCACTCCCTCGTCCTCCACAGTGGCACATAATCCCTGAGAGAATTCTAGTGTTCTGCTATCCCCTTAATCCTAATTGCTTATCCACCTCTTCCCCAACCTTCATGTCGAATACTGGCCCTTGATATGTCATTTTTCACATGGTGCTACGCAAGTGCACGTGTTATGCAAGTGATATAATAATAAGTAGAGTATCGTTCCCATGTAAAATCAATATTTTGATTTTTATAAGTTAAGTATTAACTTCTTCAACCACAAGATTTATCTTGGTAAAAACAAATTTTTAATGAGAGCAAAGAAAACACAATAAATGTTATTCTTAGATTTTTTTTAAATTAAAATGTAATATGAATTAATTATTGATCTAGTGACTATGAATGCTGTAAATAGGTATATTCATTTTTAATTATGGATCAGAGTATAATTAATTCTTAGTCTCTATCAATCTCATTGAAATCTTAATAAATGTATAATTAAAGTCTAGCTAATCACACCTTTCTTACATGATACACATTTTCTTAGAGATCCAAAACTTTAAAAATCATATATCTATGATTTTCCAAAATTTTGTTCATGCTCTTCTTATTATTCCACTATGCCTCCATGCATCAAGGTCATATATAACATTAGATTTTAAACTTGAGGATGATCAATCCACAATTAATTAAATCATAAATAACATTAAATAATTTTTATCACTATTCATATATTCGACCTAATTTACATTAAGTGTTACTATATCATATCATAAATTCAGAATAAAAGATGTGAGCCACTAAAATTATTTGTAACAAGAAACAAAAAAAAAACTTCAATAATAAGCAAAAGTGAAAGTTCAAGAGAAAAAAGGTTGAGAATAATAAAAACCCAAATATCTTTGCAAGGAATAAATGTTTCTCCCATTCAAGGAAACTCTTATTCAACTTGCACACCTCCTTTCCTTCTCTCTCCTAGCATACTAAATTTATAGGAGAAAAATAACACAAATGGCAACAACACCTTAGATATTCAACTCTTTTTTTATATGCAAAGGATAAGATAGCCCCCATAACTAACCACAGTACCATGGTATAGGAATATATGGCATTGTAGCACACAAAATGAACTAGCAATGCGGTGCTTCGACATTATGGAAGTGTGACATTGTGGGTGAATCAACATATCTCTTTATCCAATAACTGCATTAACTTCTTCCATCACAATGCTCAAGTGATTTGGCACTATGGCACTCTAGATGGAAATTTGGTGATGTGGTGTTGGAGCCATATGGCGTTGTGGCTCTAACCTCTCTATTTATCAATATTCTTCATGGCACTACAATGCTTAGGACACTAGAACTGTGGTGTTGCATACTAGAGTGCTATGGCATTCAAAATCAAGGTGTTAGAGCATCGATCTCTCTGTCTTGGCATCAATGTTTGGGTGTTGTGTTTCTCAAGAGTTAATGCTATGACATTGAGCTCTTTGTTTGACCTTAAGGTTTTTCCCCAAGTGTTGTGGCGTAGTAATATGTGGTGTCATGATGCTCCACCAAATTTTCTTCTAAATTGACTTCTTTTCTGGATTTCCTGCATAAAATACAACTTAGACTTATTTTTCATACAAAATTTCTTAACATAAGAGATTAAAATTTTCCATTTTAACTAAATTTCCCAAACCTAAAACAATACTTGTCCTTTCATAAACCATGTGCACTTGATTTTTGTCAAATCCTCATTTTGTTAACATTCAATTTAAATTTAACTTCAAAGAATAATAACATTAGTGATCCATACATTTCCACAATTGGTTCATTAAAAAAATAATATAATTAATAACAACATAACAAAATTTACACAATTGCACAATTGATTATATCTCAAATTGTATTCTTTTTAAACAAAGTGCCTAAAGGCGTGTCGAATTTTACTTACTTAACCACGTCTTAATAAAATCAGGCTTAAATGAATTTTAAATTTTATTTGATATTTCAGATATAAGAGAAGTCTCTTAATGTACTATAATTCCTACAATATTCTTAAGCTAGAACATCTTTAAACTAGATACCTGGATATTAAGGATATGTTTCTAGTTTTTGTATTTTTCACTTTTTAGCTTCACACTTTTTGTTGCTTCTTTCTTTTCTTCTTTTTGAATTGACTCTTCATTTTTTTCATTTCTTTTTTTTTTAATTTCTTTTATTCTTGTATTAATAATTTTGAATACCTTTTTCTCCCTCCCATTTGTTAAGTCCAATTTAGCTCAACCTAAGATTTATTATATGTTCATGATTTAATGACTATAAAATTATAATATACCTTAACGTTGACATAAATTCTCTATTGACAACAAGCCTTTAATTAATAATCTTAGGAAATTAGTCAAGTGCTTAAGTGCTTTTAAGAGTTTCTTTTATTAGGACATGCTAATTTTGAAAAATTACTCATTTTTATTCTGTTTATAATTATTATTATTATTATTATTATTATTACAATATTATGTCCCGTCAATCATCTAAAATTTTATTTATTTACCGTCTATTATTAAAATTTCCATTAGCAAATATGATGTTATGAATAATTGTGAATTGACTAGTTCATTAAATGATTGTGAATTGGCAAGTTTGGAGGAGGTTGTAAGACCTCATTGAACTATCCCTAGGCACACCAAGAAAATGAGGTTTTTAACTAATATCATAATTCATGAAAAATTCTAATATATATATACAATCAAGATTAGTATTTCTACTATAGTTCACAATGAAATTTAAATTCGTGCAAGAAATAAAAAATGCATAAATTAAATGATTAGGAAAAAACCCCAGAAAGAGCACACCCGAATTTTATAACAGTTCGGTCAACCTTAACTAATGTCTATTCCTTGGAGTCCACCTCTTTGCGTATTGCACTAACATTATAGTGACTCCTTTTTAGCCCCCACGATAAGTAGGAGAAGCCCTTACAAATCACTTCCATCAAACCCGGAGCGATAGAGAACCAAAAGCTATGTCACCCTCCTGGTGATAAAAATGAACCTTTAAAATCATTCTCATTCTCTTGGTGATGATGGAGAACTTTCAATCCTTTTTCACCCTTTTGGTGAAGGCAGATTACCCACGACCCTTGATCTTGAAGCTTCACTCCCAAGAGCAACTCCAATAACTAATCAAGGCCTCTAGAGGAAGCACGGTGCAAGATTGCCTAGAGTAATCGTGTGAAAACCCCTCATGCTCCTCCCCCACACAAAACCTCACTTTCTCCCTCTCCAACCCAAAAGTTTTCTCAAGAATTCTCCCTCAAAGTTCCTTCAACAACCAAAAATTTTTCTTGAGACTAGTTTGAATTGCTTAAGTATAAGGCTTCAAAAAATCTTAAGTTTTCAGTTAAGTCATTACTATTCATACAATACAATCTCGATTTGTACAATACAATTAGTTCAAAATAGGGGTTCATTCAGTACGATGGAACAGTCGTTTAGACGAACTATTTAATTTTTGCATACTTATCATACAATAAGATTAAATATTTACGATTAGTTCAAGAATTTTTCAACTCACTTTTCTCACTCCCCTATATGTGTGTGTATGATTGCCAATTTAATATACACACTTACATCTCTCCAAAACGTCCTCTTTCCTATAGTTCCTCCAATCACCTCCACATAACAAATAATAGCTTATATTTTCATCAACCAACCAAGATATAAGAAAATCAATCAAACTCTTAGTCAACAATTCATCTCCCTTTCTTTTTATTTAATCTATTTCAATTCCTTCAAACCCAAGAGAGCCTATGGTATCGTAAGTTCTAAGCTAGAGGCTATGGATGAAAGCCTCTGAGCAATTTTTTGTGTATGCGATTTAAGACTAATAACATTTAAGAAATCTAAGAAATGCTTATATTTACTCCATTATGATAATTCTACATTCCATTATATTTGCAAACTCTTTTCTGTCTCAGAAATACTGCCAGAAAACATAGATAAGTTTTGCACCCTATTACTATGGAATTTGTTAATGTTAAGAGAAAAAAACTTGAAAAGAATTTTTTTAAAATTTTATTTATGCATTGTAACAAGAAACTCATTGAGCATCAGAAGAAAACTCTTCAAATACTCCTTGCTGTTAGAACAAATTCTCTGCCGTTCACGCTTTAACAAACTCCAAAAAAAAGTATTGAGGTACAAGTTGGCTTCGTAGAATGATTCAAACTGGATCACGCTAACTGATTTACCACTAAAGTGTCCTTATTTAGGCTTTCATTGGATAACTGTCTTACAATATTACTATTTAAATCACAATCAAAATTTTTATTTCATTACTATTTTTCATTATTTTCAAAATATTTTAAACTAAAAAGTTACATGATACAATTTCCTAAAATTTTTTTTTCCACAAAAACTTGGCAATCATCTTTACAAAAAATTATAATTGACCAAAAAAAAAAAAACTTTAATATTTATGATCTTATCAATTCACTTTAATATTTATAACTGTTATTGGAACTAATCCAAAATGCGAGTGCACAATATCAGTTGGAAGGCAAACCTTCAAATATATTGAACTAGCATTCGACAAGCCAAAATAAAGTAAAGAAATATACCATTAATGTCACCATTACAAGCATCCGCACAGGACTTAAATTCAGATGAGCACAAGTAGCCTTGAACCTGATTTACCATATCCAATGCTTCAATTCAGCAGCAGCTGCTGGTAGAAGCATCAGCTGGAGGTGCCTTTTGCTTAAATATGTTCTTTTTCAAGCCCGCTGAACTCTCAGCCAAAAGGCTTGGAGTCTCCAAAATCTGTCATATTAAAAAAAGTCTTCAGACTTACTCGAGACTTTAGAAACTGCCTTTTTGTTGTCCTGCTTATTAGGGATATTTTGGAGCAAGACATGATTCCAACAATATACTTTTAAATGGTTTATCATTGAAAAAAAAAATTATGTTATGCTTTTCAATAAGGTTTCATTTGTGACGACTTTCTTTCTATTTCTTAAAGTAGCTTTCTAGTACAAAATTAAAAAATTTTGTATTAAAAAGCTGCTTTAACAAGCAAAAAGAAAGCCAACCCAAATGAAGCCTAAGTCATAAATGATGGTTTATGGCCAATGTAAGGAAATGGTACTGGTAAAAAAAGATGCCCGGAGAAAGAAGAAAAGAGAAGACTGAATTTGATATGATCCTATAAGAATAAAAATAAATACAATAAAGTGAACAGCTATAAACTCAAATGAATACACGGAGAATAATAACCAGGTTTTGATTCAGGTCCGTAAGCAGCATAAGAATAGAAATAGTGAACATATAGAGTATATAAAAGGCACAAACCTTCAGAACAAGTTCCTCAAAACACTGCTCTACATTAACGCGAGTTTTTGCACTGCATTCCAAGAAAAGGCATCCATATTCTCTAGCAAAGTCAATGCCCTCTTTCTTTGAGACAGTTCTCTCAATTTCCTAAAATATAGAGAAATGTAAGTATTACTTATAGTGGAAATGGACTAATCAGATCATCAGCCTTATCCGAACTATTGTGGGCTAGCTTCTACAAAAAAAATTCCTGTTATTAAAAGCTACAAGAAGCTAAAACCCTTCAATTGGAATAAGGTTGAGAATCGAAATGTTTTTATTATCCACTAAATTTGGAAATAGAGAATAAATATCATCGTAGAGATGAGCAAAACATCGATAGAATTACATGTTTATGTTAAAAGATAGAGAAGCACCTTATCAACTTTGTTCCCAACAAGCATCTTGATGCAATCTTGATTAGTTGAATAGAGGTCAATTTCCTTCGCCCACACATCAGAGAGATTAGTGAATGTGTCCCTTCGTGTAACATCATAAACTGCAATGCTCACAAAAAAAAAAAAAAAAAAAATAGATAGGTTGTCAGATATGTAACCGTTTCACCAAATAATGCACTGGATCATATAGATAGACTAACACCACATTAATAATAGACTAGTAGTTCTTATAGGAATATACTTAGTTGTTGATTGTTATCCTAATTAATAAATTCATATGTATGTGGGATCTACAAAGAGTGAGAGCAAGAGAAAGCAGAGGGAAGGGGGAGAGACAAGACTGAGGGAAAAAAATTAACTGGTATATCTGGCTGTTAGGGTATGAACTCATAGGTTTAGGATCACCCAGATTTTGAATGTGCATTAAGCTGGGATCGAGCTCAAATAATAACTGACAAGCAAATTAGGATCATCTCGAATTAAACTTGTTTAGTCATATATGAATTGAACCAAGTCAACACAAAATCAGATCCTAAGATATGTGAGTAAGAATATATATAAAAGGTTTGGCTAAGAATGTCTTGAAAGAAAAGAAATCAATCAAGATTAACCTGATTTTTTAGGCTTGAATCAATATCATCGAGATAAATTAGCCAAGTCTAGCTCGAGTCAAGCTAAAATCAAGTAAACCAAACCTAACTCGGTTTGAAATCCAGTCGAACGATTTCATATATACAAATGGAAACATTCATTATTCTTTTTATGCCTCCTACTCCCTAATTATAGGTATTTATAAGCTTATAAGCCTTAAGGTAATTATTCTACTAATTAGCCATATTAAAAAACTAACTAATTACAATTAGGTTCGCATCATTACTCCTCTCATAATGATTCATGAATCACTAAAGACTAGCTTCCATCTTTAATGTTGGATGTTATTATTTAAATTTGTTCTCTATTCGACTTCGACGTTAGAAGAAGTCATTCACAATAATCAGGATTTCTGAAATTTATTTTGTTTTATTTTATCTAATCACATCATACATGAAAAGGTTGGAGTAGCTCCAGTGGAAGATAACATTATAGAGAATCGTCTTAGACGGTTTGGTCACATAAAACGGCGGCCTTCTGATGACCTAGTTAGGAAAGTAGAGGTATTAGATTTGACTTATGTTAAGAAAGGTAGAGGTAGACCTAAAAAAACTTGGTTAGAAAATATTAGAAATGATATTTCTTTATTAGATTTAAATGAGAATTTGAGTTTTAACATGACAAAATGGAGAAAAAGAATTCATGTAGCTGACCCCACATAATGGGACAAAGGATTGATGTTGTTGTTGTACATCATACAATCCTCTAATGTTCTTGATGTCTCTACATTCCTAGTGTCATAGCAAAAGAATCTTAAAATAATTTGCTGCTATGTTGGACCTAGGCATCAACCTTAATAGCAGTGGCAGGATCACAGGGATGAATACATGAGGTTTCTTAGTGGCATCCAATGTGATCGACAAAAAAATCACTAGTATTGTTGTTATGTAAGGATAGAGGGATGCCAAGATAATCATATATGTCTATGATAGAATCAGCTGAAACAAGTCCAGCTACTAAGTTATCGTTGCCAAATTGACTTGCATGGATCCTTAGAGACAATAAAAAGGTAGCTGGAGAAAAGGATGCTGATGCTAGATCTAGTTTGAAAGTAGACAATCTCGGCCTACCTAAGTCCCAAATCTTAAGACCAATGTCTCAGATGTGAAACAACATACATCACTATAGGCTTGAAGTTGACGGAGAACAGGTTTCTAAACACCGAAGAAAGATCCAAGACGTTGGCAAGACTTAATGAGAGTGTGGGAGGCCGTGTTGTGCTTCTTGACTGATCAAGAACTGTGGGAACACCGTTCGAATAGGTGCGAAATCCATAGAACAAAATAGAGAAAGAGGAGAAAACAAAATGTTATTAGCTATGCAGAAAAATTACAATAGGGACCTACAGCTGGGCTGTTTGGGTGAGGGTCTGCCTAGGCAGAAACTGCAACAGGGCTGTTCAGCTTACTAGTAAAACTGTAGATGGGTTGCTCTGCACTCACTTTGTGTGGACTTCGATTTGTATTAGGAGCTTTCCTTCTTCGGCTATATATTTGTTTGTATGTATTTTTATCTTTGGAAAGTTCTTAGTTTTTACCAACTCTTTCCACTTATTTTGTATGATGGTAGGGTCTAACTGTATAAACCGATGCCTAAAATGAAGTCTGTGGGAGTGGATTCACATCATTTTTGAAGTGAAGTGACAACAAACGAACACTGGGGCAAGTGACATCATTTATGATTGAAATTACAGAATCGTGTGATTGTTGGTGTCTTGGAAGCTAAGATTGTGGATGGAAGACTGATGTAGACAAAGGGGGTCAACACAAGTTGAGTTTTACTTTTAATTTCTTGCATTGTGTCTTTTCATCTTCCCCCTCTCCTTGCTCTTCATTAACTTATCCTTTCATCTCCACCTTATCCTTTGGGCTGTTTTCTAGTTCTATGGAGCCTTGGCTGTTTTCGGTTTTGAGCTTTAGTTGTTGAAGTTTTAGTAGGTTCTAGCTCATTAATGTCTAGTGGAATTTTAGCTCATTATGAGCTGATTTTTAATTCATTTATTGAATTAAAAATTAGCTCTTTATTTCTTTTCTCCTTTCCCCTTTTCTTTCTCTTCATTAACTTGACCTTTCATCTTCCTATTATCACTTGGGCTGCTATTGGATTGGACTGCTGCAGTTTATCACTTGGCTGCCTTTGCATTAATTCCCACGGATTGGCTTGGCTGCCTTCTTCATTGAATTTTGATGAGAATTAATCCCCTCCTTTACCGAGAATTAATCCCCTGTTTTACCCGTGAAATGCCTCCTGGTTTCATGTGCTGAAGATATGGTTTTGGCTCTGCTTTACCCGTGAAATGCCCCCTGGTTTCCTGTGCTGAAACCGTGGCATTTGCTTTGTTCCTGGCTGATTCCGTGGCTTTATTCTGCTTGGATTTTTGCTGTGTCTCTTGGGATTTCAGCAAGGAAAGCTTTTGACTTTTCATTTCTATTATTTTTATATGGAATTTGAGGGGTTTTTGGGGCTGTTTTGGGACAGATTTCTGGACAGATTCCTATACAGAAATCTGGACTGAATTTTGTCTTTTCATTTACCCCCTTTTAATTAAATTAATTAGTGGTTATAATGACTGTTTGTATTCCTCTTTTTGTGCCTATAAATAGTAGATGTTTGGGCTGTTTTTAAAGAAGTGTGATAATGTGATTTTTGGGACAAACCCTGAGTGGTTTTTTGCTTTGGAAATCCTGCGGGCTCTTTCTATGCTTCTTTCTCATCCCCTCCGGAAATCCCGCGGGCTCTTTTCAACCTTCGTCTCGGCTTCTAATCTCTTTCTTCTATCCGCAAGTGCCACTCCATCAGTATCCTTCTTCTCTATGTGAAGCAACTATAGGGTGTCTTTGTTTGAGTCGTTTGTAAGAGTCAAAAGTTTGTAAGTCTTTATATAATATTAAAGTTTGTGTTTTGTTTTGTGCAAGTGTCGTCGCCTTATCTTATGTTAAATTTTAGTCTCTTTTAAGTTATAGGAAGAGTATGTTGTTTTTGTGATAAAAAATTTGGGTCCCTCTCCCAAATTTTTGATTGCATCAAAGACAATGAACTTGGAATGGCAGGGAATGGAGTTACAGTTTCTGAAGCAAACAAGTCCATCGAAGACAGTTTATTGGTTCTTAGCAGCTAGATATGGGTGATTCTAGCAAAGATCACTAAGTTGTAGCACATGAATCTAACGGAAATTGGTGGATGATTGTGGGAAGGAAATGGTGCAACAAGAGCACCAATGATAGGATCCAAGATCCTACCTAAGCAATTTGAGCTTGCTCATGCTCCCAAAAGAAGAACAAAAGAGAAACAAGATATAAAAATGGGAGTATTCATTATTTGTTTTCACGCCTCCTCCCCAATTGGAGCAATTATTACATCCGGTGTCCGAATGCGTTCAGAGACCAATGACCACGCGCCACGTCACCTAAAACTCGATATTTTGGACTCGGTATTGCTCGGTATACATTCGCACCGTTCGGTTTTTGACCGGATGTAATAATTTCTCCCCCAATTGGGAGTATTTGTAGGCTTAAAAGGGCTACTTAGGCTAATTATTCTACAAATTAGTCAAATTTAACCACTCACTAATTATAATCAGGTTCACATCAGGATATAAGAGTATAAATGAAGTAGCATGGTGGCATGGCATGGAACTCTTTCAATAACTTCAAAATAAACCAAGATAATCAACCCCATTCCCACACAAGACACCCAAGATAACTGTAATGGTCAAGGGCTTTCTTATGGCTCTATCATGGTCAACATGGAAAAGTGGAGTTGCTTAATATCTATTTACGAAATCTCAATATAATCCAATAGAAAGAGCACCATCTCAGACACCAAAGATCACAAAAAAAATAGCAATGACAAAGGGCAAATCACACTTCTATTTATCTAGTGAAATATAGCATCACATAAATGCATTCTTGCAATTTTGAAGAACTGTTATCGTAGCAGGTCATGTATTAAATTATGGTTACACATAATGGAACACCAATCAAGTATGAGCAGTAGGCATTAAAGACATGCCAAGTTTTCATATGCCTATTGCACATTGTTAAATGCATATTAACAACATATTTAGCTGTACAGGAGACAGAGGAGCTCATCTGAGGCTCCATTTGAGACCACAATCACAGTAAACAAAAGTGAAAACTAACTGCCGCAATAAAACAGAATCAAAATATGCAGTAAATTTTACAGAAATCAGTAATTAATTGAAATTAAAAAAGGAAAAAAGATTAAAAAAATACTGAATCCCAAAACTATTAATGTTGAATCCTCAAGACATCAGATTGCCACAAGAAAACTTGGCAATCAAAAACAAGAGCTGCAGAAACTTTTCATTGAATTCGTCATATATTTACAAATTGTAGAAATAGCATTACAACTAAAATACCAAACTATTCTTAGGGCTTATTATAGATAATCTTAACAAAAATAAGATATAACGTGAAAATATTCAAGATTAAAATTGGTGGAATCTTTCCAAAAGACCAAAGGGCTAGCATTACACTCCATCAGAAGATATTTGGAAATTCTTGTAAGCAGATGATATCTTCATCTTGTCATAAAAAACCCGTAGGCACACATTAATATAAACAAAAAACACATCATGAACTACGTCAAGTCCATCTGCAGCTATAGTAACAGCGAGAACTACGGCTTGAAGGTTCGTTAATTCAATAACAAAGTTGCATCTACATCAAGTCTATCTGCAGCTATAGTAATTACAAGAACTACGGCTTGAAAAGGTTCATCAATTCAATAACAAAGTTGCTTCTTTTAGTGCATATGCATGACACTTAAAAAAAAATCAATAACAAAGTTGCGTTAGTAGAAGGACAATCAAAGTTACTATTAAAAGGAAAAACATGGACAAATTTATTCAATCATTGTTAAATGCCAATGTAGTAAGGCATTATGGCTCTAGGCAAAGCTAAATAGATGGAGGTTCGATCATTTGCAAAACATAGAAAAACCAAATTATGAAGCTTCACAAATACTTGAATGACCTTGCATGACAATCGTATGCTTTTAATAATCTATAAAAAATATTTGAAGCCAGCATAAAATTCACGCAAATGCATAAAACACAATGCAATAAAATCACATACCTGAGTAATACAAAACAATAAGCTATGTAATGGATGAGCATTGAAGAGGAGAGAATCAATAAATGATCTAGAATAAAATTCAATGTATTTATTTTAGTTTTAAGATTCAGTTTCAACTTTACATTCTTATCCAGATATTGTTTTAGATTCAAATTTATTCATAAGATATTATAGACCGTTGTTGAGCCCCATGCATAGTCCACAATAAATTTGAACAAAGGGTGACGAGAAGGATAACCAACGGACACGACGTAGCACGAAACAAGCATTGGGACACCTCAAGTACTGTCGAAATCACTTGAAACTCGTCCGACTGCGAAATAGATTTCATCGATCATCCAGGACATCAAATTTATCTAAAGAAGGAACACCCATGCATGCTTTCAACAGACAAAGACGAAAGCACGACTGTTGACAGGAGCAACGCTGTACAAAATCTCTTGCACACAGTTAGATCATAAAATGAACTACGATGTTGTGCTCTAAATGGGAAAATTCTATAAGATAGTGGTGAGACCTGTAATGCTTTATGGTGATAAATGTTGGCCATTAAAAGATAAGCATAATACTAAGTTAAGTGTTGTAGAGATGAGGATGCTCAGGTGGATGAGTGGCTTTACCCTTAGCGATAGGATACAAAATGAGCATATACATGAAAAGGTTGGAGTAGCACTAGTGGAAGATAATATTGGAGAGAACCGCCTTAGATGGCTTGGTCACATAAAATGACAACCTTCCGACGACCCGGTTAGAAAAGTAGAGGTATTAGATTTGACTTATGTTAAGAAACATAGAGGTAGACCAAAAAAACTTGGTTAGAAAATATTAGAAATGATCTTTCTTTATTAGATTTAAATGAGAATTTAACTTTTAACAGGACGCAATGGAGAAAAAGGATTCATGCAGCCAACCCCACGTAGTGGAACAAAGGCTTTGAAGTTGTTGTTGTTGTTGTTGCATCATGAAAGCATTCACATACATCTTAAAACAATGCATACGGCAATATAATAACCAATTGAAGGAAAACTATCTAGATTATTTCAAGCATGGCTTCTTTACTTTGGTAAACAAAACCACTTTTTTCATCCATTTACTCCACGGGATTTTCCTTAAAAACATTTATCAATTAATAAGGGTGAGTTATAAATATATAACTCAGTGAATATATCATAGTTTAAGACCATAATAAATCAAGGCAAAAAAGAAAGAACATACATGCCCATCATCACATTTAAACAATAAAGAAAAAACTTGATCCTTCATTTTAATAACAATTACGATCACAAACATTGTTTAGCGGTCAGATTCATGAATATTAAATGATTTTTTATATTTAACCGGACATTAAGAGCTTGAATATGAATTGTGCTTATCATATCATCACTTATCTTTTAGTATATACCTAATGCAATCATCCCAGAAACACTTTCCATTCCGCCTAGCCAATACATCCCCTGTCAGGATAATAAATATACTAATATCTGAAGTGAAAAGCACCTCACTCACACCTGGTGAAATAAAGAACATAGGTGTTTTGCTTTATCGAATTGTGGCATAAGCCTCAAACAAAAGGAAATGATAAAATTAAAGAAAATTCATAAATATATCAATAACCATCAATCATAAAAACAAAAACACACAATTTTTATATTTTAATTAGACAACTTTTCTAGCACCTTCTACTAGTATTTTGACTTGAGTACATATTTTTAAGACAGATCATTTCTTCATAAAAAGTTAAAAAATAAAAGAAAATACAAGAAATCAATTAAAAAGGAAACAAAAATTCAACTAAAAGAAAATAATAATAATAAATAAGGAAAAGAAGTAATGAATAATAAATAAAAAAAGAGATTAATCAAAATATAGGACCCTATAGTTTGGTGACCCATACAAAAATCACAAGAAAAGTTTGACATTGTTGGGGGCCGTTTTCATAACATTTTGAGGATTTTCTAGCGGGATTTCTAAGGTAGACATTGGAGCTTTCCATTGACATTCTCTAGTCTATAAATATTACATTATATGGATGAAAACATCCAAGGATAATGATATGAAGTAGAAGAAATTTCAACCAAATCAACGAACCGTAAGAGAAATTGGGAAGAAGAACACACCACAAATCTTTTTTATTTTAGAAAATATGAAAGAGAACAAATAAGATACAATAGATCTTCAATTGGAAAGGAAGATCCAGCTCTCTCAAATCTCTAACCGGCAGCTAGAGCCCTCACAACCAAAGGACAAACTAAATTCAACAAACACATAACATATCCTAACCCTAGGTGTATCAATACTTCCCCCCCAAAAAATACCTTGTCCTCAAGGTGGAAGATGTGAATGGTCTCTTGATAATCTTATATGACTCCCATGTGGCTTCGTCTTTGGCAAATCCTTCCACCTGATAAGTACCTCCTAAACAATAAACCTAGGATGCTGAGAACAAATCGGTAGCTCAATAAGATCATTCCTTGAGATGATTATTTTTTAATCCTCTTCAATTTGTTTGTTGAAAGTTTCGAGCTACTCCTTTTCCTTTTCATCAATCATTTGCATCTTCAACTTTCTCACCCTAGAATCTCTATTGCCCTAATAGCTTTTCCTCTTCCAGTATAGCGGTTGTCATAATCCCTCCATGTTTACCCCGTGTATCGAGTGTGAGAATCCCGCATTTCTTTCCTTCGCCTCACATGACCCGATCCTCATGGTTCGACCTATCCCCCTTCTTCTGCAGTCATCAACTCCCCTTGCCCAAAAGACTTCCCATTGTGGTTAGCCACCCCACCAACTTCACCATGAAATTCCCTTCTTGTTGTCCCCTCATCTGAAAACTCTATTCCATCCGTTATTGAAGCCCTAGGAGATAATTCTTGACCCCATCCTCTGACGGACCACTCCCCTTACCCGAAATGCCACCCATAGTGGTTGACCATCCTACTACCTCCACCGAAAAATTCCATCCTTGTCGTCCCCTCATCTAGAAATCCTAATCCACCCATTATCGGAGCCCAAGAGGTGGCTCTTGATGAAAGAAACTCTCAATGTTGAACTCCTCCCATTCGATCTCCTTTCCCTTCAATGAGGCCAAGGGAATCCGGGTTAAATCTTAGTTAGAGTTAGCCATCGGAACCACCAGTGAAGTTTTTGATTGCATCTTCAAGAATTTCCTCATCATCACCTCCATCACTCCGAATTGATTTTTCATGGAGGAAAGCCTTCCTTCCATGGATGAAAACCTACCTTCAATGGTTGAAAATTTCTCCTTCATGCAAGATTTAAATTGCTCCATTATTCCTTCCAACGCATCCACCCTCTTTGACGACATCTCTCCAAAACCTCGCTCTGATGCTAATTTGATATGAAGTAGAAGAACTTTCAACCAAATCAGCAAACCACAAGACAAATTGGGAAGAAAAATACACTATAAATCTTTTTTATTTTAGAAAATATGAAAGAGAACAAATAAGATATAATAGATCTTCAATTGGAGAGGAAGATCCGGCTCCCCTAAATCTCTAACTGGCGGCTAGAGCCCGCACAACCTAAGGACAAACAAAATTCAGCAAACACATAACATATCATAACCCTAGGGTAAATTAACTATTTAAAGCAAATAATAAACAATAAAATACCAAAACATCCCTCCCCTAATTCCCTCCCAAATCAGCTCAAATCTACCATACTCCCCTAATTATTTTCCTCCCAAATCAAGCCTCAAATTAGCCCACAAAACTTTCTTCAATTAGGAAACAATTCCTAATTAATCCCCTCCAAATTAGCCATCTTCAATTCGGAAACATTTTCTAATTAACCCCCTTTAAATCAACCCTAAAATATGCCCTCTTCAATTAGAAAACATCTCCTAATTAATTCCATCTAAATCAACCACCAAATCAACATCTTTCCCATAATAAAACATTCCTAATTTGCTCCCAAATCTAATTCAAATCAGTCATCTTTCTCTAAATAAACTTTCCTAATTACTCCAATGATTTCTCCTCCTCACATAGTGAATATGAACTCCCTTAGGCCCCACAAGGTGGACCCCCTGGCGTATCAATCAATTTGATACATCTTGGAAGTAAAAACAACAAATAAAAAAGAAGATCAGTGTAGGAACACAAATATACGACTAATTTTCTTATTTCTCCTTAAATAATAAAGTGAGACACATTTGATCTAACCATTCGAGAGGTAGATCGGCTCTTCCACAAACCCTAGATGCTGTTAGAAACTCATAACAAATACTAGAAAAATAAACTCAGAAATATCCTCCCTAAACCATAGACAAACTCTCCCTTAAATAGCCCTAGAACACAGTCACACAATTAGAACCTTCTTAATCAACATAAAAATAATTTAGAAAACCTTTCTAACTAATTAGAGCATTCCTAATCAACCTAAACATAATTTAGGAAACATTCATAAACAATTAAACATAATTTAAGAAACCTTCCTAATTAATTAAATATGATTTAGAAAACCTTCCTAAACATTAAAAATATTTTAAGAAACCTTTCTAAACAATTAAATACTTCATAAATAACATAAATACAATTAGAAAACTTCCTAAACAACTGTCCCCTCTCCTGATTAGGAACCTTCTAAATAGCTCCCCTTCCTGGTTATGCCCCCCCTCCCCCTCCCAAAAAAAAAAAAAAAAAAAAAACATATCTGATAATACAAAGAGAAAGGGCTTATTGTGTTCATCATTTTGAGATGTTTTGAAGAAAGAAACTAAGTAATCATCATATGTAAACTTCCTTAAATTTTCCATATGTGGGTCTCACTCTCTCTCTCTCTCCCAATCCCTTAGAATTATTTTGCATAATATATTAAGCAGTCAAAAAATAAAGATTGTGCTCAACTTGAATAGTTTGGTGATATAGCATAATTCACCATCAAAGACATGAAAATTTTTGGAAGTTACAAACATTTTTCCTAAAGTTAGAATTTTCTTTGCACATTAGGGCTGCAAATGAGCCGAAGTGAGCCGAGCCATGGCATGTTCGAGTTCGAGATCGTTTGTCAAAAGCATGTTTGAACTCAGTTCAAAGCTTGTCAAGCTTCTTTGAAAGCTGTTCGAGCTCGAGCTCGTTTAAATTTATATTGTTCTAGTTCAATTCGTGAACAGTTCGAGCTCGGTCAATTTCATGCTAATCGAGCCTCAAATCGAACGGGCTTATCTTAACAAACCAAGCCAACCCCCTGCGCTCATAAATAAAAAAACATTCTGCCTCGCCTACTAAGCCCAGCCCGCTAGGCTTTGTTTGCATTGCCAATATGTCTTATTATATAGAGCAAAAGTTTTGGTGATTTCACGATGTGGGACAAATCAAGCTACAGTTTTTTTCCCCCTCCAGGAGGAAGCCGAGGCAAGAAGTGAGGCGGGAATTGGGAAAGCTGAGGCGGGAGAGGAAAAAAGTAGATTTGACTATTTCAGTTATATATATATATATATATATATATATATATATATATATATATATATATATATATATATATTAATTATGATATAATATTTTTTTAATTTAAATAACGTTATATATATATATATATATATATATATATATATATATATATATATATATATATATATATATATATATAGTTAAGATCAGTTAAAATTATATATATAACATTAGTTAAAATTAATTATGATATAATATTTTTTTAATTAAATAAGGCATAATCGAGCTTCTTAACGAGCATTTTCACGAACTCTAAACGATGTTGTTCGTGAACATAAACGAGCTCTTATTGAGCCGAGCAACGAGTAGCTCGTCGAACGCTCGGTTCATTTGCAGCCCTGTTGCGCATGCAAGAAAAAAATTGTGGTTGAAATCATCAAGTGTAGGAAACTATACGGTGTAGGCTACTCCGCCATTAAGGAGAGGGTTTCTGCTATAATGATAGATTGTAGTGGAATCCTAAGAAAGGGAGTAAGTTGTGGATGTTCGTTAGTTGGGTACCCACCAAAATAAAAAATCAATTTTCTATTGGTTTTAGTTAAATATATAATCTTGCTATTTACTTAATTGCATGTTTGAATGTCCTTATGGTAATTTGATACTTTCATAGCTTATATGTTATGGTTATCGAAAAGAGCTCTTTATTTGCGCTTAACCTTATCTTACATACACTTAGCATTATTTATCCTAGCAATCACCATCTTTAATATATGGACATGTACGGTTGCCGTGTACTTTGGCAGTTGATTATTTAAGAGACTCATAAGCTTGTATGGTTGAGCAAATCAATCAATTGTGCTCAATAGTATTATCACTCAAACAATATATCATGTTTTTGATTCAGGAAACTCTTCTTACACTTGCAGGTTGTTTAATTTGCTTACAAGATTTTGTGTTAGTATTCATGAGTGTGAATAATCTACATTGCTTAATATTTGGTCAACCACATACTAGCTTTGCACATATTATACATCTTGATTACATGCACTTGTATATTTGTATGGGAATATGTTTAGTTTAATTATTTGCACCGTGCACTTAACATTTGAATTTGAGCTGAAAAGAATTTAAAAAGAATTCTAGAGTAGCATTGCACACCCAATTCAACTCTTTTTTTGGTGTGAACAAACTCTACATCAACAAAAGCCCATCATCCATTCGGCATCGAGAATTAACCTTTTTCTACATTAAGCATAGTGTTTGTTTAAAGTTATATATTACCTATGTCTGTAAAGTGGTAAACTAGGGGTGTCAATTCGGGTAGGCGGGTCGGGTTCGGGTCGAACCCGAAACTGACCCGGCACTGTTCGGGTTAACCCGAACCCGACCCGTTTTTAAAAACGGGTCAGGTTTCCGGACCCAAACCCGACCCGATTCGGGTCCGGGTCAACCCGACCCGACACGAATGACCCGAAGTTGACCTAAAATTGCTAATTTTCGGGTCAAAATCGGGTCAATATTCGATTTTCGGGTCAAAATCGGGTCAAAAACGGATCAATTTCGGGTTTTCGGGTCAAATATGAGTTTTCATGTCACTTTCAGGTCAATTTCGGGTTACTGGGTCAACCCGACCCGATTTTTAAAACGGGTTGATTTGTTCAACCCGAACCCGACCCGTTTCAGGTTCGGGTTGACCCGAACCCGGATTTTTCCGGGTCGGTTTCGGGTCGTGTCAAAAATTGACATCCCTATGGTAAACCCTCCTGTGTACACTGCAACAATAAGAGCATCAATAACGACTATTCACCTTAAATCAGCACACGAAAAAAAAAATTATATACAAATTTAAGAAATTTAAGTACATAACAAAAAACATTTGAATGCCTAGCTTGTAGAATTGGATGGATTTCACCGAATAAGTTTAACTAAATTAACCCATGATGCAGGAAAAAATGCACAATATGCATACAAGTTTAATCAAGGAAATATATTTCCACGAGAGTATGCAAAGTCATAAATGCAAGAAATATCTCATCACCAAAAAGAAATTTAAGCGGAATCACATCACATACCCATTATAATCCCTTGAGCTCCTCTGTAATATGAGCTTGTCAGCGTTCTGAATCTCTCCTGCCCAGCTGGAAGATAGAATTATGACTTTAAATGTTAAAAATTCAATAAAAAGAAATTAGAATAAAACTGATTTTGGCGTCATGAAACATTTTTTTATTTAATAAAAAATTATAAGTTTATGTCACAATAAAAATCTGTTATTCACCGCAGAAGTAATAACAAAGCTATTATTCTTTTAGGGGATTACTTTATTTACACAGTTAGGAGAAGGCAGACCTACGATTTGTGATTCACAAAAGGGCCTTCCACGGTACTAATTTGAGATTTGGCTGGACAATTTGTTATTTGTTTCAAATCAAAGAAGTCAGAGGCCACTTCAATTATTCCTCTAAAGTTCAAGAATGCTGTAATTCTAAAATGCTTCAAGAAATATGCCATTTACAGTCTAAGATAATCACAATTTTCAAGTTTAACGGATCAATTAAACAATATCATGCAGTTGCATGTATTTCATGGAGAGTTTAAGCAATTGTGCACCTTTATTGGATGAAAAGCAATCAATCAAACTTGCATCATAAAACAAAAAAAAAAACAAATTGTAGCAAATGTCAATAGTTGGAAAAAGGTCAAATTTTAAGCTTCAAAAGACCTGACCAAATGTCTTTGTGATGCAAAACCAATAGGAATTGCATGGAAATAATAAAATTATTGTACGCTTGCTACTGTAAGATTAATGAATCACAGGAATTAATTTGAGGAATTATCCATTGACATTTAGCTCTAGCATGCAATTACAATTTTACGAGAACAGGTCAATTTAAAACAATATCAAAAAATACAATAAAACTAAATGTTCTGTAATAATAATCCACAGGTTAAAATCAAGAGCTTTACACCTAGAGTTTCCTTTCTCACTCACACTCTATGAAGGGCTTTAGCTGAGAGAGATCTTCAGCAAACCAAGCGATGCCACTAAGAAAGTTACGACGAGAAGGTAGCCGGAGAAGGAGGCACAAATGAACATCCGACGAGTTGCCACTGTACAGGTTGTCGTTGTTCGTCGATCATCTCGGATAGATGAAATAGAATGCAGTCGACGTACTCTTCAACAGAATCTTCAAACTCCCGGTCGGGATCGAAAGGCGACTGAAGAATATCAATTTGGCCTTGAGAATCGTACGCAAATTCGTGGTATACTTTAGGATCGGCAATCCATGAACATGGGATATTCTTTGTTGTGAACCTTGGAGGAGCCGGCGGTTAGTGAAGGGAGAAAGGAGGAGGGGGTGGCGGATTGGGGGGTTCTGGTGGAGAAGAGGACGGCTAGGGTTAGGAGGGGATTGGGGGGTTCGGTGGAGGAGGGGACGACTAGGGTTAGGAGGGCTTAAGTTCTTTTAGGTTACTTACCAAGGAAGGTAATTAATTAAACAAGTTAATGGAGGTGGAGGGAAATTAGAATTAAAATTCGAATTCCAAAATTAGGGCAAGGGTAAGGACTGGCGGCCTGCTTGGATGAGGGAGGGGATTGAGGGGGAATTCATGGTTTCCTAAAGCATGAGTCTAATTTAGGAATTGGCTAATCCAATCAAATCTAATTTAAAATTAAATTACATCCAATTAGGAGACTTTCCTACTTTAGGTTTGATTAATTTAGGAAAT
The DNA here is from genome assembly GCA_022539455.1 of Dendrobium nobile. Lineage (NCBI taxonomy): Eukaryota > Viridiplantae > Streptophyta > Magnoliopsida > Asparagales > Orchidaceae > Dendrobium > Dendrobium nobile. The sequence goes on along the minus strand of CM039719.1, from coordinate 50,178,444 downwards.
AATTCAAAATTCAAATTTAATTACTTCCTAAATCAATTGGGACAATTTAGGTAACCACTAAAGATGATTGAAGTCATCATTAAGAGGGGCAATGGGAGTTGGTGTCGGCGGTGGGCGTGGTGAATAGGGTGGGTCGATGAGGTTGTGGGGCTTATCCGACGGCTAAGGTGGGGGAAGGGGATGGTAAGCTACGGCAAGGAGTGTTTGAGGATGGCCGACGGTTGGAACAAGGGGAGGGGGTGCTCGGCGGTTGAAGCAAGGTGAAGGGGGCCCGCGGCTTAATGCAAGGGAAAGGAGGTTAGCCATGAGCCGAGGACTCTTTCGCCGAATTGTGGATGTTGCTTTGCCCACACCTTGGGATTTCACCACTTAAGAACTCTCATGCTCAGGAGGAAATCAGAAATTTTATTAATCAATCATTAAAAATAATACAAAGTCTAGGGCCTCTATATATAGGCCTCCACAATGAAGAAAACTCAAAGACAAATATGCTCTCCGAGCTACAACTCACTAAACTCCCTCATAGGGGTACAAAGATCAACTAAAACAAATAATGAAAACAATACTAATACAAAAACGTAAAATAACTCATAAATAGATGCTCCTGATTGTGGTCGTCGATCTGCGATGTCTCCTGTGATAGACGTGCTAGAACATTCCACTGATGTCCTCATCATTCTCCCTGGTGGGAGAAAGCTCGACCCCGTCAAGTAGCTATCTCGGGAGCTCTCGTACTAGAAGATCGGGGGTCCAATCTCTGCAACTCTTCACGATCAATCCACGTGTTCTCCGTTTCCGGTTTACCTGCCCATTGAACCAAATACCTTTGACGCCCACCTTCTTTAGTGGAAATAATTTCGACGTCCAGTATTTCTTCGATCTTCTCCGTATTAAGTAAATGAGGCAAATTGGAGAGTGGAGTTAGGCAAGGGTTCTCACTAGGTAGGTTCACACAAGACTCATGTAGTGGATTAGAAGGGTTAAACTCTGATCCCTCAAAGGCTACTAGATCTTCAATATTGAAAGTAGGATTTATACTAAAATTTTCAGGAAGATCTAGCACATAAGCATTACTGTTTATTTTTTAGATTATTTAAAAGGCCCTGCACTCCTAGTATGCAACTTTTTAACGGATCCTTGAGGGAACCGCTCCGGACGAATCCGTACCATTACAAAATCTCCAACTTCAAATTCTTTAAATCTTTTCTTGCGATCAACATTAAGCTTATAGTTAGTGTTGCTTTGTTTAATTCTTTTATTAATTTTCTTATGCAATTCCTGGAGATGAGATGCAAATACAGATGCGGACTCAGATGTTCTAACCTTAGGACACAGGGATTAAATCTATAGGCTGTCTAGGTCGATACTCGTATATAATTTCAGCAGGAGTTAGACTCGTAGTACGATTAACAGAGTTGTTATAGGCAAATTCGGCAGTAGGAAGTATAGAGTCCCAGTCCCGAATATTCTCTCCTACCGAGGTCCTTAACAGATTTCCTAGACTCCTATTCACAACTTCAGTTTGTCCATTTATTTGAGGGTGAAAGGCGGTAGAGAATTGAAGTTTGGTCCCCATTTTGTGTCATAACATTTTCTAGAAATTACTTGTAAACTTAACATCTCGATCTGACACAATGGTTTTAGGCAACCTATAGAGCCTAACAATTTCATCGAAATACAGTTTAACGATCTTAGAGGCATCGAAAGTTTTGGAGCACGGGAGGAAATGTGTCATTTTAGAGACTTGGTCCACTGTTACACACACAGAGTTATGTTTCCTAACAATCTTGGGTAACCCTAAAAAAATCCATGCTAACATCCTGCCAAGGGCAGCTGGTACAGGGAGGGGTGTGTATAGCCTGGTGTTTTGTTTCCGTTGCTTAGCTAACTGGCACATGTGACATCTCTTTATCAACTGGCTAACATCGCACTTAAGACTAGGCCAGAAAAATCTTTGCTCAACCGCAGCGATGGTTTTAGTTTATCCAAAGTGTCTAGCTAAACCTTATGCATGTAATTCTTAAACGAGGAACTCTAAGTGAGGTGTTGGGGATATAGCCTTTGGGATTTAAAAAGATATCCTTCTACCAAAAAGAAATCATCAATTATACGTTCACTTCCAATGGTCAACAATGTGAAGGTCTCTTTCAAGTCAGGGCAATCCATATAGTTTTCCTTAATCTGTTCAAATCCAATCACTTATGCCCTCGTTTTTTTAGTTATCATTATCCGACGGCTTAAGGCATCAATTGTCTTATTTTCAGATCCAGCCTTGTGTCTGATCGTGTAAGTATACTCTTAAAGGAATTCAACCCAACGACCATATTGTGCATTGAGTCTCTTTTGGGAATTTATATATCGCAAGGCTTCGTGGTCAGAAAAGATAACAACTTCTTGTGGGAGTAGGTAATGTCTCCAATACCTAAGGGATTGGATGATAGCGTAAAATTCTTTATCGTGGGTAGAATATCGCTTCCTAATATCGTTCAACTTTTCACTAAAGTAAGCCACATAGTGGCCTTCTTGGGACAGGACGCCACCAATGCCAATACCTAAAGCGTCATAGGTGACTTCAAAAACTTTAGAAAATCAGTCAGACGCATGATCGGGGCTTCTACCATTTTCTTCTTGATTTCATCAAAAGCTCTAGAGGCAGCTGGGTCCATGGAAATTCTCCCTTTTTGAGACAGTTCGTTATAGGGGCTACTATGGTGCTAAAGTTCCGAAGAAACCTCCAATAAAACATGGCATGTCCATGAAAACTCCAAATATCTCTAATGCTTTTAAGTTCGGGCCACTCATTAATTGCTAGCACCTTTTCGTTATCAGTAAAAAATCCTTGAAAAGATATAATAGATCCAAGAAAAGTAACATTATCTGTGAGAAACATACATTTCTTAGGATTAGCATATAGTTGTTTATTCATCAAAACCTCACAGACTTGTTTTAAATGATTTAGATGTTGATCCACCGAATTACTATAGATCAAAATGTCATCAAAGTAGACTACTACAAAGTTTCTTAGGAAGAGTCTAAGGACCGGTGTCATAACTCTTATAAACGTACTTGGTGCGTTACTTAGACCAAAAGGAATAACCGTCCATTCGTATAACCCATCCTTAGTTTTAAAAGCAGTTCTTCATTCGTCTCCCGGACGGATCCTAATATGGTGATAACCGCTCTTAAGGTTAATTTTAAAAAATAGGGTGGCTCCGATCATCATATCTAACATGCCATCTAAACAAGGAATGAATAAATGATATTTGACCATGATTTTGTTGATAGCGCTGCTATCAACACACATCCTCCACGAGCCATCCTTCTTGGGGTTTAAGAGGGCAGGGACAGCGCAAGAGCTAAGACTTTCCTTAATAAAACCACGCTACAGGAGTTCTTCTACCTATCTCTTAAATTCAGCATGCTACGTAGGGTTCATGAGATAATGAGGTAGGTTTAGAAAGGAAGCTCCAGGTATTAAATCGATGACGTGTTGGATGTCCCTTAGAGGTGGGAGTTGGTTGGGTAAATCTTTTGGGAAGACGTCAGCAAAGGTTTCAAGGAGGGGCTTAACCCCTACTAGGATAAGTTCTTCCAGGTACGCGCTTACTTCCCGAGCTACTAAGGCGTAAAGGGGTGAACCTAACACTAATTTAGTATCCAAGTCTTTAGCAGTTAATAGGTTTAGGCCTCTGCTGGGTTTAAGGAGAGTGGGTTTTACGTCCTCCTTGGTAGACTTGGGTTGGGAGGGTAAGAGCTTAATCTTCTTACCATCGTGCTCGAACACACAGGTGTTAGATCTCCCATAGATATGAACTTCATTATCGAACAACCAGGGACGTCCAAGGATGATCTGACCAACATCCATGGTTAACACATCGCACCATATCTTTTCCTTGTATCCCATGAATTCAATGGGGATAAGACACCTTTATTTTACTTCCAAGGCGGTCCAGTTGATCCAAACAACCTTGTAGGGGTTTGGGTGCGGAGTGTTTTTCATGTGAAGCTTAGAGATCATAGTAGACGAAATAAAGTTAATACAACTTCCACTATCGATGATAACCTTACAGTTCTTATCGTCAATTTTGGTGAAAGTATGGAAGATGGAAGTTCTATCCCAATCGTCACTCTGTTTAGGTTGTGATAAGGCACACTTAACAACTTGCAGATCTAAGTGATCAATCTTTTGTAGGCAGTGGATCATGGGGGTGTCTTCGTCACAGAAAAAGTCTTCATCATCATCGATGTGATGAACTAGTTCAGTGTCAGGCTCATCTTCCTCATCGATAACTTCTTCAATTATGGTTACCTTATAAGGGCTAGAAAATTGAGAGGAAATGTGTCTGTACCCATGATAACTGAAGCATTTGGTTCCTACAGGGGTTTTGGGTGTCTCACATTCAGGGGTTTTAATTTTAAATTCAGAATGGGGTTGGAATTGTCTAACAGTGGGTTGACCAATCATGGGACCAGGTGATTTGTTTTAGGGTTGGTTGGAGGAAGGTTTAAAAGGGTTAGTGTGGAAGTCTTGGCCTTTCGAATGGACATAGTTCTTAGATTCTTCCAGGTCTAGCACAAGACTAGAAGCGGCCTCTAAGGTGGTAATTCCTCTAGCAAAGAGTTCATTTCGAAGGTTTTTCCTAAGTCCTGCTTTAAACATGGACAGAAGTTGGGCGGGGGTGGTAGTTTCCTCACCACTACAGCGGATCATGATGTCATCAAAAGCATAGATGTAGTCCTTCATAGGTTTACTATCCTGGGTTAATCTATTCAAACGATCTAAAAGTCTGGGGTAGTAAGAAGGGGGAAGATACTTTTGCTTGAGCTCTTGTTTCATAGTCCTCCAATCAGTGATAGGGTATTCTCATGTTTCACGCATATGTTCAAGGTTAGTCCAGTACTGACTAGCCCTACCAGTCAACTTCATTTCAACAAATCTAACTTTTCTCTCTTCCGAAATGTTGTACCACCTAAAGTAACTATCCATTCTTTTAAGCCAATCTAGGAAAACTTGTGGGTCAAGGGTGCCATCAAAGGAAAGGGCATCGATTCGGATGTTCTTGAGTAACTGAGCATCGTTATCTCTCCAAATCGGATCATGTCCTACAGGTTCCTGATTAGGTCTATGGTTTTGACAGTATGGGTCTCGAGGTGGTGCATAGTCAGCTCGAGGTTCTTCGACGTACAGGGACGGAGGTCTAGGAGTATACATCGTATGGTTTCCTAACCGTTCAATGTGGTCTAGACGGTCTCCAGTTTGTCGTCTAAAGTCTGCTAACTCGCCTTGAGTTTCTCTAATTTGTTGGGTCACAGTACCTAACTGACTTACGATCAAGTCTAAAGTATGTTGAATTTGTTCCGGGTCCATTAGGATACATTAGGTGACGCTTAGGGATGTTAAGGAATAGGGGGCAACACCTAAACCTATATGCTAACACTCCTAAAGCTCACTAAATGATGTAGAAATTGTATGGGCAGAAAACAAGCAATGTGATACTTCAAATGAATGCAATGTTACACAACTAAGTAAACTCAAATATGGCTATTTAGAACTCTAAGATGACACCTAGCACATGCAATTTGAGCAAACCTAACTCTGATACCAAGATGATGCGAAACAAACAGGAATTGCAAGGAAATAATAAAATTATTGTAAACTTGCTACTGTAAGATTAATGAATCATAGGAATTAATTTTAGGAATTATCCATTGACATTTAGCTCTGGCATGCAGTTACAATTTTAAGAGAATAGGTCAATCTAAAACAATATTAGAAAATACAATAAAACTAGATGTTATGTAATAATAATTCACAGAATAATATCAATAGCTTTTTCACCTAGAGTTTCCTTTCTCACTCGTACTATATGAATGACTTTAGCGGAGGAGATCTTCAGCAAACCAAGCGATGCCACTAAGAAAGTTTCTATCACGACCCAACCCGATTGGAACGAATCCCATCGCGTTGAGTCGCGACGGATGAATCCAGGATCTAACTTTGGAATTTGTTTTTAGATTTTATTCCAATAATCAGACATACAGAAAAATTATAGAGCTACTAAAAACATCCAAATATACAGAAAAGCTCATCCAACATTTTCTTCTTTCTTTCATCAAAATAATCATATACATTACAGTGCATGGCTATAAACAGGAAATACAGAACAGAATAGAAAAACCATGACTGTACAAAAATTCAAAATTACAAAAAAACCTAATCTCAGATCAGATACTGAACGGCTAGTCCAAAACCTCATTCCCTTTTCCAGAACCTGAAAACCATGAAAATAACCACAGTGAGTTAACAGCTCAGCAAGACTACACTAGCCGATCAAAATCTCCAGAAACTCTCATATCAAACTACTCACAAAAAAACTTTAAAAATAGTTTATTCAAATAGCCGTATAGAATTCAGACAATCGTATAGAAATCATATAATCAGACAGAATGCAGACATTCGTACAGAACAAATAAAAAAACAGACTTTAGATATTCACACAGAACAGATAATCAGATAAAAATCAAATAGCAAATACAGAAGAACTGAATCAAATTCGTATCACATAATCGTATAACTCACAAATCACATTTTTCAAATCATATATCAAATCACATATTAGATCACATAACCCTGACCCAGATAGAATCTCAAAAGATTCTGACCCCTTATGCCTCCCTTCCCTGACACAGACAAAATCTCAAAGGATTCTAGCCCCTTATGCCTCCCTTTTGTGCTTACAGCACCAGAATATATCAGATATACAAAATTATCAGATAAGAATTCATTTTCATATTCCCGGACCCAGATCTAAAAAAATTCTGGCCCCTTATAACTCCCTTCTGATATCATTCAAATCATATCAAACATTAAATCATCATATCATAACAAATACGGAGTAATTGAACACATATCAAAATTTCACATTTTCGTATAGCGACTGACGATAGAAAGCCAATAAATCAAAAATGTACAATTCCAGAAAATCACCAAATTATCATTAGATCGTGTAAAACGTCATTTCAAAGCTTTTGTTGTACTGAAGCAATATTTTTCAACATCCTTATAATTTTCTATTGGATAAAAACTCCACAGAATTCAAAATACCCAGTGAAAAACTTCTAGAAAATACTCAAAACATGAAAAATTACAATCTCTACAACATACCAAAAGTTACGCAGTAAAAATTTTACCGATGCGAATATATACCCGTTTTTTGCTAACGGAAACAAAATCTTAAACAGAAAATCCGTCAAAAATCATATTTCTGAAAATTAAGAAAGGCATAATATGCCTTACCTCGAGTCGATCAACTTTCCCAATTACGGCGACGGACGAAAACGGAACGAAGACGCCCAAAACACGGATTTCTTGCTCTTTTCCTTGTTTTTCTCTCGCATGCTTTTCTCTCTCTTCAAAAATATCTCAAATCATCTATTTAATGAGCTCGATCGTCAAGACAATGCTCTTCGTTCATCCCGGGACGATCTCCTCTAGACATAGATCGTACAGACGCTATCTGACTTTCCTCCCTGGACGATGTTCTTGGGCAAAAATTTTTGTTCTGTTCATTCAGACGAACTCAGGTTCGTCCAGATGAACCTGCACTTTACTCAGTTCGTCCAGACAGTTCGTACAGACTAACCATACAGATTTTCAACATTTTCTTCAGTTCGTACAGACGGTTCGTCCGTATTAACAGCACAAATTTTTTTTTCTCAAAAACATAACTTGAAGGTTTATGGGTTTCACAATCTACTCACCTTAAAAAAAATATCGTCCTCGACATTCCCAAAGCAAAACTAAGTCAGAACAGACTTGGATACAACTGTCTCATATCCGATTCCTTTTCCCAAGTAGCCTCTCTTACCGTTTTATGCTTCCACTGGACCTTAACCATAGGAATCTGTTTACTTCTCAGCTTCCTTACATCAAATGCCAAAATCTTTTCAGGTTCTTCTCTGTACTGTGGATTCGCCTGAATCTCCATATCATCAGCAGAAAGTTTCTTTCCATAATTAGATATCCATTTTCTCAAAGAGGATACGTGAAACACATTGTGTATATCAAACATCTGATCAGGCAATAACAACCTGTAAGCAGAATTTCCAACCCTTTCAATGATCTCAAAAGGTCCGACATACCATGGACTGAGTTTACTCACTCTTCCAAATCTGCTAACACTTTTCATAGGACTGACTTTGACATACACAAAGTCACCAATCTGAAATTCAACCAGTTTGTACTTCTGGTTATAATACTTTTGCTATCGATCTTGTGCATATTTCAACCTCTTTAATCAGATTGATTTTCATTACAGTATCTATAAAAATTGAACCCATCACTTGTCTATCTCCCACCTCAGTCAAAGTCAAAGGAGTTCTAAACTTTCTATCATACAGAGCTTCGTATGGTGTCATACCAATACTTGATTGATAACTATTATTATATGCAAATTCTATCAATGGGATATGATCTTTCCAACTGCCTCCAAAATCCAGAACACATAATCTCAAAAGATCTTCCAGTATCTGAATAATCCTCTCAGACTATCCATCAGTCTACAGATGAAAAGTCGTACTGAAATGCAACTTCGTACCCAATCCTTGCTGAATGTCTCTCCAAAGTCTAGAAGTAAACCTTCCATCTCGATCAGATACAATCACTTTCGGCACACCATGTAATCTGACAATTTCTTTAACATAGATCTGAGCTAACTTATCCACCGAATCGATCTGTCTAATTGGAAGAAAATGTGCAGACTTTGTCAACCGATCAACAATCACCCAAATAGCATCATGCTTTTGCCTCGATCTGGGGAAACCCATAGCAAAATCCATTATCACCTCTTCCCATTTCCACTCAGGGATAGGCAACGACTGCAGAAGACCTCCCGGTCGCTGATGTTCTGCCTTTACTAACTGACAGGCTTCGCATTTCGAAACAAATTTAGCTGTCCTTTTTCATTCCAAGCCACCAAAACAAGCTTTTCATATCTCTGTACATCTTACCACTTCCTGGATGAATAGTATAGCTTGAATAATGAGATTCGTGCAGAATCTCTTTCCTCAGATCTCTAGACATAGGAATCCACAGCATATTCTTACAGAAAATAATACAAGAATAAGAAATTCGTAGTTCAGGTTTCTTACCAGATTTTATCTGATCAATCAACTTCAAATATTCTGTATCTGACTTTTGAGCTTCATGAATTTTCTCTTCCAAAGAGGGCTGAATAATCATCTGAGTTATTATTCCAGAATCAGTAGGAGATAATACCACTAATTGAAATCTTTCCATATCTCGTATCAGATACTCATCAGAAATGAGCTGAACACATGATAATCCAGAATACTTCCTACTCAGAGCATCTGCCACCATTAGCCTTACCAGGTAGAGACTGAATAGTCAAATCATAGTCCTTGGTCAACCCAAGCCATCTTCTTTGCCTCAAATTCAGATCATTTTGAGTGAATATATACTTCAAACTCTTATGATCCATGAAGATCTCACACCTGACGCCAAATCTTCAAAACAAATACAACAGCGGCCAATTCCAAATCATGCATCGGGTAGTTCTTTTCATGTGGTTTCAACTGTCTCGAATCATAAGTTATTGCCAGACCATGCTGCATCAAAACACATCCCAAACCTTTCAGTGAAGCGTCACTGAAGACTTGAAATCATTCCGTACCAGAGAGAAGTGCTAACACTGGAGCAGAAGTCAAACAATCCTTCAACTTCTGAAAACTAGTTTCACACTGCGGTGTCTAAACAAAAGCTACTGACTTTTGAGTCAGTCTCATCAAAGGTGCAGAAATCTGAGAAAATCTCTTCACAAACTTTCTATAATATCCAACCATGCCCAAGAAACTATGTATCTCAAACACAGTAGTAGGCCTTGGCCAATTAGCAACTGCTTGAATTTTTTGGGGATCGATAGAAATACCTTCACCGCTTACTACATGTCCCAAAAAAAAATATTTTTCAGCCAGAATTCACACTTAGAGAATTTTGCATACAACTGGTGTCGTCTCAGAGTCTCCAACACACTTCTCAAATGTCTGGCATGTTCTTCCTCAAGCAGAATATCATCTATAAAAACAATCACAAACTGATCCAGGTAATCTGTGAATACTCTATTCATCAAGTCCATAAAAACAGCTGGTGCGTTGGTTACCCCAAATGGCATAACCAAAAACTCGTAGTGCCCGTACCGAGTACTGAAAGCTGTTTTCATCACATCAACTTCTCTTACCTTCACCTGAAAGTAACCAGATCTCATATCAATCTTTGAGAATACAGAAGATCCAGCAAGCTGATCAAACATATCATCAATCCTTGGTAATGGATACTTATTCTTGATTGTGACTTTATTCAATTTTCTGTAATCAACACACATACGTATTGTACCATCCTTCTTCTTCACAAACAGAATAAGTGCTCCCTAGGGAGAGACACTCGGACGAACAAATCCTTTATCCACCAACTCCTGGAGCTGGACTTTTAACTCCGCAAGTTCTTTTGATGCCATCTTGTACGGAGCATTAGATATTGGAGCTGTACCCGAAAATACATCAATATATAACTCAGCATCTCTATCCGGAGGTAAACCAACTAACTCCTCAGAAAATACATCCGAAAAATCTCATACTATCGGGATATCAGAAATAGAACCCACATCTATATTCATATCCCGCACTGACGCCAGAAATATCATACAATCCTTCTTCCACAATTTTCTTACTTCCAACACAGAAATCAAACAGGGTAAAACACCTCTTAATCCTTAGAATACACACCTTTCACCGTCCATAAATAATGTAACTTGCTTCTTCAGACAATCAATCTGAGCCTCATACAACTCAGCCAATTCATATCCAAAATAACATCATACGAAAAAATCGGCAGCAAAATCAAACATGCCTTCCACTTCTTACCAGACATTTCAATCTCACATAAACAAAACTTCCAGACTATCAAATTATTTCCAGCCGGCAAAATAACAGAAAGTGAAATAGGTAACGTAACGGAAGCTAGTTGCAAAGCATTAAAACAGCGCTCGGAAATAAATGAATGACTAACTCCAGAATCAAACAAAACACGACAGGGATGTTCAGAAATATAAACCGTACCTGTCACCACATCCGGAGCATCTTGAGCCTCTTGCTGATTCAAACTGTACACACGTGGTTGAACTGGAGCTGGAGCTACAGAACTACTAGGCTTCCTCAGATTACCACTAGGTGGTCTCCTTGCTATAGAACCTGAAACACTAGCTCTACCAGATGATCCTTCAAAAATAGTACGGGGAGGAGCTGTCCTCGGCCTTCTCGCCAGTCTAACAAAGCTCTCTGATCTGAACTCAGATCATCAATCAAATCCAACTTGTGGACACTCTGCAATCCGATGTCCTTGCTGACCACATCTGAAACACTAATCAATCATCCTGTAACACTGGTCAAAATGTCGTCGTCTATAATTAAGGCACATCGGTGCCCCACCAGAACTGGCCATACTACCACTACCAGAAACTATAGTAGATACTGACTTTCCACTCCTCTTGGAATCTCCAGATACAAATCTGTTCTTTTTTCCAGAAAAACTACTGCCAGGTGCATCTTCACTGAATCTCTTTCTACTAGTAGTCCATCGCTGCTGAGTAGCAATCAGATCATTCTCTATTAGTCGAGCTCTCTCCATAAGCTCAGAGAAATAAAAAATATGAAATGGTACCAGAGGTTGCCTTAGACTATCTCGTAGTCCCCTTAGAAATCTATAACGCTTCTCAGCAGAAATACTGACCAACTGAGGAGCATATATTGCCAAAGCAACAAACTCTACCTCGTACTGCATAACTGTCTTGCTCCCCTAAACCAATCTCAGAAAAGTCTCCTGCATTTGCTGTCTTGCAGAAGGGGGTACAAACCAAGATCTAAACACGTCAGAAAATTCTTCCCAAGAAATCAAGGAGTTTAGTTTACCTTGAAATTTCTCCTCCTGCTGGCCCATCCACCAGCGCTCTGCCTCACCATCCAACAGAAAAACTGCTAATGATACCTTTTTATCAAGAGGACATTGCATACCATCAAATGTCTTTTCCAACCTTCTTAACCAGTCCTCAGCTGCTCTGGGCTCAATAGTGCCCTCAAACCTTGGAGGCTTCAATCTCAAAAATATTTATAGATGTCTATCTACATCTTCAGATCTAACAGTAGAAACTATATTCTGTCTCTCGCTCATCATCTGAGCAACCAACGTAGTAAATTGTGAAACTGTATCTGAACCAACTACAGGGGCAGAACTATTTACAGGAGCTGCCTGACTAACACTCTGCCCATCAGTCATATCTGGGTCTTGGCAGATCCATAATCATACAGAATTCGCAACTATGCATATAAAACGAAAATAATAAAAACCCAGAAAAACTAAAACTATCCCACCAAACTTACAGATCAATTCACATAGCTCTGTTTTACAATCCAAAATCCAAAACTACTGCTCTGATACCACTTTAATTGTCATGATCTAACCCGATTGGAACAAATCCCATCGCGTTGAGTCGCGACGGATGAATACAGAATCTAGCTTTAGAATTTGTTTTTAGATTTTCTTCCAATAATCGGACATACAAAAAAATTATAGAGCTACTAAAAACATCGAAATATACAGAAAAGCTCATCCAACATTTTCTTCTTTCTTTCATCAAAATAATCATGTACATTACAGTGCATGGCTATAAACAGAAAGTACAGAACATAACAGAAAAGTCATGACTGTACAAAAAATCAAAAGTACAAAAATACCTAATCTCAGATCAGATACTGAACGGCTAGTCTAAAACCTCATTCCCTTTCCCAGAACTTGAAAACCATGAAGATAACCACAGTGAGCTAACAGCTCAGCAAGACTATACTAGCCGATCAAAATTTCCAGAAACTCTTATATCAAAATACTGACAAAAAACTTTAAAAACAGTTTATTCAAATAGCCGTATAGAATTCAGACAATCGTATAAAAATCATCTAATCAGACAAAATGCAGATATTCGTACAGAACAGATAAACAAACAGACTTCAGATATTCACACAGAACAGATAATCAGATGAAAACAAATAACGGATACAGAAGAACTGAATCAAATTCGTATCACATAATCGTATAAATTACAAATCACATTTTTCAAATCATAAATCAAATCACATATCAGATCACATAACCCTGACCCAGACAGAATCTCAAAGGATTCTAGCCCCTTATAACTCCCTTCCCTGACACAGACAGAATCTCAAAGGATTCTGACCCCTTATGCCTCCCATTGTGCTTACAGCATCAGAATATATCAGATATACAGAATTATCAGATCAGAATTCATTTTCATATTCCCGGACCCAGACAGAATCTCAAAGGATTCTGGCCCCTTATAACTCCCTTCTGATATCATTTAAATCATATCAAACATTAAATCATCATATCATAACAAATACGGAGTAATTGAGCACATATCAAAATTTCACATTTTGTATAGCGACTAACGACAGAAAGCCAATAAATAAAAAATGCACAATTCCAGAAAATCACAAAATTACCATAGATCATGTAAAACGTCATTTCAAAGCTTTTATTATACTGAAGCAATATTTTTCAACATCCATATAATTTTCTATTCGATAAAAACTCCGCAGAATTTAAAATACCAGGTGAAAAACTTCCAGAAAATACTCAAAACGTGCAAAATTACAATCTTTACAATATACCAAAAGTTATGCAGTAAAAATTTTACCGGTGCATAGATATACCCATTTTTCGCTAACGGAAACAAAATCTTAAATAGAAAATCCGTCAAAAATCATATTTCTGAAAATTGAGAAAGGCATAATGTGTCTTACCTCGAGTCGATCAACTTTCCCAACTATGGTGATGGACAAAAACGGACTGAAGACGCCCAAAACGCGGATTTCTTCCTCTTTTCCTCTTTTTTCTCTCTCATGCTTTTCTCTCTCTTCAAAAATATCTCAAATCATCTATTTAATGAACTCGATCGTCCAGACGATACTCTTCGTTCATCCCGGGACGATCTCCTCTAGACACAGATCGTATAGACGATATATGACTTTCATCCCTAGACGCCCTGGACGATGTTCTCGGGCAAAAATTTTCGTTCTGTTAGTCCAGACAAACCTGCACTTTACTTAATTCGTCCAGACAGTTCGTACAGACTAACCATACATATTTTCAACATTTTCTTCAGTTCGTACAGATGGTTCGTCCGTACTAACAGCAGAAAAAAAAATTTCAAAAACATAACTTGAAAGTTTATGGGTTTCACAATTTCGACGCCAACGATCTTGATCCATGGGAAGGTAACCGGAGAAGGAGGCACAAAAGGATGTCCGACGAGTTGTCGTTGTTCGTCGATCGTCTCCGTTAGATGAAATAGAATGTGTTCGACGTAGTCTTCGACAGAATCTTCAAACTCCCAATCGGGATCGAAGAAAGGCGACTAAAGGATATCAATTTGGCCTTGAGAATCGTACGCAAATCCGTTGTCGACTTTAGGATCGGCCATCCATGAAAATGAGAGTATTCTTTGTTGTGAACCTTGGAGGAGTCGACGGTTAGTGAAGGGAGAAAGGAGGAGGGGGCTGCGGATTGGGGGGTTCGAGTGGAAGAGGGGGCGGCGGATTGGGGGGTTCGAGTGGAGGAGGGGACGGCTAGGGTAGGAGGGCTTAGATTCTTTTAGGTTAATTACCAAGGAAGGTAATTAATTAAGTGAATTAATGGAGGTGGAGGGAAATTAGAATTCAAATTCAAATTCCAAAATTAGGGCAAGGGGAAGGGCCAACAGCATGCTTGGAGGGAGGGGATTGAGGGGGAATTTATGGTTTCCTAAAGCATGAGTCTAATTTAGGAATAGGTTAATCCATGGTTTAAAATTGCGCAATATGAGGCTCAACTTGAGGCCCGCCTTTGCGCAATTCCAGTAAAAAATGCCTCGATGCTTAAGCCTCGAGCTTTTTTTATGAGGCTTGCGCCTCAACTTGGTTAAGGCCCGCCTCGCCTCGCTGGCATGAGGCTTATGCCTCACGCTATATATATATAAACTTACATAAATCTTGAAGTAAATGCCTAACATTGGACTCTATAGGAGAGGAGGAAGGGGAGAGAGCAGTTCATCATAATGATGATTCAAATGAAGAACCCCTAGTGATGACAATGCTGATGACTTATGAGTTCTTATGCGATATGTCATTGCTACTTAATATTTATTTTTGGAAATTGGAATTATATGTTAATGAAAAGAATACTAGGATTTGGGAAAGATAGAATTTTGAGTTGAACTATATTTCATGTTGTCTTATTATTGGATATTTTGATTTCATTTCATATCTTATACTTTTTTATGTTTTATATTATTCACTCATTAGTATATAAAAAATTTTTCATTTTATGTTTACGCAATCCTTTGATTTTGAGGCTTACGCCTCAAAATGCCTTGAGGCTTACGCCTCGCCTCACGAATAAAAAACGCCTCAATACCCGAATACGCAATTTTAAACATTGGGTTAATCAAATCAAATCTAATTTAAAAAAAAATTATATCCAATTAGGAGACTTTCCTATTTTAGGTTTGGTTAATTTAGGAAATAATTCGAAATTCAAATTTGAATTTCAAATTTAATTACTTCGTTCCTAAATCAATTGGGACAATTTAGGTGACTACTAATGATGATTGAAGTCATCATTAAGAGGAGCAAGGGGAGTTGGGGCCGGCGGTGGGCATGGGGAAGAGGGTGGGCCGGTCAATTGTGGGGCTTGGCCGACGGCTAAGGTGGGGGAAGGGGATGGGAAGCTACGGCAAGTACTGTTTGGAGGATGGTCGGCGCGCGGTTGGGGCAAGGGGAGGGGGTGCTCAGCGGTTGAGGCAAAGTGAAGGGGGCTGGTGGCTTAATGCAAGGGAAAGGAGGTGAGACACGAGCCGGGGACTCTTCCGCCGACTGATGGATGTTGCTTTGCCCACACATTGGGACTTCACCACTTAAGAACTCTCAAGCTCAGGATAAAATCAAAAATTTTATTAATCAATCATTAAAAAATAATACAAAGTTTAGGGCCTCTATAAATATGCCACCACAACGAAGAAAACTCAAAGACAAATATGCCCTTCGAGCTACAACTCACTAAACTCCATCATAGGGGTACAAAGGTCAACTAAAATAAATAATAAAAATAATACTAATACAATAACATAAAATAACTCATAAATACATGCTCTTGATCGTGGCCGTCAATTTGCGATGTCTCCTGTGATAGACGCGCTGGAACCTTCCACTGATGTCCTCATCGTTTTGTTTCTTGATAGATTTGCAATGAAATGCCTTTATCTTCTTGACCATGTGGTGACTTGCATAGAAACCTCCAATGCAAGCTATCCTTATCATCTTTCCCTATTCTCTCTCTCTCAAATGCAAGGGCATCCATCCCAATCTCTCTCCTTCCCCCTATCTCTAAGCTGTCTCTCTAATTGAATATACAACATCTTTCTTTCTTCATACAGAAAGATCCCTTAAATAGAGTAGTAAGGGGAATTTCCATCACATGTTCCAAAATTTCTTATTGTTTCCATACAGCATTAATGACATAAATACAAATAAACTCCCTTGAAATAACACACGCAACGCATGAAATAAAAAAGTGACATAAAAGAAACATGAAAGAACCATCATTAACTAAGCAAAATCTAATCAGGCCTAAATCGAGTTGGGGCAATGATGAGGATGGGTTCATCTATGTTCTAGTTCATAACCCCTCATGATCAGTAAAAAGCTCCTTTCTAAAGAGTTAAAGCAATGGTACTCTTGTATAACAGTTGGGACACAATGATACAACTCATTGAGCTGAATCCATAAATCTTTCTCAAATGATGATATTGTCATTCAATGAAATAGCATTGCTAATAGATAGAAAAAAATGTGAGCACATTAGTGAGGATTTGCTTAAATGCAACTATAGAAAAAAAACGAAAGCGCAACACGGGATGGGATATTCAGTTGCACTTATAGCGACTCAGCTTATAGACAATACCTAGCAATATAGGAGAAAGATCTTCTATACCGAGCAATATAGGAAAAAAATACTCTATGCTGCAAACATGTGTAATATTAAAATCTTAAAGATGTTCAATTAAATAAGTACAAAACTCATTTTCCAATAAATTTTGTAAGGGATGGAAAATATTGCAGGGAGCTTTTTAAATGTATGTTGGATGTCGTGTTTAGGATGAATGTGCATAAGAATATATTTTCCTTAATTGAGCTCTAGAGCACTTCTGAGAGTGTATGCTAATACGTTGTACATGTCATTGTGCTTGGCAATATGCAATCTAAAATTAGCATGAGTTTTATGCATGTGTTCAACAAATAATTCAAAACCACTAGCGGTACTTTGGGAAGTGATCTGTCAAGCATGGAAATCAGACAATTAACGGTCAGTTTGGATTCTTGTTGGATACAACAAACGACAGTTTTATTAAAGTGAAAAGAACCGTGTAATTACCAAAGGGAGGAAGAATTATCTTTCTTTTTGTTGAGCTCCCTTTCTCTCTAGAATATCTCTCAAAGCTCTATCTCTCTAAAGATATTTTTCATCCACGCCACCGCAACCCAACACCCTCTAACCTCTACCCTCTACCCTCTGCCCTCTGCCCTCTGCGTACCTACCATACCGCCTTTACATATGAGGAGAGCGTCAATTACAAAATAGACAGGAAATCTATTATAAGATATCAAGTATTCAATCCAAAGTTACATATGAAAAGGCGATACCAACTCGGATAATTGACGATTAGGTTGGCAGTTGAATTGCAAGTACATAAGATTTCTGCCTTTCATAAACTAACCTATTCTAAAACTGATTGGAGAAATAAGAGGAAATGTAGGAAAAATGAAGTAAGAGATGTTTGCCAAAGGTAACTCCTGTTAAATTCTAAATGACCGGTCTAGCCGGCCCAGCAAAGGGGCCGACTCATTATTTATAGTAGGCTTCCGCCTGCTGTTCCACCCAAGATGGGTTCTGCCCTCCTTGGCGTGGGGTCCATAGCCTAAGTAGAGAGAGGATGGGGTGTTTAGGAGGAAAATTTTGAATTAGGAGGGCCGTTTAGTCTTTTGGGAGATTATTTTGCAAGCTTTAAGTAGAATGTTTGCATTAGGGTTAGGGTTATTTGGAGATTGTGCTGGTTTCAGTTAGTGCTTGGCGTTCTAGGGATCTAGAAGCGTCTAGAGATTAGCGAGAGATAGATCCTCCTCTCGAATTGAGGATCAATTGTTTGTATCTTGTGTTTTTACTTCTCTACTTCATCAATTGCAAGAGTTTTTCTCTGTTATTTCTCTTAAATTCATCTTGGAGATTGTTTTTGAGGCACTAAAATTCAATTTTGGCCAAAGAAAACTCGAATTCTGCTGTGTTTCCTATGAAATTCACCCTTGAGGCAATGGTCAGTTGACATTTGAGTTTTGCATTGAAGTGGGTATTAAGAAAATCAACCATTAATCTTAATTGTTATATTAAATATCCTTGAAAGGAACACATGGTAGAAGTAGATATATTATTCCTTTACACAACGTACAGACTAAAATTTTATTGGTATATTAAAAGGACGCAACGAACCAAATTGAAGCTGGCTTTTCCTCTCTGTGTGTGACAAATTCGCTCATTGGTACAGTCTTAAATTAGCACAGCCAAGGAAATCAGTTCAGTTCTCGGTTATACCCATAGGAAAGCAAAATTTGACTAATGTTACGTTATTTATGCAAGATTATGTTTTCAGGTCATTTTGACATTTAACAATAAACAAATCCTTTACCTCCACCAAAATCCATAATGTAATAAAAACAACGTGAAAGGAATGCAGAAATCACAACAACAACAACAACATCAAGCCTTTATCCCACTACGTAGGGTCGGCTACATGAATCCTTTTTCTCCATTGTGTCCTATTAAAAGTCAAATTCTCGTTTAAATCTAATAAAGAAAGGTCATTCCTAATATTTTCTAACCAAGTCTTTTTAGGTCTACCCCTACCTTTTTTAACATAAGTCAAATCTAATACCTCTACTCTCCTAACCGGGTCATCGGAAGGCCGCCGTTTTATGTGACCAAACCATCTAAGGCGACTCTCTCTAATCTTATCTTCTACTGGAGCTACTCCAACCTTTTCACGTATCTGCTCATTTCGTATCTTATCTCTAAGGGTTAAGCCACTCATCCACCTGAGCATCCTCATCTCTGCCACACTTAACTTAGTATTATGCTTCTCTTTTAATGGCCAACATTCGGCACCATGAAGCATTGCAGGCCTCACTATCATCTTATAGAATTTTCCCTTAAGTTTGAGGGGTACATTTCTATCACATAACAAGCCCAATGCATTCCTCCACTTCAACCATCCAACTTGAATTCTGCTGATAATATCCCCATCTATTTCACCATCACTCTGAACAATAGATCCAAGATATCTAAAACGTGTACTCTTATTAATGATTTGATCGTCCAAAATCACAATCCCCTCACTAGGTCTATTACTACTAAAATTACACTCCATATATTCCGTTTTAGATTTACTCAAGCGAAAACCTTTAGACTCTAAGGTTGACCTCCATAATTCAAGTTTACCTTCAACTCTCTCTCTCTAGTCTTATCAACAAGAAGAATATCATCAGCAAAAGCATACACCAAGGTACATCCTCTTGCAAATATCTAGTGAGAACATCCATGACTAAAGCAAAAAGATATGGGCTTAAGGCTGATCCTTGATGTAACCCAACCGAAATAGGGAAATACTTGGTCAATCCACCTTGTGTTTGAACACAAGTAATAGCTCCTGCATTCATATCTTTAATGATTTGAATATAAGCATTATTGACTCCTTTCTTTTCAAGAACTCACCATAGCACTTCTGTTGGAACTTTATCATATGCTTTTTCTAAATCAATAAATATCATATGTAGATCTTCCTTATTTTCTCTATATTTCTCCATCAAACTTCTTAATAAATGTATGGCTTCCATAGTCGACCTACCCGGCACGAATCCAAATTGATATTGAGAAACATTAGTATCACGCCAAAACCTATGCTCCATAACTCGCTCCCATAGTTTTAAAGTATGACACATTAACTTAATACCTCTACAATTCGCACAATCTTGGGCATCACCTTTATTCTTAAAAATAGGAATTAACACACTCATTCTCCACTCATCTGACATCTTTTTAGTCTTCAAAATAGTATTAAAAAGTTTAGTAAGCCATGAAATTCCTTCTTCTCCTAAGCATTTCCACACCTCTATTGGAATATCATCAGGCCCAACAGCTTTTCCACCCTTCATTTTCTTTAAAACCTCTCTAACTTCAGTTTTACAAATACGCCGATAAAAACAGAAATCTTTATTTTCATTTAGGGTGCTAAGGTCACTATAGTCAATCTTATTTTCACAATCTTCATTAAAAAGTTTAGCAAAATATCTCATCCATCTTTTTTGAATATTATCTTCTAAGAAAAGTATTTTTTGATCTTCAAAACAAAAAGCACCAAATTTTGTGTGGATATAAATAAATCCAGGGATTAAAACAACACAAAGCTATGCAAAGTTAAATACCTGTGTCCCAGATAGCTAATTTCAACTTTTTTCCTCCTATTGTAACCATCTTTACCTTGAAATCAACACCTACAAAGAAATATGTTAAGAAATATAAACAAGGAAAACAAAGATAAAATACATCACCACAGAGATTGCAAAATTTCTCATAAGTTTGCGAAGAGTAAGAAAATAGTAACTGCATTTATATCTAAAATTGGTAACACCTTAACTAAATATGGCTCTAAAAACTGGTCAGAACATTATCTGTAAATCTGTCAGCATTTTCACCTGACATTTTGCATAGAGAGTAACAGTGTCAAGAAAATAAACTATTTTGTAAAGCACAAATATTTTGCAACTTTTGATATGCTAGAGTATAGATGAACTCGGTTTTCCAAGCACTTCACATGATTTATAAACAAAACTGCTAAGATTGCACGGCCTACGGTTGGTAAAAGCCAAGCAACCAATGTGATTGGCCAATTCAAGGAAAATTATATTCTTTCATATGACAATGGAATTACATTGTTTAGGTTTTGAAATACAATACTGGCAAACAAGATTATTTAGTTTGAAATTGATACCAAGATTCGCATAAGTAGTTCTCACATACTTCTTCACAAATTAAAAAATCTTTAGAAATTAACTACCAAAAAGCCTATCAACTTAAAATTTTGACACAGTTTGATTAAAGGATGTTTTTTGTCAGAAATAAAGAACAAAACTTGTAAATGCTAAAGTACCCAATTGGTTCCATAAGTTCAGCTCGTGTACCTCATTTGCTAATTGCTATTTGTATGTAGCCATCAAAACAATTTCATAGAAAATCTTCAAACTTGCATTCAATCTAATGCAAAACTTTTCATATAGATTATAAAGACATATTTGGAATTTTGGATTATGCCTAGAATCTGCCATCATCACCACTACAAATCCACTCCCCCAACCCAACCCTATGCCACTGCAACTGTACAACTGTACAAAGCCACCATTGTAGATGTGGGTAGGGATAAAATTCTACCATATGGGACATAAAAGTACAAAAGTAGACCTTTGATTCAGAAATATATTATCAGGTTCCTACAACAGTCACTCATGATCAGAGATGGCTAATTTACATAAGTCAATAATAGAAAAGATTTAAGGCATAAATAAAAGGGATGATATGGAGCAAAAAAGAGCATCGTATAGGAAAAAAAAAAAATAGTGGGCATAACAGATGGGCCAGGTTAGCTCTTAGCCAAGGACTTGACATTGTTTGATTAAAACTAAAAATATGACAAAACAAATTAAGATCGAGAAATTCATCATTGATCTGAAAACTCAGTGCAGGACAAATGCAGTATGCATGGTATTACCAAACAAGAACAAATTGCATGCATTGAAACATGGATAAAGAAGTGAAAAATAACCCATTCAAAAATATCTATTCATTTTAGCAGCGTCCCATGCCAAGTCTTTGTTGGACATCTTTAAATCGTCATGGGAATAGGAAACCTTTTACAAAGTATTGGCATAAGCAAAAGTAGGAGAAACATGCTAACCATGCTAAGATAATAGACAAACAAATTTGCAGATGTAATGCATGAAACGCCAATGGTTAAACTCTTTTCAAACACAAAAGCTGAAGTTTGTAGTACATGTACCATAGCAAGACCAAATTTAGGCATGACACCCAAATGGTAAAATGCAAATTCAACCTAAAAGCTTAAGTTTGTATTGAAGGACGAACAGTTGTATATCTACACCAACATATCTTCAAGTATCGGGAGACCATACCAAATACTTTTATATGTCTTAACGAGTTTCTCCTAACTTATGATGTCTCAAAATCCTCCAACAGTAACCTCAAGTTGAAAAACTTCCAAAAAATCAAGTTGAGAGGTCAAATGCTAAAATGACCAAAAAGCTCACTCCGGCATATCTTCCACAGTGAATTATGCAAGTCATTCAAATTACTCCACCACAAGAAGCCCAATAAGGAGGCCAAATGCAAGTCACACAAGCTGAAACAAACATAAAATCTAATACTCCTTAGATAGTGTGAACCAAATGAAATCAAAGTTGTGCTTGATAAACTATTAGTAAAAACTATTTTTAGACCAAAATCTTAATGTTCAATTGATACAATACCAATAACAATAACAAGTTTTTATCCCACAACGTGAGGTCGATAACATGAATCATTTTTTCTCCATTATATCCTATTAAGAGATAACAACACATCTACATCATTGCATGTTCAATCCGATGACAAAATAAACTCCACACCTTATGTTCCTTAAGTACATCATAAATAAACTTCAAGGCATGGCTTAATTTAGCTAATAATCCATATATTCTAATATGGCAAGCTTCAAATTTTATGGTTTTACATTTTGTTTAGAGATAAAATGATGCTCATATAAAACTAAGTACAATTATATGAAAATTTCTATAACCTAATAAGCCAAATTATTTATAGGAAAACCATTTAAAAGTAACTAAAGTTATTTAACAATGGAAGACTTATAAGTATAAATATTCTTTTTCTAATTGATAATTGGAATTCAGATTTGCCAATAATAGATAATAAATTTTTTACCTTTTAAGTGTATCTAATGAAAAATAGATACCTCAAAAGACACTAATGCTTCGTTTGGGACGGCTTTTTTATTGCTTCTTAAAACAGTTAAAAATTTAAACTTTTTGTACTTAAAAGCCGCTTTAAGAAGAAGAAAGAAAGCCGTCCCAAATGAAGCCTAAGTGTGTACAATAACACTTTACTAACTTCTAGGATTCAGACACCAAAGGTTTATGCATACAACCAATGGAAACAAAGGTAAACAAAATTTGGAGGACCCAAACAAAAAATAAGAGGCCATCTACAAAAGCAGCACATGGGCAGGGTACCATTCAGAAGGTTACATAATTGATTGAAGGGCTAAAGCATTCTTCAACAGGCTCTATCCTCTCTGCATTGCAACAACCAGGTTAAACTAGTTACAAGCTCAACCATGTAAAGTCCGATTGCACAACAAGACTTAAAACATTCGAATACTAAATATGTTTTACCTATTAGTTATCATTGTAATTTGCTATAACTGCACGGTTGCAAAGATATTTCCTTTTCCAGCAATGTTGTAGTAAATAAATGGTGATATAATTCACTATTAGCATGCCTGCCAAATGTTGATGGATTTAAAAGAGACACAAGTGCCGCACAACATAAAAAAATAAAGCATTAATGCATGAGCAGAGAAGCTCCAAGATTTATTCTGTATTAAAAATCCTCCACAGAAGTTATACTCATTTCAGAAGAAACGATTTATGCTACACACCAATGGTAGGGGACAGATCTTCAAAGGAGTCTGATGTGAATCTCAATAGGAGGCTGCTCTTCCCTACTCCAGAATCCCCAATCATGAGGAGCTTGAACAAGTAATCAAACTCTGGTTGGCTTGAAGGAGATGGATCCATCGAATTGTTCCTGCGGGGCTAAGCAACAGAAATCATTAGGGGAAAAAAGCATGAATAATAAAAAGAGAGTGAAAAACTAGTAAATTATACAATTTTTGTCATGTACAACCTAGAAAAATATCGTACTAGTAAGATACGAGTTTGCTTCAGAAACTTGCGAGGGGTACACGGTAAACAACTCCAACGAAGTCGATTCGGGAGCCGAAAGTGTAGAAAGGGGAAAGTGAACAGTCGATAAGGAAAAGGTGATGGTCGGAATTGATGAAGTCGGTGGCGGTGGACCTTACTTTTCCGTCAACAAAGATGAAAACATGACGTTAGACGTTCCTTTTGTTAGGGTGACACCTCGCAAATGAAAATAAAAAATAAATATATATATATATATTAATAGTATTGTAGGATCCTATCATATTATACTATCACTTCAAATATTAATTAATTAAAATTAGATGAATAAATTTGAGTTATAACTAATATCACAGGACGATCAATTTTTTTCATAGGCTCTGACGTTGAATTCAACTTACTTAAAATAGGTAAATTTGAAATTTAAAAATTGTATTGTTCGTATTGTAAGATCTTTAACTAATGTTGCCTAATTTATGTCTATGGATTAAAGATTCAAATTAGATTTATATTAATTGCATATCATGATTTAAGATCATGTATTAGACAGTATGATCGATGGTTTATTTGAACTAATCTTACTTGATGATTTGTAATCTTACGGGATAACTTATGACGGCATTGAACTAATTGTACTATACAATCCAAAAATTGTATTGTACGATCTAACTCATGATAGGAGAAAAGAAAAAAGAAGCAAAAGCTCCTATAAAGACAGATGATCTCCGCCAAACATTAGAACCCAAACAACCAAGAAAGAAAGAAGAATAACCCAATAATGAAAAAAGCAATCCCAAACAAAGGATGCATTAACAAAGAACCTCCATGTTGCAAATCTATTTTCATAGCTTATGTTTTGATGATTGGCAAACGCTTGGACTGCCTGTTACTTCTAACTTTTCAGGAATCGAAGATCGGGCCAACAAACTGAGCCAGTTCAAGATTGCGTAGGTTTAGGGTTGAGTCAGTCTGTACTTTATTTTTTTCTCTTCTTGAGTCTATTTGTAATGGTCAAAGAGACTGATGCTAAGTAACCCTACACACACACACACTTGAGAGAATTAGAATTTCTGTTTTTACTCATATCGACCAGGACGATATTTACATCGTCCTGGACGATCAGGCTTAAAACAGAAAGTCTAATTAAGGATTCTTAATTAAAGCAGCCGACATTAACCGACCGTCTTGGATGATACGTGTATCGGCCAGGACAATAAACTCAAAACAGAAATAAGTTGCCGCCATAGACAATTAAGGTATACTGTATTTTTAAATTATCGGCCAGGACGATCATTGATCGGCCTTGACGATATTCACATTTATGCCTTAATTAATCAGACAAATCAGGGAAGTAATTAAGGATGATTGATACGATCACATCGTCCTGGACGATCGCAGGATTGGCCAGGACGATATATTCAAAAACCTTAGTTATTTCTGGACGATTGGGATCGGCCAGCCTAAAAACAGGGCGGTGCTCAGGACGATTTTCATCTGATTTGAAATAATCGGCCTGGACGATTGTGAGATCGGCCAGGAGGATCAAGCCAATTTTCAATCGTCCAGCACCCAAAACAGGGCTGTACCCAGGCCGATCTTCAGTTTTGTACTGATCGACCAGGACGATGTCAATATCGGCCTGGACGATATTGTCGGCAACTTGCAATTAATGAGCTCCTTTGAAGCTCTTCTATTTAAGAGCTCTTGTTCAACGTTTTGAACAACCTTTGTGCTGCTGCCTTGACCTGAGAAGGCCTTGAGGAGAGAAAGAGAGAGAGGGAGAGAGAGAGAGGATCTTGTGAGGGGGAGCTTGTGAGGGGATTCACAAGGGTTGCTTCAAGGATCGCTCTGCTTCTTCTTTGTCTAGAGTTTCTCGTCCATGGAAGGGTCGGTAGAGGTAAGGAGTCAGCTTTTGGTTGTGGTTCTCTGCCAGCTTCAGGAGGAAGCAAAAGGAGATAGGTTCTCTGCCTTGTCGGGGTGGCAAAAAGGAGGTTCGTTGTAAAGGCTTCTCCGCCTAGCTGTGGGGGCTAAAGGAGAGTCACGATTGTAGTGCAATACTCGGAGGGCGCCTCCGGGGAGTGGACATAGGTCGAGTTGACCGAACCACTATAAATTTCTGTGTTCTTATTTCTTGCTTCCGCACTTTTAAATTTCCACATTTATTTTTCTCGTGGTGTGATTTTGGTTTATGTGTTTTTGTTCTTTGTGAAAAGAAATTTTTTAAAATATCAATTCACCCCCCCCCCCCCCCCCCCCCGCCTCTTGGTTAGCTTGGGCCAGTTCTATAGGGCTTAACATCCCTAATGAACTTTCAAGTGGTATTAGAGCGAGATTCATAAAAATTGAGTTTAAAAACTTTTTGAATTTTGATCCATGGCTAACCTTGGGAATCGTAACACTACGGAAGGTTATTCAATTACACGACCTCACTTGTTTGACAACTTACCCTTTGATTTCTGGAAAACCCGCATGTCAACGTTCTTGCAATCTACTGATTATCGCATGTGGATGCTTATCAAAGAAGGTTACTCTCCACCTTCTCGTGAAATTAATGGTGTTAAAACTGAAGTTGCTTTTACTGAATGGACTTTCGATGAACGAGATTTAGCTCAATTGAATGCAAAATGTTTGAACTATTTTTTCTGTGCTTTAAAATCTGAGGATTATATGCGTGTCTCCACTTGCAAAATTGGTAAAGAAATTTGGGATAAATTATGCATCACCTATGAAGGCACTAATGAGGTTAAACAATCCCGTTTGAATATTCTCTTGCATGATTATGAACTTTTTCGTATGAAACCTCATGAATCTGTTTCTGACATGTACACTAGGTTTACTTAGATAGTCACTTCACTGCATGCACTAGGAAAAGAACTTTCTAACTATGAAAAAGTAAACAAGATTTTGAGATGCTTGCCTTTGTCATACGATGCTAAAATTACTGCAATCACCGAATCTAAGGATTTGAACACTTATTCTATTGATAACTTACTTGGCTCACTCATTGCTTACGAGCAAGGGGTGAATCAAAGAAATCTTAATGCAGGTGAGAAGAAGAAGGAGAAAATAGTTGCATTGAAGACACACAAATCAGATTCTGAATCTTCCAAGTCTGAAAGAGATGAAGTTGCCTTCATTACAAGGCAATTCAAAAGCTTTCTAAGGAAGAAACAAAAGCATCATCAAAATTGGAGAAAAGGTAAGGATCATAAACATGTTAAAGGATCTTCTGATGTTGTTTGTTTTGAATGCAGGAAACCTGGACATCTGAGAGCCGATTGCCCGACACTTCAAGATAACACAAGCATGGAAAGGATTGAGGAGAAACATAAGTTTAAGAAGGATAAGAAGAGAATCCAAAAGGCGTTCTGGGCAGAATCTGGTACTGATTCCTCTGAGACTGAACCAGAGGAAGAGACTATAAACCTATGCTTAATAGGAGAAGATCATCTTGAGCAAAGTGATGAGGAAGAGGTATGTAAACCAACCTATGATGAATTGTTTGAGATTTGTGAGAAAATATATGCATCTTACAAAAAACTTAAGAAGACTCATGCTAGCTTAAAAATGGAACTTGTAAATTTGCAAAAAAGAATATGAAGTCATTCTTAAAGATCATTCAACGATTGATTCAAATCACATGGCTCTTCTTGATGAATTTGATGATTTAAACAAAAAGTATTTGGGATTAATTGATGAACACAATGCATTAAAAGTTTCACACACCTCACTTAATTTTGATCTTAAGAAATCTAAAGAGATTGAGAAAAATTTGAGGATTGATAATGATGCATTAAAAGGAACTAACTTGAGGATTCGAAATGATTTTGATACATGTAAGAAAAATCGGATGACATCTACTTTTAATCAATCTAGGAAGAGGCATTATAACTCAAACCATTTAAGAAACCCTTTTCCTAGAGTTAGATGTTTTTCATGTGGCATGCTAGGACACATCTCACACACTTGCACCATTCACCGTAGTACACACTGGGTATGGAGACCTAAGATGCATGATTCACAGCATACCATATCTGCATTGCATTCTATTTTTCCTAAGAAGGGGCCCAAACCTGTTTGGGTTCCTAAATCTGACTGTTGTTGAAATTCTTGCAGGAGTGCTCTCACCAAAGACCTCGTGGGAGCATAGGATAACTGGACATATAAAGGCTCGCAGCTCATAAATGCTTAAACCTACTGCTTCAATAATTGCTTGAAATATGTTTTTATTTCAGTGTGTTTTATTTCTGCTTTGTAATTTTAATTTGTTTTGTTTTTACTTTGTTTTTATAATTGGTTTCCCATATGTTGAATCTTTTCAAGATTTTAGATTTTGGAGTTTTGAAGATAGAGTTTAGCTTTTCTAAAATTAGTTAAAGGAAGAAATACTGTTGATGTTTTCCCTCCCTCTGACCTTATTTTGTGGTATGGTTTTCTTCTCTAAACAAAAGTCTAACTCATTTTAGCCAATGGTTTTTGAAATTAAGATTCTTTCTATCTTGCTACAATAATCTATCTTATACATAATATCCAAAGTTCTTACATATCTTTCAAGTTATTTAAAATTTTGCCATTGTTTTATCACATAACTTTGATTTTGTTTTGTGACTTGTTCTTTCCTATGTTAGAGAGAGAGCTCATATTCTCTAATATTTGGAGTATATACTCACAACTAAGGGTCTTTTTAAGGGTTTTTGTTAAAGAGCTTTTTAGCTTGCAAAAAATAAAAAGGAAAGAGGCCAATGACGCCAAATTGAAAAAAAAAATATAATACACAAAAGTGTATCAAAAATTAAGTTGCTCAAAGAGCCAATTCAAAGACAAAAGAGGCATAAAATGAGCCCACTAAACAACAAGCTATCCTCTCTTTTGAAAACTTTTAAAACTTAGAAGAACTTATGGGTTATGTGAGATTTTCAAAGGCTTGATTTCGAATTCCATGATTGAGATAATTACTTTGTTTTATTATTTATGAGATTTTTTTTGTAAACAAATTTTGATTGGATCTTCTTTTTTCCCAATTAGGTTTATTCTAAGTTAAGCATTTTTGTTTTTCAAAAGAAAATTTGTACCATAAAGAACGTTTGATCTAGGATTAACAGAATCGGATATTCTACCGTTGTCTGATTAGGATTGGCTAAACTCCTTGATCTTGTGGAACTCTAAAGTTTAATTATTTGAAAACTTCTCATATGAGGGCTTGATTAAAAAAAAAATAAAAAAATTAAAATTCAAAAATATTTTTATTTGCTTCTTCCCATTGTTTTTAGCTTTCTATTACTATGTTTTGTCTGCTTTTATTTTGTTTTATTTTTGAGGGCCTTGATCATCACCATCTTTTCCTTGGTTTCAAAATCTAGCCACATCGTCCTGGCCGATACTTTTATCGTCCTGGACGATAGGGCAAAATCTCTTCAAAATCCATCTGCTGGTCTTTCATGTGCTTACTGTAACTCATCGTCCTGGACAATACATTGTATCGTCCTAGACGATCTGATCGAACTCTGTTGCAATCATGATGATAGTCCTGGCCGATAGAATATTTCATCCTGGCCGATGCATTCATGGTCATCGTCCTGGCTGATACACTGGATCGTCCTAGACGATCCACGTGTCAGCACATTTGAATCTTTAAATTCGGCCCCGGACGATCCATTATTGGACAATCGTCCTGGCCGATCCACTGTTCGTCCTGGACGATACACGTGGCACGGATTTAAAACGTTTTAACTTCGACCGGTACGATCAATTATTATGCATCGTCTTGGACGATACACCTAATCGGCCTGGACGATCTGCTTTTTCAACGGTCGTCCGGCCTGACTCCTCAGGACGATCGCCTGTGTCTAATCGTCCTGGCCGATATCTGATCTGCCCGGACGATCGGATCGCCTTTTTGACCAATCGGCCTGTACGCAATTATTGAGCCATATCGTCCTGGACGATTCTGCGATCGGCCTGGATGATATGGCCATTTTTTTAAATTCTGGCCATTCCAGCCATGGTTTTTCTCTTCATCCCTTCTCTTCTTGTGTTTCCTTGCAAATCCCTTGCTATGGCTGGTGGGAAACGAGCTCGATAGGCTTCTGGGAGTTCCTCGAGGGCCACTCTGGACCCTCGATTCAGGGAGGCAGAGGATGAAGCTGACTACCATCGGTACAAAGAATGTGGGATTACTGTCTCTAGAATCATCAATCCTACCCACATCTCATACCCGGTAATGGATCTTTTCGCTCACACCTCCTTTTGTTTCATTCTGTCTCTTGCTTTTCCCTTCAATATCGAGTTTCTTCGAGAATTCTTTGCAAACCTTCGCATTAACCCTACCTTCACAGACCTGACCTCCTATGTGAATCGACGTCCTGTCAAAATCACATATCAGGACTATGTTGAACTGTTACAGTTATCCACCACCGGGGATAAGCTGCACTTAATTGCTTCAGATCCTGACCTTGACTGGTCCACGGCGAATCACTTCCTTCGCCAGACCAATGCACCTTTTCATGTTGGAGAGACTAGCTCTTTAGTCAAAGATGCTAGCACAATCCAACATGTCCTTCGCACCTCCATAATTCCAAAAGTCGGGGACCGAATCCACATCACCCCTCTACTTTCCCTCACTACGTTCTACATCATGGCACGTAGAGAATTCAATACTACAGACTTAATTTTTTGATACATTGATCACTTAACCACAATCCGCGATCCAGGTCATAAGAGGAAATCCAATCTAGTCTTAGGACACATCATAGCCTATGTCCTTAAAACCAAATACCAACTTCAGTATCCTATTCCACCTAACCTCCCAACTCCCTTCTACTCAAACAGTTCCTTCAGTACCCTTCATAGTACTCGTCTCCACC
Source organism: Dendrobium nobile (assembly GCA_022539455.1). Classification (NCBI taxonomy): domain Eukaryota; kingdom Viridiplantae; phylum Streptophyta; class Magnoliopsida; order Asparagales; family Orchidaceae; genus Dendrobium; species Dendrobium nobile. Next base: position 50,147,362 of record CM039719.1, on the reverse strand, counting down.
CAGGAGATGGGGAAGGTCGGGGGGCTGAGGAGGAGGAGGCTCCAGCTCCCACTCCCGCTCCCGTTCATGATCCTATTCCTCTCCACCAGCACTCACCGGTTGATCAGTTGATAGAGAGATTTGATTGATGGGAGACCCGCTTTGACGCCTACGTTGCTGCACAGGAGCATCAACACACTGAGGACATTACCTGCTACGAGCAGCACCGCACAGAGGATTTAGCCCGATTTGACAATTACCTTACTCACCACCAACAGTAGCATGACCAGGACATCGCCTGGTTCAATGCTCAGTTCACCACGCTGAGAATGCTCTGATACCACTTGAAAGTTCGTTCGGGATGTTATGCCCTCTTGAACTTAGTCCTAAAGCTAATTAATAGAGAGGTGGATCGGTACTTTAAAACAAACACAATCCAAAACCAATATTCACCACAATGAAAACCAATGCGGAAGAAAATAATGCGGAAGCAATAAAAAGAAAAGAACACACCGGATTTATAATGGTTCGGTCAAACCTTGACCTACGTCCACTCCTTGGAGGCACCCCCCAAGTATTGCACTAAACTAGTGTCTCTCCTGTAGCCCCCACGGCTAGGTAGAGAAGCCCTTACAAAATCACTTCCACCTTCTCCGGTGCGGCGGAGTCGCCGGGTCCTTTGACACCAAAGAGATCTTCTTCTTTGGTGAACTTACCTCGAGACAAGCCTTGAATCCGATGGTACTAAGGTGCGAGTTCGCCGGAGCAACCGTGTGGATCCCCCACCACACTCCCTTGAGTTCCTCCCCCTCACAGGATCTTCTCCCTCTCAAACTCCACCCTTTCCTCTCTCCCTTTCAAGCTCTCTCTTCAAGTCTCCCCCACAAGAACGAAGCTCCAATGGCTGCCAAAGACACTTACAAAAGTTGCCATGCCATAGCTTAAATAGAAGCTCTCAAAACGAGCTCATTAATGCAAGTTGCCGACATTATCGTCTAGGCCGATAGGTATATCGTCCTGGCCGATCAGTACAAATTAAGCTCATTAGCCCAGGACGATATGGGACGATCAGAAGAAACTTGGTTACATCGTCCTGGCAGATCTCACGATCGTCCTGGCCGATTAGTTTAAAACTAGTTCAATCGTCCTGATTATCGCCCTGAATAGAGTCTGGCCGATGTCAATCATCCAGGCTATCGTCCCGGCTGATCTCACGATCGTCCTGGACGATCTGATCGTATCAATCAGCCATTAATTCTTTCCAAAGATACCAGATCATTTTAGGCATAATTGAGTTAGATTGTCCTGGATGATGGTTATATCGTCCTGACCGATTTCCTAAAAGATTTAATGCCTAATTTGATCATGGCGGTTGATTCTTTCTTATTTGAACATATCGTTCTGGCCGATATAAGTATCGTCCAGGCTGATTAGTTGACGGCTACCTTAATGAGGATGCCCTAATTAGGGTTTCTAGTTTTGGACAGATCGTTCAGGCCGATATTAATATCGTCCCGGACGATGTTACCAAAAACAGAAATCATATAGGGAGCAAGAGAATTTCTACCAAGTTATAGCCACACCAAATATAACAGACTCAAGAAAGGAAAAAGATTACAAACTGACATAGACCTAGTCTACCCAATCTTGAGCTGGTTTCAGATGTAGTCTGATCGTGTGGATCTGAAACGTTAGTATAAAAAGGCAATCGTAGGAAGATAAGGAATGTTTGCTATCATCAAAACCATAAACCATAGATCCATAATAATCTCCCCCTTTTTGATGATGGCAAACAATTCTCTTTGAATTTTCAAAAAATCTCCACCTTACTTGAATACCGCTTAAAAAACTAAGGGAGATAAAAACAGATAAAAATATTTTTGTAGTTTTAAATTTTTGAAAAGAAAACAAGGGATACAAATACGTTCTCCCCCTTTGATATTATCAAAAAGAGAGAAGGCATAGAGAACAAAATGAAATAAAAACATTCCCTGATCTTGTGAAACAAAAAGTATTCTTAAAATGAGAAAGTTACCTCTTAATTTTAATCAAAACTTTAGTAAAAAAAAATTGACAACGCATAGTCCAGTAAAGGTTAGAAAAACAGAATTTGATAATCAAAACTCAAGTTCTTTAAAAAGGCTCAAAAACTTTTTAATTCAATATCTAAATCAATAAATAAATTAGAGAAAGAAATAATCATTTTTCAAAAAAACTCCTTTCATACAATATATCTAATAGAAGATCAATGCACGAATTGTTGAACCAAAAATCAAAATTTTCAAAGTCAAGCATCCAAAATATCAAGGGTTTTCTTAAGTTTTTTAAGAAGTACAAGAATGGTAAGCATTAACTTTTTGTGGGCTCATTTTATGCCTCTTGACAATTGGTTGGTGCACTGCGCATCTTTTGATACACTTTGTGTATTTTATATTTTTCAATTTAGTGCTTTGCGCATCTTTTATTTTTGGCATCATTGGCAAATTTTTGAATATGCTACCTTTCTTAAATCTTAAAAAAATGAAGGAAAACCCATCTTAGTGACAAAGCGAATTTCTTGATTAAGAAAATTATGAGTTAGATTCAACGACTTGCAAAAGATTCCTATGCGATAAATAAAATGTAGGGAGAAAAAAATTTGTTTCAAAAACCAATTTAAAAGATGAAAGAGATTTTAAATTAAAAGTAGGATAACCTCTTTTAGGAAATAGAGATTGAGAGTAAAAACAAATCTTGAGTTTCTTTCCTTTGACTGTTTTAGAGAAGTCAAACAAAAATTTACCAAAGATTTCAAGAAAAATAGGAAATAGATTTTTCATTTTTAGAAAGGTGAGTGTGTGTGTTGAATCAAAGAAAAAAAAGATACGAATAAGATAAAAAAGAACAAAAAAAATGAAAACAAAAGAAAAACAAGAAACAAACAAAAAGAAAAAACACAAATAGCTCATTTAACCATTATCTCTTTCCTGGTCCTATTCTTCAGAAACCATGTCTGCCCATGAGATTTTGTGTTTTTCATTATTTTCCCAATTAAACTTTAGCTTTTCCTTGCCCTTTCCTTTTGTAGGAAGAATTCTTACATTAGGGCACGTATTTTTCATATGTCCAGGCTTCCTGCATCAAAAGCAAATAATGTCAGAGGAAATATGGACATCCTTACCACTTTAACCTTTCCACTTCTCCTTATGCTTTGGTGAGCTTTGTGATTTGCTTGACAAAATATTGTTATTGTCACCAACTAAGCTTCCTCTTTCCGTATCTTCAGCTTTTAGAACGATCGTTTGACCTGTATCCAAAAGTCTTTGACCCAAACCTTGCTCGTAGGCAATGAGTGAGCCAATCAAATTATCAATAGAATAATCATTCAAATCTTTTGATTCATAAATAGCAACTACTTTAGCATCAAATTTTTCAAGTAAACAACGAAGAATTTTGTTAACTTTTTCAAAATTTGAAAAATCTTTTCCTAAGGCATGCAATTATGTAGTAATTTGAATGAACCTAGTGTACATGTCTAAGATCGTCTCATAAGATTTCATGAAAAATAGTTCAAAATCATGCATTAACAAATTCAATTTAGATTGCTTAATTTCACTAGTGCCTTTGTATATGGTGTGCAATTTATCCCAAACTTCCTTACCAGTAGTGCACGTGGAAATTAACAAAAAATCATCAGAATTTAAAGCACAAAAAAAGCAATTTAAAGACTTGGCATTCAATTGAGCATCCATTCGTTCTTCCTTACTCCATTGATTAAAAGGGATATTAATTTTAATTCCATTTAAAACTCGTGACGGTGAAGAATAACCATTTAAAATCATATGCCACATACGAAAATCAATCGATTGCAAGAAAATAGACATGCGAGTTTTCCAAAAATTAAATAACAAATTTTCAAATAAAGGAGGTCTGGTGATTGAATATCCTTCCGCAACATTACGATTTGAAAAATTAGCCATGGATCGAATAATTCAAAAGCTTTTAAAAATTTATTTTATGAAAACTGCTCTGATACCACTTGAAAGTGCTCTGATATCACTTGAAAGTTCGTTTGGGATGTTAGGCCCTCTTGAACTTAGTCCCAAAGCTAATTAATAGAGAGGTGGATCGGTACTTTAAAACAAACACAATCCAAAACCAATATTCACCACAATGAAAATCAATGCGGAAGAAAATAACGCGGAAGCAATAAAAAGAAAAGAACACACCGGATTTATAGTGGTTCGGTCAAACCTTGACCTACGTCCACTCCTTGGAGGCACCCCCCAAGTATTGCACTAAACTAGTGTCTCCCTATTAGCCCCCACGGCTAGGCGGAGAAGCCCTTACAAAACCACTTCCACCTTCCCCGGTGCGGCGGAGTCGCTGGGTCCTTTGACACCAAAGAAATCTTCTTCTTTGGTGAACTTACCTCGAGACAAGCCTTAAATCCGATGGTACTAAGGTGCGAGTTCGCCGGAGCAATCGTGTGGATGCCCCACCACACTCCCTTGAGTTCCTCCCCCTCACAAGATCTTCTCCCTCTCAAACTCCACCCTTTCCTCTCTCCCTTTCAAGCTCTCTCTTCAAGTCTCCCCCACAAGAACGAAGCTCCAATGGATGCCAAAGACACTTATAAAAGTTTCCATGCCATAGCTTTAATAGAAGCTCTCAAAACGAGCTCATTAATGCAAGTTGCCGACATTATCGTCCAGACCGATAGGTATATCGTCCTGGCCGATCAGTACAAATTAAGCTCATTAGCCCGGGACGATATGGGACGATCAGAAGAAACTTGGTTACATCGTCCTGGCAGATCTCACGATCGTCCTGGCCGATTAGTTTAAAACTAGTTCAATCGTCCTGATCATCGCCCTGAATAGAGTCTGGCCGATGTCAATCGTCCAGGCTATCGTCCCGGCCGATCTCACGATCGTCCTGGACGATCTGATCGTATCAATCAGCCATTAATTCTTTCCAAAGATACCAGATCATTTTAGGCATAATTGAGTTAGATCATCCTAGACGATGGTTATATCGTCCTGGCCGATTTCCTAAAAGATTTAATGCCTAATTTGATCATGGCGGCTGATTCTTTCTTATTTGAACATATCGTCCTGGCCGATATAAGTATCGTCCAGGCCGATTAGTTGACGGCTGCCTTAATGAGGATGCCCTATTTAGGGTTTCTGGTTTTGGACAGATCGTCCAGGCCGATATTAATATCGTCCCGGACGATGTTACCAAAAACAGAAATCATATAGGGAGCAAGAGAATTTCTACCAAGTTATAGCCACACCAAATACAACAGACTCAAGAAAGGAAAAAAATTACAAACTGACATAGACCTAGTATACCTAATCCTGAGCTGGTTTCAGATGTAGTCTGATCGTGTGGACCTGAAATGTTAGTATAAAAAGGCAATCGTAGGAAGATAAGGAATGTTTGCTATCATCAAAACCATAAACCATAGATCCGCAACACACGCTTGCCAGCTACTTTCAGTAGCCACCTCCACCACCTCCATCTGATGATCAGGGTCCCTCGTTTTTCTATTCTGTGTTTTCTGTTGTGTGTTTTCTGTTTTATGTAGTTTGCTTTTTAGTCTGTTTTTGTCTCTGTTGTGTTGTTTTCTTTTGTGTTTCTGGACCCTCTTTTTATGATGACAAAAGGGGGAGTAGGTTGTGGTAGGAAAAAGGTTTTGTAACTTTGAATTTTTAATGGACTTTTTTTTAGTTTTTCCTACTTGTGTTTGCCATCATCAAAAAGGGGGAGATTGTTGCAAATCTATTTTCATAGCTTATGTTTTGATGATTGACAAATGCTTGGGATCGGCCAGCATAAAAATAGGGCGGTGCTCAGGACAATTTTCATCTAATTTGAAATAATCGGCCTGGTCGATCAAGCCAATTTTCAATCGTCCAGCACCCAAAACAGGGCGGTACCCAGGCCGATCTTCAGAGTTTTGTACTGATCGTCCAGGACGATGTCAATATCGACCTGGACGATATTATCGGCAACTTACAATTAATGAGCTCCTTTGAAGCTCTTCTATTTAAGAGCTCTTGTTCAACGTTTTGAACAACCTTTGTGCTGCTGCCTTGACCTGAGAAGGCCTTGAGGAGAGAAAGAGAGAGAGGGAGAGAGAGAGGATATTGTGAGGGAGAGCTTGTGAGGGGATTCACAAGGGTTGCTTCAAGGATCGCTCTGCTTCTTCTTCGTCTAGAGTTTCTCGTCCGTGGAAGGGTCGGTAGAGGTAAGGAGTCAGCTTTTGGTTGTGGTTCTCTGCCAGCTTCAGGAGAAAGCAAAAGGAGATAGGTTCTCTGCCTTGCCGGGGTGGCAAAAAGGAGGTTCGTTGTAAAGGCTTCTCCGCTTAGCTGTGGGGGCTAAAGGAGAGCCACGATTGTAGTGCAATACTCGGAGGGCGCCTCCGGGGAGTGGACGTAGGTCGAGTTGACCGAACCACTATAAATTTTTGTGTTCTTATTTCTTGCTTCCGCACTTTTAAATTTCTGCATTTATTTTTCTCGTTGTGTGATTTTGGTTTATGTGTTTTTGTTATTTGTGAAAAGAAATTTTTTAAAATACTAATTCACCCCCCCCCCCCTCTTGGTTAGCTTGGGCAAGTTCTATAGGGCTTAACATCCCTAACAAACTTTCACTCCAGACAAGCTACTCCTCAATAGAAGGTACCACAAGATACAAAATACAAAATCGACCACCAATATAGAGATCCCAAGTGCTGGCAAAAGCACCAAAGAGAGCAGGTTGATAATCCAAATTCTCAGCATAATCAAGAGTAAAGCTAGCAGAACTCAAACCAATGAACCTTCAAGATGTCTCCCAGTATCCTAGAGAATCAACCATCATATACCAATAGTTCCAACAAAGTTACTCCAATATACAACCCTGCACAAATAAAAAAAAACATGTAACAATGCCCAAAAAACCAAACAAGAAAAACTCGAAAACTAAAAGAAAATAAAAAATAAACTTTAGGCATCCAAGGTTTTTAGAAAAACCTGGTTGCCAAAGAATAAAACCAACAAAAACCACAATGGAGAAACCCAAAAAATAGAAAAATCTCCAACCACAGAAAAATAAATCAAACCCCTACACTACATCAACACTAGAATCACTGAAATTAATAATGCAAATAGCACAGCAACGAAAAGTTACCATAACCTACAAAAGCACCTAGTAGCCACAAGAACACTTGAACAAATCCAGAAAAACAAAAACAAAATCAATGCAAAAAACCTATAAGAGAATTGTATGACTTCAAGAATAAATCTTAACAGAAATATTAAAAAAAATAGTTTGGCACAGCAAAACAGAATTAGTAAAAACATTCTCAAACCTTCTCGCATTTCTCTCTTTCAAAATGAAGTAAACAGAACAAGAGAAAAAAATTAAATATAAATTCTAAAAAAATAGAATCAATATTAAGAGAAGAAATATAATCCAACAACTGCTCCAAATTCGGCCTAAAATGGAAAAATAATTATATGAGATAAAAAACCCAAAAAAAATATTGAAAGAATAATCACATTAAAAAAGGAGATAATTATAACTTTCATCATCTTTCAAACAAATGATACAAGTAGTAGAAATGTTCAGATTTTTCTTAAACAGATTATCTATCATTTTGAGCTCCTTCAAAATTGACAACCAAGCATAAGATAAGAACCTCAGATCATATCTATTATGCTAAATAAGCTTATACCAATCCACTTTATTGATATTATCATTGTAACTTTTATGAAACATCTTAAAAGAAGGAATAAGAATAATATTCCAAGAAATATTAGAAACTTGAGATTCAATAATAGAAACATAAGATACAATAGAAGTAATAGCCGATGCCAAACAGAGATGATAAGACCAGCAGTTAAGCAAAATCCAATTTCCTAACTTCCCATTAAGTAAATCAGTAGGCAAACTAACCCTTTCAGTAAAAGCAATCTCATGAATAGATCTCCCCATACACCAAGGATCCCAATATAAAGAAAGAGTACTGTTGGGAGAAATATTAAAATGAATTTTACTTATAGTTTCCCTTGCAATAGAAGTAATATTCTTCCAGAACGGGGAAATAGAAAATGAGAAAGGTTTCCAAAAATAATTATACTTAAACTTGATTCAAATAGCAGGTCCCATATCATTAGTAATTCTCCAAATAAGGGAGCACTTACAAGCAAAATTGAGCGCTCCAGGATCAAAAACACCAAGCCGACCAACATCTCTAGACTTACAAACTTTATCCCAAGTAATGATATGAATCTTATTACTCGTAGCATCACCATGAAACAGAAAATTAGAGCACACTTTCCTAATGAATTTAAAATGGTATTTAGGCATTGCAATGTCTCTAATCCGATAAGAAATAATAACGAAGTAGTAAAATTAAGGAATTGAACCCTTCCAGCAAAAGATAATAATATAGCCTTCCAACCTTCTAAGAGAACTGTAATATGCTTAAAAAGAGGTTGAAAATAAAAAAAAATTAAGATTCTTACCAGAAAGAGATAAACCCAAATATTTTAAAGGATAAGAAGATATTCTAATACCAATCATAAAGCTTATAGCAGCTTATAAATTATAATATTTAGAAATAAAAAGAGAACTTTTTGCATAATTAATAAATAAACTTAAGACCAAAGAGAAGTAACTCAAAATATTATTAAGATTAAGAGCATTATCTAAAGTAGCTTTCTCAAAAATGAGCATATCATTCGCATATAGAAGATGGGACAGAGAGTTATTTCCAGCCTTAATCCCCTCAAAGCACTCAATAAGAGAGCAATCATCCAATAGATTGGATAAAACATCCATAACAATACATAAGAGATAAGGAGAAAGCGGGCAACCTTACCTAAGACCCGAAGAAGAATTAAAATATCCATGCATAGAACAATTAAGAATAACAGAAAAATACACATCTTCTATGGAACCTTTAATCCAAAAAATGAAAATATTGGGAAATCCTTTTTGAGCCAGCCTAGAAATTAAAAAATCTCTAGACACCGAGTCAAAAGCCTTATGAATATCTAATTTAGCCCAAAAAAAATTATTGCTGGAGGAACAATTAAACTCTCTAAGAAGTTCAGCAGCAAGAATGAAGTTATCCGTGGAAATCCTCTTCTTAATAAAACCCGATTGGCTTTTATGAATAATGTGTAGCATAACACATTGCAATTTGTTTACCAAAATCTTAGCCACAATTTTATAAAAAAATTATGTAAAGATATAGGCCTCAAATCCATCACAGCAGAAGCATGACTTTTTTTAGGAATCAGAGCTATTATCATAGCTTCAGCCGCTCTAGGCATACTACAAGTTTTGAAATAGTAAAGTACAACCTTACACAAATCATTACCAACAATATCCCAAGAATTATTAAGGAATTCACAGGAATAACCATCAGGCCCTGGAGTAGAAGAATTCACCGCATTAAAAATAACTTTTTTAATTTCTTCTACTGTAACAAGAAGAACCAAAGCATCTTTTAAACATTCTGGAATAACATTACGAGCCACAATTTTGAAACAAGTAGCATTAACAAGATTTAGAGAATTAAATATATTCTTAAAATGACACTAAAAAATATTATCAATTTACAAATAAACTGTGACAATCCAATGAGTCGAAGAAATACCATGAATCTTATTAGAGCTTTGTCTGCACTTGATATTAGAATATAAAAAACCAAGATCTTCTTCACAAGACAACCATTTTTGTTTAGCTCTTTGAGAAATCCAAGAAGACGGATAAGTCAGATTATCTTTAAGAAGAGAATTAGTATGAGTAAAAGCCAAATTTAGATTATGATTAAGCATATCCCTTTGTAACTAGCCACAAATCTTTGTTTGATTTGATTTAAGCATCTCAATATGAGAAGAAAGATGTTTAGAAGAAGAACAATCTTATTTTTTAATCAAACATTTCAGCAAACAGAGCTTGCCAAAAAGATTATTAATGGGATTACCAAAATAAGGTTTGGAAAACACCTCAGTAAGCAAATTCCAAAACTCCACTTTCTTGCTCCAAAAAAATTTAAAAAGAAATCTAGAACTAGAGGATAGTCTATTATTCTTACAAACAATAAGGGGATAATGGTCCGAGCAATTTAGAGTATCAACAATATAATAAGAAGAAGAATAAGAATTTAACCAATCATTATTAACAAGAACCCTATCTAACTTGATCTGGATAGGGTTATTACATTGCTGATTAAACCAAGTATAAAAAAACCAATAGACGAAAGATAAAGTCCAGAATTAAAAATACAATTATTAAAATCTCTCAAACTGCTAGAAAAAAAAAAAGAATTCCCACTAGATTTTTACCTTATTAGACTTATAGCAATTAAAATCCCCCATCAAAATCCAGGGAAAAGCAATATTAGTAGAAAGGTTAGAAATATCCCTCCAAAGATTAATCCTATCTGAAACTGAATTGGAAGCATAAATAACTATTATAAAAAAGGAATTAGAACAAAAATTAATAATCCCATGAATAAGTTGGTTAGTAATAAGAATAAGATTAAAAGAAATACAAGAAACATTCCACTTTAATCAAATTCTACCAATCGAAGAAAAGTTAAAATTATTACAGCTACCTTCCATCTAAAAAATCTTGTGCTTTGCTACAAACCAAGAATTACCAGGAAGAACTGGATTCACTCTTGCTTCAAGTATACAAAAAAAATCAACATTAAACTTTTTGTCAAGATCAGAATAAGCCTTAACTTTCTCCAAACTATTAAATCCTCTCACATTTCAGGAAATAAGATTAAAAAAAAAACATTAATGTTTAATATTCAGAGAGGTTGTCTTTTTGGCATTTTTTGATCTAGTAGACTTACTAGTAGAAATAGGCACTTTAAAACTATATAATTTGTTAATAGTCTCAACTACCAAAGAAATTCCTTTAATGGGAATATTTATACGATCCTTAAAATTATTAAGATCACAATCGATTGTATCTAACACCTGAATTATGTAAATTAGAAATATATGAAGAAATTGATGAAGTAAGAACATTAGAAACCATTAGTAGCAATCTCTCCCAGAGGCAGATTTAGGTTAGGCATATTCTCTTTTGAAGTAGAAGCATCAATAAAATCAGATTATCCACATCCTTCAAAATATCTAAAGGAATATCCAATTCCTTATGAGAAATGTTATCAACCATAGACAAATTAGAATTTAAATTATTATCAGAAATAATATGATAAGCAAAATCTATAAAAGAATTAAATGAAATCGAAGCATTTAAAGAATGCTATAACTTTTTAGAAAAAAACTCCATTGGATTCTTAGATGTAGATGGTCTAACTTCTTTCCAATGCTTCTTGCTTTTACTCCTTCCCATATTATGTTCCGGGATATGAAGCGGTTTATCACTCACAAGCTATGGTTTAGTAGGGCATAGAGAAGAAGGATGAACAATAGATCTACAACCTTGACAGGGCATGGGTTTCCAATCATAAGAAACTTTAATAGGAAAAATGTTTGCAGTAATTGAAATGTTAACTTCATCATGTAGAGAAGAATCTTTACTAACAAGAATACAAACCCTAGCAAAGGTGAGCCGAGTTTGAGCAGTTGTTAAAGAATCCATCACAACCGGTATCCTGATCAGACTACCTATTTTAGAAATTCCTTTTGGTGTCCAACATACCAAAGGTATATCAATAAATTAGACCCATAAAGGAATCAAAGTAAATACTGAAAGTTTATTAGGGATGTTAAGCCCTTGTGAATTAGCCCGAGGCTAAACCAGAGTGGGGGTGAACTGGTATTTTAAAAATTCTCAAACAAAATTCACGATCTAAACCAAACAGTCATTCATCAAAAAATAATTTTTTGAAAATTAAATGTAGAAATATAATAAGAAAGAACACACCATATTTTATAGTGGTTTAGTCAACTTGACCTTCATTCACTCCCCAGAGCCTCTCCTCCAAGTATTGCACTAAACTCAGTGACTCTCCTTTGCTCCCATATGAAGGCGGAGAAACCTATACAAAAACTCTTTGCCACTAACCCTAGTAAGATAGAGAACCCAACTCCTTTTGCTTCCTCCTAAAGAAGGCAGATAACCCAACTCCTTTTGCTTTCTCCTGAAGAAGGCAGAGAACCTCGATTAATTGCGGAAGTAGACCTCTCTAGAACCTCCAAGGAACCATGGACGATGAATGGAGAAGGCGGCTCAAATCTTTGCTTGGAGCAACCTTTGTGAAACCCTTACAAACTCCCCCCTCACGAGATCTTCTCCTCTCCCAAGCTCTCCCTCTCCTCTTGGCTCTCTCAGGTCAGGACTAATTTAGGCATAATTGTAATGCATTGTCCAGGAAGATGTCCAAAAATAATAATATGCCTAAAAGAGGGCGGCTTATTCTTTCTGATTTGAGCCTATCATCTAGGACGATTTGCTTAATATCGGCCACCTTAACCAGGATGCCCTAATTAGGGTTTTTATTTTTAACTAATCATCCAGGATGATATTGGATCATCCTGGACGATATAATTAAAAAATAGATAGAATTTTTTCCCCTGAGTGTGTATGTGCTAGGTTACTTAACATCAGGACCCACTTTGTTACATTTGACTCAAGAAATGGTAAAAACACTTAAAGTACACTTACAAACTGACTTAGTCCTAATCTACCCTGTCTTGAGCTAACTTGATTTACAATTGACCTTGTGTACCTGAAACATTAGTAGGCGGGGAAATCATAGAAAAAAAATAGAAGTGTTAGAAATATTTGTTATCATCAAAATTATAATTTATGAATCCATATTCACAACAAATACTTCTCATTTTGGTTGAAAAAGCAGCGACCATTTCTGAATAATAAATGGCTTACCAAAGAAAAACCACAGACCACCCAACCAAACTAGATCATAGTCTTCCAAATTGGCGAACTTCATTAAAAGAAACCCTCATTCAAGGCAAGAAGGGTAAAACTACCTTTTAATTTCCATACATTATGCATGATAGATTTAAGGGCTTCAAAATACGGCCAATTACCCAAAGAATATCCCACCAGGGTTAAGCCCCATTTATCTGAAGCAGTAAAAACATCTCCTTCAGAGAAAGAAGCAAGATTATCATAAAAAGGTTTGGGTGAGGTTTGATAAGATGTAAAAAACCCTTTCCCACTACATGCTTTCACTTCTTGTGGTGAAATTATAGAGACCGAACCAATATTCTGATCTAATTTTAGAGGAGAAAAATTAGAAAAAGAATCCATAAAAAAACCAGAGAAGAAGAAAAGAACACAAAATTAGAAAACTAAATCCCAAAGAACTTCAGAAGCGAAAGAAACATATGAGAGAACGAGCGAAGAATAGATTAGGGTTCAAAAAGAAATCCAGAGCTCCATTCCAAACCCCAAGGCATTTCATATATATTAATATTAGCTAGAGTCTTTGGAAGTTAGATGTATGTTTCTTTAAAGAGAGAGCATTGAGCAAAAGAGAAAAGGGTGAGATTGTATGAGAGAGAGAAGATATTTGTGTAATTCAAGGGATGTGGAAGAGGTTTTCACATAGTGGTTTTGGCAAACTTGCACCTGAGTTCCTCTGGGTGTGGTGGTTTTAAAAGTCATTGACTACTCCACATGCACTAAGTAGGTGAAAGGAATCTCAATTACCACTATAGGAAAATGCGGTATGCAGATGGTATTCACCGGTAACAACAAAAAATGCCAAAAATAACACCTTTCTGGCTCATTTCTGATGCAAATTTTTTTAATAGTAATTCGTGCATTGGAAAGAAAACACCGGTGAAATTTTTATGCCAGAAACATTCTGACGGTAATGGCATATTTTCATGTAGTATATTCCACTACACCGAGGAGATAAAAAGTATTACAATGACTCTGTTGGGCTAAGGAGGTGAAAGGAGAGATTATTTGAGAGAGAAGAGTTTGTATAGGCTTCTCCGCCTAACCGTGAGCTAAATATGAGTCACTATCGATTAGTGCAATATCTAAAGAGAGGATCATCAGAAAGTGGACGTAGGTCAAGTTGATCAAACCATTATAAAAATTGGTTTGCATTCTTTTTCTGTTCGTTTTTTTTTTTTGCGGTTTTACTTTCATGCATATTTATTTTTCTTCAATATGAGTTGAGTTTGATTATCATTATGATACAAAAATCATTATGGTTAATTGAAATTGATATTTATTTTATAAAATAATAAAAAAAAACAAAAAAAATATTATTTATTTTTTCTACTTAAAAAACATAAAAAATATTAGAATTTATTTTGGGTTGTTATTGTCAATTGTAATTTCATTTATTAAAACGCTTTTGTATTAAAATCTTATTTTAGTTTTAATGAAAAAGATTTTTAAAAAAGTTTTTAAATCACCAATTTAACCCCCCCTCCCCTCTCTTGTTATGTTATTTCAACGTTCAATTTATTTCATGGCCAACTATTGAACTTTTAATCGATATTAGAGCACTTTCAATATTCTCACTATTTTCTATATATATATATATATATATATATATATATATATATATATATATATATATATATATATATGAATTAATTTGAAAACAAAATGTTATCTTTATATAAGTAGATTATTTATTAGAGTCTCTTATGATTGGTGTTCCAAACTATTGTTCAAACAAAGTTCGAAATAAGGTTTAAGCAATGTTTGATCATGCTTCTAAAAAAATTGAACAATGTTCGAAGATGGGTTGAGAAAGGTTTTAATTAGATTCTAGTAAGGTTCGAGCAAGCTTCAGTGAGTTTTAAGCATAGTTTGAACTAGGTCCAAATTCAAATTATATTCAAACATAGTTTGAACCAAGCTCATAAAAGGCTCTTAGAACTTGGTTCAAAGAAGGTATTATAGTAGGTGTTATAGTTATTTTAATTTTTTTGGATTTTAACATAATTAGAATTCCATCATAATGACAAGCATTATAACATAGAGTAAAATAAAAAAAATAACATTAGTCTAATAATTATATTAATTAAAGCCAATCATTAAATCACATTACAAAGAGATTGTGGAAAGATAATCAAAACACAAATGAAAGTCTTCTAGTATAAAAAATAATTACAATAATGCAATTATGAAAAAAATTAATGTAAAAATTATAAATATAGTAGGCTATTAAGACTATATGTAGCTCGATTATGGCCTTCACCTCCTTTGGAGGCCATTAATTCTCCTTTACACAACCACTTCGCCACTAAGGGCAGCGTGACAATGCTCATTGTTTAATCTAAAACTTTGATATGCACCCAACCATACATCTTGTAGGTAAATTTTTTAGCATAAGCAATAGTAAGTGATACCCTGATTCTAAAATATAACTGATGCATGTTCACATGAGAGATCCATAATGTCACCAATAAAAGTATATGTACTTTCACGTAAATTGATATTACCATTAAAATCTCTATCAAGAATATGCAATTCACATTACCTAATTAAAAAAATAATAAAATTTGTAACCTTATTCAAGAGTTTGCTCAAAGTTTCTTTAAAATTTTTAGCCAAAATATTTCTTATATTTATTGTAATAGAAAATTATTGAACCCCATGCGCTCATAGAGGTTATTGATATTTGGTTGAGATATTTGTGACTAAAATTAGTTTGTAGAGGCTTTCTAGCCTAGCTAACCATGTAGTTAAATATAGTGTTAAAAACCAAATAATACAGGATGCATTACTTGGATGGAAATCACATTAATGAACTCAATAAATGGAAGAAAAAGAGCAAAAAAGGAAATGAGGAGTTAAATAAAGCAAGAGAAAGTGTATGACACACCTAAGTGGGAATGGAGGGGTGAATTGGTGTGCCTTTAAGAATTATAGTTATTTTACACAAGCTTAAACACCAATTTTAAATCTCTTAAGAAATAAAAATATAACACTAATTTTTGTAAATTATATACATAATTTTCTTTTACAAAATATTATGCTTAAATAATTAAAAAATGATATTTTTTAATAAAATCAACACTAATTAGACTTTTGAAAAGAGTCTCAGATTTTTATCGTAATCATGATATCATGGTAAATAAAGATTTTCACAACTTAAAGCAGTTGTGTAGTGAATAAAAATATAGGGGCACATAAGTAAAAATAAAATAAACATAAAGGAAAAGATAAAAAAACAAATTTATTATGGTTCAGCCATTGGCCAATGTCGTAATAACCCAAAATTTCAAAAAATGAAGTTGTTGAAACTTGTTCAATATGAATTAGGTTGTTAGACCTAAGCTTATACCCAGTGGCTAACCAAGAGGGGGGGGGGGTGAATTGGTATTTTAAAAATTATGCCTCTTTTTGAATCGATAAAAAGTTTAGTGAATTTTTGTATAAATTATTTTTCAACCACAGATTAACAGAAAGAGTAAAGTAAAAAGAAAAGCAGCGAAAAATAAAAAGACACAAGATTTATAGTGGTTTGGTCAAACACAACCTACATCCACTCCCCGGAGCCACCCTCTGAGTATTGCAGTAATACCAATAGTGTCTCTCCTTTTGCCCCTCACAGCAAGGTAGAGAAGCCTTCACAAAACTCTCTTCCACCACTACCCAGTGCGGCAGAGAACCGTCATCCTTTTACACCCTCCAAGTGTAGGAAGAGTACCTCCCGCTGTTCACACTCTTCGAGTGTAGGCAGAGAACCTTCCCTCTATTCACACTCTCCAAGTGTAGGCAGAGAACTTTCCTGTTGTTCACACTCTCCAAGTGTAGGCAGAGAACCTTTCTGCTGTTCACTCTCCTAGTGTAGGCAGAGAACCTTTCCTCTATTCATACTCTCCAAGTGTAGGCAGAGAACCTTTCATCTTTTCACACTTCACCAAGTGTCAGCAGAGAACCGGATCTCCTTGAAAGATCTTCTCAAAAGAAATCTAGAAGGACAAGAGAAAAGAGTGAAGTAATCACAATTCACAAAGTTGAGATCCTTACCTTTGAGTACCAAGTAAATCCTTCATGCTCCAATGATAAGAACTCTCCTTCAAACACTCTCTCTCACTCTCTCATTCACACTTCTTTCAGTAAGCACAAAGACCAATGAGCAAAAAGATTACAAGACAGTTTACAATGGACTTTTTATATGAAAGACACAAAAAACCGTCAAAAAATTGCTAATTTTCAATTATGTATGCACTCGATCGTCCTGTATAATCATGATTTCGTCCATATGAATAGTGTAAAAACTGTTGTGTATGAACCCAATGTATATTGGTACGAAATGATTTCGTACTCGGTCATCATCCCGTACGAACTAAGTTCATCCGGTACGAAAAATTATATCGTACAAAAAATTGTACACTTCGTCTGGATGAACAGTTCAAAGTGAGATTCCAGAGGGCATCGTCAAGGGACGACAAGGGAAATTTGTCTGGACGATCAGGACTTAGAAAATTTTTCTAACTTCCTGTTTATTCCATTGCTCTCCGAGGGGTATAACTGACCTGATCATCCCGTACGAATAAGGTTCATCCCTACGATCAATATAAGAAATTTTGATATTTTAAATGATCTCCCCCAAGTGTGTGTGTGCTAAGTTACTCAATTATAATCATACTCTCAGACTCAATAAATTAAAAAAATATAGACTTTAATTTACAAAATGTCTTATTCTGAATTTGATTTGAAGTCTTCATCAGTCTAGAGTTTGATTATCTTGAAATGTTAGTCCACACAAGAGCAAAAACAATTCTTCCAAAAAGTGTTAGGAGAAAATAGTAATTAAAATAATAATATTTGAAATCATCAAAACTATACAAGTTGCAAGAATGTAAAACAAGCAAAAGCTAAGTAGCAACTCTCTTAACAATCCCCCCCTTTTTGAGGATGGCAAAATAATTATTATTTGTATAATTTTCAAATTTAAAGTATCTCCTTAACTCCCCTTGAATTGATAAGCATGTGAGAATAAGGGGTATTTAAAAAAAATTTATTTTATTATTATTTAAAAAAAATAGCACAAAGTGACACAAAGCACAATAAACAACAATAATGTCACAAAGCATATTAAACAACGATAAAACAATTTTAAGTTACGAAATAATATTTTCTCCCCCTTTTTGACAACATCAAAAATAGAAGAAGAAAAAGAACTAAAATAGAAATGTAAGAAGTCATATAATAATTCTTTGATAATTGTTCCATAAAAGAGATTGTGATATATTTGCAAATACAATTTACTATCATTAGAGAAATAGAAGAATTCATATGATTTAAGAAAAGACATAACATAGAGAAAGAAAAAAAATATCAAATTTACATGAATCAATTTAGACATTTGTGATAAACAAAATCATTGCAAAGTAGATGAATGTAAAATTTGTATATTTCAAGTTTCAATACTAAATAAATTTGTACAAAAGATCAATTTGAATTAAGAGATTGAAAGATTGAGGAAAGAATTAACTACCACATGTGGCGCTTTGCGCATCTTTTTCAATAGTTGTGGCACATTTTTGTGCATCTTTTTACTTGTGGGCTTATTTTGTGCCTTTTTTTCAAATTACGAACCATTGCACATTCTTTTTGATTTTTATACATTTGTACATTTTTCAAGAGTAATCTTGATATTTCCAAAATCAATAATAAAAAATTTTAAATTTCTCTAAGTACATCAATATTTATTGATAAGTAAAATACAAAAATAAGAAAACATCATAATTGCAATAATAGTATAAAAATTATATTTGACTAACAGAAGATATGAGATTGATATTCTTAACTATATCAAGTTATAATCTCAACTTAAAATTTTGAAAAATTAGATTTTCTAATGAATTCAATTTTATGTTGCAATTTAAGATATAGCTTTTCAAGATCAAAGATTTGAAGAATGTTCATATAAGCTAACACACATATCTAAAATGAAATCAAAAGCAATAAAACAAGACAAGATAACTTTTATTGATATAATTTCTAGAAGATAATACATTTTGCATGAATGATATCAATACATTGACTATTGAGAAACACATAAAACATGAGTTTTAACTAAAAGACAACATAAATACATAAAAGAAATCACTTGTCACATCACATCACATCTAATGCAGTAGAGAAAAACACATAAAACAAATACATTCATCACTTAAACGGATCCTGATCTGGAGGAGGTGGCTGGTTATAGAAGTTAAAATAGCTACTCATCATAGCCATATTCACGGTTATTGTTGAGTCTAGTAAATAGGTTGTTAAACCTAAGTTAATGTCCCAAGGCTACCAAGAGGGGGGGGGGGGGGTGAATTAGTAGTTTAAAAATTAAACCCTCTTTGAATTTATGTTGAACCAAAATGAAAATTTTCTTTTAAGTTTTAGTAGAAAACGTTTTTCAACCACAGAGTTTTTTTTTTTAAAATAAAAAATAAAATGCGGAAAAGTAAAAATAGTAAAGTAAATGACACCAGATTTATAGTGGTTCGGTCTAAAACCACTCCCCAGAGGCACCCTCTGAGTATTGCACCAATACTAATATTGACTCTCCTTTTGCACCCACAACAAGGCGGAGAAGCCTTTACAAACACTCTTTTCACCACTACCCGGTGCGGCAGAGAACCATCGTCCTTTTACAAAATCCCTAGTGTTGGCAGAGAACCTTCCGTCCTTTCACACTCTCCTAGTGTGGGCAGAGAACCCTTCGGCTGTTCACACTCTCCAAGTGTAGGCAGCGAACCCTTCGGCTATTCACACTCTCTAAGTGTAGGCAGCGAACCCTTCGGCTATTCACACTCTCCAAGTGTAGGCAGCGAACCCTTAGGCTATTCACACTCTCCAAGTGTCGGCAGTGAACCGGATCTCCTTGACAGATCTTCTCACAAGAAATCTAGAAGGAAGAAAGAAAAGAGTGAAGTAATTCCAATTCACAAGTAGAGATTCTTACCTTTGAATTCCAAGTGAAGCCTTCACGCTCCAGTGGTAGGAATCCTCCTTTGAATGCACTCTCTCACTCTCTCCTTGGCTATTCTCTCAATAGGCACGAAGATCAAATGACAAAAAGATTGGGTGGCAGTCTAATTTGGACTATTTATACAAAAGACAAGAAAACCCGCCCAAAAACTGCAAGTATTCAATTCTGTACGCAGTGGATCATCCCGTACGATCGTGGATCATCCTGGACGATTTTACTTAAAACCCTTGAAACGAACCTAATGAATATGTGTACGAAATATTTTCGTACAAGCTGATCGTCCCGTACGAACTAAGTTTGTCCGGTACGAACGGTTAATACAAGGTTGGTTCTAGAAACTGCAGAAAAAACCGTCCTAAGTCGGTTGTATCGTCTGGACGAAAATTGGTTCATCCGGATGAAATTTTTACATAGAACAGATCGTCCTGGACGATAATTTAATTTCGTCTGGACAAAAATTTTACAGGAGCAAATCATCATGTACGATAATTTAATTTCGTCTAGACGAAAACTTTATAGAGAGTCGATCATCCTAGACGATATTTAATTTTGTTTAGACGAAAATTTTACAGAGAGCAAATCGTCATGTACGATAATTTAATTTCGTATGGACGAAATTTTTACAGAGGACAAATCGTCCTGGGTGATATTTAATTTCATCCTGGACGAATAGGACTTAGAAAAAATTTTTAAAGCCAGTTCCTATTCGTTCCATGTGCTCAATAGGAGATAACTGTCTGATCGTCCCATACGATCTGATATCGTCCCGTACGATCAGTATAAATTTTATATGATCTCCTTATGTGTGTGTGTATGTTTTTATTCACTCAATTACAATCACTCCCTTTCAAATTTTAATTTAAAGAAAAGTACAAGCTTCAAATTCACAAAGTATCTCATGTTGAATTTGATTTGAAGTCTTCATAGTATGGAGTTCAATTTTCCTGAAATGTTAGTACACACAAGAGCAAATACAAATCTTCTAAAATTGTTAGGAGATAACTACACATTTGAACAATAATGTTTGTAATCATCAAAACTATACAAGTAGCAAAAATGTAAAGCATGCAAATAGCAACTATCTTAACAGTTATACCATCTACTTTCTCTCGCATTCAACCCATGTCATGTTGATACTGAGCATCCTGCTGTTGTAGATGAGTTTCAATTTGATCAAAGCGTTGATCAAAATGAGTATCAAGACAATCAAGCCTGTGAGCCAAATCTTGAACATTTGGTTCACCAGCAGGTGCAGGTGGAGGTCCTCTTTCTTCCTCCTCAGAGTCTTTATTAAAAGGCTGATAATCTTTATTAAAAATTTCTCGGAAAGATCCATCATTGTAGTAGAGAGGCTCTTCTATATTTATAACTGGATGGACTATGTCATATTTCTTTTCCAAAATGTAGGTAATAAGATGTCCTAAGGCAATATTTTTCTTTCTCTTATGTAAGACATGACCAATCTCAGAAAGTCCATAAATATAGTCAATGATCAATTGAGCTTCATCTATAGGTTGGCTAGTCATAATCGAATAAGTCACTGTGGAAAGAAGAGGTATGATATTTACCCTATCACCAGCTTTTGGAATTATGGAAGTTCGAAGAACATGCTGGATGATACGAGCATTGCGATTGAGAGAAGACACCTTAGGTATATGTTCTTTAAATCTACATCCTCTAATTACTTGATTTATTGAAGTCCAATCAAAGTTTGAGGAAGAAGTCAAAGTGTGAGCTCTAATCCCTTGGGTTCTTAAGTTTAAGAATATTCCTAAGTCTTCCTTTGTGATCTCTACTTTCTTTTTAAAAACATATGACCTAATCAAAGATTGGTCAGAGTTGAAGAACATATTGGCAAGAAAGTAGTGGAAGGTCTCCTTATTGTAGAGATGGATAAGAGTGAGAATGAGGCCAAACTGGGTAGGAGCAAAAAGGTGCATTACCTTAAATATGAGTTGTTCTTGAAGAAGAACTATAGAAGGAGTTATTTTGGCGGATGCAAATCTAGGGAAGGACTCCTCATTTGCCTTGGACAGAAAGTTTTCACAAGTGTTTTTGGGTGGTCCCTTAGCAAGCACCTTTTGTCTTTTGCTAGAACTAGCCATGGAGAAAGTCTAGGGGAATAGAGGATTGAAAGGGATTTTGGAAGTGATGAGATTTGAGTTCAAAACCCTTCTATTTAAAGGAAAAATGAGTTTTCATACAGACGAAATGAATTTCATCCCGTACGAATTTGGTTCGTACGTACGAAAAATATTTTGTATGGACGAACGAATAAGTGCAAAAATGAAACAACTTTTCGTAAGCATACAGGTTACGAGGCATCCTTTCATACAGACTTTTGACTAAGATGATCATACAGATGAATAGGTGTTCGTCCAGGATGATCAGAAATTTAAGATCACTTTAATGACAGTTTGAAAAGTCCCCCACTTTGAAATGCCACGTGTTCGTATGGATGAACCAAAAGTTCGTACGTACGATCATGAATAATTAATTTGATCATATCCGTATAACTGCATTCATGCGTACATACGATTAAATACACATCGTCTGGATGATCGTCTCGATTGTACAGACGAACAGCAAAATGAAAACTGAAAAACTGTATGCAAACTGTTCAAATCCGACAGTTAATACACTACACAATTCGTCCCGTACTAAATGAATTTTGTACAGACGATTATCACTCAAAAATTTTTAAGTAAACATTCAAAATCATGAATCTAGATGTGAGAGAATACAAAAAAAAAACTAGACAAAATCATCTCAAAAACAAAACACAAACACAAACAAAATAGTGAAGAAAAACACAAAATCAAAAGACACAGAATTCACTAACATAAACAAACATCAATGTTGCAGAATCATTTCAATTAAGCATTCAAATAAATCACACAAAGCCTTGTTCTTAATGTACTGAAAGTATCAAAGGCTAGTGGTTTTGTAAAAATGTCTGCAAGTTGATTTTCTGTTGTAACATGAATGAGTTCAATATCTCCTTTGGATACATGATCCCTTATGAAGTGATGCATGATGTCTATATGTTTGATTCTTGAATATTGAATAGGATTTTTAGAAATATAAATAGCACTAGTGTTATCACAATAAATGAGAATAGTGCCTGTAGTTAATCCTAAATTAATTAACTGTTATTTCAACCAAAGTACTTGTGCCACACCTTCCTAATGCAATGTATTCAGCTTCAGTAGTAGATAGGGCTATTGAATTTTGTTTTCTACTGGACCAAGAGATTAAAGAATTTCTAATAAACTAACATGTTACATAAGTGCTCATTTTATCAACCCTATAACCTACAAAGTCAGAATCTGAATAATCAATTATTTCAATTGAAGAGCTAAACTTAGGATACCAAATTCCTAAGTTCTGAGTTCCTAACAGATATCTTAAAATCCTTTTCACTACTATCAAATGTGATTCTTTTGGATCTAATTAAAATCTAGCACATAAATAAACACTAAACATGATATCGGGTCGGCTAGCTGTCAAGTAAAGTAAAGATCCAATTATTCCTCTAAATTTCTTTTGATCAATAGATTTTCTCTTAGGGTCCTTATCTAAGTGAACTGAAGAACTCATGGGTGTATTAACATGTTTAGCATTATCCATTTTATACTTTTTGAGAATATCCTTAACATATTTTGACTAACTAAGAAATGTATCCTCCTCAATTTGCTTAATGCTAAAGCCTAGAAAGTAACTTAAATCTCCCATTAGACTCATCTCAAATTCACTATTCATTATTTTAGAAAAATCATCATAAAGATTTTTATTTGAAGATTCAAAGATGATGTCATCAATATAAATTTGTACAATGAGTATATCCTCTCGAAATTTCTTCAAAAAGAGAGTTGTATCCACACTTCCTTTTTCAAATGATCTTTTAAGTAGAAAGGTGCTCAATCTCTCACACCAAGCCCTAGGTTTCTATTTCAATCAATATAATACCTTTTTCAGTTTGAAAATATGATTTGGGTGTTTAGAATTTTCAAAACTTGGTGGTTGTTCTACAAAAATATCCTCTTAAATTACCCCATTTAAAAAGACACTTTTAACATCCATTTGTTACAATTTAATTCCTCTAAAATAGGTATATGCATTTAAAACCCTAATTACTTCAAGTCTAGCTACAGGGGCAAAAGTCTCCTCAAAATTAATTCATTCAATCTGTTTATACCGCTTAACCACCAATCTAGCCTTATTTCTAATGACTACTCCTAAGTCATTCATTTTGTTCTTGAATACCCACTTAGTTCCAACTTTACTTTGATCCTTTGGCCTTGCAGTTCATTCTGAAACTTTATTTCTTACAAATTGATTTAATTCTTCTTGCATAGCCAATATCCAAAATTCATCAGAAAGTGCTTGATCAATATTTGTGGGTTCTATGGTTGAAATAAAGGCTGAATGATTAATTTCTTTATTTAATCCACTCCTAGTCTTAATACCCTCATTAGGTTCACCTATAATCAATTCCTATGGGTGGTTCTTAGAAAATCTTAAATCTCTAGGCAACGATTTTTCATTCTCCAGATTTTCTTCCAAATTTATTTTCTCAATCTTTTGGGAGTTAATTTCTATCTCATCTTCTTCAACTTTTGGCTCTTCCAAAATTCCAAATTCATCAAATACAATATGTGTAGTCTCCTTAATTATCAAAGTTCTTTTATTGAATACTCTATAAGATTTTCCAACACTTGAGTATCCTATAAAAATACCTTCATCTGATTTTGGATCAAATTTTCCTAAGGCAGATTTTTCATTATTATGTATAAACACTTTACATCCATAAACATGCAAATATGATAAATTAGGTGTTCTTCCCTTTAGCAACTCATAGGGTATTTTATTTAATTTTGATCTAATATTCATCCTATTCTTAACATAACATGCAGAACTAACCGCTTCAGTCCAAAAATATTTAGGAAGTGAATTTTCTGCCAACATGGCTCAGGCGGCTTCTATTAATGTTCTATTTTTCCTTTCGACTATCCCATTCTGTTGAGGGGTTCTTGGTGCAGAAAAGTTGTGATCAATTCCTTTCTCCTTACAAAAATCCTCAAATTTTTCATTCTCAAATTCTCATCCATGATCACTTTGACTAGTCATAATTTTACATCCTAGTTTTTTTTGAATCCAAGTCAAAAAGTTTTTAAATTTCTCATATGATTCACTCTTATGAAATAGAAATCTAACCCATGTAAATCTAGAGTAATTATCCACAATCACAAATCCGTATACCTTCCCTCCTAGACTTACAGTTCCAACTGGTCCAAAAAGATCCATATGTAAAATCTCTAATGGTTTACTAGTTCTAGGATCCTTACTAGACTGAAAAGAGGACTTCACCTATTTTCCTAATTGACATGCATCACAAAGGTGGTCCTTAGTAAAGTCTAGTTTTAGTATACCTCTCACTAACTTTTTTTGGGTAATTTTCCTAAGGTTTTTCAAGCTAGAGTGACAAAGTCTCCTATGCCAAAGCCATGATTCATTAGAAATAATTTTTAAATAAAAAATAGTAGGAGTTTTAATACAATTCAAGTCTAGCATATACACATTGTTTACCCTTATACCATTCAAAGCATCATTACCATTCAGGCTTAATATGCATCTAGTAGGAATAAATTTTACATAGTATCCTTTATCGCATAGCTGGCTAATACTTAACAAACTATGCTTTAAGCCTTCTACCAATAACACATTTTCAATAAAAAAGTTCTTAAGATTTTAAATCATACGTGACCCAACCACCTTCCTTGTGATGTTATCTCCAAGTGTAACCTTGCCTCTACTTCTAGATTCCAGCGATATGAATTATGCAGTATATCCAATCATATGCTTTGAGCAACCGCTGTCCAGGTACCATATGCTCTCACGAGATCTTATGTGAGAGCGATCCTACAAAATTATCAAACATTAGACCTAGGAACCCAAACAAATTTGGATTCTCCTTTTGGTAATTTATAATCAGATGCATGTATGATATATCAAGGTTTATGCATCTTAGGTCTCCACACCAAATAAGTTTTCTTCTTCAAAGTACAGGTGTGAGCTATATGTCCAAACAATCCACAATTATTACATTTGACTCTAGGAAATGGATTCCTAAGTCTTCTACTATTCATTTGTCTATTCAGGGATTATATAAATTTAGGATACAAAATATGATTAGTGAAATTTTCAAGTCTTAGGGTATCCTATTTTCCTCGAGAGCATTTATCTTCAATTTATAAAATGAATTCATATCCTCCAAAATTCAATTCGTATATTTTATCCTATAAATTTTGCTCTCAAATTCATCCTTAAATTTTTAAATTCCTTTTTAAGTTCTGCATATAATGATTTTAAAATTTCATAATTTTTATTCAAGTCATCATACTCATCAAGTAATTTCATGTGGTTGTCATCAATTAAAGCATGATCTTTCCTAAGGATCTCATGTTCTTTTTGTAATTCCAGAAATTCAAAATTTAGACTAGTATGCATTTTCTTTAACTTCCTATATGCATCATGTTTGTGTTCAAGTTAAGTCACATACCTCTTCTTGATCTGACTGATCAAGATTATGGGCCATTAAGCACAGATTGGTGACTTCCTCTTCCTTTTCAGTCTCCGACGAGTCTGAAGCTGAGTCCGCCTAGAAAGCTCTTTGGAATTTCTTTTTGCCCTTCTTCATAATTGGTTTCTCCTTTACCTTCTCTTTATTAGGAGTGATTATGAGTTTTGGGCTATCTGACTTAATATGTCCAGGTTTCATGCACTCATAATAAATAACATCATTTAAAACCTTGACATTTTTATTAAATTTACCTCGATTGTATTGCTGGCGTCTCATTTGCTTCCTCTTTAGAAAGCTTCTGATCTGTCTAGTCATCAGTGCAATGTTGTCTTCATCCTCAGGTTGTGAGAGTTCACTTTCTGACTCCTCCACTTTCAGTACAATGTTCTTCTCCCTTCGTGGTTCACCTGTATCAATCTTTCTTTGACTCACACCTTGCTCATAAGCAATTAGTGATCCAAGAAGATTATTAATAGAGTAAATGTTTAAATCTTTAGACTTAGTAATTGTAGTTATATTAGCATTATAAGTAGCAGACAAACAACGTAGTATCTTATTAATCATTTCAGCATTCGTTAGTTCCCTACCTAATGCATGTAAAGAGGTGACTATTTATGTGAATCTTGTGTACATGTCAGAAATAGATTCATTAGATTTCATGCGAAATAATTCATAGTCTTGCAACAAGATATTAAGTCTAGTTTGTTTAACTTCATTAGTGAAAGTTCGTTAGGGATGTCAAGTCCTATAGAACTGGCCCAAGCTAACCAAGAGGGGGGGGGGGGGGGGGGGGGGGGGGGGGGGGGGCTGAATTGGTATTTTAAAAAATTTCTTTTCACAAAGAATAAGAATAGCATAAACAAAAATCACACCACTAAAATAAATGCGGAAATTAAAGTGCGGAAGCAAGAAAACAGGAACACAAAAATTTATAGTGGTTCGGTCAACTAGACCTACGTCCACTCCCTAGAGGCGCCCTCCGAGTATTGCACTACAAATGTGACTCTCCTTTATCCCCCACAGCTAGGCGGAGAAGCCTTTACAAAGCACCTCCTTTTTGCCACCTCGGCAAGGCAGAGAACCTATCTCCTTTTGCTTCCTCCTGAAGCTGGCAGAGAACCATAACCAAAAGCTCACTCCTTCCCTCTACCGACCCTTCCACGGACAAAAATCTCTAGACGAAGAAGAAGCAGAGCGATCCTTGAAACAACCCTTGTGAATCCCCTCACAAGCTCCCCGTCACAAGATCCTCTCTCTCTCCCACTCTCTCTTTCTCTCCTCAAGGCCTTCTCAGGTCAAGGCATCAGCCAAAGGTTTTTTAAAATATTTAACAAGAGCTCTTAAATAGAAGAGCTTCAAAGGAGCTCATTAATTGCAAGTTGCCGACTATATCGTCCAGGCCGATATTGACATCGTCCTGGCCGATCAGTACAAAACTCTGAAGATCAGCCTGGGCACCGCCCTATTTTGGGTGCTGGACGATTGAAAATTAGCTTGATCATTCTGGCCGATCTCATGATCATCCTGGCCGATTAGTTCAAATCAGATGAAAATCGTCCTGAGCACCGCCCTGTTTTTAGGCTGGCTGATCCCAATCGTCCAGGAGTAACTAAAGTTTTTGAATATATCGTCCTGGCCGATCCTACGATCGTCCAGGATGATGTGATCGTATCAATCATCCTTAATTACTTCCCTGATTTATCT
The DNA here is from genome assembly GCA_022539455.1 of Dendrobium nobile. Classification (NCBI taxonomy): domain Eukaryota; kingdom Viridiplantae; phylum Streptophyta; class Magnoliopsida; order Asparagales; family Orchidaceae; genus Dendrobium; species Dendrobium nobile. The sequence goes on along the minus strand of CM039719.1, from coordinate 50,119,193 downwards.
GATTAATTAAGGCATAATTATGAATATCGTCCTGGCCGATCAATGATCGTCTTGGCCGATAATTTAAAAATACAGTATACCTTAAATATCTATGGCGACAACTTCTTTCTGTTTTGAGCTTATTGTCCTGGCTGATACACGTATCGTCCAGGACGATCTGTTAATGACGGCTGCCTTAATTAAGAATCCTTATTTAGCCTTTCTGTTTTAAGCCTGATTGTCCAGGCCGATGTCATTATCGTCCTGGCCGATATGAGTAAAAATAGAAATTCTAAGTCTCTCAAGTGTGTATGTGTAGGGTTACTTAACATCAGTCTCTTTGACCATTACAAATAGACTCAAGAAGAGAAAAAAATAAAGTACAGACTGACTCAACCTTAGACTTATGCAATCTTGAACTGGCTTTGCTTGTTCGTCCGATCTTCGGTTCCTGAAAAGTTAGAAGAAACATGCAGTCCAAGATAATCAGTAGGGTTTGCCAATCATCAAAACATAAGCTATGAAAATAGATTTGCAAAAATCTCCCCCTTTTTGATGATGGCAAACACAAGTAGGAAAAAAAACTCAAAAAGAAAATCAGTTCATTAAAATTTCAAAGTTTAAGGCACATATCCTTTTTCCTACCACAACCTACTCCCCCTTTTGTCATCACAAAAAGAGGGGACAGAAAGGAAAAACGAAAACATCACAATAGAAACTAAAACCAACTAAAAGTCAAACTACAGAAAATAGGAAATAAACAACAGAAAACACAGACTAGAGAAATGAGGGACCCTGATCATCAGATGGAGGTGGTGGAGGTGGCTGCTGAAAGTAGCTCGCAAGCGTGATGAACTGAGCATTGAACCAGGCGATGTCTTGGTCATGAGCATTGAGCAAAAGAGAAAAGGGTTAGATTGTATGAGAGAGAGAAGATATTTGTGTAATTCAAGGGATGTGGAAGAGGTTTTCACATAGTGGTTTTGGCAAACTTGCACCTAAGTTCCTCTGGGTGTGGTGGTTTCAAAAGTCATTGACTACTCCACATGCACTAAGTAGGTGAAAGGAATCTCAATTACCACTATAGGAAAATGCGGTATGCAGATGGTATTCACCGGTAACAACAAAAAATGCCAAAAATAACACCTTTCTGGCTCATTTCTGATGCAAATTTTTTTAATAGAAATTCGTGCATTGGAAAGAAAACACCGGTGAAATTTTTATGCCAGAAACATTCTGACGGTAATGGCATATTTTCATGTAGTATATTCCACTACACCGAGGAGATAAAAAGTATTACAATGACTCTGTTGGGCTAAGGAGGTGAAAGGAGAGATTATTTGAGAGAGAAGAGTTTGTATAGGCTTCTCCGCCTAACCGTGAGCTAAATATGAGTCACTATCGATTAGTGCAATATCTAAAGAGAGGATCATCAGAAAGTGGACGTAGGTCAAGTTGATCAAACCATTATAAAAATTGGTTTTCATTCTTTTTCTGTTCGTTTTTTTCTTTTGCGGTTTTACTTTCATGCATATTTATTTTTCTTCAATATGAGTTGAGTTTGATTATCATTATGATACAAAAATCATTATGGTTAATTGAAATTGATATTTATTTTATAAAATAATAAAAAAAACAAAAAAATATTATTTATTTTTTCTACTTAAAAAACACAAAAAATATTAGAATTTATTTTGGGTTGTTATTGTCAATTGTAATTTCATTTATTAAAACGCTTTTGTATTAAAATCTTATTTTAGTTTTAATGAAAAAGATTTTTAAAAAAGTTTTTAAATCACCAATTTAACCCCCCCTCCCCTCTCTTGTTATGTTATTTCAACGTTCAATTTATTTCATGGCCAACTATTGAACTTTTAATTGATATTAGAGCACTTAAATATTCTCACTATTTTATATATATATATATATATATATATATATATATATATATATATATATATATATATATATATATATATATATATATATATATATATATATATATATATATATATATATATATATATATATATATATATGAATTAATTTCAAAACAAAATGTTATCTTTATATAAGTAGATTATTTATTAAAGTCTCTTATGATTGGTGTTCCAAACTATTGTTCAAACAAAGTTCAAAATAAGGTTTAAGCAATGTTTGATCATGCTTCTAAAAAAATTGAACAATGTTCGAAGATGGGTTGAGAAAGGTTTTAATTAGATTCTAGTAAGGTTCGAGCAAGCTTCAGTGAGTTTTAAGCATAGTTTGAACTAGGTCCAAATTCAAATTATATTCAAACATAGTTTGAACCAAGCTCATAAAAGGCTCTTAGAACTTGGTTCAAAGAAGGTATTATAGTAGGTGTTATAGTTATTTTAATTTTTTTGGATTTTAACATAATTAGAATTCCATCATAATGACAAGCATTATAACATAGAGTAAAATAAAAAAAATAACATTAGTCTAATAATTATATTAATTAAAGCCAATCATTAAATCACATTACAAAGAGATTGTGGAAAGATAATCAAAACACAAATGAAAGTCTTCTAGTATAAAAAATAATTACAATAGTGCAATTATGAAAAAAATTAATGTAAAAATTATAAATATAGTGGGCTATTAACACTATATGTAGCTCGATTATGGCCTTCACCTCCTTTGGAGGCCATTAATTCTCCTTTACACAACCACTTTGCCACTAAGGGCAGCGTGACAATGCTCATTGTTTAATCTAAAACTTTGATATGCACCCAACCATACATCTTGTAGGTAAATTTTTTAGCATAAGCAATAGTAAGTGATACCCTGATTCTAAAATATAACTGATGCATGTTCACATGAGAGATCCATAATGTCACCAATAAAAGTATATGTACTTTCACGTAAATTGATATTACCATTAAAATCTCTATCAAGAATATGCAATTTACATTACCTAATTAAAAAAATAATAAAATTTATAACCTTATTCAAGAGTTTGCTCAAAGTTTCTTTAAAATTTTTAGCCAAAATATTTCTTATATTTATTGTAATGGAAAATTATTGAACCCCATGCGCTCATAGAGGTTATTGATATTTGGTTGAGATATTTGTGACTAAAATTAGTTTGTAGAGGCTTTCTAGCCTAGCTAACTATGTAGTTAAATATAGTGTTAAAAACCAAATAATACAGGATGCATTACTTGGATGGAAATCACATTAATGAACTCAATAAATGGAAGAAAAAGAGCAAAAAAGGAAATGAGGAGTTAAATAAAGCAAGAGAAAGTGTATGACACACCTAAGAGGGAATGGAGGGGTGAATTGGTGTGCCTTTAAGAATTATAGTTATTTTACACAAGCTTAAACACCAATTTTAAATCTTTTAAGAAATAAAAATATAACACTATTTTTTGTAAATTATATACATAATTTTCTTTTACAAAATATTATGCTTAAATAATTAAAAAATGATATTTTTTAATAAAATCAACACTAATTAGACTTTTGAAAAGAGTCTCAGATTTTTATCGTAATCATGATATCATGGTAAATAAAAATTTTCACAACTTAAAGCAGTTGTGTAGTGAATAAAAATATAGGGGCACATAAGTAAAAATAAAATAAACATAAAGGAAAAGATAAAAAAACAAATTTATTATGGTTCAGCCATTGGCCAATGTCGTAATAACCCAAAATTTCATAAAATGAAGTTGTTGAAACTTGTTCAATATGAATTAGGTTGTTAGACCTAAGCTTATACCCAGTGGCTAACCAAGAGGGAAGGGGGGGGGGGGGGTGAATTGGTATTTTAAAAATTATGCCTCTTTTTGAATCGATAAAAAGTTTAGTGAATTTTTGTATAAATTATTTTTCAACAACAGATTAACAGAAAGAGTAAAGTAAAAAGAAAAGCAGCGGAAAATAAAAAGACACAAGATTTATAGTGGTTTGGTCAAACACAACCTACATCCACTCCCCGGAGCCACCCTCTGAGTATTGCAGTAATACCAATAGTGTCTCTCATTTTGCCCCTCACAGCAAGGCGGAGAAGCCTTCACAAAACTCTCTTCCACCACTACCCAGTGCGGCAGAGAACCGTCATCCTTTTACACCCTCCAAGTGTAGGAAGAGTACCTCCCGCTGTTCACACTCTCCGAGTGTAGGCAGAGAACCTTCCCTCTGTTCACACTCTCCAAGTGTAGGCAGAGAACCTTCCTGTTGTTCACACTCTCCAAGTGTAGGCAGAGAACCTTTCTGCTGTTCACTCTCCTAGTGTAGGCAGAGAACCTTTCCTCTATTCATACTCTCCAAGTGTAGACAGAGAACCTTTCATCTTTTCACACTTCACCAAGTGTCAGCAGAGAACCGGATCTCCTTGAAAGATCTTCTCAAAAGAAATCTAGAAGGACAAGAGAAAAGAGTGAAGTAATCACAATTCACAAAGTTGAGATCCTTACCTTTGAGTACCAAGTAAATCCTTCATGCTCCAATGATAAGAACTCTCCTTCAAACACTCTCCCTCACTCTCTCATTCACACTTCTTTCAGTAAGCACAAAGACCAATGAGCAAAAAGATTACAAGACAGTTTACAATGGACTTTTTATATGAAAGACACAAAAAACCGTCAAAAAATTGCTAATTTTCAATTATGTATGCACTCGATCGTCCTGTACAATCATGATTTCGTCCATATGAATAGTGTAAAAACTGTTGTGTATGAACCCAATGTATATTGGTACGAAATGATTTCGTACCCGGTCATCGTCCCGTACGAACTAAGTTCATCCGTTACGAACAATTATATCGTTCAAAAAATTGTACACTTCGTCTGGATGAACAGTTCAAAGTGAGATTCCAGAGGGCATCATCAAGGGACGATAAGGGAAATTTGTCTGGACGATCAGGACTTAGAAAATTTTTTTCACTTCCTGTTCATTCCATTGCTCTCCGAGGGGTATAACTGACCTGATCATCCCGTACGAATAAGGTTCATCCCTACGATCAATATAAGAAATTTTGATATTTTAAATGATCTCCCCCAAGTGTGTGTGTGCTAAGTTACTCAATTATAATCATACTCTCTCAGACTCAATAAATTAAAAAAATATAGACTTTAATTTACAAAATGTCTTATTCTGAATTTGATTTGAAGTCTTCATCAGTCTAGAGTTTGATTATCTTGAAATGTTAGTCCACACAAGAGCAAAAACAATTCTTCCAAAAAGTGTTAGGAGAAAATAGTAATTAAAATAATAATATTTGAAATCATCAAATCTATACAAGTTGCAAGAATGTAAAACATGCAAAAGCTACGTAGCAACTCTCTTAACAATCCCCCCATTTTTGAGGATGGCAAAATAATTATTATTTATATAATTTTCAAATTTAAAGTATCTCCTTAACTCCCCTTGAATTGATAAGCATGTGAGAATAAGGGGTATTTAAAAAAAAATTTATTTTATTATTATTTAAAAAAAATAGCACAAAGTGACACAAAGCACAAAAAACAACGATAATGACACAAAGCATATTAAACAACGATAAAACAATTTTAAGTTACGAAATAATATTTTCTCCCCCTTTTTGACAACATCAAAAATAGAAGAAGAAAAAGAACTAAAATAGAAATGTAAGAAGTCATATAATAATTCTTTGATAATTGTTCCTTAAAAGAGATTGTGATATATTTGCAAATACAATTTACTATCATTAGAGAAATAGAAGAATTCATATGATTTAAGAAAAGACATAACATAGAGAAAGAAAAAAAATATCAAATTTACATGAATCAATTTAGACATTTGTGATAAACAAAATCATTGCAAAGTAGATGAATGTAAAATTTGTATATTTCAAGTTTCAATACTAAATAAATTTTTACAGAAGATCAATTTGAATTAAGAGATTGAAAGATTGAGGAAAGAATTAACTACCACATGTGGCGCTTTGCGCATCTTTTTCAATAGTTGTGGCACATTTTTGTGCATCTTTTTACATGTGGGCTTATTTTGTGCCTTTTTTTCAAATTACGAACCATTGCACATTCTTTTTGATTTTTATACATTTGTACATTTTTCAAGAGTAATCTTGATATTTCCAAAATCAATAATAAAAAAATTTAAATTTCTCTAAGTACATCAATATTTATTGATAACTAAAATACAAAAATAAGAAAACATCATAATTGCAATAATAGTATAAAAATTATATTTGTCTAACAGAAGATATGAGATTGATATTCTTAACTATATCAAGTTATAATCACAACTTAAAATTTTGAAAAATTAGATTTTCTAATGAATTCAATTTTATGTTGCAATTTAAGATATAGCATTTTCAAGATCAAAGATTTGAAGAATGTTCATATAAGCTAACACACATATCTAAAATGAAATCAAAAGCAATAAAACAAGACAAGATAACTTTTATTGATATAATTTCTAGAAGATAATACATTTTGCATGAATGATATCAATACATTGACTATTGAAAAACACATAAAACATGAGTTTTAACTAAAAGACAACATAAATACATAAAAGAAATCACTTGTCACATCACATCACATCTAATGCAGTAGAGAAAAACACATAAAACAAATACATTCATCACTTAAACGGATCCTGATCTGGAGGAGGTGGCTGGTTATAGAAGTTAAAATAGCTACTCATCATAGCCATATTCACGATTATTGTTGAGTCTAGTAAATAGGTTGTTAAACCTAAGTTAATATCCCAAGGCTTCCAAGAGGGGGGGGGGTGAATTAGTAGTTTAAAAATTAAACCCTCTTTGAATTTATGTTGAACCGAAATGAAAATTTTCTTTTAAGTTTTAGTAGAAAACGTTTTTCAACCACAGAGTTTTTTTTTAAAAATCAAAAATAAACTGCGGAAAAGTAAAAACAGTAAAGTAAATGACACCAGATTTATAGTGGTTCGTGAAAGTCGTTCGGATGTTAGTGCGTTCTGTTGGTGTTAGGCCCTCTTGAACTTAGTCCCAAGCTAATTAAAGAGAGAGGTGAATTGGAAAACCTTAAAACCAAAACACAATCCAAATCACCACAATCAAAGTGCGGAAATTAAAATGCGGAAGCAGTAAAAAGAAAGAACACACCAGATTTATAGTGGTTCGGTCAAACCTCGACCTACGTCCACTCCTTGGAGGCACCCCCAAGTATTGCACTAAACTAGTGTCTCTTCTTTAGCCCCCACGGCTAGGCGGAGAGAGCCCTTACAAAATCACTTCCACCTTCCCCGGTGCGGCGGAGTCGCCGGGTCCTTTGACACCAAAGAGATCTTCTTCTTTGGTGAACTTACCTCGAGACAAGCCTGAATCCGATGGTACTAAGATGCGAGTTCGCCGGAGCAACCGTGTGGATCCCCCACACTCCTTGACTTCCTCCCCATCACAGGATCTTCTCCCTCTCAAACTCCACCCTTTCCTCTCTCCCTTTCAAGCTTTCTCTTCAAGTTCCCCCCACAAGAACGAAGCTACAATGGCTGCCAAAGACACTTACAAAGTGCCATTCCATAGCTTAAATAGAAGCTCAAAACGAGCTCATTAATGCAAGTGCCGACATTATCGTCCAAGCCGATATGCATATCGTCCTGGCCGATTGTTTCAATTTCAGCTCATTAGCCCGGGACGATCTGGGACGATCAGAAGGAAATTGGTTATATCGTCCCGGCCGATCTCACGATCGTCCGGCCGATTAGTTTAAAACCAACTCTATCGTCCTGATCATAGCCCTGGATTGGTGCTGGCCGATGCAAGTTGTATAGGCCATCGTCCCGGCCGATCCCATATTCGGCCGGCCGATTGGATCGTATCAATCAGCATTTAATTCCTTCAAATAAAACCAGATCAATTTAGGCATAATTGAGTTAGATCGTCCCGGGCGATAGGATTATCGTCCTGGCCGATTTCCTAAAATAAAGAATACCTAAACTGATTATGGCGGCTGATTTCTTTCTGAATTGAGCATATCGTCCTGGCGATACAAGTATCGTCCAGGCCGATCTGTGGCGGCTGCCTTAATGAGGAAGCCCTAATTAGGGTTTCTGTTTCTAGACCGATCGGCCAGGCCGATAGGACCATCGTCCAGGCCGATGTTACCAAAAACAGAAATCCTAAAGGGAACAACATGAAAACTACTATGTTACAAAACAACATGTCCCACACCCAATATAGTTGACTCAAGAAAGGAGAAGATTACAAACTGACACAAACCTAGTCTACCCAATCTTGAGCTGGTTTTCTGAATTGTAGTCGAGTGTGTGGGTCCTGAAATGTTAGTACATAAGGCAATCGTATAGAAAAGGAAATGTTTGCTATCATCAAAATCATGAACCATTGATCCGCAACAATCTCCCCCTTTTTGATGATGGCAAACAATTTCAATTTGAATTTTCAAAAACATTATTTTCTCCTAATCTCCCCCTCACTTGAATAACATCTGAAAAAAAATAGGGAGATAAAAAAAATATTTTTGTTGTTTTAAACTTTTTGAAAAGAAAACAAGTGATACAGGTACGTTCTCCCCCTTTGACAGTATCAAAAGAGAGAAGGCATAGTAGAAAAGGAAGAAAAAAAAATTTCTTAAAATTAGAAAGTTACCCCTTAGTTAAAAAACTTAGTAGAATTGGATTGACAACTCATAGTCCAGAAGAGGATAGAAATTCAGATTTTAGAAAATCCAAAACTCAGGTTTCTTTAAAAAGGCTAAAAAAAAACTTTTTAATTCAACATCCAAATCATAAAATAAATTAGGGAAAGAAACAAACAGAACTCCTTCCATAAAATATATCTAATAGAAAATCAATGTACGAATTTTTTTAAATCAGGAATCAAGATTTTTAAAACTAAGTATCAAAGTACCAGGGTTTTCTTAAGTTTTTAAGACAAAACAAAAAAGATAGGCATTAAATTTTGGGCTCATTTTATGCCTCTTGACAATTGATTGGCGCACTGCGCATCTTTTGATACACTTTGTGTATTCAGTATTTTCAATTTGGCGTCTTTGCGCATCTTTTATGTTTGGCATCTTTGGCCAATTTTTTTTTTCATATGCTACCTTTCTTAAATCTTAAAAAAAAGTTAACCCATAGGACGAATCTCTTGATTAAAAAATTATGAGTTTGATTCATCAATTTGCAAAAGATTTCTATACGATAAATAAAACGTAGGAGATAAAAAATTTGTTTCAAAAACCAATTTAAAATATGAAGAAGATTTTAAATCAAAAGTAGAAATAACCTATTTTAAAATAGAGATTGGAGAAAAAAAAATCATGAGTTTCTTTCTCACACTAGTTTTAGAGAAGTCAAACTCAACTTTACCAAGGATTTCAAAAAAGAAGAAGTAAACTTTTCACTTTTTGAAAACGTGAGTGTGTGTTTTTGATAAAAGAAAGAGAGAAAAAGAACGAAACAAAAACACAAAGAAAAGAAAAAACAAAAGAAAAACAAAAACAGAGAAGCACGAAAGGGCTTATTTAACCATTATCTCTTTCCTGATCTGATGCTTCTGAGACCAGATCTGCCCATGAAATTTTTTGTTTTTTCATTATTTTCCCAGTTTGAAATTTGCTTTGCCTTGCCCTTTTCTTTGTAGGAAGAATCATTGAATTAGGGCACTCTTTTTTCATATGTCCAGGCTTCCTGCATCGAAAGCAAATAACGTCAGAAGAAATATGGACATCCTTACCATTTTTACCTCTTTTCCACTTTTGCTTGTGCTTTGGTGAGTTTTGTTAATTTGCATGACAAGTCATTGTATTGTTACCAACTAAGCTTCCTTTTTCCTTTTCTTCGGCTTTTAGAATGATTGTTTCTCTTGCATCCAAAAGTCTTTGACTCAATCCTTGCTCGTAGGCAATGAGTGAGCCAATCAAATTATCAATAGAATACACATTCAAATCTTTAGATTCACAAATAGCAATTATTTTGGCATCATAAGACGAAGGCAAGCATCTCAAAATCTTGTTAACTTTTTCATAATTCGAAAGCTCTTTTCCTAGTGCATGCAATGAAGTAACAATCTGAGTAAACCTAGTGTACATGTCAGAATCGATTCATGAGGTTTCATACGAAAAAGTTCGTAGTCATGCAAGAGAAAGTTCAAACGGGTTTGCTTAACTTCATTAGTACCTTCATAGGTGATGCATAATTTATCCCAAATCTCTTTACCAGTTTTGCAAGTTGAAACACGCATGTAATCTTCAGATTTCAAAGCACAGAAAAAACAGTTCAAACATTTTGCATTTAACTGAGCCAAATCACGTTCATCGAAAGTCCATTCAGTAAAAGCAACTTCAGTTTTAATACCATTATTTCACGAGAAGGTGGAGAATAACCTTCTTGAATAAGCATCCACATGCAATAATCAGTAGATTGTAAAAACGTTGACATGCGGTTTTCCAAAAATCAAAAGGTAAGTTGTCAAATAGACGAGGTCGTGTAATCGAATAACCTTCAGTAGTGTTTCTATTTCCTATGTTAGCCATGGATCAAATTCAAAAAGTTTTCAAACTTAATTTTTTGAATCCCGCTCTGATACCACTTGAAAGTTCGTTCGGGATGTTATGCCCTCTTGAACTTAGTCCCAAGCTAATTAAAAGAGAGAGGTGAATTGGAAAACCTTAAAACCAAAACACAATCCAAATCACCACAATCAAAGTGCAGAAATTAAAATGCGGAAGCAGTAAAAAGAAAGAACACACCGGATTTATAGTGGTTCGGTCAAACCTCGACCTACGTCCACTCCTTGGAGGCACCCCCCAAGTATTGCACTAAACTAGTGTCTCTCCTTTAGCCCCCACGGCTAGGCGGAGAAGCCCTTACAAAATCACTTCCACCTTCCCCGTGCGGCGGAGTCGCCGGTCCTTTGACACCAAAGAGATCTTCTTCTTTGGTGAACTTACCTCGAGACAAGCCTTGAATCCGATGGTACTAAGATGCGAGTTCGCCGGAGCAACCGTGTGGATCCCCACCACACTCCCTTGAGTTCCTCCCCTCACAGGATCTTCTCCCTCTCAAACTCCACCCTTTCCTCTCTCCCTTTCAAGCTTTCTCTTCAAGTTCCCCCACAAGAATAAGCTACAATGGCTGCCAAAGACACTTACAAAGTGCCATGCCATAGCTTAAATAGAAGCTCTCAAAACGAGCTCATTAATGCAAGTTGCCGACATTATCGTCCAGGCCGATATGCATATCGTCCTGGCCGATTGGTTCAATTTCAGCTCATTAGCCCGGACGATCTGGGACGATCAGAAGGAAAATGGTTATATCGTCCCGGCCGATCTCACGATCGTCCGGGCGATTAGTTTAAAACCAACTCTATCGTCCTGATCATAGCCCTGGATTGGTGCTGGCCGATGCAAGTTGTATAGGCCATCGTCCCCCGATCCACATATTCGGCCGCCGATTGGATCGTATCAATCAGCATTTAATTCCTTCCAAATAAAACCAGATCAATTTAGGCATGATTGAGTTAGATCGTCCCGGACGTTAGGATTATCGTCCTGGCCGATTTCTAAAATAAAGAATACCTAAACTGATTATGGCGGCTGATTTCTTTCTGAATTTGAGCATATCGTCCTGGCCGATCTGTGGTGGCTGCCTTAATGAGGAAGCCCTAATTAGGGTTTCTTTTTCTAGACCGATCGGCCAGGCCGATAGGACCATCGTCCAGGCCGATGTTACCAAAAACAGAAATCCTAAAGCACATAGACAATGAGCAAAAGATTACAAGACAGTTTACAATGGACTTTTTATATGAAAGACACAAAAACCGTCAAAAAATTGCTAATTTTCAATATGTATGCACTCGATCGTCCTGTACAATCTGATTTCGTCCATGAATAGTGTAAAAAACTGTTGTGTATGAACCCAATGTATATTGGTACGAAATGATTTCGTACCCGTCATCGTCCCGTACGAACTAAGTTCATCCGTTACGAACAATTATATCGTTCAAAAAAATTGTACACTTCGTCTGGATGATCAGTTCAAAGTGAGATTCCAGAGGGCATCATCAAGGGACATAAGGGAAATTTGTCTGGACGATCAGGACTTAGAAATTTTTTCTCACTTCCTGTTCATTCCATTGCTCTCCGAGGGGTATAACTGACCTGATCATCCCGTAACGAATAGGTTCATCCCTACGATCATATAAGAAATTTTGATATTTTAAATGATCTCCCCAAGGTGTGTGTGCTAAGTTACTCAATTATAATCATACTCTCTCAGACTCAATAAATTAAAAAAATATAGACTTTAATTTACAAAATGTCTTATTCTGAATTTGATTTGAAGTCTTCATCAGTCTAGAGTTTGATTATCTGAAATGTTAGTCCACACAAGAGCAAAAACAATTCTTCCAAAAAGTGTTAGGAGAATAGTAATTAAAATAATAATATTTGAAATCTCAAAACTATACAGTTGCAAGAATGTTAAACATGCAAAAGCACGTAGCAACTCTCTTAACAATCCCCCGTTTTTGAGGATGGCAAAATAATTATTATTTGTATAATTTTCAAATTTAAAGTATCTCCTTAATCTCCCTTGAATTGATAAGCATGTGAGAATAAGGGGTATTTAAAAAAAAATTTATTTATTATTATTAAAAAAAAATTGCACAAAGTGACACAAGCACAAAAAACAACGTAATGACACAAAGCATATTAACAACGATAAAACAATTTTAAGTTACGAATAATATTTTCTCCCCCTTTTTGACACATCAAAAATAGAAGAAAAAGAACTAAAATAGAAATGTAAGAGTCATATAAATATATTGATAATTGTTCCTTAAAGAGGATTGTGATATATTTGCAAATACAATTTACTATCATTAGAGAAATAGAAGAATTCATATGTTATTTAAGAAAAGATAACATAGAGAAAGAAAAAAAATATCAAATTTACATGAATCAATTTAGACATTTGTGATAAACAAAATCATTGCAAAGTAGATGAATGTAAAATTTGTATATTTCAAGTTTCAATACTAAATAAATTTGTACAGAAGATCAATTTGAATTAAGAGATTGAAAGATGTGGAAAGAATTAACTACCACATGTGGCGCTTGCGCATCTTTTTCAATAGTTGTGGCACTTTTTGTGCATCTTTTACATGTGGGCTTATTTTTGTGCCTTTTTTTCAAATTACGAAACCATGCACATTCTTTTTGATTTTAATACATTTGTACATTTTTCAAGAGTAATCTTGATATTTCCAAAATCAATAATAAAAAATTTAAATTTCTCTAAGTACATCAATATTTATTGATAACTAAATACAAAAATAAGAAAACATCATAATTGCAATAATAGTATAAAAATTATATTGTCTAACAGAAGATATGATTGATATTCTTAACTATATCAATTATAATCACAACTTAAAATTTTGAAAATTAGATTTCTAATGAATTCATTTTATGTTGCAATTTAAGATATAGCATTTTCAAGATCAAAGATTTGAAGTTAGTCATATAAGACTAACACACATATCTAAAATGAAATCAAAAGCAATAAACAAGACAAACAGATAACTTTTATTGATATATTTCTAGAAGATAATACTTTTGCATGAATGATATCAATACATTGACTATTGAAAAACACATAAAACATGAGTTTTAACTAAAAGACAACATAAATACATAAAAGAAATCACTCTTGTCACATCACTCACATCTAATGCAGTAGAGAAAAACAATAAAACAAATACATTCATCACTTAAACGGATCCTGATCTGGAGGAGGTGGCTGGTTATAGAAGTTAAAATAGCTACTCATCATAGCCATATTCCGATTATGTTGAGTCTTGTAAAATAGGTTGTTAAACTAAGTTAATATCCCAAGGCTTCCAAGAGGGGAGGGGGGGGGGTGAATTAGTAGTTTAAAATTAAACCCTCTTTGAATTTATGTTGAACCGAAAATGAATTTTCTTTTAAGTTTTAGTAGAAATGTTTTTCAACCACAGAGTTTTTTTTTAAAAATAAAAAAACTGCGGAAAAGTAAAAACAGTAAAGTATATGACACACCAGATTTATTGTGGTTCGTGAAAGTTCGTTCGGTTGTGAGGCCCTCTTGAACTTAGTCCCAAGCTAATTAAAAGAGAGAGGTGAATTGGAAACCTTAAAACAAACACAATCCAAATCACACAATCAAAGTGCGGAAATTTAAATGGGAGCAGTAAAAAGAAAGAACACACCAGATTTATAGTGGTTCGGTCAAACCTCGACCTACGTCCACTCCTTGGAGGCACCCCCCAAGTATTGCACTAAACTAGTGTCTCTCCTTTAGCCCCCACGGGCTAGGCGGAGAAGCCCTTACAAAATCACTCCACCTTCCCCGGTGCGGCGGAGTCGCCGGGTCCTTTGACACCAAAGAGATCTTCTTCTTTGGTAGTTACCTCGAGACAAGCCTTGATCCGATGGTACTAATGATGCGGTTCGCGGAGCAACCGTGTGATCCCCCCCCACATCCCTTGACTTCCTCCCCATCACAGGATCTTTCTCCTCTCAAACTCCACCCTTTCCTCTCTCCCTTTCAAGCTTTCTCTTCAAGTTCCCCCCACAAGAACGAAGCTACAATGGCTGCCAAGACACTTAAAAGTGTCATGCCATAGCTTAAAAGAGCTCTCAAACGAGCTCATTAATGCAAGTGCCGACATTATCGTCAAGGCCGATATGCTATCGTCCTGGCCGATTGTTTCAATTTCAGCTCATTAGCCCGGACGATCTGGGACGATCAGAGGAAATTGGTTATATCGTCCCGGCCGATCTCACGATCGTCCGGGCCGATTAGTTTAAAAACAACTCTATCGTCCTGATCATAGCCCTGGATTGGTGCTGGCCGATGCAAGTTGTATAGGCCATCGTCCCGGCCGATCCCATATTCGGCCGGCCGATTGGATCGTATCAATCAGATTTAATTCCTTCAAATAAAACCGATCAATTTAGGCATAATTGAGTTAGATCGTCCCGGGCGATAGATTATCGTCCTGGCCGATTTCCTAAAATAAAGAATACCTAAACTGATATTATGGCGCTGATTTCTTTCTGAATTTGAGCATATCGTCCTGGCCGATACAAGTATCGTCCAGGCCGATCTGTGGCGGCTGCCTTATGAGGAAGCCTAATTAGGGTTTCTGTTTCTAGACCGATCGGCCAGGCGATAGGACCATCGTCCAGGCCGATGTTACCAAAAACAGAAATCCTAAAGGGAACAACATGAAAACTACTATGTTACAAAACAACATGTCCCACACCAATAAAGTTGACTCAAGAAGGAGAAGATTACAAACTGACACAAACCTAGTCTAACCAATTGAGCGTTGGTTTCTGAATTGTAGTCTTGGTGTGTGGTCCTGAATGTTAGTACATAGGCAATCGTATAGAAAAGGAAATGTTTGCTATCATCAAAATCATGAACCATTGATCCGCAACAATCTCCCCTTTTTGATGATGGCAAAACAATTTCAATTTGAATTTTCAAAAACATTATTTTCTCCTAATCTCCCCCTACTTGAATAACATCTGAAAAAAAAAGAGGAGATAAAAAAAATATTTTTGTTTGTTTAAACTTTTTGAAAAGAAAACAAGTGATACAGGTACGTTCTCCCCCTTTGACAGTATCAAAAAAGAGAGAGCATAGTAGAAAAGGGAAAGAAAAAAATTTCTTAAATTAGAAAGTTACCCCTTAGTTAAAAAACTTAGTAGAATTGGATTGACAACTCATAGTCCAGAGAGGATAGAAATTCAGATTTTAGAAAATCCAAAACTCAGGTTTCTTTAAAAAGGCTAAAAAAAAACTTTTTAATTCAACATCCAAATCATAAATAAATATGGGAAAGAAACACAGAACTCCTTCCATAAAAATATATCTATAGAAAATCAATGTACGAATTTTTTAAATCAGGAATCAAGATTTTTAAAATCTAGTACAAAGTACCAAGGGTTTTCTTAAGTTTTTAAGACAAAACAAAAAAGATAGGCATTAAATTTTGGGCTCATTTTAGCCTCTTGACAATGATTGGCGCACTGCGCTCTTTTGTACACTTTGTGTATTCAGTATTTTCAATTTGGCGTCTTTGCGCATTTTTATGTTTGGCATCTTGGCCAATTTTTTTTTTCATATGCTACCTTTTCTAAATCTTAAAAATAAAAGTTAACCCATAGACGAATCTCTTGATTAAGAAAATTATGAGTTTGATTCATCAATTTGCAAAAGATTTCTATACGATAAATAAAACGTAGGGAGATAAAAAATTTGTTTCAAAAACCAATTTAAATATGAGAAGGATTTTAAATCAAAGAGTAGAAATAACCTATTTTAGGAATAGATATATATATATATGAATTAATTTCAAAACAAAATGTTATCTTTATATAAGTAGATTATTTATTAAAGTCTCTTATGATTGGTGTTCCAACTATTGTTCAAACAAAGTTCAAAATAGGTTTAAGCAATGTTTGATCATGCTTCTAAAAAAATTTGAACAATTGTTCGAAGATGGGTTGAGAAAGGTTTTAATTAGATTCTAGTAAGGTTCGAGCAAGCTTCAGTGAGTTTTAAGCATAGTTTGAACTAGGTCCAAATTCAAATTATATTCAAACATAGTTTGAACCAAGCTCATAAAAGGCTCTTAGAACTTGGTTCAAAGAAGGTATTATAGTAGGTGTTATAGTTATTTTAATTTTTTTGGATTTTAACATAATTAGAATTCCATCATAATGACAAGCATTATAACATAGAGTAAAGTAAAATAAAAAAATTAACATTAGTCTAATAATTATATTAATTAAAGCCAATCATTATCACATTACAAAGAGATTGTGGAAAGATAATCAAAAACACAAATGAAAGTCTTCTAGTATAAAAAATAATTACAATAGTGCAATATGAAAAAAATTAATGTAAAAATTATAAATATAGTGGGCTATTAACATATATGTAGCTCGATTATGGCCTTCACCTCCTTTGGAGGCCATTAATTCTCCTTTACACAACACTTGCCCACTAAGGGCAGCGTGACAATGCTCATGGTTTAATCTAAAACTTTGATATGCACCCAACCATACATCTTGTAGGTAAATTTTTTAGCATAAGCAATAGTAAGTGTACCCTGATTCTAAAATATAACTGATGCATGTTCACATGAGAGATCCATAATGTCACCAATAAAAGTATATGTACTTTCACGTAAATTGATATTACCATTAAAATCTCTATCAAGAATATGCAATTTACATTACCTAATTAAAAAAATAATAAAATTTATAACCTTATTCAAGAGTTTGCTCAAAGTTTCTTTAAAATTTTTAGCAAAATATTTCTTATATTTATTGTAATGGAAAATTATTGAACCCATGCGCTCATAGAGGTTATTGATATTTGGTTGAGATATTTGTGACTAAAATTAGTTTGTAGGGCTTTCTAGCCTAGCTAACTATGTAGTTAAATATAGTGTTAAAAACCAAATAATACAGGATGCATTACTTGGATGGAATCACATTAATGAACTCAATAAATGGAGAAAAAGAGCAAAAAAAGGAAATGAGGAGTTAAATAAAGCAAGAGAAAGTGTATGACACACCTAAGAGGGAATGGAGGGGTGAATTGGTGTGCCTTTAAGAATTATAGTTATTTTACACAAGCTTAAACCACCAATTTAAATTTTAAGAAATAAAAATATAACACTATTTTTTGTAAATTTATATACATAATTTTCTTTTACAAAATATTATGCTTAAATAATTAAAAAATGATATTTTTTAATAAAATCAACACTAATTAGACTTTTGAAAAGAGTCTCAGATTTTTATCGTAATCATGATATCATGGTAAATAAAATTTTCACAACTTAAAGCAGTTGTGTAGTGAATAAAAATATAGGGGCACATAAGTAAAAATAAAATAAACATAAAGGAAAAGATAAAAAAACAAATTTATTATGGTTCAGCCATTGGCAATGTCGTAATAACCCAAAATTTCAAAAATGAAGTTGTTGAAACTTGTTCAATATGAATTAGGTTGTTAGACCTAAGCTTATACCCAGTGGCTAACCAAGAGGGAAGGGGGGGGGGGGGGGGGGTGATTGGTATTTTAAAAATTATGCCTCTTTTTGAATCGATAAAAAGTTTAGTGAATTTTTGTATAAATTATTTTTCAACAACAGATTAACAGAAAGAGTAAAGTAAAAAGAAAAGCAGCGGAAAATAAAAAGACACAAGATTTATAGTGGTTTGGTCAAAAACACACCTACATCCACTCCCGGAGCCACTCTGAGTATTGCAGTAATACCAATAGTGTCTCTCATTTTGCCCCTCACAGCAAGGCGGAGAAGCCTTCACAAAACTCTCTTCCACCACTACCCAGTGCGGGAGAACCGTCATCCTTTTACACCCTCCAAGTGTAGGAAGAGTACCTCCCGCTGTTCACACTCTCCGAGTGTAGGCAGAGAACCTTCCCTCTGTTCACACTCTCCAAGTGTAGGCAGAGAACCTTCCTGTTGTTCACACTCTCCAAGTGTAGGCAGAGAACCTTTCTGCTGTTCACTCTCCTAGTGTAGGCAGAGAACCTTTCCTCTATTCATTCTCCAAGTGTAGACAGAGAACCTTTCATCTTTTCACACTTCACAAGTGTCAGCAGAGAACCGGATCTCCTTGAAAGATCTTCTCAAAAGAAATCTAGAAGGACAAGAGAAAAGAGTGAAGTAATCACAATTCACAAAGTTGAGATCCTTACCTTTGAGTACCAAGTAAATCCTTCATGCTCCAATGATAGAACTCTCTTCAAACACTCTCCCTCACTCTCTCATTCACACTTCTTTCAGTAAGCACAAAGACCAATGAGCAAAAGATTACAAGACAGTTTACAATGGACTTTTTATATGAAAGACAAAAAAACGTCAAAAAATTGCTAATTTTCAATTATGTATGCACTCGATCGTCCTGTACAATCATGATTTCGTCCATATGAATAGTGTAAAAATGTTGTGTATGAACCCAATGTATATTGGTACGAAATGATTTCGTACCGGTCATCGTCCGTACGAACTAAGTTCATCCGTTACGAACAATTATATCGTTCAAAAAATTGTACACTTCGTCTGGATGAACAGTTCAAAGTGAGATTCCAGAGGGCATCATCAGGGACATAAGGGAAATTTGTCTGGACGATCAGGACTTAGAAAATTTTTCTCACTTCCTGTTCATTCCATTGCTCTCCGAGGGGTATAACTGACCTGATCATCCCGTACGAATAAGGTTCATCCCTACGATCAATATAAGAAATTTTGATATTTTAAATGATTCCCCCAAGTGTGTGTGTGCTAAGTTACTCAATTATAATCATACTCTCTCAGACTCAATAAATAAAAAAAATTATAGACTTTAATTTACAAAATGTCTTATTCTGAATTTGATTTGAAGTCTTCATCAGTCTAGAGTTTGATTATCTTGAAATGTTAGTCCACACAAGAGCAAAAACAATTCTTCCAAAAAGGTTAGGAGAAAATAGTAATTAAAATAATAATATTTGAAATCATCAAAATTATACAAGTTGCAAGAATGTAAAACATGCAAAAGCTCGTAGCAACTCTCTTAACAATCCCCCCATTTTTGAGGATGGCAAAATAATTATTATTTATATAATTTTCAAATTTAAAGTATCTCCTTAACTCCCCTTGAATTGATAAGCATGTGAGAATAAGGGGTATTTAAAAAAAAATTTATTTTATTATTATTTAAAAAAAATAGCACAAAGTGACACAAAGCACAATAAACAACGATAATGACACAAAGATATTAAACAACGATATAAAACAATTTTAAGTTACGAAATAATATTTTCTCCCCCTTTTTGACAACATCAAAAATAGAGAAGAAAAAGAACTAAAATAGAAATGTAGAAGTCATATAATAATTCTTTGATAATTGTTCCTTAAAAGAGATTGTGATATATTTGCAAATACAATTTACTATCATTAGAGAAATAGAAGAATTCATATGATTTAAGAAAAGACATAACATAGAGAAAGAAAAAAATATCAAATTTACATGAATCAATTTAGACATTTGTGATAAACAAAATCATTGCAAAGTAGATGAATGTAAAATTTGTATATTTCAAGTTTCAATACTAAATAAATTTTTACAGAAGATCAATTTGAATTAAGAGATTGAAAGATTGAGGAAAGAATTAACTACCACATGTGGCGCTTTGCGCATCTTTTTCAATAGTTGTGGCACATTTTTGTGCATCTTTTTTACATGTGGGCTTATTTTGTGCCTTTTTTTCAAATTACGAACCATTGCACATTCTTTTTGATTTTTATACATTTGTACATTTTTTCAAGAGTAAT
This sequence comes from Dendrobium nobile, assembly GCA_022539455.1. NCBI lineage: Eukaryota > Viridiplantae > Streptophyta > Magnoliopsida > Asparagales > Orchidaceae > Dendrobium > Dendrobium nobile. The sequence continues at coordinate 50,098,852 of CM039719.1, read as the reverse complement.
CTTGATATTTCCAAAATCAATAATAAAAAAATTTAAATTTCTCTAAGTACATCAATATTTATTGATAACTAAAATACAAAAATAAGAAAACATCATAATTGCAATAATAGTATAAAAATTATATTTGTCTCAGAAGATATGAGATTGATATTCTTAACTATATCAAGTTATAATCACAACTTAAAATTTTGAAAAATTAGATTTTTTAATGAATTCAATTTTATGTTGCAATTTAAGATATAGCATTTTCAAGATCAAAGATTTGAAGAATGTTCATATAAGCTAACACACATATTAAAATGAAATCAAAAGCAATAAAACAAGACAAGATAACTTTTATTGATATTATTTCTAGAAGATAATACATTTTGCATGAATGATATCAATACATTGACTATTGAAAAACACATAAAACATGAGTTTTAACTAAAAGACAACATAAATACATAAAAGAAATCACCTTGTCACATCACATCACATCTAATGCAGTAGAGAAAAACACATAAAACAAATACATTCATCACTTAAACGGATCCTGATCTGGAGGAGGTGGCTGGTTATAGAAGTTAAAATAGCTACTCATCATAGCCATATTCCACGATTATTGTTGAGTCTAGTAAATAGGTTGTTAAACCTAAGTTAATATCCCAAGGCTTCCAAGAGGGGGGGGGGGGTGAATTAGTAGTTTAAAAATTAACCCTCTTTGAATTTATGTTGAACCGAAATGAAAATTTTCTTTTAAGTTTTAGTAGAAAACGTGTTTTCAACCACAGAGTTTTTTTTTAAAAATCAAAAAATAAACTGCGGAAAAGTAAAAACAGTAAAGTAAATGACACCAGATTTATAGTGGTTCGTGAAAGTTCGTTCGGGATGTTAGGCCCTCTTGAACTTAGTCCCAAGCTAATTAAAAGAGAGAGGTGAATTGGAAAACCTTAAAACCAAAACACAATCCAAATCACCACAATCAAAGTGCGGAAATTAAAATGCGGAAGCAGTAAAAAGAAAGAACACACCGGATTTATAGTGGTTCGGTCAAACCTCGACCTACGTCCACTCCTTGGAGGCACCCCCCAAGTATTGCACTAAACTAGTGTCTCTCCTTTAGCCCCCACGGCTAGGCGGAGAAGCCCTTACAAAATCACTTCCACCTTCCCCGGTGCGGCGGAGTCGCCGGGTCCTTTGACACCAAAGAGATCTTCTTCTTTGGTGAACTTACCTCGAGACAAGCCTTGAATCCGATGGTACTAAGATGCGAGTTCGCCGGAGCAACCGTGTGGATCCCCCACCACACTCCCTTGAGTTCCTCCCCCTCACAGGATCTTCTCCCTCTCAAACTCCACCCTTTCCTCTCTCCCTTTCAAGCTTTCTCTTCAAGTTCCCCCCACAAGAACGAAGCTACAATGGCTGCCAAAGACACTTACAAAGTGCCATGCCATAGCTTAAATAGAAGCTCTCAAAACGAGCTCATTAATGCAAGTTGCCGACATTATCGTCCAGGCCGATATGCATATCGTCCTGGCCGATTGGTTCAATTTCAGCTCATTAGCCCGGGACGATCTGGGACGATCAGAAGGAAATTGGTTATATCGTCCCGGCCGATCTCACGATCGTCCGGGCCGATTAGTTTAAAACCAACTCTATCGTCCTGATCATAGCCCTGGATTGGTGCTGGCCGATGCAAGTTGTATAGGCCATCGTCCCGGCCGATCCCATATTCGGCCCGGCCGATTGGATCGTATCAATCAGCATTTAATTCCTTCCAAATAAAACCAGATCAATTTAGGCATGATTGAGTTAGATCGTCCCGGACGATAGGATTATCGTCCTGGCCGATTTCCTAAAATAAAGAATACCTAAACTGATTATGGCGGCTGATTTCTTTCTGAATTTGAGCATATCGTCCTGGCGGTATCATCTGTGGCGGCTGCCTTAATGAGGAAGCCCTAATTAGGGTTTCTTTTTCTAGACCGATCGGCCAGGCCGATAGGACCATCGTCCAGGCCGATGTTACCAAAAACAGAAATCCTAAAGGGAACAACATGAAAACTACTATGTTACAAAACAACATGTCCCACACCCAATACAGTTGACTCAAGAAAGGAGAAGATTACAAACTGACACAAACCTAGTCTACCCAATCTTGAGCTGGTTTTCTGAATTGTAGTCTTGAGTGTGTGGTCCTGAAATGTTAGTACATAAGGCAATCGTATAGAAAAGGAAATGTTTGCTATCATCAAAATCATGAACCATTGATCCGCAACAATCTCCCCATTTTTGATGATGGCAAACAATTTCAATTTGAATTTTCAAAAACATTATTTTCTCCTAATCTCCCCCTCACTTGAATAACATCTAAAAAAAAAATAGGGAGATAAAAAAAATATTTTTGTTGTTTTAAACTTTTTGAAAAGAAAACAAGTGATACAGGTACGTTCTCCCCCTTTGACAGTATCAAAAAGAGAGAAGGCATAGTAGAAAAGGAAGAAAAAAAAAATTTCTTAAAATTAGAAAGTTACCCCTTAGTTAAAAAACTTAGTAGAATTGGATTGACAACTCATAGTCCAGAAGAGGATAGAAATTCAGATTTTAGAAAATCCAAAACTCAGGTTTCTTTAAAAAGGCTAAAAAAAACTTTTTAATTCAACATCCAAATCATAAAATAAATTAGGGAAAGAAACAAACAGAACTCCTTCCATAAAATATATCTAATAGAAAATCAATGTACGAATTTTTTAAATCAGGAATCAAGATTTTTAAAACTAAGTATCAAAGTACCAAGGGTTTTCTTAAGTTTTTAAGACAAAACAAAAAAGATAGGCATTAAATTTTGGGCTCATTTTATGCCTCTTGACAATTGATTGGCGCACTGCGCATCTTTTGATACACTTTGTGTATTCAGTATTTTCAATTTGGCGTCTTTGCGCATCTTTTATGTTTGGCATCTTTGGCCAATTTTTTTTTTTCATATGCTACCTTTCTTAAATCTTAAAAATAAAAGTTAACCCATAGGACGAATCTCTTGATTAAGAAAATTATGAGTTTGATTCATCAATTTGCAAAAGATTTCTATACGATAAATAAAACGTAGGGAGATAAAAAATTTGTTTCAAAAACCAATTTAAAATATGAAGAAGATTTTAAATCAAAAGTAGAAATAACCTATTTTAGGAAATAGAGATTGGAGAAAAAAAAATCATGAGTTTCCTTTCTCACACTAGTTTTAGAGAAGTCAAACTCAACTTTACCAAGGATTTCAAAAAAGAAGAAGTAAACTTTTCACTTTTTGAAAACGTGAGTGTGTGTTTTTGATAAAAGAAAGAGAGAAAAAGAACGAAACAAAAACACAAAGAAAAGAAAAAACAAAAGAAAAACAAAAACAGAGAAGCACGAAAGGGCTTATTTAACCATTATCTCTTTCCTGATCTGATGCTTCTGAGACCAGATCTGCCCATGAAATTTTTTGTTTTTCATTATTTTCCCAGTTTGAAATTTGCTTTGCCTTGCCCTTTTCTTTTGTAGGAAGAATCATTGAATTAGGGCACTCTTTTTTCATATGTCCAGGCTTCCTGCATCGAAAGCAAATAACGTCAGAAGAAATATGGACATCCTTACCATTTTTACCTCTTTTCCACTTTTGCTTGTGCTTTGGTGAGTTTTGTAATTTGCATGACAAGTCATTGGTATTGTTACCAACTAAGCTTCCTTTTTCCTTTTCTTCGGCTTTTAGAATGATTGTTTCTCTTGCATCCAAAAGTCTTTGACTCAATCCTTGCTCGTAGGCAATGAGTGAGCCAATCAAATTATCAATAGAATACACATTCAAATCTTTAGATTCACAAATAGCAATTATTTTGGCATCATAAGACGAAGGCAAGCATCTCAAAATCTTGTTAACTTTTTCATAATTCGAAAGCTCTTTTCCTAGTGCATGCAATGAAGTAACAATCTGAGTAAACCTAGTGTACATGTCAGAAATCGATTCATGAGGTTTCATACGAAAAAGTTCGTAGTCATGCAAGAGAAAGTTCAAACGGGTTTGCTTAACTTCATTAGTACCTTCATAGGTGATGCATAATTTATCCCAAATCTCTTTACCAGTTTTGCAAGTTGAAACACGCATGTAATCTTCAGATTTCAAAGCACAGAAAAAACAGTTCAAACATTTTGCATTTAACTGAGCCAAATCACGTTCATCGAAAGTCCATTCAGTAAAAGCAACTTCAATTTTAATACCATTAATTTCACGAGAAGGTGGAGAATAACCTTCTTGAATAAGCATCCACATGCAATAATCAGTAGATTGTAAAAACGTTGACATGCGGGTTTTCCAAAAATCAAAAGGTAAGTTGTCAAATAGACGAGGTCGTGTAATCGAATAACCTTCAGTAGTGTTTCTATTTCCTATGTTAGCCATGGATCAAATTCAAAAAGTTTTCAAACTTAATTTTTTGAATCCCGCTCTGATACCACTTGAAAGTTCGTTCAGGATGTTAGGCCCTCTTGAACTTAGTCCCAAGCTAATTAAAAGAGAGAGGTGAATTGGAAAACCTTAAAACCAAAACACAATCCAAATCACCACAATCAAAGTGCAGAAATTAAAACGCGGAAGCAGTAAAAAGAAAGAACACACCGGATTTATAGTGGTTCGGTCAAACCTCGACCTACGTCCACTCCTTGGAGGCACCCCCCAAGTATTGCACTAAACTAGTGTCTCTCCTTTAGCCCCCACGGCTAGGCGGAGAAGCCCTTACAAAATCACTTCCACCTTCCCCGGTGCGGCGGAGTCGCCGGGTCCTTTGACACCAAAGAGATCTTCTTCTTTGGTGAACTTACCTCGAGACAAGCCTTGAATCCGATGGTACTAAGATGCGAGTTCGCCGGAGCAACCGTGTGGATCCCCCACCACACTCCCTTGAGTTCCTCCCCCTCACAGGATCTTCTCCCTCTCAAACTCCACCCTTTCCTCTCTCCCTTTCAAGCTTTCTCTTCAAGTTCCCCCCACAAGAACGAAGCTACAATGGCTGCCAAAGACACTTACAAAGTGCCATGCCATAGCTTAAATAGAAGCTCTCAAAACGAGCTCATTAATGCAAGTTGCCGACATTATCGTCCAGGCCGATATGCATATCGTCCTGGCCGATTGGTTCAATTTCAGCTCATTAGCCGGGACGATCTGGGACGATCAGAAGGAAATTGGTTATATCGTCCCGGCCGATCTCACGATCGTTCGGGCCGATTAGTTTAAAACCAACTCTATCGTCCTGATCATAGCCCTGGATTGGTGCTGGCCGATGCAAGTTGTATAGGCCATCGTCCCGGCCGATCCCATATTCGGCCCGGCCGATTGGATCGTATCAATCAGCATTTAATTCCTTCCAAATAAAACCAGATCAATTTAGGCATGATTGAGTTAGATCGTCCCGGACGATAGGATTATCGTCCCGGCCGATTTCCTAAAATAAAGAATACCTAAACTGATTATGGCGGCTGATTTCTTTCTGAATTTGAGCATATCGTCCTGGCCGATCTGTGGCGGCTGCCTTAATGAGGAAGCCCTAATTAGGGTTTCTTTTTCTAGACCGATCGGCCAGGCCGATAGGACCATCGTCCAGGCCGATGTTACCAAAAACAGAAATCCTAAAGGGAACAACATGAAAACTAATATGTTACAAAACAACATGTCCCACACCCAATACAGTTGACTCAAGAAAGGAGAAGATTACAAACTGACACAAACCTAGTCTACCCAATCTTGAGCTGGTTTTCTGAATTGTAGTCTTGAGTGTGTGGTCCTGAAATGTTAGTACATAAGGCAATCGTATAGAAAAGGAAATGTTTGCTATCATCAAAATCATGAACCATTGATCCGCAACAGTTCGGTCTAAAACCAGACCTACATCCACTCCCCAGAGGCACCCTCTGAGTATTGCACTAATACCAATAGTGACTCTCCTTTTGCACCCACAGCAAGGCGGAGAAGCCTTTACAAACACTCTTTTCACCACTACCCGGTGCGGCAGAGAACCATCGTCCTTTTACACAATCCCCAGTGTTGGCAGAGAACCTTCCGTCCTTTCACACTCTCCTAGTGTGGGCAGAGAACCCTTCGGCTGTTCACACTCTCCAAGTGTAGGCAGCGAACCCTTCGGCTATTCACACTCTCTAAGTGTAGGCAGCGAACCCTTCAGCTATTCACACTCTCCAAGTGTAGGCAGCGAACCCTTCGGCTATTCACACTCTCCAAGTGTCGGCAACGAACCGGATCTCCTTGACAGATCTTCTCACAAGAAATCTAGAAGGAAGAAAGAAAAGAGTGAAGTAATTCCAATTCACAAGTAGAGATTCTTACCTTTGAATTCCAAGTGAAGCCTTCACGCTCTAGTGGTAGGAATCCTCCTTTGAATGCACTCTCTCACTCTCTCCTTGGCTATTCTCTCAATAGGTACGAAGATCAAATGACAAAAAGATTGGGTGGCAGTTTAATTTGGACTATTTATTCAAATGACAAGAAAAACCGCCCAAAAACTGCAAGTATTCAATTCTGTACGCAGTGGATCGTCCCGTACGATCGTGGATCATCCTGGACGATTTTACTTAAAACCCTTGAAACGAACCTAATGAATATGTGTACGAAATATTTTCGTACAAGCTGATCGTCCCATACGAACTAAGTTCGTCCGGTACGAACGGTTATTATAAGGTTGGTTCTAGAAACTGCAGAAAAAACGTCCTAAGTCGGTTGTATCATCTGGACGAAAATTGGTTCATCCGGATGAAGTTTTTACAGAGAACAGATCGTCCTGGACGATAATTTAATTTTGTCTGGATGAAAATTTTACAGAGAGCAAATCATCATGTACGATAATTTAATTTCGCCTAGACAAAAATTTTATAGAGAGCCGATCATCCTAGACGATATTTAATTTCGTTTAGATGAAAATTTTACAGAGAGCAAATCGTCATGTACGATAATTTAATTTCGTCTGGACGAAATTTTTACAGAGGACAAATCGTCCTGGGCGATATTTAATTTTGTCCTGGACGAATAGGACTTAGAAAAAATTTTTAAAGCCAGTTCCTATTCGTTCCATGTGCTCAATAGGAGATAACTGTCTGATCGTCCCGTACGATCTGATATCGTCCCGTACGATCAGTATAAATTTTATATGATCTCCTTATGTGTGTGTGTATGTTTTTATTCACTCAATTACAATCACTCCCTTTCAAATTTTAATTTAAAGAAAAGTACAAGCTTCAAATTCACAAAGTATCTCATGTTGAATTTGATTTGAAGTCTTCATAGTCTGGAGTTCAATTTTCCTGAAATGTTAGTACACACAAGAGAAAATACAAATCTTTTAAATTTGTTAGGAGATAACTACACATTTGAACAATAATGTTTGTAATCATCAAAACTATACAAGTTGCAAAAATGTAAAGCATGCAAATAGCAACTATCTTAACAGTTATACCATCTACTTTCTCTCGCATCCAACCCATGTCATGTTGATACTGAGCATCCTGCTGTTGTAGATGAGTTTCAATTTGATCAAAGCGTTGATCAAAATGAGTATCAAGACGATCAAGCCTGTGAGCCAAATCTTGAACATTTGGTTCACCAGCAGGTGCAGGTGGAGGTCCTCTTTCTTCCTCTTCAGAGTCTTTATTAAAAGGCTGATAATCTTTATTAAAAATTTCTCGGAAAGATCCATAATTGTAGTAGAGAGGCTCTTCTATATTTATAACTGGATGGACTATGTCATATTTCTTTTCCAAAATGTAGGTAATAAGATGTCCTAAGGCAATATTTTTCTTTCTCTTATGTAAGACATGACCAATCTCAGAAAGTCCATAAATATAGTCAATGATCAATTGAGCTTCATCTATAGGTTGGCTAGTCATAATCGAATAAGTCACTGTGGAAAGAAGAGGTATGATATTTACCCTATCACCAGCTTTTGGAATTATGGAAGTTCGAAGAACATGCTGGATGATACGAGCATTGCGATTGAGAGAAGACACCTTAGGTATATGTTCTTTAAATCTACATCCTCTAATTACTTGATTTATTGCAGTCCAATCAAAGTTTGAGGAAGAAGTCAAAGTGTGAGCTCTAATCCCTTGGGTTCTTAAGTTTAAGAATATTCCTAAGTCTTCCTTTGTGATCTCTACTTTCTTTTTAAAAACATATGACCTAATCAAAGATTGGTCAGAGTTGAAGGACATATTGGCAAGAAAGTAGTGGAAGGTCTCCTTATTGTAGAGATGGATAAGAGTGAGAATGAGGCCAAACTGGGTAGGAGCAAAAAGGTGCATTACCTTAAATATGAGTTGTTCTTGAAGAAGAACTATAGAAGGAGTGATTTTGGCGGATGCAAATCTAGGGAAGGACTCCTCATTTGCCTTGGACAGAAAGTTTTCACTAGTGTTTTTGGGTGGTCCTTTAGCAAGCACCTTTTGTCTTTTGCTAGAACTAGCCATGGAGAAAGTCTAGGGGAATAGAGGATTGAAAGGGATTTTGGAAGTGATGAGATTTGAGTTCAAAACCCTTCTATTTAAAGGAAAAATGAGTTTTCGTACAGACGAAATGAATTTCATCCCGTACGAATTTGGTTCGTACGTACGAAAAATATTTTGTATGGACGAACGAATAAGTCCAAAAATGAAACAACTTTTCGTAAGCATACAAGTTACGAGGCATCCTTTCATACAGACTTTTGACTAAGATGATCATACAGATGAATAGGTGTTCGTCCAGGATGATCAGAAATTTAAGATCACTTTAATGACAGTTTGAAAAGTCCCCCACTTTGAAATGCCACGTGTTCGTATGGATGAACCAAAGGTTCGTACGTACGATCATGAATAATTAATTTGATCATATCCGTGTAACTGCATTCATGCGTACATACGATTAAATACACATCGTCTGGATGATCGTCTCGATTGTACAGACGAACAGCAAAATGAAAACTGAAAAACTGTATGCAAACTGTTCAAATCCGACAGTTAATACACTACACAATTCGTCCCGTACTAAATGAATTTTGTACAGATGATTATCACTCAAAATTTTTTAAGGAAACATTCAAAATCATGAATCTAGATGTGAGAGAATACAAAAAAAAACTAGAGAAAATCATCTCAAAAACAAAACACAAACACAAACAAAATAGTGAAGAAAAACACAAAATCAAAAGACACAGAATTCACTAACATAAACACACATCAATGTTGCAGAATCATTTCAATTAAGCATTCAAATAAATCACACAAAGCCTTGTTCTTAATGTACTGAAAGTATCAAAGGCTAGTGGTTTTGTAAAAATGTCTGCAAGTTAATTTTCTGTTGTAACATGAATGAGTTCAATATCTCCTTTGGATACATGATCCCTTATGAAATGATGCATGATGTATATATGTTTGGTTCTTGAATATTGAATAGGATTTTTAGAAATATAAATAGCACTAGTGTTATCACAATAAATGAGAATAGTGCCTGTAGTTAATCCTAAATTAATTAACTGTTATTTCAATCAAAGTACTTGTGCCACACCTTCCTAATGCAATGTATTCAGCTTCAGTAGTAGATAGGGCTATTGAATTTTGATTTCTACTGGACCAAGAGATTAAAGAATTTCCAATAAACTAACATGTTTCATAAGTGCTCATTTTATCAACCCTATAACCTACAAAGTAAGAATCTGAATAATCAATTATTTCAATTGAAGAGCTAAACTTAGGATACCAAATTCCTAAGTTTTGAGTTCCTAACAGATATCTTAAAATCCTTTTCACTACTATCAAATGTGATTCTTTTGGATCTAATTAAAATCTAGCACATAAATAAACACTAAACATGATATCGGGTCGGCTAGCTGTCAAGTAAAGTAAAGATCCAATTATTCCTCTAAATTTTTTTTGATCAATAGATTTTCTCTTAGGGTCCTTATCTAACTGAATTGAAGAACTCATGGGTGTATTAACATGTTTAGCATTATCCATTTCATACTTTTTGAGAATATCCTTAACATATTTTGACTAACTAAGAAATGTATCCTCCTCAATTTGCTTAATGCTAAAGCCTAGAAAGTAACTTAAATCTCCCATTAGACTCATCTCAAATTCACTATTCATTATTTTAGAAAAATCATCATAAAGATTTTTATTTGAAGATTCAAAGATGATGTCATCAATATAAATTTATACAATGAGTATATCCTCTCCAAATTTCTTCAAAAAGAGAGTTGTATCCACACTTCCTTTTTCAAATGATCTTTCAAGTAGAAAGGTGCTCAATCTCTCACACCAAGCCCTAGGTTTCTATTTCAATCAATATAATACCTTTTTCAGTTTGAAAATATGATTTGGGTGTTTAGAATTTTCAAAACTTGGTGGTTGTTCTACAAAAATATTCTCTTAAATTACCCCATTTAAAAAGGCACATTTAACATCCATTTGTTACAATTTAATTCCTCTAAAATAGGTATATGCTAATATAACCCTAATTACTTCAAGTCTAGCTACAGGGGCAAAAGTCTCCTCAAAATTAATTCATTCAATCTGTTTATACCGCTTAGCCACTAATCTAGCCTTATTTCTAATGACTACTCCTAAGTCATTCATTTTGTTCTTGAATACCCACTTAGTTCCAACTTTACTTTGATCCTTTGGCCTTGCAGTTCATTCCGAAACTTTATTTCTTAAAAATTGATTTAATTCTTCTTGCATAGCCAATATCCAAAATTCATCAGAAAGTGCTTGATCAATATTTGTGGGTTCTATGGTTGAAATAAAGGCTGAATGATTAATTTCTTTATTTAATCCACTCCTAGTCTTAATACCCTCATTAGGTTCACCTATAATCAATTCCTATGGGTGGTTCTTAGAAATTCTTAAATCTCTAGGCAACGGGTTTTCATTCTCTAGATTTTCTTCCAAATTTATTTTCACAATCTTTTGAGAGTTAATTTCTATCTCATGTTCTTCAACTTTTGGCTCTTCCAAAATTCCAGATTCATCAAATACAATATGTGTAGTCTCCTTAATTACCAAAGTTCTTTTATTGAATACTCTATAAAATTTTCCAACACTTGAGTATCCTATAAAAATACCTTCATCTGATTTTGGATCAAATTTTCCTAAGGCAGATTTTTCATTATTATGTATAAACACTTTACATCCATAAACATGCAAATGTGATAAATTAGGTGTTCTTCCCTTTAGCAACTCATAGGGTATTTTATTTAATTTTGATCTAACATTCATCCTATTCTGAACATAACATGCAGAACTATCCGCCTCAGTCCAAAAATATTTAGGAAGTGAATATTCTGCCAACATGGCTCGGGCGGCTTCTATTAATGTTCTATTTTTCCTTTCGACTATCCCATTCTGTTGAGGGGTTCTTGGTGCAGAAAAGTTGTGATCAATTCCTTTCTCCTTACAAAAATCTTCAAATTTTTCATTCTCAAATTCTCATCCATGATCACTTTGACTAGTCATAATTTTACATCCTAGTTTTTTTTGAATCCAAGTCAAAAAGTTTTTAAATTTCTTATATGATTCACTCTTATGAAATAGAAATCTAACCCATGTAAATCTAGAGTAATTATCCACAATCACAAATCCGTATACCTTCCCTCCTAGACTTACAGTTCCAACTGGTCCAAAAAGATCCATATGTAAAATCTCTAATGGTTTACTAGTTCTAGGATCCTTACTAGACTGGAAAGAGGACTTCACCTATTTTCCTAATTGACATGCATCACAAAGGTGGTCCTTAGTAAAGTCTAGTTTTAGTATACCTCTCACTAACTTTTTTTGGGTAATTTTCTTAAGGTTTTTCATGCTAGAGTGACAAAGTCTCCTATGCCAAAGCCATGATTCATCAGAAATAATTTTTAAATAAAAAATCGTAGGAGTTTTAATACAATTCAAGTCTAGCATATACACATTGTTTACCCTTATACCATTCAAAGCATCATTACCATTCAGGCTTAATATGCATCTAGTAGGAATAAATTTTACATAGTATCCTTTATCGCATAGCTGGCTAATACTTAACAAACTATGCTTTAAGCCTTCTACCAATAACACATTTTCAATAAAAAAGTTCTTAAGATTTTAAATCATACGTGACACAACCACCTTCCTTGTGATGTTATCTCCAAGTGTAACCTTGCCTCTACTTCTAGATTCCAGCGATATGAATTATGCAGTATATCCAATCATATGCTTTGAGCAACCATTGTCCAGGTACCATATGCTCTCACGAGATCTTATGTGAGAGCGATCCTACAAAATTATCAAACATTAGACCTAGGAACCCAAACAAATTCGGATTCTCCTTTTGGTAATTTATAATCAGATGCATGTATGATATATCAAGGTTTATGCATCTTAGGTCTCCACACCAAATAAGTTTTCTTCTTCAAAGTACAGGTGTGAGCTATATGTCCAAACAATCCACAATTATTACATTTGACTCTAGGAAATGGATTCCTAAGTCTTCTACTATTCATTTGTCTATTCAGGGATTATATAAATTTAGGATACAAAATAGGATTAGTGAAATTTTCAAGTCTTAGGGTATCCTATTTTCCTCGAGAGCAGTTATCTTCAATTTATAAAATGAATTCATATCCTCCAAAATTCGATTCGTATATTTTATCCTATAAATTTTGCTCTCAAATTCATCCTTAAATTTTTAAATTCCTTTTTAAGTTCTGCATATAATGATTTTAAAATTTCATAATTTTTATTCAAGTCGTCATACTCATCAAGTAATTTCATGTGGTTGTCATCAATTAAAGCATGATCTTTCCTAAGGATCTCATGTTCTTTTTGTAATTCCAGAAATTCGAAATTTAGACTAGTATGCATTTTCTTTAACTTCTTATATGCATCATGTTTGTGTTCAAGTTAAGTCACATACCTCTTCTTGATCTGACTGATCAAGATTATGGGCCATTAAGCATAGATTGGTGACTTCCTCTTCCTTTTCAGTCTCCGACGAGTCTGAAGCTGAGTCCGCCTAGAAAGCTCTTTGGAATTTCTTTTTGCCCTTCTTCATAATTGGTTTCTCCTTTACCTTCTCTTTATTAGGAGTGATTTTGAGTTTTGGGCAATCTGACTTAATATGTCCAGGTTTCATGCACTCATAATAAATAACATCATTTAAAACCTTGACATTTTTATTAAATTTACCTCGATTGTATTGCTGGCGTCTCATTTGATTCCTCTTTAGAAAGCTTCTGATCTGTCTAGTCATCAGTGCAATGTTGTCTTCATCCTCAGGTTGTGAGAGTTCACTTTCTGACTCGTCCACTTTCAGTACAATGTTCTTCTCCCTTTGTGGTTCACCTGTATCAATCTTTCTTTGACTCACACCTTGCTCATAAGCAATTAGTGATCCAAGAAGATTATTAATAGAGTAAATGTTTAAATCTTTAGACTCAGTAATTACAGTTATATTAGCATTATAAGCAGCAGACAAACAACGTAGTATCTTATTAATCATTTCAGCATTCGTTAGTTCCCTACCTAATGCATGTAAAGAGGTGACTATTTATGTGAATCTTGTGTACATGTCAGAAATAGATTCATTAGATTTCAGGCGAAATAATTCATAGTCATGCAACAAGATATTAAGTCTAGTTTGTTTAACTTCATTAGTGAAAGTTCGTTAGGGATATTAAGTCCTATAGAACTGGCCCAAGCTAACTAAGAGGGGGGGGGGCTGAATTGGTATTTTAAAAAATTTCTTCTCACAAAGAATAAGAATAGCATAAACCAAAATCACACCACTAAAATAAATGCGGAAATTAAAGTGCGGAAGCAAGAAAACAGGAACACAAAAATTTATAGTGGTTCGGTCAACTCGACATACGTCCACTCCCCAGAGGCGCCCTCCGAGTATTGCACTACAAATGTGACTCTCCTTTAGCCCCCACAGCTAGGCGGAGAAGCCTTTACAAAGCACCTCCTTTTTGCCACCCGGCAAGGCAGAGAACCTATCTCCTTTTGCTTCCTCCTGAAGCTGGCAGAGAACCATAACCAAAAGCTCACTCCTTACCTCTACCGACCCTTCCACGGACAAGAAACTCTAGACGAAGAAGAAGCAGAGCGATCCTTGAAGCAACCCTTGTGAATCCCCTCACAAGATCCTCTCTCTCTCCCACTCTCTCTTTCTCTCCTCAAGGCCTTCTCAGGTCAAGGTAGCAGCCAAAATTTTTTTAAAACATTGAACAAGAGCTCTTAAATAGAAGAGCTTCAAAGGAGCTCATTAATTGCAAGTTGCCGACTATATCGTCCAGGCCGATATTGACATTGTCCTGGCCGATCAGTACAAAACTCTGAAGATCGGCCTGGGCACCGCCCTATTTTGGGTGCTGGACGATTAAAAATTGGCTTGATCGTTCTGGCCGATCTCATGATCGTCCTGGCCGATTAGTTCAAATCAGATGAAAATCGTCCTGAGCACCGCCCTGTTTTTAGGCTGGCTGATCCCAATCGTCCAGGAGTAATTAAAGTTTTTGAATATATCATCCTGGCCGATCCTGCGATCGTCTAGGATGATGTGATCGTATCAATCATCCTTAATTACTTCCCTGATTTATCTGATTAATTAAGGCATAATTATGAATATCGTCCAGGCCGATCAATGATCGTCCTGGCCGATAATTTAAAAATACAGTATACCTTAAATATCTATGGCGACAACTTCTTTCTGTTTTGAGCTTATTGTCCTGGCCGATACACGTATCGTCCAGGACGATCTGTTAATGACGGCTGCCTTAATTAAGAATCCTTATTTAGCCTTTCTGTTTTAAGCCTGATCGTCCAGGCCGATGTATATATCGTCCTGGCCGATATGAGTAAAAATAGAAATTCTAAGTCTCTCAAGTTTGTATGTGTAGGGTTACTTAACATCAGTCTCTTTGTCCATTACAAATAGACTCAAGAAGAGAAAAAAATAAAGTACAAACTGACTCAACCCTAGACTTATGCAATCTTGAACTGGCTTTGCTTGTTCGTCCGATCTTCGATTCCTGAAAAGTTAGAAGAAACATGCAGTCCAAGATAATCAGTAGGGTTTGCCAATCATCAAAACATAAGCTATGAAAATAGATTTGCAAAAATCTCCCCCTTTTTGATGATGGCAAACACAAGTAGGAAAAAAAACTCAAAAAGAAAATCAGTTCATTAAAATTTCAAAGTTTAAGGCACATATCCTTTTTCCTACCACAACCTACTCCCCCTTTTGTCATCACAAAAAGAGGGTACAGAAAGGAAAAATGAAAACATCACAACAGAAACTAAAACCAACTAAAAGACAAACTACAGAAAATAGGAAATAAACAACAGAAAACACAGACTAGAGAAACGAGGGACCCTGATCATCAGATGGAGGTGGTGGAGGTGGCTGCTGAAAGTAGCTCGCAAGCGTGGTGAACTGAGCATTGAACCAGGCGATGTCTTGGTCATGCTGCTTCTGCTGGTGAGTAAGGTAATTGTCAAATCGGGCTAAATCCTCTGTGCGGTGCTGCTCGTAGCGGGCAATGTCCTCAGAATGTTGCTGCTCCTGTGCAGCAACGTAAGCGTCAAAGCGGGTCTCCCATTGATCAAACCTCTCTATCAACTGATCAAATGGAGAGTGCTGGTGGAGAGGAGCTGGATCAGGAACGGGAGCGGGAGCGGGAGCCTCCTCCTCCCCAGCCCCCTGAGGTTGCTCATCTCCTGGGTGAAGACGAGTACTATGCAGGGTACTGAAGGAATTGTTTGAGTATAAGGGAGTTGGGAGGTTAGGTAGAATAGGATACTGAAGTTGGTATTTGGTTTCAAGGACATAGGCTATGATGTGTCCTAAGGCTAGATTGGGTTTCCTCTTATGACCTGGATCGCAGATTGTGGTTAAGTGATCAATGTATCGAAAAATTAAGTCCACAGTATTGAATTCTCCACGTGCCATGATGTAGAAAGTAGAGAGGGAAAGTAGAGGGGTGATGTGGATTTGGTCCCCGGCTTTTGGAATTATGGAGGTGCGAAGGACATGTTGGATTGTCCTAGCATCTTTGACTAAAGAGCTAGTCTCTCTAACATGAAAAGGTGCATTGGTCTGGTGAAGGAAGTGATTCATCGTGGACCAGTCAAGGTCAGGATCTGAAGCGATTAAGTGCAGCTTATCCCCGGTGGTGGATAGCTGTAACAGTTCAACACAGTCCTGATATGTGATTTTGATAGGGCGTCGATTCACATAGGAGGACAGGGCTGTGAAGGTAGGGTTAATGAGAAGGTTTGCAAAGCATTCTCGAAGAAACTAAGTATTAAAAGGAAAAGTAAGAGATAGAATGAAACAAAGGGAGGTGTGAGTGAAAATATCCATTACCGGGTATGAGATGTGGGTAGGATTGATGATTCTGGAGACAGTTATTCCACACTCTTTGTAATGATGATAGGTAGCTTCATCTTCTGCCTCCCTAAAACGAGGGTCAATCCTAGCCCTCGAAGAACTCACAGAAGTTTGTCGAACACGTTTCCCACCAGCCATAGAGAGGAGTTAGCAAGAAAACACAAGAGGAGAATGGGTGGAAAGTGAAAAACCATGGCTAGATCGGCCAGAATTTAAAGAAACGGCCATATCGTTCTGGCCGATCGCAGAATCGTCCAGGCCGATATGGCTCAATAATTTCGTACAGGCCGATTGGTCAAAAAAGAGTTCCGATCGATCAGATATCAGCTAGGACGATTAGACACAGGCGATCGTCCCGAGGAGTCAAGCCGGATGATCGTTGAAAAAGTAGATCATCCAGGCCGATTAGGTGTATCGTCCAGGACGATGCACAATAATTGATCATACCGACCGAAGTTAAAACGTTTTAAATCTGTGCCATGTGTATCGTCCAGAACGAACAGTGGATCGGCCAGGAAGATTGTCCAATAATGGATCGTCCGGGGCCGATTTTAAAGATTCAAACGTGCTAACACGTGGATCGTCCAGGACTATCCAATGTATCGGCCAGGACGATGACCATAAATGCATCGGTCAGGATGAACTATTCTATCGGCCAGGACTATCATTATGATTGCAACAGAGTTCGATCAGATTGTCCAAGACGATATGGCATCATCCAGGACGATGAGTTACAGCAGGCACAGAGAAGACCAGCAGATGGAATTTGAAGAGATTTTGTCCTATCGTCCAGGACGATAAAAGTATCGGCCAGGATGATGTGACTAGAAATTGAAACCAAGGAAAAGATGGTGATGATCAAGGCCCTCAAAAATAAAACAAAAGAAAAACAGACAAAAACACAATAAAAGAAAGCAAAAACACAACGAAGATAAAAAAATGAATATTTTTGAATTTTAATTTTTTTAATTTTTTTTGTTTTATGGAGGCATCATATGAGAAGTTCTAAAAAAATAAACTTTAGAGTTCCATAAGATCAAGGAGTTTAGCCAATCCTAATCAGACAAAGGTAAAATATCCGATTCTATTAACCCTAGATCAGACGTTCTTTATGGTACATATTTTCTTTTGAAAAACAAAAATGCTTAACTCAGAATAAACCTAATTGGGTAAAAAGAAGATTCAATCAATCTTGTTTACAAAAAAAAACATCTCATAAATAATAAAACAAAGTAACTTGTCTCAATCATGGAATTCGAAATCAAGCCTTCGAAAATCTCACATAACCCATAAGTTGTTCTAAGTTTTAAAAGTTCTCAAAAGAGAAGATAGCTTGCTGTTTAGTGGGCTCATTTTATGCCTCTTTTGTCTTTGAATTGGCTCTTTGAGCATCTTGATTTTTGATACACTTTTGTGTATTATATTTTTTTTCAATTTGACGTCATTGGCCTCTTTCCTTTTTAATTTTTGCAAGCTAAAAGCTCTTTAATAAAAACCCTTAAAAAGAACCTTAGTTATGAGTATATCCTCCAAATATTAGAGAATAAGAGCTCTCTCTCTCTAACATAGGGAAGAACAAGTCCCAAAACAAAATCAAAATTATGTGATAAAACAATGACAAGATTTCAAATAACTTGAAAGATATGTAAGAACTTTGGATTTTATGTATAAGATAGATTATTGTAGCAAGATAGAAATAATCTTAGTTTCAAAAACCATTGGCTTAAGATGAGTTAGTCTAGAGAAGAAATTCATACCACTAAACAAGGTCAGAAGGAGGGAAATCATCAACGGTGTTTCTTCCTTTAACCAATTTTAGAAAAACTAAACTCTATCTTCAAAACTCCAAAATCTAAAATCTTGAAAAGATTCAACATATGGGAAACCAATTATAAAGGTAAAGTGAAAACAAAACAAATTAAAACAACAATAAAGCGAAAGAAAACAACAAAAACAACAAACAAAAAATTATTATGAAGCAGCGAGTTTAAGCAGTTTTGAGCTGCGAGCCTCCTTATGTCCATTCATCCTATGCTCCCACGAGGTCTTTGGTGAGAGCACTCCTACAAAATTTTCAACAACAGTCAGATTTAGGAACCCAAATAGGTTTGGGCCCTTCTTAGGAAAAGTAGAATGCAATGCAGATATGGTATGCTGTGAATCATGCATCTTAGGTCTCCATACCCAGTGTGTACTACGGTGAACGGTGCAAGTGTGTGAGATGTGTCCTAGCATGCCACATGAAAAATATCTAACTCCAGGAAAAGGGTTTCTTAAATGGTTTGAGTTATAATGCCTCTTCCTAGGTTCCGGCTTAGGATTAAAAGTAGATGTCATCCAATTTTTCTTACATGTATTCAAATCATTTTGAATCCTCAAGTTAGTTCTTTTTAATGCACCATTATCAATCCTCAAATTTTTCTCAATCTCTTTAGATTTCTTAAGATCAGAATTAAGTGAGGTGTGTGAGACTTTTAATGCATTGTGTTCATCAATTAATTCCAAATACTTTTTGTTTAAATCATTAAATTCATCAAGAAGAGACATGTGATTTAAATCAATCGTTCAATGATCTTTAAGAATGACTTCATGTTCTTTTTGCAAATTTACAAGTTCCATTTTTAAGCTAGCATGAGTCTTCTTAAGTTTTTTATAAGATGCATGGATTTTCTCACAAATCTGAAATAATTCATCATAGGTTGGTTTACATACCTCTTCCTCATCACTTTGCTCAAGATGATCTTCCCCTATTAAGCATAGGTTTGTAGAATCTTCCTCTGGTTCAGTCTCAAAGGAATCAGTACCAGATTCTGCCCAGAATGACTTTTGAATTCTCTTCTTTCCCTTCTTAAACTTAGGTTTCTCCTCAATCTTTTCTTTGCTTGTGTTATCTTGAAGTGTCGGGCAATCGGCTCTCACATGTCCAGGTTTCCTGCATTCAAAACAAACAACATCAGAAGATCCTTTAACATGTTTATGATCCCTACCTTTTCTCCAATTTTGATGATGCTTTTGTTTCTTCCTTAGAAAGCTTTTGAATTGCCTTGTGATGAAGGCAACTTCACCGCTTTCAGACCCGGAAGATTCAGAATCTGATTTGTGCACCTTCAATGCAATAGTTTTCTCATTCTTCTTCTCACCTGTATCAAGATTTCTTTGATTCACCCCTTGCTCGTAAGCAATGAGTGAGCCAAGTAAGTTATCAATAGAATAAGTGTTCAAATCCTTAGATTCGGTGATTGCAGTAATTTTAGCATCGTATGACAAAGGCAAGCATCTCAAAACCTTGTTTACTTTTTCATAGTTAGAAAGTTCTTTTTCTAATGCATGCAGTGAAGTGACTATCTGAGTAAACCTAGTGTACATATCAGAAATAGATTCATGAGGTTTCATACGAAAAAGTTCGTAATCATGCAAGAGAATATTCAAACGGGATTGTTTAACCTCATTAGTGCCTTCATAGGTGATGCACAATTTATCCCAAATCTCCGTACCAGTTTTGCAAGTGGAGACACGCATGTAATCCTCAGATTTTAAAGCATAGAAAAAGCAGTTCAAACATTTTGCATTTAATTGAGCTAAATCTCGTTCATCAAAAGTCCATTCAGTAAAAGCAACTTCAGTTTTAACACCATTAATTTCACGAGAAGGTGGAGAATAACCTTCTTTGATAAGCATCCACATGCGATAATCAGTAGATTGTAAAAACGTTGACATGCGGGTTTTCTAGAAATTAAAAGGTAAGTTGTCAAATAAGTGAGGTCGTGTAATTGAATAACCTTCAGTAGTGTTACGATTTCCAAGGTTAGCCATGGATCAAAAATTCAAAAAGTTTTCAAACTCAGTTTTTATGAATTCCGCTCTAATACCACTTGAAAGTTCATTAGGGATGTTAAGTCCTATAGAACTGGCCCAAGCTAACCAAGAGGGGGGGGGGTGAATTGGTATTTTAAAAAATTTCTTTTCACAAAGAATAAGAATCGCATAAACCAAAATCACACCACTAAAATAAATGCAGAAATTAAAGTGCGGAAGCAAGAAAATAGAAACACAAAAATTTATAGTGGTTCGGTCAACTCGACCTACGTCCACTCCCCGGAGGCGCCCTCCGAGTATTGCACTACAAACGTGACTCTCCTTTAGCCCCCACAGCTAGGTGGAGAAGCCTTTACAAAGCACCTCCTTTTTTCCACCCTGGCAAGGCAGAAAACCTATCTCCTTTTGCTTCCTCCTAAAGCTGGCAGAGAACCACAACCAAAAGCTCACTCCTTACCTCTACCGACCCTTCCACGGACAAGAAACTCTAGACGAAGAAGAAGCAGAGCGATCCTTGAAGCAACCCTTGTGAATCCCCTCACAAGCTCCCCCTCACAAGATCCTCTCTCTCTCCCTCTCTCTCTTTCTCTCCTTAAGGCCTTCTCAGGTCAAGGCAGCAGCCAAAGGTTTTTTAAAACGTTGAACAAGAGCTCTTAAATAGAAGAGCTTCAAAAAAGCTCATTAATTGCAAGTTGCCGACTATATCGTCCAGGCCGATATTGACATCATCCTGGCCAATCAGTACAAAACTCTGAAGATCGGCCTGGGCACCGCCCTATTTTGGGTGCTGGACGATTGAAAATTGGCTTGATCATTCTGGCTGATCTCACGATTTTCCAGGCCGATTAGTTCAAATCAGATGAGAATCGTTCTGAGCACCGCCATGTTTTTAGGCTGGCCGATCCCAATCTTGAACTAGCTTTGCTTGTTCGTCCGATCTTCGATTCCTAAAAAGTTAGAAGCAACATGCAGTCCAAGATAATCAGTAGGGTTTGCCAATCATCAAAACATAAGCTATGAAAATAGATTTTCAACAATTAGTCCCCTTATAAGTTATACAAAGTCTATCCATATGTCCTTTCCACTCTTGCAGGTGGAAACCCGCATGTAATCTTCGAATTTAAGAGCATAACAGAAACTATTTAAGCATTTGGCATTAAGTTGTGCTAAGTCATGTTCTTCTACTATCCAGTCTATAAAAGGTGTTTATACTCTAACTTCGTCAACAAATCTTGTTAGTTTTGTGTACCCTTTGTGAACTAAGTTCCACATATGATAATCAAGTGATTGTAAAAATTTAGACATGCGTGTTTTCTAAAAATCAAAAGAAATATTGTCGAACAATGGAGGTCTAGTTATAGAGTAACCCTCAGATGTATTTCAGGTTTTAAATGTAGCTATGGTTGTTTATAAAAAAGTAGTCTAAACTTATGATTTTGAAACTAATCTCTCATACCACTTGTTAAAACTTGTTCAATATGAATTAGGTTGTTTGACCGAAGCTTATATCCCAATGGCTAACTAAAAGGTGGAGTGAATTGGTAATTTAAAAATTATGCCTCTTTTTGAATCAATAAAAAGTTTAGTGAATTTTTGTATAAACAATTTTTCAACCACATATTAAAAGAAAGAGTAAAGTAAAAAGAAAAGCAGCAGAAAATAAAAAGACATAAGATTTATAGTGGTTCGGTTAAACACAACCTACATCCACTCCCCGAAGCCACCCTCCGAGTATTGCACTAATACCAATAGTCTCTCTTCTTTTCCCCCACGGCAAGGCAGAGAAGCCTTCACAAAACTCTC
This sequence comes from Dendrobium nobile, assembly GCA_022539455.1. Classification (NCBI taxonomy): domain Eukaryota; kingdom Viridiplantae; phylum Streptophyta; class Magnoliopsida; order Asparagales; family Orchidaceae; genus Dendrobium; species Dendrobium nobile. The sequence continues at coordinate 50,076,819 of CM039719.1, read as the reverse complement.
TTCCTCCACTACCCGGTGCGGCATAGAACCGTCATCCTCTTACACTCTCTAAGTGTAGGCAGAGAACCTCTCACTGTTCACACTCTCCAAGTGTAGCCAGAGAACCTTCCCTCTATTCACACTCTCCAATGTTGCAACCCATGACCCCGGGTTTGAGATTTTGATGATGCCAAATAATGATTGTTTTGAAACAACTTTTGATTGGATATTATTTTATTTGCTATTGTCCTTGAGTACTAACATTTCAGGAAGATCACAAGTGACTCAGGACGAAATGAAGACTCAAGAATGGGTAGATTAGGAGTATGAGTCAGATATTGTTTTTTTCTATTTATTGTATTTTTATTTTCTTGAGTCTGGCCGCAAAATGCATAAGAGTAAGAGCAACCATGCACACACATAGGGGGAGAGTTTGTTTTTAAATGCAAAATGTAAATGAATTTCTTCTCTATAGATCGTACTGTACGATTGTAATTCGTACCGTACGATCCGAGCTATGTGGACGATTATGTGAATAGATCGTACTGTACGAATATATTTGTACTGTACGATATATTCAGATTCAAAACCCTAGCCGTTGTTTAGTTTAAGTAAGTGATTTTGCGCCGTTCGTACTGTATGATGAATAGAGATGAAGTATGATCGTCCCGGATATCGTCCTGGACGATCTCTTGGTTTTTTTCTCATCGTACTGTACGATAGTAATCGTACCATACGATGAACAGAGACGACATCTGATCGTCCAGACCATCATCCTATACGAATTGTATTTTGTGGATCATACCGTATGATATTATATCATACAGTACGAATTGTTTTTTAACTGTTCATACATCTTCATACCAGGACGAAGTCTATTTATGAAGATCGTACTGTACGATTATAGAACCGTATTGTACGATAGTTACGGCTACTTTTGAAATCAGAGGGATTTTGGAGCCCATTTTAGGAGTTAATCTCGTCCTTTTTCAGTAAGAATCATAGAGGGGGAGAACGTGGTTAGAGAGGGATTCCAAGGGAGAGAGCTCTAGAGAAGTTCTTTAGGGTTTGAGAGAGGAAGGAGAAGGTGAGTGTTGTGAGGGAGTAGAGGTGTAAGGGAGTTCACACGGTTTCTCTGAACTTGCTGCATCTTTCTCCTCTTGTGGCCCTAGAAGAATTTTGAGGGAGGATCTCCAAGGGAAAGGCTCGTCTACATCCGTGACCTCGAGGTACTCTTCCTTCTCCAGGAGGGAGAAAAAGGAGAAGGTTCTCTTCCGTCACCAGGAGGGTGAAAACAGAGTTTGGCACTCCGCCATGCCGGGTTGGTGAAATGGAGGTTTGTAAAGGCTTCTTCGCCTTGCCAAGGGGGGCAAAAGGAGAACAATAATTAGTAGTGAAAATCCCGGAGCGGAGGACTCCGGGGAGTGGACGTAGGTCATATTCTGACCGAACCACTATAAAAGTCTTGGTGTGTTTTTTCCTTATCGTCATTTATTTTTACTTGCACTTAATTTTTCATACTGATTTCGTGGTAAAATTTGTAGAAGAAAATGTGTTTAAGTTTTTGTTGTCAAATTTCAAAAATAACAAAAATATTAGAACTCCTGTTTAGGGTTATTTTTTATTGAGAAAAAAGTTTTTCACAATTCACCCCCCCTCTTATCATTTAGTAATTTCATCCAAGTGTAGGCAGAGAACCTTCCCGCTGTTCACACTCTCAAAGTATAGGCAGAGAACCTTTCATCTTTCACACTTCACCAAGTGTCGACAGAGAACTGTATCTCGTTGAAAGATCTTCTCAAAAGAAATCTAAAAGGACAAAAGAAAAGAGTGAAGTACTAAATAAATGCTTCACACTCCAATTGTAAGAACTCTCCTTTAAACACTCTCTCTCACCCTCTCCTTCACACTTCTTTCAGTAAGCACACAGACCAATGAGTTAAGAGAATACAAGACAGTTTACAATGTACTTTTTATATGAAAGACACAAAAAACCATTCAAAAATTACTAATTTTCAATTATGTACGCACTCGATCATCCTGTACGATCATGATTTTGTCCGTACGAATAGTGTAAAACCTATTGTGTACGAACCTAATTTATATTAGTACAAAATTTCTTTTAATGCAATTTGTATTTCTTCAAAAAAAATATATATATATTAGTACAAAATGACTTCATACCCGATCATCATCCCGTACGAACAGTTATATCAGGGGTTCGTTCAGACGAAACTGCAGGATGGTCCAAATTTTCTAGGAACAGAGGACTTCATCTTGGGACGCAATATGAGTTTGGCGGACAAATAGTTCAAGTCATGTGTCCAGATGACATCATCTTGGGAGGAATGAAGTGATTCATCTGGACGATCTGTTCAGTTCAAGGATCTAGAGGACATTGTCTTGGGACGAATGAAGTGATTCGTCTGGATGATCTGTTTAGTTCAAGGATCCAGAGGACATCATCCTGGGATGAATTGTACACTTCGTCTAGATGAATAGTTTAAAGTGAGATTTCAGAGGGCATCGTCCCGGGATGAAAAGGGAAATTCATCTGGACGATGAGGACTTAGAAATTTTTTTCTCACTTCCTATTCGTTCCATTGCTCTCCGAGGGATATAACTGACCTGATCGTCCTGTGCGAACAAGGTTCATCCTGTACGATCAGTATAAGAAATTTTGACATTTTTAAAGGTCTCCCCCAAGTGTGTGTGCTAAGTTACTCAATTATAATCACACTCTCTCAAACTCAATAAATTGAAAAAATACAGACTTTAATTTATAAAATGTCTTATGCTGAATTTGATTTGAAGTCTTCATCAGTTTGGAGTTCGATTATCCTGAAATGTTCGTCCATACAATAATAAAAATAATTCTTCCAAAAAGTGTTAGGAGAAAATAGTAATTAAAACAATAATATTTGGAATCATCAAAACTATATAAGTTGCAAGAATGTAAAACATGTAAAAGCTAAGTAGCAACTCTCTTAACAGAAGTAATTTAAAAATATAATAAAATGTGAACAATAACACTGTGGCACTACTTTAGAGGGCGCTGTGGCGCTCTGTTCTCTATTCTATAGCAACCCAAATCTCTACATGCAGTGCAGCACTGCTATGGTCTATAACACAGCGACGTCAGGAAAAAAAAAAATTAAAAAAAAAATTATATATATATATATATATATATATATATATATATATATATCCCTCATCATATTTCCCCCACCCCTCCCATTTGACGTCTCTTGTCAGGGAAAGAAGGAAGAGAGGAAAAAGAGAGAATGAGGAGAGGAGAGAGAAGGCCTTCCAGGGTATTTCTATTCGTTGGGTCTATAATAAAATTTCTTTTGATCTTGGTAAGTAATTTGAATCCTATTTTCATTTTGAATAATTTTAAAATATCAAAATTTATCTCTTTTGGAATTGATAAAAAAGTAATATCTTTTAATTTGACAAATTTTCATAGTATAACTTTTGATATGTGATCAATATTGTCACCTTGAATTTTTTAATTAGTTTATATTAAAATTTTATTAGTTAGTTTTATCTATAGGTCATTTTGTTTGAAATGAGTAGAGCATTATTAAATACAAAATGATTAAGTGTACTAAATTTGAACGTGAAATACATAATATGCATAAATTTACTATTCATTTGGTCTTGTATGCATTTTGGCATAATATGAGCATATTGATGAGCATACTATATGTTATGTTATTTTCACTACATATGCACTTATTAAGTAATACTCTGTATTGGTATGATAAACATAATGTGACTTAAGAATTTAAGTAGGAAATACTATCTATACATGATATTGATGAGGGTTGGCTACAGATTGAATTCTCTATACAAAAGGGTAGGCCGATGAGCTTTTCTTAAAATCAAAGGTTTATGGTAATATCAAAGATTAAGCTTGAGATTGATTGTCTAATTACACTAATATATAGAGAGTGATGCTTATTAAATGAAATCCACCTGTTTAAAGGTTAGTGGATGTGATAGAATGGGAAAAGCCCATGTGTAGCTAGATGTCTTGCCTTGCTTTATTATAAATAATATGACATATACATATATGCATAATTCATATATAGTACGTACATAATATATTTGCAAACACTTGATAACATACATGATAATATACATAATGAGATAGAAAGAGTAAGAGATTGGTATGACTGATAAGGCTGATGCAAGTGTATGAATATTGATATATAAATGATAAATGACACATGGCATACAAATTACATGCATTTGATAAAAGAATAAGGATTCATAACCAATAGCTTAAATATAATATTATAAAAGGTTTACATACAACTTTATTGATGTAAAGATTATTTATTTACTTCTATTTATTAATTTCTAAAGATTATTGGATTAACATTTGTATATTATTCATAATGATTCATATTGATTCATATTGATTCATATTATTTATTAATTAATGCAAATTCATATAGACCCATACAGACTGTAATAATTGAGATGAAGCTTGCATATTGATTTTAAATACCTTACATTAAATATAGCGATAGGTTCTAGCAACTTACTGGATTTTATAGCTCATTATGTGGCTTTAATTATTTTATGTTAATGAAAGAGTCAGAACACAGTGGAGTGAGGTAGATTAGGATCTTCAAGTTTTATTTTTTTTATATTATTATTTTTTGTTTTTTAACCAAGAGTTTTTAATGATATATTGATGTTGCATATTAAACTCCTAGTATTTGTACATGAATCATTCGGTAATCACTATAAAATTATAAATTGATTTATGTGATTTATAGTTGCTTTCGCTAGACTTCTTTGTACAATTTAATTATTAGAGGCAATAACAAATTAAAAAAAGGATAAAAAGATGCAATTCACCAAATTAAATCTTGTGCCATCACAAAGTGGTATTTGAGCAGAGGTATTAGAAGAATTGAATTATAATTGGAGCTATAGGAAATATTATGAGTGGGTAGAAGTTAGATAATATAGATTTTAGTATTTGCATATTTGATTGATTATATATATATATATATATATATATATATATATATATATATATATATATATATATATATATATATATATATATATATATCTGTGTGTGTGTGTGTGTTGAGCTTGTATGCTTGATTGATTAGGAAAGAAAATTATATTAGTGGACAAATGGATTCTACTGACAAGGATATACAACATGAAAAAAGTGCAATAGTGGCTCTAATGGCTTCTGATAGTATGTTGCAATTTACTAGAATGGTCACCCGAATTGTAAGTGATACTCAGAGTAAAGCCTACAGATGTTTTATACGTTTAAGCTGCAACTATTCAAGAGAGTTGTAGAGCCCAGGTAGTAGTATGCTAGTTATTGAGAATAGAGAAAATAATTGATAGTATATAATATATTGAGAGCAAGAAAGTGTCACTAGTAAGATTTTTGTTTAAAGGTGAAATAAAGAGACGGTGGTTAGGAGAATAAACACTGAAATCATCACATCTAAAAAAGACTAGCAAAGACAACTACAAAGAAGTACATCTAAAACTCTGAGGGACCCTGGTCTAAAGGAGGAGGCTGGTTGAAGTCTGGGAAATTGTTATTCATCATAGCTACATTAGTGTTCATCGAGTCAAACTAACCTTAAATCCAATCAATGTCTTGCTGGTACTGTGAATCCTACTGGTTTAAGTGTGTCTGAATTTGATCAAAACATTAATCAAAATGACTTTCTAACTGATTAAAGTGATGGACCATCTCTTGATAGTCAGGTCTCTGAGTAGGTGCAGGTGCTCCCCTTCATCCTTAGTATCCTTAGTTGGCTTGTCATTCTTCTTAGAAAGAGATCGAAAAGAGGTATCGGTGAAGAAGATTGGAAACTCAGTGGGAATATCAGAATGAATAATGTTGTACTTCTTTTTTAAGATATATGTCACTGGATGTCCTAGAGCAATATTTTTTTTCCTCCTATGAGAAGTAAACCCAATTTCAGAAAGGTTATGAATTTAATCTAGAATGTGTTGGGCTTCATCAATTAGTTGTCCATTCATGATTAAATATGTAACTGTGGATAAAAGAGGAATAATATTTATGCGATCACCAGCCTTAGGAATTATTGAAGTTCCAAGGACATGTTGGATGACCCTTGCATTTTGAATCAAAGTATATACTCTAGCCAAGTGAGAAACTTGAGTGACACCTCTAAGAGTCTTATTTATTTCAGACCAATCATAATCAGATTTGGAAGTTAGAAAGTGTGATCTTGTCCCTCGAGTCCATAACTAAAGAAAGTTTACTAGATCTTCCTTGGTTATGTCTACTCGTTGTTTCTTGACATATGACGTTATCTTACTCTCATCCTCGCTAAAACTCATATTTGCTAAAAAGTAGAGAAATGTCTCCTTATGATAAGCATGGATTAAAGTCAAAATAAAGGCAAACCGAGTTAAAGCAAAAAGAGGCATGCACTTGAAAGTGGATATCATCTTGAATTAAGAGTCTTAACAGAGTGATTTTTTCAGCGATAAATCTATAGTAGGAATCTTCATTTGCTCTAGATAGAAATTTTTTGTCTCCACCCTTGGATGACGAACCCTTAGAAACTCTACCATGCGTGCTAGAACTTGCCATTTCTAAGATGAGAAGGATTCAATGAGGATGTTAAAGTGAATAAAAATGAATTCTAAATCCCTTGAATTTAAAAAAAATGACCCTTCGTACACTATGAAAATTAGTTCGTACGTACGATCTTGAAATCATACAGGACGAAAAACTTTTTGTATGAACGAATGGAAATGTTCAAAATGAAACAACGTTTTGTAATCACATAAGTTATGAAGCATCCTTTCGTATAGACTTTTAGACCATATGATCGTATAGATGAACAGGTGTTCGTTCGGGATGATCATTTATTTAAGATCATTTTTATGACGATTAGGTTTGTCCCCCATAGAGAATGACGCATGGTTCGTACAGATGAAATAAAATTTCATATGTACGATCAATTATAATAACTGATTCTACTTGGATAACCATCTACATGTGTACAAATGAATGAATACATATCGTACGGGATGATATTATTATCATACACTACGATCTTTGTTAGAAAATTAAAACTTTATGCATTTAGTCTAAAATAATGATTGACAAGCTACAAAAATGATTGAGAAGCTACAAAATTCGTACGAGATGAAAATAAATTTGTACAGTATAAATATAACACTTTGAAAATTCAACATAAAAGTTCAGAAACAAAACATGTCCAAATCAAAAAAAAAATAAAAAACAAAATCAAAATTTGAAAACACACACAAACAAAACATTAACAACTAAAAATAGAAAATACATATGGAAACATATCAAGTTTCAAGATGTTTTTATCTAAGCATTAAGATCAATCACGCCTAGCCTTATACTTAACGTGCTAAAAGTATTAAAGGCTAGTGGTTTTGTAAAAATGTCTGTAAGTTGATTTTCAGTTGAAACATGATTCAATTCAATTTCTCCTTTGAATACATGATCCCTAATGAAATGATGCCTTAGGATTTTTTGAAATATAAATGGTGCTAGTATTATCACAATAGATTGAAATTGTACCTATTATAAATCCTAAATCAATCAACTATTATTTTAACTAAAGAACTTGTGCCACACAACTTCCTAAGGCAATGTATTCAGCTTCAGCAGTAGACAGGGCTACGAAATTCTATTTTCTACTAGACCAAGAACTAAAGAATTTTCTATAAGTTGATATATTCCAGATGTACTATTTTGATTAACCCTATAACTTGCAAAGTATGAATCTAAATATCCAACAATTTTAAATGAAGAGCTGTACTTAGGATACCAAATTCCTAAGTACCGAGTTCCTAAAAGATATCTCAAAATCCTTTTTATTGCTGTCAAATGTGATTCTTTTGGATCCCATTGAAATTTAGCACATAAATAAATACTAAACATAATGTCAGGTGTACTAGCTATTACATAGAGAAAAGATCTAGTAATTCCTCTAAATTTCTTTTGATCAACAGATTTTCCTTTTGGGTCCTTATTCAACTGAGCTAAGAAACTCATAGGTGTACTAATTGGTTTAGTCTTGTCCATTTCATATTTCTTTAGGATGTCCTTAACATACTTTGACTGAATAAGAAATGTTCTCTCCTCAATTTGCTTAATGCTAAAACTAAAAAAATAACTAAGCTCTCCTATTAAGCTCATCTCAAATTCACTACTCACTGTTTTAAAAAAATCATCACAAAGAGTTTTATTTATATATCCAAAAACAATATCATTAACATAAATTTGAATAATGAGTATATCATCTCACAATTTCTTCAAAAAGAGAGTGTTGTCCACACATCCTTTTTCAAAAGATCTCTCAAGTAGGAAAATGCTTAACCTCTCATACCAAGCCCTAGGTGTCTGTTTCAATCCGTATAATTCCTTTTTAATTTAAAAACATGATTAGGTAATTTTAAATTTTAAAAACCTTGAGATTATTCAACATAAATATCCAATTGAATTACCCCATTCAAAAATGTACTTTTAACATCCATTTGATACAATTTAAATCCTCTAAAATATGAAAAGACTAACAAAACCCTAATTGCTTCAAGTCTCACTTCATGGGAAAAAGTCTCCTCAAAATCAATTCATTTAATTTGATTATACCCCTTAGCCATCAATCTAGCCTTATTTTGAACAATAACTCTTGAGTTATTCATTTTATTTTTAAATACCCATTTAGTTCCAACTACACTTTGATTCTTTGGCCTTATAATTAATTACCAAACAACATTTCTTACAAACTGATTTGATTCTTTTTGTATTGCCAAAATCCAAAATTTATCCAAAAGTACTTGATTTATATTTATGGGTTCTATCATTGAAATAAATGAAGAATGATTGACTTCTTTGCTAAGTCCATGCCTAGTCCTAACACCCTCACTAGGTTCACTTAAAATCAATTCGTTAGGGTTATTTTTAGAAAATTTCAAATCTCTAAGAAAAGGATTTTCTATCTCAAAATTTTCATCCAAATTAGTCTTCTCAATCTTTTGAGAGTTATTTTCTAAATCATCTTCTTCCAAACTTGTCTCTTCCAAAACGCCAGATTCATGAAATACAACATGTGTGGTCTCCTCAACTACCAAAGTTCTTTTGTTAAATACTCTATATGATTTTCCAACACTAGAGTATCCAAGAAAAATTCCTTTTGATTTTGGATCAAATTTTTCTAAAGAAGATTTACATTATTATGTATAAAACCTTATATCTAAAAATATGCAAATATGACAAATTAGGTGTTCTCCCCTTAAGAAGCTCATAAGATGTTTTGTTTAATTTTGATCTAATATTCACCATATTCAAAACATAATATACAGTACTAACCCTTTCAGCCCAAAAATATTTAGGAAGTGAATATTCAGCCAACATGACTCTAGTGGCTTCAATTAATATTTTGTTCTTTCTTTCGACTATCCCATTCTGCTGAGGGGTCCTAAGTACAAAAAAATTGTGATCAATTCCTTATGCTTTACAAAAATTCTTGAATTCTTCATTTTTAAATTCACCTCCATGATTATTTTGAATTGTTAATATTTCACACCGTAGTTTCTTCTAAATCAAAGTAAAAAAATCTTTAAATTCCTCAAATGATTCACTCTTATGAAATAAAAATTTAACTAATGTGAATCTCAAGAAATAATAAACTATCAAAAATTCATATACATTCCCTCCTAAACTTACATTACTAACCAATCCAAAAAGATCTATATGTATAATCTCCAAAGGTTTGCTAGTTCTAAGATTCTTATTAGAATGAAATGAGGACTTCACCTATTTTTCTAGTTGACATGCATCACAAAGGTGATCCTTAGTAAAGTTTAGTTTTTGTATACCTCTAACCAAATCCTTTTAGGTAATTTTTCTAAGGTTTTTTATGCTAGCGTGACAAAGTCTCCTATGCCATAACCATGATTCATCTGAAATCATTTTTAAATCAAAAGCATTATGAGTTTTAATGTAATTCAAATCTAGCATATAAATATTATTTACCCAAATTTCATGCAATACATCATTTCCATTTAGGCATAATATACAGCTAGTGGGAAAAAATTAATGTTATACCCTTTATCATATAGCTGGATAATACTCAACAAATTATGTTTTAAGCCTTCAACAAGTAATACATTTTTTATGGAAAAATTTTGCAAGTATCTGATCATACCCGTGCCAACCAATTTCCTAGTGGTATTATCTTCTAGTGTAACCCTGCCTCCATTTCTGACTTCCAGTGATATGAATTATTTAGTGTCTCTAGTCATATGCTTCAAGCAATCACTGTTCAGGTACCAAATACTCTCACGAGGTCTTGTATGAGAGGGTACTTGCAAAATAATTAAACATTAGTCTTGGGAACCCAAACAAGTTTGAGTTCTCCTTTTGGCAAAATAAAACTAGATGCATCTATGATATGACTTTGTTTATACATCTGAGGTCTCCACACTAAATAAGTTTTTCAATCTAAAGTATAAGTGTGTGAAATATGTCCAATCATCCCATAAATAAAGCATTCGACTCCAAGAAATAGGTTTCTCAGTCTTCGATAATAAATCCGTCTCTTTGTGGGTTTTAAATTTTTTGAACTCAAAATAGGATTATTAAAATCTTCAAGTGTAGGGGATTTCCTATTTTTCTCGAGAGCTTTCACTTTCAACTTTAGAAATGCTTTTACATCTTCTAACATATTAATATCATATTTCAGATAGTGCTCTCTATTCTCAGTTTCATCCTTAAAATCCTTAAATTCTTTTTCCAATTTAGAATAGGATGATTTTAAAAGATCATTCTATTTATTCAAATCATCAAATTCATCAAGAAAGCTCATGTGATTATTATTTATCAGTACATAATCTTTCTTAAGAATTTCATGCTCCTTTTGTAGTTCTAGTAATTCTAAGTTCAATCTAGCATGCATCTTCTTAAGTTTTGTATATATTATATGTATTCTTTTAAAAACTTCAAGTAATTCAGTATAGGTTAAGTCACATACCTCTTCTTGATCTAACTGATCAAGATTATCAGCCATTAAATATAGGTTGGTGACTTCCTCCCTTTGTGTTTTTAACCAATTTGAATTTGAGTCCACCTAAAAAGCTCTTTGAAGTCTCTTCTTCCCTTTCTGTCATTTACCCTCTCCTTTACCTTCTCCTTACTAGGAGTGGCTTTGAGATTTTGGCACTCTAATTTTACATGTCTAGATTTCCTGCATTCATAGCTATAACATCATTAGAAACATTAACATTTTTTTGAAACTTACCTCTATTCCACTGTTGGCATATCCTCTTCTTCCTTTTTAGAAAACTCCTAAATTACCTTATCATCAAGGTAATATTGTCCTCATCCTTAGACTGTGACTAATCACTCTTTGAGTTATCCAATTTCAGTGCTATGTTCTTCTCCTTTCACTGTTCTCTTGCATCAATCTTCTTTTGACTCACTCCTTGCTCGTAAGGAATTAGTGATCCAAAAATATTATTAATAGAGTAAACATTTAAGTCCTTAGACTCTATAATCACAGTTATTTTTATATTATAAGCAGTAGGCAAAAAATAAAGAATTTTATTAACCATTTTAGTATTCATTAGTTCCCTTCCTAATGCATGCAAAGAAGTGACTATTTGAGTAAATCTTATATATATGTCAGAAATAGATTCATTGGGTTTCATATAAAATAATTTATAGTTATGTAACAAGATATTTAATCTAAATTTCTTTACTTCATTTGTCCCTTCATAAGTAATACAAAGTCTATCTCAAATGTCCTTTCCACTATTGCAAGTGGAAACTCGTATGTAATCTTCTGACTTAAGTGCATAAAAAAATTATTTAAGCATTTATCATTTAACTGTGCTAAGTCATGTTCTTCTACCGTCTAGTCAATAAAGAGTGTTTCAACTCTAATGCCATCTATAAGTCTAGTTGGCCTAGTATACCCTTCTTGAACTAAAATCCATATGCGATAATCAAGAGATTGAAGAAATTTAGACATGCATGTTTTCCAAAAATCTAAAGGGATATTATCAAATAACGGAGATCTAGTGATTGAATATCCTTCAGGTGTGTTTTGGTTTCCAAAAGTAGCCATTCTCATTTTTCAAAAAGTAGTCTAAACTTATAGTTTTGAAACAAAGTTCTGATATCACTTATTGATTCCATATAGGTTGTTAAACCTATGCTATTGTCCCAAGGCTAACCAAGAGGGGGGTGAATTGGTAATTTAAAATTTATATTAAATTTTTAAATAGTAAACCTTTCGTACTTTTTTCAACAATTTAATTTTTAATCTAAAAATAAGTTTTTCAACCACAGTAATTAATTTGCAATTAATAAATATATATATTAAAAGATACAAAGATTTATTGTGGTTCGATTAAACACGAACTACATCCATTTCCTGAAGACACCCTCTTCATGTGTTGCACTATTACCAAAGTGACTCTCATTTTGCTCCCACAGTGAGGCGGAGAAGCCTTTACAAAATCTCTCTTCCACTAATCTCTAGTGTTACAGAGAACCGTCATTCTTTTACATTCTCCAAGTGTCGACAGAGTACCATCTCTATTCACACTCTCTAGGTGTCGGCACAAGTATTGGCAGAGTAACGTCATCTGTTCAAGCCCTCCAAGTGTTGGAAAAGTATAAGATCTTTTTCAATGATCTTCTCATGAGCAACTAGAAAGAAGAAAAGAAGAGTGATAACCAAATACACAAAGAGATCCTTACCTTTAAGTAACCTTATGAACCCTTCACACTCCACTTGCAAGAAATTTCTCTAAAATACTCTCCAACACTTACCCTTTCTTTTGCCCTTAAAACAATATGAAGAATAACTCTTTTCACATCAGTTTTAAAGGATCTTTTATATCAAACAAATGGAAAACTCTCCAGAAAAATGAAATTTCCCATTTTGAGCGTGTACGATCGTACAATATGTCGTTGTACGAACAATTCAAAAATTGTTGTGTATGAACCTCATGTGAATTGGTATGAAATGATTTTGTATATAATGATCATCTAGTATGAACCCATTTCATACTGTACAAACATATAAAAAGTTTTCATCTTCATCGGGATGAAGAGGGACCCATAATTTTGTACCTTGGATGGTGTACATATGATGACGACATTGTACTGTACGATCAGTTAATAAAAATTTCAAGTTTGTCGGGGTGAAAAGGGACCCGTCCAACTTGTACACTAGATGGCGTATATATGATGACGACATTATACTGTACAAATCGTTCAGAAAATTTTCAAGTCATCTGGATGAAATGGGATCCATCCAACTTGTATACTAGACGGCGTATATACGATGATGACATCGTACGATATGAATCATTCAAAATTTTTTCAAGTTTGTTTGGACGAAAATGGACCCATCCAACTCATACACTGGACGGCATATATATGATGCTGACATCGTACGGTATGAACTGTTCAGAAAAAAAACTTTAAATTCGTGAGGATGAAAAGGGACCCATCCAATTCATAAACTGCATGGTGTACGTATGAATGGGATATCATACAATATAATACATACTTGGAAAAATATTCTATCTTCTATTCATTTGATTGCTCGTAGGGGAAAATAATTGAACAAATCATCTCGTATGAAAAGACTTTGTTTAGTATGATCAATTTAAAAATTATAGAGTTTAAACTCTCCCTCGGTGTATGTATGTACAATTACTCTATTACAATCACACTCTCTTGGACTCAATTAAATAAAAAATATATACTTCATTTATAATAAATCCTAATTTGATCTAATTTGAAGTCTTCAACAATCCAGAGTATAATTTTCCTGAAATGTTAGTACACATAAGTAACAAAACAATGCATCCAAAATATGTTAGGAGAAATTGTTATCAAAGCAATATTATTTTGAATCATCAAAAACATACATGTTGCAAGAATATCTACAATCAATAAAAACTAATTTGCAACTATCTCAACATCAAGAATCTAAAAATAGGATAACGGAGAGGTATGAGTGGGATTTAGAAAAAGCTTACTCATTCTATGATAGCAACATTAGTATGATGAAGAGTATATATGTTGGTACAATAAGAGAATAGAGATTCACCTGAGAGATCCCCTGGTTAAATTCTCTATACAAAGAAATTATTTTATAGAATTTATTTAATTTTGATTGATAAGTATTGCATAGTTATTTTATAAGCATTACTTAACATATTGAATGATATATGATCGTATGATATACATAAATATGTGGATGAATTAATTGATTAAATTCATTATTTATTAAATGACATGATTGATGAACACTATAGGAAAATCACCTATTATCATCGGCAATAATTTCTTGTGGTTTAGATGAATTTTTTAATGGTTTATAAAATTTCTAGCGATTTTTAAATTACCAAAATAATCCACACATGAAATACTAATCAACAACATATTTTTGATGGCAATATTTTTTGGTAATTTTTTGGCTGCTCGAATAACTAAAGTTTAATGAAACCAAAACTGTAGGTAAATCGTCAAACGATTCTAGAGAAAAAATTGCTAGTGACCGCCGATTTATTACCGGTGGTATTACCGATGGTAAAATTTGATAGTATTATCGATGGCTAAACTGCCAAATATCACTGGTGGTAAAAAAAAAAGACTTATGGGAACTTGAGGTTGTCCGTTGTCACAGTTTTTGGTGGCTAAACAGTTGGTTAGCCGCCAAAACCTGTATCAATAAATTACAAGAAATTGAGGCCAACCAAAAAATTCATTTTTATAAACTACATTATAATAAATACAATATAATAAATTAAGTCACTTAAATTACAAGAACTATTCAGAATAAAAAAAATTAGTCACTTAAGATATAAATCAATAAATTTTTTTAAATTTTATGGCTTGCGTAAGATATAAACCAAGCTAAGAATTAAGGAGATGCATGGAGATCACCTTCAGTTAGTACGAGCAAATACGAGTGAGGGCATCAGGGGTGAGGATATGGGCAGAGTTTGGTGTGCCAGCATTCTCTTCACTAATCGACGGAGCATGAGTGCAGAGTTCTATGAGGGTGCGAGTGTGTGGATGAAATAAACTGAGCCAGACAAATAAATGAGGAAGAAAGCAGAGGGTTCAATTTTAGGACCCTTTCTAGTATCTTTTCTATTATTTTAACCACATGAACTTTTCACTTAAAAATAGTGGCTAAACTACTTGTAAATGCATCACAAAAAGTGAATACTAGCAGAAATTTTGGTGGTCATTTGACCGCCGAAAGTTCTGACAATTTTGCTTTTAATACCGGCGGTCCAACAGTCATTTAATAGCAGCGATCAAACCACTGATATTTCCAAGGATCAAATGACAACTAAAAATACCACTGATATTAAGTGAATTTCTTATAGTGGATTCAATGTTCAATTATTTTAATTTATTAATTATTTATACTAATTTGATTTTAACTCAAAATAATTTAATTTCAATGAAATGTTTTTTCATTTATTTTGTTTTAGTTTTATTAAGTGAAGGTGGAAAGGTCTAGGATATATTTTGTTAAGGTGGGTAGAATATAATAACAAAAAATTTCATAAAATATATTTATTTGAAAGAAGGGAAATTTTAATTATAGAACTCTTGCCCTACATTGGAGAGTGCACAGACACTCTATTCTCTTTTATATAATAATCTTAATGTTTCCATGAAATATATATATATATATATTATATATATATATATATATATATATATCCTCAACATTTTAATGGTTTTATATTAAGATTTCACTTATTAATTTTACCTATATCATTTTATTTAAAATGAGTGGAGTAATACCAAATACCAAATGATCAGGAGTTTGCATACTATATTTGGACATGAAATACATGATATGCATAAATTTACTATTCATCTAGTTTAACATGCATTTTGGCATAATATAGGCATACCATATGTTATATTATTTGCACTGTATATGCACATGTGATTTGATACCTTATATTGATATGATTTACATGATGTGGATTTAGAAAGTAAGAAGTAAACACTAGTTGTAAATGATATAAGGGTTGGCTATAAACAAAATTCTTTGTACATGAGGGTGGACTAATGAGATTTTCTTAAAAGTAAAGATTTATTATATAATCTTAAATTGGTCCTTAGATTGATTTATTGATTAATTACATTGATGGATAGAGAGTGATGAAGCTAAAATGAATGCCACATGTATAAAGATGTATGAATATGACAAATTAAAACAATCCACATTATAATTGGATATCATGCTTTGCTTTAGTATAAATGATATGACCTATACATGAATGCACAATTCATATGATATTACCTTTTATATTGGAAAACACATGACCATACATGATAACATACATGGTGAGATAATTTGAGAGACTGATACGATTTATATGCCTGACGCTAGAATATCAATATTGATATATAAATGATACATGATACATGATATGTAAATTTCATGTATTTGCTAAAATAATAAGGATTCATAATTATTATATTAACTACAATATAATTCATATATATATATATATATATATATATATATATATATATATATATATATATATATATATATATATATATATATATATATGATATATATATATACATAATATTGATAATATTGATTTCAGATGACTTCCATTTAATATAGTGGTAGGTTCTAGTAACATACTAGGCTTTTGTAAGTTATTACATGCTTTTAAAAATTAAAGGTTAGGGAAGGTGTCAAAACCTAGTTGAGTGAGGTAGATCCATATCTTAATGTTTAGTTTTATTTTTATATTTTGATTTTATTATTTCGTAACTAAGAGTGTTTATTGATGGATTGATGTTGCAGATTAAACTCTTAGTTATTATACATGTATTTTTTTGTAATAAATATAAAAATTATAAATTGAAGTAGATGATTTATAGTTACTTTCATTGGACTTCTCTATACAATTTAATTATTAGAGTCTCCAACATATTAGAAGGATAAAAAGATGCAACTTTTTTAAATTAGATCTTGGGACATCACATATATCCACTCCCTAAGTCTTCTACTTATAAATTTTATTATCTCTCTTTCTTCTACTCTGAACAATGCAAAGTTGCCTCTCTCTTTTAAAGGATAATGGAGACATCCTTTGTACCACTCTCTCCATCTACTCCTGACAAGGTAGAGATACCTCCTCCTTGCCTGGTAATGTAGTTACCCTCTAAATAAATTTTCTCCTTAAAAAGTACACAAATCTTAACTATCCTAACTAGGTCAACAAGATATAATGATCTCGTTATGATCTACATAATCTTTATAAAAAGTCCCAAGAAGATCTTTGCTAAGAACTCTATTTTTGAAAACTCTGATATGCTTAGACTATCCTTATTTATTATAAACACACCTTACTTTTTTTGTGAAAGAGAATTTATTTAAAAAGAGATAAAAATTTGAAGAAAAGTATCAACACTATGATGTCAGACCTTTGCAGCCTCACAACATTCAGCCCCTTAATTTGTCGAAAGATAGAGAGCTAAGCACCATAATTTTGCAACTTAGCAGCACCATAGTGACCTCCAAGTATCACAGCTCATAATATTCACTGATGCCACATCACTGATGTGGGTGACGTAGAGCCAAATTGATTGGATTCTATATCATAGATGTTAGTTTAATTACAATGAGGGAATGCAAAATTGATTTAGTTAGAGCACTGTAATAGAGAAAAACATTAGTGTTGCTGCTTTAATTCAATTTGGGAGCACAACAATGCTACCATTATTAGTGTCGTAATGCTTGTGATAGTTATGGTTTATAAATATGAATAACATGGTTGAATTTTTTAGGGGGTGGGGGGCTTGCCATTTGTTATCATATATTCAATCTTAGATAGAATCTAGATTGAGGGATAGATTAAGTGCAAGTTAAGAAAATCAAAATTTAGTGTTAACGAGAGTCTATATTTATATTTGTATGAACTTCTTGGTTATATCTATCCTTTTCTTTCTCTTGTACGTTTGCTTTTCATTAAAATGAAGTATTTTTTGTTTATTCTAAATATAATGGCTAGTTGAGTTAATTCTTTTAGCGTATGATATGTTGAGAACCATGTTTTTATAATAATAGATCTTATTTAGATGAATCATGGTATGCTAATTTTAAATTCTTCATGCGTCATTTTGTTTCTGTAAAAGCCTTTTACAAATTTAAATTTTAGTGTGATCTATGTCCTAGATAGAGGCATAGTAAAAACAAATAATGGATTTAGAATAAAATTTGTCCATGTATATGTTGGCTAAAATTCTATAATCATTAAGGAGATGTAATAACTATAGTTAAGTGTATTTTGGTTAGGAACTCCAACAAGCTTGACAAAGATGTATGAGTAATTATGCTCTTTTTCATAATAATAATAATAATAATAATAATAATAATAATAATAATAATAATAATAATAATAATATAATAATAATAACAACAACAACAACAACAACAACAACAATAACAACAACAACAACAACAACAACAACAACAACAATAATAATAATAATAATAATAATAATAATAATAATAATAATAATAATAATAATAATAATAATAATAATAATAATAATAATAATAATAATAATAATAATAATAATAATAATAATAATAATAACAACAACAACAACAACAACAACAACAACAACAACAACAACAACAATAATAATAATAATAATAATAATAATAATAATAATAATTAAGATCTATCTCTTAAATTCATGTGTTCTTAACTATTATAGGTTCAAAGTTACTTAGACATAGAATTTTTTATCTGTAAGCTTACTTGATAACTTTCATTAGGATACCCTTTAAAATTAATGATAAGATAAAATTTATTAGTCATAGGAGTAGTGTTAGAGTGGTCTAGAGATTACACCTATCCTTATGGGAATGATACTTATGTTGAGATAGTTGCAACTTAGTTCTTGATTATTGATATTCTTGCAACATATATATTTTTGATGATTCCAAATATTATTATTTTGATTATTACTTCTCCTAACATATTTTGGATGCATTATTTTGTTGTTTATATGTACTAACATTTTAGGAAATTCATACTCCAGAATGTTGAAGACTTCACAAATCAAATCAATTTAGGATTTATTGTAAATAAAGTATATATTTTTCTTTTTATTGAGTTAGAGAGAGTGTATTTGTAATTGATTTACTGTGCACACACACACACACACTAGGGGAGAGTTTAAAATTTATAATTTTTAAACTGATCGTACTGTATGACGTGTTTTCATACGGGATGATTTGATCAGTTATTTTCTCCTGCAAGCAGTCAAATGAACAGGAAGTAGAAAATTTTTCTTAAGTATGAAACGTACTGTATGATATACCAATCATATGTATGCCATCGATCATACAAATTGGATGGGTCCCTTTTCATCCAGATAAAATTGAAAATTTTCTAAACAGTTTGTACCGTACGATGTTGTCATAATACGTACGCCATCTAGGGTACGAATTAGATGGGTCCCTTTTCATCCAGATGAACTTGAAAAATTTTTGAATGGTTTGTATCATACGATATCGTCATCGTACATACGCCATCCAGGGTATGAATTGGATGGGTCCTTTTTCATCCCAAAGAATATTGAAATTTTTATAACTAATCATATCATACGATGTTGTCATCATACGTACGCCATATAGCATACAATATTGTGGTGTCCCTCTTCATCCTGATGAAGGTGAAAAATTTTCTAACTATTTGTACAATATAAACTTAGTTTGTACTGGACGATCATCATGTACAAAATTATTTCATAGTGATTCACATAAGGTTCGTACACAATAGTTTTTGAATTGTTCGTACGTATGAACTTACGATCGTACTGTACGATCATGTACGTTAAAAATGGAAAATTTTAGTTTTCAGGATGGTTTTTTGTGTCTTTGATATAAAAGGTACTCTAAAATTATGTGAAAAAGTCTTGTCTTCATGATTTTTTAAGAGCAAGTGAAAGAGAGAGTGTGGGATAGTGTTTAAGAGAGATTTCTTGCAATTGGAGTGTGAAGGGTTCACAAGATTACTCAAAGGTAATGATCTCTTTATGATTTTGGTGATTACTCTTCTTTTCTTCTTTCTAATTACTTATGAGAAGATCTTTGGAGAAGATTCGGTACTCTGTTGACACTTGGAGTGTGTGAAAGGATGACGGTTCTCTGCCAACACTTAGAGGGTGTGAAAGGATGATAGTTCTCTACCGATACTTGGAGGCCATGAAAGGATGACTGTTCTCTGCTGACACTTAAAGGGTGTGAAAGGACAATGGTTCTCTGCTGCATTGGAGATATATGAAAGAGAGGTTTTATAAAGGCTTCTCTGCCTTACTGTGGGGGCAAAAGGAGAGACACTTTGGTAATAGTGCCATACTTGAAGTGGGAGTCTACAGGGAGTGGATGTAGGCTGTGTTTGACAAAACTACTATAAATCTTTGTATTTTTAATTTTATCATTTATTTAATACAATTTATTTACTATAGTTGAAAAGTTTTTTTTTTAAACTTAAAACAACTTGCAATAAGAATCAAAATGATTTTCTATTTAAAAAATCCAAGAGAATTTTTAAATTACTAATTCACCCCCTCTCTTAATTAGCCCTGAGTAATAGCTTAGGTTTAACAACCTATACAGAATAAATAAGTGATATCAGAGCTTTATTTCAAAATCATAAGTTTAGACTACTTTTTGAAAAATGAGAATGTCTACTTTTGGAAATTGAAAACACACAAGAAGGGTATTCGATCACTAGACCTCGGTTATTTGACAATATCCCTTCGATTTTTGGAAAACACGCATGTCTACATTTCTATAATCACTAGATTATCGTATGTGAATTTTAGTTCAAGAAGGGTATACTACGTTAACTAGATTAGTTAATGGCATTAAAGTTAAAACACCCTTTGCTGACTGGACTATAAAAGAATGTGACTTAGCACAACTAAATTCAAAATGTTTAAACAATTTCTTTTTTGCACTTAAGTCAGAAGATTACATATGGGTTTCAACTTGTAAAAGTGGAAAGGACATTTGGGATAGGCTTTGTATAACTTACGAATGGACTAATGAAGTAAAATAATATAGATTAAATATCTTATTACATGACTATGAATTATTTCATATGAAACCCAATGAATCCATTTCTGAAATATGCACAAGATTCAATCAAATAGTCACTTCTTTGTATAGGTAGGGAACTAATGAATGATGAAATGGATAATAAAATACTTTGTTGTTTGTCTACTACTTATGATGCTAACATAATGGCTATTACAGAGTCTGTTGATTTAAATATTTACTCTATTGATAATACTCTTGGATACTTAATTGCTTACGAGTAAGGAGTGAGTCAAAGAAAGATTAATGCAGGAGAATAAAGAAAGAAGAAGAACATAGCACTGAAAGTAGATGATTCAAAGAGTGATCAGTCACTACCTAAGGAGGAGGATGACATTGCCTTGATGACTAGGCAATTCAAAAGTTTTCTTAAAAGGAGGTAGAGGAGACGATAGCAGTGGAATAGAGGTAAGTTCAATAAAATATTAAGGTTTGTAATGATGTTATTTGCTACGAATATACTAAACCCAGACATATAAAATTAGATTTCCCAAATCTAAAAGTCACTCCTAGCAAGGAGAAGGTAGAAGAGAAAGCAAATATGAAGAAGGGCAAGAAGAGATTTTAGAGAGCTTTTTGGGTGGACTCAGTTTTGGATTCGTTAGAAACAGAAAAGGAGGAAGAAGTTACCAACCTATGTTTAATGGATGATAATATTAATCAGTCAGATCAAGAAGAGGTATGTGACTTAACCTATGCTGAATTATTAGAAGCTTCTGAAAGAATATATGATGCATATAGAACGCTTAAGAAAATATATGCTAGACTAAACTTAAAAATGCAAGAGTTGTAAAAAGAGCATGAAATCCTTAGGAAAGATCATACACTGATAGATAACAACCACATGAGCATACTTGATGAATTTAATGATTTGAATAAAAAGAATAATATTTTAAAGTCATCCTATGCTCAATTGGAAAAGGAATTCACAAATTTTAAGGATGAACCTAAGAATAGGGAGCACTATCTGAAATACGATAACACTGTGTTAGAGGATTCAAATTCATTTCTTAGAAAAAAAGTGAAACTCTTGAAGAAAATAGGATACCCCCAACACTTGAAGATTTTACTAATCCTATTTTGAGATAAAAAAATTTAAAACCTAGAAAGAGATAGATTTATTATAAAAAATTAAGAAACCCATTTTCTAGAATTAAATGTTATACTTATAGAATGACTGGACATATCTCACACACTTATACTTTAAATAGAAAAACTCATTTAGTGTGGAGACCTAAGATACAAAAACTAAGACATATTATACATGCAAAGTTTTATTTTGCTAAAAGGAGAACCCAAACTTGTTTGGGTTCCCAAGCCTAACATTTGATTATCTTGCAGAATCGCTCTCATATAAGACCTCGTGAGAGCATTTGTACCTAGTTAGTAGTTGCTTGAAGCATATGACTGGAGACACTAAATAATTCATATCGCTGGAAGCCAAGAATGGAGGTAAGGTTATGCTGGGTGATAACACCACTATGAATGTGGTTGGCACATGTATGATAAAAAACTTACAAATTTTTTTCATAAAAAATGCATTACTTGTCGAAGGCTTAAAGTATAATTTATTAAGTATTAGCTAGCTATGTGATAAAGGATATAGTGTAAAATTTTTCCCACTAGCTTCATATTAAACCTAAATGAAAATGATGTATTTCATGGAATGAGGGTAAACAACATCTACATACTAGATTTGAACTATATTAAAACTTTTAATGTTTTTTATTTAAAAACAAATTCTTATGAATCTTGATTATGGCATAGGAGACTTTGTCACGCTAGCATGAAAATCTTTAGGAAAATTACCCAAAAAGAATTGGTTAGAGGTATACCAAAACTAGACTTTACTAAGGAACACCTTTGCGATGCATGCCAATTAGAAAAATAGGTGAAGTCCTCATTTCATTCCAATAATGATCTTAGAACTAGTAAACCATTGGAGATTATTCATATGAATCTTTTTGGATCGGTTAACACTATTAATCTAGGAGGGAAGGTGTACGGATTTGTGATAGTTGATGATTTCTCGAGATTCACGTGGGTTAAATTTTTATTTTGTAAGAATGAATCTTTTGAAAAATTTAGGTACATTTTGACTTGGATTTAGAAGAAAATAGGGTGTGAGATTTTAACAATTCAAAGTGATAATAGAGGTGAATTTGAAAATGAAAGATTTGAGGATTTTTCTAAAGAATGAGGAATTGATCATAATTTTTCCTTACCTAAATTCTCGGCAGAATGAGGTAGTTGAAAGAAAAAATAGAACATTAATTGAAGTCGCTAGAGCCATGTTAGCTGAATATTCACTTTCTAAATAGTTTTGGGCTGAAGTGATTAGTACTGCATGTTATGTTCTGAATAGGGTGAACATAAGGTCAAATTTAAATAAAACACCCTATAAACCTCCAAGTTTTGAAAATTCAAAATACCCAAATAATGTTTTTAAATTGAAAAAGGTATTATTTAGATTGAGGCACCTAGGGCTTGGTATGAGAGGTTATGCACTTTCCTACTTGAGAGATCTTTAAAAAAGGAAGTGTGGATACCAATCACTTTTTGAAGAAATTTGATAATGATATACTCATTATTAAAATTTATGTTGATAATATCATTTTTGGATATTCAAATAAAAATCTTTGTGATGACTTTTCTAAAATAATGAGTAGTAAATTTGAGATGAGCCTAATGGGAGATCTTAGATACTTTTTAGGTTTTAGCATTAAGAAAATTGAGGAGGGATCATTTCTTAGTCAGTTTTAGTATGTTATAGACATCCTCAAGAAGTATGAAATGGATAATACTAAACCAGTTAGTATACCTATGAGTTCCTTATTTCAGTTGGATAAAGACCCAAAGGAAAAATATATTGATAAAAAGAATTTAAAGTTAATATTGAATCTTTGCTTTATTTGATAGCTAGCAGACTCGACATTTTGTTTAGTGTTTGTTTATGTGCTAGATTTCAATCTGATCCAAAAGAATCACATTTGATAGCAGTAAAAAGGATTTTGAGATATCTCTTGTGAACTCAGAACTTAGGGATTTGGTATCCTAAGTTTAGCTCTTTATTTAAAATTATTGGATATTCAAATTCAGACTTTGTAGGTTATAGGGTTGATCGAAATAGTATATCTAGAACTTATCAATTTATAAGAAATTCCTTAGTTTCATGGTCCAATATAAAATAAAATTTCGTAGCCCTATCTACTATTGAAGGTGAATATATTACCTTAGGAAGTTGTGTGGCACAAGTTCTTTGGTTGAAATAATAGTTGTTTGATTTATAATTTATAATAGGCATACTTCAAATTTATTATGATAACACTAGTGCCATTTGCATTTCAAAAAATCCTATTCAACATTCTAGAACCAAACATATATAAATAGGGCATCATTTTATTAGGGATCATGTATCCAAAGTAGAAATTGAATTGAACCATGTTTTAACTAAAAATCAACTTGTAGACATTTTTGCAAAACCACTAGGTTTTGATACTTTTAGGACATTAAGAACAAGGCTAGATGTGATTGATCTTAATGCTTAAACAAAATCTTTTGCAAACTTGATATATTTCTATATGTCTTTTCTATTATTTGATTATTAATGTTTTGTTTTTGTGTGTATTTTCTAGTTTCTTGGTTTTTCCTTTTATGCTTTGTGTGATTTAGACACGTACGACATATCAAAATTCCTATTTCTGATTGTTTGTGCTGAATTTTTTAAGTGTTATATTTATACTGTATGAAATTATTTTAATTCCGTATGAATTCTGTAGCATGTCATTCATTATTTTGGACTGAATGTGCAAAGTTTTGATTTTCTAACACATATCATACTGTACAATATTGATATCATCCCAGAAAATTTGTATTCATTCATCTATAAGCATATATTAGGTTATCTGAGCAGAATCAGTTATTATAATTGATAGTATGTATGAAACTTTATTTCGTTACATATGAACCACATGTCATTCAATATGGGAGATGAACCTAACCATCATTAAAATAATCTTAAATAACTGATCATCCCGAACGTACACATGCTCGTCTGTACGATTGTCTGGTTAAAAAGTCTGTACGAAAGGATGCTTCGTAACTTGTGTGATTACGAAAAGTCTTTTCATTTTTAACATTTTCATTCATCCATATGAAAACTTTTTTGTCTCGTTCGATCTCATGATTGTACGTATGAAACTATTTTCATACTGTATGAAAGGTCATTTTTCTTTAAATAGAAGGGCTTTAGAATTCATTTTCATTCACTTAAACAGTCTCTTTGAATCCTTTTCATCTTAAAAATGGCCAGTTCTAGCAAGTGTGGTAGAGTCTCTAAGGATTCGTCATCCCAGAGTAGAGTTGAAAACTTTCTATCTAGAGCAAATGTGAATTCTTACTATAGTTTTGTTGCTGTAAAAATCACTCTGTCTAGACTCTTAATTCAAGAGGATATCCATTTTCAATTCATGCCTCTTTTTGGTTCAACTGAATTTGCCTTTATCTTGACTTTGATCCATGCTTATCATAAGGAGATCTTTCACTACTTTTTAGCAAACATGAGTTTTAGTGAGGATGAGAGTAGGATAAGATCATATGTCCAAAAGAAATAGGTAGAAATCACTAAGGAAGATCTAGGAAATTTTTTACATCTAAGTGTTACGACTTGAGTCTATGAGTTTATGCTTTTGATAATAATAAATATTGTGGCTCACTTTCTGTTGTCTACCTGTATTTGTAATATATTTTTGTTTATGTGTTTAATAACATTTCAGGATTATAACCTTGCTTATAAGACTAAAGTTTTGGTAGAACAAGTTTTATTTGTAATTTTCAATAATGCATTTTTATTCTGTAAGGGTATTTGCTTTCTTATAACCTTGCTCACTTAATTCTGTCTTTTTAGAGTTTTTTGTTTTTGGTCACATCATCTGGGATGATCCATAAATCAGCCTAGATGATCAGTTAAAAAACAGAAACTCTAATTAGGGCATCCTGGTTAAGGAAGCAACATTAAGCTCAATGTCCTGGATGATATTCATATCGGCCGGAACGATAGGCTCAAATCAGAAAAATCTGCCGTTAGATCTATTTAGGTATTATTTATTTTTGGACATCATGTAGGATATAGTCCTGGATGATGTAACATAATTATGCCTAAAATAATCTAGTAATTAAGGAAAGAAATTAAAGTTTGATTTGCTTGATCATCTTGTCTTGGACAATCGCAGGATCGATCGGGACTATCAGTTCAAAAACCTTAGTTATTGCTGGATGACCAAACATCGGCTAGCTTCCTTTCAGGGTGATGTTTTGGATGATATGTGCAGATTTGTACTAATCATACAGGATGATATAGTATTGGCCTGGACGATATGAATAAAAACCTTCTGATCATCCCAAATCATCATGACTGATTGAGCTTAATTTTCACTGATCGTACATGACGATATTTATATCATTCAGGATGATAATGTCGGTTTATTAAAATTAAGAGCTAGTTTGGAGCTCTTCTATTTAAGCTTTGTCAAAGACTTTAAAAGTGACTTTGGCAGTCTTTGTAGCTTCATTATTTTAGAGAAAACTTGAAGAGAGAGCTTAAAAGGGAGAGAGGAAAGGGTGGAGTTTGAGAGAGGGAGATGATCCTTGGAGGTGGTTTCAAGGGACTGTGGAGGGGAGTCCACACGGTCGCTCTGATGAGCTTGTACCTTAGTACCATCAGATTTAAGATTCATCTTGAGGGAAGTTTCAGGAAAAAGAAGATTTCCTTAGTGTCAAAGGGCCCGACTACTTCGCCGCACTAGGGAAGGTGGAAGAAATTTTTTTAGGGCTTCTCTGACTAATTGTAGGGGCTAAAGGAGACACTATAGTTAGTGCAATACTAAGAGGGTGCCTCCAAGGAGTGGATGTAGGTCAAGGTTGTACCAAACCACTATAAAGCTGGTGTGTTCTTTCTGGTTATTTTTCTACATTTAATTTCTACACTTTGATTTTTGTGGTGAATCTTAGTTTTTGTTTTAAGGTTGTGTTTTAATTGAAAGATTTTTTAAAAATACCAATTCACCCCCCTCTTGGTTAGCCTTGGGACTAGTTCATTAGGGCTTAACATCCCTATCGAACTTTCTAGTGCCATTAGAGCAATTTTAACTGGTATCAGAGTGAGATTCTTAAAATCTAATTTTTGAAAACTTTCAAATTTTGATCCATGGCTAATTTTTATAATCATAATATTGCGGAAGGTTATTCAATTACCCGACCACCTTTATTTAAAAATATTACTTTTGATTTTTGGAAAATTTGCATGTTTACTTTCTTGCAAACAATTGATTTTTGAATGTGGCAAATAATTTTAACTGGATATTCTGTACCGTCATGTGTTATGGATGAATTAAAACTGATATTTTTTTTAATCAATGGAGTAGGGAAGAATAAATCAACGCTCAATTAAATTCTAAATTATTAAATAGTTTTTTTGTGCTTTAAATTATAATTCTTTTATGTTTATATCCACATACTCTACTGGCAAGGATATTTGAGATAAATTACACACTATATATGAAGGCACTAGTGAAGTTAAGCCATCTAGAAAAAATATTTTAAAGCATGATTATGAACTATTTTGTATGAAATTTTATGAGATGATCTTAGACATGTATACTAGGTTTATTCAAATTGTGACATCATTACATGCTTTAGGTAAAACATTTTTAAACTCTAAAAAAGTCAATAAAATTCTACGTTGTCTACTTGATAAGCTTGATGCCAAAGTGGTTGCTATTAGTGAAACAAAAAATTTGAATGACTATTATATTGATAATTTGATTAGCTCACTCATTGCGTTCGAGCAATGCTTGGGCAAAAGACTTTTGGATGCAGGTGAAACGATAGTACTAAACGTTGAAGACTCGAGGAAAAGTGGCTTAGTTGGTGATGAAAGTGATGACTAATCAAGCAAATTGGAAAGCTCACTAAAACATAAGCATCAACAAAAAAGGAATAAAGGTAAAAATGATAAGAATGTTAAGATTTTTTCTAACGTTATTTATTTTTGATGTAGGAAACCTAGACATATGAAAAATTAGTGCCTAATTTAAGAACTCTTCCTGCAAAAGAAAAGGGTAAAGCTAAGCAAATGGCAGAAAGGGAAAGTAATGAAAAGCAAAAATCTCGTAGGCAGACGTAGATTCTTAATCATCAGACCAAGAGCAAGATGATATTTAAACCATTGTTTGTGTGTTTATTTTTCTATGTATGCATGTTTTTGTTTATTTTTATGTGTTTTTTGTGTTTTTCTTTCGATTTACTCTTTTTATTCTTTTTTCTTTTCTTTTTCGTTAAAATTTTTAATTTTGTTTTTACTTTTTCTTTTTTGTGATATTTTCTTTGATCAACACATATAAATAACCATCTTTTTTTTGAAAACCAAATATTTTTTTAAAAAGTTCATTTTTTAAAAAATAAAAAATCTTCCTCCTATTTTTCTTGAATTCTTATGTAAGTTATGGTGACTTCTCTAAAAATAGTCAAAGGAAGAAAACTCAGGATTTTTACTCTCTATATGTGTTTCCTAAAGATATTATTCTACTTTTGATTCAAAATCTTCATCTTTTTTTAAATTAGATTTTGAAATTGAACTTTTTCATCTCCCTATATTTTATATATCAAATAGGAGTCTTTTGCAAGTTGTTTAATCCACTTTATAGTTTTCTTAATCAAGTAGTTCATTTTGTAAATAGAATGGGTTTGCTTTAATTTTTAAAATATAAGAAAGGAAGCATATTTGATTAAAAATAAAAAAAAGTGGCCAATGATGCCAAATAAAAAGATACACAATGACGCCAAATTGAGAAAGATACATAAAGTGTTTCAAATATTAAAAGATACGCAAAGTGCACCAATCAACTGACAAGAGGCATAAAATGAGCCCAAAAAAGTATGCTTACTTTTCTTGTACTACTTAAAGCTTAAGAAAACCCTTGATATTTTCAGTGCTTGAGCTTGAAAATCATGATTGCTGATTCACCAATTTTCGCATTGATCTTCTATTATATAAGTTTTATGAAAGGAGTTTTGAAAAAAATAAGTGTTTCTTTTTCTAATTTGTTCATTGATTTAGATATTGGATTAAAAAGTTTTTGAGCCTTTAAAAGAACTTGAGCTTGGAGTAATAATTTCTAAATTTCTACCCTTTTTTGGATTATTCATTGTCAATACATTCCTTGCTAAGTTTTTTGAATTATATCAAGAGGTAACTTTCTCATTTTAAAGATTTTTGGATCAGGGTGCATTTTGTTTGTTTGTGCCCCTTCTCTTTTTGATAATGCCTATGAGTTTATGCTTTTGATAATAATAAATATTGTGGCTCACTTTCTGTTGTCTACATGTATTTGCAATATATTTTTGTTTCTGTGTTTACTAACATTTCAGGATTACAATGCACCTTACAAGGTTCAAGTTTTGGTAGAACACATTTTATTTATAATTTTCATTAATGTATTTTTATTCT
Source organism: Dendrobium nobile (assembly GCA_022539455.1). NCBI lineage: Eukaryota > Viridiplantae > Streptophyta > Magnoliopsida > Asparagales > Orchidaceae > Dendrobium > Dendrobium nobile. Next base: position 50,047,131 of record CM039719.1, on the reverse strand, counting down.
GTAAGAGTGTTTACTTGCTTGTAGCCTTTCTCACTTAATTCTATCTTTTTAGAGCTTTCTATTTTTGGTCACATCATTCGGGAGGATCCACAAATTGGCCTAGATGATCAATTAAAAAATAGAAACTCTAATTATGGCATCCTAGTTAAGGAAGCTATCATTAAGCTCATCGTCCTAGATGAAATTTGTATTGGCCGAGAGGATAGGCTCAAATCAGAAAGAATCTATCGCCAGAACCATTTAGGTATTATTTATTTTTGGACATCATACAGGATATCATTCTGGATGATGCAAATAATTATACCTAAAATAATCTTGTAATTAAGAAAAGAAATTAAGGTTTGTTGCTCGAATATGTTATCCTGGACAATCATAGGATCGGCCGGGATGATCAAATCAAAAACCTTCATTATTTCTAGACGACCAAACAATGGCCAGCTTCCTTTCAAGGCGATGTTCTAGACTATATGTATAGATTTGTTCTAATCATATAGGATGATATACTATCAGCCTGGATGATATGAATAAAAACCTTCTGATCATCCCAAATCATCCCTGTTGCAAATTCAGGTCCATGAACTATGTTTTGAAGATTGGCAAACACTCTTACTTGACTTGGACTGTCTTTTACTACTGACTTTTCAGGACCCAAAGATCGGACGAAAATCAGAACCAGCTCAAGATGGGGTAGATTAGGGTTGAGTCAGTCTGTAATTTTATTTTATTTCCTCTTGAGTCAATTGTAATCTTTTGTGTGACTAATGCAAAGTAACCCTACACACATACTAGAGAGACTTAGAATTTCTGTTTTTACTCAAATTGGCCAGGATGATATTTACATCATCCTGGACGATCTGGCTTAAAATAGAAAATCTAATCAAGGGTTCTTAATTAAGGCAGCCGTCATTAGCAAATCGTCCTGGATAATACATGTATCGGCCAGGACGATAGGATCAAAATAGAAAGAAATTGCCGCCATAAATAATTAAGGTATTCTCTATTTTTGGAAATCGGCCAGGACGATCTTGGATCGGCCTGGACGATATTCACAATTATGCCTTAATTAATCAGACAAATCAAGGAAGTAATTAAGGATGATTGATATGATCACATCGTCCTGGACGATCGCAGGATCGGCTAGGACGATCTAGTCAAAAAACTTTAGTTACTCCTGGACGATCTGGATCGGACAAGCTTACATTCAGAGCGATGCTCTAGATGATTTTCCTCTGATTTAAACTGATCAGCCGGGATGATCATTATATTGTCCTAGACGATCAAGCCAATTTTCATTCATCCAGTTAGCATTCAGGGCGATGCTCTGGCCGATCTCATGGAATTTGTACTGATCGGCCAGGACGATGTCCATATTGTTCTGGACGATATAGTCAGCAACTTGCAATTAATGAGCTCCTTTGAAGCTCTTCTATTTAAGAGCTCTTGATCAACATTTTTGAACATCATTGGCTGCTGTCTTAACCTGAGAAAACCTAAAGGAGAAAGAGAGAGAGGGAGAGAGAGAGAGAGGATATTGTGAGGGGGAGCTTGTGAGGGGATTCACAAGGGTTGCTCCAAGCATTGTTCCACTTCTTCTTCCCTAGAGTCTCTTATCCTTGGAAGGGTTGGGAGAGGTAAGTTCCAGCAAGCGATCGAGGTTCTCTGCCTGCTTTAGGAGGAAGCAAAATGAGGAAGGTTCTCTGCCTTGCCGGATGTGGCAAAAAGAGGTGTTTGTAAAGGCCTCGCCGCCTAGCTGTGGGGGCTAAAGGAGAGTCACGATTGTAGTGCAATACTCAGAGGGCGCCTCCGGGGAGTGAACGTAGGTTGAGTTGACCGAACCACTATAAACTCTTTTGTTCTTATTTTTACTGCTTCCGCATTTATTTCTTCCGTATGTTATTTCTTTGTAGCGATTTGGTTTGTATTTGTGCTTTGCCTAAATATTTTTTAAAATACCAATTCAACCCCCCCTCTTGGTTAGCCTTGGGCTAGTTCTATAGGGCTTAATATCCCTAACAAACTTTCAAGTGGTATCAGAGCGGGATTCATAAAAATTAAGTTTGAAAACATTTTGAATTTAGATCCATAGCTAACTTTGGAAATCCTAATACACCGGAGGGGTATTTTATTACCCGACCACCCTTGTTTGATAATATCCCATTTGATTTTTGGAAAACTTGCATGTCTACGTTTTTACAATCTACTGATTATCGCATGTGGATGCTTGTAACGGATGGTTACACACCTCCAACTGGTAAACTTAATAACATTACTGTTCCACTTCCTTTAGATGATAGGGATCTGGCTCAATTGAATGCAAAATGTCTTAACTGTTTTTTTTGTGCTTTAAAATCAGAAAACTACATGCGTGTTTCCACTTGCAAAACTGGTAAAGAAATTTGGGAAAAATTGTGTATCACTTATGAAGGCACTAATGAAGTTAAACAATCACGGTTGAATATTCTCTTACATGACTATGAACTTTTTCGTATGAAACCTCATGAATCTATTTCTTACATGTATACTAGGTTTACACAGATAGTCACTTCACTGCGTACATTAGGAAGAGAACTTTCAAACTATGAAAAAGTGAACAAGATTTTGAGATGTTTGCCTTCGTCATATGATGCTAAAATCACTGCAATCACTGAATCTAAGGATTTAAACACTTATTCTATTGATAACTTACTTGGCTCACTCATTGCTTACGAGCAAGGGGTGAATCAAAGAAATCTTGATGCAGGTGAGAAGAAAAAAGAGAAAACGGTGGCACTGAAGGCGCACAGATCAGACTCAGAATCTTCCGGGTCTGAAAGCGATGACTTTGCCTTAATCACATGGCAATTCAAAAGCTTTCCTAGGAAGAAACACAAGCACCATTGGAGAAAAGGTAAGAATTATAAACATTCTAAAGGATCTTCTGATGTGGTTTGTTATGAATGTAGGAAACCCGGACATGTGAAAGATGATTGTCCTTCACTTAAGAAGCACTCAAGCAAGGAAAAGAGTGAGGAGAAATCCAACTTTAGAAAGGACAAAAGGAGACTACAAAAGGCATTTTGGGGGGATTCTGCATCAGATTCATCGGAGATGGAACCAGAAGATGAAACAACCAACTTGTGCTTAATGGCAGATGATAATATGGATCAAGAAGAGGTATGTGAACTTTCCTACGATCAACTCCTTGAAGTTTCTGAAAAGATTCATGCATCATATAGGAAACTAAAGAAAACACATGCTAGCTTGAAATTAGAATTCTTGAATTTACAAAAAGAGCATGAAATTTGATTAAAGATCATCAAACAATTGATTCAAATCATATGACTTTACTTGATGAATTTGATTAGTTAAATAAAAATATTTGTGAATTAGTTGAAAAGCATGATGCATTAAAAGTTTCACACACATCACTTGAATCTGATTTTAAGAAGTCTAAAGAGATGGAGAAAAAATTGAGGATTGAAAATGAGGTCTTAAAGAGCACTGATTTGAAGATTCAAAATGAATTAGAAACTTGTAAGAAAACTAGGATGACACCTACTTTTGATCAATTGCCAAAATCTAGGAAGAGGCATTATAACTCAAACCACTTAAGAAATCCCTTTCCTGGAATTAGATGTTTTTCATGTGGCATGCTAGGACACATCTCACACACTTGCACAGTTCACCATAGTACACATTGGGTGTGGAGACCAAAGGTGCATGATCCGCAGCATACCACACATGCATTGCATTCTACTTTTCATAAGGTGGGACCCAAACCTGTTTGGGTTCCTATGTCTTGTTGAGTCCAGTAATTAGGTTGTTAAGCCTAAGTAAGTGTCCCAAGGCTACCAAGAGGGGGGTGAATTGGTAGTTTTTAAAATTTTAAACCCTCTTAATAATAAAGTTGAACCGAAATGAAATTTTCTTTTAAAGTTAGTAGAAAAATGTTTTTCAACCACAGAGTTGTTAAAACTGAAATTTAAAGTGCAGAAACGTAAAAGCTATAAAGTAAATGACACCAGATTTATAGTGGTTCGGTCTATAACCAGACCTACATCCACTCCTCAGAGGCACCCTCTGAGTATTGCACTAATACCACAAAGTGACTCTCCTTTAGCACCCACAGCAAGGCGGAGAAGCCTGTACAAAACACTCTTTTCACCACTACCCGGTGCGGCAGAGAACCGTCGTCCTTTCACACTCTCCTAGTGTGGGCAGAGAACCCTACGGCTGTTTACACTCTCCAAGTGTAGGCAGAGAACCTTCTTCCTTTCACACTCTCCTAGTGTGGGCAGAGAACCCTCGTCTATTCACACTCTCCAAGTGTCGGCAGAGAACCCTCGTCTGTTCACACTCTCCAAGTGTCGGCAGAGAACCGGACCTTCTTGAATGATCTTCTCACAAGAATCTAGAAGGAAGAAAGAAAAAGAGTGAAGAAATCCAATTCCACAAGTAGAGACTCTTACCTTAGCAATCCAAGTGAAGCCTTCTCGCTCCAGTGGTAGGAATCCTCCTTTGAATGCTCTCTTCCACTCTCTTCTTGGCTATTCTCTCAAGAGGCACGAAGATCAAATGACAAAAAGATTGGGTGGCAGTCTAATTTGGACTATTTATATAAAAGACAAGTGAAACCGCCCAAAAACTGCAAATTTTCAATTCTGTACGCAGTGGATCGTCCTGTACGATTCTGGATCGTCCTGGACGATTTTACTTAAACGATCTGAAACGACCCAATTTGTATATGTGTACGAACTGACTTCGTACAGCTGATCGTCCTGTACGAACTTGGTTCGTCCAGTACGAACGGTTATTACAAGGTCGGTTCTAGAAACTGCTGAAAACTGTTCTAAGTCGGTTTATCGTTTGAACGAAAATGTGATCGTCTGGACGAAAATTTTCCAGAGAGCCGATCGTCCTGGACGATTATTTATTTCGTCTGGACGAAAATTTTCCAGAGAACCAATCGCCGCGGACGATAATTTGTTTTCGTCTGGACGAAAAAATTTCCAGAGAGCTGATCGTCCTGTACGATATTTATTTTCGTCTGGACGAAAATTTTCCAGAGGACTCGTCGCCTCGTACGATGGTAAAATTCGTCTGGACGAAAATTTTACAGAGAACCCATCGCCTGGTACGATAATAAATTTCGTCCTGGACGAATAGGACTTAGAAAATTTTTCAAAGCAAGTTCCTATTCGTTCCAAGTGCTCTATAGGAGATAACTGACAGATCGTCCAGTACGATAAATATCGTCCTGTACGATCAGTATAGAATTTCAAGATCTCCTTATTTGTGTGTGTGAGATTTTATTCACTCAATTACAATCACTCCCTTTCAAAATTAATTCAAAGAAAAGACAAACATCAATTAAACAAAATATCTCATATTGAATTTGAATTGAACTTTTCGTAGTCTGGAGTCTGATTTTCCTGAAATGTTAGTACACACAAGAGCAAGTGCAAATCTTCTGAAATTGTTAGGAGATAACTATACATTTGAATAATAATGTTTGGAATCATCAAAACTACATAAGTTGCATAAATATAACTCATTCAAATAGCAACTATTCAAACAATCTCCCCCTTTTTGATGATGGCAAAACAATTATTATTAGTATGGTTTCAAGTTAAAACACATCTTTTATCTCCTAAACTCCCCCTGAATTTATGAGTACATTAAAATAAGGAGGCATTAAAGAACAATATTTAACGAACAAAATTTTTGTTTTTTCAAAAATTTTAACACAAACTACACAAACTTGCAAACAGAACAACTAAAAAGAGAAAACACAAACATACACAAACTAACACAAACATACACAAACTAATAATTTCTCCCCCTTTTTGACAGCAACAAAAAGTGAAGAAGAAAAAGACAAGAAATGTAAATAATTATATGAAATTCATTGTTAAAATTTAATCTAAATGGTGATTGACATAGGGTATGCAATTTTAAACTAAAGATATTAGATCAATCATAGAAATTCATAAAATTTATGAAATGATATAACATTGTAAGTAAGAAGAATTTTTCAAAGACATGATTCAATTTAGACATTTTGATTATTGAAAATCATTACAAGTCAGATGTAAAAAAAATTCTATATTTCAAAGTTCAAGAGAATATGAATGAACATTAGATCAACTTGAATTAAGAGATTGAACGAATTTGGAAAGAAGAGAATTACCTCATGTGGTGCTTTGCACATCTTTTCAAAGTTTTGTAGCACATTTTTGTGCATTTTTCTTTGGTTGGGCTTATTTTGTGCCTCTTTTCCATTTTACAAATTTTTGTGTATCCCTTTTGATTTTTGTACATTTGTACACTGTTCAAGAGTAATTTGACCAATTCTTTCCAAAATCTATAATCTAAAATTTCAAATTTTTCTAGGTGCATAAATATCATTTGAGCATAGAAATACAAACTAAGAAAACATCAAAATTGTAATAACAATATTAACTTTTATGTAGTCTAAATGAATAGACATGAATTTAAAAGTTCTAAGTACAACAAGTTATAAACAAATTATAAATTTAGAAAGTCTAGATTTTCTAATATAGATAATCTCAAATTACAATCGAATTTAAGCACTATGTAGATTAAAAAATACTAATGAAATTCATAAATATTAGCCACATTTCAAAACAAATCTAACAAAAACAAACTTTCATTGAAAAGAAAAGATTACATAAACATTGAACTTAAAAACATAAAAACAATCACAATAACACATATAAGATAAAAACAAAACAACAAAACAAAAAATACAACAGACACACAACAACAAACAACAAAAACAAAATTTTTACTGTTCTGGAGGAGGAGGAGGTATGCCGTCAAAGAGGTTGAAGTAGGAGGCCATCAACATTACATTGGTATTAATTTCATGAACTTCATCTTTAATGTTACCAATGTCATGTTGCTGCTGAGTAAGTTGAGCATCAAATTGATCAAACCTTTGATCAATGTGAGTCTCTAGTCTATCAAATCTCTCAATCAGATTCTGGTAATCTGATTGAGAAGCAGAAGCTTGCACTCCTTCTTCTTCTTCTTCTTCTGAAGCACTGTCATGTGCTTCCCCTTTTTCTTTTTCTTCCTTGAAGAGCAGTCTGAATGATGTGTTGTTATAGTAAACTGGCTCTTCATATTCCTCATCAGGATGCACTATATTGTACTTCTTCTCCAAAATATAAGTAATTAAGTGCCCTAATGAAATGTTCTTCTTCCTCTTCTGATCAGCATGTCCTATTTCTGAAAGCCCATAGATATGATCTATGATGAGTTGGGCTTCATCAATAGGATGTCTTGACATGATTAAAAAAGTTAGACAAGAAAGGAGAGGAGTAATGTTAATCCTATCACCAGCTTTAGGAATAATTGAGGATCTAAGGATGTGCTGGATGATTCGGGCATCTTGGGTCATACCTGAGACTCTAGCAACATGATTGTCAATCGCATTTTTTCTAATTACCCTATTGATTTCAAACCATTTGAAGGAGGTTTCTGACATTAGGGTGTGGGCTCTATATCCCTCACTTCTTAACTTTAAAAATGTACCAAGATCGTGCTTGGTGATCTCAACTTTTTTCTTAAAAACAAAAGAACTAATGATAGAGTGGTCAGAATTGAAACTCATGTTGGCTAGAAAGTAATGGTAGGTTTGTTTATTGTAGAAGTGGACGAGAGAAAGAATGAACTGAAATTGGGTTGAGGCGAAGAGGTGCATTACCCGAAATTTCAACTCTGTTGGGATAAGAATGCGAGACGGAGTGATTTTTGCGGAGGCAAAACGAGGAAAAGATTCCTCATTTGCCTTGGAAAGAAAGTTGTCTGGGGCATTCCTGTTTGGTTTTTTCACCAAAACCTTTTGTCTTTTGCTAGAGGAGGCCATTGTTGATTTGATGTTAAAAGGGATTGAAAAAGAAATTTGAAAGTGTGATTGTCAAGTTTGAAAAGCCTTCATATTTAAAGGAAAACGATACTTTCGTCCTGGACGAAAATATTCGTCCTGGACGAAACATAATAGTTCGTCTGGACGAAGAAAGTTCGTACAGACGATCCAATTCGTCCAAAATGTAACGACTTTTCGTATTCAACACAATTTACGATGCGTCCCTTCGTACAGGCTTTTTGACTTGACCAATCGTACAGACGAAAAAATTTCGTACAGACGATCGAAAAGTATTTCGTTTTAATGACTCTTGAAAACCGTCCCCTACAATGAATCGACACATGTTCGTCTGGACGAACTAAAATTTCGTACAGACGAAGTTCGTATTAAAAACTGTCTTATCCACTCAACCGCTGCATTCAATCGTTCCGACGTTTGAGAGAAAAAAAATTCGTCCTGGACGATCACAGATCGTACAGACGATCCAATAAAAAACTGCTCTAAAACGGTTTAAATTTTCGCAAACTGTTCCTTTACACATCGTCCCGTACGAAAATAAATCGTCCTGGACGATTTCCTCCAAAAAATTTAAATTTTTAAATTAACAAAATCAACAAAAACAATCAGAAACACAGAAAACATAAAACAAAATCATAAATCCAAAAACAATTCATTAAAAACACAAAATTCACAAAATTTCAAAAACAAAACATAACAAGTATCAATGTTGCAAAGACATTTTAGTTAAGCATTCAAATCAATAACACCAAGCCTTGTTCTTAAAGTACTGAAGGTATCAAAGGCTAAAGGTTTTGTAAAAATGTCTGCAAGTTGATTTTCAGTTGAAACATGTATGAGTTCAATTTCTCCTTTGGATACGTGATCCCTTATGAAATGATGCCTTATATCGATGTGTTTGGTTCTAGAATGTTGAATAGGATTTTTTGAAATACAAATAGCACTAGTATTGTCACAATAAATTGGAATAGTGCCTATAGTTAATCCTAAGTCAATCAACTGTTGTTTTAACCAAAGTACTTGTGCCACACAACTTCCTAATGCAATGTATTCTGCTTCTGCAGTAGATAGTGCCACTGAATTTTGTTTTCTACTAGACCATGAAACTAATGAATTTCCAATGAATTGACATGTTCCAGAAGTGCTTTTCCTATCCACTCTACAGCCTGCAAAGTCAGAATCTGAGTAACCAATAATTTCAAATGAAGAGCTAAACTTAGGATACCAAATTCCTAAGTTTTGAGTTCCTAGTAGATATCTTAAAATCCTTTTTACTGCTGTCAAATGTGATTCTTTTGGATCTGATTGAAATCTAGCACATAGGCAAACACTAAACATAATATCTGGTCGGCTAGCAGTCAAGTAAAGTAAAGATCCAATTATCCCTCTAAATTTCTTTTGATCAACAGATTTTCCCTTAAGGTCCTTATCCAACTGAACTGAAGAACTCATTGGTGTACTAACAGGTTTAGCATTGTCCATTTCATATTTTTTGAGGATGTCCTTAATATATTTGTTTTGACTAAGAAAAGTACCTTCCTCAAGTTGCTTAATGCTAAATCCTAGAAAGTAATTTAAATCTCCCATTAGACTCATTTCGAATTCATTACTCATTGTTTTAGAAAAATCATCACAAAGATGTTTATTTGAAGATCCAAAGATGATGTCATCCACATAAATTTGAACAATAAGTATATCCTTTCCAATTTTTCTTAAAAAGAGAGTTGTATCCACACTTCCTTTTTCAAAAGATCTTTCAAGTAGGAAGGTGCTTAACCTCTCATACCAAGCCCTAGGTGCCTGTTTCAATCCATATAATGCCTTTTTTAATTTGAAAACATGATTTGGAAATTTAGAATTTTCAAAACCTGGAGGTTGTTCTACAAAAACATCTTCTTCAATTACTCCATTTAAAAAGGCACTTTTAACATCCATTTGAAACAATTTAAAACCTTTAAAACAGGCAAAGGCTAGTAAAACCCTAATTGCTTCAAGTCTAGCTACAGGGGCAAAAGTTTCCTCAAAATCAATTCCTTCAATTTGATTATACCCCTTAGCTACTAATCTAGCCTTATTTCTAATAACTACTCCTGAGTCATTCATTTTATTTTTGAACACCCACTTGGTTCCAACTACACTTTGATCTTTTGGCCTTGTAGTTAGTTCCCAAACTTTATTTCTTACAAATTGATTTAACTCTTCTTGCATGGCCAATATCCAAAATTCATCTGAAAGTGCTTGATCAATGTTAGTGGGTTCAATAGTTGAAATAAAAGCTGAATGATTGACTTCCTTGTTTAATCCACGCCTAGTTCTAACACCCTCACTTGGTTCACCTATAATTAATTCTTTTGGGTGATTTTTAGAGAATCTCAAATCTCTAGGCAAAGGGTCTTCTCTTTCTATAATTTCTTCCACATTTTCTTCCAAATTTAATCTATCAATCTTTTGGGAGTTTTCTTCAATTTCTTCTTCAACAACTTTTGGCTCTTCTATGTTTCCATTTTCATCAAAAACAACATGTGTGGTTTCTTCAATGACTAAAGTTCTTTTGTTGAATACTCTATAAGATTTTCCAACACTTGAATATCCAACAAAAATTCCTTCATCTGATTTTGGATCAAATTTTCCTAAGGCAGATTTTCCATTATTATGTATGAACACCTTGCAACCAAATACATGTAAATGAGACAAATTTGGTGTTCTACCTTTTACCAATTCATAGGGTGTTTTATTCAAATTTGATCTCACATTTACCCTATTCAGAACATAGCATGCAGTGCTAACCGCCTCAGCCCAAAAATATCTAGGAAGAGAGTATTCTGCTAACATTGCTCGGGCGGCTTCTATTAATGTTCTGTTCTTTCTTTCAACTACTCCATTTTGTTGAGGAGTTCTAGGTGCAGAAAAATTGTGATCAATCCCCTTTTCTTTACAGAAATCTTCAAATCTTTCATTTTCAAATTCTCCTCCATGATCACTTTGTATAGAAATTATTTCACATCCTAGTTTTCTTTGTATCCAAGTTGAAAAATTTCTGAATTCCTCAAATGATTCACTCTTTTGAAAAAGAAATTTAACCCAGGTGAATCTTGAAAAATCATCTACTATTACAAATCCATATACCTTTCCTCCTAGACTAACCGTGCTTACAGGTCCAAAAAGATCCATGTGAAGAATTTCTAAAGGTTTACTGGTCCTAAGATCTTTATTGGACTTAAAAGAGGACTTCACTTGTTTTCCTAATTGACATGCATCACATAAGTGGTCCTTAGTAAAGTCTAGTTTAGGTATTCCTCTAACCAAATTCTTTTGGGTAATTCTTCTAAGATTTTTCATACTAGAATGACAAAGTCTCCTATGCCAAAGCCATGATTCATCAGAAACAGTTTTCAAACAAAAAGCAGTAGGAGATTGAATACAATTTAAATCTAGCATGTAGACATTGTTCACCCTTTTTCCATTTAAAACAATTTTCCCATTTAGGCTAATTATGCAGCTAGTAGGTAAAAATTTTACATTATAGCCCTTATCACATAGCTGACTTATGCTAAGCAAATTATGTTTTAAGCCTTCAACTAATAAAACATTATCTATGAAAAAGTTTTTCAGATTTCCAATCATACCTGATCCAACCACCTTCTTTGTGGTATTATCTCCAAGTGTAACCTTGCCTCCACTCCTGGCTTCCAGCGTTATGAATTGAGCAGTATCTCCAGTCATGTGCTTAGAACATCCGCTGTCCAGGTACCATATACTCTCACGAGGTCTTGTGTGAGAGTATACCTGCAAAATTCTCAAATGTTAGACCTGGGAACCCAAACTAGTTTGGGTTCACCTTTATGAAATTTATAATCAGATGCATGTGTGATATGTCTAGGTTTATGCATCTTAGTTCTCCACACCAAATTAGGTTTCATCTTTAAAGTGCAGGTGTGAGATATATGTCCCAAAAATCCACAATTGTTACATTTAACATTAGGAAAAATATTCCTATGTTTTCTTTCATATGATTGTCTTCTAAGGGATTTCATGAATTTAGGATAATATTTAGGATTTGTAAAATCTTCAAGTTTAGGGGGGTTCCTATTATCCTCGAGAGCTCTTATAGTAAGTTTGTAAAATGAATTCATATCCTCCAAGATTCGATTTGTATAATTGATTCTATATGTCTTGTGCTCAGATTCATCCTTAAATTTCTTAAATTCTTTTTCAAGTTCAGCATAGGATGATTTTAAATTTTCGAAATTTTTATTCAAGTCATCATATTCATCAAGTAGTTTCATGTGGTTGCTATCAATTAAAGCATGATCTTTTCTAAGGATTTCGTGTTCCTTATTAAGCTCTTCCAATTCTAAAACTAAACTAGAATGCATCTTTTTAGTTTTCCTATATGCATCATGCATGTGTTCAGAAACTTCAAACAGTTCATCATAGGTTAAATCACATACCTCTTCTTGATCTGATTGTTCAGCTTTATCTGCCATCAAGCAAAGGTTGGTGACTTCTTCTTCGTTTTCAGTCTCAGATGAGTCTGAAGCTGAGTCCGCCCAAAAAGCCTTTTGAAACTTCTTCTTGCCCCTTTTTACCATTGGTTTCTCCTCTACCTTCTCCTTGCTAGGAGTGGCTTTAAGTTTTGGACAATCAGTTTTTATATGACCTGGTTTCCTGCATTCATAACAAATCACTTCATTAGAAACCCTGCCATTTTTGTTATACTTACCTCTATTCCATTGCTGGCGTCTCTTCTGCTTCCTCTTTAAAAAGCTTCTGAATTGTCTAGTCATCAGTGCTATATCGTCTTCATCCTCAGGTTGTGAGTGTTCACTTTCTGACTCTTCCACATTTAATGCAAGATTCTTGTCCTTTCTTGGTTCACCTGCATCAATCTTTCTTTGACTTACTCCTTGCTCGTAAGCAATGAGTGAACCAAGAAGATTGTCAATAGAATAAATGTTCAGATCTTTTGACTCTGTAATTGCAGTAATTTTAGCATCGTATGCAGTAGGTAAACAACGAAGAATCTTATTAACCATTTCAGCATTAGTTAATTCCCTACCAAGTGCATGCAAAGAGGTTACAATTTGAGTGAATCTTGTGTACATGTCAGATATAGATTCATTAGGTTTCATGCGAAATAACTCGTAGTCATGTAACAAGATATTGAGTCTTGATTGCTTAACCTCATTTGTCCCTTCATAAGTAATACAAAGTCTATCCCATATGTCTTTTCCGCTTTTACAAGTGGAAACTCGCATGTAGTCTTCAGATTTTAAAGCACAAAAGAAACTATTTAAACATTTCGCATTTAATTGTGCTAAGTCACGTTCTTCTATAGTCCAATCTGCATAGGGTGTATCTACCCTAATTCCATCAACTAATCTAGTTGGTTTTGTGTAACCTTCCTGGACTAGCATCCACATGCGATAATCAAGTGACTGTAAGAAAGTAGACATGCGTGTTTTCCAAAAATCAAAAGGAATATTATCAAACAGTGGAGGTCTAGTGATAGAGTAACCCTCAGGTGTGTTTCGGTTTCCAAATGTAGCCATCTACGTTAATCAAAAAGTAGTTCAAACTTATGATTTTGAAACTCTGCTCTGATACCACTTGTTGAGTCCAGTAATTAGGTTGTTAAGCCTAAGTAAGTGTCCCAAGGCTACCAAGAGGGGGGTGAATTGGTAGTTTTTAAAATTTTAAACCCTCTTAATAATAAAGTTGAACCGAAATGAAATTTTCTTTTAAAGTTAGTAGAAAAATGTTTTTCAACCACAGAGTTGTTAAAACTGAAATTTAAAGTGCGGAAACGTAAAAGCTATAAAGTAAATGACACCAGATTTATAGTGGTTCGGTCTATAACCAGACCTACATCCACTCCTCAGAGGCACCCTCTGAGTATTGCACTAATACCACAAAGTGACTCTCCTTTAGCACCCACAGCAAGGCGGAGAAGCCTGTACAAAACACTCTTTTCACCACTACCCGGTGCGGCAGAGAACCGTCGTCCTTTCACACTCTCCTAGTGTGGGCAGAGAACCCTACGGCTGTTTACACTCTCCAAGTGTAGGCAGAGAACCTTCTTCCTTTCACACTCTCCTAGTGTGGGCAGAGAACCCTCGTCTATTCACACTCTCCAAGTGTCGGCAGAGAACCCTCGTCTGTTCACACTCTCCAAGTGTCGGCAGAGAACCGGACCTTCTTGAATGATCTTCTCACAAGAATCTAGAAGGAAGAAAGAAAAAGAGTGAAGAAATCCAATTCCACAAGTAGAGACTCTTACCTTAGCAATCCAAGTGAAGCCTTCTCGCTCCAGTGGTAGGAATCCTCCTTTGAATGCTCTCTTCCACTCTCTTCTTGGCTATTCTCTCAAGAGGCACGAAGATCAAATGACAAAAAGATTGGGTGGCAGTCTAATTTGGACTATTTATATAAAAGACAAGTGAAACCGCCCAAAAACTGCAAATTTTCAATTCTGTACGCAGTGGATCGTCCTGTACGATTCTGGATCGTCCTGGACGATTTTACTTAAACGATCTGAAACGACCCAATTTGTATATGTGTACGAACTGACTTCGTACAGCTGATCGTCCTGTACGAACTTGGTTCGTCCAGTACGAACGGTTATTACAAGGTCGGTTCTAGAAACTGCTGAAAACTGTTCTAAGTCGGTTTATCGTTTGAACGAAAATGTGATCGTCTGGACGAAAATTTTCCAGAGAGCCGATCGTCCTGGACGATTATTTATTTCGTCTGGACAAAAATTTTCCAGAGAACCAATCGCCGCGGACGATAATTTGTTTTCGTCTGGACGAAAAAATTTCCAGAGAGCTGATCGTCCTGTACGATATTTATTTTCGTCTGGACGAAAATTTTCCAGAGGACTCGTCGCCTCGTACGATGGTAAAATTTGTCTGGACGAAAATTTTACAGAGAACCCATCGCCTGGTACGATAATAAATTTCGTCCTGGACGAATAGGACTTAGAAAATTTTTCAAAGCAAGTTCCTATTCGTTCCAAGTGCTCTATAGGAGATAACTGACAGATCGTCCAGTACGATAAATATCGTCCTGTACGATCAGTATAGAATTTCAAGATCTCCTTATTTGTGTGTGTGAGATTTTATTCACTCAATTACAATCACTCCCTTTCAAAATTAATTCAAAGAAAAGACAAACATCAATTAAACAAAATATCTCATATTGAATTTGAATTGAACTTTTCGTAGTCTGGAATCTGATTTTCCTGAAATGTTAGTACACACAAGAGCAAGTGCAAATCTTCTGAAATTGTTAGGAGATAACTATACATTTGAACAATAATGTTTGGAATCATCAAAACTACATAAGTTGCATAAATATAACTCATTCAAATAGCAACTATTCAAACATGTCTAACATTTGATAATCTTGTAGGCGGGCTCTCACAAAAGGCCTCGTGAGAGTATGTGGTACCTGGACAACGGATGCTCTCAACATATGACTGGTGATGCCAATCAGTTTGTTGTACTAGAGTCCAAGACTGGAGGCAAGGTTACTCTTGGAGACAACACCACTAGGAAGGTGATAGGCTCAGGTATAATTGGTAATTCTTAGAACCTTATGATTAAAAATGTTTTGCTTGTAGATGGATTGAAGCACAACTTGCTCAGCATCAGTCAACTCTGTGATAAAGGCTTCATCGTGCAATTCTTTGCAAATTCATGCGTTGTAAGTTTAAGTAATAATACTATTTTGCAGGGAAAGAGGATCAACAACGTCTACATGCTTGATTTAAATAACATTGAATGTGCTGCTTCTTTTTGCTTAAAAATAGTGATTGATGATTCATGGTTGTGGCACCGGAGACTTTGTCATGCAAGTATGAAAACCTTTAGGAAAGTGACCCAAAAAGACCTAGTTAGAGGTGTCCCCAAACTCAAGTTTTCAAAAGACCACCTTTGTTATGCCTGTCAACTAGGAAAGCAAGTCCACTCCACCTTTCACTCCATTAAGGACATTAGCACCTCTAGACCTTTAGAAGTCCTTCACATGGATTTGTTTGGACCCATTAGCACAGCCAGCTTGGGAGGGAAAGTCTATGGGTTTGTGATTGTTAATGACTACTCAAGGTTCACTTGGACTAGATTTCTTATCCATAAAAATGAGTCTTTTGAGGAATTTAAAATATTTTCTACTTGGATTCAAAAAAAGCTAGGTTGTGAGATATTGACCATCCATAGTGATCATGGGGGAGAGTTTGAGAATTAAAGATTTGGTGATTTTTATGAGGACAAGGGGATTAGCCACAACTTCTCAGCTCCTAGGACCCCTCAACACAATGGGGTAGCTGAAAGGAAGAACCGGACCTTGGTGGAAGCCGCTAGAGCCTTGCTAGCTGAGAATTCACTTCCAAAATACTTTTGGGCTGAAGTAGTTAACACAGCTTGTTATGTGGTGAATAGGGTGAATGCTAGAGCCAAATTAGAAAAGACACCCTATGAGATCCTTAAGGGTAGGACACCCAATCATTCCACCTTCATGTCTTTGGTTGTAAGGTTTTTATTCACAATAATGGGAAGTCTCACTTGGGAAAATTTGATCCTAAATCTGATGAAGGAGTATTCTTGGGATATTCTAGTATTGGGAAGTCTTTTAGGGTGTTTAACAAGAGAACTTTGATGGTGGAAGAGGGAACCCGTGTAGTATTTGACGAGTATGATCCTAGGAAATCTGGAGTTGAAGATGATGATGATGTTGGAGAGATTACAAGTGGAGTAGAAAATTTAGGGAAGGGGGTAGAACACAAAAATAATGAAGGAGTAGAAGAAGTCACCCAAGGAGTAGAAAATATTGATTTGGATGAAAGGGTTGGACCTTCTCACACTTTGCCTAGAGATTGGAGATACTCTACAAGTCACCCCAAGGATTTGATCTTAGGAGACCCTTCTAGTGGAGTTAAGACTAGACATGGACTTAAGAAGGAGGTGAACCACTCTGCCTTTATCTTAATGACTGAACCCACCACCATTAACCAAGCCCTTACTGATGAGTTTTGGATTTTAGCAATGCAAGAAGAATTGAATCAATTTGTTAGGAATGATGTTTGAGAGCTTGTAGAAAGACCTAAGGAATAAAGTGTAGTTGGGACAAAGTGGGTCTTTAAGAAAAGGGTGAATGATTCAGGAGTGGTGGTTAGGAATAAAGCAAGATTGGTGGATAAGGGGTATAACCAAATAGAAGGGATAAACTTTGAGGAGACTTTTGCCCCTGTAGCCAGATTGGAAGCCATTAGAGTGCTATTAGCCTTTGCTTGTTATAAAGGATTTAAGCTTTTTCAAATGGATGTCAAGAGTGCCTTTTTAAATGGGGAAATAAAAGAAGATGTGTTTGTAGAACAACCCCCAGGTTTTGAGAGTTCCCAATTTCCAAATCATGTTTTTAAATTAAAAAAAGGCTTTGTATGGGTTAAAGAAGGCACCAAGAGCTTGGTATGAGAGGCTTAGCACATTCTTACTAGAGAGGGAGTTTGTCAAGGGGAGCGTAGACACCACCCTTTTTCTTAGAAGAGTTGGAGATGATTTACTCATTATTTAGATTTATGTGGATGATATACTCTTTGGATCTTCTAATAAGAAATTGTGTGATGTGTTTTATAAAACAATGAGTAGAGAGTTTGAGATGAGTTTGATGGGAGAGTTGTCCTACTTTTTAGGATTTAGCATAAAACAATTGGAGGATGGAACCTTTTTAAATCAAACAAAATACATAAAGGACATTTTGAAGAAGTATGAGATGGACAAAGTTAAGCCAATTAACACTCCCATGACTTATAGTGCTCCATTTGATAAGGACCCAAGTGGTAAGTCTGTTGATCAGAAGAGGTATAGAGGTATGATTGGATCTATACTTTACTTGATTACGAGCCGACCTGATATCATGTTTAGTGTTTGCTTTTGTGCTAGATTTGAAGCTGACCCTAAGGAGTCCCACTTGACTGCAGTTAAGAGAATTTTTAGATACCTTTTGGGGACCCAAGGCTTAGGGATTTGGTACCCTAGACATAGCACTTCTTTTGAGATTATTGGATTTTCTGACTCTGATTTTGCAGGATGCAAGGTGGATAGAAAAAGCACTTCAGAAACTTGTCATATCATAGGACAGTCTCTGGTCTCATGGTCTAGTAGGAAACAAAACTCTGTTACACTTTCCATTGCTGAAGCTGAGTACATTGCTCTTGGAAGTTGTGTGGCCCAAGTCCTTTGGTTGAAATAACATGTATTGGATTTAGGATTACCTGTAGGAACCATCTCAATCTTTTGTGACAACACTAGTGCCATATGCATCTCTAAAAATCCTATCCAACATTCCAGGACTAAGCACATTGACATTAGGCATCACTTCATTAGAGATCATGTGACTAAGGGAGACATTGAATTACACCATATGACAACTGAAAATCAACTGGCTGACATCTTTACTAAACCACTGGCCTTCGACACTTTCAGTTCTTTAAGGACCAGATTGGGTGTGATTGACATAAATGCATAAAACTTGATCTTTAATTTGCTTTCTTTTGTTTTCTTTTTCTGTTAACTTGTTTTCTTTCGTTTGCTCTTTGTTTTTTCTTTTTCCTTTTGCTTTGCTCTTAGTTTTTTTGGTGTGTTTTACTTTCTTTTGTGTGCTTTTTAAAGTTTAGTTTTCAAAATCATCACTGAAATGATATCATATGCCTTGTTATTGCTTTTGAAAATTTGTAGTCAATGTTTTTTCATCTCTTAATCTCTTAGATGGTAAAAATATTTTGTGATTGTGTCTCTTTCTCTAACCTATTTTAGTGGCATAGTTTTTTTTTCTAATAAAAAATCTATTTCAAATTAAAGATTGTGTATGAAATTAAGATCTTTTCTTAAGTTTGCTTAAGCAAATCTATCTTGTATTTATAATGTTTAAAGTTTTTTTGACACATCAAGATCCCTCGTTACTCTTGTCTTTGATTATTGATTCTGTTTGTGATAATTCTTCCTTATGTTAGAGAGAGAGCCCCTATTCTCTAATATCTAGAAGATATACTCACAACTAAGCACTTTTTAAGAGTTGTAAAAGAGAATGGAGGTTGCAATAAAAAAAAATTGGCCAATGATGCCAACAGAAGATTCGCAATGACGCCAAATTGAAAAATTATATATCAAAAAGCAAAAGATGTGCACAAGCACCAATCAATTGACAAGAGGCATAAAATGAGCCCACTAAAAAGCAAGCTCCTCTCTCTTTTCAAATCCTTTAAAAACTTAGAAGTT
Organism: Dendrobium nobile; assembly: GCA_022539455.1. Taxonomy (NCBI): domain Eukaryota; kingdom Viridiplantae; phylum Streptophyta; class Magnoliopsida; order Asparagales; family Orchidaceae; genus Dendrobium; species Dendrobium nobile. The sequence goes on along the minus strand of CM039719.1, from coordinate 50,027,964 downwards.
TTCATGTATCAAAGGCTTGATTTTGATTGTTTTGAGATTGTGACAAATTTATTTTGATTCATTATTCTATAAGATATTTTTTCTTAAACCAAGTAATGAATTGATTCTTGTTCCTCATATCCAATTATTTTTTGAGTTAGGTCATTGATTTCAAAATACGATTCTACCCTAAGAGAAAGTCTGAGCTAAGGGTAATCATGATCGGATATTCTACCGTTCTTTGGATTATTGATGTTGATAACTTATTAACTCACAAGTTTTTAAAATCAGTCACATGGAATACTACATCATTTTCATGCCTTGGTAAAAAAAAAAAAAGTTGTTGTGGTTCTTGGTTCCCATCTTTTGAGATGTCAAAAGGGGGAGTAGTTTTAGGATGTGTCTTGCATCACACTGCTCTTTTTTTTTAATTTTTTTGTAGTGTTTTTCCATCATCAAAAAGGGGGAGATTGTTGCAAATTCAGGTCTATGAACTATGTTTTGATGATTGGCAAACACTCTTACTTGACTTGGACAATCTTTTACTACTGACTTTTTAGGACCCAAAGATCGGACGAAAATCAGAACCAGCTCAAGATGGGGTAGATTAGGGTTGACTCAGTCTGTAATTTTATTTTTTTTCCTCTTGAGTCAATTGTAATCTTTGGTGTGACTAATGTAAAGTAACCCTACACACACACACTTGAGAGACTTAGAATTTCTGTTTTTACTCAAACCGGCCAGGACGATATTTACATCGTCTTGGACGATCTAGCTTAAAACAGAAAATCTAATCAGGGGTTCTTAATTAAGGTAGCCATCATTAGCAAATTGGCCTGGACGATAGGATCAAAATATAAAGAAATTGCCGCCATAAACAATTAAGGTATTTTGTATTTTTGGAAATCGGCCAGGACGATCTTGGATCGGCCTGGACGATATTCACAATTATGCCTTAATTAATCAGACAAATCAAGGAAGTAATTAAGGATGATTGATACGATCACATCATCCTGGATGAACGCAGGATCGGCCAGGATGATCTAGTAAAAAAAACCTTAGTTACTACTGGACGATCTGGATCGGACAAGCTTACATTCAGGGCGATGCTTTGGACGATTTTCCTCTGATTTAAATTGATCGGTCGGGACAATCGTTATATCGTCCTAGATGATCAAGCTAATTCTCAATCGTCCAGTTAGCATTCAGGGCGATGCTCTGGTCGATCTCATGGAATTTGTACTGATCGGCCAGGACGATGTCCATATCCTCCTGGACGATATAGTCGGCAACTTGCAATTAATGAGCTCCTTTGAATCTCTTCTATTTAAGAGCTCTTGATTAACATTTTTGAACATCCTTGGCTGCTGTCTTGACCTGAGAAAACCTAAAGGAGAGAGAGAGAGGGAGAGAGAGAGAGAGGATCTTGTGAGGGGGAGCTTATGAGGGGATTCACAAGGGTTGCTCCAAGCATTATTCCACTTCTTCTTCCCTAGAGTCTCTTATCCTTGGAAGGGTTGGGAGAGGTAAGTTCCAGCAAGTGATCGAGGTTCTCTGCCTGCTTCAGGAGGAAGCAAAAGGAGGAAGATTCTCTGCCTTACCGGGTGTGGCAAAAAGAGGTGTTTGTAAAGGCTTCTCCGCCTAGTTGTGGGGGCTAAAGGAGAGTCACGATTGTAGTGCAATACTCGGAGGGTGCCTCTGTGGAGTGGACGTTGGTCGAGTTGACCGAACCACTATAAACCCTTATGTTCTTGTTTTTACTGCTTCCGCATTTATTTCTTCTGCATGTTATTTCTTTGTGGTGATTTGGTTTGTATTTGTGTTTTGCCTAAAGATTTTGTAAAATACCAATTCACCCCCCTCTTGGTTAGCCTTGGGCCAGTTCTATAGGGCTTAACATCCCTAACGAACTTTCAGTCCCGATTGATTGAACTCAATTTGCACTGATAATACAGGATGATATTTATTTCATCCTGAATGATAATGTTAGTTTTTTCCAATTAAGAGCTAGTTTGAAGCTCTTTTATTTAAGCTTTGTTAATGACTTTGAAAGTGTCTTTGGCAGCCATTGTAGCTTCATTCTTTTGGAGGAAACTAGAAGAGAGAACTTGAAAGGGAGAGAGGAAAGGGTGGAGTTTGAGAGAGGGAGAAGATCCTTGGAGGGGGTTTCAAGGGAGTGTGGAGGGGAGTCCACATGGTTGTTCTGGCGAGCTTGCAGCTTAGCACCATTGGATTCAAGGTTCTTCTTTAGGGAAGTTTTGGGAAGAAGAAGATTTCTTTGGTGTTAAAGGGTCTAGCTACTCCGCCCCGTCAGGGGAAGTGTAAGTGATTGTTTAAGGGCTTTTCTGCCTAGCTGTGGGGGCTAAAGGAGAGACACTATGGTTAGTGCAATTCTCAGAGGGTGCCTCTGAGGAGTAGATGTAGGTCAAGGTTTGACCGAACCACTATAAATCTGGTGTATTTTTTCTAATTTTTTTTCTGCATTTTATTTTCGCACTTCAATTTTTATGGTGAATCTTAGTTTTTGTTTTAAGATTGTGTTTTGATCAAAATATTTTTTTAAAATATTAATTCACCCCCTCTTGGTTAGCTTTGGGACTAGTTCAATAGGGCTTAATATCCCTGTTGAACTTTTTAGTGCCATCAGAGCACTTTCACTAAGGACTTAGGGTACTATAGCACACACTATGACCTCCAAATCTGACTATGATTGGTCTGAAATAAATAAAACTCTTAGAGGGGTTACTCAAGTTGGTCATTTGGCATGAGTGTATACTTTATATCAAAATGTAAGGGTCATCCAATATATCCTTAGAACTTCAATCATTCCTAAGGCTGGTAATCGCATAAATATTACTCCTCTTATATCTATTGTTACCTATCTAATCATGACTGGCCAACCAATTGATGAAGCCCAACTTATTATAGATTACATTTATAACTTTTCTGAAATCAGGTTTATTTTCCATAAGAGGAAGAAAAATATTGCTCTAAGATATCTAGTGCCTATATCTTAGAAAAGAAGTAAAACATTTTCCATTCTAATCCTCCCACTGAATTGCCAATCTACTTCACCGATGCTTCTTTTTGAGTACTTTTTGTAAACAATGATAATTCAAGTGAGGATAATGAGAAAGAAGGGAGAGCACTTGCACTTGCTCATGGACCTGACTTTCAGGAGATGGTCCAGTGCTTTGATCGGTTTGAGAGTCATTTTGATTAATATTTTGATCAAATTTAGGCTTACCTAAATCAGTAGGAAGCGCAGTACCAACAAGAAAAGGGTTAGATCTGAGGTCAGTTCAACTCAGTGAACACTAATGTAGCTATAATGAATAACTATTTCTCAGTCTTTAACTAGCCTCCTCCTTCAGACTAGGGCTCCTAAGAGTTCTAAATGTACTTTTTTGTGTTGTCTTTGCCAGTCCTCTCCATATGTAATGATTTCAGTATTAATTTCAGTGTTTTGTATACTGGTCATTATTTAGTTTTTATATTGATATTGTATTATTTTTATTTTGATAAAAATTGATATCAAAGAGCTTCAATGTATTTGATATTTAAATTGATATCAATACAAAATACCTTGTTATGATTTGTTGTTTTTATTAGTTATTTGAAATGTAAGTTTGCCTATATGATAATTTTATGTTATTCAATCTAAAAAGTGTTATAAATTAACCTGCAATAAAAAATTAATTTCAATATGAAATCTGATTTTTAAAAAAATTTAAGTTAACTTATAATTCAATCAAGTCAAGGATATCAATCTCATGTTCTTTTTAGGCAAATAAAATTTAAATATTTTTATTGCAATTTTGATATCTTATTATTTTTTAATTCTCTTTTTAATATAATTAACTTTGTAATTGGAAACATTTAATTCTTTAGATTATTGATTTTGGAAAGATCAATCATAAAAAAGGGGATATCAAAAACAAATGTATAATGAGTACAAAAATTGAAAGATGCGTAATGGTTCGCAAATTGAAAAGAGGCATAAATTAGTCCAAATACAAAAAGATACACAAAGTATGCCACAAATATTTTAAAAAATGCGCAATGTCGCCAATTGAATATGTTTTTCCTCTATCGTTTAATCTTCAAATTCAAATCGATCTAATGTTTAATTATATTTTGTATTGAAAATTGAACTTAACTAATCTTCATTTCATCTCTTTTGCAATAATTTTCCTTATCTAATTATCTAGAATACTTCATGACCTTGATCAATTTTTCTTATCTAAGTTATACTTGAATTTAAATGCTTTTGAATTTTTCATTTTCATCTAATGATAATTAACTTTTTATTGCAATTTTAATTCAATCTCTTTCAAAATTAATTACTAAGATTTCTCATATGACTTCTTTTATTTCAACCTTCCTTTTCCCTTTTTGTTGTTGTCAAAAGGGGGAGTTAATATTGTTTTTGCGTTTTTGTTTTTGTTTTTATTTTTTTTTTGTATTTGTGTTTTAGGGTTTATGTTGTATGTGTTGTGTTGAATTTTTTTTTGGTTTTCTATTTAAAAAAAAATTTATTTTTCATGGAATTTCCCTATGTTCACATACTTATTCTTTAGGGGGAGCTAAGGAGAAATTTAGGGTTTATAAGTTCACTCAAACAATAATTATTTTGCCATCATAAAAAAGGGGGAGATTGTTGATATAGTTGCAACTTAGTTCTTGATTGTTGATATTCTTACAATATGTATGTTTTTTATGATTACAAATATTATTATTTTGATTATTATTTCTCATAATATATTTTAGATGCATTATTTTATTATTTGTGTGTAATACGATTTCATGAAAATAATATACCAGATTATTGAAGACTTCAAATCAGATCAGTTTAGGATTTATTATAAATGAAGTATGTATTTTTCATTTTATTGAGTCTGAGAGAGAGTGTATTTTTAATTGAGTAACTGTGCACACACACACTAGGAGAGAGTTTAAAATCAATAATTTTTAAACTGATTGTACTGTATGAAGTCTTTTCATATGGGACGATTTGATTAGTTATTTTCCTCTATAAACAGTCAAATGAACAGGAAGTAGAATTTTTTTCTAAGTATGGGCGTACTATACGATAGACCAATCGTATGTATATTATCCAGCATATGAATTGGATGGGTCCCTTTTTATTCAGACGAACTTGAAAATTTTTTGAACAGTTGTACCGTACGATGTCGTCATTATACGTAAGCTGTCTAGGGTACAAATTAAACATATCCCTTTTCGTCTAGACAAACTTAAAAAATTTCTAAATGGTTTGTATCGTATGATGTCGTCATTGTACGTATGCCATCCAGGGTATGAATTGGATGGGTCCCTTTTCATCCTGATGAATGTTGAAATTTTCATAATTGATCATACCGTACGATGTCATCATCGTATGTACACCATATATGGTACAAAATTGTGGGGTCCCTCTTCATCCCGACAAAGGTAAAAATTTTTCTAAATATTTATACAGTACGAACTTGGTTCGTTCTAGATGATCATCGTGTACAAAATTGTTTCGTATCGATTCACATAAGGTTCGGACGTAATAGTTTTTGAACAGTTCGTACGTACAAACTTACGATCGTACTATACAATCGTATACACTCAAAATGGAAAATTTTAGTTTACTGGACAGTTTTTCGTGTCTTTGATATAAAAGGTTCTCTAAACTGACGTAAGAAAGTCTTATTTCTGTGATTTTTTAAGAGCAAGTGAAAGAGAGAGTATAGGAGAGTGTTTGAGAGAGATTTCTTACAATTAGAGTGTGAAGGGTTTACAAGGTTACTCAAAGATAAGGATATCTTTGTGATTTTGGTGATTACTCTTCTTTTCTTCTTTCTAGTTTCTCGTTAGAAGATCTTTGAAGAAGATTTGGTACTCTGCCGTTACTTGGAGGGTGTGAAAGGATGATGGTTATCTGCTGACACTTGGAGGGTGTGAAAGGATGACGACACTCTACCTACACTTAGAGGGTATGAAAGGACGATGGTTCTTTTCTATCACTTGGAGGGTGTGAAAGGATGATGGTTCTCTACCGACACTTGAGGGTGTGAAAAGATGATGGTGCTCTGCCGCACCGGGGATTGGTGGAAGAGAGGTTTTGTAAAGGCTTCTCTGCCTTGCTGTGGAGGCAAAAGGAGAGACACTTTGGTAATAGTGCAATACCTAAAGAGGGAGTCTTCAGGGAGTGGATGTAGGTTGTGTTTAACTGAACCACTATAAATTTTTGTATCTTTTAATTTTTGCATTTATTTTCTATAAGTTATTTACTGTGGTTAAGAATTTTATTTTAAAACTTAAAACAACTTGCTACAAGATTCAAAATGGTTTTACTATTTAAAAAATCCAAGAAAATTTTTAAATTACCAATTCACCCCCCTGTTGGTTAGGCTTGGGACAATAGCTTAGGTTTAACAACCTAGACGAAATCAACAACTTAATTTACTTTTGTATTACTTAACTCAACACATGTACTTGCGTAGATCTAGTGATAACCAAAAATTGACATAGATTGCTAGGATTGAGAAATCACACCTAATCAAGTTTTTGGCACCTTTGAAGGGGATAGTGGTATTATCTCTTTATTTTCTTTATCCTACTTGAAGGATTATTGATTTACTCTTATCTCTTTCTTATCAGCTTATTCTTTTTAGTTTGTACTATGGTTTGCCTTTATTGTATTATTGAATTAATTCATTATCACCTATTAAATTTATTAAGATAGTTGCTATTTGCATGCTTTACATTTTTGCAACTTGTATAGTTTTGATGATTCCAAATATTATTGTTCAAATGTGTAGTTATCTCCTAACAATTTTAGAAGATTTGTATTTGCTCTTGTGTGTACTAACATTTCAGGAAAATCGAACTCCAGACTACGAAGACTTCAAATCAAATTCAGTATGTAATACTTAGTGAATTTGAAGCTTGTACTTTTCTTTGAAATAAATTTGAAAGGGAGTGATTGTAATTGAGTGAATAAAAACATACACACACACATAAGAAGATCATATAAAATTTATACTGATCGTACGGGATGATATCAGATCGTACGGGACGATCAGACAGTTATCTCCTATTGACCACATGGAACGATTAGGAACTGGCTTCAAAAATTTTTTCTAAGTCCTATTTGTCCAGGACGAAATTAAATATCGTCCAGGACGATTTGTCCTCTGTAATATTTTCGTCCAGACGAAATTAAATTATCGTACATGACGATTTGCTCTCTGTAAAATTTTCGTCCAGACGAAATTAAATATCGTCCAGGACGATCGGCTCTCTGTAAAATTTTCGTCCAGATGAAATTAAATTATCGTACATGACGATTTTCTCTCTGTAAGATTTTCTTCCAGTCAAAATTAAATATCATCCAGGACGATATGTTCTCTATAAAAATTTCGTCCGGACGAACCAATTTTTCGTCCAGACGATACAACCGACTTAGGATGGTTTTTTCTGCAGTTTCTAGAACCGACCTTATAATAACCGTTGGTACCAGACGAACTTAGTTCGTACGGGACGATCAGCTTGTACGAAGACATTTCGTACACATATATAAATAAGGTCGTTTCAAAGCTTTTAAGTAATATCGTCCAGGACGATCCACGATCGTACGGGACGATCCACTGCGTACAGAATTGAAAACTTGCACTTTTTGGGCGATTTTTCTTGTCTTTTGTATAAATAGTCCAAATTAGACTGCCACCCAATCTTTTTGTCTTTTGATCTTCGTGCCTCTTGAGAGAATAGCCAAGGAGAGAGTGTGAGAGTGCATTCAAAGGAGGATTCCTACCACTGGAGCGTGAAGGCTTCACTTGGAGTTCAAAGGTAAGAATCTCTACTTGTGAATTGGGATTAGTTCACTCTTTTCTTTCTTCCTTCTAGATTTCTTGTGAGAAGATCTGTCAAGGAGATCCGGTTCGCTGCCGACACTTGGAGAGTGTGAACAGCCGAAGGGTTCGCTGCCTACACTTGGAGAGTGTGAGCAGCCGAAGGGTTCGCTGCTTACACTTGGAGAGTGTGAACAGCCGAAGGATTCTCTGCCCACACTAGGAGAGTGTGAAAGGACGGAAGGGTTCGCTGCCTACACTTGGAGAGTGTGAACAGACGGAGGGTTCTCTGCCCACACTAGGAGAGTGTGAAAGGACGGAAGGTTCTCTACCAACACTGGGGATTGTGTAAAAGGATGACGGTTCTCTGCCGCACCGGGTAGTGGTGAAAAGAGTGTTTGTAAAGGCTTCTCGGCCTTGCTGTGGGTGCAAAAGGAGAGTCACTATTGGTATTAGTGCAATACTCAGAGGGTGCCTCTGGGGAGTGGATGTAGGTCTGGTTTAGACCGAACCACTATAAATCTGGTGTCATTTACTTTACTGTTTTTACTTTTCCGCATTTTCTTTTTGATTTTAAAAACTCTGTGGTTGAAAAACATTTTCTACAAAAACTTAAAAGAAAATTTTCATTTCGGTTCAACATAAATTTAAAGAGGGTTTAAAATTTTTAAACTATCAATTCACCCCCCCTCTTGGTAGCCTTGGGATATTAATTTAGGTTTAACAACCTATTTACTAGACTCAACAAAATTGTGTTGCAATTTTCATTTTTCATGAGATGTTTTTTTTGCATGCATAAAAGAACTCAATTAAGAGAAGTTTTGTTTGACCCAAAAATATAAGAAATCATAAAAAAATTAAAAAGATAAAAAATGATAATAAATATTTTGAAATGTGTAGCCCATTTCAAGAGAATGAATAAATTATACCTCTAAGTTATTAATTGTGTAAACCCATCAAATAATGGCATTCATCATGACATTAATAGGCCCAACATTCAAGCTAATTACTTTGAGCTTAAACTTATAATTTAAGTGAACTCTTATAGAGGATCCTAACTTGCATATTATTAGTTTCTTAGAGATATATGCGATATTTAAGCATAATAGAATCTTTAATGATGTCGTTAGACTAAATTGTTTCCATTTTTCTTAAGTCATAAATAAAAGATGCAGTTGAATTTCTTACCCCTAGGCTCCATCACCACTTGGAATGATTTATCCAATATGTTTCTAGTAAAATACTTCCCTTCATTTAAGACATCTAAGATTCGAAATGACATCACTTATTTCACCCAGTTATATGGAAATTCATTTAGGAAGCTTGAAAAAGGTTTAAGAAGTTTCATAAGAAGAGCCCATATCATGCATTACTTGATTGGTTGATCATCCAAACCTTATAAAATGGGTTAGTAGGATCCTTTAGGTCCATCATAGATGTTGCATGGAGAGGTTCATTTATATCCATGCCCTTTTATGAAGCGTAAGCTTTGATTGCAAAGATTACAATTAATAACTTCCAATGACATTTGTAAAGTCAATCCTAGCAAAGTAGGTATTGCCTATGAGTTTGATGCTTTATCCATTTTAACTGCCCATGTAGTTTCAAAATAGAAGAAGTTAGATCATCTTGAAATTAGTACAACTTAGGGAGCACCTATCCCAATAAATGAGAGCCTTTTTAAACTACTCAATAGCTCTAATTCCTTAGGAGTAGAATCTTTTAATGTTATTAGTAGTAAGAAGCATAATAATCCCTAGTCAAACACATATAACCTTGTTTGGAGGATCCATTGCAATTTTTATTTGAATAATTATCAAAATGGGCATACTAACTAGAATAATAATCAACCTAGCCATACAAGGAACTAGAACCAGCCTTGAATATATTTTTTAAACCCTATGCCTAATTAACCTGTAAGATTAAATTCAAATAATAAATTTAAGAATAATAATCCTTCCTTAGAGAAGTCAGTGTTAAAGATGGGACTCAACTTTAAGGTTAAGCTATCACAATTAAGAATATTAAAATTCAATTTGGAAAGTTGACTAATTTTCTAAATAGTAAACTCCAAGGAACCATGACTATTAATACTGGATTAATCCAAAATATAAGGGTCATGAGTAATGTAAAGCAATACATTTGAGAAGTGGTAAAGAGTTAGAGTAGATGGTTATGGAGAAGGATAAGTTTGAGGAGGATAAACCTATGGAAGCATCTATATAATCCATCAATTTAGTAGAACAACCTAAGTTATAAGAGAAAGAGAAGAAGCCAATAAGGCAAGTTGTAGACAGACGCCACCACCCTCTCCTTAAAGACTTCTTAAACAAAACCTATTAGGAAATTTCCTAGATTTTTAGAAATGTTTAGAAAGTTTCCCATTAACATTCCATTTGTAGAAGCCTTAGAGACAATGACTACATGTGCCAAATTAATGAAGGTTATCCTTAGTAAGAAGAGGGAGTTAGGTGATTTTAAAGCTATTACTTTTATTAAGGAGTATAGTGTTATTATATAAATGAAACTCCCTAAAAAGCTTGATGATCCTTTGATTTTTAGTATTCCTTGTACTATAAGGGATAAATTTTATAGGAGAGGACTATGTAACTTGGAGTAAACATTAATTTCATACCCCTTTCCATATTTAAGAGACCTTACCTAAGAGAAGCTAAACCCACCACAATTATGCTTCATCTTGTAGATAAGTGATTTACTTATCTAAGAGGGGTGTTAGAGGATGTGCTTGTTAAAGTGGATAAGTTTATCTTACTTATTGATTTATTATTACAAATTTGGAAGAAGTTAAAGAGATACCAATTATCTTAGGAAGATTTTTTCTAGCCATAGGTAGAGAAAAGTAATGATTGATGTGCAAAAGGGGGGAGTTAACCATGAGGGTGTAGGACTAAGAGGTAAATTTCAATGCGTTGAAGTCCATGAAAATTCCTAAGGATCATAGTGAGTATTATTATAGAGTATTCTTGGTGGATAATGTTATGGAGAATTTTGTAGATGAGTTGTTGATTGATAGTTCATTAGAGTGTTCATTATTTGAGGTTGACATAAGAGAGGTTGATAAAGATTTTGTTTGTGTGGTTAATAAAGTCTCTAGAGTTTTTTAGGTGGAATATGAATCATTAGATGTATCCTCTCTTAGAAAGTCATTGAGATCATTTTTTATAGTGGCACCAAATCTTGAGTTGCAAGCTTTACTTATTTATTTGAAATATGTATTATTAAGAGAGTAATCAACTTTGCATATCATTAATATACTAAGTTAAGAGAAGACCAAGAGAATAAGTTGATTAGTGTTCTTAAAACAAATAAAAATATTTTGGTTGAACTATTATTGATACTAAAGGAATTTGTCCATCCTTGTGTACGTACAAGATCTTGGTGGAATAAAATTCTCAAGCAAAAGCTAACTCATAAAAAAGATTAAACCCTATTATGAAGGAGGTCATAAAGAAATAAATAATTAAATAGCTTGATGTAGACAATATTTGTTTCATTTCTGATAGTGCATGGGTTAGTTCCATCCATTCCGTGCCAAGCAAGGTAGACTTAACTATAGTAGCTAATGAAGAGAATGAGTTAATACCCACTAGGATGGTTACATGCTTGTAAATATATATAGATTGTAAGAAATTAAATTAATCCACTAGGAAGGATCATTTTTATTTCCCTTTATTGATCAAATGCTTGATGGGTTAGTAAGAAAACCCTTTTACTTCTTAGATACATATTCAGGATATCACCAAATTTATATAACCCAAGAAGACCAAGAAAAAACTACTTTCATAAAATATTTATGGAACAATTGTGTTTAGGAGGATGAATTTTGGAGTACGTAATGCCCCTACTATTTTTTAAAGATAAAATATGTCTATATTTTCATATTTAATTTAGTAAGGTAATGATATCTTCATGGATGAGTTTTTTTATTTTGGGTACTTCTTTGATTCCTACCATGAATATTTATTGAATATTTTAAAAAGTTATAAACAATACAATTTAGTAATAAATTAGGATAAGTGTCATTTGATGGTTATAAGAGGCATTGTGTTAGAACACAAGATTTCATATAGAGGTTTAAAAGTTGATAGGGCTAAAGTTCTGGTAATTGAAAATTTGCCATCACTTAATCTTATTAAGAAAATTAGAGGCTTTTAGGATAAGCTCATTTTTATAGACGATTCATTAGGGATATCTTAAAAATTATTAAACCCTTTTGTCATTTACTTGAAGTAGATACCCCTATCGAATTCATTGATGAATGTCTTAAAGTTTTTAATATTTTGAAATAGCAATTAATGCATCTATTATTATTACACATGATTAAACATATCATTTTGAAATTATGCGTGATGCTAGTTTTTTTGGATAAAACTCACAGAGGGGCCTTAGTATGATTATAAATATATTTGGATAAAATATGTGTGATGCTAGTTTTTTATTTTTATTTTCATGTGTGATTCTAGTTATTAAGCTATTTGAGAAGTATTAGAATAAAGAATAAATAAAAAGTTTCATTCTATATACTATACTTGCAAGACATTTAATGTAACTCAAATTAATTATACTCCAACTAAGAAAAAAACTATAAACAATAGTCTTTTCATTTGATAAGTTTAGACCTTATTTGATTGGCACCAAAGTTATAGATTATACTAACCACTCTATTATCAATATCTACTTACAAATAAAGATATAAATCCTATATTGGTGGGGTGGAATCTCTATTACAAGAGTTTGATATGGATATCTTGTATAGAAAAGGAATAAGGAATCAAATTGTTGATTATATATATAGACTAGAACTAAAAAAGCCTACATATAATGAGTGTGATATCAATGATTTTTTCAGTGAATGTTATTTGTATTGAGTTATGTTCTGTTCCATAGTATGCTAATATAGTAAATTGTATTGTGAGTGGCTTGATTCCATTTCACATGTCATAAACCAAAAGGAAAAAATTCATGCATGATGAAAAATTCTACTTTTGGGATAAGCCATATTTTGTTAGAAAATGTAAAGATCAATTATGACGTGATGTGTCCAAGAAGAAGAGATTAAAATTATCAATAGTCAATGCGATAATTTAGAATATTAAGGACAATTTAGAGAATTTTGAACTATTTTTTAAATCTTATAGTCCATATTCATTTGCCCTACCTTATTTAAAGCTATAAATTATTATGTTAGAAGATATGATAGGTGTCCAAGGGTATGAAATCTCACAAAGAGAGAACTTTATTTGAATAAAATTTAGGCAAGTTCTGGTAATTGAAAATTTGCCCTTGAATTTTATGTTGGAAGTTGAAATATTTGACGTTTGGTGATTAGATTTTATGAGACCATTTTTGTAATATTTTGGAAATCAATATAGCTTGATAGCAACTAATTATGTCTCCAAGGGGATTAAGGGAGTGACTACACCTAAAACTTATTCTCGCATGGTGATTAAGTTTTATAATGAAGAATATCTTTTCAAGATTTAAAATACATAGAGTTATCATTATTGATGGGAGAGTCACTTTTGGAATAGGAGAGTGGAGAATTTGTTGTTGGAATATGGAATATAATGTAGTATTTTCTTATCATCCCTAGGTTAGTAGAAAGGCTTAGATTAGTAATAGGGAGATCAAAATAATATTAAAAATGATTGTGAGTGAAAATAGAAAATATTGTGACTTGAGATTCGATGATGTACTTTGGGCTTATAGGATTTCTTTTAAGATCTTAATTAGTATGCCTCCATAAAGGTTCATTTTTGGCAAAGCTTATCACTTACCATTAGAGTTGGAACACAAAGTGTATTGGGTAGTAAAAAATTTAAACTATGATCTTAAGTATGTTTAGGCGAAAATATTAATATAGTGGAATGAGTTTGAAGAATTTAGATTGGACGCCCATGAAAATGCCAAGTTCTATAAGAGACAAATAATGGAATAGAATTAAATTGCCAAGTTGTATAAGGAAAAAATAAAGAAATAACATGATAGTAAGCTCATTAGGAAAAATTTGAACCTAAATAAGAGATAATTATTTTTAATTAGGAAGTTAAAGTCTAGGTGGTTAGGACAATTCATTATAGTGAAATTGTATCCTTATGGAGATGCAGACAATAGGAATAGTAAGATCACCCAAACATTCAAAGTAATTGGCTAAAGATTGAAACCTTACTTACGAGGGGACATATATTGCCTTAGAAGTTCTATAGAGTTGGCTCATCTTACACAGTAGTTGGTATAGTATGGTTGAGTACTATAAAATTAGTGCTTATTGGGAGGCTAACCAAATATCTTTTTTGATGTTAAGTGTGCATGTTGATTAGTACAATTAACCTGAAACCATAAAAATCCCTCTCTGTTTAATCATACTATAGGATGATGATCATATAATATACTTAGCTCTTGTTATCCTCTTGGATATTAAATCAGTATATGTAATTTTAGATCATACAAGCATTCTATCCGTTTGTTTGGATTTTATGATATAGTTTGTATGGTATAATATTTTTGTGATTAAAATTTAATTACTGTCCCAAAATTGCATATCTTTAATAGATAAATTTTGATAGATAATCATAAATTTTATAGACCATATAAATTTTAATTTAGAAAAAAGTAATGTTTGAGGTGTATAATTTTTTAAAGTAAATGTTACTTAAGTTTCTTATATTGTGTAGGAATTTGGATAAGGGAATAAAATCAAAAAGAAATTTAGCATAACATCACGATGCTAACTTCTTAGCACCATAGTGTCCTTGGTAAAATTATTTCCAATCACATAGAGAGATCAGCACTACAATACCAAATCACCAAAGTGCCATGATGATGTTGTATGAATAGTTAAATTCAAGAAACACCTTGTTGATTTAAGTAGAGATATATAGTGCAAAATTTCCCTATTACCGTAGCGCTGCAATTACAATTGAATGCCACACTTTTTTTTTTGAAATCCTCAAAGGAGCCTATGTATTAATTAAGAACAAAATTACAAAGTACTTAAAGGTTCATTCAATTTCCTAATGCTAAAATGAGCTACAAAATAAGTCAAAAGAAAACCGAAAAGCCAATAATCCTTACTAAGCACATCTAAAAAAAACCTAAATACATTCTAGGGTTGTCAGAAGCTAACTACCCAAAAAATGATAGATGAAAGAAAATAGGATCAATATGCTCTCATCACGCAATAACTCTTTCTTTGTGCTCCTGGCTCTAACTCTAGTGATTTAGTCTTCCTTATAGCAGTTCGTTGTTTTACGGCTCATCTTTAGGGTTTTTTTTCTTATTTCTTCACTTTACTACTTTTTTTGCATTTTCTTTGGTCTAAAGCCTCTTGGTCTTTGGTTTTTTGCTAATTTTCCCTATGGAAGCTGGTCCATCATCCCCTGTTTCTTCCCCATGGGGTAATCCACCCTCGGTTGTGATGGTTAGTAACAAGGGTTTTTTAGGTGTTGCCTCTAACAATCTTAACTGTAAATCTCAATCTTTCTGAGATGTGCTTATGGGTAATGCTCCCTGTAAAGATTCTTGCTTTTCTATTACAAAGTGTTCTATTAAAGGAATTCTTTCTTTGTTGTTTTCTGATGAAATTATTTTGAAGCTTACTTCTCCCTAAAAAATTACATTTATGGGGAATTTTTTTGTAAGGTGCCCTAATATCAATTCCATTAGGTCTTTCTTTGGTAACCTTAAACTTTATGGTGTTTTCTTGATTGGATTATTAGATGCTCGGTACGTAGCAATCCAATTGTCTAATTATTTGTATTATAGCTGGATTTTTGTGAGAAGATTATATTATATTAATAATTGTCAAATGAGACTTTTGAAGTGGGCGACTTACTTTGATATTAAGGTGGAGTCTCCTATTGTTCCTATATGGATCTCTTTTATGAATTTGAGGTTACCTTTTTTAACCCACATGTCTTTCATGCTTTGAAACCATATTCAGAAAGCCTCTTCAATCTGATCAGGCCACAACCTATAGATCCAAGCCTTTAAAAAGAGGCTTTTATATTGTTTCCAAATGCCAATGTTGTTATTATATTGAAAATTTGAATCTTGTTTTTGATAATGGCCCTGTTACTTTCAAAATTTGGCATTACTGACAATATTTTTACATCTAAAGTTTGTAAGGCTTATACCAACATTATTTATATTTTGCATGATTGGGTGGTTCCTCTTAAGAGGCATATTCGTAATGTTTTACCCGTAATTATATGTTGGTTTCTTTGGAAAAGTAGGAATGAGGTGAAGCATGAGAACATTTCTAGGAATGCCACATCTATTATCCTCAACATTAAGGATAAAGTAAGATAGTTATAATTGTCTAAGTTGATCAATTGGGATTATTTTAACAGCTGCTCTCAAACTGTTGAGCATTTTGGTTAAATCTCTCATTTGGAATATTAGGGGGTAGGGAACCTTTCTTCTAGGGATAGAGTGAAGAAAATATGCAAAATTTACAATATTAATGTCTTGGTTTTGCTTGAGCCTTTAATTTCTTCTTCTAAGCTTATTTTAGTTTGTACTATACTTGGTTTTTTTTGCTCTTTTTGTAATTTCTCGAATAAAATTTGGACTTTTTTGAAAACAATGGGTTACTTTAAGTATTATCAATGAATTTCCTCAAATTGTGCACACTAAAATTAATTATCTTCAATTCTCTTATTTGACTTCTTTTGTTTATGCTTCTTGTTATAGAATCAATAACAAAACTTTATGGAAACAAATTATTGATTTTTCTTCTAATATATCCAAACCTTGGTTGGTTGGTGGTGACTTCAACACTATTGCCAATGTTACTGAGAGAGTTGGGGGGAAACCTTCAAACTTCGGGCTATGGAGGAATTCAAAGATACGATGTTAATTTCTAATTTACATGATATTGGGTTTTCTTGCAATGCATTTACATGGAATCAAGCTACCATATGGCAAGTTTAGATTATATCCTTTCAACAATGTTTGGATTTCTATGTACCAAAATACCCACATTGAGCATTTATAAAGAACTATCTCTGATCACCCTCTTTAGCATTTGAGTATTTCTTTGCAAGATAATTCTATTTTTCTCCTTTTAGCTTTCAAAATATGTGGCTTTTGCATGATTCTTTCCTTAATAATGTTAAAGCTAATTGGCATGCTCCATTATTTCCCACTAAAAATTATGTTACTATAATTTGGTTTTTTCTTAAGCTTAAGAAGCTCAAGAAAATTTGAATTGGGGGAATAAATGTGTCTTCAAGAATTTATTTGCTAATATTATCGAAGCTGAAAAGCAAGTTGATTTGGCTGACAATAATTGCATGTCCCATCCTTCTATGAATAATCGTGTTTCTTTGAATGAGGCCAAAGACAATTTAGTGAATCTTCAAGAACAAGAACAAGTTTATTGGAAACAAAAAGCTGGTTGTAAATTCTTAGTTGATGGGGATAGGAACATTAAATGTTTTCATAATTTTTCCAATCAAAAGAACGTTGCAAGTTGTATTCACAAGATTTCCACTGACTCTCCTAACTTGATTTTTGAGTATTATGTTAAGTACTTTGAGAATGTGTTTAACAAAAAATTTATTCCAGCTTTAGATTTGGATTTTTCTTTTAGTCCTTTACTAATTTCTAAAGAGGATAACATTATGCTTTCCAAAATTCCATCGGAGGAGGATATATGTTTAGTTATTAGAGAGATGAATTATAACTCAGTTGCCAATCCAAATTGTTTTTATACTAATTTTTTCAAAAGACTTGGCATATCATTAAAGAGGATCTTATCAATGATATTATTGAATTCTTCAAACGAAACTCTTATCCTAAATTTTTTACTTCTACTGCTATTGTTTTGATTCCCAAAAGTGATGTTACTAATTTTTGGAGTGATTTTTGTCTAATTGGTCTTTGCTCTTTCTCAATAAGCTATTTGCCAAGTTAATTATGTCTAGATTTTCTTTAATTCTTCCTAATTTCATCTCTCTGGAACAAACAGGTTTTGTGAAAGGTAGCACTATTTTTAATAATGTCTTATTAGCTCGAGAGCTTGTGCATGATTTGGAGGCTAAAATTTCTAGGGGTAATGTGATCATTAAGATTGATATTACCAAAGCTCATGATAATCTTAATTGGGATTTTCTTTACATTATGCTGAATTTATTTGGTTTCAATAAGGCCTTTATTAGGTTCATTAATAATAGTATTGAACATTGATTTTTTTAATTATAATCAATGGTTAGAGTCATGGTTTTTTTAAATCTACTCATGAGCTCAAGCAAAGGGATCCTCTAACCCCTACATTATTTGTTAAAGCTGCTGAATTTCTTTCTAGAGGTCTTAATGATCTCTTTAGAAAACATGTAAATTTATATTACTGTACTATGGGTAGCCTTCCAGCATCCCGCTTAAGTTTTGCTTAGATTTTATCATTTTTACAAATAGTTCTAGGAAAATGCTTGATATTCTTTTTAAATTTCTTGGCCAATTCTAGATGGTTAGTGGGCTAATTTTCAATCCCCAAAAGAGTTGTTTAATTACTACTAAATCTATATCTTATCTCAAAATCACTTCTATTCAGGACAACTTTAGTTTTTTTCTTGGGCAACTTCCCCTTAAATACTTATACATCCCTCTTTTTAGGGGTAGAACGAGATCTCTTTTATTTGGGGATATTTCACCAATATTCAGAAAAAGCTTTCTACTTGGGCCTTTAACTTTCATTCCTTTGGGGGTAGTTTAGTGTTAATTAAAAGTCTTCTTTGCTTTATTCCTATATGCTCATTTCATACTTTATGTTTGACTATTATTATTTGCACTAGACTTGAAAGAATCTTTGACAAATTTCTCTAGGGAGCTAAGGATGGTAAATGTGGTATTATATAGTCTTCCTGGAGTAGATGTGTGGGTGTTCAAGATGAAGGTAATTTGGGGTTTAAGAACTTAGGTGATATATATATTTTTTTGAAACAAAGCAAATAAGCTTTATTAAGAAACTAAATAGGAAGATTACAACCTACAATCATCCGACTCCTTTAACAAATTGATGAAAGAAGGAGGGATATTATTCATGTCTACTTCATCCCAATAGAAAGAACTAATGCAGGCATAGTTAGCACAAAGATCCGCTAACTTGTTATTCTCCCTTTCCACACAATTAAAGACAACAAAATGAAAATCTTTAACAAAAGAAAGATCTCTCAGCTCATCTCCACCTTTATCCACCTTCTCCTTAATGTAATTAATTACATTCTTGTTATCACCTTCTATGATCAATCCTTTGTACTGAAGAATCCATTCCTTCACCATAAACTTGATCGAGAGTATAGCCTGAAGCTCCAAAGAAGTCGAATCCCAGTGTACATAAGAGTTGTCAAATGCCATTAAGAATCACCCTTGACAGTCTCTAAAAACTCCTCCAATTCTAGCTTTATAAGATTTGAAAAAGAGCTGCATCTATGTTAACTTTAATCCAATCAGGTGGAGGAGGATGCCAAGTATTCAACAACCTCCAACAGACCATCTGACAATTGGCCTCAGATACTCCCCTCCATTACAGAGTATCTTCCAAGTGACCGAGCCTCATTTTCTACCTATCTCTCCACCTTTAATCAGTCCATATTTTGGAAAAAGAAATTTGTGCATTAGAGCGTCTTTTTTTTGCCTATACCTCCAAGCTAGTTTGGCCCTCAAAGGCCCAGATTCTTTTAAACAAAAATTATCCCCAAGACCACCAAATCCTTTTGATTTACACATGATTTCCCAATTCACATAATGAAGACCAGCACTTCCATCACTCTTGTTCCAAATGAAGCTCCTACACAACTTCTCCACCTCATTCAAGACTTGCTTTGGGGCCAAGGAAAGAGTGGAGTGAAAGGTAGGTAGTGAAAGTAAAACTGACTTCACCAAAGTTATTCTACCTGCCATAGATATGAGCTTGCTTCCCCATACACCTACCATGCTTATTGATTTGTCTAAAATGAATTGGAAATCAGCTCTCTGCATTCTTCTTAGTGCTACTTTGATCCCAAAATAGGTTAATTCCCGGACCTCCTTGAAATCCATTATTCTGTAGATTTTTTTCCTCCTTCTTCTTCTCACTGCTTTCCTAAACAGAATACCAGATTTGAGCTAATTCACCTTCTGACCTATCCATCCACATAACTCCATAAGTAAGCTTTTGACTTCCTTAACTTTCTTCATCCTTGCTTCAGAGAATCCTATGATGTCATCGACATAAAGTAGGTGAGAAACTTTAGGCCCCCTTAGGGAAATACCAATTCCAACATGATCACCTTTGTTTATAAAAGCATTAGAGAGGAGTTGGGCACACATAATAAATAAGAATGGAGATAACGGGCATCCTTGGTGAAACCCACACTTAGCCTCAATCCAATTGGAGAATATTCCATTAATTAATAATGAAAACCTTGGAATAAGAACATATTCAACAATTAGATTAGCAAAGCATATAGGAAAACCGAAATAATCCAATATTTTAACCAAAGTAGGCCACCCCATAGAGTCGTACGCTAGCTCCATATCAATTTGAAGGAAACTAAACCCTTAGAGGATTTTGAATGCCTAAACTTGTGGAGGATCTCTTGAGTTACCAGCACATGATAAGATAGTGATCTCCCCCTCAAAAAAGCAGCTTGTTCTACTATAATTATTTTATGGAAGACAAGTAACATTCATTCAAAAGCATCTTAGCAACTATCTTTTACACCGAATTACGTAAGCTTATGGGTCTAAAATTAAAAGCAGCCAATGGATTTTTGTCTTTTGGAATCAATACTATGATAATATCTTTCCAGCTGACATTTATCCTTCCATTAATAAAAAAATGATCCATAGGATTCCATAAATCATGCTTGATTATGTGCCAATAATATTTAAAAGAAGTGTAAGTCATACCATCTTGTTCTGGAGCTATGTTCCCTCCGAGATCCTTGATAACCTTTTCCAACTCTTTAAAAGAAAATTTCTTGGTTAGCATAATTTTGTCTTCCTCATTCAAGACTTTCATTGGTACTAGCCACCCCTCCAAAGAGCATCTTCTATCCTTCCACTTATTCTTAAAGTACCAAATTAATACTTCCTCAACTTCCTTTTGTTCTTCTGCCATGAGATTTCTTTTTCCAAGACTCCCTGACCACTGTTATTGATGCTGGAATAGACGTCCACACTTCTTCAAATATGATCAATTTCTTGTTAGAGGGATTGAACTCCAAGAGGTTTAATAAAATTGGACTGTGGTTCGAAGCTATCCTCGCCAAGTGTCTCACTAACAACCGATGAGAAGAGTTGAAAGCCGCTGATTGAACAAGGCATTTCTCTAGCTTCTCAAGAATTCTTTCCGCCCCTTTCTTATTATTACACCATGTATACTTAGGACCAATGCTAGCTACTTCATTTAAATCATTGTAGGAAATGAAAGACTTCATTTCCTTCGGTCCAAGTGAGAACACAAAATTTCTTCCACCCTTTTTCTCCTCCTTTGATAATAAGCGATTGAAGTCCCCTCCTATTATTATTACGACCCATGACCCCTAGTTTGAGATTTTGATGATGACAAATAATATCGTCTGATTTACTATTCATTGAATTTAATTTATTATTGGTTATTGTTCGTGAGTACTAACATTTCAGGAAGATCACAAGCTACTCAAGACGATAGGAAGATTCAAGAATGGTTAGATTAGGAGTATGAGTCTGAAAATGTATTTTATTATTTATTTTCTTGAGTCTGGCCACAAAATGCATGTAAGTCTGAGCAACCATGCACACACACAAGGGGAGAGGGTTTTAAAAGTAAAAATGAAAATTTTCCTTCTCTGGTGATCGTACTGTACGAACTTATTTCGTACTGTACGACCTGAGTTGGTAAAATGATTTTCTGTGAATAGGTTGTACCGTACAATTTATATCGTACTAAACGATGAACAAAGACGACAATTGATCATCCCGAAATTCATCCTGGACGATGCCTTGATTTTGACCATTCGTACTGTATGATATGTATCGTACAATACGATGAACAGAGATGACATTTGATCGTCCCGGCTATCATCTTGTACGATCAGTAATGTTGAGGATCGTGCCATATGATTCATTATCATACGTACTATTTATTTTAAAATGTTCGTACATCTTCGTACCAGGATGAAGTTGGTATACATATCGTACTGTATTATTAGAAATCGTACGGTACGATGTAACAGCTACTTTGAAATTTCAGGGATTTTGGAGCCCGTTTTTAGGTGTCAAAATAGTTATGTTTTCTATGTGTGAATTAGAGAGGAGAACATGGTTAGAGAGGGTTTCCGAGGGAGAGAGCTCTTGAGAGGTTCTTTAGGGTTTGAGAGAGGAAGGAGAAGGTGAGCGTTGTGAGGGAGAAGAGGTGTGAGGTAGATCACATGGTTGCTCCAAACTTGCTGCATCTTGTTCCTCCTGTGGCCCTAAAAGAATTTGTGAGAGGATCTCCAAAGGGAAGGCTCTTCTACATCCGTGACCTCAAGGTACTCTACCTTCTCCAGGAGGGAGAAAAATGAGAACGTTCTTTGTCGTCACCAGGAGGGTGAAAATAGCGCATGGCTCTCCGCCACACCGGGTTGGTGAAAGGGAGTATTGTAAGGGCTTCTCCACCTTACCGAGGTGGGAAAAAGGAGAGCTATAGTTTATAGTAAACTTCTTGGAGCGGAGGACTCCGGGGAGTGGACGTAGGTCATGGTTTGATCGAACCACTATAAAATTCTGGTGTGTTTTTTCCTTATCGTGATTTACTTTTTTCTTGCACTTGATTCTCATATTATTTGCTTGGTAATATTTGTGGAAGAAAAGTATTGTATTGTTGCACGTTGAGATCAATCACTTGACTTCGTAGTAGTTTAAATTTTCGTGTTAAAAATTTAAAAACATCAAAAATATTAGAACTCCTGCTTAGGTTTTAATTGTTGCTAGAAAGTTTTCACAATTCACCCCCCTCTTGTCCATCTAGTTATTTCAATTATCATGGGAATGTCTTTAGACATATGATGTTCCAACCTTTCCCATAAGTATCTTCTTATGTAAACATCCTTGCTTCCATAAATCTAGCTATTCTCTAAGTACCTTTGTTAGCCATTGTTAAGTCACCTACAACCATTTGAGAAGAAGCCTCCAATACATTGAATGTAGCCATCCTGTGTTTCCATAACACTACTATTCCTCCCAATAAGCCTTTAGAGGGAACATAAAAAAATTCAAATCTTCACCAATCAACATATTAACCATCTTTTTATCAACTACATTTATCTTTGTTTCAACCAACCCCAGAAAAAACACCCCATGATCTCTAATGAACTCCATCACATATAGAGAAGCTTTACTTTTTTTTGCACCTCTACAATTCCAAAATCCAATTGATGACATCAATGTTTGGAGGGGAAGAGGCTCCCTGACGTTTCCTTCACTTCTCCTTCAAATCTCTTGCTCCTTGGAATTAGTTTTATGTGACCCAAGCTCTTACGTTGTTTAGCTCCTTTCTTCTTCACCTAGCTGGATTCATCACCAGAATGAGTAAGATGAGAGTCAAGGTTCACAGTTTAAGCTATTTCAGCGGTTACTACCTTTTCACTGATGTTTTGATTTATTATTGCTTCTGGAGACATGATAGCTTCATTATCTTGACTAACAATCTCCCCTTCTTCCACTATATTCTCTTAAACTTCAAACTTATTGAAGAACTTTGGAGTTACGGCAGAAACATCTACCATTTCTTCTCCAATAATTCCTGGAGTATCAATAGAAGTAACATCTATATTACCCAATAATATTGGATTTACCTCCTCTTGCAGCTCTCCAACCCGAGAATAAAAATTGCATTGCTTACTCTTCTCCATCTTGTCTCCTCCTTTCTCCTCTAGAATTCCAGCTACTTCATTTTTTGTTTTCTCTTCATTCACCACTTGCCAAACCCATTTGTTCTGGAACTTGTTAATTTTAGTTCTCTTCCTTCCATAGTCCACATGAATCCACGGACCATAATTGGAATCATTGGAAATTGCTTTTCCTTGGTTTTTTGAATCATCTATTGGCTTTGAATTAGATGTTGCCACCCTCCCCTCCTCAGAGCTTGCATTATTTGTTTTAGGATTTGAATTGGCTTCCAAAAACCCTTCAGAATAGAACTTCTTTGAATACCCGATCTTACCACATTTATAGCATATATTAGGAATTATTTCATAATTAGTCTTCTGAAAGAACTTGACGGTTACTCCCTCCACCAAATTCCCAATGGAAGCTTTTCTTCTAATTTTATTTAAACGTAGACTCTGGCAAATTCACATCAGCCCCACTAAAACATGTTATCATCAATTAAAATTGGAGTTCCCACTCTCAAAACAATCCTACAGATGTTGATGTTGTCCCAGCTTTATAGTGGAAGATTAGGAAGCCTAATCCAAATCGGGGCTGTCAAACCTTTCAAGGATGAGGGATTAAAGTCAGGGGAGCATTTGTCTAGTCCGATGATGCTTCTATTCACATACCACAGATAACTATTCAGAACTAATTCCATCGCTTTGGGATCTTCAAAAGCACATAAGGCCCATCCACCTCCAAGCAAAGTCATGTGAAATCTTCCATACTAATTCCATTATCTTCTTAACTCCATCCCAATGGTATGATTAGGAAGGCTTTCTCTGAACACCTTAACCACCAATGACTTCTGGAGTTTATTCATATTCTATACCTCGCTTTGGAAGTGAAGTTTTACCACTCCGTTCTCAGAAAAGTTATCCCTGTAATCAAAATCCACGAGCTTGAAGTTTGTCTTCATGCTCCATGCATTAACAATTGTTTTGCTCGGCTAAGAGAGTATTTCTATTTCTGTATCTTCTATCATACACGAACCTTCATCAAATCCTCCTTTTCCTGTTGGGTATTTTGAAAAGCAGTTGCTATTTCCACAAAAGTAGGAATTTGAAATCCATTATCAGTTGACTTTCTATCTTTCAAACACCCTTCATTTGAAATCCATAGACGAAGATCCTGTAACATTCTTCAGCCCAATTTCATTAATCACACACATCAGCGGTGAAAATTATGCTTTATTTCCATTTTGTGAATTTGGCTTATTCTGAATAATCGGCACTTCCATCTGTATCTTCTTGCCTTTGCCCACGCAATCCATATGTTTCTTTAGAGGATTGAATCCTCCTTCATTTATTACCAGAGGTTTAAAAGCTTTTAACCATATATTAGTCTCCTGATCGTGGAACGTGGAAGAATTCTAACCATAGATGACAAAGAAATATGGCCTTCTCTAAAGTCGGAGGGTGGAGGCCGATGGCACTCCACCATCATCGGAGGAGAAAATGAATCGTGAGATCGGCCAGGATAATATAACCAATTTTCTTCTGATCATCCCAAATGGTCCTAGGCCATTGAGCTGAATATGTACTGATCGTACATGATGATATTCATATCGTCCTGGACGATAATGTCGGCAACTTGCATTAATAAGCTCATTTTGAGAGCTTCTATTTAAGCTATGGCATGGCAACTTTTGTGAGTGTCCTTGGCAGCCATTGTAGCTTCGTTCTTATGGGGTAGACTTGAAGAGAGAGCTTGAAAGGGAGTGAGGAATGGGTGAAGTCTGAGAGGGAGAAGATCCTGTGAGGGGGGACTTAAGGGAGTGTGGAGGGGATTCCACACGGTTGCTCTGGTAGGCTTGCATCTTAATACCTTCGGATTCAAGGCTTGTCTCGAGGGAAGTTCACCAAAGAAGAAGTTCACTTTGGTGTCAAAGGACCCAGCGACTCCACCGCACCGGGGAAGGTGGAAGTGATTTTGTAAGGGCTTCTCCGCCTAGCTGTGGGAGCTAAAGGAGAGACACTTAGTTTAGTGCAATACTTGGAGGGTGCCTCCAAGGAGTGGAGGTAGGTCAAGGTTTGACCGTACCACTATAAATCTGGTGTGTTCTTTCCTTTATTACTTCCGCATTTAATTTTCACGCTTTGGTTTTTATTGTGGTGATATTGGTTTGAGTTTTTATTTTGATTTAAAGAATCTTTTTTACCAAATCACCTCTCTCTCTTTGTTAGCTTTGGGCCAGTTCATATGGCTTAACATCCCTAACGAACTTTCAAGTGGTATCAGAGCCGTATTCATAAAATAAGTTTTTAAAAGCTTTTGAATTTTGATCTATGGCTAATTTTGGTAATTGTAATGTTGCGGAAGGTTATTTAATCACCAGACCACCTTTATTTGAAAATATGTTATTTGATTTTTAGAAAACTCGCATGTCTATTTTCTTGCAATTGATTGATTTTCGCATGTGGCATATGATTTTAATTGGTTATTCATCACCGTTACGTATTGTTAATGAAGTTAAAACTGATATTCCTTTTAATCAATGGAATAGATAAGAACAAGTAAATGATCAATTGAATGCAAAATCTTTAAACTACTTTTTCTGTGCTTTAAATTCTGAAGATTTTATGTTAGTATCCACGTGTATTACTGGTAAGGAAGTTTGGGATAAACTACACACCATGTACGTAGGCACTAGTGAAATCAAGTAATCCAAGTTGAATTTGTTAATGCATGATTTTGAACTATTTTCCATGAAACCTTATGAGACGATCTTAGACATGTACACTATGTTCATTCAAATTGTAACATCATTGCATGCCTTAAGAAAAGAGTTTTCAAATTTTGAAGAAGTCAATAAAATTCTTCGTTGTTTACTTGAAAAATTTGATGTCAAAGTTGTTGCTATTTGTGAATCAAAAGATTTGAATGATTATTCTATTGATAATTTGATTGGCTCACTCATTGCCTACAAGCAAGATTTGGGTCAAAGACTTTTGGATGCAGGTGAAACGATTGTTCTAAAAACTGAAGATACAGAAAAAGATTGCTTAGTTGGTGACGAATGCAATGACTTGTCAAGCAAATCACAAAGCTCACCAAAGCATAACCAAAAGTGGAAAAAGGGTAAAAGTGGTAAGGATGTCCATATTTCTTCTAACGTTATTTGCTTTCGTTGCAGGAAGCCTGGACATATGATAAATCAGTGCCCTAATTTAAGAATTCTTCCTATGAAAGAAAAGGGCAAGGCGAAGCAAAATTTAAACTGGGGAAATAATGAAAGGCAAAAAATCTCATGGGCAGATCTGGTTTCTGAAGCATCGGACCAAGAGAGAGATAATGGTTAAAAGCCTTTCGTGTTTTTGTGTTTTGTTTTTATTTTTATGTTTTTCATTTTTTTTGTTTATTCTTTGAAATTTTTGTTTTCATGAAAGTTTTTCTCTGATCAACACATACATTCACTTTTCTAAAAATGAAAAATCTACTTCCTGTTTTTTTCTTGAAATCTTTGGTAAGTTGTGTTTGACTTCTCTAAAACAGTCAAAAGAAGGAAACTCATGTTTTTGATTCTCAATCTCTATTTCCTAAAGAGGTTATTCTACTTTTGATTTAAAATCTTCATCATATTTTAAATTGGATTTTGAAACTGATTTTTTTTTCATCTCCCTACATTTTTTCTATCGTAGAGGAATCTTTTGCAAGATTGTTGAATCCGCCTTAAAATTTTCTTAATCAAATTATTCGTATTGTCAATAATTTGAGTTTACTTTAGTTTTGAAAATATAAGAAAGAAAGCAAATATTTTGAGAAAAAAAAAGTGGCCAATGATGCCAAACCAAATGACGCGCAATGACGCCAAATTGAAAAAATAATACACAAAGTGTATTAAAAATCAAAAGATGCTTAAAGAGCCATTCAAGTGATAAAGGGCATAAAATGAGCCCACAAAAAATATGCTTATTTTTTCCTATACTAAAAGACTAAGAAAATCCTTGATATGCTCGAAACTTGTGCTTGAAAATTTTGGTTCCTGATTCAGCAATTCGTGCATTGATCTTCTATTAGATATGTTTTATGAAAGGAGTTTTGAAAAATTAATGTTTCTTTTTCCCATTCATTCCTTGATTTGGATATTGGATTAAAAAGTTTCTTAACCTTTAAAAGAACTTGAGTTGGGATTATCAAACTCTGAATTTCTAACCTTTTCTGGGGTATGCGTTGTCAATACAATTCTACTAAGTTTTTGATTAAAACCAAGAGGTAACTTTCTCATTTTAAGAATATTTTTTTTTTCATTAGATCAGGGAACGTTTTTGTCTTTTATTCATTTTGTTTTTGTTTGTGCCTCCTCTCTTTTTGATAATGTCAAAGGGGGAGAACGTACTGTTGAATTTGTATCATTTTTTTCAAAAATTTAAAACAACAAAAATATTTTTATCTCCCCTATTTTTTTAAGTGTTATTCTAGTGAGGGGGAGATTAAGAGAAAATATTCCTTTTTGAAAATTCAAATTGAAATTGTTTGCCATCATAAAAAATGGGGAGATTATTGCGGATCAATGGTTTATGATTTTGACGATAGCAAACATTTCTTATTACTCTACGATTGCCTTATGTACTAACATTTCAGGTTCACACGATTGGACTGCGATTTGGAATCAGCTCAAGATTGGGTAGACTAGGTCTGAGTCAGTTTGTAATGTTTTTCCTTTCTTGAGTCTGTTGTATTTGTTGTGGGATCTGTTGATTTGTAACTTGGAAGATTTCTTGTTGTTCCCTATAAGATTTCTATTTTTGGTAATATCTGCCGAGAAGATATTTATATCGTCCTGGATGATATGTCCAAAAACAAAAACTCGAATTAGGGCATCCTCATTAAGGCAGCCGTCATAAACGGATCAGCCTGGATGATACCTGTATCGGCCACGATGATATGCTCAATTTAGAAAGAATCAACCGCCATAATAAGTTTAGGTATTCTTTATTTTAGTAAATCGGCCAGGACGATATTCATATCGTCCAGGATGATCTAATTCAATTATACCTAAATTGATATGGTATTATTTGGAAATCATTAATGGCTGATTGATACAATCACATCATCCGTGACGATCTTAGGATCGGCCAAGACGATGGCTTGGACGATTGACTTTGGCCAGAACCAAATTAGGGCGATGATCAGGATGATCAAAATTAGTTTTAAACTAATCGTCCGGGATGATCGTGAGAACGACAAAGACGATATAACCAATTTTCTTCTTATCGTCCCAAATCGTCTCAGGCCATTGAGCTGAATTTGTACTGATCGTACATGATGATATTCATATCATCCTGGACGATAATGTCGGCAACTTGCATTAATGAGCTCATTTTGAGAGCTTCTATTTAAGCTATGGCATGGCAACTTTTGTGAGTGTCCTTGGCAGCCATTATAGCTTCGTTCTTGTGGGGGAGACTTGAAGAGAGAGCTTGAAAGGGAGTGAGAAATGGGTGAAGTCTGAGAGGGAGAAGATCCTGCGAGGTGGGACTCAAGGGAGTGTGGAGGGGATTCCACACGGTTGCTCCGGCAGGCTTGCATCTTAATACCGTCGGATTCAAGGCTTGTCTCGAGGGAAGTTCACCAAAGAAGAAGTTCACTTTGGTGTAAAAGGACCGGGCGACTTCACCGCACCGGGGAAGGTGGAAGTGATTTTGTAAGGGCTTCTCCGCCTAGCTGTGGGGGCTAAAGGAGAGACACTTAGTTTAGTTCAATACTTGGAGGGTGCCTCCAAGGAGTGGGTGTAGGTCAAGGTTTGACCGAACCACTATAAATCTGGTGTGTTCTTTCTTTTATTACTTCCGCATTTAATTTTCGCGCTTTGGTTTTTATTGTGCTTATATTGGTTTAAGTTTTGTGTTTTGATTTAAAGAATCTTTTTTACCAAATCACCTCTCTCTCTTTGTTAGCTTTGGGCCAGTTCATAGGGCTTAACATCCCTAATGAACTTTCAAGTAGATCTTTTACATGAAGAAGAAGATTAGAAACCAAGAAATCCACCATAGAATTAAAATCATAGCCCCATCTAGCAATAGAATGAGCACAGACATTTCCCTCCACATGAACAACCAAAGTAAAACAATTTAAAAGACTTAACAAGTTCTTAATTTCCCTCATGTAAAATAAAGTATAATAACACATAGTATCATCCCTGAAGGTAAATGACAAATTACAATAAGTAGAACCAACCTCAACCACAATATTAATGTAATCAAGAAAACAACAAAGTCTTAAACCATAAAGGATATCATATGTGGTAGTATAATTGACATCACAATTATAAAGAGGACCAGTAAAACCCAATATACAATTACCATAGGAGTCTCTAATGACACCATGACAGCCTGCAATAGAATTGATGCTAACATCATCCACATTTAACTTAATGAAATAAACAGGAGGCTTTATAAAAAAAAATCAAAAAAAAAAAATAAAAAAAATACTCCTAGGATCTTTATGAATGATATCCACCTCCAACTTAATCCCTAGGTGAACCGTAGAAGGGAAATAGTTTTTGAAATTCTTAACATAAAGTAATTTAGCAGAATAGAGAGCCACAATATTATCTTTAAAATTTTGAATAACACTATCGTGATTCATAACCACAACATTGAAACTATAATTATTCCAATCCAGCCATAAATACCAAAGGATAAGGGAGGGAATAACATTTATGATATGACCTTTGGAATTAACAAACCAATAATTAAGTAAATAGTTAATAGACATAATAGCATTAAAACAATTTAAATAGACAATTTCTTCAAATTAAGTCCAAGCTTTGACAGCAAAAGGAACAAAAACAAAAACATGATGCATATTATCCATATGATAACAACATTATCATTTAGACGGAAGGATAAAACCTCTTTTAATCAAATTATCATTCTTAGGGATAAACTTATGTAAAATTCTCCAGATAAACACAGAAATAGTAGAAGGAATACTTCTATGCCATATCATATTGAAAATATTAGAAACCTCTTTCTTATCTCTAAAGGAATGCCAAGCATCCTTTAATCTAAAGTTACCATCTTTAGTTAAAGCACATAATTGCACATCCAAAGAATTAATGTTCAAAGGGATCTTAAGGATTTGTTGAATAATAAAATTAGGAAGAACATCAGAAAGTTTCTTAAC
This sequence comes from Dendrobium nobile, assembly GCA_022539455.1. Lineage (NCBI taxonomy): Eukaryota > Viridiplantae > Streptophyta > Magnoliopsida > Asparagales > Orchidaceae > Dendrobium > Dendrobium nobile. The sequence continues at coordinate 49,997,113 of CM039719.1, read as the reverse complement.
ATCTCAACCATTATAAAAAAAGAAATAATTAACCTTCATAGTAACATTGGAAGAAGTATTAGTAATAAGGTCAATGGATTGACCCCACAATCAACGATCCTGCCGAAAGAAAGTATTACCATTACGAAGGCTCCAAAGGATAAATGGCTCAACCAATCATTTAATTTTACACAAACGTTGCCAAACTTTAAGTTTACCTTTACTAAAGCTGCACATGGTGGGATGCTTCCCCCCACAATATTTAGCAACTATAAAATTAGCCCAAAGGCTGGAATTAGCATGGAAATTATACCATAAATTAAAAGAAAATGAGTATGCCAAATCATTCATAGACTTACATCTCAGAGCCCCTTCACCCAAAGTACCACAACATTTATCCCATGAAGACCAGTGGATTTTGGAATTGCAACTAGCCCCTTTCCAAAAATAATTATTGAAAATTCTATCAATCCTGTTACAGATAGCCTGAGTAGGAAGAAAAGTTTGAAAATTATATACCGGTATAGAACAAAGAGCACTCTTGATAAGAGTTAACCGACCTCCAAAAATTAAAAACTTAGAATCCCAAGTCAAAATTATATTATGCACAATCATAATTAAATCATAAAAAAGAAAGGATTTCTTTCAACCCTTATAAAGAGGCACACCAAGGTACCTTAAATGAAAAAAAGCCATGTATAAAACTAGTTAAATTCTTAATAGCCATAATACGATCAAAAGTGAATTTCTTAGCAGAAATAAAGCAACATTTATCTTTATTAAGAGCCAGCCCACTGACCAATTCAAATTGCTGAAAGAACCTCAAAAGCCTATGAATCTTATTCACTGAGGCATTCATAAAAATAATAAAATCATCAGTAAAACATAAGTGAGTTATATGAAAACCACCTAAAGTTATAAAGTAAAGGCTAGGGTACTCTAAAAAATATCAACAAGACCTCTAGAAAGATACTTAACTGCAATAATGAATAGGGCCGGAGAAATAGGATCACCCTATCTCTACCCATGAGAAGCCTTAAAAAATAATGGCCTTACCGTTAACAATGATAGAAATATATGGGCTTTTAATGCAAAGCTTAATGAGGTTGATAAAATTACAATCAAAACCAAACAACTTCATAATTTCGTAAAGGAAATTCTAATCAATATTATTATAAGCCTTGAAAATATTAAGTTTTAGAATCATATTACCACCTTTAACCTTAACATCCAAATCTTCAAAAAAATTTTTAACCAAAAGGTTATTATCAGAAATAGCATGCCCTTTAATAAAACCCATTTGGAAAGGAGCAATAAGTTTAGGTAAAAAAAAACTGTTAAACGACTCACCAAAATTCTAGAGATTAGTTTATAAAAAAAGGTATACACACTTATATGTCTAAAATCATTCTATAAAGTGATAGAGATATTCTTAGGAATAAGCACAATAGAGGTAGAAGTAAAAAACTTAGGAATAGAATTACTAATAAAAAAATCAATAACTTCAGAGATAAGATCATTACCATTAATATGTAAGTTTTCTGAATAAACCTCATCGTGAAGCCACCCATACCAGTAATAGACTCACAATTCATACCGAAAATAGTATCTTTAACTTCCTTAATAGAAGGAGGTTTAAACAAGAAAACATTATCATTATGAGAAATAATAGTAGGAATGATACTAGGGTTATTAATAATAGAAGGGGTAAAAGATTTATTAAGATGATTCAGAAAGTGTTGAACAACTAAATTACAATTTCAACACCATCCTCAGTCATAGAGCCATCAACCCTATTAATTTTATGAATACAATTAATAGCACATTTCCTCTTAATCAAGACATGAAAATATTTGGTATTATTATCTTCCTTAATCAGATGTTTAAGAACTGCTTTTTGTTTACAAAAAATTTTCTCTGGAGCTTGTAATTTGTAAAGGCCATCTTTGGCCTCTCTCAATAAATAGAAATTAGCTTTAGAAGAAACCAATTGATACTGAGTCTCAAAGAAATTCACTTTATCTTCTACAATTAAAATGTTAGAAAAAAAATTCCTAAAAACATTATGGTTCCACCATCTTAAAATAAGTTTAAGTCGTTTAGTCTTAAACCAAAATCTTCTCATGCCAGAAATAGAATTATCCAAATAAAAAGGAGCATGCCAATTATCTTTAACCAAATCCATAAAAGAATCATAAAGTAACTACATGTTTTGAAATCTAAATTGAGAAGGAAAATCCCTCACTCTACACTTAATTTTAATAAGAAGAGGGGAATGATCAGAGAGGGTCTTGCTAAGATGCTCAACATTAGTAGACTCAAAAGAATTCAACCAATAGTCATTAAATAAAATCAGTCTAACCTTTGCCATAAATGCCTATGATGCCAAGTAAAGTTTTCACTGGAGAAACCAATATCAATAAGGTTATAATCCATAATCATATTATTAAAATTCTCCATAGAACGATAGATAGGGAGAGAATTCCTATGCTCTCATAAGGGTTAGTTATAGTATTAAAATCACCTCCCATAAGCCAAGGAAGGTTACAAATACTATAATATTGAGTAATTTGATCCCATAAAATCTTTCTATTGTAATGAGAGGAAGCGGCATAAATAAAAGAAGCACAACATTGCAAATTAGAACTTTCTATATTACATTGAATAAGTTGAGTAAAATCACCAATAATATCAACACGAACAAAATCTTTCCAAAAAACCCAAATTTTATTGGCGACATTCAACAAAGCATGTTTAAAACCAAAATATTTAGCAGTACTAAGTAACTTATCAGAGGAGATAAGAGATTCAAGGAAGATAAGAAGAGAGACATTATGAATAAGACATAAGTTTTTAACTCTAAACTTAGAAGAAGAGCACCCAATATCCTTAACGTTCCAAATAATAACATTAAACATAAGAAATCTAATGTTAATGAGAAGAATGCGATCGGGTATTTCTAGGAGAGTGAATAATAAAATTCTCTTACTTCCTACCTCTCTTACCATGCCCCTTGGTATAACTAGTATCATTATCATCTATAGCAAAGAAATTAGCCAACATATATATATATATATCCTCAGTGTCAGTAAAAGCATCACTATAATAATGATCATTCAAAGGAAGCTTACTTTCATTAACCATACCTGACTGTGTTGCAGTCCATGACCCTTCGTCTAAGATTTTGATGATGATAAATAATGTCGATTAAATTATTATTCTTTATATATTTTTGATTTCTACTCATATCTATGAGTACTAACATTTCAGGGAGATCACAAATTACTTAGGATAATGAGAAGACTGAAGACTGGGTAGAGTCAGATTTGGAGTCTATAACCTTGTAATTTTTCTATTATTAATTATCTTTTCTTGAGCCTGGCCACAAACTGTATGCAAAACTAAGAAACCATGCACACACAGGGGAAGAGGTTTTTAAATTGAAGAAATTATTTTCTTTATCGATCGTACTATACAAGTTTCAATCGTACTGTATGATATGATCTGGCTCAACGGTTATATGTAAACAAGTTATACTGTTTTATGAATATCATACTGTACGATGTGTATCTAATTAAAAACCCTAGCTGCCAGATTAATTTAATTAAGTTCTTGATTCATAAATTTTGAACTGATCGTACTATATGATCCTATCATACTGTATAATATTTTGAATACTTAAATTAATCCCCATGATTAGTTAGTAAATTAAGGTTTAATTTTTAATTGGTTATTGTACTGTACGATATGGGTCATACTGTACGATATACTGAGGATGATGTTATATCGTAATGTATGATATTATTCAGAAATATTGCATATTCGTAATCCTTCGTACTAGGACAAAGGCTATTTTGAACTGATCGTACTATATGATATTGGATCATCCTTTATGATCATAATGACTAAATTAAAATTTTTAGGGTTTCTTGGAGCCTAATTTAAATATCTAAATTCTATCTTTTGAAAGTAATATATGAGAGAGGAACATGATTAGAAAGGGATTCTTTGAGAGAGAGCTCTTGATAAGATTTTGGGGTTTGTGAGAGGAAGGAGAAAGTGGGCTTTATAAGGGACAAGGAGCAGGAGGGAGATCACACGGTTGCTCCTAGTTTGCTATACATTACTCTTCCTATGGCCTGAGAAGATCTTGTGGGAGGCTCTCTAAGGGGGAGATTCTTCTACATCCATATCCTCTAAGGTACTCTGCCTTCTCTAGGAGGGAGAAAAATGAGAAGGTTCATTGCCATCATCGAGAGGGTGACAAAGCATTTCGCACTCCGCCACACTGGGTTGGTGAAAGTGAGGTTTATCAAGGCTTCTCCGCCTTGTTGTGGGAGCAAAAGGAGAATTACTATTTAGTAGTGAAATTCCTAGAGTGGACGACTCCAAGGAGTGGATGTAGGTCAAGTGACCGAACCACTATAAAATCTCTGGTGTGATTTCTCCCTTACTACACTTTATTTAAATTTTGTATTTTACTTTTATCAAACTTACTTGGTAAAAATCATAGTGGAATTCTTTATTGACCAAGTTAAAATTTCACCAACTAATGTTGCAATCGCGTTTTACGCATTCACTTTTGCATCAATTTAATATTCTTGTTTAAAATTTAAAAATACAAAAAAATAGAACTCCTGTTTAGGATTGTCTTTTTATTGCAACAAATATCCAATTCACCCCCTTTTGGTGGATCTCATACTTTCTATTGGAATCAGAGTGGGGTTTCGAAAATAGTGTTTTAAAAAACCTTAAAAAATGATCATGTCTCATTTTGGTAATCATAATACTGCGGAGGGTTATTTTATAACCCATTTACCTCTGTTTGAATTCTGGAAAATTAGAATGTCTACTTTTTTATAGTCTATAGACTATCATATGTGAATGTTGGTTCAAGAAGGTTATATTATTCCGTTTAAACTTGTAAATGGCATGAAAACTCAAGTACCTTACAGTAAATAGAGCAATGAGGGTAGGGATTTGGCACAATTAAATGCAAAGTTCTTCAACTATTTCTTTTGTGTATTAAAATCTGAGGACTACATGAGATTATCTACCTGTGCATTAGTAAGGAGATTTGGGATAGACTGTGCATCTCGTATGAATGAACTAATGAGGTTAAATAGTCTAGATATAATATTCTATTGCATGATTATGAACTTTTTTGTATGAAACCTAATGAAACTATATCTGACATGTACCCTAAGTTCACCCAAATTGTGACATCCTTGTATGCATTAGGTGGAGAAATTTCTAATTCTGAAATATTTAATATGATTCTTAGATGCTTACTTAGTTCTTATGATGCTAAAATTACTATAATTATTGAATCCAAAGATTTAAACATTTATAAAAAATCCTCTTCTCAAAATACATCGTAACATCTCTTTGTCACTAGCTCTCGGGGTGATTTTGTAGTGATTCTAGGTTTCTTCTTTGGGTGTTTGGTTGGTGGCTTCCTACTTAGATCTTTGTGGTTTTTTTTCTCTCATTTCTTATGTTGTTCTGTTCTAGTGTTTCGCCACTTATTTTGCATGGTTGGGCTCTCTATGAGCTCTCCGATTTTGTTAAGGATTTTTCATTTACCCTTGCTTCTTTCTTGTGTTTTTCTATGTTTCCTTTGTTGGTTTTTGATCTTTCATTTTGATTTACCTTTTGGTCTTAGTGTTTATGGGGGATGACAACCCCGTCATCATCTATCCCTACTTTATCGGCTATTCCGAATAGCAAATCTCGCTCCTTTAAGGATGTACTTGCTGGTTCCTGTTCTTCTCCCCCCCCCCTTTTCATTTCATCCAATCATCATTTAAAGGTTTCCTGATCTTATTGTTTGATGATGTGGTGGTGTCATAATTAGCTGCCCCCTTTATGCTTACTCTGGTTAGTAAATTTGCTCTAAGGCATCCTAATCTTGATGTTATTAGCAAATTTTTCGTGAACTTGAAAGTAATGGATCTTTCCATATCGATTTGCTTATTCCACATCATGTGGCGATCCAACTGACTAATGACTTGGATTACAGCCAGATTTTCTCGAGGAGATCTTATTACATTCAGGCTTGTCAAATGCGGCTCCTTAAATGGTCTCCTAACTTTAATGTCCGTGAGGAATCTCTTATTTCTCCTTTTTGGAGAAATAGGAGATTTTGGGTCAGCCTCTATAAACTGACCAGGCTACGGCCTCTATCTTTTGGCCATCTATGGCTCATGTTTTAGTTGAACTGGATATTTCTAAAAAACATCCCACCAAGTTTTGGATAGGTTCTGAATTAAACAACTACTTTTAAAAGGTCGAATTTTAAAGCTATCCCATCTTTTGCTCTCATTGTAGGATGTATAGCCATGGTTTGAGTGATTGCTTTAAATTACATCTGCACCTTAAGAAGGATAAAGAGAATGCTAGACTTTCTAAAGTGCAGGAGGGTAAAGATGAAATTTCTCAGGAGGGTTCTTCCCATGATCAGGCTAATGCTATTTTGAATCTGTCTGTAGTTGATGGTAAAGGTAAAATGTCTTAGGGAATTGAAGTAGTTCTTCCTTTGCTTGGTTCCTCACAGGCCAATCCTTCCCCTCCTCTTGATGGTGATTTACTTAATGCTCAAACCATGGAACCTGCTATAGATACCATATCCGTTCTGACTGTTGGGGAGAAACACATTTTACCTACCATTCATAATAGCTTATCTCATGATCTGTCTATTCCGTCTGACTCTCAACATGTTCTATCTCAATTAGTTATTTCTGATATTAACTACTCTAATTCTATTAATCCTAACTACTCTAATTCTATTAATCCTTTAATCGTGAATGAGCAGGTTATTGATCTAATCCATGAAAGAGCTATTTTTGTTTTGTAGGAGAATGATTTTCCTCATCAAGAGACTCAACCATTGGCCCAAATCGTGAGTATGGAGGAATTTAGGGAAGGTGTTGTGAGTAATGTTTCTACCTTGGAGGATGGTGTGTTCTATATGGAAGGTGAGCCTTCAGGTAATATTAATATAAATAATAAGCTTCCTTTATCTGATCATTACCATTGTGATGCTTTTACTAATATGGAGGTGGATATTTTGGCAAAATGCTTTGCTAGAGAAGATCATAATTTGAGCTTCTCCAAGGGGCATGGAAAAAGAGGTAGAAAACCTAAAAATGTTGTTTTACATTCTCCTAAAAGCACATGCATGCATACTTCTCATTAATTTGTTTTTTATGTTTAATATAATTATTTGGAATGTCTGGGGCATTAGTTTCCCTTCTTTTAAGAATATAGTTAGAAATTTATGATGTATTCATAAGGTGTTTATTCTTGTTTTGCTTGAGCCTCTTATTTCTGTGGATAAATTACCTAAATTCCTATGTTTTAAAAATGCTAAATCGAATGTTGCTAATAAAATTTGGTTTTTTTTGGAAGGATGTTAGAATTAATATTATTAGGGATTCTACCCAAGTGTTGCATTGTAATATAAAGAGTGCTAATTTTCAATGTTGTGCTTCTTTCGTTTGTGCTACTTCTTCTTGTTATACTAGAAGGATTTTATGGGATCAAACTTTGCAATTATATAGTATTTGCAATCTTCCTTGGCTTGTTGGTGGTGATTTTAACACTCTTTCTAACCCGGCTGAGCGTATTGAGGGTTCCCTCCCCATATATCAGTTGATGGAGGGTTTCAATGACATGATTATAGATTGTAACCTTATTGACAATGGTTTTTCTGGCAATAATTTTACTTGGCATCGTGGTCATTTGTGGCAAAGGCTTGATAGAGTTTTATTCAATAATGCTTGGCTTAATTCTTTCGAGTTTTTACTAAGGTCAATCACCTTGGCCGTACTCTCTCTGATCACTCTCCTCTTCTGATTCATATTAAAGAGAGAGCTAAAGGTTTTCCATCTCAATTTAGATTTCAAAACATGTGGTTTCTTCATGATTCTTTTCTTGATGTGGTTCAGAATAATTGATATTCTCCTCTTTTTTTGGATGATTCTATTATGGGGATGAATATACTTTGGCTTAAAATTAGAAGGTTGAAGCAAGTTTTGAATTGGTGGAATCATAATATTTTTACAAATCTATTTTCTAATATTTTGAATGTGAAGGATAAGGTGCACTCTTTTAAGGATCTTTGTTAGTTGGATCCCTCTGACCCCAACCTCTGGCTTTTGAAAGAGGCTAAAGCTGAGCTTTTTAGTCTTCAAGCTCAGGAAGAAACTTTTTGGAAACAAAAAGTGGCTATCAAGCATCTATCTGAAGGTGATAATAATACCAAATACTTCCATGCCTTGGTTAATAAGAAACGGGCTATTAATTGTATTCATAAGATTTCTCATGAGGATGGTTCTTTTTCTGAGGAAATTAATGAAATTGCTAACTTGGCTGTTAATTATTTTCAAAACAACCTTAATAAAACTTTTACTCCTTTTATCTCCAATCCTTTTATTATTCCTAATTTTGTTTCTTTTGAGGATAACAATGACTTATCTAAATCTCCTTCTCTTCAGGAGGTTAAAGATACTCCTTTTGTTATGAATGTGGATTCTGCCCGAATGATTTAACTACTAAGTTTTTTAAGAAAGCATGGCCTATTATTTATATGGATATTTTCTCTGCTGTCACTAATTGTTTTAATGGTAATCCTATTCCAAAGTTTTTTTTCTTCTACTGTTATTGTGCTTATCCCCAAGAATAATACTGTGAATTCCTAGAATGATTTTAGACCTATTTATTCGTGTATTATTTTTTATAAATTGCTTTCTAAAATCTTGATGAATATATTAAATGTGTTATTTCCTGAGCTTATTTCTCCTTTTCAAATGGGTTTAGTCAAAGGTCGTGCCATTACTAATAGTATTCTTTTGGTGCAAGAATTTTGTCAAGATTTGGATGACAAGGTTAGAAGGGATAATATTATTATGAAATTGGATATTGCTAAGGCTTATGATAATGTTAATTAGTCATTTATTTACAACATCATGACCTTATTTGGGTTTGATTATAATTTTATCTCCCTTATTAAGACTTGTATTGAAAGTCTGTCTTATTCCATTTTGGTGAATGGCAAGAGCCATGGTTTGTTTAAGGCTTCTCATGGACTTAGGCAAGGGGATCCCATTTCCCGACGCTTTTTATTATTGCTGTTGATTACCTTTCTAGGGGTCTTATGGATCTTTTCGATAAATGCCTAGTCTTTATTTCAGAACTCTTGGTGGTATTAAAATATCTCATTTATGCTTTGCTGATGATATCATTGTATTTTCTAATGCTTCTAGGAATAAGATTACCAAGATTATGAGTTTCTTTAACCATTTTGAGTTAGTTAGTGGTCAGGCTTTTAATAAGTAGAAGTACAATTTTAAATTGGCTAAAAATATTCGTACTGATCATATTGAGGCTATTAAGAATGTGATTGGCTTTAATCAAAGTTTTTTTTTTCAAAATACCTAGGTTTTCCTCTTTATAAGGGGAGAAAGAAGTCTTTTCTCTTTGATGACTTAATTGTTGTGATCCAGAGCAAATTATCTTCTTCGGATTCTAATTTCCTTAGCTATGGTGGCCATCTTACTCTTATTAAAAGTGTTATTTGCGCTATTCCTGTTTATAGCTTTTAAACTCTCCTCCCTACTAAGACTGTGTGTTATTGAGTTGATAGAATTATTAATAAATTCTTGTGGAAAGTATTTGGGAACAATGCTAAGATTCATTGGTCGTCCTGGGGTAAATGTTATGGTACTTTGCAAGAAGATGATTTAGGGTGCAAAACTATGTTTGATTTGGCTTCCACTTTTTCTTTTAAGCTTTGGTACAACTTTAGGTCCAATGTGAGTATTTGGACTAATTTTATGATGGCTAAGTATTGTGGTGGTAAACACCCCACCATATATAGTTCTAGTATTGGCCACTCTAAAGTTTGGCAAAGGCTCTGTTCTATTAAATGGAAGGTTGAGCAGGCTCTTGTGTAGGGCCTGGTTAATGGCAATATTTTCTTTGGCAAGATCGTTGGTTGAATGGCCAGTCGATTGATTCTTTGTTGAATTCTTTTTCCATTGATAATGTGAAGGTTAATTACTTCTTTTTAAATAATGGGTGGGATCTAGAAAAACTCTCTGTTGTCCTCCCTGACTTTATTATTCAACATATTTTAAAGATTACTCTAAATATTAATTCCAGGGATGTTTTATTTTGTTCTCTCTCTAAAGATGGTTTGTTTAGGGTTAAAGATGCTTGGCATTCCCTTAGAGAAAAAAATGAGTCTTCTAAGCTTTTAAAATGATTTGGCATAAAAGCCTTCCTTATACATTTTTTGTGTTTATTTGGAGAATTTTGCATAAATTTATTCCCACAGTGAGAACTTGAGGCATAGATGTTTTATCTTTCCCTTTAAGTGCCAATGCTATTACCATGTTGATAATTTGAATCAAGTTTTCATCCTCGGCCCCATTGCTATGAAAGTGTGGTCTTATTTTGAGGATATCTTTCATTTCAATTTCTTTTTTGCAAGGATTTCTATTTACACCTTGCTTGATTGTTGGTTTATCAAGTCTAAAGGTCATGTCAGAAATGTTATTCCTTCCCTTATCCTTTGGTTCCTTTGGCTGGAGAGAAATGAATCTCGTTTTAATGGGGTTAATATGAATTATCAAAGAATTATCCAGAAAGTTTAGTACAAGGTGGTTCTCCTTTTCTTATTGTCTGTTAAGAATTTTAGGAATTTCTTTTTTTATTTTGTCTAGTTTTGGCATTAAGTTGGATGTGAAGTTTTGTCAAAGGGTTTCTAGAAGCATTACTTGGGTTAAGCCTAACACTAATTCTGTATGGCAGGTACTAGTTTGGGTACTACTGTTAGTTGTGGTGGTGTCATTAGAGATCATAATGGCATCTACTTACTTGTTTTTGCTGGCCCGATTGCTAATGGTAGTGTTAATTATGCTATTTCTTATGCCATGCTTCACGGCTTAAACCTCTATGTTAATCTTCATATAAGAAACATGGTTTTGGAGGTGGGATCCTATTTTGATTAAAATTTTATTAATCACTAGGAGGACAAGATTTGTCCTTCTACTCTATTTTACATTCGTAGGGATATTAGGGATATCTTGAATACCCTTAACTTCTCCTTTTCTATAATTTTGGAGGATGGGAATGTGTGTGCTCAGTCTATTGCCACTTTAGGTTATGATTTAAATGGTATGACTGAGTTAGTTTTTTCTCAATTGTTTGTTTGTATTAAAGGCCTCCTTAATCTTGACCAAATTAGTTTATCTTATGTTAAGAATTAGCTGCATGCTAGAGGTGTTTTTGGTTGCTTATTTGTTGCTGTCCTATTTTCTTGCTGCTGTCTGCTTAGATTTCAGGGGGCCTATTTTTTCCTACCTTGTGGGTATTTCTTTGACCGTTTGGTTGGGGTGTTGGTTTTTGTGCTCTCTTTCTATTGTCATGGCTGTTGGTTCCTATGTTTTCTTTTATGATTTTGTCCTCGTGCTCTTTGGTGGGGAGTGCTCGAGCTGGGGCTTTGCTGGGTGCACTAGGCTGAGCTGTGATTGTAATTTTAATTTGAAGCTTAACCTTTTTTTTACTCTCCCTCCTCAGATCTGGATTGTGAGGCTTTCAGTTGGTTTTGTGTCCTTGGGGTTGCTGATATTGTGGAGGGGTTTGATGATTAGTCTGTTATTTGTTTGGGTGTTGAGGTCTTTTGGTTGTTGGGATGTTAGGTTGGTGGGGATCTAGTTGATGTATTTCTTCCTATTTGGGCTTATTGCTGGCCATCTGGTCATGTTATGCTAGATTGTCTCTACTGGTTTTGCCATCACGGAAACCAGCTCTGGTTTGATCAAGGTAGAATACGGCCCATGGATTCATGTTCATTTCAAAAACAATCGCTCTGTGAAGGCATGGGGAGATGGGAGAAAATTGAATGAGGAAAAGATGAATAAGATGGCTAACGTGATGTCCAAACCTGTACAGAAAGCCGATTATATTGAGCTGAAGAATGGAGTTAATCTCTATAATTTGAATGTTACAAATGAGAAATTGGTTGTTCAAAGTAAGGAGGGAGGTGGACAGCAGAAATCTGTTAAACAATCTCATCCTATTGAGATTAACAACAGGTTTGATATTCTAATGACTGATTCAGGCGATGAACCCGTGAAGAATCATGTGGAGGTTGATAATTCTGATGCATTGGTAAGACAGGGCAAAGAGAAGACTAATGAAGATGGAAACAGTGCAGCGAATTTTGATGATTTAGGAATGAAGAGTTCAGATATGATAATACAGAATGGGAGCAGTAAAGCTAAACTAGTTAAGGAAATCAGATCTTTGGGACCTATTGAAACAGATCAGAAAAAGAAGAGATGAGATGGAAGAGTGAGTTCCATATGTGGAGGTGGTCCCCCAATCAAATCTTAATGTCTACCCTTCTTTTTTGGAATTGCAGGGGGGCTAGGAAGAGGGAGGCCGCCTTGTATCTGAAGGAGGTAGTTAGAGAACAGGATGTTTGTTTTGTTGGTCTTTTGGAAACTAAGATGTCTCATTTGGGTAGGAAGGAGATTGACTATCTCATTGGGAATAATTGGGATTTTGTTCATGTCCCAGCTGTAAGCTTATCAGGTGGTATGCTAGTGTTATGGGATAAGAGAATTGTCTCTTTTGTGGTTAGAAATACTTCTTCACAAGTAATTTTGGGGGATTTGTTAATCCCTAGTATGGGTATGTGGAAGATTGCTACGGTTTATGGGAGTCGTTGTTGCAATGAAAGAGAGGAACTTTGGAGGCAGCTTGAAGAGAATTTAAAGGATCCTATTCCAGCTATCATTGGTGGGGACTTCAATTGTATCTTGAGCAAGGAGGAGAATAAAAGAGATAAGAGATTTCTTTTTTCCAAAGGACCAAGGGAGATGAAGCAATTCATGTTAAATTCAGATTTTCTTGATGTAAGGAGCATTGGTCCAAAGTACACTTGGTGTAACAACAAAGAAGGAACCTCTCGTATTTGGGAAAGATTGGATAGGTGTTTGCTGAATTCAATTGCTCTACAGAGAATCCCGACAGCTATGACTAGACATTTAGCAAGGGTAGCATCGGATCATAGTCCAATTGCTATCAAATTGGATGGGAAGATTCAAGTTAAGAGAAATAATATCAAATTTGAAGATACTTGGAGGTCTTATCCAGCGGCTAGAAGCGTTGTTTTTCATTCTTGGAAGAAGAATGATTTTAGTGATCATAGTGAAATCCTTCAAAGGAAGAATTGTAGAACAATGAAGGCATTATTCTTTTGGAGTAGAAGCAAATGTAAAAATCTGAAGACTCTCAAGGATGAGCTGAAAAAGGAAATCATTGAACTCCAAAATAAAGAGGCGGATGGCAGTGGCTGGACTAATGAGGATCTCATTTTGCTTAGGAGTAAAGTACATGAATTGAATGTTACCTTGAATCGGTTGGCTACATGGTGGAATCAAAGGGCAAAGACTAGATGGCATGAAGAAGGGGACAACAATTCGAAGATGTTTCACAACTTTGCTTCGGCTAGAAGGAATGGAAATAGAGTGGTTCAAATTAGAGATGTGAATAATATAGTTCATGTTGAAGAGGAGAAAATAGAGAAGGTTTTCACTCATTTCTTTGAAGCTAAATGGAGGAGCAGAAATTGTGAGTTAAATGGATGGCCCAATGTTTCGGAAGAGCAAAGACTAAGCCAAAGAGTTGTTGATGAATTGTGCTCGGAGTTCACGGTGGCTGAGCTGCAGTCTGCGGTTTTTCAACAGGGCAACAATAGAGCACCAGGTATGGATGGAGTGACTTCTTCCTTTTATAAATACTACTGGGATATAGTATGGAGAACGTTATGGACAGCTATTAGGAGCTTTCTGAATTCTGGCCGTATGAACAAGTCTTGGAAAGACACTCTCATTGTTTTGATTGCCAAGATCAAATGCCCGTTAACTCCATATGATTACAGGCCGATTAGTTTATGTCAGATTAATTAAAAAATTGCAGCAACTATGTTGGTCAATAGATAGAAGAAATGCATTGGGAATCTGATTACTGAAGAGCAAATGGCTTTTATGCCGGGTAGATCCATCTCTGAGCATTGCTTGCTGGCACAAGAAATTATTCATAAGTTCAAGTCATCCAAGAACAAGAAGGGATTGATGGCCTTGAAGCTTGACATGGAACAAGCTTATGATAGTATGGGGTGGCCTGTACTTGACCAGATCCTTAAATGGTATGGACTTCCTTATATATTCTCTAAACTTCTCATGGATTGTGTTGTAGGTGTGAGATTTTTTATAATGATTAATGGAAGGAACTCAAAATGGATTGATGCTCATAGTGGCTTTCGACAAGGATGCCCACTATCTCCTTATCTCTTCATAATGTGCTTCCAATCGTTGTCTAATTCGATTGAGCAGAAGGGTCATGATCTTGGTATTTGGGTCTCCCCTCGAGGCCCTAGGATTACTCATCTCTTATATGCAGATGATGTACTTCTTTTCTCTCATGTGTCCATTCCTTTAGCCAAATCATTGAAGAAGATAGTTGAAGATTTCTGCAATTGGACGGGCCAAAGGATTAATGTCAATAAATCTCAGATTTTATTTGGTAAGGCAGTTGGATATACTATTAAGAAGAAGGTGACCAGATCTCTTAGCTACAAGACTGTGAAGGAGATGAATTATCTTGGGATCAAATTGTCCTTAAGAAGATTGAAGTTGGCTGATTTCCAAGATCTACTTAGTAATGCGATGGAAAAGCTCAATGCTTGGGCTAAGAAGACGTTATCTTTGGGAGGTAAGATTACTCTTATCTCTAGCTCCTTGTTGACTATGCCAAACTTTCTCATAACCCACTCGTTAATTCCTATGAAGTTGTTGTATGAGGTGGAGAAACTTTGTAGAAAGTTTCTTTGGCAAAAATCCGGTGGAGAGCATAGTCTACACTATGTGGCTTGGGAAGAACTATATAAACCGAGAAGTTTGGGAGGATTGGGTCTTCAATCTTCTTTGCTACGTGTTGATTCTTTGAGATCTAAGTTAGCAAGGAATTTCTATCAGAAAAATGGATCTCTTTGTTTCAGAGTTATCAAGCACAAACATGGAGAAGATTTGATGAGTGGATCACAAAAGAAGGGCACGTCAAATGCTTGGAAAATCCTTTCAGATGGGGGAAGACAACTGCAAAATATTACCAGATGGGCTGTAGGTAATGGTAATAATATAAATGCCCTTAATGATGTTTGGGTGTTGGATATGAGCATCAACAAGTGGCCAACATTGGTAGACTGTGTTGCATTGGAAGGGATGTATATAAGCCATCTGTTATCTGATGAGGGACAATGGAACTATTCGTTGCTTAAAGAATTTTTCCATGCAGATTTCATTATGTTAATCAGCAATGTTCAGATCGTCACTGGGATGGAGGACCGCAGAGAATTGCTATGGAAGATGTCGGGTAAGTCAATTCGGCTATGTCGTTTGAATATAACCTGAAGTGCAACTACAATTTTGAGTATGAGGACTACTTCACATGGGTGTTTAAGCTTAAACTAAACAAGAAGGTTGAAATTTTCTGGTGGAGGCTTGGAAAGTCAGCTATTCCCACATAGGTTTTTCTACATTACCGGAGACTTGGGCTGGATAAAAACTGTGTGAGGGGATGTAATAGTATTGAAAGCTATGAGCACATTATGGTAAATTGCAAATACATGCTGGATGTTATAAAACAGATACAAAGTTGGGGCATTGGTATTCCGGTTTTTCAAAGTATCAACAACTGTCTAGAGGAGCTGAGGAGATTGTCAAACCGTCAGCCTGGCATGGTGAGAATTTACTGCATTGTTGTGTACTTAAGTTGGAGAAATAGAAACTGTGTGAAGCATGGGAAATCAGCATTACCCTCTTCTGTGACGGCTTCAAATGCTCTGGCGTTGGCTAGTATTAAAAGTAGTCCTTATCTTTCAAACTGGGGAACCAATCTCCTTTGGGAGTCTCATGAGTCTTGGTGCCCTCCTCCGAAAGATTGGATGAAAATCAACGTTGATGCCTCACTGTTCAGATCCCATTGTGCTGGAGTGGGTGGAATTTTTAGAGATCATAAAGGAAGGTTTATTCTTGCTTTTGGAGAAAAGAGGATTCATTGGGACAATAACAAACTTGAGATGCAGGCTGTTCTATCGGTCAAAGACTATATTAAAAGTTGGATGCTTGAGTACAAAGGGGTGATTATTGAGAGTGATAATCTCAATGTTATTAGATCCATTCAAGCTTCATTCAAGAAGAATAATCAAATTGTGGATTGATGGCCTTTGGAGGAGATTCTTTTTGTCAATGACTTTCATAAAGTGGCTTTTAATCATGTTCATAGAAATTGTAATAAGGTAGCCAACCTTTGTGCTTCCATGGCTAGTAGTAGGAGTTTTTTCTTTGATAGCTTTTCTTTTAGTAGCATTCCTTCCTTGCTTTTATTTGCTATCAAGGAGGAATGTGATGCTTTTCATTCTTTCCAAGTGTAATTAGTTTTACTTTTCTCTCTTAATGCAAGTTTTGCAAGCCTTCAAAAAAAAAAAAAAAGAATGAGGTGGATAAGATGTTGGTTTTTGGGTGTTGTTTCCCTGACAACTTTCAATTTGGAGGGGAGGTGGTGCTGGCTGGGGCTCTTTGGTGGGATGGATTGGCATAAGATTTTGCATTGTGACTCTTATGATTTTTTGTATAACCTGAGCTATATTAGTCCATCCCCTCATTGCTTATGCTGCCTCTCCTCTAGCTTGTGGCTTGTTCCTGTGCTGCTTTCTTGGCTTTGTAGTATTGTTGTTATTCTTCTCTGGTGCTGCTTATTCCCAGTTATTATCTAATGCGATTTTTTTAGATTGTTGGTCTATTCTTTATCCTATTGTGTTGGTTTTATTTATTTCCATTTGGTTCTTTGCTCTATGACCTGTTCTTATGGGTGGACTCTGGTGGTTCCTACTTATTGGCACTTTCTTGATTGGTATATGACTCACCTTTTTGGCTCTTTATTTGTTTGTATATACCTGGTGCTCTGCTTTCTATTTTGCAGGTTTCTTTTTTGTGCAGGTCTGTGTATTTCTTATTTTTTTGGACAGGGAGCTCGTGTTGATCATCATTTCTTTGTTGCTATCCTTTTTTGGGTGCCCTTACTTGTGCACCATAGAATGTACTTAGGTTATTTTGTACCCTTGTGTATCCCTAGCTCATAGGTTTTTTTGCTTTTTGCCTTGTAGCTCTTACAAGCAGTAGTGAGCTTGAGGTCCCTTTAAGGACCTTGTGACCCTATTTTTTAGGCCCCTTTGAGGGTTTCACATAAAAAACAAGATTTAAATGTTTATTCTATTGACAATTTTCTTGGGTCACTCATTGCATACGAGCAAGGAGTGAGTCAAAGGCAAAATGATACAGGAGAAAAAAAGGAGCGGATGGTGACATTGAAAGTAAATAACTCAGAAAGTGAAAGTTCTATAGCAGAGGAAGAAGATGATATAGCCTTGATGACCTGAGTACAAGAACTTTCTAAAAAGGAAACAAACGTGTCATCAGAATAACTTGAACAAAGGTAAAAGCTCAAGAACTACTAAAGTTTCATCTGACATAATTTATCTTGAGTACAGGAAACCAGGTCACCACCAAGCTGATTGCCCCAACATAAAGAGTCAACCAACTAAATAAAAAGGCGAGGAGAAAGTGAAATATAAGAAAGGGAAGATGAAGACACAAAGGGCATTTTGGGCCGACTATACCTCAAAATCGTCAGAAGAAGAATCAATGGAGGAGGTATCAAATTTCTGTCTAATGGCTAACGATAATCTTGATCAATCAGATCAAGATGAGGTATGTAAACTTTCATATGAAGATTTTTTGGTTGTTTCTAAGAAAATCCATGACTCGTATAGTAAGTTAAAAAAATACATGCTAGTCTTAATATTGAGTTTAATACTTTACAGACTGAGCATGCTAACTTAGTTAAAGAAAATTCTAATTTAGATAGAGATCACATACCTCTGCTTGATGAATTTGATGCATTAAATAAGCATGTTGTATTAACTGATGCACATGAATCCTTGAAAACAACGCATATTGAATTAGGAAAGGAGTTTGAAAAACTAAAGAAACTTGCATTGGAGTTAGATCACAATGAGCATAGGTTAAAATGGGAAGTTGCAGGATTAGAATATTAAAATAACACATTTAAAGAAAAAATTGTAGCACTTGAAAAAAATAAGTCATCATCCATATTAGCCCAACCAAGCAAACCCCCAGCATTGCACGCATCACACAACTTTAGGAAGAGGCATCACTACCCATATATTTTAGTGAACCCATTTCTCGGTGTTAGGTGCTTCTCTTGTGGCATGCTAGGTAACATAACCCGCACGTACACAATTCACCATAGGACACACCTAGTATAGAGACCGAAATTGTATTCATCACAGTATAGCATGCATACATCTCATTCATGCATGCATAAGGATGAACCCTAACTCACTTGGTTTCCCAAATCTAACCCTTAAATGACATTGTAGGGGTGCTCTCACAAAAGATCTAGTGAGAGCATGTGATACTTGGATAGTGGTTACTCACGACATATGACTAGAGACATAAAGAAGTTCATTATACTTGAGATCAAGATCAGAGGAAAAGTAATATTGGGAGATAACACCACCAGGAAAGTGGTGGGCTTAGGCATTGTTGGAAATTTTAAGAATTTTTTAATTGAGAATATTTTATTAGTTGATGGATTAAAGTATAATTTATGAAGCGTTAGTTAATTATGTGTTAAAGGTTTTGACATAAAATTTCTTTCTAACAAATGCTTGATTAGTTTAAATGATAAACTTACTTTAGAAGGAAAACGAATGAACAATATTTACATGTTAGATCTTGATTGTATTGAAAATTCAAATTAACTTTATTTAAAAATAATAATAGATGACTCATGGCTATGGCATAGGAGACTGTGCCATACTAGTATGAAACCACTTAGAAATATCATCCATAAAAACCAAGTTAGAGGCGTACCTAAGTTAGACTTCACTAAGGACTATCTATGCGATGCCTGCCAACTAGGAAAATAAATAAAATCATCTTTTCATTCAATAAAAGATGTGAACACATCTAGGCCACTAGAAATCCTTCACTTGGACTTATTTGGACCCGTTAGCACAGCTAGCCTAGGTGGGAAGAATTATGGATTTGTAATTGTAGACAATTTCACTAGATTCACTTAGATAAGATTTCTAGCATATAAGAATGAGTCGTTTGAGGAATTTAAGATCTTCTCCACTTAGATTAAATGAAAATTAGGATGCAAAATCTCAATAATCTATAGTGATCATGGTGGAGAGTTTCAAAATAAAAGATCTGAATCCTTCTGTCAAGAGTAAGGAATAGAGCATAACTTCTCTTCCCCTAGAACTCCTCAGCAAAATGGAATAGCTAAATAAAGAATATAACCTTGGTAGAAGCTACTAGGGCAATATTAGATGAGTACACACTTCTTAGATATTTTTTTGCATAAGCGGTAAAAACGGCATGTTATGTTTTAAATAGGGTGAACATTAGATCGAAGCTAAATAAAACTCCTTGTGAACTCCTTAAGGATCGGACACCAAATCTCTCACACTTACATGTCTTTGGTTGCAAGTGCTTTATCTTAGTTAATGGCAAACTTCCCTTAGGAAAATTTGATCCCAAGTTTGATTAGGGTGTCTTCTTAGTTAATTCATCTATAGGTAAGGCCTATAGAATCTTCAATAAGAGAACCCTAGTAGTAGAAGAGTCCACCCATGTAGTATTTGATGAATCAAATAAGCCCTCTGAATCTAAAATTGAAGAAGATGAAGTAGAGGAAATTTAGGGAGTAGAAACTATAACCATAGGAGAAAGGGTAGAACCTCAAGAAGACTTGCCTAGAGAATGGTGATGCTCTTATAGTTATCCTAAATAATTAATTTTAGAAGACCCATCAGAAGGTGTGAGAACTAAGCACAATCTTAGGAAGGAGGTTAGTCATTCTGCATTCATCTCTATGATATACACTAGTGGATCTGTGAAGCTAGGGAAAAAAAGGTAGAATGTTTGGGAAGGTTTTGAAAGAAAATTAGAACCTTTATAGTATTTATAGCTTTTAAACAACAGATGTTCCTTCAAAATTTAGTCAGTCTAGGTGGTAACTAGGTATAAAATTTATTAGAGACTGTATAGAATGATTTAGGTAGCTATTCCAAGTACTTTGAGAGAACATGGTCCATTAGCCAATAGGTAATAACTAAAATAATGAGGTAAAGATGGGTTTCTTGGTTTTCCCACTGTATCATTCCACCACTTGGCATGAACATTCAAGGCTAGGTGTTTAGAACATTCCAAAATGTAATGTAAGGGTTGTTTGGCCATAGTGTACTCTATTATTCAATATTGGGATTACATATTTAATGCATTAAGGTCAGCCTAATTAGCTAACCCTAGTTAACCCAAGGGATGTGCTAGCTGGATTTGATGCACAGGGTCTAGGGGCACCTAAATCATGAATTTTTGGAATTTAATTTTATAAAGATTAAGAATTTGTTGAACATGAGCCCTATTTGGCCACTTGAGTCAAGTCGTGGGGCTACCTTAATTTGACCCAAAGTTTAAATTGTGTAGGCTTAGTAATTAGACACCCAATGGATAAAGTATAGGGGTTTAAGTGTGTTACATTAGGTTAGATCATTAGAATTTTATTTTGGAAACTTTATGGTTGATTTAGTTAATTTTTGTTGACTTTGTCTACTAATCTTGACCATACCTTGGGTTTGGGTCTAATCCACTCTAAATATGATTTGAAACTTATTGGAAATGGTTTTGGGTCATGGCTATGTCAAGCTATGAAGGGGTTTATTCAAAGTTCTTTTAAGTCATTTTTGGGTTTAATGGAGTATTTTTCTACCATGGTTCAAATTTGTTTAGACATCTATCATTTATGGTTTGGAAAATTTAGTGGCTTTAGTATTGTTTAAGGAGGCTTACATTTATGATTTTGGGTTTAAGGTTCAATTTAAGCTAAAATGGTCAAAGTGACCAATAGTGTTCAACTTTGCCAATTTAAGGGTTCAATGGGATTTATGCATGATCATGAATAATGTTTAATGCATAAGGATAAAACCTAGGTCTTCATTTGAGTTTTCCAATGTGATTCCTTCATATGAATGATTTAAGTTTCTAAGTGATCTCATGGGTCAAACTTTGTCAACCATGGTCAACCATGGATCCAAGTTAATTCAAATCAATGTCGTAACAATTATGAACATGTTTGATAAGATTCAACATGCTCCTAACAGAATTTACACCAAGATGATTACTTAGTAGCACTAGTGATATATATTTGAAGGTTTTCAATGCTTGTAATATGCTTTGGATTTTAGGGTTTAGAAGGAAGTGGATGCCACTAAAATGTTAAGGCAAGCTCTTAAGACATGTCTAAGGGATTTACGCAAGGTTTTATTTCAATTAAAAATTCCCCTATAATGATATAGGGATTGATTTATTATTGAAGTTCAAATTATTGAAGGTTTTATGATTTATTTAAGGATTAAAAATTTTGAAAACATGATGATTGGATGTCTTTAACTTTATTGAACATTTATGATTAAACCATTTGACAATTATTAGATAATTATCAAATGATTGAATGTTTGATTTTTTTTATTGACTGATTTAAATTTTTATGATTGAGTATTATGGAAAAATTTAGTAGAAAGTTAAATTTACAATTTGAAATGGAATTCAAAGATTTGAATACCATGAGTAGAATTTTTATTTAGGGTTGGACCTCATACAAAAATGAGGCCAACACTTACCTATATGAGAGATGGAATAAAATCTTTTGGTGCTATTAAGATGTTCAAGTAGCGTGATAATTTCTTCATGTATTTTTCTAAAGAGTTGGAGTAACTACCTATAGATATATAGGTGGAGCTTGGTATTGATGTCGCACCTTATATGACCCCTATTACAAAAGTTCCACATAAAATGTTTTCCAAGGAATTATAAGAGTTAAAAATTTAACGGTAGGAATTATTTGATAAGGTTTTCACTTGATTGAGTTTATCTCTATGTGGTGCAACAATATTAATTGTGAGGAAGAAAGATAGTTCAATTAGGATGTGCAATGATTATATGGAATTAAATATTGTGAACATTAATAAAAAGCATATATTTTATATGATTAACACTTTTTTTATCACTAGAAAGGTGCATGTATATTTTTAAAGATAGAATTGAGGTTTGGGTATCATCAATTAAGGTAGAAGGCTTAAAATGTGTTGATGATTTCCTTAGATACCAAATATTATAACTACAAGTTCGTGGTTATGCCTTTTAGAGTAATTAATGCACCAACATTATTTATAAATTTGATGAATTGGGCATTTAAGCAATATAATGAATAGTTCATTTTTATTTTTATTAATGATATCTTGGTATATTTAAAGACTAAAGAAGATCTTGTAAAGCATTTAAGGTATGCATTGGAGACCTTATGGCAACATCTGTTCTAAACTGAATTCTTAAAGTGTGAATTTGGGATGAAGTCTATACATTTATAAGTTATGTGGTATGTGTAAAGCTATATCTAAAGGTCCTCAAAAGGTGCAAGCAATGGTTGATTGGTAGAGAAGAACCTCAGTTCTAGAAGTTCATAATTTTCTTTGTATGGTGGGATATTATTAGATGTTTCTCAACATTGTTTTTACAGATTATGATTCCTTTGATGTGGTTGACTTAGAAGACCATAAATATTGATTGGACCCAAAATTGTGTGGCTAGTTTTTGAAAGCGGAAGGATTGATTAGTGTTGGTACAAGTTTTCACCATCCCATTTAGTGTTAATAATTTTTAAGTGTTTAGTTATGCCTCTATAAGAGGTTTCAGCTGTGTATTAAAAAAAATTTGAAAGGTGATTGGTTATGCCTCTATAAAGTTAAAGATGTAGAAGAATAATTATATAACTCATGATTTCAAGTTAGTGGACATTTTGTTTGCATTAAAGATTTGGTGTCAATATCTATAAGGAGTGTGGTGTAAGTTTTATAATGTTCATCAAGCATGAAATACATGTTCATATTGACCTTATTTTTTCATGAGGTCAATATCATTTATCCAACTTCTATAGTGATAGAAACCCTTCATCTTGTAGGATACCCTAGCACAAAGAAACCCTTGGTGAAACCCTTACGACCTAGTATAGCTAGTTGTATAATGACCTAACATCTCCATGGATCATACCTAGTGATATTTGGAAACATTCATGCCCTTCCAAACATCAAATTAAATCTTAAATATAAACTTAAATAAAAGTTCTTTATAATTACACTTTATGCCATTCAAGATGACATTCTTATACTAATCTAAAGCCTAAATCCGGGAAAGTAATATAAACTTGTTCATGATCATCATTTGAATAATTCAAGCTCATTAGACCCATGGTGAATAATGGTTGACCTTAGTTGAAAAGGTTTCACCATTGACTCCATTAAAAGTTTGAGAAGGTTGTTAAACCTTACAGAACTAGCCTGAGGCTCACAGAGTGGGCGGGCTGGGGGGGGGGGGGTCGGGGTGAATTGTTAATTTAAAAAATCCAATGTAAGAATTCTATTCTTTCTGTAATTTTTTTAAAACATTAAAATAAATAGTTTGATCATCCAATACGGAAGCTAATAATTTAACAATAGTTAAAATACTGATGATGAAATTCTAATTAACAAAATAGAACTTTAATCTTAGATTTTCATCGTATAATTATCACAAAAATTAAGTGTGAAAGGTAAAGTGTTGAAATTGAAAAATATACCAAAAGTTTTATAGTGGTTCGGTCAACCTTAACCTATGTCAACTCCCTAGAGTCCTCTGCTTTGGGAATTATACTAACAAAAAGAAAATCTCCTTTTGCTCCCACACTAAGGCAAAGAATCCTTTACAGGCCCACTTTCAGTAAGCCTGATGTGGTGGAGTGCCATAAGCTATGTCGCCTCCCTTGGTGATGGCAGCAAACCTTAAAACATTTTTCTCCATCATGGAGAAGGTAGAGAACCCCAAATCCTTTTCTCCCTCCTAAAGATGGCAGAGATTTAGAATCCTTTCATGGATAAAGAACCTCCAATCTAGTTTATCCTCTTAGAGAAGGCATATTGCCTCAAGGACTTTACTTACAAGCCTCTCTCCAAAGAGATATTTTAAGAACATACCAATGCCATAAGATGAGAAAGGGTGTAGCTAGCCTAGAGAAACCATATGATCCCTTACACTCCTTATCCATCATGCTTAACCTCACCTTCTCCTTCATCTCAAACCTTGAATTTCTTTTAAAAGCTTCTCTCTTAGTGTACCTCCAGCAGTCACACAAACCTCTCTTGTCTTAAAGAGATTCTCAAAACATTGCTTAAGTATTTAGCTTCAAGAAACCCTTAAAATTCAAGATGGTCTTCACTGATAATATAATATGATTTAAATTTGTGCATTACAATTAGTTCAAAATCTAGGCCCATCTAGAATGATGTAAATAGTTATTTCAATAAATTGTTTAACTTTTCAGACACATCATACAGTACAATCCAAAGATCATCCTATATGATTTGTTAGCATTCTCTCTATTTATATAGGATGATTCTTGGGATGATTAGAAATCATCTCTGCCAATCATAGCATACTATTATAATTATATAGTTCTATCAGTTAATTTTAGGTAGGTCGTCTAGTTTGATATTAATATCTTACAGTAAGATTAGTTCAAAAATCATGGTTTCATTTGGTACAATCTTTGTGTTGACTAATTTTGTTGTACGGTATGATTAAGATCATACAGTATAATTGATTATCATTAATTAAACCATGATTAGATTGACTAATTATGGGGTTAATTTATTTAAGATTTCTAATTTTTGTACATTATGAATTAGATCGTATAGTATAATTAGTTTAAAAATCAAATTTTGAATCTTAATTTATCTAGCAGCTAGGGTTTTTAATCATAATGAATCATATTCTATGATCCATATAATACAATACAATTCTAAGTTGTACAATATAATTATTGAAAAATTTTTAACTTTAAAATTTTACTCACTCCCATGTGTATGTGTGTATGATCACCCAATTTTATACACTCTTAGGCTAGACTCAAGAAATATAAAATAAAGAAAAATAAAAGTACACACCTTGTTTACTTTGCATTCCTATTATATTTATAGTAGCCTTGAGTAGTGTATGTTTTACCTGCAATGTTAGTATTCACAAATAAAAGAAATATCTAGTTAAATCTGTTTTATTAGGGTATTAAGAAGCTAGTGAGAAAAGCTCCAGGTTTTAGAGGGAGAAATATTCAAATTTTAGTTCATCTAGTTTTGGCAAAATTTTTTGTTATGCCTAAAGGTCGTCCGGCTAACTCTATCGGCAGCATAAAGGCTACGGTGAATCCAATTTCTAATTCAAATTTACATTTAGATCCAAAGCTTTCTTCAAGAAATTCCCCTTTAATCATTAAGGAACCTTCTTTCATTCCTCTTAAACCTTCATCCCTTATGATTGGTAAAGGAAAAAAAATAATTGAGTATTTGGAGATCAAGACACCTTGTCCAAAAGAACTAAAGAGGTTGAATGACCTTGATGCATCTCCATCATCCATAATGATGCTTTTCAATAATAGGTTCGGTAAGAATTTTTCAAAAACTGTTCTGGCTATTGAGCGAGCTCCTTCTGTCCGAATTAATTTGGACTATACATAATTTGTTTGTGTTATTCCTCAAGATAGTTCTTTGGGTGGAGATGTTCAAAGAGATATGGCGAATAATGTTTGTTCTATGGATGGTAAAGGAGCGGAATATCCATGGAACAGACGTCAATATATTAAAATCCATCTGGATAAAAGTGAATCTTTTTTTATGGAGGACAATGTTGCAGCGAAGCTACATGAGCTGAATGTTAAAATAAATTTAGATAGGCTTCAATACTCTACTGTAGTGAAAGCTTTTGGAAAAAACATCCCAGCTCATATGATTGCAGATGAGCTACTACGATAGTGACCACATTTTGGTAAATTCCATTTCACTTCTCTTGGATTAGGTTGGGTATTATGCTCTTTTTTTTTCTATCGAGGCCATGGAAAATGACCTTTAGGATGGAAATTGGTTTTTTAATGGTCATATAATTGGGATGCAGAAATGGAATGCTATTTTTTTTGCCTAAATCATTGGTGGGATTGTCATTCCCTATTTGGGTCAGGATGCCTAATCTTCCTCTTTATTGTTGGGATGAGGTTAATGTAGCTAGAATTGTGTCTTTGATTGGAACTCAACTTTTGATAGATGATAACATGTTCTGATGGAGTAGAGGGTAGTTTGCTAGAGTTTGCGTCTAGGTTGAATTGGACAAACAGCTTCCTTTGGGTGTGTGGGTGGAAGGTTTGAATACTTGGTTCATTCAGAAAGTGGAGTATGAGAAGATCTCTTCTTTGTGTTTTAGATGTGGGAAGATAGGTCAGTTGTTTAACTCAAGTGAAAGGAGGCTTTGGGGTGCAATGGTGAAGGCTCTATGAAGGAAATTATCAATGAGAATGATACTAATGTTTCTTTGTCAACAGATCCAAATAACGGACTATCCTATGGACCGTGGGTCCATGTTAATAACTGAAGGAAGAAGAAGAATTCATCAAATACTCAAAAGAAGGTTTTTTTCCTAAATTGGTTCCTATTTAGGCTAAAGAATTGGTGAAATCTGATTTGTTCAATGTTTGAAAAGCAAATTCTATTGGGTTGGATTCTGGTATTCATTCAAATACAGGTGTAAACCAAACTGATGTTAATCATGTTATTATAAATATTATTGATGAGATGAAGGAGCTTGGTTTTGATTGTGGGCCTTCTACCAATAAAGGTATGGATTCATCAGGTTATATGCATTTGTCTGCTGTTGTTTAGCCTATTTCAACTGATAATAATATGTTCAAAGTTTTGGATGCTCTCTCTAGGGATGAGGAGGGTGTAGTTAAATTGTTTCTGATTAATTCGAAGGAGAATGATGTTGAGAAGGGTAAGGTGGTAAAATCTAATGTTATTAGAGGAACTATTGAGAAGTCTTTTTTTATTCTAGCTGAAGTGGATAATAATATTGATAACGTGGCTAATGTTGGTGATTTTGTGGACAATGGTGGATCTGGGAGTTTCAAACCTAAACTCCAAAAAGAATTAAGGTTTCTTGGTCCTTTAAATACTTCTTATAGATATAAAAAATTAAAGGTTTTGAATAAGAAAAGGAATGGGGGTCCTTCTCCCTATGTGAGGAAATGTGTTCCTTAGCCTTTTGGAACTGTAAAGGGGCTAATAAAAGGGAAGCCTCTCTCTATTTTAAGGAAATTTTTATAGATTGGGATGAGTTCTTTGGAGTGGTGGAGACAAAGATTTCTTCTATTGCTAAATGGGATTTTTATTAATTAATGTGTAAAGATTGGGCCTTCTTTCTTTATCCATCTGATGGCATATCTAGAGGGATTATGGTATTGTGGAGGGTTGATTTGGCCACATTCTCTTTATTTGGAAGCTTCTTCTTAGTGTGTTGTTGGAGACTTGATGGTTGTCAATAAAGGCACTTGGATAATTTCTACTATTTATGGTAGTAGAGATGTGTATAGCAGGTGGAAGTTGTGGGATTGTTTAGGGCTACATTCTAGATTGAGCATTCCTTTAGTGGTGGGAGGAGATTTCAATTGCATCTTATCTCTGGAGAAAAAAAGTGGAAGGAAGAAGTTTAAGTTTTCTCTTGGTCCACAAGAGATGAAGTCTTTTATGAATAACTTTGATTTTCATGGAGTAGGGAAAATTGGTCCTAAGTTTACATGGTGCAACAAAAAAAATGGAAGTGCTCGCATTTGGGAAATGCTTGATAGATGTTTATTGAATTCAAAGGGAATGGAGTTGATTCAACAAGCAGCTACTAGGCACTTAGCGAGGGCAGCCTCTGACCACTACCCCATTATTTTAAATTTTTTTGACAAGGATATTCATAGAAAAAAATTTATGAGGTTTGAAGATGTCTAGTGTCTTATCCAGCTTCAACGGTTGTTGTGCATAAATCATAGATTAGAACTACTAGTGGTGAGGTAATGGAAGTTCTAAACAGGAAATTTCATAGAGTGTTGAGAGTTTTATTCTTTTGGAGTAGAGCTAAGATTCAAAATTTGTTGGAGTTAAAGGAGAAAATGAAAAAGGATGTAATTGAACTACAGTCGCAGGAGGTGGATGGTCATGGTTTATCTGATGCTAATCTTCTCTTACTCAGGTCCAAGGTTGGAAAATTAAATGCTACACTTAATAGTTTGAATACTTGGTGGAGCCAAAGGGTGAAGGTGAAGTGGTTAGAGGAAGGTGATATCAATTCCAATTACATTAATGTTTTTGTCAATGTTAGGAGGAATGAAAACTTTATTAAAGAAGTAAAGAATGTGGATGGTGTTCTCGTGGAGGATCAGGAGGGAATTATCGATATCATGCTTAAGTTCTTTAGTAACAATTGGAGGAATAGGAGTTGTGATCTTAGGGGTTTGCCTATGCCTCTCAATTCCTTAAGTCATGAAGAATATAACATTTTGAATGCTGATTTCACTTTTGAAAAGATGGAAAGTGTGGTTAAAGGGCTTAACAAGAACATCTCTCTAGACTTGGATGGTATTCCATATTGTTTCATTAAAGCTTATTAAAATGTTATTAACAAAGATGCTTGGCTTGGTATTAGTCAATTTTTTTCAATTGGTAGAATGTGTTTTAAGTGGAAAGATACTATTGTGGTTCTTATTCCCAAAATTGATAATCCGGCAGATCCCTCTCATTTCTATCCAATTAGTTTGTGCTTATCTATCTATAAAATTGTTGCAAAAATTTTATTAAATAGATTGCTTAAAGTATTCTAGAATCTAATTTCTGAAGCCTAAGAGGCATTTATCAAAGGTAGAAGTTTATCGGACCACATTCTTCTTATGCAAGAAATATTCAATAAATTTAGATTTTGAAAATCTAAAAAAGGTTTGGTTGCGATCAAAATTGACATGGAGCAAGATTATGATAGTACAGATTTGCCAACTTTGAAGTAAATGTTGGATTATTTGGATTCCCAAATTATTTTCCTAATCTTTTGATGGATTGTGTTGTTGAAACTAAGTTCTCTATTCTTATTAATGGAAAAAATTCGAAGTGGATTGAAGCTAGAAGTGGATTTACATAAGGGTGTCCATTATCTCGGTATTTGTTTATCTTGTGTTCTTATCTCTTTTCTAATGGTTTTATTCAAAATGGTAATAATTTGGGTATCAAAGTAGCTGCTGCAGCTCCAAAGGCTTCACATTTGAAAGTTCTTTAGGGATGTTATGCCCTTATGAACTAGCTTGAGGCTAACTAAGAGGTGAGGTGAATTGGTAGTTTCAAAAAATTCTTAATCAAAAATCAAAATGTTTTGAAATATTTTAAAATATCAAAGAAAACAATCACCCACATATAATAAAGTTCAAAAATTAAAAATGCATAAATATAATAAGAAAGAGCATACAAGATTTTATAGTGGTTTGGTCAACTTGACCTGTGTCCACCCTTAGGAGTATCTCCTCTGGGTATTGCACTAAACTTAGTGACTCACCTTTTACTCCCACAGCAAGGTGGAGAAGCTTATATAAAACTCCTTTCCACGGACTCCAGTGAGTCAGAGAACCAAACCTCCTTTTGCTTCCTTCTAAAGTAGCCAGAGAACCTCAACTTATTTTTTATTCTTCCTGAAGCAGGTAGAGAACTTTGATTTATCAATGAAGTATACCTCTCTAGAACCTCCAAGGAACTATAGAAGATGACTGGAGAAGATGACTCTGATCCTTGCTTGGAGAAACCTTTGTGAACTCCTAAAAACTCCCCCTAACAAGAACCTCTCTCTCTCCCAAGCTCTCCATCTCCTCCTTTTGGCTCTCTCAGGTGAGGCAATAGCAAAAGATAAAGTAGTGAGTAAACAAGAGATCTTATATAGAAGGGCTTCAAATTTGCCCTAATTTGCTATAGACCGATAAAGATCAATCCTAATGTACCCAATTTTGAGATGTCTTGATTTACAATTAACCTTGTGGACTTGAAATGTTAGTAGGCAGGGTAATAATAGGAAAACATAAATGCCAAAAATGTTTGCTATCATCAAAATTACAATCCTTGAATCTAGATTTGCAACAATCTCCCTTTTTTTGATGATGACAAATATTTGGTAAGAAATTCAACTTAAGTAGATAAATGAAACATAAAGTAAATGTGAACAATATGAACCAAGCAAACTCAAATTTTACTAAAATCAATCATGTGGTACAAACACTAACCAATAGTAGTAAGAAGAAACAATGATATAATGAAATAATATGAACATACTAACACTACCACTACTCTCCCTTTTGACATCAAAAAAAGGAGGAGAAAATGAAGAAAAAAAATAGAATTGAAAATACAAAATAGAAACTAACAACAACAAAAAAATATCACAAAAAAATAGTCTATAAGTATGAAGGGCCCTGATCATCAGAAGGAGGTGGTGGTGGTGGCTGAAAGAAATTTTGGATGGAAGCAAACTGCTCCCCAAATAAGGCCATATTCTGGTAGCACTGCTGCTGTTGGTGTGCCATGTATGCATCAAATCTAGCAACATCCGCTGCATGCTGCTGCTCCTATGTAGCAACGTAAGAGTCAAACTTAGCCTCACATTGGTCAAACTGCTCCACCAGTTGATCCAACTGTGCGTGCTAGTGAATCAAAATAGGTGCAGCAACATGTGCAAGAGGAGCTCCCCCCTCAGCTCCCTCAGCCTCCTCATGTTTCGGATGGAGATGAGTACTGTGAAGAACATGGAAGGAGCTATAGGTGTAGAAGAGAGGCTAAAAACTAGGTGCGACAGGATATTGAAGATTCTATTTGGTTTCAAGAACATAAGCTATGATGTGTCCCAAGGAAAGATTAGGCTTTCTTCTATTCCATGGATCCCTAATACTAGTTAGATGCTCAATGTATTGAAAAAGAAGATCAGCAGCATTGAATTCCCTATGGGCCATTACATAAAAGGTAGTGATTGAAAGGTGGGGAGTGATGTGGAAACGATCACCACCCTTTGGGATTGTTGAGGTACGAAGAACTTATTGGATTTTCCTAGCATCCTTGACTAAGATTCTAGACGCCCCATTATAATAGAAGACGTGTGGGTTACTCAGTAGGTGGTTGGTAGGAGCCAAGCCATAATCAAGATCTTAAGATAAGATGTAAAACTTGTCTCTAATAGTGGATAGTTAGAGAAATTCATTATAATCATGATAGATAATTTCTATGGGTCATCTACTCACGTAGTACTAAAGGCAGCACAGGAGGAGTTGATCCTAAGGCTCACAAAGAATTCATATATTTATTTAGAGTTGAAAGGGAAAGAGAGTGTTAAAATGAAGGTGAGGGAGGTTTGAGAGAATAAATTTAGGACTGGATAAGTGAGTGTGCGAGGGTTGATGGTTGTTGAGAGTGTGATACCAATAGTCTTGTAATGAAGATAGGCAGCTTGGTCAACCGCCTTAGTGAAATGAGGGTTGATAGAGGCCCCCAAGGAACTACCGGTCGCCATTCTAGAGCATTTTCCACAAGCTATGGATAGGAATTTATAGCTTGAGGGAGAAGGAAAGAAGAGGAGAAAGTTTGAGGGTAAGAAATAAGTTTGAGGCTTGATGTTTATAAAGAATCAACCATATCATCCAGGATGATCGTAGGATTGTCTATGATGATTAAGAAAATTTATAAAGTATGGGATGATTTGTCAAAAGGCGATCCTAAAGTACAGGATGATCAAACATTATCCAGGATGATTAGACTAAGGCTATCATCCCATCCTGAGGAGTCATGTTGGATGACCGTTGAAAAAGTGGATCGTCTATGAAGATTAGGTGGATCTTTCAGAATAATCATAAATAATGGATCATACAGGCCATTTTTAAAATGTGTAGCCATTTTACCATGTGGATCATCTTGGATGAATAGGTGGATCATCCAGGATGATCACAAATAAATATAAAAGAATTTGATCAAATCATTCTGGAAGATATGGATCATCCAGGATGATCTCAAATGATTGAGTCATTAGTTGTTTGATGGATGATGGAGGTTCATGTGATGATATCATCTAGGATGATAAGAATATCGTCTTAGACAATGTGATCAAAAATTAAATATTTTGTGGATGGATGGAGGTGATTAGAGAAGGCCCTACAACTCAAAAGACAAGTAAAAAATAAAAATAATAAAGCAATGAAAAAGCGATAAAAATGATAAAAAGAATGAAAAAACAAATTTTTTTGGATCAAAGTATGAATATAATAAATTTTCTATATGATTGAATTAAAAATTTGTAAGAAAATGAGTTAACATTGTCGAAATCCAAAAAATGATAGAACAACTGATCTTGTTAACCTCAGCTCGGACTTCTGACAGATCAAACCATCTTTTGAAAATAAAGATCTAACTCAAAAAAAGTAATTAGATAAGAGAAAGTGATCCATTCAAATCTTTAATCCAGAAAAATATCTAATAGAATAATATACTAAAGTAATTAGTCACAATCATGAATTTTGAAATCAAGTCATTAAAAATATCAAGTGACACATGAAATCTTTTAAGATTTAAAGATTTAAAAGATAATGAAGCTTGCTTTCTTATGGGCTCATTTTGTGTCTCTTGTTAATTGATTGTTGCACTTTGTACATTTTTTTATTTTTAATATACTTTGTGTATCTTTCAAATTTTTTTGGCAATTGTTGCGAATCTTTTCGGTTTTTCCTTTTTTTTGGGGCTCATTTTATACCTCTTGTCATTATTGCAAGCTAGCTCCCTTTCAATACTTTTAGATATTTTCAGTTGTGAGAATATCTTCTAGATATTAGAGAAGAAAAACTCACTCTCTGATATAAGGAAGAGTAAATCACAAAGAAGAATCAAATTCATATGATAAATTCAACGACAAGATTACAAAAAATTTGAAAGTGATTTAATGACTTTGAACATTACTTATATAAAAGAGATTATTGTAATAACATAGAAAAGATCTCAATCACAAAGTCTAGTTATTAATTTGAGATAGATTTTTGTTTAGAAGAAAAAATTACACCACTAAAAGAAGTTAGAGGAATGCAAATAATCAATGATGTTTCTCCCTTTAACTGATTTATGGATATCAAACATTAACTATAAATTTAAAAAAAATGGCATAAAATATCATTTCAGTAGTGACCAAAAGAAAAATTGAAAGAGAAATAGGAACATCAGAAATGAAAAGATAGAAAAAATAGCAAATAAAAAACAACACTTAAAACTAAAAATAAAAGAAAGGATAAAAAAAGAAAGAATATAAAACAACAAACAAACAACAAATTAGAAAATATAAAATTCAAAATTCAGAAAACATCAAGTTCATGCATTTATGTCAATCACACCCAATCTGGTCCTCAAGTTATTGCATGTGGCAAAGGCAAGTGGTTTAGTAAAGATGTCAGCCAATTGATTCTTAGTTGCCATAGTGTAACATAATGTCTCCTTTGGTAACATGGTTCCTAATAAAGTGATTCCTTATATCAATGTGTTTGGTCCTTGAATATTGGATAGGATTCTTAGAGATGCAGATGGCACTAGTGTTGTCACATAAGATTGAAAATATGCCTACATGTAATCTTAAATCCAGAATTTATTGCTTCAATCAAAAAACTTGGGCCACACAACTTCCTAAGTAAATATACATAACTTCAGTAGTGGAAAGTGCAATAGAGTTTTATTTTTTACAAGACTAGGAGACTAAAGATTGTCCTATAAATTGGCAAGTTCTAGAAGTGCTCTTTCTATCCACCCTACACCCTCCAAAATTAGAATCATAATATCTAATAATCTCAAAAGAAGTGTTATGTCTAGGAAACTAGATTCTTAAGTTTTGGGTCCCTAAGAGATATCTAAGATTTCTCTTAACTGCAATGAGGTGGGATTCTTTAGGATCAACTTAAAATCTAACATAAAGAAAGATACTAAACACTATATCAAGTTGGCTAGCAGTCAAGTAAAGTTATGATCCAATCATTCCTTTGTACTTCTTTTGATCAACAAATTTTTCATTAGAGTCCTTATCCAACTAAACACTAGAGGTTATAGGAGTATTTATTATATTGGTTTTATCCATTTCATATTTCTTCAAGATGTCCTTAATGTACTTTGATTGATTTAGAAAGGTTCCATCATCCAATTGTCTTATGTTAAACCCCAAAAAGTAAGATAATTCTCCTATCATACTCATCTCAAATTCCTTACTCATTATTTTAGAAAAATCATCACATAGCTTTTTATTAGAAGATTCAAAATGTATATCATCATTATAGGTCTAAATAATGAGTAAATCATCTCATACTTTTCTCAGAAAAAGGGTGGTGTCTACGCTTACCTTAACAAACTCCCTCTCTAGTAAGAATGTGCTAAGACTCTTAGACCAAGCTCTGGGTGCCTAGTTTAATCCATATAAGACCTTTTTTAATTTGTAAACATGATTTGGAAATTGAAAACTCTCAAAACCTGGGGGTTGCTCTACAAACACATCATCTTTTATTACCCCATTCAAGAAGGCACTTTTGACATCCATTTGGAAAACCTTAAATCCCTTATAACATACAAAGGTTAGTAGTACTCCAATGGCTTCCAATCTAGAAACAGGGGCAAAATTCTCCTCAAAATCAATCCCTTTTATTTCGTTGTTCCCCTTAGCCACCAATCTTTCCTTATTCCTAACCAACACACCAAAATCATTCATTTTATTCTTAAAGACCCATTTGGTTCCTACAATGCACTAATTTTTATGTCTTTATACTAACTTCCTAATATCATTCCTCATAAGTTAGTTAAGTTCTTCTTATATAGCTAAGATCCATAATTCATCAGAAAGTGCTTTATTGATGTTGGTGGGTTCAGTCATTGAGATAAAGGTAGAGTAATTTACTTCCTTCCTAAGTCCATGTCTAGTTCTAGCACCTTTAGAAGGGTCTCCTAAGGTTAGTTATTTAGGATGGCTCGAAGAATATCTCCAATCTCTAGGCAATGTGTTTTAAGGTTCTACCCTTTCCTCTATATTTGCAGTTTCTACTCCTTGGGTAATCTCACCTACTCCATCAATGTTTTGAGGCTCTACCCTTCTCTCTAAATTTGTAGTTTCTACTCCTTAGGTAATCTCTCTAACTTTATCATCTTCCTCAACTCTAGATTTCTTAGGATCTGATTCATCAAACACTATGTGAGTAGTCTCCTTCACCCCCAATGTCCTCTTATTAAAAACTCTAAAGGATTTCCAAACACTTGAATATCCTAAGAACACTCCTTCATTAGATTTTGGGTCAAAATTTTCTAAGAGTGATTGCCTATTATTAAGAATGAAAACCTTACAGCCAAAGATAAAGAGGTGTGAAAGGTTGGGTGTCCTAGCCTTAATTATCTCATAGGGTGTCGTATTTAATTTGGATCTAATATTCACCCTATTTAACACATAATAAGCTATGTTTATCGATTCAGCCCAAAAGTATTTTGGAATTGAATACTCAGCAAGCATGGCTCTAGTAGCTTATACTAGGATCCTATTCTTTCTTTCATCTATCCCATTCTATTAAGGGGTCCTAAGAGCTGAGAAGTTGTGGCTGATACCTTGATCCTTACCAAAATATCTTAATATCTCATTTTCAAACTCTCCCCCATGGTCACTATGGATGGTCAAGTTCTCACAACCAAGCTTTTTTTAAATCCAAGTGGAGAAGGATCTAAATTCATCAAAAAATTCACTTTTATGTGACAGAAATCTAATCCATGTGAACCTCGAGTAGTCATCGATAATCACAAATCCATAAACTTTTCTTCCTAAGTTAGCAGTGTTAATGGGTCCAAAAAAATACATGTGAAGGACTTCTAAAGGTCTAGAGGTTGCTAGGATCAAGAATTTATTAGATAAGGCTTTATCTAAGTTGATGGGATTTATCATGTAGATAAATACATAATGACTAACCTCCATCTTATGTCCATGCCTAGTTCTAACACCTTATGATGGGTCACCTAAGATCAATTCTATTGGATGACTAGAAGAATATCTCTAATCACTAGGAAAATGCCCCTATGGTTCGACTATTTCTCATATAGTAAGGGCTTCTACCCCATCAAGGACCTCTACTTCTTCTTCTGCTTTAGGTTGATTCAGAGGTCCTATCTGATTCATCAAATATAACATAGGTAGAAACCTCTACTATTTAAGTCTTCTTATTGAAGATTCTATAGGCCTTCCCTATAGATGAATAACTTAAGAAGACTCCATCAAATTTTGGATCAATTTTTCTAAGGCAGATTTTCCACTTATTAAGATAAAACATTTACATCCAAAGACATGTAAGTGGGAAAGATTAGGTGTCCTACCCTTAAGGAGTTCATAGGGTGTATTATTCATCTTGGATCTAACATTTATCCAATTCAAAACATAACAAGCAATATTTATTGCTTCTTCCCAAAAGTATCGAGGGTGAGTGTATTTAGCTAGCATTGCCCTAGCTCCTTCTACTAATGTTCTATTTTTCTCATAGCAATTCTATTTTATTGAGGGGTCCAATGACAGAGAAGTTATGTTCTATACCTATCTATCGATAGAAGGATTCAAACCGATCATATAATTTCACATCCTAATTTCTTTTGAATCTAAGTGGAGAATGTTCTAAGTTACTTAAATGGCTCACTCTTATGTGCTTGGAATCTACCCCAAGTAAATCTAGAATAGTCATCTACTATTATAAATCTATATGTTTTCCCTACTAGGCTGGCTGTATTAATAGGTCAAAATAAGTCCATGTGAAGGATTTCTAGTTGCTACAGGTGTTGATGTACTTAATTGAATAAAATGAAGACTTGACTTATTTTTTAGTTGGTAGGCATCACAAAATTGGATTATAATGATGTTTAACTTAAGTATGCATCTAGCTAAGTCTTTTTGGGTAATCTTCCTAAGAGTTTTCATGCTCACATGACATAGTCTCATATGCCATAGCCAGGAACAATTAATAATTATTTTCAAATATATAGAATTGGAATGTAGTTCAAGTCTAACATGTAAACATTATTCATTCATTTTTCTTCTAACACAAGTTTTTTATTTAAGCTAATCATTCATTTTTAGAAAGAAATTTTATGTCAAACCCATTATTATATAGTTGACTAATGCTAATTAACTTATGCTTTAAAGCATCAACTAGTAAAACATTATTAATA
This sequence comes from Dendrobium nobile, assembly GCA_022539455.1. NCBI lineage: Eukaryota > Viridiplantae > Streptophyta > Magnoliopsida > Asparagales > Orchidaceae > Dendrobium > Dendrobium nobile. The sequence continues at coordinate 49,959,789 of CM039719.1, read as the reverse complement.
ATAGAGCTTTTTGTATTTCTTATTATTCCTGAGCCCATCACTTTCTTAGTGGAGTTGTCTCCAAGTATCACCTTTCCTCCTAACATGGTCTCTAGTGTGATGAACTACTACATATCACAAGTCATGTGCCTTAAGCATCTATTGTCCAAGTATCACATGCTCTCACTATGCCTTTTATGAGAAAATCCCTACAAACTCATTCAATGGTTAGATTTGGGAACCCACGTGAGTTTGGGTTCCACCTTATTCTTGAATGAATGAGATTAATGCATGTTATGCTATCAAGAAAGAAATTTTAGCCTCCACACTAGATGTGTCCTATGATGGATTGTATAAGTGTGGGCTATGTGACCCACCATGCCACAAGAGTAGCACCTAACACCAGGAAAAAGATTTACTAACCTTTGTGGGTCATGGTGCATCTTCCTAGGCTTATGAGATGCATGCTGCGTAAAGGATTTTAGAAATGTTATAATATAGGGTGTGGTTTATTATTCTCAAGTGAAGTTAGGTTAGCTTCTAAGAATTTGTTTACACTTTTAAGAATGAACATTTTAATTTTTAATGTATGCTCCCTACTATCTATTTCTAAAACACATGTTTATAATCTTTTATATGCTTGCTCTAGTTCATCATGCCGTGTTTTCAAGGATTTGTGAGCATTAGTTAATTCAATATGCTTCTTGTTTAAACCATCATACTAATCAAGCAAGGTCATGTGATCATTTTCTAAATAAGAATGCTCGGTAATTAAACTGGTATGCTCTTTTTGTAATTAAACACTTCATTATTAAGACTAGCAAGCATCTTTTCAACTTTCTATATGAATCATGTTTATTTTAAAAAATAATGTGTAATTCATTATAGGAAAGTTGACATTTCTCATCTTTATCTGAATGATATAGATTATTATTAGCGATAAGACACAAATTTGTTACCTCCTCCACTACTTCTGATTCTAAGGAAAAGTTGGCCCAAAAAGCTTTTTATGTCATTTGCTTGCCCCTCTTGAATTTTGGCTTCCCTTTGCTGCCCTTCTTGATCGGGTGAGTTTTCAGGTAGGGATAGCCAGTTTCGAGGTAGCTTGGTTTCTTGCATTTGAAGCAAATAGTGTTAGAAGAAATTTTAATATTTTTGTCACTTTTATGTTTTCTATAATTCTATTGATGATTCCTCTATTTCCTTTTTATAAAGCTCTTAAACTTTCATGTGATTAATGCAATGTCGTCATCCTCCACTATAGAATGTTATTGTTTGAATCATTTGCTTTTAATATTATAGTTCTCACCTTCTTCTTCTCTCATGCATTACTTTTCCTTAGACTCACTACTTGCTCATAGGCAATGAGTGATCCAAGAAAATTATTAATCAAGTAAACATTCAAGTCTTTAGATCCTTCAGGCTTCATTTGAAATCATTCCAACATATATATTCTCTCTCCTATCTGTTGTGGTACTGTTGCGATCCAGCCTTCCTATTGAAGCTTAGTCGCTCTATTATAGATTTTAGTAGATTTGGTTTACTATTTTTCATTGTGCGTATATTATTTTCTTTGTGGTGATGTAAGGCTTTTCAACCTTTTGTTTTCCTTCTACTTCTTCTCCATGGTGGTTGGTCCATCTTCAACTAAGCCCTCTCCTAGGGGTAATCTACCTCTAGCTTCGGTTGTTAGCAATAAAGGTTTCTTTGGTGCTTTTAGTAATGATTCCAACTCTAAATCTCACTCTTTTTGTGATGTTCTTGTGGTTGATACTCTGTCAAAAGATTTTGGTGTTTCTTTTACTAGGTCTTAAGTTAAAGGCTTTCTCGCTTTATTGATTTCAGAAGATGATATTATGGAACTTGTTTCTCCCTATCAATTTAGGCTAGCAGGGAAGTTTTCTTTACAACGACCTAATCTTAATTCGATTAGGAATTTCTTTGGTAAACATAAATTGTTCGGTGTTTTTTTATTGGGTTACTTGAGTCTCAGCATGTAGTGATTTAATTATCTAACGATCTGGATTATAGCCAAATTTTTCGGAGACGATTTTATTACATTAATAACTGTCAAATGAGATTTTTTAAATGGACTCCTTACTTTTAAGAGGAGTCTCCTATTGTTCCTATTTGGATTTCTTTCTAAACTTGAGATTGCATTTCCTTAATCCACATGTTTTTCAAGCTTTGGGTACCATTTTTGGAAGACCTCTTCAATCTGGTCAGGCAACTACTTCAAGATCACGGCCTTTAGTTTCCCAAATTTATGTTGAATTAGACATTACCAAAAAACACCCATATATAGTATGGCTTGGATTAGAAAATTTGGGTTATTTGCAAAAGGTTGATTTTGAAAACATACCATATTTTTGTTCTAATTGCAAAGTTAATGGAATTTCATTTAATGAATGTTTTCTTGCCCACCCGAATTTAAGAAATGGGAGCAAAGAGGGGAAAATGTAGATCATTATAGTATGAATGATAATGAGAATTAGATACATATTTGTTTAGAAGTTGAGAATGATAAAATGGTTGCTTAAGATAGTATTTTAGAATACCTACAGATATTCCTAAGAGTGAAGAGGAACCCAATGATGGAAATCATTATTTAAAGGAATTTCATGTTGTATCCCTAAAGGATGGATTATTTTATCAAGGCATAGAAGAGGAACCAACAGATTCTAGAAGGTTTCCTTTGAATGAACTAGTTCCAAATGAAATTGGAGATATTGATTCTCTTATTGTTAGTGGAAGTGGAGAAGTGATGCATAAACAATGACTTTAAATTTTAGTAATGTTGAATAATTGGAGGAAGATGATGAGGAGGAGCATAGGGAGGATGGAGAATTTGTTCCTAATAATGAGGTGACTTTATTAGAAAATTATGTAGGTATGAATGATTTCTCTATGTTATTTACTCCTTTAAAACTTCATGCCAATAATATGTAAGAGGGTTATACTAAAGTGGGAAAGAAGAAATTTAAAAACAAATAACCCTTCTAGGGATAGGGTGAAGAACATTTGTAGAATTTGTAATATTAAAGTTTTGATTTTGCTTGAACCATTAATTTCTAATTCCAAGATTGTTTCGATCCATACTAAACTTGGTTTTGATTGCCCTTTTAGTAATTGCTCGAATAAAATTTGAATTTTTTGGAAACATTGGATTACTTTAAATATTTTGAAATATTGTCCTCAAATTGTGCATACTAATATCAATTATTTTAAATTTTCTTGTGTTGCTTCTTTTGTGTGTGCTCTTGTTGTAGATTTGATAAGAGGATTTTATGAATTGAAATTATGGATTTTTCTTCTAATATTTCTAATCTTTGGATGGTTAGTGGTGACTTCCATACTATCACTAATGTTTCTGAGAGAATTGGGCTGAAACCTATGAATTTCCAAGCTATGGAGGATTTTAATGATACGTTATTAGTCTCTAATTTACATTATATTGTTTTTTTTGGTAATTCCTTTAGATGGAATCAAGATACTATGTGGCAATGTTTAGATCATATTCTTTTTAATAATGTGTGGATTTCTATGTACCCTAATACCCATATTGAGCATTTGTCTAGAACTCTCTCTGATCATGCTCCTTTGCTTTTGAATAATTCTATGAGTGACAATTCTACTTATTCTCGTTTTAGATTTCAAAATATGTGGCTCTTGCATGATTCATTCCATACTAATGTCAAAGCTAATTGGCATGCTCTAATCTTTCTGACAAATAATTACGTTAGTATAATTCAGCTTTTACTTAATCTTAAGTGGCTCAAGCTAAATTTAAATTGGTAGAATAAATGTGTTTTTAAAAATTTATTTATGAATATTATGGAAGCTAAGAAACAAGTTGATTTAGCTGACAATATCTATATGAATCTTCCTTCTGTGGATAACTGTGCTACTTTGAATGAGGCCAAAGACATCTTAGTTAATCTTCAAGAACAAAAAGAAGCCTACTGATATAAAAAACTGTAAGTAAGTTTTTCAGTGAGGAGGATAGAAACACTAAATCTTTTTACAATATTATTAATCATAAAAAAGTTACTAGTTATATCCATAAGATTTTTTCTCTTGAAGGATATCAGTTTGATTCCCCTGACTTGGTTTATGATTTTTGTGTAACTATTTTAAGGATGTATTTAACAAGAACTTTATTCCAACTTTTATTTGGATTTCTCTTTTATTCCATAGCTAGTGTCTGAAGAGGATAGCATTATGTCACCAAAATTCTATGTGAGGTGGAGATTGGGTTAGTTATTCAAGAGATGAATTCTGATTTTGTGGTTGGTATGGATGGTTTTACTACTAAGTTCTTTCAAAAAACTTAGCATATCATTAAAGAGGATTTAATTAATATGGTGGTTGATTTCTTTAAAGGTAATCTTTACCCTAAATTTTTTACATCTATGGCAATTATTTTGATTCCCAAGAGTGATGTTACTAATTTTTAGAGTGACTTCCATCCTATTAGTTTGTGTTCTTTCTTCAACAAGCTCATTGCAAAGTTAATCATGTCTAGATTAGCTTTAATTCTTCCTAATATCATCTCTCTTGAAAAAATAGATTTTGGAAAAGGTCATTCTTTTTTCAATAATGTCGTACTAGTTTAAGAGCTTGTATATTACTTAGAAGCAAAAACTACTTGTGGGAATGTAATTTTTAAGATTGATATCACCAAAGCATATGATAATCTTAATTGGGAATTTCTTTACATTATGCTTCATTCTTTTGGCTTCAATAAAGAATTTATTAGGATCAATAAGAATTGTAATGAATATTGCTTTTTCTCTACTATTATCAATGATAGGAATCATGGTTTTTTCAAATATACTCACGGTCCTAGGCCAGGGGATCCTTTATCTCTAGTTATTTTTATTATAGCTGCATAATTTCTTTATAGGGTCCTTAATGATCTTTTTAAACAACACCCTAATTTACAATATCATACTATGGGTGGTTTTTTGGTGTCTCATTCAAGTTTTGCTGATGATTTTATTATTTTTATGCATGGTTCCAAGAAGATGCTTAATATTCTTTTTAAATTTCTTAATGTTTTTAAAAAGCTAGTGTGTTAATTTTTAATCCTTTAAAATGTTTCTTTATCACTACTAAGTCCATAACTCAACCCAGAATCTCTTCTATTCAGGATAGGTATGGTTTTTTACAAAAGCAATTACCACTTAAATACTTAGGCACACCTCTTTGGGATGGTAGAAAGAGATCTCATTTATTTGGGGGCATCTTCTCTAATATTCACAAAAAACTTTCTACTTGGGCTTTTAATTTTATCTCTTTTGGAGGAAGATTAGTTTTAATCAAAAGTGTTCTTTGCTCCATTCCTATGAATTTATTTCGCACTTTATGTCCAACCAAGAATATTTGCTTAAGACTTGAAAAAAAAGTTAAAAAATTCCTTTGGGGGGGTCACTGAAAGTAAATATACTATTATATGGTCATCTTGGAATAAATGCTCTCGTATCCATTATGAAGGCAAGTTGGGATTTAAGAATTTCAGTGACATGGATCTTGGTTTTCCCATAAACTTTGTTTTAATCTTAGATAAAAAAAAAGTCTTTGGTCCAAGTTCATGATTGCTAAATGCTGTGTTGGTAGGCATCCTTTAAATTGTTTTTTTCAAAAAAGGGAATTTCTTCAATTATAAAAGGCTTTGTTTCTATTAAATGGGTTGCTAAAAATTTCATTTAATGGAGCTTAGGATGTGGGGAAATCTTTTTTTGGCAAGATAATTGGCATAGTTTCTCTTCAATTGATAATTTACTCAGTACTCGTACAAATTGTGCTTGTAAAGTGACTAATTTTATTCAAGATGGGACCTAGAATTTGAATTTTCTTGTAGATATGGTTCTTTATTTTTTTATTAATCTCATTTTGAAAGCGCCTTCACAACTTGATTGGAAAATTTTCATTTTATTTAATAAATCTAATTATGGTAGATTTGTGTTCAAAGAGGTTTTGGCATTTTATTAGGAATTTGCAACCTAAGTCTCAAATTTTCTCTTCCATTTGGCAAAAAGGTATCCCGATTTATTATTTTATATTAATGTTGATAATTTTCAACAATTATACCCTTTTTTAGGGAAACCCACACCGAGGCCAACACAATGATTTAGAAAAAAAATTACATAGTCCTTAAAGGGATCTTAAGCTTGCTAATGCTCATAAGAGCTTCAAAAAGAAAGCAAAATTATCCTAAGAGCTTGAGTTCCCTATTATGCAAAAATATAATATAACCTAGATACAATCTACGATGCACAAGAAAGAGAACCCAAAAAAGAGGAGCAATGTTGACCTCATTTTTGTATGAGGTTACTCTTGACTCCTCCTTGAGTTCTAGATCCTAGGATCTTCCTAGTTCCTAGCACTTAGGCCCAATCTAGATCTTAACCCAATTCAAACCCAGAAATCAAAGGTCCAAGGCTTTGTCCTAAAAGCCTTTTCCCAGGATTTTTCAAACACTTCAAAACCTATTGAGAAGACTTTTGATTCAGAGTCTATCAGTTGCACACTGGTAAGACATGTCTCTAGAGGCAACCCTCCAAATTTGAGTCCATTCTGAGGTCTTTAACCCCAGGAACTTGATTAAAATCCAAAGGCTATAAAACCTTCAAATATTTACAATCTATGCCACTGAACCTTTTGCCCAGTGGATTTTGACCTTGGAGCTTCCTACAAAGTCTCCAATCACTTTCAAACCTCTGATCCTAACCCATTGAGCAGTAAACTGCATTTTACTAGACCCATTTTTACCCCTAGTTGACCAGGGGGTCAAAATGACCAAAATACCCCTATGAGACTCAAATACCCATTTCAATCCAAATGAACTCCAAATTGCTTGGAACCACTTCCAGCAAGTTTCAAATATCAAACCCAACCTGTTGGACCCAAACCCAGATCTTGGGTCAACCTGGTTGACCAAGTCAGCCTAGGTTGACCAAGTCAACCTAGGTTGACCAAGCAGGCCCTTATGGGTCAAAACAGGTATTTTTGACTGAATTGACCTCCGCACACCTGGTGACCACCTCCAATGGTCTCCAAATATCATTTTAAACCTGTCTAGCCCAGACTCACCCTTTGGGTCAACCTGGTTGACCCAGCCAACCTTGGTTGACCCATTAATTCTTAAGGGGTTTAAATGGGTCAAATTGACCCATTTGAGCTCTTCAACCCTTATTACCTATTCAAATCAATTCTTGGATAAGACTCAAGTGTCACTTGACACTTGGTCAACTCAACCCAACTTGAGTTGACCAAGTCAACCCTCAATTATTGGTCAAATCCTGATGGCATTTTCTCCTATTTCTCCTAGCCTTGACTTTTGACTTTTGACTTTTGACCCTTGACCAAACTATTCCAAATAACCCTCCATACTCCTCAAATGCCACATCTTCGATTTTGACCTAGTTGACTGGTCAAACCAAGTCAACAAAGCCTTAAACCCTTCTTTGAATCGGTCAAACCCTTTCTTTTGACCTCAAGAGTATGGACTTGAGTTTGAACCCCATCCAACCAGCATCCTTGACCTCCCACTGCCACCTCAACCTCCTTTGACCTGTTGACTGGTCAAAGCAGTCAAGCTCAAGCCCAAGCCTTTCCAAAAAAGTATTATCAGATGCTAAGCTCTTTTCCCTTGATTTAGGCTACCTTAGGCCGACCCATTAATGGCATAAAGCTCACTTGGAGTTCTTCTAACCAGGGTCAGAGCCTGGTTTAGCCTTAAACAATAGTGGTCCCCCCCCCACCTCCCAAAACTAACCAATGGTTATAGGGCCTTTTCCAGCCTTTCTCCCTGCCACCTAACAGCTTGGGACACTTGTCCTCATGAGAGAGAGGCCTCTGATGCATCAAAGCTGTTCTAACTTGCCCAGGCCATTTGAATAGGGCAAAAGTTGATTTTGAGAGCATTGGGATAACATACATTCTCTCACTGATTCCAGCCTCCCAGAGCAAAGTCTTTGTTCTTTTTAGCTCCCTAGGGCCTCCTCTACCTTCCCACTATGAAATCCAAGTGGTTGCACATCATCGGCGGCAAGTTCTCCGGTGAGTAGAACACCTAGTCCGTCCCAGCCTTGTAGCAATTGATCTAAATGTTTTTGTGCTCAGTTTTATGCTAGGGATCTACACTTGGACAGTCTACAAGCTCATCTGTTCAGACATTTTGAAGATCCAACGGTATAATCCCTCAATAACCTTAGATCTAGCTCACATTAGATGGATTTAATTAGCTTCGTATATAGGTTGTTTTAGGCCAAATGAATATTTCCCCACTATTTATGTTCATGTACTCTTCTTAAGTTTAAAATTTCAAGTGATTTGGTCCACCCGATCGAACGAACGGGACAAAAAATGGATTATAGAGCGTCATTCGAAGACTGTTGCGGATGTACATTTTCTGGACCATTGATCACACGATCAACGGTCCAGATCTAGCCGTTCCGTGCCCTCGCCCGACCGTGTATTTGATCTATCATTTGACCGGTCGTCTGACAAAATCCAGACCGTCCATTCAAAAAAGCGGGATCAAATCTCCGGCGTCTGATCAAACCCGGCGAATCCAACGGTGTCCGCCGACCGCTGACGTGGTCAAGTGAAACCGCGTGAAGCGGTTTATGTCCAACATGTGTCCCCACCGCCTTCCACCTAGCATAACCACGCGCCGCCGCGTGTTAATCCGGAATTAATATCTTTATATATATATATATATATAATAATAACATAAACTTTAAAAAATCTTAATAAATAAGATATAAGTCCAAAAAAATTGTATAATATATCAAACTGCTCAGTTTTTCAAGACCTTTAATTAAAAAAAAAATCACTTGAAAATATTGTATATATTTTGAGTAATTTTAAATACTAACTACTTGATTATTTTGATTATTATTTAATTAAAATAAATCCAGATATTTTCAAAAAAAATTATTAAAAAAATTAATAATAATAAAAGTATTTATTACCAATAAATCTAAATGTTAATTTGAAATGGACATTAGTTAAATTATTTGATATATTTTAAGATATTTTAAAATATTAAATTTTTTTTAATATTTAATTAAAGTAATTTTAAGATATTTGATAAAATCCAAAACCTTGTTCAAAAGTATGTTCTAACATGAATATATATATATATATATATATATATATATATATATATATATATATATATCTGTGTGTGTGTGTGTGTGTGTGTGTGAATGTCTATTTAGAGTAGTTTGAAATATATTTGGTATATTATAAGTAACTTTTAATCAATTAATCTTTTAAATATTTAATTAATAATTAACCTACATTAAATTCAAATAAAGTTATTCTTATATATTTAAATTCAGAAATAATCAAGTCCCAATTAAGTTTAGTTTAAGAATTATTTTGAATTTTAGTCAATTCTAAATTATTTCAAATGTTTTAATTAACATTAAAACTTTAAAAATTTATATAAAATTTGATTCAAATTAGAAAAATATAAGTAATGTATCAAAATTTTCAGAAAATTAAATATTTTAATTTAAAACTATTTTTAAGAATTTAAATTTAGCTTATTTTAATTAATTTCAATTATTTGAATATCCTTAATACTTAGTTAATATTTAGTTAAATATTATATTAATTACTTTTAAAAATATATATTAATTTTTTAAAATGGCTTTGAAAATTTAGAGGATCTCTCAAGCATTTAAAATTATTTCAATAATATTTTTTTTTAAATTATTCTATTTTAAAACTTATATCTTTGTATATATTTTTAAAATATTTTAAAATTATAGGTATTTAAATCTTTAAACCTTGTGAGATCCCTTTGAAATTTTAAGCATATGTTGAATATGTGAATGGAACATATCGGGGATTGATTAATGAATAATTGTATTTTAATTATTCATTAATCACATTGTTAGTCATCTTAATTAATGTTAGTCTTTGCATGCTTAGGTTGTGCACACACCACATAGTATAAGGCTCTCCTAGATTTAAGGACATGAGTGCTATGTTTGTGCATTTTCATATGTGGTTTGTAAAGGGTTAGTAACTTTGACTTAATCCCATACAACTTAGAGACATCCTTAAGGACAAAAAAATTAAGGACTTGTATAGAAAACTTAGATTTCTTTCTTAAGGATGCATGCTCCCCTAACTTGAGACTTAGAACTAATAAACTTAGTAATATCACTGACCCATAAGAGGTATTTTACTAAATTTTAGAGATCATTAGGCTCCTTAATCAAACTACTTAAGAATAATTCCCTAATTAAGCCTCAAAAATTCTAAAACATGTAATAAATCCAATTTAAATTCAGAAAATATGTATAATACCTCTAACTGATCAAAATAAAACCCTTAATCAAAGAAAAATAAAACCAACTCCATTTGACAGCAATTCTGCACTTAATCTAATTTTAATTGAAAATTAATATTTTCTTAAATTAATTAATTAATAATTATTAAAAATCCCAAAAATTTCCCAAACACTTGGGAATCCCTCCTTAGGACATTCCTGACCTTTGGAGCTATTTTCAAGAATTTGGTAACTTATTTGGAGCAAAACCATAAAACTCCCTTCTAATTAAACAATTTCAAAAATTCGTTAAATAGCCAAAACTTCTAGAATTCATAACTAATTATAGAAAAATCTAAAAAGTCAAACTCACTTGCATTCAACTTATAATAATGTCTAATATTTATTAAAAATATTAAAGTTCCATAAATCTATCAAAATCAAAAAGTCAACATTTTGGTTAAACTTAGGTAAAAAACGGGTCAGAACTTCTAAAAATCATAACTTTTGATAGAAAATTATAAATTGAGTGTGCTCATAATTAGGTCTAGTATTTATTAAAAATCTGAAACCCTTAAGATTAACTCTAATTTTTAAAATCAAATTTTGCCCCCCCCCCCCCCCCCCCCCCCCCCCCCGCCCGTAGTTCGCATATCCGAAAAACCTCCAAAATTCATTAACTCTCTCAACTTCAGAATTCTCCTAATAGGTTAATAAAATTCTTAACTAGCCCTTTAAAATCAGTAAACAACTCTCCTTAATATTAATCTTTTCCCTTAATTCCAACTAACTTAAAATAACTTAATCAACCCCGATTGCTTCTAGGTAACCCAGGCCTACGAGGCTATTAACTTAGCCCCAAGGATGGTGAAATAAACTTCACGGCCTCGGTGTGAAACAAAGGTAGTAATCAATTAACCCTTAAAATATATTTAAATAAAATTCTTAATATATTAATATTTAAATTCTAACATAAATTCCCCTAAAGCCTTAACAAACTCAGAATTTTAGACAACTTTAACTAATCACCCACCTTAGGATCTACCCCTGCTACACGACCATCTACACACACTTTAGATGATTTGCTAGGAAAACCAACTCTAGATCTAGGATAGGCCGGTGTTTACTTTACTGCTGTGTGCCAGATTTTTTCATAGTTTTCACTACATGTTGTGGATGAAATTGCTTTGTTGTGTCTGTTTACTTTTTCTGCACTCTGTGGATGGTTGATGTGTTTGGCGACTAGATTACCCTTAGGTTAGGTACGATATTATGTTCACATAGTTTTCTGCAGGTGGCCACGCTCATGTAGGGCAATAAAAAGGGGACTAAGTCAATAAAAATAAATAAATATATCAATTGTTATAAATGCTTGCACTGGTGGTTCAGCTGCTAAAGCTCCCAAATAAAAAGAGTGTGTCCAGTGTGTTTACTTTCTTTTCTGCATATATATAACTGCTTGGGAATAAATATATTTTGATTTATTAACTTCTTAGGATAACCCTGCAGGTGAGTCTAGATTTTTTATTTTCATATGAATGTAATTTGAATAATTGTTAAGTGTTGTGAAAGTTAGTTTTGAGTTGGGAAACATAGGTCCAAAACTTGGACTCCGAAGAAAAAGGATGCCCTTCAGGGGAGTACTCCATTTTTATTTGGAGATCCAAATTTGGATCACACTTCTTCCCTACCTAAAGAGGAAAGAGTAACCTTCCCCTTTAAGGAAGTGCCTTCTTATCCATTTAGGTAGTCTACTACGAAGAATCCAAGGAGCCCAAAGGAGAATGAGATTGAAGACTTAAAGACTGAGAGTATCCCACTGAAAGCTACTTGTATCATTACTTGGTTTAGAATCCGGGATGTTGTCAGAGGTGCCCGGCCACTTTACTTTCTACAAGACCCTAGTTTGTAATAAGCAAGGCAACTTTGCCTGTGGATATTTATTAATTAATTCATTTATATTTGATGTTCTTGATGTGATTGCATATAGAATTACCTACTTTTCTTAGTTTTTTGGCAATTGTGTGCTACTTTTATTTTTGCCTGGACTCGTGAGGGTGTGGACGTTTTATACTCAAAATCTTAAAGTTTAAAATTTTAGTGAGTCTAAATAACATAGAAAGATAATAAATTTAGTGAATTAGCTGGGGATCGACCCCGGGGTCGCATGCATATTTCTGCATCTCTTCTTTCCTTGCTTTAGACCCTTCCCCTCTTACGGGTAGAGTCCGGATAATCTGAACTATAAGGACGAGGTGCCAGAACTGGGGAAGCCCAATCTTCTAAAAAATTATTTTCTAAGCCTGTTTTTAAAATTTCAAGCATATCTGATTTGAAGTTGTCAACCAGCACACATTGCATTAGAAACATACTTAAAGAGTCAAAATTTTAATTGCATTAGTCCTTAGCATTTTTGCACCCCATATAAGTTAGAGGGGCTAATTAGAAAAATCTCTAAATGTCAGCCCCAATCCTCCAAAACTTTAAATAAAAGGTCCCTACCACTCTTTCATAAAAGACTAGACTCATGTATTTTAAATTGATTAGGTGGTTAGCTTGCTCCCCAATCCAGGCCGGGGTAAGTCCAGATTCTGCGTTTCATTAGTTAGGATCAGACGACTATGGTCTAGTGTCCAAATTAGATTTAGGATCCGGGGCAGATCTATGATTATAAGACCCCAAATTTTGGGAATATATTCCTAAATTTCTAATAAAATACTCAACTCTAATTAAAGATTCATTTTGATCCTAAAACATAAAGCCCAACATTTAGACTAAGTTGGGATACTTTCGGATGGTTCTGGAATCTCAAAGTGTCCCCTACCTCTCCTCCTTTAACTCTGTTAATAACTATTCAATCTTGAGCCATTCCCTTTTGAATTTCCAAAATTCATTCATTTTTGATATCACTCCTACAAGTTCTAACAAAATTCCGTCACTATTTTAATCGAGAGTTTTCATAGGGGACTTTGTCTCCCTACGATACAATTAACTACGAGGGCTTGCGCTCGTAGGAGATTTGAAACCACACATGCACCTGATTTTAAAATTAATTTTTCTAAAATTTTATTAGACTTCCTTGGGAATAATAAAAAATGATCGTCATTAGTACATTAGAAGGATTATCATTGAATGGTGTTATCTCCCTTTGGGGAGATGCACCCTTCTTTGATAAGGCTTCGGATGCGAACTCGACGATCGCTCTTCTGGAATATTATAATTGGATATTTAGTTAAACTTCACTTTGTTCCCTCGGGGACATATGAAGTTCTCTTTAGAATCCAATCACGATATTCAAGATGAGTTTCATAATTCTAAATTTGAACACCGTTATAAAATTTTATTTTCGTCCTTCAGGGTGATATAATTTTTCTAACGGGACGATTTGATTTTAGAATTAGAATTAAATCTCAATTTTAAAATTCCCAAAGAAAACTAATATTTTTCAAAAACTATTTTTCAAAAATTCCACCAACAAGCAAAACAAAAAATTGCAAGCTGCACCACGTTCCCTTCCAGAATTCCACCACTTCAAATAGCTGCACAAAAAAGAACCTAAAAAAAATATTGATAGCCAAAATGGACATTGCACAAATATAACCAAAGGAAGTTTGAATGATAGTCCAAACACATTTCCATAAAACCAGTAGCAAAAATAGCATAAATAAAATACAAGACTAAAAAAGCAAACCTGACAAAATTATAACCCTTAATAGCATCCTCCATAGAAAATAGATTACTCACCATCCAACATATAGGAAACTGCCATAGAACCCCAAAGAAAAGAAAAAAAATAATAAACCCATAATCCCCAAGACATAGAGGAAAATAATAAAACCAATTAAGAAAAAAATCCAGTCGAGCATGATGGGGTACAACCCATAAAGAAAGCCATAACTCCAAGCACCAAAAAACCAAACAAAACCCAATTCGGAATAAAAAAAAAAACCAATTCTAACCAAACAAACCAAGCCAGCAAAGGTAAATGCACAAACTAGCTAAAACAAAGAGGAATAAAAATGCCAGAAAAAACCTCCCCAAGTACCACTCAAGGTTATTCCCAGCCCCCACTATGTTTAAATGCACCAGGCTCAGATGAGGGATACAACCCAGAATAGCTGAACCCCATATACACTAGAGAGCAGATCAACAAACCCACAACCAACTGAGACCAACAATGGCAACATCAAGGTGCGAACAAGACATAACCTCCAATAAAGCACCAAAAAAACCCATCAACAGCATAGACAAATTGCCCATAGTGAATATACCCCATCCCAGATTGTCTGGGATTAACCAAGCAAAAAAATGGATGAAAACTAGCACCACAGATAAATCCAAAAATCCATTAGAAGTAATAAATAGCTAAAATGCTAGAAAAAAACTTCCCCAATAACCAGTCATGGCTATTGCCAAACCCCACAATGTATAAAGGTACTGGGGTTAGATGAGGGATACAACCCAGAAATGCCAAACCCCAAATACATCGAAGAGCAAAACATCAAAACCCCAACCAACTAAGACCAGAAAAGGCAAACTCATAGAGTAATGCGAAACAACCTCCAATAAAGAACTAACAAAAGCCATCAACACCATAGAGGAAACCAGCCCACAGTGAATATACCCTATACCAAATCGCTTGGGACTAACTGAGCAACAAAAGTGATGAATGCTGACACCACAGCTAAACCAAAAAAAATTAACAAAAGTAATAAATAGAGAGGAACCTTCAATAGACAAAGAAAATAGGCCCGATCCAGGAAAGAGCATTCCTATATAGAACAAAAAAAAAAAGGAAACCCCCAAATCAGAGAAATAAAGATAACCATGTTCCAGCATAAAATAAAAACTAAAGTTTAACATAAGGTAAGCCAATTTTATCAAATCTAGGAAGCCCATTTAAAGGAGCATGTAAATTGGAGGTCCATAAAATAGTCCATGTTACACCCCAAATTGGCAACCCAATCTTCGTAAGCATTCCCCTCCCTATATACTTTAGAAAGGGAGTAATTAATAAAAATCAGCAATTGCTTAATATCCCTAACAAGATAAGAGAGACCCGAGTTGCACAATGTATCATCAAGATTCTTTAAGAAATTAATAATGTAAATAGCATCAACTTTAATCCAAATGCTAGTAATGCCAAGAGAAATACAAAGTCTAATCCCATGAAGAAGAGCTAAAAGCTTAGCAAAGTTCACATAACACTTATATAAAGGGCTTGCAAAAGCCATAATGATGTACCCAAAACTATCCCTAATAACCCCACCATAACTCAAGATGGAACCTTTGATAGTACTATCCACATTCATCTTATAGGTATTATTAATAAGTTTGATCCAATAAATAATTCTAGGTTTATAAGAGGGATGATCACCCTCCAAAATGATACCCAATTCAGGTGCCACAAAGAAATAATTCTTAAAATACTTGATAGAGATCAGATTAAGAGAAAAAAGTGGAAGGACCTTGACTTTCACACTCTTAATAATTCTATGATGGTTCATACTAATACCTTTAAAAAAGTAATTATTTCTATCTAGCCATAAATACAAAAGAATTAAAAAAGGAATAACATTTCTAATGTGACTTTTGAATTAATGAACCAAGAGTTGAACAATGAATTAATAGAAAGCTTAGTATTAAAGCAATTTAATCTAAAAATATCATCAAAGTAAGAACAAGTTTTAACAGCTAAGGGACCAGAAAGAAAGACATGATGCATGTTCTCCACATGAAAACAACATTGACACTTGGAACAGTAATATAAAAACTCTTTTAATTAAATTATCATCAGTACGAATAAACTTATGAAAAATTATCCAAATAAAAATTACAATAGTGGAAGGAATACTTTTATTCCAAATCGAAGAGAAAATATTAGACACATCCTTTATGGTTCTAAAGGCATGCCAAGCATCCTTTAATCTGAAGCCCCCATCTTTAGATAAATTACACATAACTAAATCTTCGACATCAGTGTTAAAGGTAAGATTCATATTTTGTTGAATAATTGAATCAATAATAACATTATCAAGTTTATCATAATCCTAACAATTCTTAGTAATGAAATAGTTCACCTTAACCACTACAGTAGAAGTAGTGTTAACAATGGAATAAATAGAATGAGTTCCCAACCAATGGTCTTGGAAAAAGAAGATGTTCCCACTAACAAGCTCCCAATTAATGTGAGGATCAATAACCCATTTAATATTGCAAAGTCTCTGCCACACTTTAGAATCACCCTTTTTATAGAAGCAAACAGTCGGATGCTTACCCACACAATACATAGCATACATAAACTTATCCCAAAGACTCACTTTAGCCCAAAAAGTGTATAAAAACTTGAAGGAAAAAGAAAAAGCCAAATCATTCATACTCTTGCAACCCAAAGAACCCTCATCCAAAACCCAGCGACACTTGTTCCAAGAGGACCAGAGAATTTTAGAATTACTATTAGTCCCTTTCCAAAAACATTTATTGAAAGTTTATCAATTATATTGCACACTGTACGAGTAGGTTGAAGAGTTTGAATGGTATAAATAGAGAGAGTGCAAAGGACACTTTTAAGAGTTAATCTACCCCCAAAACTCAAGAAAATAGAATTCCAAGACAAAAGCTTATTGTGCATAGAAGTAATCAAATCAACAAATAGAAATGTTTTCTTCCTCCTTTAAAATGAGGAACCCCAAGATACTTAATAGGAAGGTGACCTTGTACAAAACCAGTGAGGCCTTTGATTTCCATAATACAGTCCTTAGGCACTTTATCAGAATCAATAAAATAACACATATGCTAATTCAGAGAAAGGCCACTAAAATTTAGAAACTTACGAAAGAAAACCATAATTCTACTGATCCTATTTAAAGAGGTATTAGTGAAAATAATGAAATCATTAGAAAAGCATAATTGGGAAATAGGAAAACCCTCCAAAGTTCTAAAAAAGAGGCTCGGCAGATTCTGAAATAGGTTAGCAAGACTTTTACCATAGGATCACTCTGTCTTAGCAGCAATAATGAAAAGGAGAAAAGATTTTTTTTAGAATAAACTAGTTAGGGATTTAAATCCTCAAAAACCTATAGATGTTGATGAAGTTGACATGGTTAATATGAAAGAATTTGGATTGTTGGAAACTATTTTAGAAGAAATGGTGCAGGATGCAGATGCCATATCTGATAAGTTTTTATCAAGTTTGGATGAAAAAAATAGGTTTAATGTGCTATCTCACAAGGAAGATGGAATTGAAGATGTTAACATAGTTGATGTTAACCTGTTAGATGATGATGCTGGAGAAAATCCTATTGAAGCTGTTGTCATTGAAGATTCAAATAAAGCTTGTAATGGAATAAATCAAGAAGGAAATTCAATGAATGGTATGGATTCTGATCTGGAATTACCTTCAAATGAAAATGTCATTAGATACAATATACTTTCTGATTTAAATTAGCTATTGCATATGCATTGATTTTATGGTTCTTCATGTATATCTTTATATGGACTCCTGCATAATATTCTTTTATCTTTTTTGTATCTTTTTGTCATATCTAATGCATGTGACTTTTATTTGCTACAGGTGATTTTTCTCCTTTCATTTTGTTTAACTCCATTTTTAGGTGATGGCTCCTATTCTCCCTTAAAAATTCCTAGGTTTTTCTCTAAATTGTTATTAGATAGATATTTATGCCTTATAGGATTTTATTTTTGTTTTGAATGTAGATATTTCGAGCAATAGCGAGTTAGTCATCCCTCTTTAGGACTTGTAACCATTATTTTATATTAATATGTAGGCAGTGAGTGGCCTTTAATTAAATAAAAAATGAAATTTAAATAATTAATAATTAAATAAATACAAATAAAAAATATAAATTATAGTTAATGTTTCTTTTAAATTAATGTATCATGAAGGAAAAATAGAATCCCTATCTCAAATTGCTTAAAATAAATATGATAGATAAGTAGGGTAAATTAATTAAATAAACTAAAAAAATAATTAAAAAAAATATAAGTCCAAATAAATTTGGACTTTCATGAACATAATATTAGGACACCCCTGACCAATGGTGAGTGTTTCAAAATGTTTTGACATCATTCTGTATAATAGTTAAAAATATTTAAAGCAATTTAATAAATAAACATTAAACTTTGTAAATCCTTAAATAATAAAAAAAGAAAAATTGAATAATACAAATGAAAGTGCAATAAATAACAAATTAAGTTTACATTCAAAGAAAATATTAACATTTTAAATTTAAAGTTTGAATAAAAAGATTCAAACTTTGGACTTACCTAAGGATTAACTTTAGATACTAAAAAAAATTTTTAAAAAAAAAATTCTAAAATGTTGCAACTTAGTTTTCATAACTATGTTTTTATATCATGTGTGTTTTTAATGATTCTAAAATCTTATAATACAAATTATTATTTCTCCTAATATATATTAGAAATATTATTTTTATTATTTGTGTGTTCTAACATTTCTGGGAAATCATACTCTAGACTGCTAAAAACTTCATGACAGATTAGATTAGAGTTTATTGTAATTAAAGCCTATACTTTTATATTTTTTTTGAGTCTGAGAGAGTATGATTGTAATTGGGTAACCTGCACACACACACTAGGGGAGTGTAAAAAACTTATATTTTTAAAACTAATATTACAATACGATCATGGATAGTATGGGATGATTTAACCTGAGTGTTCATCCAGAACAGAGTTGATCAGATCATGCCAGGAAAAATTTTCTAAATCTTGTTCGTACTGTATGAAGTTACCTTCAAACAGACGATATATAGAGTACGAATTGGCTACGTACCAGTTCTGAAAGTTTGTTAGGGATGTTAAGCCCTATGAACTTAGTCCCAAGCTAACCATGAGGGGGGGAGAATTAGTATTTTAAAATTTCTTTTCAACAAAAGCAATATCACAAACAAAAACCAAATCACACCACAAGACAAAACAATGCGGAAATTAAAGTGCGGAAGCAAGAAAATAATAACACAGAAATTTAAAGTGGTTCGGTCAACTTGACCTACGTCCACTCCTTGGAGGTACCTTCCAAGTATTGCACTACAAAATGTGTTTCTCCTTTAGCCCCCACAGCTAGGCGGAGAAGCCCTCACAAAGAAGTCCTTTTTGCCACCCCAGCAAGACAGAGAACCTATCTCTTTTTGCTTCCTCCTGAAGCTGACAGAGAACCATGAGCAGTTGCTGAAAACCCTACCTCTATCGATGCTTCCACGGACAAGAAACTCTAGACGAAGAAGAAGCAAAGCGATCCTTGAAGCACCCTTGCGAATCCAATCACAAGCTCCCCCTCACAAGATCCTCTCTCTCTCTCTCTCTCTCTCTCTCTCTCTCTCTCTCTCTCTCTCTCTCTCTCTCTCTCTCTTTCTCTTCTCAAGGTCTTCTCAGGTCAAGGCAGCAGCAAAAGCTTGTTCAAAATGTTGAACAAGAGCTCTTAAATAGAAGAGCTTCAAAGAAGCTCATTAATTGCAAGTTGCCGACAATATCGTCCAGGCCGATCTGGACATCGTCCTGGCCGATCAGTATAAATCTCAGAAGATCGGCCAGAGCATCGCCCGCAATGCAATCTGGACGATTGAAAAATTGGCTTGATCGTCCAGGCCGATCTCACGATCGTCCCGGCCGATCAGTTCAAATCAGAGGAAAATCGTTCAGAGCATCGCCCTGAATTCGAGCTGTCCGATCCCGATCATCCAGCACATCGCCTTGAATATGTGATGGCCGATATTTATCGTTCAGAAGTAATTAAGGTTTTAGAATAGATCGACCTGGCCGATCCTGAGATCGACCAAGATGATATGATCGTATCAATCATCCTTACTTACTCCCTTGATTTCCTGATCAATTAAGGCATACTTTGTGAATATCGTCATGGCCGATAAAATATCATCCTGGCTGATTATTAAAAAATATAGAATACCATAATTGTCTATGGCGGCAATTTCTTTTTGGTTTGAGCTTATCGTCCTAGCCGATACACGTATCGTCCAGAACGATCTGATAATGACGGTTGCCTTAATTAAGAATCCTTGTTTAGAATTTCTATTTTAAGCCCGATCGTCCAGGACGATGCAAATATCATCCTGGCCGATATGAGTAAAAATAGAAATTCTAAGTCTCTCAAGTGTGTGTGTGTAGGGTTACTTAGCATCAGTCTCTTTGAATATTACAAATAGACTCAAGAAGAGAAAAAACAAAGTACAGACAGACTCAACCCTAAATCTACGCAATCTTGAACTGGCTTCGTTTGTTCGTCCGATCTTCGATTCCTGAAAAGTTAGAAGTAATAAGCAGTCCAAGAGAATCAATAGTGTTTGTCAATCATCAAAATATAAGTCATAAAAATAGATTTGCAACAATCTCCCCCTTTTTGAAGATGGCAAAACACTACGAAGACAATTAGCAATAAAATTTCGGGATCGACAAGTGTAAAAATATCATATACTTCTCGTCCTTTTGACATATCAAAAAGGAGGAGGGAACACAAAAGAACAATAGCAAATCACAATTTTTTTTTTAACCAAGGCATGAAAATGATGTAGTATTCCATGTGATTGAAAAAACTTGTGGGTTAATGAGTTAACAATCTCAACAATCAAAGAATGGTAGAATATCCGGTCATGGTTACCCTTAGCTCAGACATTTTCTTAGGGTAGAATCGTCTTTTGAAATCAATGACCTAACTAAAAAAATTAATTGGATATGAGAAAAAGAATCCATCCATCACTTGGTTTAAGAAAAAAAATCTTTATAAAATAATGAACCAAAGTAAATCTGTCACGATTGCAAAACAATCGAAATGAAGCCTTTGAGAATCAAAACAATCGAAATGAAGCCTTTGCGCATCTTTTTATAGATTTTCAATTTTGGCATCTTTGCACTTCTTTTGTTGGCATCATTGGCCAAAATTTTTTTTTATTTTTGCAAGCTACATTCTCTTTTATAACCTCTTAAAAAAAATTCTTAGTTGTGAGTATATCTTCTTAGATATTAGATAATAGAGGCTCCCTCTCTAACATAAGGAAGAATTACCACAAACAGAATTAATAATCAAAGACAAGAGTAACGAGGGATCTTGATGTGACAAAAAGACTTTAAACATTATAAATACAAGATAGATTTGCTTAAGCAAGCTTAAGAAAAGATCTTAATTTCATACATAATCTTTAATTTGAAATAGATTTTTGATTAGAAAAGAAAACTATGCCACTAAAATAGGTTAGAGAAAGAGACACAATCACAAAATATTTTGACCATCTAAGAGATTGAGAGATGAAAAACACATTGACTACAAATTTTCAAAAAATAAGGGCATGGAATATGTTTTCATTTCAGCGATGATTTTGAAAACTAAGTAAAAGAGAAAAAAGGCAAAAGAAAGTTAAACACACTAAAAACTAAAAATAAAAAACAAAAGCAAAAGAAAGTAACTAAAAGATCAAATTTCATGAATTTATGTCAATCACATCAAATCTGATCCATAAAGAACTGAAAGTGTCGAAGGCCAGTGGTTTAGTAAAGATGTCAGCCAATTGATTTTCAGTTGTCACATGGTGTAACTCAATGTCTCCCTTAGTCACATGATCTCTAATGAAGTGATGCCTAATGTCAATGTGCTTAGTCCTTGAATGTTGGATAGGATTCTTAGAGATGCATATGGCACTATTGTTGTCACAAAAGATTGAGATGGTGCCTACAAGTAATCCTAAATCCAATACCTGTTGTTTCAACCAAAGGACTTGGGCCACACAACTTCCAAGAGCGATGTACTCAGTTTCAGCAGTGGAAAGTGCAACAAAGTTTTGCTTCCTATTAGACCAAGAGACCAAAGACTGTCCAATGAATTGACAAGTTCCTGAAGTGCTTTTTCTATCCACCTTGCATCCTGCAAAATCAGAGTCAGAGAAACCAATAATCTCAAAAGAAGTGCTGTGTCTAGGGTACCAAATCCCTAAGCCTTATGTCCCCAAAAGGTATCTAAAAATTCTCTTAACAGCAGTCATGTGGGACTCCTTAGGGTCAGCTTGAAATCTAGCACAAAGGTAAACACTAAACATAATATCAGGTCGGCTCGCAGTCAAGTAAAGTAAAGATCTAATCATGCCTCTATACTTCTTCTGATCAACAGATTTACCACTTGGGTCCTTATCCAATGGAGCACTAGAGGTCATGGGAGTGTTAATTGGCCTATCTTTGTCCATCTGTTTAGACTTCTTAAAATCAGATTCAAGTGATGTGTATGAAACTTTTAATGCATCATGCTTTCAACTAATTCACAATGATTTTTATTTAACTCATCAAATTCATCAAGTAAAGTCATATAATTTGAATCAATCGTTTGATGATCTTTAGTCAAAATTTCATGCTCTTTTTGTAGATTCAAAAATTCTAATTTCGAGCTAGCATGTATTTTCTTTAATTTCCTATATGATGCATGGATTTTTTCTGAAACTTCAAGAAGTTGATCGTAGGAAAGTTCACATACCTCTTCTTGATCAAGATTGTCGTCCGCCATCAAGCACAATTTCGATGTCTCATCTTCTGGTTCTGTCTCCGATGAGTCCGACGCCAAATCCTCCCAAAATGCTTTTTGTACTCTCATCTTGTCCTTCCTTAGCTTAGGTTTCTCCTTACCCTTTCCTTTGCTTAAGTGATCTTTAAGTGTAGGGCAATCATTTCTCACGTGTCCTGGTTTCCTGCATTCATAACAAACGACATCAGAAGATCCTTTAGAATGTTTATGATCCCTACCTTTTCTCCAATGATGCTTTTGCTTCTTCCTTAGAAAGCTTTTGAATTGCCTTGTGATGAAGGCAACTTCATCGCTTTTAGACCCAGAAGTTTCAGAATCTGATTTGTGCGCCTTCAGTGCAACTATTTTCTCCTTCTTCTTCTCACCTACATCAAGATTTTTTTGATTCACCCCTTACTCGTAAGCAATGAGTGAGCCAAGTAAGTTATCAAAAGAATAAGTGTTCAAATCCTTAGATTCGGTGATTGCAGTGATTTTAGCAACAAAAGATGAAGGAAAGCATCTCAAAATTTTGTTTACTTTTTCAAAATTCGAAAGTTCTCTTCCTAAGGCATGCAATGAAGTAACAATTTGAGTAAACCTTGTATACATGTCAGAAATAGATCAGAGGGTTTCATACAAAAAAGTTCGTAGTCATGCAAGAGAATATTTAAACAGGATTGTTTAACCTCATTAGTGCCTTCATAGGTGATACACAATTTATCCCAAATTTCTTTACCAGTTTTGTAAGTGGAGACACGCATGTAATCCACTGATTTTAAAGCACAGGAAAAACAGTTCAAACATTTTGCATTTAATTGAGCTAAGTCTCTTTCATCAAAAGTCCATTCGGTAAAAGCAATTTCAGTTTAATCACCATTAATTTCACGAGAAGGTGGAGAATAACCTTCTTTAATAAGCATCCACTTGCCATAATCAGTAGATTGTAAAAACGTTGACATGCGAGTTTTCTAGAAATCAAAAGGTAAGTTGTCAAACAAGGGAGGTCGTGTAATTGAATAACCTTTAGTAGTATTTCTATTCCCAAAGTTAGCCATGGATCAAATTCAAAAAGTTTTCAAACTTAAATTTTTGAATCCCGCTCTGATACCATTTGAAAGTTCGTTAGGGATGTTAAGCCCTATGAACTTAGTCCCAAGCTAACCAAGAGGGGGGGTGAATTGGTATTTTAAAATTTCTTTTCAACAAAAGCAATATCACAAACCAAAACCAAATCACACCACAAGACAAAACAATGCAGAAATTAAAGTGCGGAAGAAAGAAAATAATAACATAGAAATTTATAGTGGTACGATCAACTTGACCTACGTCCACTCCTTGGAGGCACCCTCCCAGTATTGCACTACAAAACGTGTCTCTCCTTTAGCCCCCACAGCTAGGCGGAGAATTCCTCACAAAGAAGTCTTTTCTGGCACCCCGGCAAGGCAGAGAACCTATCTCTTTTTGCTTCCTCCTGAAGCTGGCAGAGAACCACGAGCCATTGCTGAAAACCTTACCTCTACCGACCCTTCCATGGACAAGAAACTCTAGACAAAGAAGAAGCAGAGCGATCCTTGAAGCACCCTTGTGAATCCCCTCACAAGCTCCCCCTCACAAGATCCTCTCTCTCTCTCTCTCTCTCTCTCTCTCTCTCTCTCTCTCTCTCTCTCTTAAGATCTTCTCAGGTCAAGGCAGCAGCAAAAGCTTATTCAAAACATTGAACAAGAGCTCTTAAATAGAAGAGCTTCAAAGGAGCTCATTAATTGCAAGTTGCCGACAATATCGTCTAGGCCAATCTGGACATCATCCTGGCCGATCAGTATAAATCTCAAAAGATCGGCTAGAGCATCGCCCGGAATGCAATCTGGACGATTGAAAAATTGGCTTGATCGTCCAGGCCGATCTCACGATCGTCCCGGCCAATCAGTTCAAATTAGAGGAAAATCGTTCAGAGCATCGCCCTGAATTCGAGCTGTCCGATCCCGTTCATCCAGCACATCGCCTTGAATATGTGCTGGCCGATATTTATCGTCCAGCAGTAATTAAGGTTTTAGAATAGATCGTCCTGGCCGATCCTGAGATCGACCAAGACGATATGATCGTATCAATCATCCTTAATTACTCCCTTTATTTCCTGATCAATTAAGGCATAATTTGTGAATATCGTCCAGGCCTGATAAAATATTGTCCTGGCCGATTATTAAAAAATATAGAATACCTTAATTATCTATGGCGGCAATTTCTTTCTGTTTCGAGCTTATCATCCTGGCTGATACACGTATCGTCCAGGACAATCTGATAATGACGGCTGCCTTAATTAAGAATCCTTATTTAAAATTTCTGTTTTAAGCCCGATCGTCCAAGACGATGCAAATATCGTCCTGGCCGATATGAGTAAAAACAAAAATTCTAAGTCTCTCAAGTGTGTGTGTGTAGGGTTACTTAGCATCAGTTTCTTTGAACATTACAAATAGACTCAAGAAGAGAAAAAACAAAGTACAGACTGACTCAACCCTAAACTTATGCAATTTTGAACTGGCTTCATTTGTTCGTCCGATATTCGATTCCTGAAAAGTTAGAAGTAACAAGCAATCCAAGAGAATCAATAGTGTTTGTCAATCATCAAAACATAAGTCATGAAAATAGATTTACAACAAGTTCATCCTGAACGAACAAAATTGTTTGAAATGATCATATTGTACGATTATAGGTTCATATAAATGACATCAAGAGTACGAATTGGGTGCGTACCAGTTTATACATAAAAACATGTAAATTTTTTGTACTATATGAACTTGGGTTCAAACAGATGATGTCCATAGTATAAAATGGACTCTTACATTTTTGTACCAAATGAAGCATGATTTTAGTTAAACAAATCATACTGTATGATATTAGGTTTGTATAGTATGTTATCCAGAGTTTAAATTGATTCGTACAGAATTGTACCGGATGAATAGGTTAAATTTTGAACTGATCATACTATACAATATAAGTTTATACATACACCAATCAGAGTACAAAATTGATTCATACAAGATCAAACGAGAATTTTTTGAACTAATCGTGCGTACGATGTGTGGTCGTACTATAGGATCCATGATGGTCAAATTGAAAATTTCAATTTTTGGGATGGTTTTTCCTTTCTTTCATATTTAAGGTCAAAAAAACTGACTAACACAATATTCCTACGAATTCCTACTATGAATTTCTTTTGAGAGTGCACTTGGAGAGTGTTTGTGAGACTTGCCTATGATTGGAGAGTGAGAGATTTCTTAAGAGAGAATTGTGAGGGGATTCACAAGGTTTACCAATGGAAAGTTTCTCTTACTTATTCTTCAAAGTCCTTCCCTACTTTTTTGAAGACTCATGGAAGAAGATTTTCAAAGGAGTGCTAGTACAATACAAACAACACCAGGAGAGTGTGAAAGGATGACGGTACTCTATAGACATAAGGAGGGTCTAAAAGGATGATGTTACTCTACCAATACTAGGAGGGTCTGAAAGAATGATGATACTCTGCTGGCACTTGGAGGGTGTAAAAATATGCTAATTCCTTGCCATCACCAGGAGGTTAAAAAAGGATGATGTCATTCTGACGCACCGAGGAATGATGGAAGATAGGTTAATTATAACGGCTTCTCTACATTGCTATGGGAGTAAAAGTTGAGCCACTTTGGTATAGTGCAATATCTGAAGAGGTAGTCTATAAGGAGTGGACTTATGTCTAGTTGGACCGAACCACTATAAATTTCTATGTTCTTCTATTTTTATTTTTACTGCATTTTAATTTTTCTACACTTTTAATTTTGTGATTGAAAAACTATTTTTGTAAAAATTTTCTTGTTCTTAAAATCATAAAATTATTTTCTATAATTTACTAAGTAATTTACCAATTCACCCCACCCTCTTGGTTAGCATTGGGATAATTGTAATAGGTCTAACAACATATTTGGACTTACAAGTGGTATCATAGCCTACTTCCAAAAATTAAGATTTAGATAACTTTTTGAAAATGATCATGGCTACTTTTGAAAACCATAACACACTTAAAGGATATGTGATCACTAGACCCCCATTTTTTGGTAACATCCCTTTAAATTTTTAGAAAATATGTATGTCTAATTTTCTTTAATCGCATGACTATCACAATTGAATTTTACTACAAGAAGGAAACACTAGACCAATTAGACTTGTAGATGGTGTTACAACTGAGATACCATTTACTGACTGGACTATAGAATAAAAAAGATATAGCTCTGTTAAACACTAAATATTAAAATAGTTTTTTCTATGCACTTAAGTCTGAAGACTATATGAAAGTCTCAACTTATAAAGAAGAAAAAAAATTAGGACTGGCTTTGCATTACATATGAAGGAACTAATGAGGTGAAATAATCTAGATTAAATATTTTACTACACAATTGTAAACTATTTTGCATGAAATTGAATGAATCAATCACTAACATGTATACTCGTTTCACACAAATAGTCATCTCATTATATGATTTAGGTAGTTAATTAATGAATGCTGAAAATGTAAATAAAATTCTTTGTTGGTTTCCTACTGCTTATGATGCAAAGATAAATGTTATAACAAAATCAAAAGACTTAAATATTTATTTTATTGATAATCTTTTTGGATCACTAATTGCTTATGAGAAAGGAGTGACTTAAAGATAACTTAATGCAGGTGAGAAGAAAAAGGAGAAAAAAATAGCATTGAAAGTGAATGATTTAGATAATGATCAAACTTAGCCTGAGGATAAAGAAAACACCACCTTAATGACCAAGCAATTCAAAAGTTTCCTTAAGAGAAAGCAACAGAGACGTCTGTAGTAGAATAAGGGTAAGTTCCACCAAAATGCTAAGGCTTCTAATGATGTAATTTGTTATGAATGCAGGAAGCCTTGACACATCAAATATGAATACCTTAATCTTAAAGCTGATCCTAGCAAGGGGAAGGTCGAAGAGAAAAGAATTGTAATGAAGGGCAAGAAGAAATTATAGAGAGCATTTTGGCTGACATGCTTGATCACTCATATCAATAAAAGGTATGTGACTTAACCTATGAAGAGTTATTTAATATTTCTGAGAAAATTCATACTACCTATAAGAAACTCAAAAAGATATATGCTAGGTTGAATATAAAATTTTTAGAATTATGAAAAGAGCATGAAATCCTTGAGAATGATCACACATTGATTGATAGCAACCACATAAAATTATTTGATGAGTTTGACGATTTGAACAAAAAACATGAATTATTAAAATCATCACACACTAAATTTGAAAATAATTTTTACACATTTATGGATGAATCTGATAGTAGAGAACATTATTTCAAAGTTGACAATTTTATTTTAGAAAGTGTTAACTCATATTTTAGATAGAAAATAAAAGCTCTTGAGGGAAATAAAATACCCCCAACACTTGAAGATTTTCTAATTCTGATTTGAATCCTAAAATTTTAAAACCTAAGAAAAGATATTATAACTAACGTAGATTCATAAATCCTTTCCCTAGAGTGAAATATTTTTCTTGTGGAAGTATTGGACATATTTCTTATACTTGCACTATTTATAATAAATCATATCTTGTATAGAGACCTAAGATGCATCTAAATTTTTTTTGCCAAGAGATGAATCCAAACTTATTTGGGTTCCCAAGTCTAATATTTGATTATCTTGTAGAAATGCTCTCATGTAAGTCATCATGAGAGCATTTGGTACCTGCACAACGGATGTTCAAAGCACATGACTAGAGATACAATACAATCCATATTCATGGAAGCCAGAAATTGAGGCAAGGAAACACTGGGAGACAATACCACTAGTAAAGTGGTAGGCACAAGTATGATTAGAAGTTTGAATAATTTTTTCAATGAAAATTTCTTATTGGTAGAAGGCTTAAAGTTTAACTTGTTGAGTATTAGTCAACTATGTGATACTGGTTATAATGTAAACTCTTTTCCCACTAAATGCAAAATAAGCCAAAATGGAATTGATGTTATGCATTAAATTATGGTAAATAACATGTGCATGCTTGATTTGAATTGTATTAAATCTTTTAATGCCTTTTGTCTCAAAATAATTACTGATAAATCATGGTTATGACATAGGTGATTTTGTCACCCGAGCATGAAAAATCTTAGGAAAATTAAACAAAAAGAATTTGTTAGAGGAATACCCAAACTAGACTTTACTAAGGATCACCTATGTGATACATTTCAATTAAGAAAATAGGTGAAGTCCTCTCTCTCTCTCTCTCCCTCTCTCTCTCCCTCTCCCTCTCTCTAACTCTCTCTAAATCTCTCTCTCTCTTTATCTTTCTCTCTCTCTCTCTCTTTCTCTCTCTCTTTGCCATCTCTCTCCCATCTCTCTCTCCTCTCTCTCTCACTCTCTCTCTCCTACCAATCTTTTTTAGAATTATTAGCCTCTATTTTAGAACCTTAGGTGGTTTTTCTATCTCTCATTTATGTTTTATATAGTACTTTATCATTTTTACGAATGCTTCGATTAATAAGAGTAATAGACCCATGAAGTTTTTTCACCTATTTAAAATGGTTAGCGGTCTTGCTCTAAATAAATATAACTTATTCTTTATTTCTTCCAAAAAAAGTCTCTAATAATTGTAATGTGGCTATTAAAAATTTAACTTGTTTTAGCATGGCCTTTTTCATATGAAGTATCTTGCGGTGCTTCTTTTTAAGGGTTAAGAAAAACTTTTCTTTTTGATAATTTAATTATTGTTGTACAGAACAAACTTTTGTCTTGGGATTCTATTTTTTTTAGTTTTGGGGGTAGATTAATTCTCATTAAAAGTGTTCTTTTTTCCTTACCTGTTTATATTTTTCAAATTTTGCTTCCTACTCAAGCAATTTTAATAGGATAGATGAGATTTTCAATAAATTTTCTTAAAAGGAGCTAGTAGCAATTCTAAAATTAATTGGTCCTCGTGGGACAAATGTTGTGCTATCCTGGATGAAGGGGCCTTGGGGTGTAAGACTATGAATGATTTGGCCTATGCTTTATCTTTTATGTTATGGTATAACTTTCATGCAAATATGAGCCTTTGGGCTACCTTTATGGTTGCCAAATATTGTGGGGGTAAACATTTAACTACGTGCTGGTTTAGCAAAGGTGATTCTAAATTTTGGTAGCATTTTTGTAAAGTTAAATGGGTTATTGAGCCCTTTATCTATTGGGGCCTTGGTGGTGGTAATCTTTTATTTTGGCAAGTTCATTTGTTGGGGGGGCCAATTTATTGATTATATTACTAATACCTCTTCCAATGCGACTGTGAAGGTGACTTATTTCTTTACTGAAAATTGCTAGGATTATGAGAAACTTTCTAATGTTCTTCCTTATTCTATTATTCAGCAAATTTTTTAATCTTCCTCTGAACACTAATTTTATTGGTGTTCAATATTGTGCTTTAACTAAAGATGGTAGCTTTAGATTAAAGGATGCTTGGCATTCCTTTAGATCCAAGTATGAGGTTTTCAATATTTTCTATATGTTTTGGCATAAAAGTATTCCTACATCAGTTGCTATTTTTGTTTGGAGAATATTACATAAGTTCATTCCTACAGATGATAATTTAATTAAAAGTAGTTTATCTTACCATCTAAGTGTCAATGTTGTTATCATATGGATAATATGCATCTAGTTTTGCTCTCTGGTCCTTTAGCTGTCAAAACTTTGTCTTAATTTGATGACATTTTCCAGTTAAATTATTTTAATGCCAAATTATCTATTAAATCTATGCTTAATTTTTGGTTTATTAAGTCTAAAGGTTATATCAAAAATGTCATTCCTTCCCTTATCTTCTAGTATTTATGGTTAGATAGGAATAATGCTCATTTTAATGGTGTGGTTATGAACCATCATAGAATTATCCAAAATGTGAAAGATAAGGTTGTGGCTCTTTATTCTACTAAGTTATTTTCTATCAAGAACTTTAAAAATTATTTTTCTGTTGTGGCTAATTTAGGTATTAAATTGGAGGTAGATAATCTTCCTAAAGAAACCAAATTTATTATTGGACCAAGCCCCCTATTAACTCTTATAAACTGAATGTGGATGGTGCTATCATGGATTCTAATGTGGGTTGTGGTGGAGTCATTTGAGATTCTCATGATAATTTTATTTTGTGTTTTGCTAGACCTTTACATAATTATGATGTTAACTTTGCTACTACTTATGCTATTCTCCATAGCTTAACACTTTATTTTCTCTTGATCTCACTAATATTGTTATTTAAGTTAGCTCAAATTATTGCTTATAATCTTTTTACTCTGTGGATGATACGGATGGTTCTTACGCAATATTTTATATTATGAGGGATATTAAGACTTTATTGAGCCTTATGGAAATCATTCACATGGATATTTTATGTCTGGTTAGCGCTATTAGTCTTTGAGGTAAAGAGTTTAGATTTGTGATAGTTTATGATTTTTCAAGATTCACCTGAGTTAGATTTGTATTTCATAACATTGAATCATTTGGGGAATTTAGAAACTTTTATACTTGGATTTAAAGGAAATTAGGGTGTGCAAATTTTTCAATTCAAGGTAATCATTGAGGAGAATTTGAAAATAAAAAAATTGACAATTTTTATAAAGAGAAAGGAATTTATCATAATTTTTTAGCTCCTAGGACCCCTCAGTAGAATGGGGTAGTGAAAATAAAGAATAAAATATTAATTGAAGCTACTAGAATTATGATGGCAGAATATTCACTTCCAAAATAATTTTGGGCAAAAGCAGTTAGTTCAACTTGTTATGTTCTGAACAGGGTG
Organism: Dendrobium nobile; assembly: GCA_022539455.1. Classification (NCBI taxonomy): domain Eukaryota; kingdom Viridiplantae; phylum Streptophyta; class Magnoliopsida; order Asparagales; family Orchidaceae; genus Dendrobium; species Dendrobium nobile. The sequence continues at coordinate 49,928,179 of CM039719.1, read as the reverse complement.
AACATTAGATCAAAATTGAATAAGACACCCTATGAACTTCTTAAGGGTAGAAAACTAAATCTTTCACAATTGCATATTTTTGGATTCAATATGTTCATTCATAATAATGGTAAAACTCCTTTATGAAAATTTAATCTAAAATCTGATGAAGAAATTTATCTTGGATATTCTAATGTTGTAAAATCTTTTAGAGTTTTAACAAGACATCTTTAGTAGTCTAGGAGACCACACATATTATTTTTGATGAATCTGGTATTTCAAAAGAACCAATATTTGAAGACGATCATAATGAAAATATCTCCCAAAAAATTGAAATGACAAATTTGGAAAAATATGTTGAAAAATAAAATCCTTTACCTAGAGAATGGAGATTTTCTAAGAATTACCCTAAGGAATTGATTATAGGTGAACCTAAAGAGGTTGTTATGACTAGAGATGGACTTAGCAAAGAAGAGAACCATTTTTCCTTTATATTGATGATTAAACCCACTAATATAAATCAAGCACTTTCAGATAAAATTTGGGAATTGATTAAAAGGCCTAAGGGTTAAAGTATTGTTGGAACTAAGTGAGTGTTCAAAAATAAAATGAATAATTTAGGAGTTATGATAAAAAATAAGTCAAAGATTAGTGGCCAAGGGGTATAATAAAATAGAAGGGATTATTTTTTAAGAAACTTTTACCCCTGTAGCAAGACTCGAAGAAATTAGGATTTTGTTAGCCTTTGCTTATTTTAAAGGTTTTAAATTATATCAAATGGATATTAATAGTGCCTTTCTGAACGGGGTGATACAAGAAGATGTTTATGTTAAGAAACCTCCAAGTTTTAAAAATTTTAATTTCACTAATCATGTTTTTAAATTAAAAAAGGCATTATATTGATTGAAATAGACACCTAGGGCTTGGTGTGAAGCACTTTCCTATTAGAGAGATCATTTATGAAAGTAAGAGTGGACATGACTTTCTTTTTGAAAAAGATAGGAGATGATATACTCATTGTTCAAATATATGTTAATGATATCTTGTTTGGATCTATAAATAAAAATATTTGTGATAATTTTTCAAAAATAATGAGTAGTGAATTTTAGATGAGTTTGATGGGAGATTTGAGTTATTTTCTTAATTTTAGAATAAAGTAAACTAAGAAAGGAGCTTTTCTTAGTCAGTCAAAGTATATTAAGGACATCCTCAAGAAATATGAAATGGATAATGCTAAAAAATGACTACATTAATGAGTTCCTTAATGAAGTTAGATAAGTACCCTAAAGGAAAATTTGTTGATCAAAAAAAATTTAAAGGAATTATTAGATCATTGCTTTACTTGACTGCTAGCATACCGGATATAATGTTCAGTGTTTATTTTTGTTCTAGATTTTAATATGATTTAAAGGAATCACAATTGATAGCAGTTAAAAGAATTATGAGATATCTTTTGGCAACTCCAAACATAAGGATTTGGTATCCTAAGCATAACTCTTCTTTTGAAATTATGAGATATTCTGATTCAGATTTTGTAGGATGCAGGGTTGATCAGAAAAGTACGTCTAGAATTTGTTAATTCCTAGGAAACTCTTTAGTTTTTTGGTGCAGTAGAAAATATAATTCAGTAGCCTTATCTACTACTGAAGTAGAATACAATGCCTTAGGTAGTTGTGTGGCATAAGTTCTTTGGTTAAAATAACAATTAATTGACTTAAGATTTTCTATTGGTACAATTTCAATTTTTTTTTTATAATACTAGTGACATATGTATTTCAAAGAATCTTATTCAATAATCTTGAATCAAATATATAGACATAAGGAATCACTTCATTAGAGATCATATAGCTAAGCAAGAAATTGAATTGCATCACGTTGCTACGGAAAATCAACTTAAAGATATTTTCACAAAATAACTAGCTTTTGACACTTTTAGCACTTTAAGGACAAGAATATGTGTGATTGATCTTGATGCTTAAATTTAAATTTTGCATACTTGATTTGTTGTGTAATTGTATCTTTGTTTATTTTCTTAGTTTGATTGGAAAAGTTTATTATTTATTTTTTTTTGTTGGTTTGTTTGTTTCTTCATTATTTTCTCTTTAGTTAGTTTTGTCATTGCTTTGATTTTTATTTTACTGGAAGTATGTCACTTTGTTTGATGAGTTTTTCTGTTTATCATGTCTTGTTTTTTAAGTGTTCTTTTCATACTGTACAAAATTTTTTTCGTACTATAAAAATTATGTAGCATATATTATAGGTTTCTAAGTTGAGCACGAAAAATATAGTTTTTCATATGGCTTTGTACAATACGATGACATTATCATCCTATATGATATAAGTTATTTCATCTGTATAAGTGGGGATTATATTCTAGTTAAATTCAGTTATTGATTAAAGATCATATGTACCAAAATCACATTTTGTCTGTATAATCTTGTTATTAGTTTCTTTGAGGGATGAAACTAACCATCATTAAATGATCTTTAATATTCTGATCATCCTGGACAAACACATATTCATCTGTACGATCATTTGTTCAAAAAGTATGTACGAAAGGACACCTCGAAAATGGCATTTTACGAGAAGTCGTTTCATTTTTGGCCGTATCCATTCATTTGTACGAAATTATTTTCATCCCATATGATTTTATAATGGCATATACGATCTCAATTTTGTACTGTACTATAGGTCATTTTTTTATAAATAGGAGGAACTTTGGATAAGTTTTTAATCACTTTCTTATTTGTTTCCAAACCTTCTTGAGTCCTAATCTTAAAAATGAAAAGCAATAACAAACAGCTCCGCATCTCTAAGGGATATTCCTTTATAATTGGTAGGGATGACAATTTTCTATCCTAAGAGAATGAGGATTCATTCTATAGATAATTTGCTACAAAAATTACACCACTCCTCATTCAGAATGATATCCATTTCTCTGTCATGCCACTATTCGGCTCAACCCAATTATTATTGTGAAATTGGATTCATAAATTATAATTTTGATGATAGAAAATATTTTTGTTACTTCTATTTTTCTACGACTGCTTTACCTACTAACATTTCAGGTCCATAAGTTCAAATTTCAAATCAAACCAGCCCAAGATTGGTTAGATTAGGATTGAGTCATCTTGTAATGTATGCCAAGTGACTTTTACCTTTTTTTTAGTCAATTATAACAATATGAATCTTGATACTAAGTAACCTTACACACACACACTCGGGGGAAAAACTCTGACTATTTTAGAGTTTTTTTGTTTTTAATCATATCATCCTGGACGATCAAAAATCATCCTGGATGATCAGTTAAAAAAAGAAACTCTAATTAGGGCATCCTGGTTAAGGCAGCCAAAACTAAGCAAATCATCCTGGACAATATTATCATCATCCGAGATGATAGACTCAAATCAGAAAGAATCAATTGCGACAACCTTTTAGGCATACTTTAACTTTAGACAAAATCCTTGATGATGCACTACAATTATGTCTAAATTAGTTTGGTAATTAAGGAAAGAAATTAAGGTTTAATTGCTCGATCATATCATCCTAGATGATCACAGGATCATCTGGGATGATCAGTTAAACAAACCTTAGTTCTTCCTTGATGACCTGAATGATGATCTGGATGATATGTATTGATATGAACTAATCATCCTGGATGATCCAAAATCAGTCTGGATGATCGATTATTTTTTCATTGTCCAGACATCCATCGAGGGCGATGTTCTGGATGATATGTGACATTTTGTACAAATCGGCTTAGTCGATTGAGAGATTGTCTTGGACGATCAAGTTCCTTTTTCATCGTCTAGACATCCATCCAGGGTGTTGTTCTGGATGATATGTGAAGTGTTGTAGTAATCATCCCAAACGATCATGAGATTAGCCTAGGCAATCAAGTTATTTATTCATCATTCAGACATCAATCTAGGGTGATGTTTTTGATGATATTCGATGACTTGAACTAATCATACATGATGATATCATATCATCCTAGAAGATTTGAATAAAGGAACCTTCTAATCGTCCAAACTCTCCCAAATCATCCCGGCTGATTGACGTAAATTTGAACTCATTGTACAGGATAATATATATGATCATTGATGATTAATTGCAAATTAGGGAAAATTTTGAGCTGTTCTTTATGAGATCTTTTATTTTCTCAACATGAGATCTTTTTCTGTTGTCTTGACCTAAGAGAACCAAAAGGAGAGGGAGAGGTTGGGAGAGAGAGAGAGAGAGAGAGAGAGAGAGAGAGAGAGAGAGAGAGAGAGAGAGAGAGAGAGAGAGAGGATATTATGAGGGGGAGTTTGTGAGGGCTTTATAAAGGTTGCTCCAAGCAAGGTTCCACGACATCTTCTTCGGTCGTCATCCCTAGTTCCTTGGAGGTTCTAGAGAGGTTTATTTTAGCAACTGATCGAGGTCGAGGTTCTCTTCTTGCTTCAAGAGGAAGCAAAATGAGTTGGGTTCTCTGCCTCACCGAGGTCGGTGGAAAGGAGTTTTATACAGGATTCTTCTCCTTGCTGTGGGTGCTAAAGGAGAGTCACTGAGTTTAGTGTAATACCTGGAGGAGAGGCTCCAGGGAGTGGATGTAAGTCAAGTTTATGGAACCACTAAAAATTTATGTGTGTTCTTTCTTACTATTTTTTTCGCACTTTGATTTTCTTATGGTGAATTTTGTTTTGTTTTAAGATTATGTTTTTGATTGAGAAATTTTTAAATACTAATTCACCCCCTCTTGGTTAGCTTTGGGCTAGTTCACAAGGGCTTAACATCCCTAACGAACTTTCAAGTGGTATCAGAGCGGGATTCACAAAATTAAATTTTTGAAAACTTTTGAATTTTGAACCATGGCTAACTTTGCTAATCGTAATATTATGCAAGGGTATTCTATTATCCAACCACCTTTATTTGATAATATTCCTTTTAATTTTTGGAAAACTCGCATGTTAACATTTTTATAATTGATTTATAATCATATGTGGATGCTTGTTAAAGAAGGTTATTCACCTCCATCACGTGAAATTAATGGCATTAAAATTGAACTTCCTTATACTAAAATGACTTTTGATGATAGGGATTTAGCATAATTTAATGCAAAATATATAAACTAGTTTTTCTATGCTTTGAAATTGGAAGATTGTATATGTGTTTTAACTTGTGCTATTGGAAAAGAAATTTAAGATAGATTGTGTATTACTTATGAAGGAACCAATGAAGTTAAGCAATTTAGGTTGAATATTTTATTGCATGGCATAAGAAACTTAAGAAATTGCATGCTAGTTTAAAAAAGAGCATGAAGTTATTATTAAAGATCACTCCACACTTGATAGCAATCATATGTCATTACTTGATGAGATTGATGAGTTAAATAAAAAACATTCTAAGTTAGTCATTGAGCATGATTCATTGAAAGCATCACACACTACATTTAAAAATAATTTTAAAACATATATTGATGAATCTGAGTGTAGGGAGCACTATTTGAAAGTTGATAACACCATTTTAGACAGTGCTAACTCAAGGTTTAAAACTAAATTGAAAGCACTTGAGGAAAATAGGACTCCACCCACACTTGAATAGTTTTTTAATCCTGATCAAAAGCCAAAAGTTTTAAAACCTAGGAAGAGGCACTATAACCCGAGTAGATTAACAAATCCTTTTTATGATGTTAGATGTTTTTCATGTGGCATGCTAGGGAACATTTCACACACTTACACAATTCAATATAATACACATTGGGTGAGGAGACCCAAATTATATGATTTATAGCATAACACACATGCTTGTCATTCTTCTTTCCATAAGAATGGACCCAAACTTGTTTGGGTTCCTAAATTTGATGTTTGATGATTTTGTAGGGATGCTCTCACAAAAGACCTCATGAGAGCATATGGTACCTGGACAGTGGAGGCTCACGACATATAATAACCTAAACTTGTTTTTTTTAGTGTTGATTTTTTATTTACTGTTATTTTGTAGTATTTTCATCTCAGATGTTCTCTTTTAGTTTTTCTTTTTTGTCATCGCTAAAATGATATTTTATGTCTTATTTTTATTTTTGAAAATTTGTAGTCAATATTTGACATCTCTAAATCAGTTAAAGAGAGAAATACCGTTGATTATTTCCCTTCCTCTAACCTCTTTTAGCGGTGTAATTTTCTTTTGTAAATAAAAGTCCATCTCAAATTAACAAATGGACTTTGTGATATAGATCTTTTCTATCTTTCTACAGTAATCTATCTTATATATAATGTTCAAAGTCTTTATATTACTTTCAAACTTTTGTAATCTTGTCGTTGCATTTATCATATAAATTTGATTCTATTATGTGGTTCATTCATCCTTATATTATAGAGTGAGTTTTTCTTCTCTAATATCTGGAAGATATACTTATTGAGAGTATTTAAGAGTTTTGAAAAGGATCTAGCTTTCAAAAATTTCAAGGGCATAAAATGAGCCCAAAATGAAGAAAAATTGAAAAGATAGGCAATGACCGCCAAAAAAAAATTGAAAGATACACAGTGTAACAAAAATCAAAAGATGCACAAAGTGTGCCAATCAATTGTCAAGAGGCATAAAATGAGCCCATAAAAGGCAAGCTTCCTTCTCTTTCAAACATTTAAATCTTAGAAGAATTCATGTGTCACTTGATATTTTGAAAGGCTTGATTTTGAATTTCATGATTGTGACAAATTGTTTTGGAATATTATTCTATAAAAAAAAATTTTTAATCACGTTTTGAACGGATCTCTTTCTTTTATCCATTTGGTTTTTCTAAGTTTGGTATTTTATTTTTAAGAGATGATTTTCCATGAGAGAAGTCTGAGCTAGGGCTAACAGGATCGGCTATTCTACCATTTTTTGGATTTCAAAGATGTTAAGTCATTTTTCTTATAAATTTTTAATTCAATCATATGGAGAATTTACCATACTCATGCTTTGATTCAAAAAAACTTTACTTTCATTCTTCTTTTTTGTCTTTTGTTCTACTTTTCTTTTCTAGTTTCCTCGTCCTTTTTGTGATGTCAAAAAGGGGAGTAGTGGGTAGTGTTTGAGTTGTTTCGTCATTTTATTTTACTTCTATTCATGTTTTATTTAGTTTTGATTGGTTTTCATCATAAAAAAGGGGGAGATTATTGTGTATCTAGATTCATAAATTATAATTTTGATGATAGCAAATATTTCTTTGACTTCTATTTTTCTATGACTATCTTGCCTACTAACATTTCAAGTTCACAAGGTCAAATTGCAAATCAAACCAGTTCAAAATTGGGTAGATTAGGACTGATTCAGCTTGTAATGTACGTCAAGTATATTTTATCTTTTCTTTAGTCAATTATAATAATGTGGGTCCTGATGCTAAGTAACCTTGCACACACATACTTAGGGGAAAAATTCTAACTATTTTAGATTTTTTTATTTTTAATCAGATCGTCCAGGATGATCCCAAATCATCGTGAATGATTAGTTAAAAATAGAAACCCTAACTAGGGTATCTTGGTTAAGGCAGCAGCAAGTAAGCAAATCGTCCTGGATGATATTATCATCATCCAGGATGATAGGCTCAAGTCAAAAAGAATCATCAACCTCTTAAGCATGTTTTATTTTTAGACATCATCCAGGATATCATCCTGGATGATATATTACAATTATGCCTAAATTAGTTTGGTAATTAAGGAAAGCAATTAAGGTTTGATTGCTCGATCATATTGTTATGGACGATTGGAGGATCGTCTAGGACAAGCAGTTAAATAAACCTTTGTTCTTCGTTGATGACCTGAATGATCTTTGATGATTAATTGCAAATTAGAGCAAATTTGGAGCCCTTCTTTATAAGATATCTTATTTTCTCAAGATGAGATATTTTACTACTATCTTGACTTGAGAAAGCCAAAAGGAGAAGTAGAGGTTGGGAGAGAAAGAGAGAGAAGATCTTATGAGCAGGAGTTTATGAGGACTTTATAAATGTTACTCCAAGCAAGGATCCATGTCATCTTCTCTGGTCATCATCCTTGGTTTCTTAGAGGTTCTAGAGAGGTCTACTTCAGCAACTGATCAAAGTTCTCTGCCTGCGTTAGGAGGAAGAAAAAGGAGTTGGGTTCTCTGCCTCACCGAGATCAGTGAAAATGAGGTTTATATAGGCTTCTCCACCTTATTGTGGGAGGAAAACAAGAGTCACTGAGTTTAGTGCAATACGTGGGGGAGAGGCTCCAGGGAGTGGACAGAGGTCAAGTTGATCGAACTACTATAAATTTCTGTCTGTTATTTCTTACTATTTTTTCGCATTTAATTTTTATACTTTGATTTGATTATGGTGAATTTTTGTTTGTTTAAGATTGTGTTTTTTTATTATGAAATTTTTAAATACCAATTCAACTCCCCCCCCCCCCCCCTCTCTTGGTTAGCTTTGGGCTAGTTCACAAAGGCTTAACATCCCTAATGAACTTTCAATTATCATTTATCCTGTCTCTCATCTATCTCTACCATAAAAACACATTCCAAACTTTTTTCTAGCTAACATGAAGGTAAATAAGGACCACACTTGAATTACATCTTATGTTTTCAAGCAACGAGTAGAAATCACCAAGGAAGACTTAGGGTACTTCATCCACCTAAGAATTCAAGGAATTAGAGTGCACACATTAACCACTAGAATCAACTTTGATTGATAAAAAATAAATCAAACTCTTGGAGGTATTGTCCAAGTGAGTAATTTGTCTCAAGTTTACACTCTCAATCAAAATGCCTGGATTATCTTACACGTTTTGAGAACCTCAATAATTCCAAAAGCTGGTGATCGTAGAAACACGACTCCTCTTTTGTCCACAGTCACTTATTTGATAATGATTGCAAAATCTTTTGATAAAGCATAACTTATCATGGATTACATTTATATACTCTATGATAGTAGACTTCCTCATAATAAAAGAAAGAAAATGTGGCTTTAGGACATATAGTTGCCTATATCTTATAAAAAAAGTACAATCTATACATCTTGATCCACCCATTGAACTCCGTATTTACCTTATTGATGCCTCTTTTTAGGCACTCTTTGGGCAAGATCAAAGCTCAGAGGGAGATGATTCTGAGAAAGAAGGAGGAGCTCCTACTCCAGCACGTGCACCTACACCGGGACCTGACTACAATTTCTAGCAAGAAATGGTCCATCACTTCGATAGAATGGAAACTCATTATGATTAACGCTTTTATCTTTATTTGGAACCCCTTATTTTTGAATTGGTCATTCATTTAGGGGGAGCTAAGGAGAAATTTTGCTTTAATTGTTAACTCAAATAATAATTATTTTTCCATCATAAAAAAAGTGGGAGATTATTGTAATTTAGCTTTCATAATTATGTTTTTATATCGTGTGTGTTTTTGATGATTCAAAAATTTTATTGTATTGATTACTATTTATCTTAAAATATATTAAAAATATTGGTTTTTTGTTTGTTTGTACTAACATTTTAGGAAAATCATACTCCAAACTACTGAAGACTTAAAGACAGATTAGATTGAGGTTTATTATAATTAAAGTCTATACTTTTATATTTTTCTTGAGTTTGAGAGAGTGTGAATATAATTGGCTAACCATGCACACACACTCGGGGATTATAAAGAACATGTATTTTTAAAACTAATCATACTATACGTTCACGCATCGTTTAGGATTATTTAACCTGAGTGTTCCTCTAGAACAGAGTTGATCGAATCATGCCAAAATTCTTTTTGAAGTCATGTAAGTACTATACAAAATTACCTTCGTATAGATGATATCCATAATATAAACTGGCTACGTACCAGTTCATCCCAAATGAACTCAAAATTTTTTGAAATGATCATATTGTACTATCATAGGTTCATATAGATGATGTCTAAAATATGAAATGGGTGCGTACTAGTTCATCCATACGAATAGGTAATTCTTTAACTAATTGTACTGTATGAATTTTGGTTCATACATATAATGTCCAAAGTATGAAATGGATTCATCCATTTTATACCAAAGAAAGCATGATTTTAGTTTTCTATATGATGTAAGTTCATACATATGCTAATAAGAGTATGAAATCGATTCGTACATGATCATATGAGCATTTTTTGAACTGATCGTACGTATGATGTGTGATCATATTATATAATTCATGATGATTAAATTTAAATTTTTAGTTTTCTGTACGACTTTTCCTGTCTTTCATATTTAAGGTCCTAAAAACTAACTGACAAAGAACTCCTATGAATTTCTTTTGAGAGTGCACTTAGAGAGTGTTTGGGAAACTTTCTTGTAATTAGAGAGAGAGATTTCTTAGTAGGTAATTATGAGGGGATTCACAAGGTTGCCTAGTAGTGAGTTTCTGTTACTTGTTCTTAAAAGTTCTTCCCTACTTTCTTGAAGACTCTTGGAAGAAGATTTTCAAAGGAGTGTCGGTACTCTACCAACACTAGGAGGGTGTGAATGTAATATGGTACTCTATCGACATCAAGAGGGTGTGGAAGGATGACGGTACTCTTCCAACACCAAGACGGTGTGAAAGGATAATGGTAATATGCCGACACTTAGAGGGTTAGAAAGGACGACGGTTCTCTGCGATCACCAGGAGGGTGAAAAAAGGATTATGGTACCTTGCCACATCGGTGATTAGTAGAAGAGAGGTTAATTATAAGGGCTTCTCCTCCTTGCTGTGGGAGCAAAAAGTGAGTCACTTTGGTATAGTGCAATATCCAAAGAGGGAATCTTCAAAGAGTGGCGTAGCTCTAGTTGAATCAAACCACTATAAATTTATGTGTTCTTCTATTTTTTTTCTGCACTTTTAATTTTGTGGTCAAAAAATTATTTTTGGAAAAAATTTCATTCTGCTTAAAGTCATAAAACGGTTTTGTATAATTACTATGAGATTTTTTAATTACCAATTCAACCCCCTCCCCCCTCTTGGTTAGCATTTGGATAATTATAATAGGTCTAAAACCTAATTGGACTTACATTAAATAATCCTATTGATCTTACAGAAACTAAGAATTTCATGAATGGGATATTTATGATTTATTTATGAAATTTTATAGGAGTCAAACATCATTTAATCATAAAATAGAAATAGATATTAAATAATTCAATAAATGAATTTTAATTTGATAACATTTAAAATAAGAAGATTTAATTAAATAAAATTCTTTTGTAAAATAACAAGAACAATACATCAACAATTTTAAATAAATCAAATTAATAAATCCAAATAATAAAAAGAAGAGAATTTAATAACAAATTATATATAAATAATTTAAATTTGAAAAAATCAACATAAATAAATAAATTTATAAATTAAATTTTGATAATTAGAGTTTAAAAAATTCAAATTAAATAAAATAATTATAAATAATTTGAAATTTAAATAAAATTTAAATCATTTAATTTTAATAAAGTAAAATTACATATTAAACTTAAATAATTAAAATAAATAATTTAATTTAAGTAAATAAATTCACAAATAAAATTTAGTCAAGTTAATTTAAATAATACATTTTAATGTAAATTAAATTAAATAAATAAATTCTAAAAATATTTTGTTTTATGTCTTTGCCTCATTTCCTTGGAATGAAATAAATGCATTCATTTTTTTAAAAGCCTAGGACTTATTGATTAATAATTTCTTTACACTTTGAAGTTATTAATTAACATGACTCCTTAAAGCCTAAAACTAATAATCATACCTAAAAAAATAAATATTCATTAATAAATTATAAATTATGAAAACTTAAATTTAAATTAAATTCCTTAGATACAACACAAAAATTTAATTGGAAGACAATTCAAACCCTAATCCACTTATGACATAGATCCTAGATACTCTAGAAAGGGAAGCTCCCTCTAGAGATAGAAACTTTCAAATTCACCACTCCCAGTTTTTCATCCACATTTCCTATAGGCGACCTGGACATGGCGGCAGATAGCCGCCGGCCATCATTGGACTCCACAATGAAGACTAGCTCCAAAGTCGGATCACCAAATTTGAAAAATATCATAAATGATAGGTCGAAAGGAAGTTTAACTATGGAAGCAAAGGAATCACGAATAAGAAGATTAAGTGGTATGTTAGTGATAAACAAAAATGCAGGTAACATTTCTAATATTATTACTCATGTGGAAGGAAAGGGAAACAAGGTTTCTTTGGATTTTGAAATTAAAACACCTTTTTGTTTGAAAAAGATAGAACTATCTCCAATGAAATTTTTAGACAATGATGCTTCATCATCAGGGATGAATATTTTAGTTCATAGATTCAAAAATTCAAATGCAATCCCTGGAAATAGTGTGATAAATGCAAATTCCCAGAGTTCTGAGATCAAAAATATTATTCCAAATGCCGACAAGCTTTTTGAGACTACGAAGGAGAAGTCACCTTTGTTCAAAGAAAACATAACAATTCAAATGGATGATCAAATGGTAGTAATGAATGTTAAGAAGTTTAATACTAATAATTCATGGATCAAGAAGCACTATGTAAATTTAAATTTTACTGAAGGAGAAGATGTGTTGAAGGAAGAAGGGAATGCAATGAAACTGATTATGGAATCAGAAATAAAAAATGCTAAAACATTTGGCAAATCCCGGGTATGCAAAGTTTTTAGAATAGAATTACCTTCTCATATTGTATCTTGGGAACTTAGGCACCAATGGGCTCAATATGACCAATTTCACTTTACTACTCATGGAATGGGAAAGATTTTGTGTTCTTTCAAAATGGTTAAAGCTTTAGAAGGGTTCATCTCTGAAGGTCCTTGGTTTGTGAATGGGCATATCATAGGTATGGATCGATGGTCCTCGGTGTTGCGAATCTGGGATTATGGATTACACTTTTGATGATAGTAAACAATCATGTTTTTCTACGACTGTCTTGCCTACTAACCTTTTAGGTCCACAAGATCGAACACAACTCAAGAAGAGCTCAAGATTGGGTAGAATTAGGTTGAGTCAGTCTGTAATGTTTTTCTTTTTCTTGAGTCAGTTGTAAAAGTGTTTCTCGATGCTAAGTAACCTTACACACACACACTTGAGGGGTTTTTTGAGTTTTTTCTGTTTTTAGTACATCAACATGGACGATGTGCATATCAGCCAGGAGGATCCGACTAAAAATAGAAACCCTAATTAGGGCATCCTAATTAAGCAGCCATCATTAAGAAAATCATCCTGGACAATCCTTGTATTAGCCGGGATGATAGACTCAAATAAGAAAGAATCAGCCGCCATGATCAATTTAGGTATTCTTTATTTTAGGACATCGGCCAAGACGATCTAAACATCGGCCTAGATGATGCAACACAATTTTGCCTAAATTAATCTGGTAATTATGGAAAGTAAATAAGGTTGATTGATACGATCACATCAGCCGAGCCAATCGCAGGATCGGTCGGGACTATGTCCTGGACAATTAACATCGACCAGCATCTATTCTGGGAGATGTTCAGGACGATTGTACTCAAATTTGAACTAATCGTCCAGGATGATATTGTATTAGCCTGGATGATGTAACCAATTTTCATCTGATTATCCCAAATCATCCCAGCTGATTGAGCTTATTTTGTACTGATCGGCCAGGATGATATTCCTATCGTCCTAGACGATAATGTCGGTTCTTGAAATTCTATTTAAAGGACCCGAATTTTCTCATACAAAGTGACCTTTAGCTGCTATCTTGACCTAAGAGAGCTTAGAGGAGAGGGAGAGAGAGGGAAAGAGAGGAAGGAACTTGTGAGGGGGAGTATGTGAGAGGGATTCATAAAGGTTGCTCCAAATAAGGTTCCAAGGCGTCTTATCCATTCTTCGTCCTTGGGGGTTCAAGGGAGGTAAGCTTCAACAATTGGTCGAGGTTCTCTTCCTGCTTCAGGAGGAAGCAAAAAGAGTCAAGGTTCTCTATCTACTTCAGGAGGAAGCAAAAGGAGTTGAGGTTCTTTGTCTTCTTCAAGAGGAAGAAAAAGGAGTTGGGTTCTCTGCCTCGTCGGGGTTGGCGGAAAGGAGTTTTTGTGAGGGCTTCTTCGCCTTGCTGTGGGAGCAAAAGGAGAGTCACTTTTATAGTGAAATACTTAGAGGGAGCCTCCGGGGAGTGGACGTAGGTCAAGTTGACCGAACCACTATAAATCTGGTGTGATCTTTCATTGTTTGGATTTCCACATTTATTTTTCCGCACTTTGATTTCTATGATGATTTTGGTTTTAAGTTTTGTTCTTTAATTATAAGAAAGATTTTTTTTTTAAAATACCAATTCAAACCCCCCCCTCTTGGTTAGCCTTGGGCAAGTTCTTAAGGGCTTAACATCCCTAACGAACTTTCGAGTGGTATCCGAGCGGGATTCATAAAAATTAAGTTTGAAAACTTTATAAATTTTGATCCAAGGCTAACAACGATAATCTAATGCAACGGAAGGATATTCTATAACACGACCACTTTTGTTTGATAATCTTCCTTTTGATTTGTAGAAAACTCGCATGTATACATTTTTACAATCAATTGACTATCGTATGTGGATGCTTATTAAAGAAGCATATTTTTGACCTTCTCGAGAACTTAATGGAATTAAAACTGAAGTACCTTTTACTGAATGGACTTTTGATGAAAGAGATTTAGCACAACATAATGCAAAGTGTTTGAACTGCTTTTTCTGTGCTTTAAAATTTGAAAATTACATGCGTGCTTCCACTTGCACTACTTGTAAAGAAATTTGGGATAAATTGTGTATCACCTATGAAGGCACTAATGAAGTTAAGCAATCTCGTTTGAACATTTTATTGCATGATTTCAAACTTTTTCGTATGAAACCTAATGAAACAATTTCTGATATGTATACGAGATTTACTAAGATTGTTACTTCGTTGCATGCCTTAGGAAGAGAACTTTCTAACTATGAAAATGTAAACAAAATTTTAAGATGTTTGCCTTCCTCTTTTGATGCTAAAATCACTGTAATTTTTGAGTCTAAAGATTTAAATACCTGTTCAATTGATAACTTACTTGGTTCACTCATTGCTTACGAGCAAGGGGAGAACCAAAGAAATCTTGATGCAGGTGAGAGGAAGAAGGAGAAAATGGTGGCACTTAAGGCGAACGACTCGGACACTGACTCATGCGGATCTGAAGATGATGTTATTGCCTTAATCATGAGACAATTTAAAAGCTTTCTAAGGAATAAGCACAACAATCATCAGAAGTTGAATAAAGGTAAGGGTAACAAAAATTTCAAAAATTCTAAAGATACAATTTGTTTTGAATGGAGGAAGCCAGGACATATTAAAACTGATTGCCCTACACTCAAGTCTCACCCAAGCAAGGAAAAGAGTGAGGAGCAAACTAAGCCCAAAAGGGATAAGAAGAGATTCCAAAAGGCATTCTAGGCGAATTCTACATTAGACTCCTCTGAGACTGAACTAGAAGAGGAGATAATAAACTTGTGCTTAATGGCAGACAATAATCATGGTCAAAGTGACAAAGAAGATGTTTATGAAACAACTTATGATCAATTATTTAAAATTTATGAGCACATGCATGCATCATATAAGAAAACTCAAGAAAACTCATGCTAGTTTGAATTTAAAATTTATAAATTTATAAAAAGAGCATGAAATTCTTCTTAAAGATCATTCTACAATTGATTCTAAACACATGGCTTTACTTGATGAGTTTGATGCATTAAGTAAAAAACATAATGATTTATCTGATGCTCATAATTCTTTCAAATCATCCCATGCCAATTTAGAAAAAGAATATAAAAAATTAGAAAGTCTAAAAGCTTTTGAAAATAAAAGACCTTTATTTCATGCATTACATAAAAAGTATGACCATAGATTAGTGCATCCTTTTCATGGAGTTAGATGTTTTTTATGTGGCATGCTAGGACACATAGCACACACTTGCACCATTCACCGTAGTCCATATTAGGTATGGAGATCCAAGTTACATGATTCACAGCATGTATTGTATTCTACTTTTCATAAGAAGGAACCCAAACATGCTTGGATTGCTAAATCTGACATTTGAAAATTTTGTAGGCAAGCTCTCACCAAAGGCCTCGTGAGAGCATGTGATACCTGGACAACGGATTCTCTCGACATATGACTGGCGATGCCAATCAATTCATTTTGCTGGAGACCAGGATAGGAGGCAAGGTGACTCTTGGAGACAACACCACCAGGAAAGTGGTAGGAGCAAGTATAATTGGTAATTCCAAAAATATTCTGATTAAAAATATTTTGCTTCTAGATGGACTGATACACAACTTGCTCAGCATCAATCATCATTGTGACAAGGGCTCCACCATAAATTTTTTGACAAATTCATGCATTATCAGCTTTAATAATAACACTATTTTGCAAGGAAAGCAGATCAACAACGTTTACATGCTTGATTTAAACAAAATTGAAAATGCTTCTTCATTTTGCTTAAAAATTGTTGTTGATGATTCATGGTTATGGCACAGGAGATTATGTCATGCTAGTATGAAAACTCTTAGGAAAGTGACCCAAAAAGACCTAGATAGAGGTGTCCCCAAGCTTAAGTTTTTAAAAGACCACCTTTGCGATGCCTGCCATTTAAGAAAGCAAATCCACTCTACTTTTCACTCCATTAAGGACATTAGCACCTCTAGACCTTTAGAAGTCCTTCACATGGATTTATTTGGACCCATTAGCACTGTCAGCTTTGGAGGAAAAGTCTATGGTTTTTTAATTGTCAATGACTACTCGAGGTTCACTTGGACTAGATTTCAGTCACATAAAAATGAGTCTTTTGATGAGTTTAGAGCCTTCTTCACTTGGATTCAAAAAAAGCTAGGTTGTGAGATATTAACCATCCATAGTGACCATTAGGGAGAGTTTGAAAATGAAAGATTTGGAGATTTTTGTGAGGACAAGGTGATTAGCCACAACTTCTCAGCTCCTAGGACACCTCAGCAGAACAGGGTAGCTGAAAGAAAGAACCAGACCTTAGTGGAAGCTGCTAGAGCCATGCTTGCTGAGTATTCACTTCCAAAATACTTTTGGGCTGAAGCGGTTAACACAACTTGTTATGTGTTGAATAGGGTGAATGTTAGAGCCAAATTAGATAAGACACCCTATGAGATCCTTAAGGGTAGGACACCCAATCTTTCCCACCTTCATGTCTTTGGTTGTAATGTTTTCATTCATAATAATGGGATGTCTCACTTAGGAAAATTTAATGAAGGAGTGTTCTTAGGATTTCATAGTGTTGGGAAGTCTTTTAGGGTGTTTAATAATAGAACTTTGGTGGTGGAAAAAACTACTCATGTAGAGTTTGATGAGTCTGATCCTAGAAAGCCTATAGTTGAGGATGATGTTGAAGTTGGAGAGATTACCACTGGAGTAGAAAATTTAGAGAAGTGGGTAGAGCACTAGAACACTGAAGGAGTAGGAGAGGTTACCCAAGGAGTAGAAAATGTAGATATGGAGGAAAGGGTTGAACCTTCACACACTTTGCCTACAGATTAGAGATACTCTTTGAGTCACCCTAAAGATCTGATCTTAGGAGACCCTTATGATGGAGTTAGGACTAGACATGGACTTAGGAAGGAAGTGAACCACTCTGCCTTTATCTCAATGTCTGAACCCACCAACGTAAACCAAGCCCTTTCTGATGAGTTTTGGATCTTAGCCATACAGGAGGAGTTGGAACTAATTTGTTAGAAATGATGTTTGGGAGCTTGTAGAGAGACCTAAGGAACAAAGTGTAGTTGGAACCAAGTGGGTCTTTAAGAAAAAGGTGAATGATTATAGAGTGGTGCTTAGGAATAAGGCAAGATTAGTGGCTACGGGGTATAACAAAATAGAAGAGATAGATTTTGAGGAGACTTTTACCCCTGTAGCTAGATTGGAAGCCATTAGAGTGCTATTAGCCTTTGCCTGTTATAAGGGATTTAAGCTTTTCCAAATGGACGTTAAGAGTGCCTTTTTAAATAGGGAAATAAAAGAGGATGTATTTATAAAACAACCCCCAAGTTTTGAGGGTTCCCAATTTCCAAATCATGTTTTCAAATTAAAAAAGGTCTAATATGGATTAAAGCAGGCACCTAGAGCTTGGTATGAGAGGCTTAGCACATTCTTACTAAAAAGGGAGTTTGTTAAGGGGAGCATAGACACCACCTTATTCCTGAGGAAGGCAGAAGATGATTTACTCATTATTCAAATCTATGTCAATGATATACTTTTTGGATCTTCTAATAAAAGGCTATGTGATGATTTTTCTAAAACAATGAGTAAGGAGTTTGAGATGAGTTTGATGGGAGAGTTATCCTACTTTTTGGGGTTTAGTATAAAACAAATGAATGATGGAACCTTTCTAAATCATCAAAATATATAAAGGACATCTTGAAGAAGTACGAAATGAACAAATTCAAGCCAATTAATACTCCCATGTCCTTAGGAATTCAGTTGGACAAAGACCCAAATGGAAAATCAGTTGATCAAAAGAAGTACAGAGGGATGATTGGATCTCTACTTTACCAGACTGCGAGCCAACCTGATATAATGTTTAGTGTTTGTCTTTGTGCTAGATTTCAAGCTGATCTTAAGGAATCCCACCTGACTGTAGTTAAGAGAGTTCTTAGATACCTTTTAGGGACCCAAAACTTAGGAATCTAGTACCCCAGACACAATACTTCTTTTGAGATTATTAGATCTTCAGATTCTGATTTCGCAAGATATAAGGTGGATAGAAAAAACACTTCTGAAACTTGTCAATTCATAAGACAGTCTTTAGTCTCCTGGTCTAGTAGAAAGTAAAACTCTATTGCTCTTTCCACTGCTGAAGTTGAGTACATTGCTTTAGGAAGTTGTGTGGCCCAAGTCCTTTGGTTAAAATAGCAAGTGATGGATTTAGGATTACTTGTAGGCACCATCTCAGTTCTTTGTGACAACACTAGTGCCATCTATATTTCTAAGAATCCTATCCAACATTCAAGGACTAAGCACATTGACATAAGGCATCACTTTATTAGAGACCATGTGACTAAGGGAGATATTGAGTTACACCATATGGCGATTGAGAATCAAATGACTGACATATTTACTAAGCCATTGGCCTTCGACACTTTCAGCACTTTAAGGACCAGATTGGGTGTGATTGACATTAATGCATGAACTTGATCTCTAATGATTTTTTTCTATTATCTACTGATTACTTTACTTTATCTTTTGTTAGATTTTTTTTCCCTTTTGTTTATTTTTAATGTTCTCTTTATTTTTTGGTACTTTACTTTTTAGTATGCCTTAATTTTTTTAATCATCACTGAATTAATATCGTATGCCTTATTTTTGTCTTTTTGAAAAATTTATAGTCAATATTTTACATCTCTTAATCTACTAAAGGGTAAAAACACCGTTGATTGTGTCTCTTTCTCTAACCTATTTTGGTGGTGAAATTTTCTTTTCTAAAAAAAAAGTCTATCTCAAATTAACAACTAGATTTAGCAATTGAGATCTTTTCTACCTTGCTACAGTAATATATCTTATATTATAATAGTCAAAGTCTTTATATTACTTCAAGATTTTTTGTTATCCTTTTAATGCGTCTCTCATATGATTTTTTATTTTGTTTTGTGGTTTGTTCTTCCCTATATTAGAGAATGAGTTTTTTCTTCTCTAATATCTAGAAGATATACTCAAAACTAAGAATATTTAAGAGTTTTTTTAAAAAGAATCTAGCTAGCAAAAAATAATGAAAAAAAAGTGGCCAATGATGGCAAATGCAAAAGATGCGCAATGATGTCAATTTTTTTAATATATATATATACACAAAGTGTATCAAAATTAAAAAGATGTGCAAAGTGCGCCATTCAATGGACAAGAGGCATAAAATGAGCCCATCAAATGCAAGCTATCTTCCTTTCTTCCAACTCTTAAAACTTAGAAGATTTCATGTATCACTTGAGATTTTCAAGGACTTGATTTTAAATTTCACGATTGTAACAAACCACTTTGATATACTATTCTATAAGACATTTTTCTGAAACCAAGTCTTGATTGGATCTCTTTTTCTTATCCAATTATTTTTTTCTGAGTTAGGCCTTTTGATTTCAAAAGATGATTTTACCCTAAAAGAAGTTCGAGCTTAGGGTTAATATGATTTAATATTTTACTATTTTTTTGGATTTTTGATGTTGTTAACTCATTAACTTAGTAATTTTTAAAAAATCAATCACATGGAAGACTATATCATGTTCATGCCTTAATTTGTTTTTTTTTTTTTTAAAAATATTGTTTCTTTGCTAGTTTTTCTGTAGCTTATTTAGTTTCTGTTCTTTTTTTTGTTTTCGTTTTGTTTTTGTTTTTCCTCCTCCTTTTTGTGATGTCAAAGGGGGAGTAGTCTGCTGTATCTTATACTTTTGATTCTCGAATTTAGCTAACTGCTTTTTCGTCACACTATTTTTATTAAACTGTCATAACTGCTTGAAATTTTTTGGGTGTGTTTGCCATCATCAAAAAGGGGGAGATTGTTGCGAATCTGAGATTATGGATTAGACTTTGATGATAGCAAATACTCATGTTTTTCTAGGATTGTCTTGCCTACTAACTTTTCAGGTCTACAAGATCGAGCACAACTCAAGACTAGCTCAAGATTGGGTAGATTTTGGTTGAGTCTACCTGTAATGTTTTTTTTTTTTTTTTCTTGAGTCAATTATAAAAGTAGTTCATGATCCTAAGTAACCTTACAAGCACACACTTGAGGGGTTTTCTGAGTTTTTTCTATTTTGAGCACATCGGCCTAGACGATGTTCATATCGGCCAGGATGATCCAACTAAAAAAAGAAATCCTAATTAGGGCATCTTGGTTAAGCAACCGTCATTAAGTAAATCATCCTAGATGATCCTTGTATCGGCCATGATGATAGGCTCAAATCAGAAAGAATTAACCGCCATGATCAATTTAGGTATTCTTTATTTTAGGACATCGACTAGGATAATCTAAACATTAGCCTAGATGTTGTAGCACAAATATGCCTAAATTAATCTGGTAATTATGGAAACCAGTTATGGCTTATTGATATGATCATATCGATCGAGCCAATGGCAGGATCGGCAGGGATGATGTCCTGGATGATTGACACCGGCCAGCATCTATTTCGAGCGATGTTCATGATGATTGTACTCGGATTTGAACTAATAGGCCAGAACGATATTGTATTGTCCTGGATGATGGAACCAATTTTCTTCTGATCATCCCAAATCATCTTGACTGATTGAGCTTATTTTGTACTGATCGGATATTCCTATCATCCTGGATGATAATGTTGGTTCTTAAAATTCTATTTAAAGGACCCAAATTTTCTCATGCAAATTGACCTTTAGCTTTTGTCTTGACCTAAGAGAGCCAAGAGGAGAAAGAGATAGAGGGAGACAGAGGGAGGCACTTCTAAGGGGGAGTTTGTGAGAGGATTCATAAAGGTTGCTCCAAATAAGGTTCTAAGGCGTCTTGTCTAGTCTTCATCCTTGGGGGTTCTAGGGAGGTAAGCTTCAGCAATTGGTTGTGGTTCTCTGCCTGCTTCAGGAGAAAGAAAAAAGAGTTGAGGTTCTCTGCCTACTTTAGGAGGAAGCAAAAGGATTTGAGGTTCTCTGCCTGCTTCAAGAGGAAGCAAAAGGTGTAGGTTCTCTGCTTGCTTCAGGAGGAAGCAAAAGGAGTTGGGTTCTCTGCCTTGCCGGGGTTGGCGGAAAGGAGTTTTTTGAGGGCTTCTCCGTCTTACTGTGGGAGCAAAAGGAGAGTCACTTTTGTAGTGCAATTCTTAGAGGGAGCCTCTAGAGAGTGGACGTAGGTCAAGTTGACCGAACCACTATAAATCTGGTGTGATCTTTCTTTGTTTTGATTTCCGCATTTATTTTTTCACACTTTGATTTTTATGGTGATTTTGGTTTTAAGTTTTGTTCTTTAATTATAAGAAAGATTTTTTTTAAATACCAATTCACCCCCCCCCCCCCCTCTTGGTTAGCCTTGGGCCAGTTCTTAATGGCTTAACATCCCTAACGAACTTTCACCCGGAGTTTTCACCTTCATCTATGAAGGGACTTACCTCCCCAATCTGGATCAGAATGCCCAACTTCTATGATGGGAGTTCTATTAATGTTGGATGGTAATATGTTTAAATGGGGAAGAAGAGAGTTCACAAGAGTCTGTGTTCGTGTAAAATTAGACCAATCTCTCCCATTGGGTGCTTGGGTGAAAGGTATTGCAGGAAGATTCTTTCAAAATTTTGAATATGAGAGAATTTCAAATTTTTGTTTTGAATGTGGGAAGATTGGACATGTCAAGAATGAATTTAGAAATGGAATCATGGTGGAAAAAACCAAGTTGAAGGAGACATTAAGCAAATTTAAGACTTGGATCATGAAATTGAAGAGAACAAAAACTATGGACCATGAGTGCATGTGAATTACAAATGAAATAAGACTAAATTTGTTTCTAATGGAAGGCCAAGTAAGAAGACATTCATGAAGAATATACCAAACAATACTGCTACCATGAAACTACTAAAACTATGGGTTTGGAAAACAAAGAGAATGAAAATAATGTGAATGTGGTAGTAGAGAAGGAAATTCTAAGCAACACAATGGTAGAAGAAGGTGAAATTATCATGGAGAATGAGCAGTGCATTGAAGGTGAGCCAGCTGAGGTGACGATTCCAGCTATTGAGGAAGTAGAATATGATCAAGATGAAAACTCAAAACCAATCTTTCATACTGTCAAATTCTCCAAGATATAGGTAATTAAAAATAGTAATGAATCAGAAAAGAAGGCTGCTCTAGTTCAGAATAAAGAACAAGATAGGATGATACTGAAGGAAACAAATAAGGAATTAGAAGAGCATGAAGAAATAACTAATCAAGGCAAGGGCTTTGGAGATAAAAATATAGTACCAGAGGAGAATGGAAAGATGGGAGTAGGTAAGATTACTCCTAAACTATCTACTTATAATGTCAAACTACCTAAAGAAATGAAAATTTTAGGACCAATCAAGGGTAATCAAAGAATAAGAAAAGAAGGAGGTGGTGAAAAGGTTGGGGCCTCAACCCCATAACTCTCTTAAATGTCTTCCATAATGTTCTAGAATTATAGGGGATCTAGAAAAAGGAAGCTTCCCACTATTTGAGATGTTTGATAGAAGAGAATGACACTTTCTTTATTGGTCTTATGGAAACAAAACTTGAATGATTGGAAAAAGATGATGATAGAGAATTGGTAGGTGATGATTGGGAGTTCTTCCATGTGGCTGCTAGTGGAATGTCAGGTTGTGTTTTAGCAATTTAGAAAAATAGAACTACTTTGTTTATAGTTATTGAATCATCCAACTAATGTATTATTGGTAACCTGACAACTCTAAGGGGTAATTCAGTGAAGGTATGCGTAGTTTATGTCAACAAAAACTTGTATGAAAGAAGAAAGCTATAGAGATTGATTGAGAATAACATGAATAGTGGGGAGCCTTGTATTATAGACGGTGACTTCAATTGCTTATTGATGAATCATGAGAAGAAGGGACGAACAAGATTTCTATTCTCACATGGCCCTCAAGAGATGAAAGAGTTCATGACCAATCCTGACTTTCATGACATAGGCTTTTTTGCCAAAATTCACATGGTGTAATAACAAAAAAAGACTTACTAGAATATGGGAGAGACTTGATAGAGTTTAGCTAAATTCAAAGTCAATGATGGATATTCCTTATACTATCATTAATCACCTTCCTAGAGTTGCATCAGATCATTTCCCTCTACTCCTTCAATTTCATATTGTAAAGATGCTTAAGCCAAGTGAAATCAGATTTGAGAATTTGTGGTGTTCTTATGAGGAGGCAAGGGGGATCATTGCTAATGCTTAGAGGAAAAAGGATCATGGAAATGCTGATGAGATCCTAAAAAGAAAAATCAAAAGTTCTCTAAAAAATTGATACTAATGGAGCAAGAACAAATTGAAAGAGCTTATGTTAAAGAAGCATGAGCTACAAAAGGAGATTTTGAATTTTCAAGAATTTGAGGCTATGGAGGGTGGCTTGAACCGAAAAATCTGTTAAAACTTAGAATCAAAGTGCATGAACTCAACATTTCTATGGCTACATTGGCAACATGGTGGAGACAAAGATAAAAAAGCCAATGGATGGAAGATGGAGAAAAGAATACACATTATTACCATACATATGCTACGACAAAAAAGAAGAGTAATCCGATTAATCAGGTTGTTTGAGAAGATGGCACAATGGAAAATAACCTGGAATCTATCCATGCGATAATAGAGAATTACTTCTCAAAAAAAATTGAGTAAACGCAATGCTAATATTGCACATTGGCCAGTGTTCACTAACAAGGATATCCTACAAGAAGATATGTGGAAATTACTGAAATCAGATTACACAAAGAAGAACCTGCTTCATACTATTATAAAGATGAGTAATAACGAATCTCAAGGTACAGGCGGGACAAACACTTATTTCTTCAAATCATATTGTTGCATTGTAAATGGAGAGACATGGAATGCAATTGAAGGCTTTTTCAAGTCAGGAGAAATGCCAGAGTATTTGAAGGAGACACTAGTGGCACTAATTCCTAAAGTACCAAATGCTAATGAATGCTCTAAATTCAGACCTATATGTCTATGCCAAACCATTTACAAAATGGCAATAGGTATGATCCTTAGAAAACTTAAATTGCGTCTCCCTAAGGCTATTTCTGAGTACCAAGGTGCCTTTTTTCCAGGAAGAAATATATTAGATAATTGCCTTGTAGCATAAGAGATAGTTAACAAGATGAGGTTCTAGGTAGGTAAACCATATTACATGTTATTAAAGCTTGATATAGAACAAGCTTATGATAGCATGTGTTTGGGAACATTAAATCAAGTTATGAGGAAATTGGGATTTCCAGTGAGGATGATACACCTGATAATGCAATGTGTCAGCAATCCTAAATATGTGATTAATATAAATGGTACTAGGATGAGATGGATAACTGCACAATGCAACTTCAGACAAGGATGTCCACTATCTCTTAGTTTGTTCATTTTGTGCTCTAAATTACTATCCAAGGCTTTTCAAGCAAAGTCTAATTTATTGGGCATAAGATTAGCTCTTAATGTTGATTGAATAACGCACTTGCTGTTTGCTGATGGTGTTAGTGCTAGTCAAAGCCTATAGAAGGAATGTTACAACTTTGAAGCAAATCTTTGAAGAATATTGTGGCTGGACAGGTCAGAAAATTAACTCTCAAAAGTCTCTGGTGCTCTATGGGAAGCATGTCTCAAAGAGGATAAAAAGGAAATTAAATAAACTCATGGGAATAAAAGAAGACAAGGAATTCAAATACTTGGAAATAAAATTGGTGTTAAGGAGATTAAAAGCATTAGATTTCAACTACGCAATAGAAAAAGCACTAGATAGATTAAATTCATGGGGAGCTAAGTGGACATCTATGATAGGAAGAATGTTGTTAATCAAAACAGCTTTTTCTTCCATGCTCTCATATCAGGTGGTTCATTCATTAATACCAAGAAGTATCTTGATGACAATTGATAAGTTATGTAGCAATTTTATATGGCATAAGGAAAATGGGAGATAAGGATTGTATTACTTAGCATGGGATACATTATTCTTGTCTACTAAATCAGGAGGATTTGGTATACTAGAAGCATTAGAAAGTCAAGGTCCGCTGAGAGCAAGACTAGCATGGAACTTTCTATAAAATCAATATTCACTCTTAAACAAAGTATTAAAAAAGAAGTATTGTGAAGGCATTTGGTATGAAGGTGTTAAAAGAAATACCTCTCCAACTTGGAGAATTTTGAAAGAAGGAGAAAAATATCTTAAACCATTAAAAAGATGGAAAGTTAAGAATGGAGAAAAAATTAACATTATAAGAGACACTTGGATACTTGATAGAAGGTTGAACTCTTGGCCGACTACCTGTAATATAAATGAACTGCATGATGAGAAGGTTTCTTTGTTAGTCAAAGATGGTGGAAATTTGAACAAGGAGAAGTTGAACATTTATTTCTCTGAAGAAATGGGAAAGCTGAAACAACATATTTCAATTGAAAATGAGGAAAAGGAAGATAAAATCAAACTTAACAGCAATAACTCAGGGAGATCAATCCCCTCATTTTCATATGAAGCTATTACTTAAATTCAATGTGGTTAGGTGAGAAACATAAGATGGATAAAAAATCTGAAAGTAAATCAAAGGGAATTTCTATTCTGGTGGAGATTACTGAACGATGCATTGCCGACTAATGAGTGGTTACAGCATAGAAGATTAACTAGCAACAGAGATTATCCTAGAAGATGCCAAATTCCAGAAGTTGCATAACATGTTGTCTTAAGCTACTCTAAGCTAATTGATATATTGGAAAAATTGAGACAATGGGGGATCATCGTTCCTTTGTTTCAAAGTATGTCGTATTGTGTAGAAGAACTGCAGAATAGAGGAAGAATGAATGGTGCACTAGCCAGAATTTTTGTTTTTGCAGTTTACTATAATTGGAAGTTTCAGAACTTCTCAAAACATGGAAAAATTTTTCCTTCTACATCATAAATAGCGGCCAAAATTTTATCTAATGCTTGTTGTATACAATATGCTCCAATCGAGAAGAATTGGGACACCAATATGCAAATGATGTCTAAAGCTTGGTGCCCCCCACCATAAGGTTGGATCAAACTGAATGTAGATGTGGTATTATTACCATCAAATGCGGCATGTATTGCAGGTGTGTTAAGAGACCACAAAGGGAGAATGGTGTGTGCTTATGGCAAAAAGATGATACATTGGGATATTGCTTTTGTGGAGCTAAAATAAATAATTACTTTTGGCAATTACATTCAAGGATGGATGAGTGAATATAAAGGAATAGTTGTGAAAGGAGACAATGTAAATATCATGAATAAGCTCAAAATCTTAATAAAGAGGAACTCAGAGAAGAATAATAAAGCTCAAAGGGCGGACCTCTCTTTTCTTGAAGTCTTCAACAACATCATTTTTATTTTTGTTCCAAGATATTGTAATAAGGTGGCAGATTATTGCTCCCATCATACGTTATTAGGCAATTTTTATTGGGAAACATTCTTAGATACGGAACTTCCATCAAGCTTTGTCGACTTGATTAGGAAGGACTGTGATAGATTTATTTTTCTTTAGAAGGTTGTAATTATCTTTCTTCCTTTAGCATTAATGCAATTTGCATCCTTAATTAAAAAAAATCCACTTATGACATAACTTAAAATTGTTTGATAAGAAAATTAACTATAGCTTTAGGTTAGGGTAGTGTTTTTGTGTGCCTGTTTATCTTTTTATATTGTATTTATTATAGATTAATGTTCTTGTGGATTTGTTAAGATGGGAGTTTTTACATTCATGCACTTGTATATTTGTAATGATGATGTGATGGGTGAATTAGATTATATTAAGTTATGAGAATCTAATTTTTCTAATGCAAATTTTCTATAGGTGGTAATTCTTATTTAGTGTTTTATGGAAAAGGGGTAAATTCTCATTATTTTAAATAACATATTTTTTTGCCGGTGCTTTAATTTGATAGCCCACTTTCTATATTTAAAGCATGACCAAGTATATATGTTGCAAATAAATAAGCAAGTGTTTTATAGCATATATATATACACTTGATTATTTATTTATTTATATTTATATATACCAATTTTTATACTAATCCCTATAGGTGCATATATATTTTTTTCTTTTATATTCATATTTTAAAAGTTTGTAAAGTAATAAATATATAAAGTTGTAAAAGTTTGATAAAGTTATTTTTTGTAAAGTTAAGAAGTCCAAATGAATGAATTTATATGATATTTTTTGAATTCTTTAGAAGTACGATTGTATCCTTTAGAACTTGAAGCATGCTTAAGAATGTATATGTAAACAACTTCATTTTATATAGACATGTGTTATCTTACGTGTAGAAATGTAAGCTTGTTGATATTGGAACTTTACCACCTTTACTTTTTCTACTAACCCTCGATTTTCTATTAAGTGACATTTACAACATAGATTTTATGATTATCTTATACACTTTGATTGTTGATTATTTATTATAGCTCAGGTTCTTTCTATATGATTGCATATTTGAGTTTCCTATTTTTTCCAAGGTTTCTTGGTGTTGCATGTGCTTTAGCATGGGCAAAAATTAGGCTACTATGATCTTAGTAATGTTATTTAATTTAAATACTTTTTTTTTGGAGAGTATATCATGCAAGGTTTACTTTTCTATTACATACATAAACCTCACACACAGTAACAGTAAGTTAGGGGTGGCTTAAGAGATGGGGCTGGTCTACTTTTTCATTTGGTATAGGTCTGTTATGCTTCTAGATTTTCTTAAAACTACATAGATTTTCAATAGTTCATATAAAATATTTAGATGTTAGGAAAATTTTTGTTTCAAATTATATTTATTGGGTGCATTTTAACCTTTAACATCCTTAAACTCTGATTTAAAATTTGGACCACATACCTATCTCTCTTAAGTAAATAATAGCTTGCTTATATAGCATACCATTTGGACCTAAACTCATGATTTTAATATTTTATGGTATAAGTTCTAACATCATTTTATAACCGTTGCACTATGCTCTCCCTTGTGATTCTGGGGGGATTTAGGGCTGCCATTCGGAAGCTTGTGTTCATCGATTCCCTGGCATTCTGGTTTGGACTATCGCTTCTTGTTCTTAATCATTGGCTTTATTATTGTTTCCTTATGGCTTTCATTTGAGTCTTCATTCAGTTTTCATTTCAAGAGATGATAACTCGTCGCCATCTACCCCCCGATTGCTTCATTAAGTGATGGTCATTCTCAATGCTTTAAGGATATGGTTTCTGGATCATCGTCTTCTGCACCTAAGCTTAACTTTGTGCATTCATTTTTTAAGGGTTGGCCGACTCTTTTATTCGATGACTCGATTGTGTCTCACTTAGCTGCCCCTTTTTCCCTAAGTCTTGTTGGTAAATTTCCTTTGTGCCACCCTAATTTGGATGTTATCCATAAGTTTTTTGTTAGCTTGAAATTATATTTCATGTCTGTTTGCTGGATCCTCACCATGTTGTGATCTAATTAACGAACGATCATGATTATAATCATATCTTCATGCAAAGTTCATACTATATTCAAGCATGCCAAATGTGTCTTCTTAAATGGACGCCAAAATTTGATGTGAGGGAAGAATCACCCATTCGATGGTTTGGATTTCTTTTCCTAATGTGAGATTGCATTTTTTCAACTTACAAATTTTATTTGGCCTTGCTTCAATTTTTGGAAGACCTTTAAAAACTGATCAAGCCATGGATTCGATATCTTGCCCCTTTGTAGCTCGTGTTCTTATGGAACTTGACATTTCTAAGAAGCACCCAGTAGAAGTTTGGTTAGGTTCAGAGGTAAATGGTTACTTTTAAAAAGCAGAATTTGAAATTTCGCCTATATTATGCTCTCAATATAAAATGCATGGTCATCGATTTAACGAATGCTTTAGGTTGCATCCCCACCATCGCAAAGAAGTTGTGTCTAAACAATCTCAACAAAATGATGGTCTTCCTTCTGAGAATGACAATTTGCATCCTGTTGAGATTGAAGGAAATATATTTAAGTTTAGTGATGCACCTATACCTGTGGTTGATGCTTCTTTACCTTTATTGAATTACCCTACGCCTCTTCTAAAGCCCTCTTCCCTAACGGAACCGTCAAATTTGGAGGCTTCCCCTTCTAAACAGGCTAATATTACTTGTATTTTAGGTTGCTTACCAAGTGTTGGTGACATCTTGGAAAATCAAGGGTTAAATGACTCTATTTCTTTAATATTCCTACCTCTATTTTTCATATTATGAATTGTTCTTTAAATAATAATCAACCTGCTATTGTTGATGATGTTCTTTATTTTTTATCATAATCAAGAAGTTGTTATTTCTAATGTCCAGATTAATTCTAACTATAATGTGGGTTCTAGTGAAAAGGAATTGGTTGAAACAGAAAATGCTAGACCAGGTTTAAATAGTATTGTAACTGAAGAGGAAGAATTATTGGAGGAAGGTGAGCTTCCTCAAAAGGGTAAGGTTAAAGATGTGAACATTGACTATAAGTCCCCTTCTACCTCTCAACTTAATTATGATGCTCTTACTGATAATGAGGAATTAGAAATTTCTACTAAATGCTTTGCGAGAGATGACATTGACATTAGCTTTGTTAAAGCCTAAGGTAAACGTGGTAGGAAGTGCAAAATCCTTGTTGTACAATAGAGTAGAAATACTAACCTTATTCTACAATCGGGTAGAAATACCCATTCACAAACCAGTCATTAATTTTTTTTTTATGTTTAAATCTATTATTTGGAATGTGAGGGGTATTGGGTGTGCTTCATCTTGCTTGCAGGTTAAGAATCTTTATCGTATTCATGATATTTCTATTCTTGTATTACATGAACCTCTTATTAATGTATCTATTTTAATTAGTACTACTAGATTTCTTGGTTTTAAGCGTGCTAAGGTTAATTGTGCAAATAAGATTTGGGTTTTTTTGGAAAGATCTGATTCATATTGATGTTCTTGGAAACTTTACTCAAGTGATGCATTGTCATATCGAAGTTTTAAATGTTAAGTGTTGTGCATCATTCATTTATGCAGCTTCTTCTCTTGGCATTAGAAAAGTTCTATGGAAGTAATTAACCAACTTTCATAGTATGTGTCCTGGTCCTTAGTTGGTGGGTGGTGACTTTAATACCATCTCTAATCCTTCTGAGCGTTATGGGGGATCTTCTCCTAATTTTTATTCTATGGATGATTTTAATAATATGATTATAGATTGCATTCTCATTGACATTGGTTTTTCTGGTAATCAGTTTACTTGTAATAGAGGTCACTTATGGCAAAGGCTAGATCGCATTTTATTTAATGATAATTAGATTAATTATTTTAGCTCTATTTTTGTTGAACATCTTAGTTGTACTCTTTCTGATCATTCTCCTTTGCTTCTTGCTCTGAATATTAGACAAATGAATGTTGTTCCCCAATTTCAATTTCAAAATATGTGGCTTCAGCATGATTCTTTTTTGGGTGTTGTTCAAGAGAATTGGAATGAGGTTTTGCATCCTGATAACTCTATTGTGGGTATGAAAAGACTTTGGTTTAAGTTGAAAAGACTTAAGAAGCTTTTAAATTGGTGGAACCATAATGTTTTCAAAAATAGTTTTACTAATATTCTAAATGCTGAATATATGGTTAATAATGATGAGCATAACTGTCAAAGCTTTCCTTTCTGAGGCAAATTATGCTTCTCTTAGAGAGGCTAACACTAATCTTTTTAAACTTCATGCCCAAGAAGAAATCTATTGGAAAAAAAAGCTGTTGTTAAGCACCTACTGGAAGGTGATTATAATACTAAGTATTTTCATGCTTTGGTTAAATGGAAACGTACTTCAAACTCTATCAATAAAATCACTCGTGAGGATTGCTCTGTTACTGAGGATTTTGAGGAGATTGCCATGTTCGTCTATTCATCACTTTTAGGATAGACTTAATAAGGTATTCATCCCTAGTAATATTATTAACCCTGACATTATCCCTTCTCTTATTTCTTTGGAGGATATTGATCTTCTTGCTGGTACTCCCTCTCTTGAGGAATTAAAAGATATTGTTTTTGATAAGAATGGCAACTCTATGGCTGGTCTTGATAGTTTCACCACTAAATTTTTTCAAAAAGGTTGGAGTATTATTAAGGATGATCTTTTTGTTGCTATTTTGAACTTTTTTGCTGGTAATATTATGCCTAAGTTTTTTTCTTCCACTTCTATTATTCTTATCCCTAAGAATATTAACGCTAGTAATTGAAATAATTTTAGACCTATTAGTCTTTGCATTTTTTTTAGTAAATTGCTTTCCAAAATTATTATATCTCATTTAACTAATGTTTTTCCAAGATTATTTCTCCTTTTCAAATGGGCTTTGTTAAAGGTCGTGCCATCTCTGGCAATATTTTGCTGGCTTAGGAATTTTGCCATGATTTGGATGACAAGGTGAAGGGTGGTAATTCTATCCTCAAGCTGGATATTTCCAAAGCTTATGATAATATTTGTTGGAAATTCATCGATAACATACTCAAATTATTTGGTTTTAATTGGACATTTATTAATCTTATTAGAAATTGAATTGAAGGTTCTTTTTTCTCTTTGATTATCAATGGTAAGAGCTCAGGTTTTTTTAAATCCTCTCATGATTTAAGGCAAGGTGACCCAATATCCTCTGCCCTGATTATTATTATTGTTGATTATCTTCTTAGAAGCATCGCTAACATGTTTGAAAATCAACCCAATTTGTATTTTAGAACTAGGGGTGGATTTCCTATATCTCACCTTTGTTTTGCTGATGATTTTATCATTTTTATGAATGCTTCTTGTAAAAACATTAATAAACTTATGGATTTCTTTCATGATTTTAACTCTGTTAGAGGTTTGTCTTTAAACAATCATAAATGTTGTTTCCATAATTCCAAAAATATGAATAAGGATCATATCTCGGCTATTAAAGAGCTTACTCGGTTTATGCATGGACAATTACCTATCAAGTATCTTGGTATCCCTTTATTTAAGGGTAGAAAGAAATCTTTTTGTTAAGAGAGTTGCTATTTTGCATGTTTTACATTCTTGCAACCTGTATTATTTTGATGATTTCAATTATTATTATTTTACATATATCTCTTAACACTATTTGGAACATTTATTTCTTGCTCTAGTGTGTACTAACATTTCAGAAAAATCAACTCCAAAATATTGAAGACTTGTAATCAAATTCAACAAATTTTCATAAGTTTTGATATGAAAGGGAGTGAATGTAATTGAGTGAAAAATCACAATATACACACTTTGGGAACTTTTTTTTAACTGATCGTACAGGACGAACTTAGTTCGTACGGGACGATCATGTCAATTACCCCTAAGGAGAGCAATGGATCGAACAGGCGGAGAGAAAACTTTTCTAAGTTCTAATCGTCCAGGACGAATTTAATAGTCGTCCCGGGACGAACGTCTCGGGATTCTCACTTTCTACTGTTCGTCCAGACGAAATCAATGGTTCATCCCAGGATGAACGTCTCTGTATTGAGGCTCGCTCCATTCGTCCAGACGAAAAATAAGGTTCGTCCCAGGATAAACTTCTCTGTATTGAAGCTTGCATTGTTCATCCAGACGAAACCTATTCGTCCCAGGATGAACTGAACCGACTTACGTCAGTTGGTTACGTCCTGAAAAATTTTGTGAACCGACCTATGTAATAACTGTTTTGTACCGGACGAACTTGGTTCGTACGGGACGATGAGCGTGTACGAAAATAATTCGTTCCAATATACATAAGGTTCGTTTCCGACCATTTAAGTAAAATCGTCCAGGACGATCCACGATCATACGGGACGATCCACTGCGTACAGAATTGAAAACTTATAGTTTTTGGGCGGTTTTTCTTGTCTTTTGTTTAAACAGTTCAAATTTGACTGCCACCCAATCTTTTTGTCATTTGATCTTCGTGCCTATTGAAAGAAAAGTCAACAAGAGAGTGTGAGAGAGCATTCAAAGGAGGATTCCTACCACTGGAGTGTGAAGGCTTCACTTGGTGTTTAAAGGTAAGAATCTCTACTTGTAAATTGGGATTACTTCACTCTTTTCTTTCTTCCTTCTAGATTTCTTGTGAGAAGATCTGTCAAGGAGATCCGGTTCTCTGCCGACACTTGGAGAGTGTGAACAGCTGAAGGGTTCTCTGCCCACACTAGGAGAGTGTAAAAAGATGAAGGGTTCTCTGCCCACACTAGGAGAGTGTGAAAGGACAAAGGGTTCTCTGCCCACACTAGGAGTGTGTGAAAGGATGAAACACTAGGAGAGTGTGAAAGGATGGACAGTTCTCTGCCAACACTGGGGATTGTGTAAACGGACTACGGTTCTCTGCTGCACCGGGTAGTGGTGAAAAGAGTATTTGTAAAGGCTTCTCCGCCTTGCTGTGGGTGCAAAAGGAGAGACACTATTGGTATTAGTGCAATACTCAGAGGGTGCCTCTGGGGAGTGGATGTAGGTCTGGTTTAGACCGAACAACTATAAATCTTCTGTCTTTTACTTTACTGTTTTTATTTTCTGCATTTTACTTTTGTTAAAAAAAAACTCTATGGTTGAAAAACTTTTCTATAAAAAAAATTTCATTAAAAAATTTCATTTCGGTTCAACAAAACTTCAAAGAGGGTTAAGTTTTAAAAATACCATTTCACCCCCACTCTTGGTAGCCTTGGGACATTAACTTAGGTCTAATAACCTATTCACTAGACTCAACAAGTGGTATCAGAGCCTTGTTTCAAAATCATAAGTTTAAACTACTTTTTGATTAACGTAGATGGCTATATTCGAAAACCAAAATACACCTGAGGGTTACTCTATTACTAGACCTCCAATGTTTGACAATATACCTTTTGATTTTTGGAAAACACGCATGTCTACTTTCTTACAGTCACTTGATTATCGTATGTGGATCCTAGTCCAGGAAGGTTATACAAAACCAACTAGATTAGTTGATGGAGTTAGGGTAGAAACACCTTTTGCTTATTGGACTATAGAAGAATGTGACTTAGCTCAACTAAATGCCAAATGTTTAAATAGCTTCTTTTGTGCTTTAAAATCTGAAGACTACAGCGGGTTTCTACTTGCAAAAGTGGAAAGGACATATGGGATAGACTTTGTATAACTTATGAAGGGACTAATGAGGTTAAGCAATCAAGACTCAATATCTTATTACATGATTATGAGTTGTTTCGCATGAAACCAAATGAATCTATTTCTGACATGTACACAAGATTCACACAAATTATCACTTCTTTGCTTGCACTTGGTAGGGAATTAACTAATGCTTAAATGGTTAATAAGATTCTTCATTGTTTACCTACTGCTTATGATGCTAAAATTATTGCAATTACAGAGTCTAAAGATCTAAACATTTATTCTATTGACAATCTTCTTGGTTCACTCATTGCTTATGAGCAAGGAGTTAGTCAAAGAAAGATTGATGCAGGTGAACCACGAAAGGAGAAGAATATAGCACTAAAAGTGGAAGAGTCAGAGAGTGAACACTCATAACCTGAGGATGAAGACGATATTGCATTAATGACTAGACAATTCAGAAGCTTTTTGAAAAGAAAGCAGAAGAGACGCCAGCAATGGAATAGAGGTAAGTTTAACAGAAATGACAATGTTTCTAATGAAGTGATTTGTTATGAATGCAGGAAACCAGGTCATTTCAAGACTGATTGCCCAAAACTCAAAGCCACTCCTAGCAAGGAGAAGGTAGAGGAGAAACCAATTGTAAAGAAGGGCAAGAAGAAGTTTCAAAGAGCTTTTTGGGCGGACTCAGCTTCAGACGCATCTGAGACTGAAAAAGAAGAAGAAGTCACCAATCTTTGCTTGATGGCAGATAATATTGATCAATCAGATCAAGAAGAGGCATGCGACTTAACGTATGATGAATAGTTTGAAGTTTCTGAACACATGCATGATGCATATAGGAAAATGAAAAAGATGCATGCTAGTGTAAGTTTAGAATTGGAAGAGCTTAAGAAGGAACATGAAATCCTTAGGAAAGATCATGCATTAATAGATTACAACCACATGAAACTACTTGACGAATATGATGACTTGAATAAGAATTATGAGAATTTAAAATCATCCTATGCTGTTCTTGAAAAAGATTTTAAAATATTTAAGGATGAATCTGAGAGCAAAACATATCGAATCAATTATACAAATCGATTCTTGGAAGATATGAATTCATTTTATAAATTGAAAATAAGATCTCTTGAGGATAATAGGATACCCCCCAAACTTGAAGATTTTATAAATCCTAAATATTATCCTAAATATATGGAATCCCTTAGAAGACAAACAAATGGTAGAAAACTTAGGAATACTTTTCCTAATGTCAAATGTAATAATTGTGGATTATTTGGACATATATCTCACACCTGTACTTTGAAGATGAAATCTAATTTGATGTGGAGACCTAAGATGCATAAACCTAGACATATCATACATGCATCTGATTATAAATTGCTAAAAGGTGTACCCAAACTTGTTTGGGTTCCCAGGTCTAACATTTGATATTTTTGCAGGGCGCTCTCACACAAGACCTCGTGAGAGCATATAGTACCTGTAGAGCGGATGTTCAAAGCATATGATTGGAGATACTGCTCAATTCATAACGCTGGAAGCCATGAGTGGAGGCAAGGTTACACTTGGAGATAATACCACAAAGAAAGTGGTTGGATCAGGTATGATTGGAAATTTGAAAAAAAAATTTATAGACAATGTGTTATTGGTTGAAGGCTTAAAACATAATTTGTTAAGTATAAGTCAGCTATGTGATAAAGGCTATAGTGTAAAATTTATTATAGTGGATGATTATTCAAGATTTACTTGGATTAGATTTCTATTTCATAAGAGTGAATCATTTGAGGAATTTAGAAGTTTTTCAACTTGGATTCAAAGGAAAATAGGGTGTGAAATAATTTCTATACAAAGTGATCATGGAGGAAAATTTGAAAATGAAAGATTTGAAAATTTTTGTAAAGAAAAAGGAATTGATCACAATTTTTCTGCACCTAGAACCCCTCAACAAAATGGGATAGTCGAAAGGAAAAATAGAACATTAATAGAAGCCGCCCGAGCAATATTGGCAGAATACTCACTTCCTAGATATTTTTGGGCTGAGGCGGTTAGCACTGCATGTTATGTTCTGAATAGGGTGAATGTGAGATCGAATTTAAATAAAACATCCTATGAGTTGCTAAAAGGTAGAACACCTAATTTGTCTCATTTGCATATTTTTGATTGCAAGGTGTTCATTCATAATAATTGAAAATCTGCCTTAGAAAAATTTGATTTAAAATCAGATGAAGAAATTTTTGATGGATATTCAAGTGTTGGAAAATCTTATAGGGTATTCAACAAAAGAACTTTGGTCATTGAAGAAACCACACATGTTGTATTTGATGAATCTGGAAATTTGGAAGAGCCAAAAGTTGTTGAAGATGAGATTGAGGAAAACTCCCAAAAATTTGATAGAATAAATTTGGAAGAAAATGTGGAAGAAAATTTGGAAATAGAAAATCCTTTGCCTAGAGATTTTCTAAAAACCACCAAAGGGAATTGATTATAGCTGAACCTAGTGAGGGTGTTAGAACTAGGCGTGGATTAAACAAAGAAGTCAATTATTCAGCCTTTATTTCAACTATAGAACCCACTAATGTTGATCAAGCACTTTCTGATGAATTTTGGATATTGGTCATACAGGAAGAGTTGAATCAATTTGTAAGAAATAAAGTTTGGGAATTAACTTCAAGGCCAAAAGATCAAAGTATTGTTAGAACCAAGTGGGTGTTCAAAAATAAAATGAATGACTCAGCAGTAGTCATTAGAAATAAGGCTAGATTAGTTGCTAAAGGGTATAATCAAATTGAAGGAATTGATTTTGAGGAGACTTTTGCCCCTGTAGCTAGACTTGAAGCAATTAGGGTTTTACTAGCCTTTGCCTATTTTAAAGGATTTAAATTATTTCAAATGGATGTGAAAAGTGCCTTTTTAAATGGGGTAATTGAAGAAGATGTTTTTGTAGAACAACCTCTAGGTTTTGAAAATTCTAAATACCCAAATCATGTTTTCAAGTTAAAAAAGGCATTATATGGATTGAAACATGCACCTAGGGCTTGGTATGAGAGGTTAAGCACCTTCCTACTTGAAAGATCTTTTGAAAAAGGAAGTGTGGATACAACTCTCTTTTTAAAGAAATTTGGAAAGGATATACTCATTGTTCAAATTTATGTGGATGATATCATTTTTGGATCTTCAATTAAAAATCTTTGTGATGATTTTTCTAAAACAATGAGTAGTGAATTTGAAATGAGTCTAATGAGAGATTTAAATTACTTTCTAGGTTTTAGCAATTATGCAACTTGAGGAAGGTACATTTCTTAGTCAAACTAAATATGTTAAGGGCATCCTCAAAAAAATTTGAAATGGACAATGCTAAACCAGTTAGTACACCAATGAGTTCCTTAATTCAGTTTGATAAGGACCTTAAGGGAAAATCTGTTGATCAAAAGAAATATAGAGGGATATTGGATCTTTACTTTACTTGACTGCTAGCCGATCAGATATTATGTTCAGTGTTTGCTTATGTGCTAGATTTCAATCAGATCCAAAAGAATCACATTTGACAGCAGTGAAAAGGATTTTAAGATATTTACTAAGAACTCAGAACTTAGGAATTTGGTATCCTAAGTTTAGCTCTTCATTTAAAATTATTGGTTATTCAGATTCTAACTTTGCAGGCTGTAGAGTGGATAGGAAAAGCACTTTTGAACATGTCAATTCATTGGAAATTTATTAGTTTCATGGTCTAGTAGAAAAATAAAATTCAGTGGCCCTATCTACTGCAGAAGCAGAATACATTGCATTAGGAAGTTGTGTGGCACAAGTACTTTGGTTAAAACAATAGTTGATTGATTTAGGATTAACTATAGGCACTATTCCAATTTATTGTGATAATACTAGTGCTATTTGCATTTCCAAAAATCCTATTCAACATTCAAGAACCAAACACATTGACATAAGGCATCATTTCATAAGGGATTATGTATCCAAGGGAGAAATTGAACTTACCCATGTTTCAACTGAAAATCAACTTGCAGACATTTTTACAAAACCTTTAGCCTTTGATACTTTCAGTACATTAAGAACAAGGCTTGGTGTAATTGATTTGAATGCTTAAATAAAAATGTTTTTGCAACATTAATGTTTTTGTTTTCGTAGTTTATGTTTTTATGATTTTGTTTTTGTGATTTTTGTTTATTTTTTGAGTGTTTTTTTATTCAGAGTCTGTACATTTGTCATTGTCTATTGTGCTTGGTGTGTTTATTTTGTTTTCTTTGATAAAAATACAAAAATCCAAAAATTTGTGTTAATCGACCGGGACGAAAAATTTTCGTACAGGACTTTGTGTGTAAAATGTCAATCTGCGTGGTTTAAAACTGTCTTGAGAATAGTTTTTAATGTAGTTCATCTGTAAGATCTGCAAGATCGCCCGGGACGAAATATATTTTTCTCAAACGACGGGACGATTGATTGCAGCAGTTGAAAGGATAAGACTTTTTTTATTATGAACTTCGTCCGTACGAACCTTTAGTTCGTCCAGACGAACAGATGTCGGTTCATAGCGGGGGACGGTTTTTAACTGCCATTAAAACGAGTTAACTTTTGATCGTCTATACGAACACATGTTCGTCTGTACGATCGTCTTGTTCAAAAGTCTGTACGAAAGGACTCTTCGTATATTGTGTGATTACGAAAAGACGTTATTTTTTTTAACTCATTTATTCGTCCATACGAAATATTTTTGTACGGGGACGAATTAATTTCGTACGAGACGAACGGAATTTCGTCCGGTACGAACATCATTTTTTCCTTAAATTGATGGTAATTTTTACTGAACAGTCACTCTCACACATCACTTTCAAAGACTTCATCTTTTCAAATCCTTCAATGGCAAGTTCTAGCAAGCGCCAAAAGACTTTGGCTAAGGGCCCTCCTAGGAATACATCCGAAAACTTCCTTTCTAGAGCCAATGAAGAATCTTTTCCTAGGTTTGTCTCTGCAAAAATCACTCCATCTAGAGTTCTTCTTCAGGAGCAGTTGACCTTTAAGGTAATGCACCTTTTTGCTTCAACTCAATTTGGATTAATCCTCGCCTTAGTACATCTCTACAATAAGGAAACCTTCCACTATTTTCTGGCAAACACGTCATCTAATTCCGACCACTCTGTTATCAGTTCTTTTGTCTTCAAAAAGAAAATAGAAATCACCAAGGCTGACCTTGATATCTTCTTAAATTTAAGGACTGAAGGGATTAGAGCACACACCTTTACCAACACTAGCTTTGACTGGACTGAAGTTAACCATGTTCTTAGAGGAATAAAAGTTAAGGATCATTTGCCAAAAGTAGCCTATTTAACTCTAAATGCCCGAATCATCCAGCATGTTCTTAGATCTTCTATTATACCTAAAGTTGGTGATAGAGTCAACATCACTCCACTTCTCTCTACAGTTACCTATCTGATAATGATTAAGCAACCCATAGATGAGGCCCAACTCCTAATCGACTATATTTATGGTCTCTCTAAAATTGGTCATGGAGATCATAAAAGGAAAAAGAATATAGCCTTAGGCCATTTGATTGCCTACATTTTAGAGAAGAAGTATGATTTAATTCACCCAGTTTTAGACTTTGAAGAACCACTCTACTACAACGACGGTTCATTTAGGGCAATCTTCAACAAGGACGAGCCAAGCAAACCTCATGTAGTATTGAGTGAAACAGAAGAAGAGGGTGAACCTTCACATGCTGCTGAACCAAATTATCAGGATTTGGTTCGAAGATTTAACAACTTAGAGGCTCACTTTGATCAAAGATTTGATCAAATTGAAACTCATCTACATCAGCAAGACCTTCAATACAATCAAGACATGGGATTCATGCATGAATAGATTAATTCCATTAATTCCAATATGTTTGTGATGAGTAGTTATTTCAACTTTTTTAGTGCTGCACCACCTCCTTCTCCTCCAGATCAGGGTCCTTCAGAATGATTGCAGTATTTGTTTAAGTGTCTCTTTTTTAGTTGATGTGTTTGTGATGTGCTTTAGATTATTATCTTTTTCCTAGTTTTAATGTTGATGTTATTGATATCATGTACCTTAAATTGTAATATCTTCATTTGATATCAATAAATGTTGGAATGTTTTATTGTCTAATGTTTTGGGAAATGTGTGTTAGATTTTATGACTTTCAATTTTTTTTTAATCTTAATAGTGCCTTATTTAATTTGTCAATTAAAATTAATTTCATTAGAAAATATATTTATTCTACAATTAAGAAATGCTTATAACTTGATATTACTAGAATCTTCAATTCCATGTCTCTTATTTAGACTACTCTAGTACTAATATTATTATTGCATTTTAGATGTTTTCTTATTTTGTATTTCTCTTTTCAAATAGTATTTATGCACTTAAAAATTTTTGAAATCTTAGATTATTGACTTTGGAAAGAATTCAATTACTCTTGAAAAGTGTACAAATGTACAAAAATCAAAAGAGTTGTGCAAAAAATTTGCAATGACAAAAAGAGGCATAAAATAAACCCACAATAAACAAATGCACAAAAATGTGCCAAAAAAAATATATGAACAAGATACGCAAAGCGCCACATGTGGTAATTCTTTCTTTCCAAACTCTTTCAATCTCTTAATTCAAATTGATCTTATGTTCATTTATACTTGACATTGAAATGTGAAATATAAAATTTTTTATTCATCACTCGTGCAATGATTTTCTTTATCTTAATGTCTAAATTGACACATGCCTTTGATAAATTCTTTTTATTCTCTATATTATAACATTTCTTCAATTATATGAATCTCTATGATTTCTCTAATGACTTAATTTTATTTGCATATCTTATTTCAATCACTTTCAAGATTAAATTATAAACTGAATTTCATACTTATACTTATATCTCTATCTTTCTTTTCTTCTTCACTTTTTGCTGTTGTCAAAAAGGGGGAGAAATTGTTTATTATTTTTTTGTTGTTTTGTTTGTTTTGTTTTGTTTTTTAATTTGGTATCGGTTTTGGTTGTTCGTATTGTTGAGTGTGTGTTTTGATTCTTTCTTCAAAATTAAAAACAATTTTTTTTTTACATATATGCCTCCTTATATTTCATGTATTCATCAATTCAGGGGGAGTTTAAGGGAGATATTTAGAATTGAAATTCCTATAAACAGTAATTGTTTTGCCATCATCAAAAAGGGGGAGATTGTTAAGAGAGTTGCTATTTTGCATGTTTTACATTCTTGCAACTTGTATTATTTTGATGATTTCAATTATTATTATTTTACATATATCTCCTAACACTATTTGGAACATTTATTTCTTGCTCTAGTGTGTACTAACATTTCAGGAAAATCAACTCTAAAATATTGAAGACATGTAATCAAATTCAACAAATTTTCATAAGTTTTGATATGAAAGGGAGTGATTGTAATTGAGTGAAAAATCATAATATACACACTTGGGGAACTTTTTTTTTAACTGATCGTACAGGACGAACTTAGTTCGTATGGGACGATCATGTCAATTACCCCTAAGGAGAGCAATGGATCGAACAGGCGGAGAGAAAATTTTTCTAAGTCCTAATCGTCCAGGATGAATTTAATAGTCATCCCGGGACGAACATCTCGGGATTCTCACTTTCTACTGTTCGTCCAGACGAAATCAATGGTTCGTCCCAGGACGAACGTCTCTGTATACTCACCGTGCCTTGTTCGTCTAGACAAAAAATAAGGTTCATCCCAGGACGAACGTCTCTGTAATGAGGCTCGCTCCATTCGTCCAGACGAAAAATAAGGTTCGTCCCAAGACAAACTTCTCTGTATTGAAGCTTGCACTGTTCGTCCAGACGAAACCTATTCGTCCCAGGATGAACTGAACCAACTTACGTCAGTTGGTTACGTTCTGAAAAATTTCATGAACCGACCTATGTAATAACTGTTTCGTACCGGACGAACTTGGTTCGTACGGGACGATTAGCGTGTACGAAAATAATTCGTATCTATATACATAAGGTTCGTTTCCGACCATTTATGTAAAATCGTCCAGGACGATCCACGATTGTACGGGACGATCCACTGCGTACAGAATTGAAAACTTGCAGTTTTGGGCGGTTTTTCTTATCTTTTGTTTAAAAAGTTCAAATTTCACTGCCACCCAATCTTTTTGTCATTTGATCTTCGTGTCTCTTGAAAGAAAAGTCAAGGAGAGAGTGTGAGAGAGCATTCAAAGGAGGATTCCTACCAC
Source organism: Dendrobium nobile (assembly GCA_022539455.1). Lineage (NCBI taxonomy): Eukaryota > Viridiplantae > Streptophyta > Magnoliopsida > Asparagales > Orchidaceae > Dendrobium > Dendrobium nobile. The sequence goes on along the minus strand of CM039719.1, from coordinate 49,885,236 downwards.
TAGAGTGTGAAGGCTTCACTTGGTGTTTAAAGGTAAGAATCTCTACTTGTGAATTGGGATTACTTCACTCTTTTCTTTTTTCCTTCTAGATTTCTTGTGATAAGATCTGTCAAGGAGATCCGATTCTCTACCGACACTTGGAGAGTGTGAACAGCCGAAGGGTTCTCTGCCCACACTAGGAGAGTGTGAAAGGATGAAGGGTTCTCTTCCCATACTAGAAGAGTGTGAAAGGATGAAGGGTTCTCTGCCCACACTAGGAGAGTGTGAAAGGACGGACGGTTCTCTGCCAACACTGGGAATTGTGTAAAAGGACTACGGTTCTCTGCCGCACCGGTTAGTGGTGAAAAGAGTGTTTGTAAAGGCTTCTCCGCCTTGCTGTGGATGTAAAAGGAGAGACACTATTGGTATTAGTGCAATACTCAGAGGTGCCTCTGGGGAGTGGATGTAGGTCTAGTTTAGACCGAACCACTATAAATCTTGTATCTTTTACTTTACTATTTTTATTTTATGCATTTTACTTTTGTTTAAAAAAAAACTCTGTGGTTGAAAAACTTTCTATAAAAAAAATTTCATTAAAAAATTTCATTTCGGTTCAACAAAACTTCAAAAAGGGTGAAGTTTTAAAAATATCAATTCACCCCCCCTCTTAGTAGCCTTGGGACATTAACTTAGGTCTAACAACCTATTCACTAGACTCAATACTTTTTTGTTTGATGATTTAATTACCTCTCTGCAGAATAAACTCCAATCTTGGGATTCTAATTTTTTGAGTTTTGGGGGTAGGCTTACTCTCATTAGAAGTGTTCTTTGTTCTCTCCCTGTATATTCTTTTCAAACCCTACATCCCACTAAAATGGTATGCAATAGAATTGATATTATTCTTAACAAGTTCTTTTGGATAGGCACTTATAGTAACACCAAAATTTCTTGGGCTTCTTGGGACAAATGTTATGGGGTTTTTAAAGAGGGAGGGCTTGGTTGCAAAAGCGTGGTTGACCTAGCCAAGGCTTTTTCATACAAGTTATGGTTTACTTTTTATGCCAAATTATCTTTGTGGGCTAAATTTATGTTCTATAAATATTGTGTGGGGAAGCATCCTTCTACTCATTCTTTTAATATTGATGATTCTAAAGTTTGGCAGAGGATGTGCAAGGTAAAGTGGGAGGTGGAGCCTCATCTCTCTTGGGGCCTTGGGGGTGGAAATATTTTCTTCTAGCAGGATCAATGGCTAAGTTCTTGCTCTATTGACTCCCTTGTTAATTCTACTTCTACTGCGGTGGTTAAGGTTAGTTACTTTATTAATGATAAATGTTGGGATTATGACAAGCTTGGCAACATTCTTCCATATTATATCATTAAGAAAATTATCACTCTTCCTATTAACTTTGACTCTAAGGATGTGCTTTTATGCAAGTTGGCTAGTAATGGTATGTTTAGATTAAAAGATACTTGGCATGATTTTAGAGCTAAGAAAGATGATATTCCCATTTTTTCAATGGTATGGCACAAAAGAATCCACTCTACTGTTTCTACTTTTATTTGGAGAATTTTACATAGATTTATTCCTACGGATGTCAATTTGATTAAAAGAGGGGTTGTCCTCTGCTCTAAGTGCCAATGTTATTTTCATTTAGAAAGTATGCATCATATTTTCATTTCGGGACCTATAGTTGTTAAAACTTGGTGTTATTTTGATGATATCTTCAAATTAAATAATTTTAATGTGAATATGTCAATTTATACTATTTTCAATGCTTGGTTTGTGAATTCTAAAGGCCACAATAGAAATGCTACCTCCTCGCTGATATTATGGTTTCTTTGGTTGGAAAAAAATAACTCTTTCTTTAATGGTATTAAAATGGACTCTTTAAGGGTCATTAAAAATGTGAAAGATAAATTGCTCAACGTCATTTATGTTAATTTACATTCTAAGAAAGGGTTTAAAAATAGTTATAATGTTGCTTTAGATTTAGGCATCAGGTTGGAGCTCTCTTTGCTTCTTACCCTTCCTCGTCTAGTTTATTGGGTAAAACTGGTGGTGGGTTGTCTCAAGCTAAAAGTTAGTGTGGAGTATGAGAATAAAAGTATGGGGTGTAGAGGCATCATCAGAGAAGGCTATAGTAATGTTATTCTTGGTTTTACTGGGCCTTTTAAGGGTAATCCACATTTGGCTATTTTTACTTCCATTCTTTATGGGTTAAGATGGTGTATGTCCCTTGACATTGCTAGTATTTCTATTGAGATTGAGCCTTCTCTTAATATTCAATGCTTATTTAATGGTGTGGACTCGGTTTGTGACCCAGAGGCTTTTAATATTAATAGAGATATTAAGCAATTGATGGGTTTTATTTATGTTGGCACTTCACATGTACTTAAGAAAGGCAATGCTTGTGCTAGGTGGTTAGCTCATTTTGGAGCTGTGATTGATTATTTCATTAACCTTGTGGAAGACAATGCTCTTGCTCCTCTTAAAGTCCTCTTAAGACTGGACAAAATTTCTTACCCCTATGTTAGAATTTAATTGCTTTCCTCTCTAGTTTCCTGTTATGTTTTGGTTTTTTAGCTTTGTTGTTTGGATTTGATATCCTGGTCCAATTCTAGGTTTTGTTTGCGCTTTATTGGGTGTTTTGCTTCTTTGCTGGTTGTGTTGTGGTGTGTTTCGGTTGAGCGATTATTGTAACCCTCTTTTGATGGTTTCATGGTTAATGCCCTCATCACTTTGGCTCTGGGTGGGCAGGACTTTGTTAGTTATGGGAGTCCTGGCTTCTCAGGTTTCTGGGTGTGGATGTTTCCTTGGCTGCTGGTGGATTTGTTTTTATTGTCTCATCTCTAGGTTGTTATCTAGTTTTTTGGGGTTTTTTTTTTTGTTGGCCCTTTCTTTTCTATTGTGAATTCTTGTGTGGGCTCTTGGGTTTTTTGCTAGTTGATATGGACTGCCAATATTTTCTTAAAATGTGTTGCTGTGAAGGTGTGTCTGTCTGGTGGAGGTGGCTACTCCTTGAGGTGGTGCTGTCTAGTTGTTCTTTCTTTGTTGGGGTGTGGCAGTGCGTGCTAGGTCCTTGGAGTTGGATGGAGAGGCATCAAGTTTTACTATATGATGTTGGCGTGTTTCATTATTTCCTAAGCTCTTCTTGCCCGATCCCATCTGGCTTTACCTGGTTGTTTTTGGCTTTGGTGACTGTCTTTTGGTTACACACCTATTTTTTTAATGGAGTAAGCTAGGTACTATTTTAGATTTTTATGCTTGGTGGTGGTTTCTCTTCTCTGATGTTTTTTCTACATATTCTTTTTCTTCAAGTTTTGTCTTTTGGGTGTTATTCTATGTGGTCGTGACTTACTGGGCTATCTGGGGTATTTTTGGGGTGGGGATTGTTGCTAACTGGACTGATGGGGGGTATTTGCCTCTTGGGGTGGTGGTTTTTATTTTTACCTGGAGTGATGGGGGGTGCTGCTAGCTGAGCCCTTTGGGCTGGATGGTGCAGCATCGGTTTTATCCTCGGATATTGGTGTGCATATTTCCTTCCTGGATTTTGCTTGGTTCATTCATTCTAGCGTGGATGGCAGTATTCCTGCCTTGTTGGTTACTTACAGTGTGATGGGTACTATGTTTAATAATTGTGATTTAAGGTGTTTGGCTATTGTGATAGCTGGTTTGTTCATTTTTGCTTCTACCCATGCCTGCTTTTTTGGGATTATTTGATTTCTCTAGCATTGTGGTGGGAGTTTTATTACTTTGATAGGACAAACATGGCTATTTCCTTTGGTGACAGGATTGATTGTAGCATTCTTCATTGGGGGTACCTTCTATTCTATTTAGGTTGGTTATTTTTGTGCAATCTTTGATATGTTTCTTTCTCTGTTTTGCAAGAGTCTTTTTTTTGCAAGTCATTATTCTTCTCTTTTTTGGATATGGGTACTTGCGCTGAAAGCTTATGTTAGTTGCATCCTCTCTTTTTGGGTGATCCTTCTTGTGCACCACAGATTGTATCTAGGTTTTATTGTATTTTGGCTTAGCAGGGACCTTGACCTCATATGGTTTTTTGTCTTTTTTTCTTGTAGCTCTTTTGAGCAGTAGAGAGGTTGAGGTCCCTTTAAGGACCTTGTATTTTTGGAATTTTATCAACGTGTAGGAGCCTCCGTGGGTTTCCCCTAAAAAAATAAAGGTATAAGTTCTAACACATCATTTCTAAACATCAATAGATTAAGATCATTTTTTACCTTATAAGGGTTTCGTTTTTATGTAGGGTCTATGGCTGATTCAGAAATCATATGTCCTCATTCTCTTAGGAATATAATCTAACACATCTAATAATCTAATAAACTTAAACATAATTTAATAATATATCCTCAGTTATAGGGAATAAAATCCCAATTATATAATAAAATATTAACTTAATAAAAAAAAGTGAACATCAATCTTACAATTATAAAGCCTAACCATAGGATAGACAAGAGCGCTTCCAAATTTCTTGAAATCCAATGCTCCTTAGTCTTGTTCCTTTGACTCTAAAAGAACTCTTCAATTTTGAACCAATCTCCCTTTAATAATTCCAAAATTTTGACCCTTCTCTTAAGCTTTAAAATCAAGAAAATTTTAGCAAATACTTCAATCAGTAGTATTTTTAGCGACTCATTATTGTGAATATATTTTTAGGTAATATGATTTTGATGATAACAAACACTTCTATTCTCTATGATTGCCTTAACTACTAACATTTCAGATCCACAAGCTCAAACTATAATTTGAACCTGCTAAAGATTGGGTAAATTAGGTATGAGTCAGTTTGTAAACTTTTCCCTTTCTTGAGTCTATTATAAATGATATGGTTCCTGATGCTAAGTAACCTTGCACACACACTTGGGGGAAAATTTCTAACTATTTTTAAAGTTCTATGTTTTTGTTACATCGTTCGGGACGATCCCAAAATTGGCTTGGATAATAGGTTAAAAATAGAAACACTAATTAAGGCATCCTGATTAAGGCAGCCATCATTAAGCAAATAGTCATGGATGATATTTGTATCGCCTGGGATGATAGGCTCAAATCAGAAAGAATCAGCCACCAGATCTACTTAGGTATTGTTTATTTTTGGAAATCATCCAGGATATTGTCCTGGACGATGCAACACAATTATGCCTAAATTAATCTGGTAATTATGGATTTGATTGCTCGATCATATCATCCTGGATGATCGCAGGATTGGTCGGAACGATCAATTCAAAAAACCTAATTTGTTCCTATACGATCAACATCAACCAACTGCTATTCAGGGTGATGCTCTACACAATTTTCAGGGATTTAAACTAATCATCCGAGATGATCGTGAGATCCACCAAGATAATCAAGCTATTTTTCTATCATCCAGACAACCATTTAATGCAATTGTTTAGATGATATTCATCGATTTGTATATATCGTATAGAACGATATGCTATCGTATTATACAATACAAACAAAAACCTTCTAATTATCCCAAATCATCCTTGCTGATTGAGCTTAATTTGCACTGATTATACAGGATGATATTTATATCATCCTGGACGATAAAGTCAGTTTGTTGCAATTAAGAGCTATTCCAATTATCTTCTTTTTAAGAACACTTATTCCTTTGAACAGAGTATCTTTTGCTGCTATTCTAACCTGAGAGAGCCAAGAGGAGAGGGTGAGCAAGGGAGAGAGAGAGAGAGGATCTTTTGAGGGGGAGTTTGTGAGGGGTTTGACAAAGGTTTCTCCCAGTAAAGAATCATCGTCATCTTCTCCAGTCATCATCCTTAATTCCTTGAGGGTTCTAGAGAGGTCTACTTTAGCATCTGATTAAGGTTTTCTGCCTACTTCAGGAGGAAGCAAAATGAGTTGGGTTCTCTGGCTGTTTCTGGAGGAAGCAAAAGGAATTGGATTCTCTGCCTCACCTGGTTTATTGGAAAGGAGGTTTATAAAGGCTTCTCCGCCTTTCTGTGGGGGAAAAAGGAGAGACTGAGTTTAGTGCAATACTTGGAGGGTACCTCTGGGGAGTCGACGTAGGTCTTTTTAACCGAACTATTATAAATTTGTGTTCTTTATTACTGCTTCTGCATTTAATTTCCGCACTTTGATTTCTGTGGTGAATCTTAGTTTTTATTTTAAGATTGTTTTTTGATTGAAAGATTTTTTAAAATACCAATTCACCCCCCTCTTGGTTAGCCTTTGGATTAGTTCATAAGGGCTTAACATCCCTGTCGAACTTTCAAGCGCCATCAGAGCATATTAAGTGGTATAAGAGCGGGATTCATAAAATCTATTTTTTGAATACTTTTGAATTTTGATCGATTGCTAACTTTGATAATCGTAATACAACAGAAGGATATTCTATTACACGACCACCTTTATTTGACAATATTCCTTTTAATTTTTGGAATACTCGCAAGTCTACATTTTTACAATCGCTTGATTATCATATGTGGATGCTTGTGAAAGAATGTTATACACCTCCTTGTGAAATTAATGGAATTAAAATTAAATTTCCTTTTACTAAATGGACTTTTAATGAAAGAGATTTAGCACAACTTAATGCGAAATGTTTGACCTTTTTTTTTGTGCTTTAAAATCTAAAGATTATATGCATGTTTCAACTTGTGCAATGGGTAAAAAAATTTGGGGTTGATTGTATGTAACTTATGAAGGAACCAATGAAGTTAAACAATCTAGGTTGAATATTTTATTGCATGACTATGAACTTTTTCATATGAAATCTTCTGAATCAATTTTTGACATGTATACTAGGTTTACTCAAATTGTCACCACATTGCATGCTTTAGGAAAAGAGCTAACTAATTATGAAAGAGTCAATAAAATTTTTAGATGCTTGCCTTCTTCTTTTGATGCTAAGATCATTGCAATTACTGAATCTAAAGATTTAAATACTAATTCTATTGATAATTTACTTGGATCACTCATTGCTTACGAGCAAGGGGTGAATCAAAGAAATCTTTATACAGGTGAGAAAAAGAAGGAGAAAATTGTGGCACTAAAGGCCAACAACACAGACACTGATTCTTTTGATATGAAAATGATGATGTTGCCTTCATCACTAGGTAATTTAAAATCTTTTAAGGAAGAATGACAAGTATCATCAGAAGTAAAAAAGAGGTAAGGATAGTAAAAATTATAAAAGTTCTTCTGATGTTGTTTGTTTTGAATATAGGAAGCCTGGACATGTTAAAGTTGATTGTCCTATACTTAAGGAGCACCCAAGCAAGGAGAAGGGTGAGGAGAAATCCAAATCCAAATACATTAAGGATAAGAAGCATTACAAAAAAGCTTTCTAGGCAGATTCTACATCTCACTCATCTGAGAATGAAGCTAAAGAGGAGATAACAAATTTGTGCTTAATGTATGATCATCTTGGTCAATCTAATCAAGAAGAGGTATGTGAACCAACCTATGATCAATTACTAGAAATTTGTGAGAAAATTCATACATCATATAATAAACTTAAGAAAATACATGCTAGTTTGAATTTTGAGTTTTTGAATTTGCCAAAAAGAGCATAAAAGTTTAAACGATGATCACACACTACTTGATAGAAATCACATATCTTTACTTGATGAATTTGATAATTTAAATAGAAAGCATTCTGATTTGATTGTTGAGCAAGATTTTCTAAAAACAAATCTCAAAGCTTTTGAAAATAAACTAACATTACATGTATCACATAATGTTAAAAGGAAGCATCACCACCCAAGTAGATTAGTAAATTCTTTTCCTGAAACTAGATGTGTTTTATGTGGCATGCTATGACACATTTCACACACTTGCACTGTTCACCATAGTACACATTGGGTGTGGAGACAAAAATTATATAATTCACATCATAACACACATGCATTGCATTCTTCTTTTCATAAGAAGGGACCCAAAACTGTTTAGGTTTCTAAATCTGACATTTGATGATTTTTTAGGTGTGCTCCCACCAAAGAACTCGTGAGAGTATATGGTACTTGGACAGCGGAGGCTCACGGCTCATAATTGCATAAACTTGATGCTTAATAAGATTTTGAATTGCATGTTTTTACTATGTTAATTATTGTTACTTTCTGTTTTAGTTTTTTTTATGTTTGCAGTTATTTTATAGTTGTTACATCTCTGATGATTTTGGTTTTCCTTTTTAGTTAAAATGATATTTTTCCTTGTGTTTGTTATTAAAAATTTCTAGTCAATGTCTAAATAATCCTAAATCAATTAAAGGGAGAAATATGAATTTGATTCTATTTTGTGATTTATTCTTCCATTTATTAGAGAGTGGGTTTTTCTTCTCTAATATCCAGAAGATATACTCACAACTGAGAATATTTAAGAGTTTTGAAAAGGGATCTAGCTTGCAAAAATTAAAAAAAAAAGTGGCCAATGATGTCAAAACAAAAGATGTGCAATGAAGACAAATTAAAAAAATATATACAAAGTGTATCAAAAATCAAAAGATGTGCAAAGTGCACCAATTAATTAACTAGAGGCATAAAATGAGCCCACAAAAAAAAGCTGTCCTCTCTTTCAGAACCTTTAAATCTTAGAAGAATTCATATGTCACTTGATATTTTCAAAGGCTTGATTTCAAATTTCATAATTGTGACAAATTACTTTGGTATATTATTCTATAAGATATTTTTTCTGGAACCAAATTTTAAATAGATCTCTTTTTCTTATCCGATTGGTTTGTTCTGAGTTATGTCTTTTATTTTCAAAAGACGATTTTGCCCTAAGAGAAGTCCGAGCCAGGGTTACTAAAATCGAATATTCTACCATCTTCTGATTTCGATGATGTTAAATCATTGGTCTTACAAGTCCTTAAATTCAATCACTTGCAAAATTTATAATTTTTGTGCCTTTAAAAGAAAATAAAAAAATATTAATTTTTGTTTTTGTTTTATTTTTATCTCTTCTTTTCTATGTTTTTTTTTTATTTTAACTTTATCTTTTACTTGTATTTTTAAATTATTTAGTCCTTCTCTAATCATCTACTTCCTCCTCTTAAATTTCATTTTTTTCCCATCGTTCTGGACGATTTTTATATCATCCTGGACGATGCATTCAATCAACTCCTACAATTTTCATCTGACGGCTGATATATTTTCTTTATTAATCATCATCCTTGATGAAACTTTATGGTCCTAGATGATATGATCGTATCCTGCTTTGTTGACTGTGATCAGCCAGGATGATCCACTTCATCCTGGATGATGTTTTTAAATCTTTGCTCAATTTATAGAAAAAATTGGCCCGTATGATCCACATGTTTGCCTTGGATGATACACGTGGTAATATATTTAAACTCTATAAATTTAGCCGGTATGATCAATTATTGATGATCATCTCGGATGATCCACTTGTTCATCTCGGATGATACACGTGGCAATATTTTAAACATTTTTAAATTTGGCCAGTACGATCTATTATTGTGCGTTGTCTTAAATGATCCACCTAATCAGCCAGGATTATCTTCTTTTTTAACAATCATCTGGCTTGACTCCTCAGTACGATCGCTTGTGTCTTATCATCCCAGACGATATATGATCATCCTGGATGACTTTACTCTCTTTCTGACCAATTGTCCTGGACGTAATTATTGCACCTGATCAGCTTGGATGATTCTACGTTCATTATGAATGATCATATCGTTTCCTTATAAATTGAGCCATTCAATCAGTTTTTCTCACACAATTCCTCTTCAAATCTCTTTTTCTCTTACTTATCTTCTATTTTCTTTGTTATGTAAGGTGTAAAGAGATCTTTCTATCCTTCTGGGAGTTCCTTGAAGGCCAATCTGAACCCTCGCTTTACCGAGGCAAGCAACCAAACTACCTATTTAAGGTACAAAATAGCTGGGATCACTATATCCCATACTGTCAATCCACACATTATGTCCTACCCTATCTTAAATTTATTGGACACACTTTCTTGACCTTCCTTTTCACTCTCACTATCCCATTCAACTCCAAGCTTCTTTTTGAATTTTTTGCTAGCCTCCAAAAAAATTCCTCTTTCACTGCTCTCGGGTCCTATGTAAATCGATGTCCCATTAAAATCACATATCAAGATTGTAAAGAGCTTTTGTAACTTTTCACCTTTTGGGACAAATTCCACACCCTGTGTTATGATCCTAACTACGATTGGGCTCCAGGAAACCACTTCGTAAGAAACTCTAATGCTTACTTTCACATTGGAGAGTCTAACACCTTACTCAAAGATATTAGGACAATCCAGTATGTACTTCGCACCTCAATACTTCCAAAAGTTGGTGATTGCATTCATATCACTCCAATTCTTTCGATCGCCACTTTTTATATTTTAGACCGATGTGAATTCAATGCCACTGATTTGATTTTTTGTTACACTGAGCATCTGACTAGTATTCAAGATCTAGGATATAGGAGGACGCTCAATCTTGCCCTAGGACATATCATTACCTATTTCATAGAAACAAAATACAACCTCTAATATCTTACCCCACCAAATTTTTAGCCTGCATTCTACTCAAACAACTCCTTCCACGTTCTTCACAGTACTCGTCTCCACCCGAGGCACAAGGAAGCTGAGGGAGCTAAAGAGGATCCAGCTCCTGCACCTGTTCCTACACATGCTCCGCTCCGCCAGCATTCTCAGCTGGATCAACTGGTGAAGCAATTCGACCTATGGGAGACACGGTTCGAGACCTAGTTACTGCATAGGAGTAGCAACATACTGAGGATGTTGCTGGTTTTAATTGCTATGTGGCTCACTAGCAGCACCAGCATGACCAAGATATGGCATGGCTTGGGGAGCAGTTTGCGACTCTTTTCAGTTACTTTCATCCACATCCACCACCACCACCTCCTCCTTCAGATGATCAGGGGCCATCCTTCTTTTAGTTTGCTTGTATTTTATGTGATGTTGTTTTTCTTTTAATATTGTTATTCTGTTTAGTAGTTTTTATTGTGTTTCTTTTTCCTTCCTCCTTTTTTTGTGATGTCCAAAGGGGGAGTAGATGTACTAGTTCGTACTGTCAAGTCTATTTTTATTATTCTAATTTGTTATGTTTTTATGTTGGTTAGTTAAATTATTTGAACTGAGATTATTTCTTCACCTGTTCCCTTTAAAACTACTTTAAACTACTTTTATTATTTTTTGTGTTTGTCATCATTAAAAAGGGGGAGGATATTGCGAATATTTTTTCATGTAATATGATTTTAAAGATAGCAAATACTTCTATTTCTCTATGACTACCTTGTCTACTAATATTTTAGGTCCACAAGATCAAACTACAATTTTAACCAGCTCAAGATTAGATAGACTAGGTCTGAGTTAGTTTGTAAACTTTTCCCTTTCTTGAGTCTATTATAAATGATGTATTTCTTGATGCTAAGTAACTTTGCACACACACACTTGGGGGAAAATTTTTGACTTTTTTTAGAGTTCTCTATTTTGGTCACATAATCCAAAACGATCCCAAAATTTGCCAAGACAATCAATTAAAAATAGAAACCCTAATTAGGGTATCCTGGTTAAGGCAGCCATCATTAAGCAAATTATCCTAGATGATATTTGTATCAGCCAGGATGAGAAGCTCAAATTAGAAAGAATAAACTGTCATATCTATTTAGGTATTATTTATTTTTGGACATAGTCCATGATATCATCTTGAACGATGCAATACAATTATGTCTAAATTAATATGGTAATTAAGGAAAGAAATTGAAGTTCTGATTACTTGATCATATCATCCTGGATGATTACAGGCTAGGCCGGGATAATCAGTTCAAAAAACCTTAGTTGTTCCTTGACAATCAATATCGGCCAGCCGCTATTCAGGGTGATGCTCTGGATGATTTTCACGAATTTGAACTAATCGTCCGGGATGATCATAAGATCGGTCTAGATGATCCAGACATCCATTCAGTATGATTATTTAGATAATATTCATCAATTTGTACTGATCGTATATGATGATATTCTATCATCCTAGACAATATGAACAAAAACCTTCTAATCATCCCAAATCATCCTGTCTGATTGAGCTTAATTTACATTGATCGTACAGGATGATATTTATATCATCATGGATGATAAAGTTGATTTATTGTAATTAAGAGCTATTCTAAAGCTCTTCTATTTAAGAATGCTTATTCCTTTGAAGAGAGTATCTTTTGCTATTGTTCTGACTTAGAGAGCTAAGAGGAGAGGGAGAGCAAGGGAGAGAAAGAGAGGATCTTATGAGGGGGAGTTTGTGAGGAGTTTCACAAAGGTTGCTCCAAGAAAGGATTCGTCGTCGTCTTCTCCAATCATTATCCTTAGTTTCTTGAGGGTTCTAGAGAGATCTACTTCAGCATTTGATTAAGGTTCTCTGCCTGCTTCAGGAGGAAGCAAAAGGAGTTGGTTTATCTGCCTGCTTTTGTATGAAGCAAAAGGTGTTGGGTTCTCTGCCTCACCTGGGTTGGTGGAAATGAGGTTTGTAAAGGCTTCTCTATCTTGCAATGGGGGTAAAAGGAGAGACACTGAGTTTATTATAATACTTGGAGGGCGTCTTCGGGAGTGGACGTAGGTTGTGTTGACCGAACCACTATAAATTTTTGTATTCTTTATTAATGCTTCTGCACTTAATTTTTGCACTTTGATTTCTAAGGTGAATCTTGGTTTTTGTTTTAAGATTATGTTTTGATCAGAAGATTTTTTAAAATACCAATTCACCCCACCTCTTGGTTAACCTTGGGACTAGTTCATAAGGGCTTAACATCCCTGTCGAACTTTCAAGTGCCATCAGAGCAATTTCACCCATTTCTCATAAGGCATAATAAACCATAAGATCTTGCCTTTATAGGAAATCTGTAACACTATATTAAAATAAATCTTAGCTTATTCTCATAAGGTAGTGGAAAGATTTATAGGAATAATGATATTTTTGTAAAACCCATTTTTGTACTCAAATGCCTTTGCCAAATATCTTATTAATATTTTAGGATTATATGCCATTCTCTTTGCTATATTTGATTATTGAAATGAAAAAATTTTAAAACCACATTTTTATCTTCAAAACTTTACTAGAGTATTATGTTTATCTTTCTAGATAATACACTATTCTCTTTAGTTTGTTCGATTATAAAAATGATAATTTTAAAATCTTATTTTTGTAGGATAGAAGATCCTTCATTTGAGATGGTATATTTTTATAAGTATTATATTTAATTATAAAATTAAGAACATCCAAATCTATATGGTTTTATTTACACACACTAAAAAAAGGGAAAATCCTTATGGCCAAAGTTCAATGAAAACACAAGTCATAGAAAGAAGTAACTTGGAAGGAAGGGACATAGAGGAAATAGTGTTATCTTATCTAGATTAACTTTGATTGCTAGTTTAAAATGAAATATTGAGGATGATATTTTTTTAAGGAGGGGAGAATATAATGACCACTTTTACAGTACTGAGTCCACTTGTAATAACTTAAATTGAGTTTGGCAAGAATTTTAAATTTTATTGAGCACCTCTTATGTTTTTTAAGAATTTTTAAAGTGATATTTAGAAAGATTATTCTTAAGTAGGAAAATCCTCCATGGGATCACTACAATGACATAATTGTGGCACTGTAGTGCTGCCCTCTCTGTGAATTGATAAGTTCCTGAGGCCATTGCAACACTAAAAAAAGATGATATGGCATTGAAGTTACTATTTGGAAAGCACTACAAAAACTAAAAGAAGGTGTTGTGATTCCAAGTTCAATGTTTGAGTGTTTAGAAATTTTAGTGGGAGCACTCTTGAACTGTAAAGAATGGTGTTGCAACATCATGTCTACAAATATTTAAATAAATCTCTCTAAAATTTCTCCCATTTCAAACCTTTGGTATGTAGCTAGAGAAAGATACATATAAAATTCTAGAGAGAGACTTAATTTGAAGGGTCTTAGAGATGTTTTCGTCCATTGAGCCAGTTGAAAATTTTACTTATTTTGAGATAGGTTACCCCAACCCTATTTCAAAATTTAATTTCATAGATTTTTTTAATAGATGTGGAATTTACTTTATTTAGATTTATACAAACACACTTATGAAGATTTAGAATTTTTGTTTTGTTTAGATTTTAATTTTATATAGAATAGAACATTCATGTAAAATTGACAAAAAAATTATGAATTTTCCCAGGTGGTTTTAGTAATAAAATATCTTAGTATTTTTGTGAGCATGCTGACAATTTCAAAGTTTGATAGAATACAAAGATTCTTTCAAAATGATGCTATGAGTTTTTACCATTTTTAACTTTTTGAATTATTATCATTTAATATCTATTGAAGTTTTATCCCATGCACACTACTAAATTTTCATACATGTGAAATTTCATGCATTTTTTGTTACTTGTTAATTATTGCTTCTACATGTTGAATATGTTAACATTTTCATGTCCATGTGATGGTAGTTCTATGTTATGTTCATGCATTGGAGGATGTGTGATGGAGCATGCAAAAAAGGGAAAGTGTATGGGGTAGTTATTTTATGTTGTGTGTAATTCAAGTGAAGTTATAAGGGCTTCTGCACAAATTTAATTTAACCATCTATATGTTTGATACATTTAAACATATATGAGATAAACAAATGGAGACATAAGTAGAAGTGGAGTTATGAGGAGAATCGAGCTAATATGATTAAGTAGAGGAATAAGTGGAAGAGGAAGTATAATGAGGCTTCAAAAAATGGGTTATGTGACTCTAGAACATATTCTAATTTATGTCTTACAAATTATGTTTTATCTTGTGCTCTATTCCAATTTCATGAATTAGTTCAAGTAAATTTTAGGCTATTACTTTAGATAAGTTCCTAGTGTAGACATGGGGCCACTCTAGAAATTAATCATTATGTAATAATCATGTTAATGATATAGAAATTTTTTTTGCTCTGAGGTTGGGCGCTCTCCTAGCGTCCTAGGGTTTATAGGGGGTGTCCTTCGTCACCTTTTCACTCAGGGGAGTTTCTTCTCCCTTCATCTAGAATTCATTTTTCTTCTCGTGTTATTTTCCCAGCCTTTGGTGGCTGGTATGGCGCCGAAGCACCTGTTGGACCCTAGTTTTTTGTATGGTTCCAATTTTTCACATTTTTTCATCGATGCTTTAGCTGTTTCCCTGCCTAATATGTGTTTTTCGGAGCTTAAATAGTCATCTTTCCATGGTCTGTCGTACTTGTGGATTTTTGAGGATGCAATTAGGGATCTTGCTGCTCCCTTTCAGTTCTTGCTTGTTCGCTTTTTTCCATCCCGGCGTCTGATTCTTGACTCCATTAGGAGTTCATCCTACCTCCTTTTGCTTACTCCTGAAGCTGGCAGAGAACCACAACCAAAAGCAAACTCCTTACCTCTACCGACCCTTCCACGGACGAGAAACTCCAGACGAAAGATAAGTAGAGCAATCCTTGAAGCAACCCTTGTGAAACCCCTCACAAGCTCCCCCTCACAAGATCCTCTCTCTCTCCCTCTCTCTCTTTCTCTCCTCAAGGTCTTCTCAGGTCAAGGCAGCATCCAAAGGTCATCTAAAAATGTTGAACAAGAGCTCTTTAAATAGAAGAGCTTCAAAGGAGCTCATTAATTGCAAGTTGCCGACAGTATCGTCCAGGCCGATATAGACATCGGCCTGGCCGGTCAGTACAAATCTCAGAAGATCGGCCGGGGCATCGCCTTGTTTTGGGTGCTGGACGATTGAAATTTGGCTTGATCGTCCTGGCCGATCTCACGATCGTCCAGGCCGATCAGTTCAAATAAGAGGAAAATCGTCCTGATCATCGCCCTGTTTTTGAGCTGGCTGATATTTATCGTCCTGAAGTAACTTAAGGATTTTGAATAGATCGTCCTTGCCGATCCTGCGATCGTCTAGGATGATATGATCGTATCAATCATCCTTGATTACTCCCTTAATTTCCTGATCAATTAAGGCATAATTTGATAATTTCGTCCAGGCCGATACGTGGATCGTCCTGGCCGGTAATTAAAAAATACAGTATACCTTAATTGTCTATGGCGGCTACTTCTTTCTATTTTGAGCTTATCGTCCTGGCTGATACACGTATCGTCCAGGCCGATATGTTAATGTCG
Organism: Dendrobium nobile; assembly: GCA_022539455.1. Classification (NCBI taxonomy): domain Eukaryota; kingdom Viridiplantae; phylum Streptophyta; class Magnoliopsida; order Asparagales; family Orchidaceae; genus Dendrobium; species Dendrobium nobile. The sequence continues at coordinate 49,869,155 of CM039719.1, read as the reverse complement.
GCTGCCTTAATTAAGAATCCTGATTAGACTTTCTGTTTTAAGCTGATCGTCCAGGACGATATAAATATCGGCCTGACCGATGTGGGCAAAAACAGAAATTCTAAGTCTCTGAGGTGTGTGTGTGTAGGGTTACTTAGCATCAGTCTCTTTGACCATTACAAGTAGACTCAAAATGGGAAAAATAAAATTACAGACTGACTCAACCCTAAACCTACGCAAACTTGAACTGGCTTCCTCTTGATCGTCCGATCTTCGATTCCTAAAAAGTTAGAAGCAACAAGTAGTCCAAGAGAAATAGTGTTTGTCAATCTTCAAAACACAAGCCATGAAAAATAGATTTGCAACAATCTCCCCCTTTTTGATGATGGCAAACATAAGTAGGAAAATAAAAAAAAACAGGTTCATTAGAAATTCAAACCCAAACCCAACAACTTTTTCCTACCACATCCTACTCCCCCTTTTGTCATCACAAAAAGAGGATTCAAACGAAAACACACCACAACAAATAAAGACTAATAAAGCAAACAAAACAACAAAAAAATATGAAACAAAACAACAGAAAGTACAGATTAAAAGAGCGAGGGATCCAGATCAACTCATGGAGGTGGTGGAGGTGGCTGCTGAAAGTGGTGGAGGACGATGCACAATAATTGATCGTACCGGCCGAAGTTAAAATATTTAAAATGCTTGCCACGTGTATCGTCCAGGATGAACAGTGGATCGGCCCGGACAATTGTCCAATAATGGATCGTCCGGGGCCAAATTTAAAGATCAAAACGCGCTGACACGTGGATCGTCCAGGACGATCCAGTGTATCGGCCAGGACGATGCACATAACATGCATCGGCCAGACGAAATATTCCATCGACCAGGATTATCACCATGAGTTCGATCAAATCGTCCAAGATGATATAGTATCGTCCAGGACGATGAGTTACATCAAGCACAGAAAATTTCAGCAGATGGATTTTGAAGACAATTTGTCACATCGTCCAAGACGATAAAATAATCGTCCAGGCCGATGTTACTTGAAATTGAAATCAAGGGAAGAATGGTGATGATCAAGACCCTCAAAAAATAAAACAAAAAAACAGTCAAAACAAAAAAGAAAAACAAAACAACAACACAAGGAAAAACAAAAAAGAAAAATGAATATTTTTGGATTTTAATTTTCTTAAAATTTTATTATTATTATTTTTTATTTAAAGAGGCATCATATGAGAGTTCCTTTCAAAACGTTAAACTTTTAGAGTTCCAAGAGATCAAGAAGTTTAATAAATTCCAATCAGGAGAGGGTAGAACATCCGATTCTGTTAACCCTGGATCAGACATCCTTTAGGGTACAAAATTCTTTTGGAAAACACAAATCCAACTCAGAATAACTATATAGGATAATAAGATCCATTCAAGACTTGTTTACAAAGAGAATATCTCATAATTAATAACCCAAAGTAATTTTTCTCAAACATGGAAATTTAAATCAAGTCTTTGAAAACATCACATAATCAATGAGTTTTCTAAGTTTTAAGAGTTTTACCAAAGAGAGGATATCTTGCATTTAGTGGGCTCATTTTATGCCTCTTGTTATTTTGATTGGCTCTTTTGAGCATATTTTGATTCTTTGATACACTTTTGTGTATATGGCTTACTTTTCAATTTGGCTTCATTGGCCTCTTTCCTTTTTAACTCTTTGCAAGCTAAAAACTCTTTAATATATCCTTAAAAAAAACTTAGTTGTGAGTATATCCTCCAAATATTAGAGAATAGGAGCTCTCTCTCTAACATAGGGAAGAACAATCCACAACATAAAATCAAAATCATGTGATAAATACAATGGCAAGATTTCAAAAGCTTGAATGATATCTAAAAACTTTGGCTATTATGCATAAGATAAATTAATGTAGCAAGATAAGAAAAAGATCTTAAATGAAAAGCCATTGGTTAAACTGAGTTTAGACTTTTGTTTAGAGAAGAAAATCATACCACTAAACAAAGTCAGAAGGAGGGAAAACATCAACACTTTACTCCCTTTAACCAATTTAGAAAAAGCTAAACACTATCTCTAAAACTCCAAAATCTAAAGGCTTGAAAAAATTCATCATATGAAAGACCAAATTTAAAGAGCAACGCGAAAACAGAGCACATAAACACAAACAAACAGAATGAAAAAAAATGCAAACTAGACTACCACCAAGTAAGCACAAAAATAAAAAGAAACACAAAAACTAAAAAATTTTAAGCACGTGATAAAGCAGCGAGTTTAAGCAATTTTGAGGTGCAAGCCTCCTTATGTCCAGTTATCCTAAACTCCCACGAGGTCTGTGGTGAGAGCACTCCTGCAAAACTCAATAACAGTCAGATTTAGGAACCCAAACAGGTTTGGATCCTTCTTAGGAAAAGTAGAATGCAATGCAGGTATAGTATGCTGTGAATCATGCATCTTAGGTCTCCACACCTAATGTGTACTACGGTGAACGGTGCAAGTGTGTGAGATGTGTCCTAGCATGCCACAAGAAAAACATTGAACTCCAGGAAAAGGTTTTCTTAAATGGTTAGGGTAAAAATGCCTCTTCCTAGGTTCTGGCTTTTGATTAGTAGTTGGTGTCATCCTAGCTTTCTTACATGTTTCCAAATCATTTTGAATCCTCAAATTTATTCTTTTTAAAGCATCATTCTCAATCCTCAAGTTTTTCTCAATCTCTTTAGATTTCTTAAGATCAACCATAAGTGAGATGTGTGAAGCTTTTAATGCATTATGTTCATCAAATAATTCCAAATGCTTTTTGTTCAACTCATCAAATTCATCAAGAAGAGCCATGTGATTTGAATCAATCGTTGCATGATCTTTGAGAAAAACTTCATACTCTTTTTGTAGATTTGAATGTTCTAATTTTAGGCTAGCATGAGTCTTCTTAAGTTTTTTGTATGATGCATGGATTTTTTTACAAATTTCAAATAATTCATCATAGGTTGGTTTACATACCTCTTCATCACTTTGATCTTCTCTCATGAAACACAAGTTTGTAGTCTCTTCCTCTGATTCAGTCTCAGAGGAGTCAGTACTAGATTCTGCCCAAAAACCCCTTTGGATTTTCCTCTTGTCCTTCCTAGACTTAGCTTTCTCCTCACCTTTTTCCTTTTCTTTGCTCGAATGATCTTGAAGTGTAGGGCAATCGGCTCTCACATGTCCAGGTTTCCTGTATTCAAAACAAACAACATCAGAAGATCCTTTAACATGTTTATGATCCTTACCTTTCCTCCAACTTTGATGATGCTTTTGTTTCTTCCATTGAAAGCTTTTGAATTGCCTTGTGATGAAGGCAATTTCATCGCTTTCAGACCCGGAAGATTCAGAATCCGATTTGTGCGCTTTCAGTGCGATTGTTTTCTCCTTTCTCTTCTCACCTGCATCAAGTTTTCTTTGATTCACCCCATGCTCGTAAGCAATGAGTGAGCCAAGTAAGTTATCAATGGAATAGGTGTTCAAATCTTTAGATTCAGTGATTGCAGTAATTTTTGCATCATAAGACGAAGGCAAGCATCTCAAAATCTTGTTAACTTTTTTATAGTTCGAAAGCTTTTTTCCTAGTGCATGCAATGAAGTAACTATCTGAGTAAACCTAGTGTACATGTTAGAAATCGATTCATGAGGTTTCATACGAAAAAGTTCATAGTCATGCAAGAGAAAGTTCAAACAGGATTTCTTAACTTCATTAGTCCCTTCATAGGTGATGCATAATTTATCCCAAATCTCTTTACCTGTTTTGCAAGTTGAAACATGCATGTAATCCTCAAATTTTAAAGCACAGAAAAAATAGTTCAAACACTTTGCATTTAATTGAGCTAAATCTCGTTCATCAAAAGTCCATTTAGTAAAAGTAACTTCAATTTTAACACCATTAATTTCACGAGAAGGTGGAGAATAACCCTCTTGAATAAGCATCCACATGCGATAATCACTAGATTGTAAAAACGTTGACATGCGAGTTTTCCAAAAGTCAAAAGGTAGGTTATCGAACAGGGGAGGTCGGGTAATGGAATACCCTTCCGTAGTGTTACGATTCCCAATGTTAGCCATGGATCAAATTCAAAAAGTTTTCAAACTTTAATTTTCGAATCCCGCTCTGATACCACTTGAAAGTTCGTTCGGGATGCTAAGCCCTATGAACTTAGTCCCAAGCTAACCAAGAGGGGGGGTGAATTGGTATTTTAAAAAATCTTTTCTCAAAGAAAGAAAATTGCATAAACCAAATCACACCACAGAAATAAAATGTAGAATTTAGAAAGTGCGGAAGCAAGAAAAAGACCACAGAGATTTATAGTGGTTCGGTCGACTCGACCTACGTCCACTCCTTGGAGGCACCCTCCAAGTATTGCACTACAAAACGTGACTCTCCTTTAGCCCTCACGGCTAGGCGGAGAAGCCCTCACAAGAACCTCCTTTTTGCCACCCCGGCAAGGCAGAGAACCTACCTCCTTTTGCTTTCTCCTGAAGCTAGCAGAGAACCACAACCAAAAGCAAACTCCTTACCTCTACCAACCCTTCCACGGGCGAGAAACTCCAGACAAAAGACAAGCAGAGCGATCCTTGAAGCAACCCTTGTGAAACCCCTCACAAGCTCCCCCTCACAAGATCCTCTCTCTCTCCCTCTCTCTCTTTCTCTCCTCAAGGTCTTCTCAGGTCAAGGCAGCAGCCAAACATCATCTAAAAACATTGAACAAGAGCTCTTTAAATAGAAGAGCTTCAAAGGAGCTCATTAATTGCAAGTTGCCGATAATATCGTCCAGACCGATATGGACATCGGCCTGGCCGATCAGTACAAATCTCAGAAGATCGGCCTGGGCATCGCCCTGTTTTGGGTGCTGGACGATTGAAATTTGGCTTGATCTTCCTGGCCGATCTCACGATCGTCCAGGCCGATCAGTTCAAATCAGAGGAAAATCGTCCTGAGCATCGCCCTATTTTTGAGCTGGCCGATATTTATCGTCCTAAAGTAACTTAAGGATTTTGAATAGATCGTCCTGGCCGATCCTGCGATCATCCAGGACGATATGATCGTATCAATCATCCTTAATTACTCCCTTGATTTCCTGATCAATTAAGGCATAATTTGATAATTTCGTCCAGGCCAATACGTGGATCGTCCTGGCCGATAATTAAAAAATACAATATACCTTAATTGACTATGGCAGCTACTTCTTTCTATTTTGAGCTTATCGTCCTGGCCGATACACGTATCGTCTAGGCTGATATGTTAATGTCGGCTGCCTTAATTAAGAATCCTGATTAGACTTTTTGTTTTAAGCTGATCGTCCAGGACGATATAAATATCGGCCTGGCTGATGTGGGCAAAAACAAAAATTCTAAGTCTCTCAGGAATGTGTGTGTAGGATTACTTAGCATCAGTCTCTTTGACCATTACAAGTAGACTCAAAAGGTGAAAAATAAAATTACAGACTGACTCAACCCTAAACCTATGCAAACTTAAACTGGCTTCCTCTTGATCGTCCGATCTTCGATTCCTGAAAAGTTAGAAGCAACAAGTAGTCCAAGAGAAATAGTGTTTGTCAATCATCAAAACACAAGCCATGCAAAATAGATTTGCAACAGTAGTCCTGTTGTTGGAACTTTTGGCAATAGTGATGTGGAGGCTATTGCTATTAGGGATCAATTTTAGTTGTGTTGCCTCCCTCTCTTTCTGCTCTGGTCTTTCTTGTTGGGACTATATCATCACCTCACGCTTTAGCTGACCCGATGCATTTTGCGGTTGTTTTGGATTATAATAATTTAGGTAACATTCTTTCACCTACAGTTGTTTCTTCCCCCTTGGTCGGCGATAGTTCGTTGGGTGAGAATTTTGTTGCTTGTGAGTTGTATTGGGTTGTTTCCCAGGACACTTCTGGCTCAGCTCATTCTCTTTCTCACCTTAATTCTGATGAGGTCTCTGCTCGTGTTGTTGTTCCTACTGTTCTTTCCCTGGTAATGCCTACTATGCTAGTGCCTGGTCATTTTGTTGAGGTTCCGGTTAATTTGATTTCACCTGACGCTTTGGTTTCTCATGTGCGTGCCAATTCGAGGGAGAGTGTGAGGTTGCAAATTGACTGGCTTCAATGTTCATCCAATTCCTCTTCGGAGGCTAGTGGGGATTATGAATCTTGGGAGGATTTTGCCTTAAAGAATGATCGTCCTATTGTTGCTGTTTCCTCTAGTGGGTGGGGTAAATGTGGTAGGAAATAACTTTGCGAATGTGTTTCCTTTGGAAGTCTTCTCCTTGCTGGTTGGTTTCAAGGGATGGAAGGTTCTATGGTTTAATTCTTCACCCAATTCTATTGTTGGTTGGAGTTTTGATGGAGCTTCGTTTACAATTTGCAGCGTTGATTTATGGTTTTTGGGGCAATGATGTGGCTAGGGATCACTACTCTGTAGCCGTGGCTCATGGCAACCTTTGGTGGTGCATTTCTTGCTTAGTTGGGATGGCTACTTGGTGCGTTATTTATCTCTCTCCAAACTGGATGGTCCGTGCCCGGCTTCGGAGTAGTTGGAAGCCTTTTCCAAATACTGAGCCTGATGAGTTGTTTCCCCTCACCCCCCCCCCCCCCCCCCCCCCCCCCCCCCCCCCGCGCGCTTTTGTATCCATTGTAGCTTTCTAATCGTTCGGTTTGTATGCTTCTTGTAATCCTTTTTATGTTGCAATAAAATTTTTTTTCTATTAAAAAAAATGTTAATGATATAGCATTTCATAAATGTCATGTCACTTTAAATTAAAAGTATGTAACTTCTTGTTTATTTAATATTAAATTCTTAATTATAAATATTGAGTTTTTTAGCAGGTTGTGTATAGCCTACCGAGCATGAGTAGCTCATTATTTTGATTAACATCTTATTTCAAAGAAAGGTAGGCCATAGATGATTAAAAAAGAGTTGATATGGTTAATGTACAGATTTAGCTATACTTCCTATTATAGTTTTATTCATTTGACATTCCAATGATTTATGTATGTGGGTTTATGTTAGAGAAGTTATACTGGATCGTTCACCTTTTTTCTTTTGATGATATGATTGAAATGAATTATTTTGATTATCTTTACTACTATTATGATTTTAGAGGTCTCTATGTTATTAATATTTAAGAAATAAGAACAATTCTTTCAATTAGATTCATGGGGCACAATAGAAATGATGGAAAAACACATTTGAATCATTTAAAAAAAAGAAATTTATTTGACTATAAACAATCAGAAATGGTAGGGAGATGTGTAATATGATTAGATAAGGACATGTTGTAAATAAGTATATCATCAAAAAATATAAATAAAAAATGCTGGAGATACAGCTTAAGAATAAAATTCACAATCTCTTGAAAGTTATAGGAGTGCTCGATAGAACTTTTATTTGGTCCGGTCACCTAACATAGATCTACATTCAGATGCCAGTAAAATAGTGTCATGTGTTCTTACTATTTACCACGCGGCCCGACAACCCAACCCGGAACGGACCCGAGATTGCTATGTTCGTGTATTGCTCGATATTGCTAGGTATTGGTCGATTGCTCGGCAATATCGAGAAATACCATTCTGTGAAGACCAATACCGAGCAATTCTCGGTATTGCTCGGTATTGCTCAGTATTGCTTGGTATTTGTCTTCACAGAGCGGTATTTCTTATTTTTGCCAAGTAATACATAGCAATACCTTGCAATACCGAGCAATACGCAAACATAGCAATTTCGAGTTCCGGTCCGGGTCAGGTCGTCGGGCCGCGCGGTAAAAAGTAAGAAGACGTGGCAAATATTATTGGCGTATGAACGTAGAACAAATGTTCGTGCTCGATAAGCCAAACGGCATAACAAGGAACTCATAGTGACCACGATGAGTACAAAAAGTACTTTTAGGAATTTCATTATTGTTCATATGGATTTGATAAAATCTAGACTTTAAATTTAATTTTAAATAAAATATAGCACTAAAAATTACATATACCATCGACATAGAAAACTGATGTAATATGGTGTGCTAATTTAAAGCCTACTAGTCGATACAAAATCACAAAGCGCCATCTTTTATGTTTATGAATAAAATTGCAGATGAAAAAATAATGTCTCTAAAGAATCATATTATAATGAAGCATATGTTGAACAAGATTTTAAAATTTTGATTTTTAAAAATATGGACAGCAATGCTGTTGTATGTTAATAGGTTTATAATTTAGGTGTAAGGATATATGGTGGCCTATCTAATATCTTGGTGAAAGTGTGATTGGCATATCAAAAAGATTTGAAGAAGAAATAAATAAGTTGTGAATGCATGAAGTCTGAATTGGAGAAGACATAACATAACAAGTAGTATCTAGTATGAATAGAATGGGCACTTCAGAAGAAGAAGTTAGGGAAGAAAAAAAATTTTAAGATTGTGAAAATGGATGAATGTATATAGAGGAATTTTAATTTCACATATGACAATGTGGGTATTTTTCCAATCATATTCCATGATAAGAATGTGATAAATTGAAATAATATTTCTCAGTAATTATAGCCACCGGACATCGAGGATGAACTTAGAGCCGTTAATTTTGAGGACATAATAGTTCATAGAAAACACGATACCCTGCATTGCAATTGGGAGATGCTAGCATCGACCACAACATAATAGACTCATTATTATTAACCATAACATAGAAGTATTATGAAGGGAAAACATAATGTAAAGTTGGGAAAAGAAATTCTTGACTGAAGTTATATGTCAACTTACCAACTATAAGAATTTAGACCTCAAAATTATTAATTTAGCATTGGATGTTGATACGTTAGCAAAAAAATTATCTTGTTCGTGCATGAATATCGATGCAAAATCAAGTTGTAATCTTTCAAAATTAAAATTAGGACCATCTGAACTCCGATTTCAGCAAACGTATAGTCAAACTGAACATCTTTGAAATACGAACCCAATGACACCAAATTCAACTCAATCTGAGCCCAAATGAATCCAAATCAAGGACCCGAAGCACTGTTGGAGGGTTCAAACCATAATTTGGGTCACTAAACGGTTTCCAAATATGACGTGCTTATAGTCAAACCGAGTGGCTCAACAAGTAAAATCCAATGAGCTCAAGATCCCTGAATTTTGACATCATTAAGACTTTCAAATGACAGATGAACGGTACATGATCAAGGGATTCAATATTGGCCATCCATTCAACCACCCCCCATTTACCATTGATTTCTCACATATTTATGGGTCATGCCACTCTAGAAATCTTAAATATACCTCTCATTTCTCTTGAGAGGGGGACCCAAGCAAGATGAAAAAGGGAAAATAAGGAAGAAGCTCCTCCTCGACCACCATCGGAGTTTCGCTGAACGGCCGCTGGAGCTTCACCGAACCACCACTTAAGGCACTCCCCTTAGCTAGACCACCACTTGAGGCCCTCACCTTCACCGGACCACCACTTGAGGCTTAGACTTCCACCAGACCACCGCCTGACGTAGTTGCTCCGCCGGACCACCACTTGAGGCCCTGTACTACACCAGGCCACCACTTCAAGCCCTGTGCTCCACCAGGCCACAACCTGAAGCCAGGACTTCCGCTGGACCACTAACTAATGTCGTTTCTCTGCTAGACCACCACTTGAGGCCCTCTCCTCTACTGAACCACCGCCTGACGCCGGAGTTCCGCCGGACCACCATTTAAGAGCCTGAGCTCCGTCGGACCACTGCCTAACATAGTAGCTCTGTCGGACCACCACTTAAATCCCTCTCCTCCGTTGAACCACTGCTTGACACCAGAGTTATGCTGGACACCACTTAAGGGCTTGACCTCCGTCGGACCACTGCCTAACGTCATTGTTCTGCTGGACTGCCACTTGAAGCCCTCTCCTTTGCCGAACCACCACCTGACGCCGGACTTCCTCCAAACCACCAATTAAGGGCCTGAGCATCGCCATACCACTTCCTAACATCGTTGCTCCACCGAACCACCACTTGAAGCCCTCATCTCCGCAGAACCATCGCTTGACGTCGTTGCTCCTCCAGATCACCACTTGAAGCCCTCACCTCTGCCGGACCACCAATTGAGGCCCTCACCTTAGTCGAACCACCGCCTGATGTCGTTGCTCTATTGGACCACCACTTGAGGCCATGTGCTCCACCAGGCCACCACTTGAGGCCCTATGCTCCACCAGGTCACCATCTAAGGCAAGGATTTTTTTCGTTGCTCCACTGGACCACCACCAGAGGCCTGGACCACCACCCAAGGTCCAAACTTCCATCAGACCAACACCTGAGGCCAATACTTCTACTGAACCACCATCTGATGCCAAGACTTTTGTCGGACAATCACCTGAGGCCCGGACTTATGCCGGACCATCACCTAAGGCCCGAACTTCTGTCAGGACACTACCTGATACCCAGAGTTCTACCAGAGTACTGCCCTACTACAATAATCTTTTTGACCTCGGTCTCTCGCATGTTACAGTCCTTCTAACCTACATCATCGAATAATGGCCTTTCTTACCTCGATCTCCTGCCAACTATGGTCTTTTCGACCTCTATCTCATCGACTATGGTCCTGCCGACCAAACAAACATGTCTTTGTAACTCCCACCATGTAATGTGATCTATATGATGTACATTTATGACATCAATACAAGGCCTTCTCCTAAGAAAGGGCCTTAATTGTAATCGACTGCTAATACTAACGGATTCATTCAAACTAGGCCAGACCCCATGGTTTTTTCCCAATTTAGGGGTTTCCACATAAAACCTTTGGTGTCTCTTATGAATGCTAGACCCTCTCTCTTATGTGCTTATGTGCTGGATCTTCATCCTGAAAGTTCGTTATGGATTTTAGGCCCTTATGAACTAGTCCAAGGCTAATTAAGAGAGAGGTGAATTTTTATTTTAAAAAATCTTTTACAATAAAAAAGCCAAACCAAAATCCACCACAAAGAAAACATAATGCAAAAATTAAATGCCAAAATAATAAAGGAAAGAACACACTAGATTTATAGTTTTTCGGTCAAACCTTGACCTACGTCCACTCCTCGGAGGCACTCTCTGAGTATTGCACTAAATTCAGTATCTCTCCTTTAGCCCCCACAGCTAGGCGAAGAGGATGGGCACAAAACAATCAGAATAACAAATAAAAACCAAAACGATCCCTGATCTAGTGAAAAGAAAAAATTAAATATTCATAAAATGAGAAAGTTACCTCTTGATTTTATTCAAAAACTTAGTAAGGAATGGATTGACAACATATAATCCAGAAAATATTAGAAATTCAGAAATTGTTAATCCAAGCTCAAGTTCTTTTAAAGGCTCAAAAACTTTTTAATCCAATATCTAAATTAAGAAATAAATTAGAAGAAGAAATACTAATTTTTGAAAACTCCTTTCATAAAACATATCTAATAAAAGATTAATTTAAAAATTGATGAATCAAGAATCATGATTTTCATGATCAAGTATCGAAAATATCAAGGGTTTTCTTAAGCTTTAAGTAATACAGAAAAAGTAAGCATACACTTTGTGGGCTCATTTTATGCCTCTTGTTAGTTTTTGGTGTACTTTGCAAATCTTTTACTTTTTGATGCACTTTGAGTATCTTTGACGTCATTGCGTATCTTTTGATTTGGCATCATTAGACACTTTTTTGATTTGGCATCATTGGTCAATTTTTTTAATTAAATATACTACCTTTTTGAAATTTTTTTAAAAACAAAAGTAAAACCATTCTATTGAAAAAGCGAACTACTTGATTACGAAAATTATGAGGTAGATTCAACAACTTGCAAAGGATCTCTATGCGATAAATAAAATATAGGTAAATAAAAAAGATCAATTTCAAAATTAAATTTATAATATTATAAAGATTTTGAATCAAAAGTAAAATAACCTTTTTTTAAGAAAAGAGATAGAGAGACAAAAACATGAGTTTCCTTTCTTTTACTGTTTTTAGAGAAATCAATCATAACTTACATAAGAATTCAAGAAAAATAGGAGGTAGATTTTTCATTTTTAATAATTTTATTAATATTATTATTATTTTAAAGATGGTGATGTGTGTGTTGATCATAGAAAATACAATATAAAAAGAAAAGGTAAAGATAAAAAAATTTTAACGAAAAAGAAAAAAGAAAAATAAATCCAAAGAAAAAAGACATAAAAAAAATCACAAAAACGAACAAAACATACATACACAGAAAAATAAACACACAAACAGTGGTTTAAACATTATCTTGCTCCTGGTCCGATGATTCAGAAGCTAAGTCTGCCCAAGAGATTTTTTGTTTTTCATTATTTATTGTTTTTACAATTTGCTTAGCTTTGCCCTTTTCTTTTGTAGGAAGAGGTCTGAAATTAGGGCACTGATTTTTCATGTGTCTAGGCTTCATACATCCAAAGCAAACAATGTCAAAAGAAATCTTAACATTCTTACCATTTTTACCTTTGTTCCACTTTTGTTGATGCCTATGCTTTGGTGAGCATTTTAATTTGCTTGATAATTTTTCACTTTCGTCACCAACTAAGCCACTTTTCTCCGAGTCTTCAGCGTTTAGCACTATCATCTCACCTGCATCTAAAAGTCTTTGACCCAAACTTTGCTCGTAGATAATGAGTGAGTCAATCAAATTATCAATAGAATAGTCATTTAAATTTTTTGATTCATAAATAATAACAACTTTGGCATCAAATTTGTCAAGAAACAATGTAGAATTTTATTGAATTTTTCAAAATTTGAAAATTATTTATCTAAAGCATGCAATGATGTCACAATTTGAATAAACATAGTATACATGTCTAAGATTGACTCATAAGGTTTCATGCAAAATAATTCATAATCATGCATTAAAATATTTAATCTGAATTGCTTGATTTCACTAGTGCCTTCGTATATAGTGTGTAATTTATCCCAAATTTCCTTGCCAGTAGTCCACATGGAAACAAACATAAAATCTCCAGAATTTAAAGTACAGAAAAAATAGTTTAATGATTTAGCATTTAGTTGAGCATTTATTTATTCTTCTCTAGTCCATTGATTAAAAGAAATATCCATTTTAATTCCATCCATAATACATGATGGTGCAGAATAACTAGTTAAAATCAAATGCCACATTTGATAATCAATTGATTGCAAGAAAGTAAACATGCATATTTTCTAAAAACCAAAAGTAATATTTTCAAATAAATGAGGTCTGGTGATTGAATAACCTCCCGTAATATTACGATTATCAAAATTAGCCATGGATCAAAATTCAAAAGTTTTCAAAAACTTATTTTTATAAATCCTGCTTTGATACCACTTGAATGTTTGTTAGGGATGTTAGGCCCTTCTGAACTAGTCTAAGGCTAATTAAGAGAGAGGTGAATTAGTATTTTAAAAAATCTTTCACAATACAAAAGCCAAACCAAAATCTATCACAAAGAAAACACAATGTAAAAATTAAATGTGAAAATAATAAAGGAAAGAACACACCATATTTATAGTGGTTCGGTCAAACCTTGACCTACGTTCACTCATCGGAAGCAGCCTCTGAGTATTTCACTAAACTCAGTGTCTCTCCTTTAGTTCCTACAGCTAGACGGAGAAGCCCTTACAAAATCACTTCCACCTTCCCTGGTGTGGCGGAGTAGCAGGGTCCTTTTACACCAAAGATATCTTCTTCTTCCCAGAACTTCCCTCAAGACAAGCCTTGAATCCGATGGTACTAAGGTGCAAGCTCACCAGAGCAACCGTGTGGAATCCCCTTCCACACTCCCTTGAAACCCCCTCCAAGGAACTTCTCCCTCTCTTAAACTCCACCCTTTCCTCTCTCCCTTTCAAGCTCCCTCTTCAAGTTCCCTCCAAAAGAACGAAGCTACAATGGCTGCCAAAGTCACTTACAAAGTGCCTTGTCAAAGCTTAAATAGAAAAGCTCAAAACGAGCTCATTAAATGCAACTTGCCGATATTTTTGTCCAGGATGATACTAATATTGTCCTGTACGATCCGTGCAAAATAAGCCTAATCAACCGGGATGATCTGAGACGATCAGAAGAAATTTGTTCATATCGTCCAACGTATCGTCCCATATCATCCAACGTATTGTCCCGGACGATCCTGCGATTGTCCAGGATAATTTGATCATGCAATCAAGTCTTAACTGCTTTTCTTAAATACCAGATTAATTTAGGCAAAATTGTGCTAGATCGTCCAAGACGATGCCCTGGACGATTCCAAGGACGATGTCCAAAAATAAGTAATTCCTAAATAAATCGGGTGACTGATTCTTTCTATTTTGAGCCTATCATCCTGGCCGATACAAAATCATCCAGGACGATGTGCTTAATGTTACTGCCATAATAAGGTTGCCCTAATTAGGATTTTTGTTTTTAAACCGATCATCTAGGACGATATAAATATCGCCCCGGACGATGTTACCAAAAACAATAAACTCTAGGGAACAGTCAAAAATTATTCCAAGGTGTGTGTGTGCAAGATTATTTAGCATCAGGAGCCACACCAATTACAATAGACTTAAGAAAGGAAAAAGGTACAAACTGACTCAAACCTAGTCTACCCAAACTTGAGCTGGTTCCAATTGCACTCGGATCTTGTTGACCTAAAATGTCATTAGGTAAGAAAGTTGTAGATGAAAGTTCGTTCGGGATGTTAGGCCCTCTTGAACTTAGTCCCAAGCTAATTAAAAGAGAGGTGAATCGGTACTTTAAAACAAACACAATCCAAAACCAATATTCACCACAACGAAAACCAACGCGGAAGAAAATAATGCGGAAGCAATAAAAAGAAAAGAACACACCGGATTTATAGTGGTTCGGTCAAACCTTGACCTACTTCCACTCCTTGGAGGCACCCTCCAAGTATTGCACTAAACTAGTGTCTCTCCTTTAGCCCCCACGGCTAGGCGGAGAAGCCCTTACAAAATCACTTCCACCTTCCCCGGTGCGGCGGAGTCGCCGGGTCCTTTGACACCAAAGAGATCTTCTTCTTTGGTGAACTTACCTCGAGACAAGCCTTGAATCCGATGGTACTAAGGTGCGAGTTCGCCGGAGCAACCGTGTGGATCCCCCACCACACTCCCTTGAGTTTCTCCCCCTCACAGGATCTTTTCTCTCTCAAACTCCACCCTTTCCTCTCTCCCTTTCAAGCTCTCTCTTCTAGTTTCCCCCACATGAACGAAGCTACAATGGCTGCCAAAGACACTTACAAAAGTTGCCATGCCATAGCTTAAATAGAAGCTCTCAAAAATGAGCTCATTAATGCAAGTTGCCGACATTATCGTCCAGGCCGATAGGTATATCGTCCTGGCCGATTAGTACAAATTAAGCCCATTAGCCCGGGATGATATGGGACAATCAGAAGAAACTTGGTTACATCGTCCTGGCCGATCTTACGATCGTCCTGGCCGATTAGTTTAAAAATAGTTCAATCGTCCTGATCATCGCCCTGAATAGAGTCTGGCCGATGTCAATCGTCCAGGCAATCGTCCCGGCCGATCTCACAATCGTCCTGGCCGATCTGATCGTATCAATCAGCCATTAATTCTTTCCAAAGATACCAGATCATTTTAGGCATAAATGAGTTAGATCGTCCTGGACGATGTGTATATCGTCCGGGCCGATTTCCAAAAAGATATAATGCCTTAACTGATCATGGCGGCTGATTCTTTCTTAATTGAACATATCATCCTGGCCGATAAAAGTATCGTCCAGGCCGATTAGTTGACGGCTACCTTAATGAGGATGCCCTAATTAGGGTTTCAGGTTTTAGACAGATCGTCCAGGCCGATATCAATATCATCCCGGATGATGTTACCAAAAACAAAAATCATATAGGGAGCAAGAGAATTTCTACCAAGTTATAGCCACACTAAATACAACAGACTCAAGAAAGGAAAAAGATTACAAACTGACATAGACCTAGTCTACCTAATCTTGAGCTGGTTCGAAATATAGTCTGATCATGTGGACCTGAAACATTAGTATAAAAAGGAAATCATAGGAAGATAAGGAATGTTTGCTATCATCAAAACCATAAATCATAGATCCGCAACAATCTCCCCCTTTTTGATGATGGCAAACAATTCTCTTTGAATTTTCAAAAAAATAAACACACTCTCCTAATCTCCCCCTCACTAGAATAACATTTAAAAATAGGGGAGATAAAAATATTTTTGTTGTTTTAAAATTTTTGAAAAGAAAACAAAGGATACAAGTACGTTCTCCCCCTTTTGACATTATCAAAAAGAGAGGAGGCACAAACAAAAAATAAAACGAACAAAAGAAAAAAAAATGTTCCCTGATCCACTGAAAAAATAAGTATTCTTAAAATGAGAAAGTTACCTCTTGGATTTAATCAAAAACTTAGTAGAATCAGATTTGACAACGCATAGTTCAGAAAAGGTTAGAAATTCTTAATTTGATAATCCCAACTCAAGTTCTTTTAAAGGCTCAAAACTTTTTAATCCAATATCCAAATCAAGGAATAAATGGGAAGAAGAAACATTAATTTTTTAAAACTCCTTTCCTAAAACATATCTAATAGAAGATCAATGCACCAATTGCGGAATCAGGAACCAGGATTTTCAAGCACAAGTTTTGAACATATCAAGGATTTTCTTAGGCTTTTAGTAGTATAAGAAAAAATAAGCATATTTTTTTTTGTGGGCTCATTTTATGCCCTTTATCACTTGAATGGCTCTTTGAGCATCTTTTGATTTTTAATACACTTTGTGTATTATTTTTTTTTCAATTTGGCGTCATTGCGCATCTTTTGGTTTGGCATCATTGGCCACTTTTTTTTTATAATAATTTTCAAAAAATATGCTTCCTTTCTTATATTTTCAAAATCAAAGTAAACCCAAATTATTGACAACATGAATAACTTGATTAAGAAAATTTCATGGTGGATTCAATAATCTTGCAAAAGATTCCTATGCGATAGAAAAAAAAGTAGGGAGATAAAAAAAATCAGTTTCAAAATTCAATTTAAAATGTGATGAAGATTTTGAATCAAAAGTAAAATAACCTCTTTAAGAAGAGAGAAAGAGAAACAAAATCATGAGTTCCCTTTCTCTTACTGTTTTAGAGAAGTCAAATACAACTTACCAAATATTTCAAGAAAAATAGGAAGTAGATTTTTCATTTTTAGAAAAGTGAATGTGTGTGTTGATTTTAAAAAAAATTCACGAAAACAAAATTTCAAAGAATAAACAAAACTAAAAAACACAAAAAAAAAACACAGCACTAAAAACACGAAAGGCTCTTAACCATTATCTCTCTCCTGGTCCGATGCTTTAGAGACCAGATCTACCCATGAGATTTTTTGCCTTTCATTATTTCCCCAGTTCAAAGTTTGTTTTTCCTTTCCCTTTTCTTTCGTAGGAAGAATTTTTACATTAGGGCACTCATTCTTCATATGTCCAGGTTTCCTACATCGAAAGCAAATAATATCAGAGGAAATATGGACATCCTTACCACTTTTACCTTTCTTCAACTTTTGCTTATGCTTTGGTGAGCTTTGTGATTTACTTGACAAGTCATTGCTATCGTCACCAACTAAGCTTCCTCTTTCCGTATCTTCAGCTTTTAGAATGATCATTTCACCTGCATCCAAAATTTTTTTACCCAAACCTTGCTCGTGGGCAATGAGTGAGCCAATCAAATTATCAATAGAATATACATTCAAATCTTTAGATTCACAAATAGCAACTACTTTAGCATCAAATTTTTCAAGTAAACAACGAAGAATTTTATTGATTTTTTCAAAATTTGAAAACTCTTTTCCTAAGGCATGCAATGATGTTACAATTTGAATAAACCTAGTGTACATGTCTAAGATCGTCTCATAAGGTTTCATGGAAAATAATTCAAAATCATGCATTAAGAAATTCAACTTGGATTGCTTGATTTCATTAGAGCCTTCGTATATGATGTGCAATTTATCCCAAACTTCCTTACCTGTAGTGCACGTGGATACTAACATGAAATCATCAGAATTTAAAGCACAGAAAAAACAATTTAAAGACTTTGCATTTAATTGAGCATCCATTCGTTCATCCTTATTCCATTGATTAAAAGGAATATCAGTTTTAACTCCATTAACAAATCGTGATGGTGATGAATAACCAGTTAAAATCATGTGCCACATGCGAAAATCAATTCATTGTAAGAAAATAGACATGCGAGTTTTCCAAAAATCAAATGCCATATTTTCAAATAAAGGAGATCTGGTGATTGAATATCCTTCTGCAAAATTACGATTTAAAAAATTAGCCATGGATCGAAATTCAAAAGCTTTTAAAAACTTATTTTAAGAAAACTGATTGCTCTGATACCACTTGAAAGTTCGTTCGGGATGTTAGGCCCTCTTGAACTTAGTCCCAAGCTAATTAAAAGAGAGGTGAATCGGTACTTTAAAACAAACACCATCCAAAACCAATATTCACCACAACGAAAACCAATGCGGAAGAAAATAATGCGGAAGCAATAAAAAGAAAAGAACATGCCGGATTTATAGTGGTTCGGTCAAGCCTTGACCTACGTCCACTCCTTGGAGGCACCCTCCAAGTATTGCACTAAACTAGTGTCTCTCCTTTAGCCCCCACGGCTAGGCGGAGAAGCCCTTACAAAATCACTCCACCTTCCCCGGTGCGGCGGAGTCGCCAGGTCCTTTGACACCAAAGAGAGCTTCTTCTTTGGTGAACTTACCTCGAGACAAACCTTGAATCCGATGGTACTAAGGTGCGAGTTCGCCGGAGCAACCGTGTGGATCCCCCACCACACTCCCTTGAGTTCCTCCCCCTCACAGGATCTTCTCCCTCCCAAACTCCACCCTTTCCTCTCTCCCTTTCAAGCTCTCTCTTATAGTTTCCCCCACAAGAACGATACTACAATGGCTGCCAAAGACACTTACAAAAGTTGCCATGCCATAGCTTAAATAGAAGCTCTCAAAATTAGCTCATTATTGCAAGTTGCCGACATTATCGTCCAGGCCGATAGGTATATAATCTTGGCCGATTAGTACAAATTAAGCCCATTAGCCCGGGACGATATGGGACGATCAGAAGAAACTTGGTTACATCGTCCTGGCCGATTAGTTTAAAAATTGTTCAATCGTCCTGATCATCGCCCTGAATAGAGTCTGGCCGATGTCAATCGTCCAGGCTATCGTCCCGGCCGATCTCACGATCGTCCTGGCCGATCTGATCGTATCAATCAGCCATTAATTCTTTCCAAAGATACCAGATCATTTTAGGCATAAATGAGTTAGATCGTCCTGGACGATGTGTATATCGTCCGGGCCAATTTCCTAAAAGATATAATGCCTTAACTGATCATGGCGGCTGATTCTTTCTTAATTGAACATATCGTCCTGGCCGATAAAAGTATCGTCCAAGCCGATTAGTTGACAGCTGCCTTAATGAGGATGCCCTAATTAGGGTTTCTGGTTTTGGACAGATCGTCTAGGCCGATATCAATATCGTCCCGAACGATGTTACCAAAAACAGAAATCATATAGGGAGCAAGAGAATTTCTACCAAGTTATAGCCACACTAAATACAATAGACTCAAGAAAGAAAAAAGATTACAAACTAACATAGACCTAGTCTACCTAATCTTGAGCTGGTTCCAAATGTAGTCTGATTGTGTGGACCTGAAACATTAGTATAAAAAGGCAATCGTAGGAAGATAAGGAATGTTTGCTATCATCAAAACCATAAATCATATATCCGCAACAGTAGAGAAACAAGAGTGTTTTCTATCATCAAAATCATAATCCATAAAAATAGATTCACAACACGTCCAACGCTAAGACATTAAATCATATATTTCTCTACCAATGCGAATACTCAAGGACGCAACACATGTAAATAGAACAAGGAGAATGTTCACCAGCAAAAGCAAGACAATTGATTTCAGGAATTATCTCATCCAAGTGATGGTGATGGGAGAGTTTTTTAAAAATATTTGAAATAACCATCCATGGTATGACCGAGCAACTTGGAATCAACAAATACAACATGTAACTTTGTTTAACCAATATAATTACGGTGTCCCATTCCAATTATAATTTTTCACATTGGTCCATCCTCTCAAAAGTCGCAATTTCCTTAAATAGAATAGAGGACGTAGTCAGATTAATTATTCTGTGCGGATGTCGAATGTTGTCCATAGACTAACCAGAATGCGCCACGTCACCCCTTGTCCTGTACCACGGCTCACTACTACTCAGTACCGCAGCTCGGTACTCCTGACGTGGCGGATTCTGGTTAGTCTCCGAATGTCATTTTGCATCCCGTCTCCGCACAGATAACTTCGCACGTAGTAGAGGGATGTGACGGAAGGTGAAGTTGTGAGAGAGCCAGTAGCAAAACAGATAATGCTCACTAGAAAAGAAATCGATGTTTTGCTTTTCAAAAAAAAATTATTTTCAATTAATTTTGTGAGGTTGATGGCTTAACCTAATGAAGATAGATGAAATGCTCGAATTTCAATACGAATATTTGGATTTATGATTGATTTGAAGCAGTAGTGTAAAATGATTTTGAAACACCTGCTACAGTGATTGAATAAATGTTTCCAACGCTGATAGTAATCAAGAGAGGCCATTGGTGGAGTTACAGTGAGGGCCCTGAGTGCATGAGGCCCAACAACTCCATCAAACATCAAGTTGCTTCTTTTATTTTTTTCAACTATGTATTTGAGCTTATCATTATATATATACTTTTCCTTCTAAAATTAAATATAGAACGCCATATTTACTTCTTATTCTAAAATATTTAATTTTGTCTCTTGCCAAGCTCCAGAGACAGGATTTACCATTTCAATATTCATTATGCTTTGATGAAACAAACCTAAAGTTGTAGCACTCCTCCAATGTATAATATTAAATAATAATGTTTATAATTAAATTATTAGAATAATATTTTATAAACCTCAATATTTCACTATTAAAAATCATTAATATCTTAGTTTAATTTGCATGTCACCGTTAGGTCACCGGGTCAATCCATGCTTCAATTTTTATTATTTTGGTTTTAAAATTATAATCAAATTCGACTAAAGTGATGACTAAGAAAAATTAAATCCATAAATTCTTGACTTGGTACGGAATTTGCATCACTAAAAAAATTTAATGTAAAAAGGAAAATTATGTGTATGTTTTAAATTTTTTAATAAAATTAATGCCTTAAATATTTAAAGTGAAAAATGATAATAATAAATTTACGAGTAATACACCTAATAAAATATAGAAAATAAAATTTAATAGTTTTTTTAAAATAAATCTTTATATTTTAAATAATTAAAATGCTAATTTCCCAGAAACTACAAATATAAAAGCGAGAAAAGTCATAAAAAATAAATTAAGGTTTTTTCGAGGATAATTTTTTTACAGTTTTCTAAAACAATTTTTTAGTATAAAAATTTATAATTCAAAAAATTTTTATAACATAAAACTGTTTTAAAAAATAATTAAAAAAATATCTCTAAAAGTTCTAGCCATCCTGTGGAGAATTGGAGTAAAAATAGAAGAAAAAGAAGTTAATGGAGATGTTGCCATTAAGGAATGAAAGGAGGGTAAGGAATAGGGTGATGCATGCATTGTCAATTTAAGCTTACTGAAAAAAAAGATATATATATATATATATATATATATATATATATATATATATATATATATATATATATATATATATATATTTATTCTGAAGTTCTTAGCAACAGATTTATTTTAATTCCAAATGGACATTTATGTGAAGTTTGGATTAAATCTGCATCAGCAAAGAAAATATCATAACATATTACTATACAATCTCTAAACGCGAATGACATTCACCATACATCAGCGTTGCAAGAATAATTCATCTTAAACAAATAAATCAAGTTTTGATATTTTAATCAAAATTTCTTTTGAGTTGGAATCCATAAAATTATCTGAAATCAAAGTTAATCTTATTTCAAGATCTGATCTAATTAATTGAGGCTATTGCTCTATTGCAGGGAAAAAACTATTTTTCTAAACTCGTTTGATTTGCTTGAGATGAATAAATATAAATTTTACTTATTTAAGTTAGTTTTCTTTTTTCATCTCAATTTAAATCAAATAATGTTTGAAAATCAATCGTGCTCATTTTATCCTGATCTAAAATTTGTCCTCCTATGCATCTACCATGGATATTGGAGAGCAAGCTTGTTTCCTATTCCAGCATCCCAACCCCATCGCAATAAGTCTAATAGAGGCTTAAAATGTAAAAGAAGGCTACCAAGAAAGCAAGCTTGAAGACGATATATACAGTAGAAGAACTGATACAGAAACTACGATGGCCAAGAATTGATCAAGCCGGCCGGTTATGGAGTGCTAATTGAGACCATTATGATGCCCGGCCCAAAGGTGAATAATGGCGTTGCAGCTTGATTTTCTCGTAGAACTCCGTGATAAACTTTTCAGCCCTTGAATCAATCTCCTGGTCCTCCTCATCAACCTCCTTCTCCAGCGTTGCATCAGACCAAGAAGTCTGTGAATCCCAGTCTTCCTCCTCATTGATGATATGATCGTTAAGATCTTGATCACTCTCCTTCACCTCCATGTACTTCTTTTCTATTGAATCCCAATCTTCGTCGCTTTCGAAGTCAGCGGATGGTGTGAGGCAGGGGAGAAAGCAGAGGGAAGCGGAGCGGTGGTGAGTCTTTGATTGGTAGGACGGGGTGTCATCGAATGAGAATTCGCGTTCGCTGTAATGCGAGAGGTAAGTGTCGCTGTTTAGAGCGCGGGAGTCGTCGAGCGAGCGTGGCTTCAATTCTGCCCCCTTCCGACTCCTGAGCAAGGGAAGACGGAGGAGACGCCAAGCGCGACCGGCTACTGTAGATGTCTTTTTTCCCATTACAAGCTACAGAAAATAAAAAACAATTCTGCAGTGGCAATGTTTTCAGCTTGCAGCTTGGTAAGGTTTTAGGTTGGTGTGGGGCTTTAATGCTGTGTTTTCTAAGCTTTGGAGATGACAATAAATGGAAAATTTAAAGAAGGCTATTTGTCGAATAAAGCTATGAGTCTAAGACTAAAATATTTTGCGTCAGAATATCTTAATAAAATATATTTTAAGATGAATTTTAATAAAGCTATAAGTCAAAGACTAAAATAAGCTGTCAAACAACCACTAGGCCGTCGGCCGCCGGCCGCCGGCTATCGCCTGAATTTCACCTACCATCATCGGACTACCAACCGACCATGAACCCCCACTGAACTACTACTCGTCTTACGATTGTCGTCATACTTCCACTTGGCCGCTGACCGCCATCGAACATCACTAAAGCACCGACTAATTATTGAAAGCCCTTGTCGTCGACTACTGTCCCTCCCACCACAAACGCTACCCAATTATGATCCTTCTGACTGCTATTGCCCCTCCAACTAAGGTCCCTTCGACCTTTGCCACCGGTTTACTACGGCCCATCATCCTTTGTTGCTCGTTGACTATGATCCCTACGACGACAGTCGTCGGTTGACTAATGGTCCCTTTAACCCCCATCGCACTCCGACTATGATCCATCGAACCACCTTCAACAGTCGATTACGGTCCAATATACTACCATTTCCCACCAACTAAGGTCCCTCCGATAGCTGTCACCAGCCAATGATAGACCATCAGACCTCCGTCAACCACTGACACGATCCATCCAACCACCATCTCCTACCGTCGGAGGTCCCTTTGAGCGCCGTCACTCTCTGACTAATGTCCCTCGAGAACCTTTCTTCGCTAAATACGATCCATCTAACCTCCGTGTCCAACCAACTTCGTTCCCTTCGACCATAATTTTCGGCGAACTATGATCTATTTAACCAAAGTTGTTTTTAGACTAAAATCCCTCCAACCTCCGTCACCAACCGACTATGATCCTTGAAAAAATTATCGCCCACTACCTATGGTTACTCCAACCATAGTTTCCCGCCAACTACACTCCCTCCAAATACCATCGCCCATTGACTACAATCCCTTAAACCTTCATCACCCACCGACTACGATCCCTCCGACCTCTGTCATCCGCCGACTATGGTACCTCTAACCACCACCACCACCGGCTATTTAAAGTTCAAGTAGGTTGTTAGACCTAATAAAACTGTCATAAGGCTAACCAAGAGGGGGGGGGGGGGTGAATTGATAACTTAAAAATTCTCTTGAATTTTAGAAAATCGTTTTAAAGAAATTTTTATTCAATGATTAATTTTCACAAAATATTTTTCAACCAAAGTAATTTAAAGTGCAAAAAATAAAAAATACAATAAAAAGTAAAGGAATAGATGAACACCAAATTTTATAGTGGTTCAGTCCAACTAGACCTACGTCTACTTCCTGAAGAGTTCTTCTTTAGGTATTGACCTAAATCAAAGTGACTCTCTTTTTGCACCCACAGTAAGGTGGAGAAGCCCTTACAAAATCTCTCTTCCATCAACCCGATGCAGCAGAGTACCGACGTCTTTTCTCACACTCCTGGTGATGGTTGAGTACCAACGTCCTTTCTTACCCTACTGGTGATGGCAGAGTACCAACATCTTTTCTCACCCTCCTAGTGATGGCAGAGTACCAACATCCTTTCTCACCCTCTTGGAGATGGAGAAATACCGTGATATGCTTTGAAAATCTTCTCTCAAGAGCCTTCAAGGAAGTAAGGTAGAATTTTGAAGAACAAAAAAGAGATTCTTACCATTGGGAAACCTTATAAATCCCCTCATAATTTCCTTTAATAAGATTCTCACTCTTCACTCCTAAAACATTCTCTCAAACACTCTCCTCATCCAACTTAAGGGAAATTCACAACAAGATAATGAGTTTCAATTTTTTTTGGACATTTTTATATGAAAGACTAGAAAATTTATAAAGAAAATTGAAAAGTATGACTGGAATGTACTCAGATTGTACAATTCGATCGATGATTGTCTGTACAAATAATTCAGAAGTCCATATATGATCTTGTACGGACTTGATTTCACACTCTATTAGTCGTCTATATAAACTGATAATGTATTATATGAACAGTTCAAAACGGAACTAATTCATTCGATACAATTATGTATGAATCTCATTTTGTACTATATGAGTCATCTATATGAACCCCATTTCGTACAGTATGAACAATTTAAACAAAGCATTCTTTGTTTAGTATAAAAAGAGATGATCCTATTTTGTACTCTATGAGTCATCTGTACGAATATACATCATATATTACAAACAGTTCAAAAAGTTATGAGTTCGTTTGGGATGAACTGGTATATACCCATTTCGAACTCTATGAGTTGTCTATACTAAATATTGTTGAGCCTAGTAATTAGGTTGTTAAGCCTAAGTGAATGTCCCAAGGCTACCAGGAGGGGGAGGGGGGGGGTGAATTGGTAGTTTAAAAATTTAAGCCCTCTTTTAAAATTATGTTGAACCGAAATAAAAATGTTTCTTTTAGATTTTTATAGAAAATATTTTTCAACCACAGAGTTTTTAAAACTAAAATTAAAAAGCGGAAACGTAAAAACAGTAAAGTAAATGACACCAGATTTATAGTGGTTCGGTCTAAAACCAGACCTACATCCACTCCCTAGAGGCACCCCTTGAGTATTGCACTAATACCAATAGTGACTCTCCTTTTGCACCTACAGCAAGGCGGAGAAGCCTTTACAACACACTCTTTTCACCACTCCCCGGTGCGGCAGAGAACCGTCATCCTTTTACACAATCCCCAATGTAGGCAGAGAACCGTCGTCCTTTCACACTCTCCTAGTGTGGGCAGAGAACCCTTCGACTGTTCACACTCTCTAAGTGTAGGCAGAGAACCCTTCAGCTGTTCACACTCTCCAAGTGTAGGCAGAGAACCCTTCGGCTGTTCACACTCTCCAAGTGTCGGTAGAGAACCAGATCTCCTTGATAGATCTTCTCACAAGAATCTAGAAGGAAGATGGAAAAGAGTGAAGTAATCCCAATTCATAAGTAGAGACTCTTACCTTTGAAATCAAAGTGAAGTCTTCTCGCTCCAATGGTAGGAATCCTCCTTTGAATGCTCTCTTCCACTCTCTCCTTGGCTATTCTCTCAAGAGGCACGAAGATCAAATGACAAAAAGATTGGGTGGCAGTCAAATTTGGACTATTTATACAAAAGACAAGAAAAACTGCCCAAATACTGCGAGTTTTCAATTCTGTACGCAGTGGATCGTCCCGTACGATTGTGGATCGTCCTGGATGATTTTACTTAAACGACTTGAAACGATCCTATTTGAATATGTGTACGAAATGTCTTCGTACAGCTGATCGTCCCGTACGAACTAAGTTCGTCCGGTACGAACGGTTATTACAAGGTCGGTTCTAGAAACTTCTGAAAACTGTTCTAAGTCGGTTAATCGTTTGGACAAAAATTTATTCGTCTGGACGAAATTTTTACAGAGGACCGATCACCATTGACGATAATTTAATTTCGTTTGGACGAAAATTTTCCAGAGACCAGATCATCCTGGATGATTATTAATTTCGTCTGGACGAAAATTTTCCAGAGGACCAATCGCCATTGACGATAATTTAATTTCGTCTGGACGAAAATTTTCCAGAGACCAGATCGTCCTGTACAATTGTAATATCGTCCTGTACGAATAGGACTTAGAAAAAATTTTAAGTTCTTTATTCGTCTCATGTGCTCAATAGGAGATAATTATCTGATCGTGCCGTACGAACGAATATCGTCCAGTACGATCAGTATAAAATTTTAATGATCTCTTTATGTGTGTGTGTATATTATTATTCACTCAAATTACAATCACTCCCTTTCAATTTAATTTCAAAGAAAAGTGTAAGCTTCAAATTTTACAAAGTATCTCATGCTGAATTTATTTTGAAGTCTTCGTAGTCTGGAGTTTGTTTTTCCTGAAATGTTAGTACACACAAGAGCAAATACAATTCTTCTAAAATTGTTAGGTGATAACTACACATTTGAACAATAATGTTTGGAATCATCAAAACTACATAAGTTGCAAAAATATAAAGCATGCAAATAGCAACTATCTTAACAATCTCCCCCTTTTTGATGATGGCAAAATGATTATTATTTGTATAATTTCAATTTAAACAAATCTCCTTATCTCCCACTGAATTGATGAATGCATGAAAATAAGGAGGCATTTTGAAGCAAAGAACAATATTTTTATTTTTCAAAAAAAAATTTTAATAAAATAAATTACAAAACAAAATTACACAAACAAAACATACAAACACAATAATTTCTCCCCCTTTTTGACAACAACAAAAAGTGAAGAAGAAATAGACAAGAAATATAAGTAATTGTATGAAATTCATTTGAGAAATTTAATCTAAATGGTGATTGACATAAGGTATGCAATTTAAAAACTAATAACATTAGGTCAATCATAAAAATTCATAAAATTTAAGAAGTGATATAACATTGTAAGTAAGAAGAATTTGTCAAAGACATGATTCAATTTAGACATTTGAATATAGAAAATCATTACAAGAGAGATGAATAAAAATTTTATATTTCAAAGTTCAATAGAATATAAATGAACATAATATCAATTTGAATTAAGAGATTGAAAGAATTTAGAAAGAAGAGAATTACCACAAGTGGCGCTTTGCGCATCTTTTTCAAACTTTTGGCACATTTTTGTGCATCTTTTGACATTGGGCTAATTTTGTGCCTCTTTTTCATATTTGCGAACCTTTGCGTATTTCTTTTGATTTTTGTACTTTTTGTACAATTTTCAAGAGTAATTGAAACCAATTCTTTCCAAAATCAATAATCTAAAATTTCAAATATTTCTAAGTGCATAATATCACTTGAGCAAAGAAATACAAAATAAGAAAACATCTAAATTGCAATAATAATATTAACTTTTATGTAGTCTAAATAAATAGACATGAATTTAAAAATTCTAATTATAACAAGTTATAAACAACTTTTAAATTTAGAAAGACTAGATTTTCTAATATAATTAATCTAAAATTACAATCTAATTTAAGCACTATTAAGATTAAATAAGATTAATGAAATTCATAAGAATTAACCACATTACAAAAACAAACCAAATTTGAATCAACAACGACATATTTTGATATTAATGAGAAGGATTACATCATCATTTCATAATATCAAAATAACAATAATAAACATAAACAAACATAACTAACACAAATACTAAAACAAACATTAACATAACAAACACAAACACAAGTAAAACACAAATACAAGTACAACAAAAACAAAGGAATTCATCTCTCATTCTCTATTCTTCTTCTGGAGGAGGAGGAATTCCACCGAAAAGGTTGAAGTAGGAGGCCATCAACATTATATTGGTATTGATTTCATGTACTTCATTTCTGATGCTACTAATATCTTGTTGTTGCTGCATAAGTTGAGCATCAAGTTGATCAAATCTTTGATCAACATGAGTCTCAAGTCTATCAATTTTTTCAATCAGATTTTGATAATCTGACTGAGGTGCAGAAATTTGCTCTCCTTCTTCTTCTTCTTCTAAAGCATTGGCATGTGCTTTTCCTTTTTCCTCCTTGAAAAGCAATCTGAAGGAAGCATCATTATAGTATACTGGCTCTTCGTATTCATCATCAGGATGCACTAAGTTGTATTTCTTTTCAAAATATATGTAACTAAGTGTCCTAATGAGATGTTCCTTTTTCTCTTCTGTTCTGCATGTCCTATTTCTGAAAGCCCATAGAGATGATCTATGATAAGTTTGGCTTCGTCGATAGGATGACAGTCCATAATCAAAAAGGTTAGAACAGAAATGAGAGGGGTAATATAGATCATATCTCCAGCTTTAGGAATTATTGAAGATCGAAGGATATGCTGGATGATTCGGGCATTTTTGGTCATACCGGAGACTCTAGCAACATGATAGATTAGGCCACTTTGTCTAATCACCCTATTGACATCTTCCGATTTGAAAGTATTTTCACTCATTAGGGTGTGGGCTCTATATCCTTCAGTCCTTAAGTTCAGAAAGGCACCAATGTCATGCTTGGTGATTTCTACTTTTTGTTTAAAAATAAAAGAACTTATGGAGGAGTGGTCGGAATTAAAAGTCATGTTGGCTAGGAAGTAGAGAAATGTTTGTTTGTTGTAAAGGTGGACAAGAGAACGAATGAATTGAAACTGGGTGGAGGCAAAAAGGTGCATTACCTTGAAGTGAATCTCGCTTTGAATCAGAATGCGAGAGGGAGTTATTTTGGCAGATGCAAAACGAGGAAAGGATTCCTCATTCGCCTTTTACAGGAAGTTTTCAGATGGATTTTTGTGAGGTTTCTTCACCAACACCTTTTGTCTCTTGCTTGAGGAGGCCATTGATAATTTGAAGTAGAAAGGGATTGAAAGTGAAGTTTGGAAGTGTGATTGTTAAGTTAGAAAGCCTTCATATTTAAAGAAAACGATACGTTCATCCTGGACGAAAACAGTTCGTCCTGGACAAAAATTATCGTTCATCTGGACGAAAATATTTCATACAGACGATCAAATTCGTCCAAAATGTAACGGCTTTTCGTAATCAACTCAATTTATGATGCGTCCCTTCGTACAGGCTTTTTGACTTGACCGATCGTACAGACGAACCAAAAGTTCGTACGTACGAACTCCACAATTAAAACCGTCTTATCCACTCAACCGCTGCATTCAATCGTCCCGACGTTTGAGAGGAAAAAAATTTCGTCCTAGATGATTATAAGATCGTACAGACGAACTTCATTAAAACTGCTCTCAAAACGGTTAAAAATTCGCATAAACTGAATTTTCCACACATCGTCCAGTACGAAAAAAAAATTCGTCCCGGATGATTTCTACCAATTTTTGAATTTTAATTGAAGAAAATCAAACAAACCATTTAAAACATAGAAAACAAAGACAAACCATAGACTCTAAAATAAACTCATTCAAAACACTCAAAAAATCACAAAAATCAAAACAAAAATCAAAGACAAATAACTAAGAAAACATAAATATCAATGTTGCAAAAATATTTTTATTAAAGCATTCAAATCAATAACACCAAGCCTTGTTCTTAATGTACTGAAGGTATCAAAGACTAAAGGTTTTGTAAAAAAGTCTGCAAGTTGATTTTCAGTTGAAACATGTGTGAGTTTAATTTCTCCCTTGGATACATGATCCCTTATGAAATGATGCCTTATATCAATGTGTTTGGTTCTTGAATGTTGAATAGGATTTTTAGAAATGCAAATAGCACTAGTATTGTCACAATAAATTGGAATAGTGCCTATAGATAATCCTAAATCAATCAATTGTTGTTTTAACCAAAGTACTTGTGCCACACAACTTCCTAATGCAATATATTCTGCTTCTGTAGTAGATAGGGCTACTGAATTTTGTTTTCTACTGGACCAAGAAACTAATGAATTTTTAATGAATTGACATGTTCCAGAAGTGCTTTTCCTATCCACTCTACAGCCTGCAAAGTCAGAATCTGAATAACCAATAATTTCAAATGAAGAGCTAAACTTAGGATACCAAATTCCTATGTTTTAAGTTCCTAGTAAGTATCTTAAAATCTTTTCAACTGCTGTCAAATGTGATTCTTTTGGATCTGATTGAAATCTAGCACATAAGCAAACACTGAACATAATATCTGGTCGGCTAGCAGTCAAGTAAAGCAAAGATCCAATAATCCCTCTATATTTCTTTTGATCAACAGATTTTCCCTTAAGGTCCTTATCCAACTGAACTAAGGAACTCATTGGTGTACTAACAGGTTTAGCATTGTCCATTTCATATTTCTTGAGGATGTCCTTAATATATTTAGTTTGACTAAGAAATGTTTCTTCCTCAAGTTGCTTGATGCTAAAACCTAGAAAGTAATTTAAATCTCCCATTAGACTCATTTCAAATTCACTACTCATTGTATTAGAAAAATCATCACAAAGATTTTTATTTGAAGATCCAAAGATGATATCATCTACATAAATTTGAACAATGAGTATATCATTTCCAAATTTCTTTAAAAAGAGAGTTGTATCCACACTTCCTTTTTCAAAAGATCTTTCAAGTAGGAAGGTCCTCAATCTTTCATACCAAGACCTAGGTGCCTATTTTAATCCATATAATGCCTTCTTTAATTTAAACACATGATTTGGGTATTTTGAATTTTCAAATCCTGGAGTTATTCTACAAAAACATCTTTTTCAATAACCTCATTCAAAAAGGCACTTTTGACATCTATTTGAAACAATTTAAAACCTTTAAAACATGCAAAGGCAAGTAAAACCTTAATTGCTTCAAGTCTTGCTACAGGGGCAAAGGTCTCCTCAAAATCAATTCCTTCAATTTGATTATACCCCTTAACAACTAATCTAGCCTTATTTCTAATGACTACTCCTGAGTCATTCATTTTATTTTTAAACACCCACTTGGTTCCAACAACACTTTGATCTTTTGGCCTTGAGGTTAATTCTCAAACTTTATTTCTTACAAATTGATTCAACTCTTCTTGCATGGCCAATATCCAAAATTCATCAGAAAGTGCTTGTTCAATGTTAGTGGGTTCTATTGTTGAAATAAAGGCTGAATGATTGACTTCCTTGTTTAATCCACGCCTAGTTCTAACAACCTCACTAGGTTCACCTATAATCAATTCTCTTGGGTGGTTTTTAGAAAATCTCAAATCTCTAGGCAAAGGGTTTTCTCTTTCTAAATTTTCTTCCACATTTTCTTCCAAGTTTAATCTATTAATCTTTTGGGAGTTTTCCTCAATCTCTTTTTCAACAATATTTGGCTCTTCCAAATTTCCAGATTCATCAAATACAACATGTGTGGTTTCTTCAATGATTAAAGTTCTTTTGTTGAATACCCTATAGGATTTTCCAACACTTGAATAACCAACAAAAATTCATTCATCTGATTTTGGATCAAATTTTCCTAAGGCAGATTTTCCATTGTTATGTATGAACACCTTGCAACCAAAAATATGCAAATATGACAAGTTAGGTGTTCTACCTTTTAACAACTCATAGGATGTTTTATTTAAATTTGATCTCACATTCACCCTACTCAGAACATAACATGCAGTGCTAACCACCTCAGCCCAAAAATATCTAGGAAGTGAGTATTCTGACAACATTGCTCGGGCGGCTTCTATTAATGTTCTATTTTTCCTTTCAACTACCCCATTTTGTTGAGGGGTTCTAGGTGCAGAAAAATTGTGATCAATCCCTTTTTCCTTACAAAAATTTTCAAATTTTTCATTTTCGAATTCTCCTCCATGATCACTTTGAATAGAAATTATTTCGCATCCTAGTTTTCTTTGAATCCAAGTTGAAAAATTTCTAAATCCCTCAAACGATTCACTCTTATGAAAAAGAAATCTAACCCAAGTGAATCTTGAGAAATCATCCACTATAACAAATCCGTATACCTTCCCTCCTAGACTTACAGTTCCTACTGGTCCAAAAAGATGCATGTGAAGAATTTCTAAAGGTTTACTAGTTCTAAGATCCTTATTGGACTTAAAAGAGGACTTCACTTGTTTTCCTAATTGACATGCATCACAAAGGTGGTCCTTAGTAAAGTCTAGTTTTGGTATACCTCTCACTAAGTTCTTTTGGGTAATTCTCCTAAGGTTTTTCATACTAGAATGACAAAGTCTCCTATGCCAAAGCCAAGATTCATCAGAAATAATTTTTAAACAAAAAGCAGTAGGAGATAGAATAGAATTCAAATCTAGCATGTAAACATAGTTAACCCTTTTTCCATTTAAGACTTCTTTTCCATTTAGGCTTAATATGCAGCTAGTAGGTAAAAATTTTACATTATAGCCATTATCATATAGCTGACTTATACTTAACAGATTATGTTTTAAGTCTTCAACCAATAACACATTATCTATGAAAAAGTTTTTGAAATTTCCAATCATACCTGATCCAACCACTTTCTTTGTGGTATTATCTCCAAGTGTAACCTTGCCTCCATTCCTGGCTTCCAGCGTTATGAATTGAGCAGTATCTCCAGTCATATGCTTTGAACATCCGCTGTCCAGGTACCATATACTCCCATGAGGTCTTGTGTGAGAGCACTCCTGCAAAACTCTCAAATGTTAGACCTGGGAACCCAAACAAGTTTGGGTTCACCTTTTAGCAATTTATAATCAGATGCATGTATGATATGTCTAGGTTTATGCATCTTAGGTCTCCACACCAGATTAGATTTCATCTTCAAAGTACAGGTGTGAGCTATATGTCCCAAAAATCCATAATTATTACATTTAACATTAGGAAAAATATTCCTAAGTTTTCTTCCATTTGATTGTTTTCTAAGGGATTTCATAAATTTAGGATAATATTTAGGATTTATAAAATCTTCAAGTTTAGGGGGATTCCTATTATCCTCGAGAGCTCTTATTGTCAATTTATAGAATGAATTCATATCTTCCAAGATTTGATTTGTATAATTGATTCGATATGTTTTTCTCTCAGATTCATCCTTAAAATTTTTAAAATCTTTTTCAAGTTCAGCATAGGATGATTTTAAATTTTCAAAATTCGTATTCAAGTCATCATATTCATCAAGTAGTTTCATGTGGTTGTTATCTATTAATGCATGGTCTTTCCTAAGGATTTCATGTTCATTCTTAAGCTCTTCCAGTTCTAAATTTAAACTAGCATGCATCTTTTTTATTTTCCTATATGCATCATGCATGTGTTCAGAAACTTCAAACAATTCATCATAGGTTAAGTCACATACCTCTTCTTGATCTGATTGTTCAACATTATCTGCCATCAAACAAAGGTTGGTGACTTCTTCTTTTTTTTCAGTATCAGATGACTCTGAAGCTGAGTCCGCCCAGAAAGCTCTTTGAAACTTCTTCTTTCCCTTCTTTACCGTTGGTTTCTCCTCTACCTTCTCCTTGCTAGGAGTGGCTTTGAGTTTTGGGCAATCAGTCTTTATATGACCTGGTTTCCTGCATTCATAACAAATCACTTCATTAGAAACCTTACCATTTCTATTAAACTTACCTCTATTTCATTTCTGGCGTCTCTTCTTCTTCCTCTTTAAAAAGCTTCTGAATTGTCTAGTCATCAGTGGAATATCGTCTTCATCCTCAGGTTGTGAGTGTTCACTTTCTGACTCTTCCACCTTTAGTGCAATATTTTTCTCCTTTCGTGGTTCACGTGCATCAATCTTTCTTTGACTTACTCCTTGCTCATAAGCAATGAGTGAGCCAAGAAGATTATCAATAGAGTAAATGTTAAGATCTTTAGACTCTGTAATTGCAGTAATTTTAGCATCATAAGCAGTAGGTAAACATCAAAGAATTTTATTAACCATTTCAGCATTAGTTAATTCCCTACCAAGTGCATGCAAAGAAGTGACAATTTGTGTGAATCTTGTGTACATGTCAGAGATAGATTCATTAGGTTTCATGTGAAATAATTTATAGTCATGTAACAAGATATTTAGTCTTGATTGCTTAACCTCATTTTTTCCTTCATAAGTTATACAAAGTCTATCCCATATGTCCTTTCCACTTTTATAAGTAGAAACCCGCATGTAGTCTTCAGATTTTAAAGCACAAAAGAAACTATTTAGACATTTGGCATTTAATTATGCTATGTCACGTTCTTCTATAGTCCAATCTACAAAAGGTATTTCTACCATAACTCCATCAACTAATCTAGTTGGTTTTATGTAGCCATCCTAGACTAGCATCCACATACGATAATCAAGTGACTGTAAGAAAGTAGACATGCGTGTTTTCCAAAAATCAAAAGGAATATTGTCAAACAGTGGAGGTCTAGTGATAAAGTAACCCTCAGGTGTGTTTCGGTTTCCAAATGTAGCCATCTACGTTAATCAAAAAGTATTTCAAACTTATGATTTTGAAATGAAGCTCTGATACCACTTTTTGAGTCTAGTAATTAGGTTGTTAAGCCTAAGTGAATGTCCCAAGGCTACCAAGAGGGGGGGGGGGGGTGAATTGGTAGTTTAAAAATTTAAGCCCTCTTTTAAAATTATGTTGAACCGAAATAAAAATGTTTCTTTTAGATATTTATAGAAAATATTTTTCAACCACAGAGTTTTTAAAACTTAAATTAAAATGCAGAAACGTAAAAACAGTAAAGTAAATGACACCAGATTTATAGTGGTTCGGTCTAAAACCAGACCTACATCCACTCCCCAGAGGCACCCTCTGAGTATTGCGCTAATACCAATAGTGACTCTCCTTTTGCACCCACAGAAAGGTGGAGAAGCCTTTACAACACACTCTTTTCACCACTCCCCGGTGCGGCAGAGAACCGTCGTCCTTTTACACTATCCCCAGTGTAGGCAGAGAACCGTCATCCTTTCACACTCTCCTAGTGTGGGCAGAGAACCCTTCGGCTGTTCACACTCTCCAAGTGTAGGCAGAGAACCCTTCGGTTGTTCACACTCTCCAAGTGTAGGCAGAGAACCCTTCGGCTGTTCACACTCTCCAAGTGTAGGCAGAGAACCCTTCGGCTGTTCACACTCTCCAAGTGTCGGCAGAGAACTGGATCTCCTTGACAGATCTTCTCACAAGAATCTAGAAGGAAGATGGAAAAGAGTGAAGTAATCCCAATTCACAAGTAGAGACTCTTACCTTTGAAATCAAAGTGAAGCCTTCTCGCTCCAATGGTAGGAATCCTCCTTTGAATGCTTTCTTCCACTCTCTCCTTGGCTATTCTCTCAAGAGGCACAAAGATCAAATGACAAAAAGATTGGGTGGTAGTCTAATTTGGACTATTTATACAAAAGACAAGAAAAACCGCCCAAATACTGCGAGTTTTCAATTTTGTACGCAGTGGATCGTCCCGTACGATTGTGGATCATTCTGGATAATTTTACTTAAACGACTTGAAACGATCCTATTTGAATATGTGTACGAAATGTCTTCGTACAGCTGACCATCCCGTGCGAACTAAGTTCGTCCGGAACGAACGGTTATTACAAGGTCGGTTCTAGAAACTTCTAAAAGCTGTTCTAAGTCGGTTAATCATTTGGACGAAAATTTATTCGTCTGGATGAAATTTTTACAGAGGACCGATCACCATTGATGATAATTTAATTTCGCCTGGACGAAAATTTTCCAGAGACCAGATCGTCTGGACGATTATTAATTTCATCTGGACGAAAATTTTCCAGAGGACCAATCGCCATTGACGATAATTTAATTTCGTCTGGACGAAAATTTTCCAGAGACCAGATCGTCCTGTACGATTGTAATATCGTCCTGTACGAATAGGACTTAGAAAAAATTTTAAGTTTCTTATTCGTCTCATGTGCTCAATATGAGATAACTGTCTGATCGTCCCGTATGAACGAATATCATCCAGTACGATCAGTATAAAATTTTAATGATCTCCTTATGTGTGTGTGTATATTATTATTCACTCAAATTACAATCACTCCCTTTCAATTTAATTTCAAAGAAAAGTGTAAGCTTCAAATTTAAAAAAGTATCTCATGCTGAATTTATTTTGAAGTCTTCGTAATCTGGAGTTTGTTTTTCCTGAAATATTAGTACACACAAGAGCAAATACAATTCTTCTAAAATTGTTAGAAGATAACTGCACATTTGAACAATAATGTTTGGAATCATCAAAACTACATAAGTTGCAAAAATATAAAGCATGCAAATAGCAACTATCTTAACAAATATTATCATACATTACAATCTATTAAAAAAAGATGATTTTTTTTGGGACAAACTTGTATGCACCCTTTTTGTACTTTATGAGTCATCTATATGAAACATTATCGTACAGTACGAATAATACAAAAAAATTCCTAGCATTATTTGATTAACTTCATTTTTGGAGGAACTACCATGACAAACCATCCAATATGATTAGTTTTAAAATTTTACATTTTGACTCACTCCCCGTGTGTGTGTGTGCGTGTGCATGATTACTCAATTATAATCACAGTCTCTCAGACTCTAGAAAAATAAAAGAATTATAGACTTCATTATATGAAACCTTAGACTACTATGTCTTGAAGTCTTCAACAGTTTGGAGTATAATTTTCTTAAAATATTAGTACACACAGACTACAAAAAGAAAATATATCTAACGTATGTTAGGAGAAATAATAATCATAACAATAATATTTTGTATCATTAAAAAAACACATTATATAAAACATAATCTTTAAATCTAAGTTGCAATAATCTTTTCACTTTTTATGATGGCAAAATAATAATTATTTGAGTTAACACTAAAGGACATTTTTCACCTAAGCTCCCCCTCAATGAATGCTTAATTAAAAAACAAGAGATTTCAATCAAAATAAAAAATAAATAAAAATAAAACATAAACTAATTAAAAAATAACACAATAACAAATCAACAATAAAGCACATACCCACAAAATATATACACACCAGACATAACAATCAAACACACAAGATTAAATTACACAAATAAACACCACACATATTAATCAAATATAAATGATTAAATTACACAAACAAACAAAAAATAATGATTTCCCCTTTTGATAATAACAAAAAGGGAAGTATGTATTAAAAATAATAGTTTCTATTAAAAAGTATAATAGATGATGAAGAAAAAGATTTTAAACTATTTACAAACATAATATTAATATCCTAATATTAACGTTCTAGACATATTAAATAAAAATAATTATTAGAAAAAATATGAAATAAAGATTATTTAGTTTCTAATTCAATAGTGGAGATTATTGTTGATTAAATGTATTTGTATAAGAGAGATAAATATAAAGGAAAGAACTATATGAAACTTTCACTCGTGATACAAAAAAAGTATCAATTACCTGCAATTTTTTTTATGATTAACATTATTTTTCCAACGGTTTTGAAATCTATCGGTGGTTTTCAGGTGATTTCTAAATCTCCGGTATAAAGAGCGTAGGAAATGAATTATGACGGTCAATTTCCGGTGGTTAATTTTACCGGCAGCTTTCTTGTGGTATATTCAACTTGTAATTTCTAGTTGTCATAGCACCGATGATCGTCAGTTAATTACCACTACCTTTCCGACCATCTCAAACTTTGGTTTAATCAACGGTCCAACTGTTGGTTTAATGCGGGTTGACTAGTGGTTTATCGCTAGTATTTACAAGTGACAATTTTTAAATTCAAGCGGTTAAAATAAGCATCCGGTATCCAAGTTTCTGATAGCCAAATCACCGATTAGCTGCCGAAAACCTATAGTATTTAAAAAAAAAATTAACATCCCTCCTCTATTTACTCTAATTTCTATAATACTTACACATAATTTAAAACATATATAACACATAAGGGCAACACGCCACTATAATCAACCCACATAAATGGAGTCCAAAATCAATATATATATATATATATATATATATATATATATATAACATTGAATAATAAAACACAATCAACAAATCAAAATCCACAATAAGTAGAAATAAATGTTTAAATAGATAGAAATGCATATGTTCTACAACAAATATAACATATGAAGTCCAATAAGATGTTCAGAATACACCAAAAAATTTTTCAAATAAATAATAGCACTAATCATCGTCCGTGTCCTCGCTGCCTTATGATTCATGTGTTGACTCTTGCTCTTTTTTCTTTTGGTTTTTATCTCTATATGATTACAGATCTACCTGCATCTCATTTTAAACCTTCTTTTTCTCCTCTATCTCTCTCATCAGGGAAGTAACCCTTTGGCTAACAATTTCTTTAGCTCCACTAGTATCATAAAATGCTGATGTAGATGAACTGCCCTCATAAGCATAGCCTTGCAAACCCAAGCCATATATCCTATCCCTCTTCCTTCCTCCAATAACATCTGACCACATATGATACTCAGAATACTAGGTCAATCCTGAATATGAATCCTCACTAGCAGACTGATGACTTTCTTGAACTCGTATAAAATCATCCTGCGAGAATAAATCAATAAAATAAATTCATTTTAGAAAGTTTATTATATTCTATTTTATTACTCTAAAAAATAAACTTACATGAGTTTTTTTGCCTTTTCATCAACCTACTAATAATGAGCTTGATGTTGGTGAGTTCCTTGTATGCAACTCTAATGGTGTCGGCTCCTGACCAAGAAACTCTTTTTGAAAATAGAATATATTTATTAAATAAATTGAAAGATTTTATTAGTCATCATCTATGTTTAGTATGAGGCATAGATCCACCAGTATGAAGAGAGCTTCCTAAACCCTCACAATCAGTTACTCTGTTATGCTTATTTTGCTCTCTCAATTTTATGAACTTAGGGCTCGCCGAAGCTCTACTCAAATCATCTCATACGCCTTCTCTAATCCATATTGGATGCTACCTAAATATTTTGATGTTCGTGAATTTGTCCCTAAGATGTATCGATGCTCTTCTCTCAAATTTTGTTCTAATCCTTATGCCATGCTTAGGCAATCACCTAAATTCTTTATGTAAAAAATATAGTCATAATAATAATATTAATATAAATTAAATCAAATACTTTAATTCATGCCAAATAAATATACATGAAATTCAATAAACAAGATATCCTTAATTTTCTTTGGGATCTTCTTCCATGATAAATAAGGAGCATCGTATTTGCTCCATATGATATCCTGAATTTTGTGGGTAGGTGGCCTTGAGGGATTGAAGAGATACAGGTTAAATTTTTTATCAATAACATCTAATATATCAAATTACAATAACTTTACAAAATAAACTGAACTTACGTATTGCCCTCAGGCTCAATGTATAGACTCTTATCTACTACAACTATAGGATCTCTAGCACCAACCTCTGCTTGTATTAGATGGTTCACCATGTTATGGCTATACAAGATATGGGTAATAATAGGGGTGGGGGTAAGGAGGATAAGGGATGGAGGATGAACCAATTTTTTATATTGGTAGGGGATAATATTAATAGAAAGGAGTTGCATGTTTTTGATCTAGAGAGGGAAATCGAAGACTCATCGACATAGGAGTGAAGTACCAGGGAAAGGGTGGTGGTACTCCAAAAATTGATGGATCTGACTATCCCAGACCCTGCTCACTCGGGACTGCTGCTAACTCCTTGGTGATAGTGGTGATGGTATCACTAGTGGAACTGATCTCTACCCCTCACTTTCATCACCCTATCTAGGTCTACTTGGTCAGCCACTCAAATGTTTCTTACGAGAAAACTATGAAGTGAAGGATCTACGAGGAGGATCATCACCTAAAGACATCTGTATTAAAAGAAGCAATAAATAAATTCGTGTACCATATAAAAAAAATTAAATTGTAAGTGTTCTAGAGATTTGTATAAGTAGATATAAAATAATGGAATGTAGATAAATTAGTTATAACAAACATAAAAAATTATATCATACATAATAATGATTAATATATAAACATAATTTGATAAATGACATTTAGCAAGATATATTTACTAACTTGATTTCTAAAAAATATAATTTAATAAGTATATTATAATAAATTTAGTTAGTTAAATTATAAGAAATATTTTCATTGCTCTATAAGGTATCTTCACTTTCATCTTCGTTCTCACTTGATGAGCAAGTTGAACTATTCATATCTTTTAATAACATTTTAATATTGTGTTGTAGTTGACATCTCCTAAATTTCATCAAACTTATTATTTGACATCTCATCCTCTTAATGTATAGTTGTTATGATGTATTGTTGATTAATTATCCCCCATTTTTAATTTTTATGATAGCTAGCCAATCTTGTTTATCTCTATGACCACTAGATATTTGCTGAAATAAACTTGAACAACTTGACATACTAACACAAATGGATCAAACTCATCGTATCTTATACAATATTTTGAAAGTGCACTTGAAGGCATTAAAAAGTTAGTTAGGGATGTTAAGCCCTTATGAACTAGTCCCAAGGCTAGCCAAGAGGGGGGTGAATTGGTATTTTAAAAATCTTTCACAATCAGAACACAAACTCAAATCAAAACAAAATTCACTACAAAGAAAATCAAAGTGCGAAAATTAAATGTGGAAATAATAAAGGAAATAACACACCAGATTTATAATGGTTCGATCAAACCTTGACCTACGTGCACTCCTCAGAGGCACCCTCCATGTATTGCACTAAACTCAGTGTCTCTCCTTTAGCCCTCACAGCTAGGCGGAGAAACCCTTATAAATTCACTTTCACCTTCCCCAGTGCGGCAGAGTAGCCGAAACCTTTAACACCAAAGAGATCTTCTTCTTCCCAAAACTTCCCTCAACATGAGCCTTGAATCTGATGGTACTAAGGTGTAAGCTTGCTGGAGCAATCGTATGAAACCCCCTCCAAACTCCCTTGAAATCCCATCCAAGGATCTTCTCCCTCTATCAAACTCCACCCTTTCCTCTCTCCCTTTCAAGCTCTCTCTTCAAGTTTTCTCCAAAAAAAAACGAAGTCTCAATGGCTGCCAAAGACACTTACAAAGTCCCTTATTAAAGCTTAAATAGAAGAGCTCCAAACGAGTTCATTAATTGCAACTTGCTGACTTTATCGTCCAGGCCGATATGAATATTGTCCTAGCTAATCAGCCTAAATTTTGCTTAATCAGCCCAGTCAGTTTGGGATGATCAGAAGATTTTTGGTCATATCATCCAGGCTGATAGAATGATCGTCCTGAACGATTAGTTCAAATATGAGAAAAATTGTCCTGAACATCACCATGAATAGAAGCTGGATGATGTCAATCATCCAAGCTATCACCCTAGACGATCCTGCGATCTTCCTAAACGATGTGATCGTGGAATCAAACCTTAATTGCTTTCCTTAATTATAAGATTAATTTAGGCATAATATAGCTACATCGTTCAAGCCGATGTTCTGGACGATGTCTTTTTTGATAATTGTAGAATGCATTATAAAATGAATGGAAAACAACTGAAATAACGTACAAAAACTAGAGGAAAGGCTCACATTCCTTCTTCACTAAACTAGATAAGGAAAAAGGAATGATCTCAAAAGAAAAATCCTCAAAATAAAAATTATCATCTATAGCCAAAGTAGAACAAAGATCCGCTACCTTGTTACAATTTCTATGAACATGATGAAATATCACCTTACTGAAATCGGTCAGAAAAAGAAGGTCTTCGTCCTTCCAATTGCTGTAGTGCCACGATTTTTTATTCAAAGATTTCTGAATGAGCTTGATGATATTATAGTTATCACCTTCAAAAATGATGCCTTTGCTATCTAGCATCCATCTTTGTGTTTATTTCCTTATTAACAATATAGCCTCCAATTCAAGTTGCGCTATGTCCCAGTGCATTTTTCTTTCTCCAAATATGCTTAGAACTCTTCCCTTGTAATCTTGAAAAATCCCTCCAATTCTAGCCAAATTAAAGGTTAGAAGAGAGGCATTAACGTTTATCTTGATCCAATCTAGCGGTAGAGGGTGCCAAGTTAATTGCAACTCCCTAGGGAGATTAGTACCCCAGCTATCTAGGATTGGATTGGCCTGAAGCAAACCAAAGGATAACACATTTGCTGCAATCTTTAAGCTGCTTAGTATAGGTTTTCCATGAACCACTCTATTTCTATCTTTCCAACTTTCATAGACCACCGTGCAGTACATCTTGATTGTATTTACAGGATTTTACCTGAGCTAGCGAACAAAATATAGGGATATTGAATCCCCATCCTTGCAATTTTAACAAAATTTTAGTCAGGTACTTACATTGGATAGCAATGTGTTCAGTGTTTTCAACTTGTTGACATCCTCTGCACATAAATTGTGATTTGTAAGTTTCCTATAATTAAGAAACTCATTTGTTGGTAATGCGAATTTGCTCATCCTCCACCAAAATAATTCCACTCGAGGGGATAACTTCATCTTTCTAAGCCAAGATGAGAAGCCAAAATCTCCCTTATTAATTTCACAGTTTAAAGACTTTTCATAAGCCATAGCCATGATAGTCTTTCCAGAATGCAGCTGAATTTCCTCCAAGTAATCTTCATCTTCAGTATGAATAATAGGAACCCGTAAAATGAGAGAGATAAGTTCCACATGGAAGAACTTACAGAGTTCCCCCACATTCCAGCAGCAGTTTGCTGAAATGAAGCGGTCCAACATTGTACCTTCCAATCCATAACTATCCACAAATGTTGGCCAAGCTTCCAAACACTTGTTAAGAATCCAGATGTCCTTCATGACATTATTTTTTTTTCATTCACCACTTTCCACCTCAACAGGGGTCTTAGGAATTTCCCACCTTCCTTAAGAATTCTCCAAGCTATAGAGGTACCCTGTTTGGTATCGTTTTCAAGAATGTTGTTACCGTATTTGGAATTGATAACATCATAGAATAAAGAATTTGGTCGCTGTATGAAACGCCAAGATAATCTGGCCATAAGAGGACCTGCTCTACAAACCGTTGAATGGAAGTTCAAGCCACCAGCATTTCTTGGCTTAGAAAGCTCGGACCATGAAACATAGTGCATTCCTCTTTTCCCATTAGACTTGTACCAAATAAAATCTTTATAGCATTTATCTATTTCATGTAAAACTTTCTTTGGGACTAATGCGTGCGTTGATAAAAATTTGGGGGTTGAGAGTAGAGAATATTTTGCAAGGGTAATCTTGCCAGCCAAAGATAAGTTTTTGCTACCCCAAATGTTTAATTTATGGAGCACCTTATCAAGCAACTCCTGAAAATCAGATTTCACCAGCATCTTCAACGCCATCTTTACGCCCAAATACTGCATTTCCTTAGCCACTTTGTACTCCAAAATCCGCTTCACTTGGTTCTTATTAGATCTTTTAGCAGCAATACTAAAAAGAATTTGTGATTTAGAATTGTTCACCTTCAAACCAGTCTAAGAACAAAAGTTTGAAATAGTTTTCTTTAGCACATTGGCAAGCTTTTTTGAAGATTGAGCAAAAATCAGAACATCATCAGCATATAATAGATGAGTAATCTTCTTACCTCTTGGTGAAATTATAATGCCCAAATCATGTCCCCTTTGTTCTATATCAATAGAAAGTAATTGAGAGCACATAATGAATAAGTAAGGGGAAAGTGGACATCCTTGACGGAATCCATTTTCCGCTTTAATCCACTTCGACATTTTCCCATTAATCAAGATAGAGAATCTGACATCTCTAATACATTCCAAGATCAGAGAGGAAATCTTACTAGGGAAGCCAAACATATGTAGGACTAAATTCAAAGTCTCCCAACTTGTGCTATCATAAGCCTTTTCCATATCAAGTTTTACCGCCATCATGCCTTTCAAATTTTTTGAAGTCCTGAATTTATGAAAAACCTCATGAGCTAACAAGCAGTGGTCCGACATCGATCTCCCAGGAATGAAAGTAGCCTGCTCCTCTGAGAGGATTCTATTAATACAACATTTCATTCGATTCATAATCATGGTCGCCACAAGCTTATAAGTAGTTTGACACAAACTTATAGGCCTAAAGTTTGATGGAGATGAAGGATTCTTAATCTTGGGGATAAGGACAATCAAGGTGTCTGTCCAATCATCATTCATTTTACAAGTTTAAAAAAAAAACAATCAATAGCACT
This sequence comes from Dendrobium nobile, assembly GCA_022539455.1. NCBI lineage: Eukaryota > Viridiplantae > Streptophyta > Magnoliopsida > Asparagales > Orchidaceae > Dendrobium > Dendrobium nobile. Next base: position 49,824,625 of record CM039719.1, on the reverse strand, counting down.
CCAAGTTTCTCCTTCCACAATATTCCAATAAGCTTTAAAGAAGGATGCAGTGATATCGTCCATACCAGGAGATCTATTGTTCCCTTGTTGTAAAACAGCCTTCAAGAGATCTGTTTTAGTGAAATCTGCACTCATAAGATCCGCTTCTATCTTTGAAATCCTCTGGTTCTCTGAAATAATTGGCCAGCCAGTTAAGCTGATACTCCTAGCCCTCCATTTGTTTAAGAAAAAATCATAAAAGACTTTTTCAATTTGATGGTAATCATCCATAGTATTATTATTCACATCTTTGATTTTCCTAATCAAGTTACCATTCTTCTTAGCGAAAGAAAAACTGTGAAGGAAATTCGAGTTTGAGTGACCTTCCATGTGACATCTAATTTTTTCCCTTTGATTCACCATGTGGATATTCTTCCCAACGTGACATTTAGCTCATGAATTTTGGTTCTAAGTAGCCTCAGCTTCTCCACCGAAAGCCCTGAATCAGAGGACTCTTCCATTTAAAGCTCTTCAACTTCTGGATGATGTCTAAAAATAAAGAATACTTAAATAGATCTGGCGGATGATTCTTTTTTATTTGAGCTTATCATCCCGGCCAATACGAATATCGTCCAGGATGATGTGCTTTTATTTTTTTAAAAAAAATAGGGGAAGACAAATTTTTTGTTGCTTTTGTTTTTTTTAAAAAGAGAAAATATATACAAATACAACAGCACATTCTCCCCCATTGACATTATCAAAAAGAGGAGGGGCACAAAAAAATAAAACGATTACTGATCTAGTGAAAAGAAAAAAATTAAATATTCTTAAAAAGAGAAAGTTATCTCTTAATTTTATTTAAAAACTTAGTAAGGAATGAATTGACTATGCAAAATCCAGAAAAGGTTAGAAATTCTGATATCGTTAATCCAAGCTCAAGTACTTTTAAAGGCTAAAAAACTTTTTAATCAAATATCTAAATCAAGGAATAAATTAGAAAAAGAAATACTATTTTTTCAAAAACTCCTTATGTAAAATATATAAAATAGAAGATTAATGCAAAAATTGATGAATCAGGAATCATAATTTTCAAGCTCAAGTATCAAAAATATCAATGGTTTTTTTAAGTTTTAAGAAGTACAAGAAAGGTAAGCATTACATTTTGTGGGCTCATTTTATACCTCTTGTCAATTTTTTTGGCGCACTTTGTGCATCTTTAACTTTTTGATATACTTTGTGTATCTTTCTCAATTTGGCGTCACTGCGCTTCTTTTGATTTGGCATCATTAGCCACTTTTTGATTTGGCATCACTGGTCTTTTTTTTTAATTAAATATGCTACCTTTTTGAAATTTAATAAACAATATTAAGCCGATTTCTATCTATAAAATGAACTATTTGATTAAGAAAATTATGAGGTAGATTCAATAACTTATAAAAGATCCCTATGCGATAAACAAAATATAGGGAGATAAAAAAGATCAGTTTCAAAATCAAATTTATAATATGATAATGATTTCGAATCAAAAGTAAAATAACCACTTTAAGAAAAGAGATAGAAAGACAAAATCATGAGTTTCCTTCATTTGACTGTTTTTAAAAAAGTAAATCACAACTTACATAAGAGTTTAAGAAAAATAGGAGTTAAAATTTTTATTTTCTAGAAAAAAGAACGTGTGTATTTATCAGAGAAAACATCACAAAAAAAAAACTAAAGGCAAATAAAAATTTAATAAAAAGAGAAGAAAGAAAAAAGAAAGAAAAATAAATCCAAAGAAAGAAATACAGAAAATTTACAAAAAAGAACAAAACATACATACAAAGAAAAATAAACACACAAACAATGATTTAAGCAGCATCTTGCTTCTGGTTTGATGATTCAGAAGCTAGGTCTGCCCAGGAGAATTTTTTCTTTTCATTAGTTGTCATTTTATAATTTGCTTAGCTTTGCCTTTTTCTTTCGTAGGAAGAGTTCTCAAATTAGGGCACTAATTTTTCATGTGTCCAGTCTTCCTACATCCAAAGCAAACAATGTCAGAAAAAATATTAAAATTCTTGCCATTTATACCTTTGTTCAACTTTTGTTGATGCTTATGCTTTGGTGAGCTTTTTAATTTGTTTGATAAGTCATCACTTTCGTCACCAACTAAGCTACTTTTCTCTGAGTCTTCAGCGTTTAGCACTATCATCTCATCTGCATCCAAAAGTCTTTAACCCAAACTTTGCTCGTAGGCAATAAGTGAGTCAATTAAATTATCAAAAGAATATTCATTCAAATTTTTTTATTCACAAATAGCAACAACTTTGGCATCAAATTTGTCAAGTAAACAATGTAGAAATTTATTGATTTTTTTCAAAGTTTGAAAATTCTTTACCTAACGCATGCAACGATGTCATAACTTGAATAAACCTAGTATAAGATCGACTCATAAGGTTTCATGTAAAATAATTCATAATCATGCATTAAAATATTTAATATGGATTTCTTGATTTTACTAGTTCCTTCGTATATAGTGCGTAATTTATCCCAAATTTGCTTGCCAGTTGAGCACGTGGATACAAACAAAAAATCATTAGAATTTAAAGCACAAAAAGAATAATTTAATAATTTAGCATTCAATTGAGCATTGATTTGTTCTTCTCTTCTCCATTGATTAAAAGGAATATCAGTTTTAATTCCATCTTTAATACATGATGGTATAGAATAACCAGTTAAAATTATTTGCCATATTCGGAAATCACTAGATTATAAGAAAGTAGACATACGAATTTTCCAGAAATCAAAAGTAATATTTTCAAACAAAGGTGGTCTGGTGATTGAATATCCTTCCATTGTGTTATGATTACCAAAGTTAGCCATGGATCAAAATTCAAAAAGTTTTCAAACTTTTTTTTTATGAATGCCGCTCTAATACCACTTGAAAGTGCACTTGAAGGCACTAGAAAGTTCATTAGGGATGTTAAGCCCTTATGAACTAGTCCCAAGGCTAACCAAGAGGGGGGTGAATTAGTATTTTAAAAATCTTACACAAGCAAATTACAAACTCAAACCAAACCAAAATTCAGCACAAAGAAAATCAAAGTGAGGAAATTAAATGCAAAAATAATAAAGGAAAGAACACACCAGATTTATAGTGGTTCAGTCAAACCATGACCTATATCCAGTTTTCTGAGGCAGCCTCTGAGTAATGCACTAAACTCAGTGTTTCTCCTTTAGGCCCCATAGTTAGTTAGAGAAGCCCTTATAAAATTAGTTCCACCTTTCATGGTGCGGAAGAGTAGCCGGGCCCTTTGACACCAAAGAGATCTTCTTCTTCCTAAAACTTCTCTCATGATGAGCCTTGAATCCGATGGTACTAAGGTGCAAGCTTGCCAGAGCAACTGTGTGAAACCTCTCCATACTCCCTTGAAATCCCCTCCAAGGATCTTCTCCCTCTCTCAAACTCCACCCTTTTCTCTCTCCATTTCAAGCTCTCTCTTCAAGTTTTCCCCAAAAGAAACAAAGTCTCAATGGCTGCCAAAGATGCTTACAAAGTCTCTTTTCAAAGCTTAAATAAAAGAGCTCCAAATGAGCTCATTAATTATAACTTATCGACCTTATCATCCAAGCCGGCATGAATATCATCTTGGCCGATCAACATTACTTTGCTCAATCAGCCCAGTCGGTTTGGGACGATAAGAAGATTTTTTGTCATATCGTCCAAGCCAATAGAATGATCATTCTGGCCCATTAGCTCAAATATGGGGAAAATCATCCTGAACATCACCCTGAATAGAAGCTGGATGATGTCAATCGTCTAAGCTATCGTCTTGAATGATCCTGCGATCGTCCCGAACGATCCTGTGATTACCCCGAATAATGTGATCATGCAATCAAACCTTACTTTTTTTCCTTAATTACCAGATTTATCAAGGCATAATTGAGCTGCATCATCCAGGTCAATATCCTGGACGATGTCTAAAAATAAAGAGTACCTTAATAGATCTAATTGATGATTCTTCTAATTTGAGCTTGTCATCCTGACCGATATGAATATTATTTAGGATGATGTGCTTAAAGATGGCTACCTTAACTAGGATGCCCTAATTAGGGTTTCTATTTTCAGCTGATCGTCCAGGTCGATGTTTGGATCATCTCGGACAATGTGAGCAAAAATAGAGAACTCTGAAATCAAAATAAGTGATCAAGTTTACAAGCAAGAAAAATTTATAACAAGCTAATAAATACATTAATGAAAAATATAAATAAAATATATTCTACTAAAGCTGAGCCTTGTAGGGTACATAGTAATCCTGAAATATTAGTAAACATAAAAATAAAAAATATATTGCAAATACGAGTAGATAGCAGAAAGTGAGCCACAATATTTATTATCATCAAAACATAAACTTAGAAGCTCGAGTTGCAACATATTTTACATCTAATAAACCATACACAAGATGAATCCATGTGCCTCTATTCTATACTAGATCATACCACTAACAGTTAAACAAACATACAAAGTTCTCATCTTCACATGAGTTATTATTAACTCTAGATTTCTTCACCGCTAGTACTCCTAAATATCCATTCTATCTTTGACGTTATCCTTGCTTTTACTTTTAACATCTGTAATTATATTAAAAATGTTATCGAGGAAGTGTAGCAAATCTGGATTCAATGATTATAATTTTGATAATAACAAACATGTCTAGCATTTCTATTTTTCTACTATTGCCCTGCCTACTAACGTTTCAGGTCCATAAGGCCAATTAAAAATCACGCCACCTCAAAATTTGATAGATTAGGATTGAGTCAGCCTGTAAGTGTATTTCTAATATTTTAATTTAATAATGTGGATTCTAATGCTAAGAAACCTTGCACATATACACTTAGGGGGATAAATTTTATTGGCTTAATAGTTTTGCTATTTTTGATCACATCGTACATGACGATCCAAAATTATCCTAGACAATCAGTTAAAAACATAAAAACTAATTAGGGCATCCTTATTAAGATAGCTAAATTAAGCAAATCATCCTGGATGATAGACTCAAATCAGAAAGAATCATCTTCCAACTCTTTTAGGCATGTTATTATTTTCAAACATCATACAGCACACTATCCTATATGATGAATTACAATTATGCCTATATTAGTCTGATGAATAAAGAAAATAATTAAGGTTTGATTGATCGATCATATCATCCTAAATGATCTCATGATCATCCTGGATGACAAGTTAAACAAAACTTAGTTTCTTAATGAATCATCTTTTATAAATAGAATGATGTGTTGGATAATATTTGTGATTTGAACTAATCTTACAGGAAGATCCAATAATCGGCATGTACAATAAGTTATTTTTTTATCATCCAACATGTAAAGTCTGGCCGAATATAGCGATGTTGTGGATGATACTTAGCGCTTTGAACTAATCGTACATGATGATGTACTCATCATCCTAGATGATCAAAACAAGCAAATTTAAATTTGTGCATTTTTTTACATTTAGTATTTCCAATATCATTTATTCCTAAAACAAATTTCATTAATTAAAAAAAATTAAACATGTTGAAAAGAAATAAAATAAAAAAAGACATATCTTTTGCAATAATTATAGTTAAATAATATTTGTTTATGAGGACATGAAGATGATCTTCTAATCTTCTAATAACCATAATTAAATTAAAAATTGAGAAATTAAATTTTGCAAGAAATTTAATTTGTAGAGAAAAGTATTTTAAAATTTCATTCTATAGACCAACTACATTTGATTAGTTAATAAAACTTAAAATAATTCAAAAAGATTAACTTCAACTGAAGTCAAACATCATTTTATTAAACACATAAAAATAATACATCCAATACATAATATCATAAAAAAACATTACTTAGTTATAAAAAATTACAGAAAAATAACAACAACACAAACATCTAGTACAATAGAAAAATAACAGCTAATATCCTAATGGACCCTAATCTAGAGGTAGCTGAGGGGTGAACATTATTGATTATTGTTACATGAGTATTGACTGAGTCAAATTGTCTGCTAATCGACCCTATATCTTCATTATATCTTGCTTCATGCTGGTTTAAGTGAGTCTCTATTTGATTAAAATGTTGATTAAAATGAGATTTAAGTCTATCAAAATACTAAACCATTTCTTGAAAGAAATGTTGATCTGGTCTAGGAGCAGATATAGGTGCAGAAGCAGGTGCTCCTTCTTCATTAGATTCTTCTCCCTCATCTCCTTGGTCTTGGATAAAAAGTGAACAGAAAGAAGCATCGATAAAATAGATAAGAAGCTAAGTAGGTGGATTAGGATAAATCAAGTTGTATTTCTTTTCTACAATGTTGACCACCAAATGTCCTAAAGCTACATTTTTCTTTTTCCTATTATAATGAAGTATAATGTCAGAAAGCTTATAGATATAATCCATATTCAATTGGGCTTCATCTATAGGAGTGCTTGTCATGATGATGTATCTGACTGTAGATAATCAAGGAGTTAGGTTGATACGATCACCAGCTTTAGGTATAATAAAAGTCCTTAATACATGTTGGATGATCCTCACATTTTAGTTCAAAGTGTACATAAGAGATAAGTGATTGATTGAAGCAACACCTCTAAGAGTTTGATTATTTATAAGCCAGTCAAAGTTAGATCTAGAGGTCATTATGTGCTCCCTAACCCCTTTAATTCTAAGATGTAGGAAGGTGCCTAAATATTCCTTGGTAATCTCTACTCGTTATTTATAAACAAATGAAGGCATCCTAGTATGATTTTTATTCATCCTCATGTTTGCAAGGAAAAAATGGAATGCATCATGATGATAAGCATAAATAAGAGCAAGAATGAAAGAAAATTGAGTTGAATCAAAAAGAGGCATAATTAGAAAGTTAATGTTTCTTTAGATTAAGAGACGATATGGAGTTATCTTAGCCTCAAAGAAATGACCGTAGGTTTCATTATTATCTTTTGAGATAAAGTTCTAGTCAAGTTTACTAGAATGAGAGGAAGAGGCCTTGGTTGTTTGAGCTCGCTTGTTGCTGCTGTTAGAACACTATATAGTTTGAGATTGAAGAAGATTGTGAACAAAAACCATCGAATACCTTCCAATTTTTTTTTTAAAAAAAGACGAGACTATCATACAATACGAAAATTTGTTCATACGAACAATTGTGAGATCGCATGAGATGAAAATAATTTTTTACATATGAATGAAGTTTTCCAAAAATGAAACAACTTTTCATAAATTGCCATTTTTGAGGAGTCATTTTGTACAACTTTTAGACAAGTATGATTGTATAGATGAGCAACTGTTTACCCAGGACGATCAGAATAATAAAGATTATATCTAACAATTATGTTCGTCAATATGTAAATTCACAATAGGATCATACATACGAAATGTGATTTTATACATACAATCTTGGAAAATAACTGTCATTAGAAAATGCACCCCATTTGTATAGACAAAAATTAATGATTCGTACTGTACAAGGTTATATCATATAGTATGATATGCATACAAAAATCACATTCTCGTTTGCTCAACTCATGGAAAAAAATTATCATGTATAGACTATAATTTTTTTCCAATCCAAAAGTGGTTCGTACAGTACAAATGAAAAAGTAACTCAAGAAATGATAAATAAAAGTCATTTAATAAAACAAATCTCCCAAGATCCATAACATGCAACAATGGAAACAAAATTAATACAAATGGATAATCAAACACAAAATAAAGGAAAAATAAATCATTAACAAAATATAAATAAAGAAATACACTAAATGAATCAACATACATGAAATACATTACAAATCAAATTTGTAGAATTAAAATTTTAATCATTAATATCAATCACACCTAATCTAATTCTTATGGTGCTATATGCTTTAAAAGCCAATAATTTTGTGAAAATATCAGTAAGTTGATTCTCAGTATCTACATAATGTAGCACAATTTTTCCTTTAGTAACATGATCTCTAATGAAGAGATGCCTTATATCTAAATCCTTGGTTTTTGAATATTGACTAGGATTCATTGAAATGTATATGACACTTATTATCACAGAAAATTTGAATAATGCCAATAGAAAATCTTAAATCAATATGTTATTATTTTAAACAAAGAACCTTTGCTACACAACGACCTAAGGTAATATATTCTGCTTCAGTAGTAGAAAGGGCTACTGAATAAAATTTTTTGCTAGACCAAGAAACTAAAGAGTTTCTTATGAATCGACAAGTTCAAAAAGTACTTTTCTAATAAACCATACATCCTACAAAATTTGAATCAGAATATCTAATGATTTCAAAGAAAGAGCTATGCTAAGGATACAAAAACCTTAAGTTTTGTGTTCCCAAAAGAAATCTAAGAATTCTTTTAACAGCAAACAATTGTGATTCCTTTGGATCAGCTTGAAATCTAGCACATAAATAAACCCTAAACATGATATCTGGTCTACTATCAGTTAAATAAAGTTATGATATAATTATTTCTCTAAATTTCTTTCTAATAATTTTTTTTACCTTAGAATCCTTATCTGATTGCATTGAGGAACTCATTGGTGTACTCACTAGTTTAGCTTTATCCATTTTATATTTCTTGAGGATGTCCTTAATATACTTTGAGTGGCTAAGAAATGTTCCATCCTGTCTTTGCCTTATGCTAAAACTAAGAAAGTAACTTAAGTCTTTTACCAAACTCATTTCAAATTCACTACTCATTATTTTTGAAAAATCATCACAAAGATTTTTATTGGTAGACCCAAATAAGATATCATCAACAGATATTTGAACAATGAGTATGTTATATGCTACCATTTTTAAGAAGGGAGTGGTGTCCACACTTCCTTTAACAAATGATCTTTCTAGTTGGAAAGAGCTTAGCTTCTCATACCAAGCCCCAGGTGCTCATTTTAATCCATACAATATGTTTTTCAATTTAAACACATGATTTGGGAATTTTAAAATTTTAAAATCTGGAGGTTGTTCAACATAAATATCTTCTTATATAAGCAGATTAAGAAAGGCACTCTTAACATCCATTTAAAATAATTTAAACCCTTTAAAATAAGAAAAGGCTAGTAACACTCTTATCACTTCATGTCTGGATATAAGTGAAAAATTTCTTCAAAATAAATTCATTCTATTTGATTATACCCCTTGTCACCAAATCTTACCTTATTTCTAACCATTACACTCGAATTATTCATTTTATTTTTGAACACCTATGTAGTTCCTACAACACTTTGATCTTTAGGTCTTTTAATCAATTCCCATATATCTTTTCTAACAAATTGATTCAATTCTTCATGTAAGGCCAAAATCTTGAGTTCATTAAAAATTGCTTGATTTATATTAGTAAGCTCAATCATTGATATAAAAGCCAAGTGGTTCACTTCTTTGCTAAGTCCACGCCTAGTTATAATACGATCACTTGGTTCATCTAAAATTAAATCTTTAGGAAGACATTTAGAAAAATTCCATTTTCTAGGTATTATATTTTATGTTCCAACATTCTCTTCAAAGTTTTTCTTTTCAATTTCTTGAGAGATATATTCAATATGTTCTTCATCCAACCTTGGCTCTTCAGAAATACCATATTCATCAAATACTACATATGTGGTCTCCTCAACTACTAAAGTCCTCTTATTAAAAACTCTATAGGATTTGTCAACAGTAGAATATCCTAGAAAAATTTGTTCATCAGATTTATGATTAACTTTCCTAAAGGAGTTTTACCATTATTATGAATGAACACCTTACATCCAAAGACATATAAATATGAAAGAGTGGGTGTTCTATCTTTATGAAGTTCATAGGATGTCTTGTTCAACTTGGAACTAATGTTCACCCTGTTCGAAACATAATATGCCATACTAACCGTTTTAGCCTAAAAATATTTCAAAAGTTAATATTCAATCAATATGGCTCTAACGGCTTCTATTAAAGTTTTATTATTCCTTTCAACTATCGCATTCTGATGAGGGTTTGTAGGTGCTAAAAAGTTGTGATAAATTTCTTGCTCTTTACAAAATTTTTCAAAATTTTCTTTTTCAAACTCTCCTCCAAGATCACTTTGAATTGTTAGAATTTTACACCCTAGCTTCCTCTGAATCTAAGTAGAAAATTTTCTAAATTTATCAAATGATTTACTCTTATGTGATAACAATATAACCCAAGTGAATCTTTAGTAATAATAAACGATTACATACCCAAATATAAAAATCTTTCTTCCTAAACTTACAGTGCTAATCGGTCCAAAATGATCCATTTATATGATTTCTAGTGGTTTACTAGTTTTAAGATATTTAATTGAATGAAAGGAGGACTTCACCTATTTTCCTAATTAACATGCATTACACACATGTGGTCTTTAGTGAAGTTTAATTTAGTTATCCCTCTAACTAACTCTTTCTGGGTAATTCTCCTAAGATTTTTCATACTTACATAACAAAGTCATCTATGCTATAACCATGATTCATCAATGATTATTTTGAGATAAAAAGTATTAGAATATTTAACAAAGTTTAACTCTAGCATGCATACATTATTTATCCTATTTCCAAGCAATACATCCATTCCATTTTGACTTATAATGCATATTTTAGGAAAAAAATTAACACTATAACCCTTATCGCAAAATTGACTAATACATAACAAGTTATATTTTAAACCTTCAACCAATAATACATTCTCAATTAAAAAAAATTATTCTTATTGCCAATCATTTATATACCTACTACTTTCCTAGTGGTATTAACTCCAGTGTCACTTTTCCTCCATTCCTGACTTTTAGCAATATAAATTGAGTTGTATCTGCAGTTATATGCTTTGAACATCCGCTATCTAGGCACCAAATGCTCTCACAAGGACTCATATGAGATAATTTTTATAAAATTATCAAATGTTAGGCTTGGGAACCCAAATGAATTGGGGTTCACCTCTTAGCAATGATAATCTAGATGTATGTTTGATATGCTATATTTTATGCATCTTAGATCTCCATACTAGATGTGTTATACTATGAATTGTATAAGTGTGTGATATTTGTCCTATCATTACACATGAAAACATTTAACACTAAGAAAAGGATTGACCAATCCTTGTGAGTTATAACGTCTTTTCCTATGTTTTGAAATTGTATGCTTCTGATCAGGATCAGAAAATTGTTTAAGTGTAGGGGGTGTCCTATTTTCTTTAAAAGCTTCTAACTTTTCTTTAATATATTAGTTTGCGCTTTTTAAGATAGCATTGTCAACTTTTAACTCATATTCTCTTTGATTTACTTCCACTATAAACACCTTACATTCATTCTCATTAACAGTATATGATGTTTTTAAAAAGTTATGTTTCTTATTCAAATCATTAAATTCATCCAACAATGTCATATGGTTTCTATCTATAGATGTGTGATAATTCCTAAGGATTTCATACTATTTTTGTAAACTTAAATATTCTATATTCCATTTAGCATGCAGTTTCTTGAGTTTCATATATGTAGTATGCATTTTCTCATAAAATTTAAATAATTAATCATAGGATAAACCACATACCTCCTCTTGATCTGACAAATCAAGTTTGTCTTCTATTAAGCATAAGTTTGTGACTTCCTCTTATATTTCAATTTCTGAGGAGTCTAAAGATGAGCTAGCCTAGAAAGCTCTCTGTGGTCTTTTCTTGCCCTTCATAGCATTGGTTTTATCTTCAACTTTCTTCTTCCTAGGATTAGCTTTGAGATTCGGGCAATCGATTTTAATATGCCATGGCTTCTGCATCTATAATAAATGACGTCATTAGAATTTTTTGCATTCTTATAGAACTTACATTTGTTCTACTACTGACATCTTTATTACTTTCTTCTTATGAAACTTTTGAATTGCCTAGCCATGAGTGCAATATCTACTTCATCCTTAGGCTATGATTGAGCTCTTTCTGAGCCATCCACTTTCAACGTAAGTTTTTTCTCTTTCTGCTTGTCACCTGCACCAATCTATTTTTGAGTCACTCCTTACTCATATGCAATCAGTGTTCCAAGCAAATTATCAATAGAATAAATATTTAAGTCTTTTGACTAAGTTAAGGTAGTTATTTTTGCATCAAAAGAAATATGTAAATAATGTAGGATTTTATAAACTTTTTCTTAAATTTGCTAGTTCCCTATTTAAAGCTTGCAATGATGTAATTATCTGTGTATAAGTATACATGTCAGTGATTGATTCATTTGGTTTTATGAAAAAATGTTCATAGTCATGTAATAAAATATTCAATCAAGATTGTTTCACCTCATTAGTTCCTTCAAATGTTATATAAACTCTATCCTAAATTTCCTTTCCAATTTTGTAGGTTGAAACACACATATAATCCTCAGATTTTAGGGCACAGAAAAAATTGTTCAAATACTATGTGTTTAACTTAGCTAAGTCTTTTTCCTATAATGTCCAATTTGTAAACGGTGTGTTAATCCTAATGCCATCAACAAATCTAGTGGGTCTAGTGTAATCTTTTTGTACTAAAATCTGCATGCAATAGTCAAGTGATTACAAAAAAGTAGACATACAAGTTTTCCAAAAGTTAAAAGGAATGTTATAAAATAGCGATGGTCTAGTGATCAAATATCCTTTAGGAGTGTTATGGTTTCCAAAAGTAGCCATGATCAATTTTCAAAACATTATCTAAACCTAAATTTTTGAAATAGGCTCTGATACCACTTGAAAGTTTGAGTAGGTTGTTAGACCTAATAAAACTATCCTAAGGCTAACCAAGAGGGGGATGAATTAATAATTTAAAAATTCTCATGGTTTTTATAAAATTGTTTTAAGGAATTTTTATTCAATGATTGATTTTCATAAAATATTTTTTTAACCATAGTAATTTAAAGTTCAAAAAATAAAAATGTAATAAAAAGTAAAAGAAGAGAAGAATACCCAATTTTATAGTGGTTCGGTCCAACTAGACCTACGTCCACTCCCTAACGACTCCTTCTTTAGGTATTACACTAAATTAAAGTGACTCTCTTTTTCTCCCATAGTAAGACAGAGATGCCCTTATAAAACCTCTCTTCCACCAACCCGATGTGATAGAGTACCGACGTCCTTTCTCACCCTCCTGGTGATGGTAGAGTATTAATATCCATTTTCACCACCCTCCTGGTGATGGTAGAGTACCACCATTCTTTCTCACCCTCCTGGTGATGGCAGAGTACCAACGCCTTTCTCACCCTTCTAGTGATGGAAGAGTACCATGATCTTCTTTAAAATTCTTCTCTCAAGAGCCTTCAAGGAAGTAGGGCAGAATTTTAAAGAATAAATAAGAAATTTATACCATTGGGAAACCTTGTGAATCCCCTCATAATTTCCATTCTTAAGATCTCTCATTGTTCACTCCTAAAACTCTCTCCCAAACACTCTCCTTATCCACTCTTTAGAGAAATTCATAACAAGATAATGAGTCTCAATTTTTAGGACCATTTTATATGAAAGATAAGAAGAACCATCCATAAAATTAAAAAGTACAACTAGAATGTACTCAGATCATACAGTACGATTGATGATCTTCTATATGAATAATTCAGAAGTCCATATAGAGTCTTGTATGAACCTGATTTCATGCTCTATCAATCATATACACAAACTTACATTATATTATATGAATAATTCAAAATGAACTAATTTGTCCAGTATGATTATGTATGAATTTCATTTTATACTCTGTGAGTCATATATACTAACCCAACTTCATATAATATGAATAATTTAAATAAATCATGCTTCATTTGGCATAAAAATGGATGATCCTATTTCATACTATGTGAATTTTCTATACTAACAGACATCGTACAATATGAATTATGTGAATCATCTGTACAAACAGACATCATACAAATAAATTTTCCCAGCATGATTTGATTAACTTCATTTTGGAGGAACTATCATGACAAAATGTCCATTATAATTTATTTTAAAGTTTAAGTTTTGACTCATTCCCTCAGAATGTATGTGCACAGTTACCCAATTAAAATAACTCTCTCTCAAACTCAAGAAAAATATAAAATTTGCAAATTTCATTACCTAAAACCCTTGTCTACTCTATCATGAAGTCTTCAGTAGTTTAGAGTATGATTTTCCTTAAATGTTAGTACACACAAACAATAAAAATAAATATATCCAAGGTATTATTGACCATCTGATATAGAGGAAAAAAACTGCTAAAAATCTTGGAAATCCTGCTTACCTCATACAGATCGGCGCCGTGTGTGTTACATCCCATGATTCTTACTCAAATCTTATAAATCCGCTCCATTTCTTTACTATGATGTGGCTATTAAAATAGTGACTAATGGAGATATTCAGTTCCTATTTGAAATACCCTCGTATGCCTCAGACGCTTCATCCTTGCCTCGATTTTCATGCCAACTCCACCGACGTCCCCTTTGCAAAGGTATAGGTTATAAACTTCAAAAACCCAATTTCAATGCTTGCATCCAGACAAAATAACCACCTATATATGCTTTTATTGTCGTGGTGGGAGGAATTTCATCGCAAAGCTTGCATCCCGATAAATCCCTTCATTGGTGTTCGCGGCATATCGAAAAATTGTCCATACATGCTTTTCTTATCGTGGTGGGATGGGAATCCAGTGTGATGCCTACTGTAAAGTTAGAATGCATATAACTACCCTTTCGCAGGAAAATGACTGCATTTTTCTAAATAGGTACCTGTAGAAGGCCCATACACGCTTTTCTTAGTGTGGTGAGGGATGAAGAAAATATGTCTGTGATGTTTGAGGAAACCTACCATACACGCTTTCTTAGCATGGTGGAAAGGTCCAGTTTCCCATAGTTTTTCCTAAATGTGGGAGGCATCAGGAGGCTGCTAAAATGTTTGATAAATAGGGAACTTGAACTTGAGCTTAAATCTGAACATAACTTAAATGGTTAACAAAGAACTTGAATCAAACTCAACTAAGAAGAACTTGATCTAAAATTGGACTTGAGAAGAACTTGTTTTTAGCATGACTTGAATAATTGAGAAATGAATAAAGGGCTTGTACTTTGACTACAAAGGACTTCGACTCGAATCCAAAAGGGGACTACAATAAGCATGAGCCTAACTTGAACTTGAACTTGAAAATTTTAAACATGAAAGGATTTACAAATTTGTACTTCAACTTGATTTGAACTTAATATAAAAACTTGAATTCAAGTCAACAAATAAACAGAGGACATACTCAAAAAGAACTTGAATGAACTTGAATTGAACAAGGGTACATTGGACATGAACTCAAACTTGACTTAGATTTTGAACTCGATTTGGACCGCAATAACTTGAACATAAAATTTAAATCATGTGACATGTAAGTTATTCAATCAAAGATAATGCAAGTTACTAAGTAGTGAGTTGGACCTTCAAATAGCAAGTGCATAGTTACATACAAACTATCCTATTCACTCAAATAAAAATCATCATTATAGAATGGAATGGTGAAATTAAAATAACTCAGTCATTCAATTAAAATGATATACATGGAGATGATGAATGTTGAAATTCAGTTGACTCGAAGTGTTTAACCAAGTTAACTTGCGAATAAGATCAAGTGAAATCTATATTTATCATGCAATAAAATTCTCAATGGATAAATCTTGCTCAATGACTCATGATCGGTTTGGAGAAGCTCCTACATTCTTATCACCAATAACAATCCAATTCCAAGATGACAAGTTAAAGTAAAAGATCAAACTAAAATGTACAGGAAAAGATTCATGTTGGATACAAGAAAGCCCTGTACCTCATTCATAAATGATGATCAATATGAAAGGTTTTGAAAGCAATAATGAGTGGTATGATGATAATAGTGAGAATCATGATGCTTTCATGTATAAGACCTAAAAGCTAATGCAAAATCAATATTACTCAACTGTGAAATAAATACACTGGACCTTTACAATCAAAGTGTAATATGAGATGCCCATAAGCCAAATATGAAGAACACATAATAAATGTTGTAAGATCTACATCATCAACAAAAATTTGATTTCAAGAAGATGTAGTGGTCTCCCTTCAAGTAGAAGGGGTCAAGGTGTAATGAATATGATGATGTTCCAACTTTTAATGTGTACCCACTTATGGAAGATTACAATAGTTCCCTGTGAACTAGAATGAGTGATGGAATCACCTGTGGATAATAACAATGGATATGTAGTAAGTATGGTGAATCCTTTGTGGACTCAAGAATATATGTTCTCCACAAGTAAGTATATAAGGCTATAGTGAATGCATTGCCTACTAGCAATGACAAAAGAATTGTTTTATGCACAATAACATATCTATAGAAAACTATAGAGGACCCTTGATGTATAAAATATATTATCTACAAGTAAATATGAAAAGAGCCTCGATGAGAGCAAATACTTGTTGGTAAAATATAGAAAGACTTCAATAAATATAGGCTCATATAGTCGATTCAATCTATAAATGAATACATCTACCTACCTACATGCAATAGTGGTAGATGTACTAAGAAGACTAAAAACCTCAGCAAGTGAATAAGGAATGCAACTAACACAAGCACACCAATGAGATGTCGTAGCAATTGTAAAAGACCCGTCGATGTACATCCCATAAATCCTCCATAAGCGAAAAGTACAAAGTGACTATAACAAGTGCAAGTGCCTATGGGTTATTGCAGGAAACTTGTTGTATGTACAATAAAGTATTTATAAGAAGATATAAAAGATTTGTTGTGAATTCAAGTATCTATGAATAATCAAGGTAGGAGATTTATTAGTGCACTACAATCCACCAACATAAAGCAACAAATAGTGCACGATAATATACCTATATAAAATAGGCAAATTACCATAATACGACACCACACCATCGAATTCGCAATATCCACTAAATTGGATAGAAGGTGTTTATACATATTCCAAGAATGCCCCCACATATGCACTATAATATGTATGCATATAATTATACAGAAGGGCATGTGTAATCACATGACCCATATGGGCCCCAATGAGCGTGCTATAGGAATACATGTGACGTTTATGGATACTTCGTGTGTTAATAAATTTGAACCCAATCCTCCTAAACAAGTAAGTAGAAGTTAATAAGATTTAGCAAATAATTATAAAATGCCCCCAAACACCCACATCGGCCTGATGAGCATGTTGTAGGAACACATGTGACATCTAGGGATATTGTAGGAGTCAATAAATTTGAACCTGATCCTCCTAAGTGGGTAAATAAGAGTTGATAAGGTTCAACAAATATTTATAAAATGCCACCAAACACCAGCATGAGCCCCTACGAGCATGTTATGGGTACATACATGACATGACATCTAAGGATATTATTGAAAGTTCGTTCGGGATGTTAAGCCCTATGAACTTAGTCCCAAGCTAACCAAGAGGGGGGGTGAATTGGTATTTTAAAAATTCTTGAGACAAAGAAATAAATTCACAAACCAAATCACACCACCAAACCAAATGCGGAATTTAAAAGTGCGGAAGCAAAAATAAGAACACAAGATTTATAGTGGTTCGGTCGACTAGACCTACGTCCACTCCTTGGAGGCACCCTCCAAGTATTGCACTACAAAACGTGACTCTCCTTTAGCCCCCACATCTAGGCAGAGAAGCCCTCACAAGAAACTCTTTTTTGCCACCCCGGCAAGGCAGAGAACCTACCTCCTTTTGCTTCCTCCTGAAGCTGGCAGAGAACCACAACCAAAAGCAAAACTCCTTACCTCTACCGACCCTTCCACGGACGAGAAACTCCAGACGAAAGACAAGCAGAGCGATCCTTGAGCAACCCTTGTGAATCCCCTCACAAGCTCCCCCTCACAAGATCCTCTCTCTCTCCCTCTCTCTCTCTTTCTCTCCTCAAGGTCTTCTCAGGTCAAGGCAGCAGCCAAAGGTCTCTTCAAAACATTAAAGAAGAGCTCTTTAAATAGAAGAGCTCATTAATTGCAAGTAGCCAACTTTATCGTCCCGGCCGATATGGGCATCAGCCTGGCCGATTAGTACAAATCAAGGAAGATCGGCCAGAGCACAGCCCTGGGAACAGTCCTGGACGATTGAAATTTGGCTTGATCATCCAGGCCGATCTCACAATCGTCCTGGCCGATCTCACGATCGTCCTAGCCGATTAGTTCTAATTAGAGGTAAATCGTCCTGAGCACAACCCTGGGAGCAGTCCTGGCCGATTGAAATTTGGCTTGATCGTCCAGGCCGATCTTATGATCGTCCTAGCCGATATGATCGTATCAATCATCCTTAATTACTCCCTTGATTTCCTGATCAATTAAAGCATAATTTGGTAATTTCGTCCAGGCCGATCCTGGAATCGTCCTGGACGATAATTTAAAATTCAGTATGCCTAAACTGTCTAAGGCGGCTATCTCTTTCTATTTTGAGCTTATCGTCCTGGCCGATACACGTATCGTCCAGGCTGATATGTTAATGTCGGCTGCCTTAATTAAGAATCCTTAATTAGACTTTCTGTTTTAAGCTGATCGTCCCGGACGATATAAATATCGGCCGGGCCGATGTGGGTAAAAACAGAATTTCTAAGCCTCTCAAGTGTGTGTGTGAAGGGTTACTTAGCATCAGTCTTTTTGATTATTACAAGTAGACTCAAAAGGTGAAAAAATAAAATTACAGACTGACTCAACCCTAAACCTACGCGATCCTGGACTTGGCTTCCTCTTGATCGTCCGATCTTCGATTCCTGAAAAGTTAGAAGCAACAAGTAGTCCAAGAGAGATAGTGTTTGTCAATCATCAAAACATAAGCCATGAAAATAGTTTGCAACAATTATGTTGGTCAATAAATGAACGTAGTTCAAGCCCGATTCTTTTATATGTATAGATAGGAGTTGACATGGCTCAAATAATCAAATAAATATATAGTTAATGTGTCGACCGAAATATATGTTTTACACATTTGTATAAGGCCTTTAAGGCCTCCAACAAAGAAAATCATTAACAAAAACACAAGGCCTATGGACCCAATCCTCTGTCAACCAGTAGATAGAGTCGACATAGTCCGATCAATGAAATTTCTAAATGCTTATTAGCACCCTGATGATGGGTGTGTTGAACAAAATATCACTACTGAATTGGCTAATTTGAAATATGTCTAAAATGCCAACCAAATACCTAAGAAATTCAAAGCTTTAAAGAATCCAAAAATCATTTCAAAAGCTAGATATTTAAGTTCAATATCCATCATCAATAACTTAAAGAAAAATTCATCCACCTTTTGTAATAGTTTGTTGGGGTGGATAAATTAAAATTTACTTTAGCTCACATAGAGCTGGTGCTTAGTCAAAAATATCACAAAGATCCATTCTTAAATAGTCTCCTGCTAGTAAAGATGTTATACGTGTCCTATAACTTACAGTTTTTCCATGAAATGGCCCCACATGATAAATGATTATGACCAGGGGCCCTTTGAATCGTGTGGTTTCTTCACAAAATGGCACCACAAGATAACGGTTATAGCCAGATCCAATATATTTTTCAGTGATATAAATTCCTTGAGATATGAATCAATATAATATAATCGATAGGGCCCAAAACCCTCTGTTAGCTATGGTGGATTCAAATTTGACCCCTTAGAAAATTAGTCACCCCATTTCTATAAGGTCTCCTTGGGCGAAGCAACCCATGGCAGCCAATAAGGATCCTTTTATCAAGCTGGGTCTACTAACTCCTCTCACTAAGTAGACTAGTGACCACAATGACCTGGGATGAAGAAACCATGGGATGTTGATTGGGACCATCATCCATTCTTCCACCATCCTCTTTAAGTATAAGATGATGAAATTTCATATTTTAAATATCAAAATTTTTGATATTCATGGCCATCTGCTACTATATTCCATATAACAAATATTTCTATATATCTGATTGACAATTAACCTTAATCAAAAGTTCTTTCTCATTATCAGGAGGGATAATTAACTATCGTGGCTTGCACTTATAGATAACTAGAACTCAAATCATAAAGTCCCTGCAAAATGAGGGCGAAATCTCTGGGTAGTGTCTTATATACAAGCCCATTTACCTTCTAAAAATTTACCTTGGAACTTATTCTATTTAAACTCCCCCTGAAGAGAAAAGTAATGGGTGGAGGTCGGGGCTGAATTTTTAGAGCCCAAAGATTTTGGCGACTCTACTGGGGTTTGGTTTCACTTTCCATCTTTGGCTTGTCTTCTAAGTGCTATTATAGTAGCAAAAAATAGTAATGATAATATTGATCTCTATATGATTAGCATTAGGGTTTGACACTTGGATGCATGCCCAAGAATCCATCGTCAAAAGGTTTCAATATAAGGGAAAATAAAAATGGAGATCAATATATTTAGAGGAAAAATATATGCAATATAATGGCGTGATTTCTAGTGTGTACCACAAAAGATTTTTTTTATTAAAGAAATTGATAAAAAGTGGGTCCAAAAAAGGACCCTTATGGACAATGTTCTCGATGTTCAACACCTTGGAGAATACTCTAAAATATCCTATCACTTTACAATTATGTCCTCTCAGAGTGAAGAGGATCCTCACCCAACCTTCATCAGTGGGCATCTGCTAGAAGAGCAAGTGGAGGAAATAAAGGAACCTCTCTCTGAATTCAGGGATTATTTTGCTTGGATATATACTGAGATGCCAAACTTATCCCCTAATGTAGTAATTCATACATTGGCCATCAAACTAAATGCATCACCCATTAAATAAGCTCCAAAGAGAATGAGATTGAAGATTGAAGAACATGTGACTGTAGAAACAAAGAAGCCCATAGAGGCAAGCTTTATTCGTGATAAAAAAGATGTCGATTGGATTGCTAATATTGTCCTGATGAAGAAGAGAAATGGTCAGATTCATATTTATATTAACTTTTAGGACCTTATTATGGTGTATCTAAAAGATAACTTCCCACTCCTAGTGTCAAAATGATTGGTGGATAACACTTCCAATTATTATATGTTCTCATTTATGGATGGATCATTGGGCTACAACCAAATCAAGATGGCACCTAAAGAAAAAAAGCACACATTATTCAGAATGCCATCGATATTTTCTGCTATACGATCATGTCCTTTAGCTTGAAGAATGTTGGAGCCACCTATCAGTGGGCAATGATGCATATTTTTGATGATCTAATACATCAGAAGGTCGAGTGCTATATAGATGACCTCATAGTCAAGAGCATGGAAAAAAAGATTATTTAAAAGATCTAAGGATGGTATTTGAGAGGATTAGAAAGTTTAATTTAAAGATGAACCCTCTCAAATGTGCCTTCGGGGTCTCCTCTGGTAAATTCTTGGGACACATCATTTGACATTGATGAATCAAAATTAACTCCAATAAGATCAAGGCAATTATAGACATGCCACATCCTAAAAATCTTTGTCAACTCTGCTCCTTGCAAGAATAATTGGCTTTCATTCGGTGATTCATATCAAATATATAGGGTACATGCAACCAATTTTTGAAGCTAATAAAGAAAGATGTCCACTTTAAATGGGATGTAGAGTGCTAGGAAGTGTTAGATAATATCAAAAGATATATGTTGAATCCACCTATTCTCATAGCTCCAATTATGGGGAAGCCCCTCATACTAAACATGACAGAACTATAAGAGTCACTTGAAGCATTATTAGCCCAGCATAATAAAGAAGGAAAGAAAAACGCGCTCGATTATATCAGTGGAAGATTAATCGAAGTGGAAATCTTCTTTTCCCCAATTGAGATGCATTATTTGGCGTTAATTTTAATAGTTCAAAAACTCTGCCATTACATAATTTCTCATAAGGTTATGTTCATATCAAAGCTCAATCCACTTAAGTTATTGATGATAAGATCAATATGAATAGGTCATATAATAAGGTTGGCAGTATTATTATTGTAGTTCGATATGCCACAAAAGGCGATAAAAGGATAAGCCTTAGCAAATTTTCTTGCCGCACATCCTATCCCAACAGACTCTCCACTCAACGATAAATTATCTGACGAGCAAATCACATAGATCGAACAAAATAAAAAACTACTATATTCAGTACTTTGATGGGGCATCATAAATCATGCCTGCCTAACCTCTAAGTCTTGCAATGTATCAAGCCGGCATCAGACTCATTTTCATTGCACCTGAGGGAGGCATAATTTTTTTTTTTCAATTTGACTAAACCTCAAACCAACAATGCAGCTGAATGTGAAGCTCTAATAGCAGGATTGGAGATTACAATAGATATTAGAATCTAAAATCTTAAAATTTTTGGCGATTCTCAACATTTGATAAATCAAGTCCTATGCATTTATAAGATTTGCAAACTCGAATTAGTCTACTACCACCAAAAAGCTCTCGAGCTTCTAAAATAGGTACCAAGTGTTAGAATAGCTCAAGTTACTCAAGATCAAAATAACAAAGCAGATTGCTTGACTTAATTGGCCAAGGAAATGATAAATACTAATGCAAAGAGGCCTATATTCATTGGAGTTTACAACCATTAGATCTTGGAGCCCACTCTGTTATAATTACTGAAGGCAGAAGAAGTATCAGACTCAAACCAATACGATACAATTTTGGTTGAACCTCAATCTCTTTGTCATATCACTTTGGAAAATTATTCAAAAGGATATCATGTAACCAAGAGACGTAAAGCTAGTCAAACTTTGAAATATTGGTTAATTTGCTTAGATATTGATGTAAAAGACTAGAGGCAACTCTTTAATGACTATTTCAAAGAAAGTAAACTCCTAATAGATAAATCTCTAGCCATCCAAATTTAGAATATAACATTACGATATGCATTTATTAGTGACATGTTTTATCATTGAGATTTTTATTAAATGTGGCTGAGATTTCTAGGGACCAAGGAAGCTCATAGAGTAGTAGTAGATGTCCATGAAGAGTTTTGTGGAGCACATCAGTTAGGTCCTAAGATAACTGCTAAAATCAAAAGAATGAGTTATTATTGGCCGACTATGGTGAGTGATTATATTGACCACCCCAAGAAGTTCTATGAATGTCATATCCACGGTGATTTTATAAATCAACCGCTAAATCCTCCACACCCAACAGTAGTATCCTGGCCATTTAAATACTGGGGTGCATATAAAATCAGTCCGATAGATTATCTATCATTGGTCAAACACCGCTTCAATTTGGCAGCAATAGATTACTTCTCTAAGTGAGCAGAAGCAACTCTATTCAAAGAAGCTACATCCGAGTATGTTATCAATTTCCTTACCCATAATATTATCACCATATTTGATGTGCAACGCCACATAATCTTGAATAATGATATGACTTTCAAAAGTATAAAAATTTCTGAGTTTGTTGTTCGGCATAAGATCGATTGGTTATACTCATCTATATATAATGCAAGCTCAAATGGCCTAGTGGAGGCCTTCAACAAAATATTGGTGGCATTATTGAAGAAAATCCTCACCAAGAATAAAAGAGAGTGGCATATGAAGATGGAAGAAGCATTATGAGCATACCATACAACCTACATGATGCCACCACTCCTTACTCATTAGTGTTTGAAGTTGAGGTAGTATTTCCACTAGAGGTAGAACTGCTATCACTCTGAGTAGCTATCCAACATGCTCTGACTCAAGAGAAAATTGCTTATATAAGAATGGAAGAGCTCAATACACTCAATGATGCTTGACTGCAAGCTCAGTAAAACCTAGAAATCTACTGACAAGGAATATCAAAATCATTTTATAAGATGGTGCATCCTCGGGTATTTCAAGAAGGGGAATTGGTCATGGTGCTCAGAAGGCTAATCATCCCACACCAAAAAATTAGTGAAAAATTAAAATCCAACTGGGAAGGCCCCTTTATCATCGAGAAGGTGTTTTGAGGATGAGCTTATCAGTTAATCAATTTGGATGGTCAGATGCCTATGCCACCAATCAACAATCAATATTTAAAGAAATACCATGCATGAAAATTTCATATCAAATGTAATATACATTGATCAAAGTGTTACATTTATATTTTTCATTGCATGCTTCTATTTATATTTTAAAAGTATCTTGTATAGGAAGAATGCATGTCAAAATCCTCCCATAAGACTAGGTGCATTTTAAACATTTATTTAGGTCAAAATCATGCCGCGTGCTGAAATCTCCGAATACATATTTAAAATCTCAAAATACAAAACATATCTAAAGTCTCCATGTAAGACAGGGGAAATTTTTTATTTATTTGGGTCGACATTGTGCTATAGATTGAGATCCATATATAAATATTTAAAATCTCAAAATATCAAATTTACTCCATTTTAAAATATCCCTCTGAGATATGGGGTATTTTAAATATTTATTCGGGTCAACATCACACTGTATGTTGAGATTCTCAAATAAAAATTTTAAATTAGCAATACAAATATTCATTAAAGAAAAGATATAATGAACTCTTTTTGAAAGTATATATAGGTGATCTTCAAAAATTTGAGACACTGCCATGTCCAATGTACAAAGACTTAAAATCATGAAAGAGACTTTTATGACTATATACTCCACAAAACAAGTCGGAACAACATGAAGTATTTCCTTAGTATGAAGCTTATGGTTCAAATGGGTGTAAAAGGATGGATCCAATAAGCCGAAATATGGTCGGATTGCTAGCAGCGCCTTCTACTCAACACGCCATAAGAAAGGTCGTAGTAAAGGAACCCCATTTTGTCAACCGATCACTAGGGACTGTAGAAAATATAAAGTCTAATTTGACTCGATAAATTCAAGTTATCGTGGTCTACTAAATTCTTCTAATTGACCAAAAAATCAAAGTTCAATTGGGAAGGATGAGTCGCGAACAACCACTGAATGCTTGTTGACTCCAAATCTTTAACAAAAAAGGATGACTCCAAATATACCAACTTTAGTAGATTTAATATTAGGATGTGTATCTCCCATAGCTCAAGTCTTAAAACTGAGTGGGTGTAAGAGGTCAGAACCAACAAACCCAAATATGGTTAGATCATTGGCAACTTCGTCTACTCAACACGTCATAAGAAAGGCTGTAGTAGAGAAAACCCAATCTTAGCAATTAGAGGACAAACGGCTTTCAAATCCTAGCTCTCCTAATCTAATGTACTCAAGTGACTCAGATTAAAGTCTCCTCAACTGATAAAGGATTAAGATACTACCTATATTTGGTACTATCAACCAAATCCAAAACTTGCAAATCCTTTAAAAAATTCATAAAGCATCAAGCTAGGATTAAAGGAATACTTTGTCAATAAGTCCATCAAAGCACAAAGAAAAGGAACAAAGAAGCTATTCTAAAGTTTACATAAAGCTTAAGGCTAAACTAAGAGGATTCTATCATCAACAAGTTCGTTTTGCACAAAGCTCTATATCGATGACTTTTCTCCACCAACCTAGTATAAACCTAAAGGGATCAGGTCACCGGCATCTACTTCTTCATCAATCCTGTCAAAGAAAAAAGCATATGGCAGAAGGTAAGCAAACTACCTGACATGTCAATAAATATAAATAAGGTAATTCTCCATGAATGTGTTAAGAGAGTTATTATTTGCATGTTTTACATTCTTGCAATTTGTATAGTTTTGATGATTTCAAATATTATTATTTTATATATAGTTATCTCCTAACACTTTTTGGAAGAGTTATTTTTGCTCTTGTGTGTACTAACATTTCAGGAAAATCAAAATCCAGACTACAAAGACTTCAAATCAAATTCAACATGAGATGCTTTGTGTATTTAAAAACTTATATTTTTCTTTGAATTAAATTTGAGAGGGAGTGATTGTAATTGAGTTAACACACACACACACACTTTAGGACATCTTGAGAATTTGTACTGATCGTACGAGACGAACATAGTTCGTACGGCACGATCAAGTCAATTATCTCCTCGTATGAGCAATGAAATGAACAGGAATTGAAGAAAAATTTTTTGAGTCCTGATCGTCCAGCACGAAGTGTATTCGTCCCAGGAGTAAATGTTATCTGGAAAATTTTTGTTCAAGAATGAAGTGTATTAGTTCAAGGAAGAGTTACTCTCTAGAGCATTTTTGTCTAGGACGAAGTGTATTCATCCCGGGATGATTTGCTCTCTGGAAAAATTTCATCCGGACGAACCCATAATTCGTCCCAGGACAAAGTGAACCGACTCTGAAAATTATGTGTCGTTCTATAGTTTTTGGGAACCGACCTATGGAATAATCATTCATACCGGACAAACCTAGTTCATACGGGACTATGTGTGTATACGAAGTCATTTCATACCCATATACATTAGGTTCATTTCCAACGCATTTAAGTAAAATCTTCCAGAATGATCCACGATCGTACAAGAAGATCCAATTCGTATTGACTTGAAAATTTGTAATTTTTGGACGTTTTTTTGTGTCATTCCTATAAATAGTCCAAACTAAATTGTCACATAATTTTTTTTCCTACTCATAATCGTGCCTATTGAAAGAAGAGTCAAGGAGAGAGTGTGAGAGAGTGTGAGAAGGAGATTTCTTGCCATTGGAGCGTGAAGGTTTCACTTGGTTCTCAAAGGTAAGAGTCTTTACTCTTGGTTTGTAATTACTTCACTCTTTTCTGTCTTCCTTCTAGAATTCTTATGAGAAGATCTGACTAGGAGATCCGGTTCTCTGCCGACACTTGGAGAGTGTGAGCAGCCGAAAAGTTCTCTGCCGACACTTGGAGAGTGTGAATAGTCAAAGGGTTCTCTGCCCACACTTGGAGAGTGTGAACAGCCGAAGGGTTCTCTGCCTGCACTGGAGAGTGTAAAAGGACGACGGTTCTCTGCCAACACTGGGTATAGTGTAAAAGGTCGAAGGTACTCTGCCAACACTAGGGATAGTGTAAAAGGATGAAGGTTCTCTGCCAACACTAGGGATAGTGTAAAAGGGCGACAGTTCTCTACCGCATCGGATAGTGGTGGAAGAAGTATTTGTAAAGGCTTCTTCGCCTTTCTATGGGAGCAAAAGCAGAGTCATTATTGGTAATAGCGCAATACTTGGATGGTGCCTCCGGGGAGTGGATGTAGGTCTTGTTTTGACCGAACCACTATAAACCTCTTGTCTTTATTTTTCCGCTGCCTTTTTTATTTTTGTGTTTTTACTTTTAAAACTATTGTTGAAAAATATTTTTTACAAAACTCATTAAAGTTTATTTTTTGGTTTAAAAATTAAAAAAAGGGATTAATTTTTTAATTACCAATTCACCCCCCCTCTTGGTTAGCCACTGGGACATAAGCTTAGGTTTAACAACCTAATTCTTAGTGAACGAGTTTCAATAAGTGATATCAGAGCATTGTTTCAAAACTATAATTTTAGACTTCTTTTTGATTAACGTAGAAGGCTACATTTGGAAACCAAAATACGCCTGAGGGTTACTCTATAACTAGACCTCCACTATTCGACAATATACCTTTTAATTTTTGGATAACACGTATGTCTACATTTTTGCAGTCACTTAATTATTGTATATGGAACTTAGTTCAGGATGGGTATACAAAAACAACTAGATTAATTGATGTAGTTAGAGTTGAAACACCTTTTGCGGATTGGACAGTAGAAGAGGAGACTTAGCACAACTAAATGCTAAATGCTTGAATTGTTTCTTTTGTGCTTTCAAATTAGAAGACTACATATGGGTTTTCACTTGCAAAAGTGGAAAGGACATATGTGATAGACTTTGTATAACTTATGAGAGGACTAATGAGGTTAAGCAATTTAGACTTAATATCTTGTTGCATGATTATGAACTGTTTCGCATGAAACCAAATGAATCTATTTCTGATATGTACACAAAATTCACATAAATAGTCACCTCTTTACATGCACTGAGTAGGGAACTGATGAATGCTGAAATGGTTAATAAGATTCTTCATTATTTGCCTACTTCTTATGATGCTAAAATTAATACAATTATAGAGTAGATCTAAACATTTACTCTATTGACAATCTTCTTGGTTCGCTAATTGCTTACGAGTAAGGAGTTAGTCAAAGAAAGATTGATGTAGGTGAACCATGAAGGGAGAAAAACATAGCACTAAATGCAGAAGAGTCTGAGAGTGAACACTCATAACCTAAGGATGAAGACGACATCGCATTAATGACTAGACAATTCAGAAGCTTTCTGAAGAGGAAGTAGAAGAGACGCCAGCATTGGAATAGAGGTAAATTTAATAGAAATGCCAAGATTTCAAATGATGTGATTTGCTATGAGTGCAGGAAACCTGGTCCTATCAAGACTGAATGTCCATCACTCAAATCCACTCCTAGTAAGGAGAAGGTTGAGGAGAAACCAATTGCAAAGAAGGGCAAGAAGTAGTTTCAAAGAGCTTTCTAGGCGAACTCAGCTTCAAATTCATCAGAGACTGAGAAGGAAGAGGAAGTCAATAATTTATGCTTAATGGCCGATAATCTTGATCACACAGATCAAGAAGAGATATGTGATTTAACCTATGATGAACTTTTTGAAGTTTCTAAACACATGCATGATGCATATAGGAAAAAGAAGAAAATGCATGCTAGTCTAAGTTTAGAGTTTAAGGAATTACAAAATGAACATGAAATCCTTAGGAAAGATCATGCTTTAATTGATGACAACCACATGAAATTACTTGATGAGTTTGATGAATTAAATAAAAAACATGAAAATTTAAAATCATCCTATGCTGAACTTGAAAAAGATTTTAAAATTTTAAGGATGAATCAGAGAGAAAAATTTATAGATCAAATTATATAAATCAAATTTTGGAAGATATGAATTTATTTTACAAATTAACGATAAAATCTCTTGAGGATAATAGGATACCCTCTAAACTTGAAGATTTTATTAATCCAATTATGTAATCTAAATTTATGCAATCCCTGAATAGACAGATGAATGTTAGAAAACTTAGGAAACCATTTCCAAAAGTAAAATATAATATTGGACATATAGCTCACACCTGTATTTTTAAGGTGAAAACTTATTTTGTGTGGATACCTAAGATACATAAACCTAGACATATTATACATGCATCTGATTATAAATTACCAAAAGGAGAACCCAAACTTATTTGGGTTCGTAGGTCTAACATTTAATAATTTTGTAGGGTCGCTCTCACACAAGACCTCGTGAGAGCATATGATGCCTAGACAGTGGATGTTCAAAGCATATGACTGGAGATACCGCACAATTCATATCGCTGGAAGCCCGGAGTGGAGGCAAGGTTACACTTGGAGATAACACCACAAGGAAGGTGGTTGAATTTGAGATGAGTATAATGGAAGATTTAAGTTACTTTCTAGGATTTAGCATTAAGCAAATTGTGGAAGGTACATTTCTTAGTCAGTCAAAGTATGTTAAGGACATCCTCAAAAAGTATGAAATGGACAATGCTAAACCTGTTAATACACCAATGAGTTTCTCAGTTCAGTTGGATAAGGACCCTAAGGGAAAATCTATTGATTAAATGAGATTTAGAGGGATAATTATATCTTTATTATACTTGACTACTAGCCGACCAGATATCATGTTTAGTGTTTGCTTATGTGCTAGATTTCTATCAGATCCAAAAGAATCATATTTGACAGCAGTGAAAAGGAATTTAAGATATCTGTTAGGAACTCAAAACATAGGAATCTGGTATCATAAGTTTAGCTCTTCATTTGAAATAATTGGTTATTCAGATTCTGACTTTGCAGGTTGTAGAGTGGATGGAAAGAGCACTTCTGGAACATGTCAATTTATTGTAAATTCTCTAATCTCTTGATCCAGTAGAAAACAAAATTCAGTAGCCCTATCAACTGTAGAAGCTGAATACATTGCATTAGGAAGTAGTGTGGCACAATTACTTTGGTTGAAATAATAGTTGATTGATTTAGGATTAACTATATGCACTATTCCAATTTATTGTGATAACACTAGTGCTATTTGTATTTCTAAAAATCCTATTCGACACTCAAGAACCAAACATATAAACATAAAACATCATTTCATAAGGGATCATGTATCCAAAGGAGAAATTGAACTCAATCATGTTTCTACTGAAAATAACCTTGCAGGCATTTTTACAAAATCTTTAGCTTTTGATACTTTCAGTGCATTAAGAATAAGGCTTGGTGTGATTGATTTGAATGCTTAAATAAAAATATTTCTGCAACATTGATGTTTGTTTTCTAGTTAATGTATTTGTGTATTTTTATGTGTTTATGAACATATATGTGTGATTTTTTTTTTTTATTTAGAGTTTGTGTTTTTTCATTATTTTGTGTTTTTAGTGTGTTTGTGTTTTAGTTTTTTGATTGAGTACAAAAATTTGAAAATTTTGAGTGACAATCGTCCAGGACGGAATATTTTCATACGGGATGATTTTTGTAGTGTGACAAACTGTCGGATGAACACATGTCGGTTCGATGGAGGGGATGGTTTCAACTGCCATTAAAACAATATAAGTTATGATCATCACAGGAAGAACACGTGTTCTTCTGTACGATCAGTCTGGTCAAAAGTCTGAATGAAAGGATGCTTCGTAAGTTGTGTTGATTACAAGAAGCTGTTTCATTTTGACGCATTGGTTCTTCCATACAAAATATTTCGTACAGGACGAATTGAAAAATTTGTACGGGACAAAATTTTTTCGTCTGGTACGAACCTCTCATTTTTAATAAATAAAAGGGCTTTTGAACTTAACAGTCACACTCAAAACTTCACTTTCAATCTCTTTCGTACTCTAGATCTTCTTCCAAATGGCGAGTTCAAGTAAGAGACAAAAGTTTCTGGCAAAGAAATCACATAGAAATTCTTCTGAAAACTTCCTTTCCAAAGCAAATGAGGAATCATTTCCTAGGTTTGCCTCAGCAAAGATCACACCCTCCCAAATCCTAATCCAAGAACAACTTTCCTTTCAGGTAATGAACTTATTTACCTCAACACAGTTTGGTTTTATCCTTAACCTCATCTATCTCTACAATAAGGAAACCTTCCACTTCTTCCTCGCCAACATGTCCTTTATTTCTGACCAATCTATAATCCATTCCTTTGTCTTCAAACAAAAAGTTAAAATCACCAAGAATGACTTAGGAGACTTTTGAATTTAAGGACAGAGGGAGCCAGAGCCCATCACTTGATCAATACTCATGATTATGCATGGTATAAAATTAATAATGAGATTAGAGGAAACAATCTGAACGAACATGTGGCTAGAGTTTTCGATCTCGTTCGAAATGCACGTATCATCTAACATATCATTAAAACTTCTATAATTTCTAAAGCTGGTTATAGAATTAATATTACCCCTCTTCTTTCTATGGTGACCTTCTTGATCATGACTAAATAACCTATAGATGAAGCCCACCTTATCCTTGACTATCTTTATGGGCTACCTGAATTTGGACATGTAGAGCATAAGAGAAAGAAGAACATCGCCTTAGGACATCTTGTTGCCTACATTCTGGAGAAGAAATACAATTTGGTTCATCCTGATCAAGAGTTTGAAGAACCGCTCTACTACAACGATGGATCATTTAGAGCAATCTTCAAAGAAGAACCAAGTAAAACTCATGTCATTTGTGATACAGAGGAAGAATCAGAAGCTGCACCTGCACCCGCCAATGAACCAAATTATCAGGATTTGGTTTAAAGATTTGATTGTTTAGAGACTCATTTTGATCAACGCTTTGATCAAATTGAAACTCATCTTCAGCAGCAGGTCGCACAGTATCAGCATGACATGAATTTTATGAGGGATCAGATAAGTGATATCAGTACCAATATGCTTATGATGAGTACTTACTTTAACATCTTTGGTGCTGCACCTCCTCCTCCACCACCAGATCAGGGTCCTTCTTAGTGATAGTTGCACTTAATTTTATGTATTTTCTGTAGTTTGTGTTTCAGATGTGTTTTAAGTAAGTTTGTTGTATTTTCTTTACTTTAGATGTTTTGTTTCTGTATTGATATCCTAACCTTAGATTGTAATAACTTCATAGTGATATAAGTATATGTTCACGTGTTTTGGACTTAATTATATTGAAATGTGTGTTAGCCTTTATGACAATTATTAGATTTTTGATCTTAATAGTGCTATATTTTGAAGTGCAAGTCTAAATTAAATTCATTAGAAAATCTAATTTTTTTCTAAATTTAAGTTCTGCTTATAACTTGATATAATTAGGATTATCAATTTAATGTCTCTTATTTCGACTACATTAATTTTAATATTATTACTGCAACTATGATGTTTTCTTATTTTATATTTCACTTATAAATAAATATTTATGCACTTAAAAAAATTTGAAATTTTTTATTATTGATTTTGGAAAGATTAAAATTACTCTTGAAAAAATATACAAATATATAAAAATCAAAAGGAATGCGCAATGATTCGCAACTAGAAGAAGAGGCACAAAATAATCCCAAAAGTAAAAAGATGCACAAAAAATGTGCCAATAATTTGAAAAAGATGCACAAAGTGCCACATGTGATAATTATTTCTTTTCATTATCTTTTAATCTCTTAATTCAAATTGATCTACTGTACATTTATATTTTGTTTTGAAATTTGAAATATATAAATTTTCTTTTCATTCTTTTTGCAATGAATTTCTCTATCTTAGTGTCTAAATTGACTCATGCTTTTGATATATTCTTTCTATTATCAATGTAATATCTCTTCTTAAATTTTATGAACTAATATGATTTGACTAATATTTTAATTTTATTTGCATAACATATTTTAATCACTTTCAAGATTGAATTATCAAATGATTTTTATATATCTGCTTATATTTCAAGTCTTTTTCTTCTTTACTTTTTGCTGTTGTCAAAAAGGGGGAGAAATATTGTTTGTATCGTGTTTTTTTATTTTGATTGTTTGGTTGATCTTTTTTTTTTATATACGTTGTGTGTATTTGTTTTGTGTTTTATGTTTGTTGTATACATTGTGTGTGTTTGTTTTATTTTGGTATCTGTATATTTCTAAAAATGCCTCCTTATTTACACGTGTTCATCAATTCAGGGGGAGTTTAGGAGATTTTTTGAATTTGAAAATTATACAAACAATAATTATTTTTCCATCATCAAAAAGGGGGACAATGTTAAGAGAGTTGCTATTTGCATGTTTTACATTCTTGCAACTTGTATAGTTTTGATGATTTCAAATATTAATGTTTTATGTATAGTTATCTCTTAACACTTTTTGGAATAGTTATTTTTGCTCTTGTGTGTACTAATATTTCAAGAAAATCAAACTCCAGATTACGAAGACTTCAAATCAAATTCAGTATGAGATACTTTGTATATTTAAAAACTTGTATTTTTCTTTGAATTAAATTTGAGAGGGAGTGATTGTAATTGAGTGAATACACACACACTTTAGGAGATCTTGAGAAATTTGTACTGATCGTACGGGACAAACATAGTTCATACAGGGCGATCAAGTCAGTTATCTCCTCGTAAGAGCAATGGAACGAACAGGAATTGAAGAAAATTTTTCTAAGTCCTGATCGTCCAGGATGAAGTGTATTCGTCCCAGGACAAAATGTTCTCTGAAAAATTTTCGTTCAAGAACGAAGTGTATTTATTCCAAAACGAGTTGCTCTCTGGAGCATTTTTATCCATGATGAAGTGTATTCGTCCTAGGACGATTTGCTCTCTAGAAAAATTTTGTCTGGACGAACCCATAATTCGTCACAGGACGAAGTGAACCAACCTTGAAAATTAAGTATCATTCTGCAGTTTTTGGGAGCCTACATATGTAAAAACCGTTCGTACCGGATGAACCTAGTTCGTACGGGATGATGTGTGTGTACGAAGACATTTTATACCCATATATATTAGGTTCGTTTCCAACGCATTTAAGTAAAATCGTCCAGGATGATCCACGATCGTATGGGACGATCCAATTCATATTGACTTGAAAATTTGCAGTTTTTGGACAATTTTTTATATCTTTCCTATAAATAGTCCAAACTAAACTGCCACATAATCTTTTTGTCTACTAATCTTCGTGCCTATTAAAAGAAGAGTCAAGGAGAGAGTGTGAGAGAGTGTTTGAAGGAGATTTATTGCCATTGGAGCATGAAGGTTTCACTTGGTACTCAAAGGTAAGAGTCTTTACTATTGGTTTGTAATTACTTCACTCTTTTCTCTCTTCCTTCTAGAATTCTTGTGAGAAGATCTGTCAAGGAGGTCCGGTTCTCTACCGACACTTAAAGATTGTGAACAGCCGAAGGGTTCTCTGGCCATACTTGGAGAGTGTGAACAGCCGAAGGGTTCTCTGCCCACACTTGGAGAGTGTGAATAGCCGAAGGGTTCTCTGCCTACACCGGGAGTGTATAAAAGGATGACGAACACTGGGGATAGTGTAAAAAGACGAAGGTTCTCTGCCAACACTGGGGATAGTGTAATGAAGGTTCTCTGCCAACACTGGGGATAGTGTAAAAGGATGATGGTTCTCTGCCGCACCTGGTAGTGGTGGAAAGAGTGTTTGTAAAGGATTCTCCTCCTTGCTGTGGGTGCAAAAGGAGAGTCACTATTGGTATTAGTGCAATAATCGAAGGGAGCCTCCGGGGGATGTAGGTCTAGTTTTGACCGAACCACTATAAACCTCGTTTCTTTATTTTTTTGCTGCCTTTTTTATTTTTGTGTTTTACTTTTAATATTGTGGTTGAAAAACATTTTCTATAAAACTCATTAAAGTTTATTTTTCAGTTTAAAAATTAAAAAGAGAGATTAATTTTTTAATTATGAATTCACCCCCCCCCCCCCTCCCTCTTGGTTAGCCACTGGGACATAAGCTTAGGTTTACCAACCTAATTCATAGTGAACGAGTTTCAACATAATGTCCATAGTATAAAGCACAGGATAGAAGAAACCAAAACCTCAGGTCTCAGGTTAAAGATATACAAAGAAGGATCCTGAATGACATCTATAAGTGTCCCTAAAGACTGGAAGCATTTTAAATATTTATTTGGGTCGACATCATGCCACGTACCGATATCCCCAAATAAATATTTAAAATTTATTATAAAAATACTACTAAAGGAGGGAAGAATGAAAGATCCTCTGTAAACTAAAGTTGCTATCAACATAAAGTGTAATTTGAGCAAGATATAATTAGTGGAAGCAATAGAAAGATTATATCTATATATGATTGCGGTAAAGAAAGATAAAAGAATTTATAAAAATACTGAAAAACAAAGATGATGGTTGCAGCAAAAAAGAACACAAGGAGAAATAGTGTTAGTTATAAGTGTTAATTTACAAATTTATGCTCTAAGGACCTAAATACAAGGTACTCGATCACCCCCATATAAGTCTCTACTCGACAAGAGCCAATGCACCAATCAAATTATTGATTAAAAGTGCTTCTAAATATCTACATAGACATAAGGATGGATTCTTGGAGATCCAAAAAAAGAAATTTTTTGTGTGACATCCAAACAAATTTTTAGAGACCCACAAAATGAAAGTCCTAGTGTAACATCCAAACAAGCATTTAGAGATCCATAAATTGAAGCCTTTTTTGTGACATCTAGAGAAAATGTCTAAAGATACATAAAGTAAATCATCATACAACAAACATGATTCGCTCTAGACACATACCACATTTATTGGGGGACATTTGCTGACCACTGAATATAGAGCAAAAAAAGAAAACTGCTAAAAATCTAGTAAATCCCACTTACCTTATACAGATCGGCACCATCTGAGTCGCATCCTAAGATTCCTACTCAAATCTTATAAATATGTTCCATTTCTTTGCTTTGGTACAACTTTTAAAGCAATGAAAAATGGAGTTGTTTGGTTCCTATTTGCAATACCTTCGTAAGCCTTAGATGCCTCATCCTGCTTCTCTGACACATCCAAGCCACAGAGCTCCCCATCTTTCTTCTACCTCCGTACACCCAAAGCTCCAGTAACCCAAGACACAAAGAACCAGACCTTCGCTTGCTTTTCCCTTACTGATCCCCATTACCTCCCTCTACTCTAGCCTTGCTCGAGTCCTTTTGATCCACACAGAGAGAGAGAGAGAGAGAGAGAGAGAGAGAGAGAGAGAGAGAGAGAGAGAGAGAGAGAGAGAGAGAGAGAGAGAGAGAGAGAGAGAGAGAGAGAGAGAGGGAGGGAGAGACCTACATCACACCTTCAATGGTATTCCTTTCCTGTCGGACTGGAAGTTGTGACATTTAGATTAAAAGCTCCAACACCAAGCCATCAATCCATCTCCTTTACCCATCAGCCTTCACCTAATAACTCATACCTAATATACCTCACAACCTCTGCATGAATCTCACATCTGATCTAATTGAGTCTGTCTCCATCTACATAGAACAAACCCTATAGCAAGCCTCCTCCTTTCTCCTCATGTAAAGCTTTTGATCTTCTAAGCTCCAAGTCATCACCTTCTTTACCTACAGCTTCCTCTAATAACATTGCCCTATACTTATTTTTTCTCCTCCAGTCAAACTTAAGCATATACAGAACCTTTCCCTATTTGATCCCATTTAAAGTCCTTTGCTATCCTTCCCTCAACAATAGCCAACTGCACTCTAACTGCTATCTGACCCGATTCCTTCTCATTTGCTTCATTCACTGTGCCTAGCCAAGCTTAATTATGGTAATCTCTAATATATATATATATATATATATATATTATAGCAGAAAAAGAAAGGGAAAAAGCTTAAAAACTTTTTTTTATCTTATTATAAAATGGGTAAGGCTTTGTTTGGGATAGCTATCTTACTCCTCTAAAATAATATTCTATTACAAAAATTTTAGTTCAAAATTTTTTTATAAAAATATGTTTTAAAATGAAATAAGAAAGCTATTAAAAAGGAAGCCAAAATTTTCTATATTCATAATTTGTTTAAGACATCCTTTTATTGTTTTATAAAACTACTTTTTAAAAAAATTTAGTTTAATAAATTTATTTTCAAAAAAGCTATTGTAGAAATCAATAAGAAAGCCTTCCAAAAGATAAAAGCCTTTGGAATGTTTTCTTACTTCGTTTTAAATCAACTTTTTAATATAAAATTTTCTTAAATAAAAAATTTTTGCACAAAAAAATATACAAAATTTTATTAAGTCCTTTGCCCTATTTGTAAAGCTCTAATAGTTTGGTTTATTAAGGTTAGTCAAAAATCTAAATTTTCTTAAACAACTTTACTTCTGTCTATTAGCCAAATCACCACCAATCAGATAGTCCATTAAATAAGAAAATAGCTAATAGTACCTTATGATTCTTTGTTCACTTCAAATTAAAAATGGATTTCTTATCTCCAATAACTTATTTTCTCCAACTTAAATCTCAACAGTACCCTAAAAATGAGGAGGCTTCAATTCAAAAAATATGTATAATTGCTTATCTCCCTCCACATTACAAGTAAATATTCTATCTACTATGGTACGTACTTGTTAGCTAAGCCATTAAATTGGTAAATTAAATCATTGAATTCAAAGTCATAGTCCAGCTATACATTATACTTTCTTAGCTTAATTAAAACTACATTGATTTATTGCTTCTTGATCACGGGGAATGATGACTTTTTGTTACTTTCATCTATTAGGCATATGCAAAAAACCAGCTTACTGCATAAAATGATAAGGGTATACATGAAAGTAACTTCAATTTTCCTCAATTTACAATTTCTTACTCTTTAATCATTTTTATAGATGTGGCTACAATTCAGTGCTTCTAAACTATTGCTTTGATGCCACTCTGTTATGCCCCATTATATAATTGGAAGAATTATTTTTAATTATAATTTTCTTAATCCATAATTAATATAGAAGAGCCAAGAAATTACATCTAGATAATAATGAACATATACATATACATCTTGATTTCATTCATTAAGAGAATCTTGGTTAACAATCCAATTTAAATATTCTCTCACAATATCCCAATTGACATCAAAAGCTTGATTGCCAAAAAAGCATATATGAACAGAATGTGTAAACATTCTCTCAATGAGCCATACAAAACCTATTAAAGAATTCAATGTTTAATATTTAAATTAAATTACACAAGAATGAAATATTATCTTAATAAAAATTTAAGCATAATGATAAAGTAGTATGATATTTGTAATGCTCCATCACTAAAATAAATATAACAATAGTACTAGTGTCAACAATATGAACATGCCAAATGCAATGACACAAAATTTTCTTGTACTTGAACAAGGAAACAACATGAACATCACTTGGAAATGAAGATGAAAATATAATAGAACAAATGATGAAATATAACATGTAATATATGTATCAAAGCATGTTTCGCATTCACATAACATATTTTATAAATCACCTTTCACATATCCCATTTGTTATTTCTCTTTTAATATGACACCTCTCACCTTGGATAATTTACATTTCTCGATGCCTCCTTATACCTCATCTCCACTTATATTCCACTTGTATGCATATCCCTTCATAGTTAATATTTTACATTTCTCAATGCCTTCTTACATCTGTTCTTCCACTTAGACGTCCACTTGTATGTATTTCCCTTCATAGATCACATTTCACATTTTTCTATGCCTCCTTATAACCTCACTTCCACTTGTACCACCATATTTATACATATCCCTTTGAAGCTCAAATTTCAAATTTCCCATTTTTTTATGTCTCCTTATACATCAACTTCCACTTAACCTCCATTTGTATTCATGTTTTTCCATAGTTCACAAATTTGATTTTTTTCCACCTCCTTATACCTCCACTTGATCATATAATATTTATTTTTGCATGTAAACACACATAGGGACAATAGTATAAAAATATAGGTTCTTATACCTCCATATCTATACATGTGAAAAACCTATCACTATCAATTAGCGTTGTCATTCTCCTTTCCCATCTCAAATACTTTTACGCACGTGGTCATAGGGGTAGCAGAACTTCTAACATGTATAAGTAGAGTATAATGTATGATAAATGAAAAGAATGCACGTAAGAATCCCTATAAGTAACTTACACCTTCTGTGACTAGAATATAAAGATGTCATTCTTTCCTTTTTATGCACACATTTGAACAAAAAAGCCATATTTACCTTTTGGAGCACATTTTAAATAGAATCATTAATATATTAATATGTATAAATTGTATCATCAAGACATAAACATTTATCAACAAGAATTAATAGTAGATAAAATACTATAGAAAATGATAAAATAGTAAAAAGATTAGTAATAGTATTCAGCTATATTATGTACATTGCCTCACATTTCAGCCACACATATGAGAATAATATATATATATATATATATATATATATATATATATATATATATATATATATATATATATATATATATATATATATATATATAATATTGAACTACATACAATTTCACCTACATGACAAACTAGTAGAGTTTTCATGGTGAAAATTGGGCTCATATTTCAATAATTAAATTCACAAAATCATTTATAGGGAATATAAATAATATCATTTTGAAGCATTTATTATGTCATAGAAATATAAAAAATTTCAATGTGCTAACGAAAATACTTAAAATAGTTTGTAAGATAAATCACCCAATGAAAATTCACATTTGTCCTATCAATGAACAAGAATGTTTAATTTTGCAACATACCAAAGGTTATATGGTTAAAAAAATTATCTCTTCATAAATATAGGATTATTTTAACTCAAATAAATTAATGAAATTTAAATCTAAGTCAAGGTATTAATAACCTTCCTAAGGATGAACACTTTTCCTAGCTATCTTATGAATGAAATAAGTTGTATAACCATAAAAACCTTGATTTTCTTTTCTCTTTTCTATAGCTCATCTCTCTAGAAACTAGGAAAATTGAATATGAGTTTTCTAAGCATTTAAGAAATTCATATAAAAACTTTTTTAAAAATTTACATATTATCATGCTCCACCATTGCACTGCAGTGCACCTAAGGTAAATTCATGACATACAAGTAGAGAGCCTAGCACTGCAGCATCTCTTCCATAACATAGAAATTCTTAAATTTAAAAGTTTGTGAAGGTTGTTAAACCTTGTGGAACTAACTGAGGCTGACCAAGAGGGGAGGGGGGCGAATTTGTGCTTTTAAAAAATATTCATGACATCAAGATAGCAATAACATTATTTTTGATAGACTTTTTAGTAATTAAAAATACCAAAATCTAATTGATTATGAAAGTGAGAGATTTTTATGAAAAATATTAAACTTTACTATGATGAAATGTTGATCGACATGATAGAGTAATAATTAACATATTTCCAAGAAGTTATAAATGAAAATGAAATACAAAAAATATTTAAGTGGGAAAAGGAAATGGTGCACCATAGATTTTTGTAGTAGTTCAGGCAATCTTGTCCTACATCCACTCCTTGGAGTCCTTTGCTATGAGAATTTGTACCAAAAAAAGTGACTCTACTTTTGCTTCCAAAAATCCTTTACAAACTCACTTTCACAAAACCTTTCTGGAAGTAGTGTGCCAGATACTATTTCACCCTCTTGGTGTTGGCAACAAACTATGACTCATTTTTCTCCCTCCTTGAGGAGGCAGAGAACCTCTGCTCCTTTTCCTTCCTTTTTGAGAAGACTGAGAACCTTGAATACTAGAATAAGAAGCCTCTCTCCATAGATAGCTTTCAAAAGAATGGCCAAGGCCACAGAAGTAGTAAGGGTGTAGCTAACCTAGAGTAACTATGTGATCCCCTCACTCTACTTCTCCCTTATGCTCAAGCTCACCTTCTCCTTCTTCGCTCAAATCCTAATTTTCTTCTCGAAAGCTCTTCTCTCAAAGTTCCTCCATCAGTCAAATGTTCACTCCTTTTTTTATCACATAAGAGAAACTTAAAACATAACATTTGTAATAGGCTTCAAGAAACCCTAAAAATTCAAGTTAGTCAACACTCTTTGTATAATATAACTATAGTTCATGCAGTATTATCAGTTCCAAACTAGTCCCATCTAGTACGATGTGAGCAATCATTAAAAATGAAATTTTCAAATTTTATGAACACATCATATAGTACGATCAATAAATCATCTGGTACTATCTGTTCAATTTCCTCTATTCATATGGGTCAATTCCTAGAATGATAGAAATTCATCTCTACTAATCATCCCATACTGCTCTCTTCAAATAGTACAGTTAATTCTTTTTAATTAAGTCATCTAGTATGATATAAATATTTTATAGTATAATTAGTTCAAAAATCATGATTTTATTTGGTATGATCTCTTGGACG
Organism: Dendrobium nobile; assembly: GCA_022539455.1. Taxonomy (NCBI): domain Eukaryota; kingdom Viridiplantae; phylum Streptophyta; class Magnoliopsida; order Asparagales; family Orchidaceae; genus Dendrobium; species Dendrobium nobile. The sequence goes on along the minus strand of CM039719.1, from coordinate 49,783,442 downwards.
ACTAGATTTTGTCTCTATTAATTGTTTGGTACGATCACTATCTTACAGTATGATCAGATATCATTAATTTGATAATGATTTGATTGGCTAATTATGGGGGTTAATTTTAGCATGATTTCAAATATTCGTACAATATGATTGAGATTGTACAATACAATTAGTTCAAAACATAAATTTGAAAATCTCACATAAATTGATCTACTGGCTAGGGTTTTAAGATCGTAATGAATTTTATAATTTTATCAAAATCATACAGTATGATTAGTTCATAGAAAAGAATTTTACGAATTAGCCATTAAGCATATTGCAGATAACAAATCATATAGTACGATTAGTTATAAAAAAAAATTAGCTTTAAAAAATTTTTTTCTCTACCCCAGTGTGTGTGTATGGTCTTCCAAATTGCATACACTCATATGTGGCTAGACTCAAGAAGTCAAAAATAAAAAAAAATAACATTGCATACTCTTTTACATCCTATTCTACCCAATCTTGAGTCTTCAACAATCTTGAGTTGAGTATATCATACTTGAAACATTAATGCACTAAAATAAAAGAAATATCTAAAATATTTTGATAGAAAAGCAACAATTCAATCAATAAAGTTTCTTATCATCAAAATTATAGACTAGGGATTCTAGATTGCAATAAAATTGATAGCTCAATGTTGCAAAACTTTTGAACTCTTCCTCATACATACAAAGAAAGCATGACTATGGTGCCACTTTTATAGAGCCATTGTACCCATATATGTTTTCAAACTCATGGAAAGGGCATTGTCATAACACCTTAAGCATGCATTTATAGTTCTTCCACTGAATTTTTCATTAAACATTTTTGCTTATTTAATTCAAACCACAACTCTTTTGACAAAAACATAACTTCAAAAGAAAGTTCTAAAATCTCATAGTAATTAATCAAACATTAAATAAACTTAAGAATTTTTATTAGATTTTAATAAGGGTGTTATAGGTTAACTCAATACTATAGCATGGATTAATACATCTTGCCCTATGTTGAGCAAACTTGGATCTCCATGATGAGAAGATAATTAATCACTAGCCATGTTCTTGGATGCCACATTTATTTCTTTGCTCTCTTTAGAGGTGTCAATCATCATCCAAACTCAATTATAAGAAAGCACAAATTTAAAGAGTCCTCAGCTTATGCTATTATGACAGACTAATAAAGGATTCCATCTTTTCCATAGTCACATATAACTTGCCTTCTCACCTAGGAAATGTAAGTCTTAGTACAGGCTTTAAGGTGCATCCAAATTATTCAAACACTCCATCTTAAAACATAATTGTAGACTCTCCCACTCCTACTTGATGGTGGATACTACAAGGGAGTGTAATTTTGAATTAAAAAAAAAATGCTTAAGGCTCTATCTCCCCTAAATAATAATTAGGATTTTTTTGATATAAAATAACCGACCCCACTTAATATATATAAGTATACATTCTTAATGAAGAAATAAAGTGATAGAATAGAGTGTCAAACATAGGAGGAAGTGCTTTTAGTAATCAACTATTATTGTTTGCTCTAATTATAAATTATCCTACTTAAATAAAATTATTGCTTGAGGAGAATTAATCACATAATAAAAATAGTTAAATAATGAATAGAACATTTAAATAAAGTGTTTTGAGCTGATGAATGAAAATTGCATATCTTTCCTAATAAAATTCTTATTTTTAATTTGATTTAGAGCATATACATCCCAAGATCATTATTGAGCTTATAGGGGTGAAAATGATATTTGCTTACCTCATATAGTTATATCATCCTCTTAAAAACTTAACATATTAACATTGTATGTCTAAGTTTATAAACACGAAGATAACCTTGAAGAGACAAGTTAGTTCATCAAGATACTTTCATGAATATAGAGAACACTACCTACTCCAATTATTGAGACATAGGAAATTAAAGAAAGAATAATTAAGATAATTTTGGATGCCCTTCCTATGATGCTAATGTAAGTATAAAGGGATAACACCCTGGAAGGTTTATCTGACATAATAATCCATAATAGTAGGCCAGATGATAGGGCTAAAATTAATGACCATTCTTTATCTTACTGATAGGTGGATTAGTAGTAAATATTTGAGTAATTTGATTAGAAGAAATAGAAGAGTTAAGTCTGAGCATTGTAAAGCCATCTTTGGGTGATTATGGAGGCTAGGCTACCTCTTAATTTTTAGGTGCCACACCTAGAGTTTTATAGAGGAAAGACAAACCCCATTGATCACATGATTACCCTCATGTCAATGACCTCTCTTTAGATATTGATGATGCTCATAAGTGTCACTTGTTCTTCAAGACACCAAAGGAATCAATACTTAGGTTTTTCCATTACTTTCAGCTAGGCGTGATCACCTCTTTTGTTGAATTTAAAAGAATATTTGTTTCTTAGCTCACCACCACTAAAAATACATTGAAGAGCTTGTTATCTTTGTTGGTGATTAGGTAGGAACTAAGGGAGTGAATATGGAGCTTCATAGTGAGGTTTAGAGAGAGATGATGGAAGAGAAGGACCAAGAGTTGTTAGTTTCCTTGGAAACCTTGACTCTGGTATTGAGAGAGGGTCCATCAAGTTACATAATTAGCTTATAATACTTAAATATACTCATTAAGTTATTGGAATTAGTGAATATACATATAAAAATTGAAGAATACAATTGAGTTACTAAGTATTCCTTTGCCACTGCCCCAAAAAATTTTCCACTAGAAGGTAGTAGTGGTGAGGATGTTGAAGAGAAAGAATATTTTCAAAAAGTAGGAGATATAGAAAGTCAACTTTGTAGCAAGCTCACCATCACCCATAGTAACCTTAGATACCATTGCAACTAAGACCACTTAGAATGATAATGCCACCCATACCGAGGGTGGAATAACTTCCTTGTGCCTATCTTTCCTTCCATAAGGAAGAAACCATCACCCACCAACATAACCTACATAGACTAAATTAAGAATGTCCATGGTTGATCTCATTATAACCAACCAAAATAAAGAATTTTTTTTTGTTCCTAGTGCCAATGAAGGTGATCCTACATGTCAAGGACACCTCAACATATTGCACCATTCATAAAAGTTATTATCATGAAACTAAAGAATATTTCTATATATGAAGGCTTATGGAAAAAATCGTTAAGTTTGGAAATTGATGGAGCTTACACTTGCTGACCCTAGTTGGCACCCAAGAAAAGCACTAATAAAATAAAATGGAAATGAGCCTATTTAAGCTTGTTATATACACATCATTGTAGTAGTACTTACCATCATGGGTGGTGAACCAGTAGAGTTAACTATGAGTGCAAAAGAAATTAGTATTAAGAGGTGAATTAAGGGTCCACCTCATGAGCCCTAATAAAGGATATTTTCACTATCACTTTTATTGTATTAGAAATGCCTATAAGAGGGAATAAACATATTTATGCTATGGTCATCACTAACCTAGTCAATAATTATCATATTGGAAACATTCTGACTGATACAAGAAGTAGCAAAAATATTATTTTGAAATCAATTTTTGAGAAATGAATCTATTTTCTTTCTATCTCACTCATATTTTAAGAACAATTTATAGTTTCTATGGTGAGCAAAAGAAGATAGAGGTACTCTTCCTATCTGTCACCTAGGTTGAGGTGAATTTCCAATACATGATAATAACTAACTACATCATAGAAGATACCCTATAAATTTATAAGTCTATCTTTGACCAGATTATGTTGAACACTTTTAGTGTTGTGGTATCAACTTACCACTTCTCTATTAAGATTCTAGCTAAACTAAGAGAGATACTGGTAAGAAATGACCATACCCAATCACGTATTTGTAACTTATGACTAGTGGGGATGGTGGAAACTTCCTTGGAGGAAGTATTATAGTTAGATGTAGAATAAGGTCTTAGCATAGAGACTATAAAGGCAATGAAAGAATTTCTATTATTTGAGGGTGACTCTTAAAATACCATAAGAATAAGTGTGTGCTTTAGCAAGGTGTTTCGAGATAAATTGATCTAGGCCCTTAGGTGTAACCTAGTTATCTTCGTATGGAATGAAATAGAGAAGTTTGGGTTGATGGTTGTTGCATGTCCTTAGCATATTGTGAGAAAGTAAGAAAGGCCCATCAAGTAGAAAATTAGGAAGATAGATGTTATATTTATTGAGTCCCTAAAGTGAAGAAATGTAGAAGATAGTAGATGGAAACCTCACCAAGGAGGTCAAGAACCAAGGCTAGATACCTAATGTAGTTATGGTGAAAAAGGTGATTAACAAATGGAGGATGTGTGTAGACTACCTAAATTTATCTCAACATGCCCAAAAGATGGCTACATATTGCAAAAAATATATGCTTTAATCAGCTAGGCAGTAAGGAATTTAATAATGAGCTCTGAGAAGGATTCTCATGCTACCATTAAATTAATAGGTATCGATATGATAATGAGAAGATGGATTTTATTATTGTAAATGGCATATATTACTACATGTTGGAAAATAAAATCACGATGATTTGAATGCTCCTTTTTAAGTGATCAAATACTACATATAGAATAACTTTTCATCTTAAAAATGACATAATATTTAATAATGGGTTTAAAAATAAGAAAAAGGTTTTAAAAATTGCCATTTTAAAACTGAAACACAATAAGGGAAAATGTACTATTTCAAAAGATAAATATGGTATTTTATAATAATATTTGATAATGAAAATTTGATTTTGAAATTTTCCCATTTCTTTAATCAAATATAGTAGACAAGAAAGCATATCATCTTAAAAGATGAACTTTATATTCTATAATGGTATTCAAATAAAAAAATGGGTCTTGAAAGAATATATATGTTCCAAAAAATCTTTCTCCTATTTTATGAGAATAAAGTTGGGTTTATATTAATCTTGAGTTACAGGTTTCCCTTGAAAGCAAGATTTTATGGCTATTTACATCTTAAGAGAGGCGAGTTCCTTAAAAATACTCTTGCTTAAAATAATGTCTAATATTTTCTTGATTTCAGAGATGGTTATGAGGATTAAATGTTTAGAATTTTCTAAGGAAGATTGGCTCAAATTTAAATAGTTCTTTTAGAGCCAAAGAAAGATGACCAAGGAGAATTGTGGTATGAAAGGATCATAAGTGCTCCACTCTATCCCATTTTAGATTTTAAGGATGTAGAGTGAAATTTATTAATTAAGTTAACATTTTTTAAAAAAATTTTGTATTTACATTCTTAATCATATGATCAGGATAATCTAAGGAGGGTAAGGTCTTATGATAGAGATGCAACCTTAGATCCTATACTAAGACGAGTACTATGAAAGTAGTAGCTTAAGCATAATCTAACCAAATACAATAGTAGTGGGTGAGATTTGTGTCCTTATCTCTAAAAATAGTTTAGAAAAGCTTGATTCTTCTGGACTATATCTTTCTTGGAGTAGAATGCCAGTTAAAATCCACCTAAATCTTTAAAACCATGCTATTTAGTATTATTTGATGCAAGATAGGGTATGATATTATTTAATTTTTGAATTCATACTGACATCTAAAAAAATTCTAATTAGTCCAAAGCTTAAGAATGGAGTAAATGCTTTTGATGCAAAATGTAATTTTAATTTTATTTTTTGTTACTAACACAATACATGTTAGTTAGATATAATAGTAATTATGATTATTAAGTTAAAAAAAATAGTTTTTTCTCTAAAAGAGCAAACCACCCCTATGGTATAGTAAGTACTCTAATAGATCTAGTGGCTTATATAAACCCGTAGCTAGAGAGTTGCCTAAGCAAGTAATAGAAGTAAGAAATATAATCAACATCGATGAAACCTTAATTTACTTTTGTAAACTAATTATATTTTTATGTTATTTAGAATTAATTTTTGTTCATTATGAGTACAAAAATATTGTTTCCTTTAGAAAAAATCAAAGCAAACACACATGAAAGAAAAGTTAGAAAAAATAATGGTTTTGTAAAACACAATCAATGTAAATAAATCATTCAATCAACCATCATATCACATAAACATGAAAAGATAATAAAGTCTAAATTCTCAAAAGGAGTCCAAATATGGCAAGTATCACTTGATTATAACTATTTACAAAAAGTGGCAACTGGTAACGTCTTTAAATTTACACCTTAGATTCTACTCCTAGAGTTATCATATACTAAAATGAGATTCTTACTAGGTCTACAACTTTCCTTCATCATTTATATGTCCTCTAAGAAAATATTCCTAAAAAAAGAAACCCCTCAAAAGGGAAAAAAAGATATTTTCTTTTGGTTTCTTTCTCAAAGATGATGAATATCATTTTGTTCACATTCACATTTTTATTTACATTTACATTTGAAAAGAGAAAATTCTCTATAGAATTATATGGTTTGCAAAATGTAGTTTATATTCTTAAACCTATTCAAACTTTCATCGAAAACACATAGAATAGAGCACTTGCTCATTAATCTAATAACTTCTAATTTGGCCATGCTTTTAAATTTTGGAGCAAAGTAGCATTTTTACCCATAAAAAATTTGGTAGTTAAAATTTAATATTTATTGGCCTCCCTTGAAAGATAACTCTACATAAGTATGGCCATATGCAAAAAACTTTATATAGTAATAATAAATTAAGTGTGCTTCTAATCACAAGATTTCTAATCATTTCTTGTAAATCACATTGTCATCATCACACCATCATAATAAAATCATTAAACCATCATAAGTTTTGCAAATATCCATGAAACTCATTCAACCATTTGCACAAAATTTAAATGTAAGCATTAAATAATATATTCAACATTTAGTACAATACTTATTACATAAAGCTACAGTTGGTTTCCCTAATGAACAAACTAAAGTGTGTACTAGATTGTGTAGCTAGTCTATCTTATTTGGCTTTTGTGTTTCAGTTTCAAATACTAAGTTTAAGATTACTATGTTAGTGTGTTAGAGATTTAATGAAATTTTTAGGGTTTATTTTTTAATTTTATATTTAAAATTTTTAAGAATAAATTTAATAATGAGCTAAAAATAGAGCTTAATAATGAATAAGTTGAGAAAAGACATGGAAATTCAATCATCTTATCCAAAAGAAGATTGAAAATCATAAATCTATTTTGTAATATTTTAAGAATCAAGGTTTTTATTTCAAAATTGTTAATTATATTTTAATAAAGTGTTTTGAATTTGTTTGGTTCTTAATGATGTATCTTAAGATGGAGAATTGGAAATGGAAAAAGCATCAAAATTTTAGAGGATGTTTGGATCAGTGACAAAGAAATTATTGTTTGGCCATCATATGTTAATGTTAACATTATGGAGTGGTGCTCGGTTGATGCATTGCTGAATGAAAATGGTTATTTTAATTATAATTTTTGCAGGAATTTTTTGGGGAAGATACGATCAACATTATAAAGAAATTTAATTCTTTCCAAATCACTCTAAAGAAATAATGAAGCTAATTTTGAAGATGCTGGCTATCTTCCTCCTTGAGACCTGCACAGAGAATCAAAGCAAACAAATGGAAGAAGTATTATACTGCTAGAGCTTACATGCTCTTGTCCTGTTCATTCTCATATATAGTATAAGGAGGTGAATACATCTATTGGTCCTGATCATCTGGCAGACCATCAATGGCACATAATAGTGTCGTACACAAGTTTTTTAAAGACAGGAGAAGTAGAGCAGGGAAATGAGGCGGTAATGCTAATACCCCCCATCAAGATGATGATTTTGTAGAAATTGTCAGCTTGGAGCACAAAAATTGGAACCTCGTGTAAGACAGAGGTTTAGTAAAAATATCTACTGTTTGATCTATTATAGAAATGTGATGAACGGAGGTGTGTTGAGCCTGTATACAATCACGAATGAAGTGATAATCTACCTCAATATGCTTAGTGTGAGCGTGAAATATAGGGTTGTTGGCCAATGCTAGAGCCGAGACATTATCACAATGAACAGGTGTGAGAGGCGAGGAAGAGACAATAAAGTCAGAAAGCAATCTTTGAAGCCATAGGACGTCTGCAGCCGCAGTCGCGAGAGCACGATATTCGGCCTCTGAGGACGACTGTACAATAGTAGGTTGCTTTTTAACAAACCAAGAAAGTAGATTTATTCGGAGAAATAATCAGAAACTAGAAATTGATCTTCAATCAGTAGGATTAGCTGCCCAGTCCAAATCAACAAAAGCTTGAAGCTGTAGTTCGGATGCTGCAATCGGTAGAACATACTAAATTATGACACTAAGATACCGAAGGACTCTCTTGAGATATTGGTAGTGTATTTGAAATGGTTTGTGCATATGTTGACAGAGGTAATTCACAGCAAATGCTACATCTGGACGAGTAAGTGTGATGTACTGAAGGGAGCCCACGAGCTATTTGTACAGCTCGGCTTGTGGAAACACAAGCGATGTATCATCAATTGATTGCAGTTTGGTAGGTAGGGGACTTAAAGCTGGTTTACAATGAAGCATACCGGCTTTATTGAGCACTTCTGCAATATACCGGGATTGGCATAGATGAATAGCTGGCTTGTGATACGAAAGTTGTATGCAGAGAAAATGTTAAACAGGGCCAAGATTCCTCGTGCGAAAACAATAATGAAGCCAGGACAATAAAGTTTCAATGGATGCGGGATTATTCCCAATGAGTAACACATTATCTACATACACCAACAGATACATGTGGTCATTTTTGTTGTGAAGCATTAACAGGGATGGATCATTTTTGTTGGGTGTAAAGCCATAATTTAGGAGGACAGTCGAGAAGGTTGCAAATAATCGCCTCGGAGATTGCTTAAGACCATAAATGGATTTATTCAGTTGAAAGACATGTGTGGGATACTGTGGATCTTGAAATTCCTGTGATTGCTTCATGAAAACTTGCTCATCTAATTTGCCATGTAGAAAAACATTGGATACATCTAAGTGGTAGGTCGGCCATCCACGTGTTGTAGCAATAATAAGCAATAGGCGGATGGTGGGGAATTTAGCCACTGGGCTAAATGTTTCAGTGTAATCAATGCCAAACTATTGTTTAAACCCCTGTGCTACAAGTTGAGCCTTATACCGAGAGATGGAGCCATCAGCATTCATTTTGGTTTTAAACAACCATTTACAACCAAGCACATTTTGGTTTGGTTTGTGCTCAACAAGTGTCCAAGTGCCTTGTTGGAGTAGAGCTTGAAATTCAGTGGACATAGCCTGTCGCCAGGGTAAATGTTTGCTGGCTTCCATGAAGGAGGTTGGAGAGGAAGGTACCGAGATAGTGTGTAAATTGAATATTTTTTTTGGCTTTAAGTGACCCGTCTTTTGAGGAGTTAACATGTGGTGACGGGAGGTAAATTCAGAGGGAATAGGCTCATGTTGAGGAGGTGGTAAAGAATATGAAGAAGCAGCCAGTGAAGAGGTAGAGATGGTAGGAGTGGTTATTATTTGATGAGAAGAGTTATCTTGAGCAAATTGGAGCATTGTGGAATTTGATGGTGTGGGAACCAGAACGAGGGGATGGTTGATAGAAGGCATAGAGGGTGTGCCACTAGGAATGGGAGGCTGATTAACAGATGAGGAGTTAAGTATTTTGAAGGGAAATTGTTATTCAAAGAATGTCACATGTTTAGATAAATAGATATGTCCAGTGTCAAGATGAAGACACTTGTAACCCTTTGAGTGAATATCATAACCCATGAAGACACACGGAAGGGAACGGGGTTGAAGTTTATGACGTTGGGTGGTGGGAATCTAGGGATAGCAGAGGCATCCAAGTACTCGTAGATAACTGTATATAGGAGGTATGTTGTAAAGCAGCTGATAAGGAGGGAGTTTATGAAGATGAAGGGATGGTAAGAGATTGACAAGGTATGTGGCTGTAAGTAAAGTGTCTACCAAATATGTGGGCGGAATATTATCATGGAATAGAAGCGCTCGGTTGGTTTCCAGGAGATGCCCGTGCTTGCGTTCAACGACACCATTTTGCTGTGGTGTGTGTGGGCAAGTAAGACGATGAAAGATGCCAACCGAACATAAGTATGATTCAAATTGGTTGCTTAAATATTCACCACCATGATCCGATTGTAACATTTTAATTGGCAATTGGAATTGTAATTCAACCAAGCATTTAAAATGAAGAAAGGTTGAAAAAACCTCAGACTTGTATTTAAGTGGGTAAACACATGTATAATGGGTACAATCATCAACAAAAACTACGTAATATTTGAAATTTTGCACAGAAAAAATTGGGATGGTCCCCACACATCAATGTGTATAAGTTCCAAACATTTTGTAGTTCTAGGTACAGTAGTAGAAAAGGAAATTCTATAATTCTTCGCCCGAGCACATGCATCACAAGGAGAAGAACTGGAAGTAGAGCAAAATTTAGTGGACAGAAGTTTTTGCATGGACGATGAGGGATGCCTGAGCTGTTTGTTCCAGAATGATGATTTATTTGTAATTGAAGAAACCTGCTTGAATGAAGGACTTGGACTGAACTCTTGGAGTTGGTATAGATTTAACTGGGTAGAGACCTTGATGAGACGATCCCTGAAGTAGCGTCAGATGATTCTTGGAATCCTTAATGATAAAGCCATTAGAGTGAAAGATAATGTAGCACAGAATATCACGAGTTAAACGGTTCATAGAGAGAAGGCTGTGAGTTACATGGGGAACATGCAAGATAAGAGGAAGAGCAAGCTTACTGGAAGGTATAGGTAAAATACCCTATCCTGAATGCGTTATCGGCAAATGATGTACACTACAAACTTGCACTTGAGAGAGTCCTGAATATGGTTGAGCTGACTGTAGTTGAGTTATATCAGAAGTAAGGTGATTAGAGGCTCCCGTCTCCAAAAACCTGTCAGCATTGGAGGTGTCATCGTGAGCAACAAAGGCTTGCGGCTGCTGTGGTTGATAAGCAAAATTCCCTCGATGCTAACAGGCGGAAGCAGAGTGTCCAATGAAAGTTTGTTAGGGATGTTAAGCCCTATGAACTTAGTCCCAAGCTAACCAAGAGGGGGGGGGGGGAATTGGTATTTTAAAATTTCTTTTCAACAAAAGCAATATCACAAACAAAACTAAATCACACCACAAGACAAAACAATGCGGAAATTAAAGTGCGAAAGTAAGAAAATAATAAAATAGAAATTTATAGTGGTTCGGTCAACTTGACCTACGTCCACTCCTTGGAGGCTCCCTCCAAGTATAGCACTACAAAACGTGTCTCTCCTTTAGCCCCCATAGCTAGGTGGAGAAGCCTACACAAAGAAGTCCTTTTTTCTACCCCGGCAAGGCAGAGAACCTAACTCCTTTTGCTTCCTCCTGAAGCTGGCAGAGAACCACGATCCATTACTGAAAACATTACCTCTACCAACCCTTCCATAGATAAGAAACTCTAGACGAAGAAGAAGCAGAGCGATCCTTGAAGCACTCTGGTGAATCCCCTCACAAGCTCCCCCTCACAAGATCCTCTCTCTCTCTCTCTCTCTCTCTCTCTCTCTCTCTCTCTCTCTCTCCTCAAGGTCTTCTCAGGTCAAGGAAGCAGCAAAAGATTGTTCAAAACGTTGAACAAGAGATCTTAAATAGAAGAGCTTCAAAGGAGCTCATTAATTGCCAGTTGCCGACAATATCGTCCAGGCCGATATGGACATCTCTTGGCCGATCAGTACAAATCTCAGAGGATCGACCAGAACATCGCCCTGAATGCAAGCTAGATGATTTAAAATTGGCTTGATCGTCAAGGACAATCTCACGATTGTTCAAGCCGATCAGTTCAAATCAGAGGAAAATCGTCCAGAGTATCGCCCTGAATTTGTGCTGGCTGATATTTATCGTCAAGAAGTAACTAAGGTTTTTGAATAGATCATCCTTGTCGATCCTACGATCATCCAGGATGATATGATCGTATCAATCATCCTTAATTAATTTCTTGATTTGTCTGATTAATTAAGGCATAATTGTGCATATCATCCAGGCCAATCCAAGATCGTCTTAGCCGATTACCAAAATTACAGAATGCCTTAATTATTTATGGCGGCAACTTCTTTCTATTTTGAGCTTATCATCCTTGCCGATACACGTATCATCCAGGACAATCTGTTAAAGACGGCTGCCTTAATTAAGAATCCCGAATAGAATCTTTGTTTTAAACTAAATTATTCAGGCCGATAAAGATATCGTCCTGGCCGATGTGAGTAAAAATAGAAATTCTAAGTCTCTCAAGTGTGTGTGTAGGGTTACTTAGCATCAGTCTCTTTGAACATTATAAATAGACTCAAAAAGAGAAAAAGCAAATTACAGCATGACTCAATCCTAACCTACACAATCTTGAACTGGCTTCGTTTGTTCGTCCGATTTTCGATTCCTAAAAAGTTAGAAGTAACAGACAGTCCATAAGAATCAATAGAGTTTGTCAATCATCAAAACATAAGTTATAAAAAATAGATTTGCAATAATCTCCCCCTTTTTGATGATGGCATATACTAGTAGGAAAAACTTAGTAAAAATACCAGTTCATTAAAATTTTAAAGTTACAAGCACATCAACTATTTTCTACCACATCCTACTCCCCCTTTTATCATCACAAAAAGAGGGTCCTAGACACACAAAAGAAAAAGGAAAAAAAAACAACAGAAAATAAAATAAAGTGCAAGACAAACTATAGAAGACAAAAAAAACTAAAAAAATGAGAGACCCTGATCATCAGATGGAGGTGGTGAGGTGGCTGCTAAAAGTAGTTGGCAAGCATAGTAAACTGAGCATTGAACCAGGCGATGTCCTGGTCATGCTGCTGATGTTGGTGAGTAATGTAGCTGTCAAACCGGGCTAAGTCCTCTATGTGGTGCTGCTCGCATCGTGTCATATCCTCAAAATGTTGCTGCTCCTGTGTAGCAACGTAAGCATCGAAGCGGGTCTCCCATCGATCAAACCTCTACACTAACAACTCAAGCTGAGAGTGCTGGCAAAAAGGAGTAGGATTAGGAACAGGAGCGGGAGCCTCCTCCTTCTCAGCCCCCCGACCTTTCCCATCTCTTGCGTGGAGACGAGTACTATGAAGGATGGTGAAAGAATTATTTGAGTAGCAAGGAGGTTGAAGGTCGTGACGAGCAGGATATTGAAGAATGTATTTGGTTTCAAGAATGTAGGCTATGAGATGTCCTAAAGCAAGGTTGGGTTTCCTCCTATGGCCTGGATCGCGAATAGTTGTTAAATGATCAATGTAGTGAAAGAGTAGATCAGTGGCATTAAATTCTTTCCGGGCCATGATGAAAAAGGCAGTCAAAGAAAGTAGAGTGTTGTGGATTTGGTCCCCGGCTTTTGGAATAATTGAGGAGCGAAGGACATGCTGAATTGTCCTAGCATCTTTGAATAAAGAGCTAGTCTCTTTAATATGAAAAGGTGTGTTGGTTTGGTGAAGAAAATGGTTTGTCGTGGATAAATCAAAATCAGGATTTGAAACGATTATGTGTTGCTTATCCCCAGTGGTGGATAGCTGTAAAAGTTCTGCACAGTCCTGATATGTGATCTCGATCGAGCGTCAATTCACATAGGAGGTCAGGGCTGTGAAAGTAGAATTTATATGAAGATTTGCTTAAAATTCTAGCAGAAGTTCAGAAGAAAAAGGGACAGCGAGGGTAAGTATGAAATAAAGAGAAGTGTGGGCAAAGAGATCCATTACCTAATATGAAAGGTGTGTAGAATTGATTGTTCTGGAAAGGGTAATGCCACACTCTTTGTAGCGACGGTAAGCTGACTGATCCTCTGCCTCCCTGAATCGAGGGTCCAGAGTAGCCCTCGAGGAACTTCTAGAAGCCTGTTGAACTCATTTCCCACCAGCCATAGTAAGGATTTAGCAAGGAAACACAAGAGGAGAAGGGATGTGAAGTGAAAAACATGACTGGAACGGCCTGAATTTAAAGAAATGGCCATATCGTCCAGTCCGATCGCAGAATCATCCAGGACGATATAGTACAATAATTGTGTATAAGCCGATTGGTTAAAAAGGCAGTCCGATCGGCCTGACCGATCAGATATTGGCCAGGCCAATTAGAGACAGGCAATCATCTTGAGGAGTCAAGCCAGATGACCGTTGAAAAAGCAGATCGTCCGGGCCGATTAGGTGTATCGTCCAAGACGATGCATAATAATTGTTCGTATGGGCCGAAGTTAAAACGTTTTAAATCAGTGCCACGTGTATCGTCCAGGATGAACAGTGGATCGGCCCGGACGATTATATAATAATGGATTGTCCGGGGCCGGATTTAATGATTTTAAATGATCGACAAGTAGATCGTCCAGGACGATCAAGTGTATCGGCCAAGATGATGACCATAAAATGCATTGACCAGAACGAAGATAATATCGGCCAAAATGATCAACATGATTGCAATAGAGTTCGATCAGATCGTCTAAGATGATAATGGATCGTCCAAGAAGATAATGGATCATCCAGGATGATAATGGATCATCCAGGACGATAATGGATCGTCCAGGACAAAGAGTTGTAGTAAGCACAGAAAAGTTCAGCAAATGGAAATTTGAAGAGAATTTGTCCTATCATTCGGGTCGATAAAATTATCGGCCAGGACGATGTGACTAAAATTTAAAAAATAATGAAGGATGGTGATGATCAAAGCCCTAAAAAATAAAACAAAAGAAAAGTAGAAGAAAAGAAAAAGAACAGCGATAAAAAGCAAAAAAAAAAAAAACAAATTGAAAAGAAGTCAAATACAATTTTTTTTTTAACTTTTTCTATGTTTTTTTTTATCAAAGCAATTCATATGTGAAATTCTCAAATAATTTAAACTTTAGAGTTTCAAGAGATCAATAGGTTAACAAATTTCAATCGGAAGAAGGTAGAATATCCGATTCTATTAACCCTAGATCGGACATCCTTCAGGGTATAAATTGTCTTTTAAAAAACAGAGGCCTAACTCAGAATAACTAAATAGGATAAAAAGAAGATCCATACAAAACTTGTTTACAAAGAAAATATCTCATAAATAATATGTCAAACTAATTTTTCTCAATCATGGAATTTGAAATCAAGCCTTTGAAAATCTCACATAATCCATAAGTTCTTCTAAGTTTTAAAGTTTTGAAAAGAGAGGGTAGCTTGCCATTTAGCAGGCTCATTTTATACCTCTTGAATCTTTGATTGGCTCTTTGAGCATCTTTTGATTTTTGATACACATTTGTGTATATACTTTTTTTTTCTATTTTGGCATCTTTGCCACTTTTCCTTTTTATCTTTTGCAAGCTCGATTCTCTTTTGCAAACTCCTAAAAGAAGTTCTTAGTTGTGAGTATATCCTCTAGATATTAGAGAATAGGAGCACTCTCTCTAACATTGGGAAGAACTACCCACAAAACAAAACTAAAAATCATATGATCAGTGCAAAGGCAAGATCTCAATTAACTTGAGAGATATATAAGAATTTTGGATATTATGCACAAGATAGATTTTTGTAGCAACATAAAAATAATCTTAGTTTCAAAAACCATTGGCCAAAATGAGTTAGACTTTTGTTTAGAGAAGAAAATTATACCACTAAATAAGGTCAGAAGGAGGGAAACCATCAACGGTATTCCTCCCTTTAACCGATTTAGAAATGCTAAACATAATCTCTAAAACTCCAAAATTTAAAAGCTTAAAAAATAATCATAAAAAACAAAATGAAAACAAAGCAATCTAGAACTACACAAAGCAAGCACACAATAAAAATAACACAAAACTAATTAAAGAAAAATTATTTCAAGAAATTATGAAGCAGCGAGTTTAAGTGATTATGAGTTGCGAGCCTCCATATGTCTAATTATCCTATGCTCCCACGAGGTCTTTGGTGAGAGCACACATGCAAAAACTCAACAACAATCAGATTTAGGAACCCAACCTAGTTTGGGTCCCTTCTTAGGAAAAGTAAAATGCAATGCAGGTATGGTATGCTGTGAATCATGAATCTTAGGTCTCCACACCTAATGTGTACTATGGTGAACAGTGCAAGTGTGTGAGATGTGTCCTAGCATGCCACACGAAAAACATCTAACTCTAGGAAAAGGATTTTTTAAATGGTTTGAGTTATAATACCTCTTCCTACGTCTTGGCTTTAAATCAAAAGTTGGTGTCTTCCAATTTCCTTTAAGTGAATCCAATTCGTTCTTTACTCTCAAGTTTGTATTTTCCAAAATATTATTATCAATCCTCAACTTTTCTTCTATCTCTTGAGATTTCTTAAACTTAGACTCAAGTGAGGTGTGTGAAGCTTTCAATGCAACATGCTCATCAATTAATTCCAAATTCTTTTTTTTTAAATCATCAATTCATCAAGTAGAGTCATGTGATTTGAATAAATTGTAGAATGATCTTTGAGAATAATCGCATACTCTTTTTGTAAATTAGAAAGTTCTAACTTTAAACTAGCATGAGTCTTTTTAAGTTTTTTGTATGATGCATGAATTTTCTCATAAATTTCAAATAATTCTTCATAGGTTGGTTTACATACCTCTTCCTCAACACTTTGCTCAAGATGATCTTCCCCCATTAAGCACAGGTTTCTAGTCTCTTTCTCTGGTTCACTCTCAGAGGAATCAGTACCAGATTCTGCCCAGAACGCATTTTGGACTATCTTCTTGTCCTTCTTAAACTTAGATTTCTCCTCACCTTTTTCCTTTTCTTTTCTTGAGTGATCTTGAAGTGTAGGACAATCGGCTTTCACATGTCCGGGCTTCCTGCATTCATAACAAATAATATCATAAGATCCTTTAGAATGTTTATTATCCCTACTTTTTCTCCAATGATGCTTTTGCTTATTCCTTAGAAAGCTTTTGAATTGCTTTGTGATGAAGGCAACTTCATCGCTTTCAGACCCGGAAGATTCAGAATCTGATTTGTGCACCTTTAGTGCAACTGTTTTCTCCTTCTTTTTCTCACCTGCATCAAGATTTCTTTGATTCACTCCTTGCTCGTAAGCAATGAGTGAGCCAAGTAAGTTATCAATAGAATAAGTGTTCAAGTCCTTAGATTCAGTGATTGGAGTAATTTTAGCATCATAGGACGAAGGCAAGCATCCCAGAATATTATTTACTTTTTCAAAGTTTGAAAGTTCTCTTCCTAGGGCATGTAATAAAGTAACAATTTGAGTAAACCATGTATACATGTCAGAAATAGATTCATGAGGTTTTATATGAAAAAGTTTGTAGTCATGCAAGAAAATGTTTAAACGAGATTGTTTAACTTCATTAGTGCCTTCAAAAGTGATACACAGTTTATCCCAAATTTCTTTACCAGTTTTGCAAGTGGAGACACGCATGTAATCCTCAGATTTTAAAGCACAAAAAAATAGTTCAAATATTTTGCATTTAATTGGGCTAAATCTCTTTCATTAAAAGTCCATTCAGTAAAAGCAATTGCAATCCTCTCTCTCTCTCTCTCTCTCTCTCTCTCTCTCTCTCTCTCTCTCTCTCTCTCTCTCTCTCTCTCTCTCTCTCTCTCTCCTCAAGGTCTTCTCAGGTCAAGGAAGCAGCAAAAGATTGTTCAAAACATTGAACAAGAGCTCTTAAATAGAAGAGCTTTAAAGGAGCTTATTAATTGCAAGTTGCCGATAATATCGGCCAGGCCGATATAGACATTGTCCTGGCCGATCAGTACAGATCTCAGAGGATCGACCAGAGCATCGCCCTGAATGCAAGCTGGACGATTTAAAATTGTGTTGATCATCCAAGACGATCTCACGATCGTCCAGGCGGATCAGTTCAAATCAGAGGAAAATCATCTAGAGTATCGCCCTGAATTTGTGCTGGCCGATATTTATCGTCCAGAAGTAACTAAGGTTTTTGAATAGATCATCCTGACTGATCCTGCGATCGTCCAGGACGATATGATCGTATCAATCATCCTTAATTACTTTCTTGATTTGTTTGATTAATTAAGGCATAGTTGTGCATATCGTACAGGCCGATCTAAGATCATCTTGGTCGATTACCAAAAATTAAAGAATGCCTTAATTGTTTATGGCAGCAATTTCTTTCTATTTTGAGCTTATCGTCCAAGCCGATTCACATATCGTCCAGGACGATCTGTTAATAACGGCTGCCTTAATTAAGAATCCGGAAAAGAATCTTTGTTTTGAACTAAATCATCCAGGCCGATAAAGATATCGTCCTGGCCGATGTGAGTAAAAATAGAAATTCTAAGTCTCTCAAGTGTGTGTGTATAGGGTTACTTAGCATCAGTCTCTTTGAACATTATAAATAGACTCAAGAAGAGAAAAGAAAATTACAGACTGACTCAACCCTAAACTACGCAATCTTGAACTGGCTTCATTTGTTCGTCCGATCTTCGATTCCTGAAAAGTTAGAAGTAACAGACAGTTCAAGAGAATCAATAGAGTTTGTCAATCATCAAAACATTAGTTATGAAAAATAGATTTGCAACATCCAAGTTTAAGAAAAATTTGGAATTCAATATGTGGAGAGGAGCGACGTCCACCTTCACGACCTGGAGCATTGGACTACGACCTCCACGAACAGAAGATTGTCCTCTAATGCGACCACTAAATTGTCCACGAACAGCATTTAAGGCATATGAGGAGTCAACAGAGGATTTGAGGCTGTAAGCTTAGTTAACTTTTCAGAAAGAACATTATCTTCTTCACTACATAGAAGAGAATAAAGTTCATCTAGATCGACTGGTTCTGCTCTGGTGAGGATGGCCGTTTTGAAGCCATTATATATGGAAGGCAAGCCATTAAGCGTGTATAGTATAATATCCTTAGAATTTATAGTGCTACCCACCGCTTGAATGGCTTCGACCTTTTGTTTTATCTCTGTTAAATACTATAACATATTATGATCCTTCATCTTGATTTTATGTAACACATTTTTAATTTGCAGAATGCGAGATATGTTCGTCGACTGGAGTCATCTATCCAATGTGGACCAGATTTCATTGCAAGTAGCTAGGTTGAGCACATACGGTAAGATAGATGTTGAAATTGTAGAGAAAAGAGTCGAGGACAAGTTTTGATCTATCATCATCCAGGTAGAAGAAGCTGGATTTGGAGTTACAGTTTGATTTGGTCCAAGAATGTGCCTCATCGGTTTGGATATGGAACCGTCAAGGTATCCACTGAAACCATTGGCAGCGAAGAGCTTGTAGATCTGCTGGGGCCAAATAGGGTAGTTATCTGCTACCAGTTGTGTATTGAGAAAAGTTTTAACATTCGACATATGGAACTTGAGTTCTGGTGAAATGTTGGCATTGATAGCCACTGGTTGTGGATGAGCAGATGAAGTAGCAGAGGATTCGTTGTCTACCACTGCGATAGAAAAGTACACAGAAGTTGTCCTACTTACGGCAAGCACCTTCTTGTCTCTGATACCATGAAGACGCTGGCTATCTTCCTCCTTAAGACCTGCACAGAGAATCAAAGCAAACAGATGGAAGAAGCATTGTACTGCTAGAGCTTACCTGCTCTCATCCTGTTCATTCTCATATATAGTATAAGGAGGCGAATACATCTAATGGTCCTGATCATCTCGAAGACCATCAAAGGCACACAATTGTGTCGTACACAAGTTTGTTAAAGACAGGAGAAGTGGAGCCGGTAAATGAGGCGGTAATGCTAATAAATTCATCATCATTCAAGAAGATCGATAGCAGCTTTAGCCTTTGAAGAAAATATCAAATATTGTGAATCCAATGATTTTAGTTGGCTGAAGAAGATCAAGTTGCAACACAGAATTTTTTTTTTCTGGTGGAGAATTGGAATGAATGCTCTTCTTACAAATAGTTGGCTTTTTTATAGGAATTTAATGAATTCGAAGCTTTGTCCGGGAGGTTGTCTACTAGAAGAAGATATTATGTATATTTTTGTTTCCTACAAAAAGCTAATTGAAAATTTTGAAGTTCTGAGGAAATGGGAAACCAGTATTCATTGCTTTAATTTAGACTCGGATATCTTCCTTTTTTAGCTATTGAGAATCCCATTCTAGCTAGAATTTTTTGCCTCTTTTTTTTTTTTTTTTTTTTTAATAGCAGCAAAGTTAGGAATTCTATCAAGCATGGACAAATTTTTGCTTCTCCTACGCTTGTTTCAACTGAAGTTTTGTCCATCTCTATTTTGCCATGTCTTAACCCCATTCTGGATAATTGGGTTGCTAACCGACTCTATGAATTGAAAAGATCTCTTTGGCATCCCCCACCTCCAAAATGGATTAAATAAATATTGATGGTTCGTTGCTTAGCAATAATGGTGCTGGTTTTGGAGGAATTATAAGTGATGACAAAGGAAGATTCATCTATTATTTTAGAAAGAAGCTCTTTCATTGGAATATAGCTCAACTTGAAATTTTTGTTATCATTCCTATTAAAGACATATTAGAAGAATGGATGATTGATTCTGAAGGCATTTAGCAAGAAGGAGACAACATCAACGTTATCAAGCTTTTTCAAAAATCATTGAGTTCTCAAATTTTGATTAGATGCAAACTGTAATTCTCTAGATTTATCTTTTTAATATGAATTTAAGTGTCTTATTTTTAATTGTATTTCTATAAATAAGAATAAGGTTGAATTGTAAACTTGTCTTAAGTTTCCTTTTTGCTTTGGGAGTGAATTTTTTAGGATTTTATAATTATTTATTTTTTATATGAATTAAATAAATTAATTTTGTCTTAAATTTCCTTTATGCTTATTTCCAGTTTGGTTTATAATTGACTTATGTTTTTTTATAAATATAATTCCGTGTTGACTTAATATTTCTAACATATTATAAATTATGAGTATAAGACAAATTTTTTAATATTCTCTCATTTATTAATTTATGAATTATTTATATTAAAGGGGTGTACAAGCACTAATTGAGTAGGGGATTCATATTTGGACTAAATGAGTTTCAAATGCTATGAAAATTGGAATAAGAGTCGTTACTATCTGAAAGTTCAATTCATGAAATTTTGAACTTATTTGGTTTGAAATGAATTTTAAGTGATTAATTACAGGTTGGTTTGAACTAGGTTTGACTATGAATTCAATTAGAATTATTTAAATGCTTTTTTAAGTTTATTTTTCCTATTATCCTTATTCAATCAATAATTCAACGGGCTTTTTTTAAAATTTTAATTCTTGTAGATTAACTAATAATTGTTTTAATTAGAAGTAGAATTTGGGTTAAGTTAAGTAAGATGAATTATGGTTTGGTGTTTGATCTATCAAATGAACACCAAATGAGATGAAATTAAAGTTTCATGTAATTACTAACTTGAAGACTCATCCAAGAAATTTTGAGATCATTTGGGAGTGAATTGACAATTTAATGATTTTTTAACATTAATGGTCTTTTAATTAAACAACACTTATATATCATAATTAGAAGGATTTCTTCTTACTAATTGCTTCTTTGTCCTAATATGAGTTCAATTCAAATGTTTTCATTTTTTTAGAATTATTAATGTATTTTCTAATTTGGCATGCAAAATTAGGGTTTTTGTTAAAGGTTGAATTATAATTTAGGTTTTGATGAACAAAAAAAATTGAAATAGTTTTTAAGAAAGTTGAACCTATAATGAACACTAATTTATTTAATTTATTTTCTATTATTTTAATTTTCATTGTATCTCATAAGATATATGTACTCAAAATTTAATATCATTTGGAGGCATATTTTATTTTTAATGATTTATTAAATCTATTTTATATTTTCTCTTATAATAACTTTTAGGCTTGATTAGCCATTATTAGAGGTTGAGATAAATTTTCTCTAGTTTTAAGATATATTGAAATTGCATTTCACTTTGATATGCATCTTATTGATTTTCTAAAATTATAGGTGGTTTATCAAAATTCCAAGAAATTGCATTTTACTTTGATATGTATTTTATTGATTTTCTAAAATTATAGGTGGTTTATCGAAATTCCAAGTTAAAACCCATGGTGGAGAGAAGCTTTATTGTTGGTGGACAAAAGTTTGTTTTTTTAGAGAGAGAAGCTCATGGTTTTTCTAGAGAGAGATGTTAAGCGAGTTGCTAATTGCATGTTTTACATTCTTACAACTTTTATTATTTTGATGATTCCAAATACTATTATTTTAAGTTTTATATTCTTCTAATATTTTTTGGAAGAATTGTTTTTGCTTTTGTGTGGACTAACATTTCAAGATAATCAAACTCCAAACTAATGAAGACTTCAAATCAAAATTTAGCATGAGATAGTTTGTAAATTGAAGCTTGTATTTTTCATTGTAATGAGTTTGAGAGGGAGAGATTGTAATTAAGTAATTTAGTACACACACACTTAGGGAGATCTTTAAAATTCATACTGCTCGTACGGGACGAACCATGTTCGTATGGGATCAAGTCAGCTATTCCCTCAGAAGAGCACTGGAACAAATAGGAAGTAAGAAATTCTTTCTATGTCCTGATCGTCTAGACGAATTTTTATATTCATCCCAGGACGAAATGCTCTCTGGAAAATTTTCGTTCAGATGAAATCTTGTTCATGCAAGGAAGAACTGATCTTTTGAAAAATTTTGTCCAGACAAACTTCAATTCGTCCCAGGACGAAATGCTCTCTGGAAAATTTTCTTTCTGACGAAATCCTTTATTCGGTCTAGGACAAAATACTCTCTGTAAAAAATTCGTCTAGAAAAATTTCAATTCATCCCAGGACGAAATGCTCTCTGGAAAATTTTCGTTCAGACGAGTTCCTATTCAGCCCATGATGAAATGCTCTCTGTAAAAATTTCATCCAAACGAACTCTTATTCGTCTCAGGACAAAAATATTTTTTTAGTTCCAATTTTGATAACTTCCTGCAATTTATCAAACCGACCTATGGTATAACTGTTCATACGGGACGAACTTAGTTTGTACGGGATGATAATCAGGTAGGAAGTCAGTTCGTACCAATATACATTGGGTTCGTATGCAACTGATTTAAGTGAGTTTATCCAGGATGATCCACGATCGTACGGGATGATCCACTTTGTCAATAGTTGAAAATCAGTAATTTTTGGACGATTTTTTGTGTCTTTCCTATATAAAGTCCAATTAGAATTGCCTCTATATCTTTTTGCCTACTGATCTTCATGCCTACTGAAAGGAGAGTCAAGGAGAGAGTGTGAGAGAGTGTTTGAAAAAGGCTTTTTACTACTGGAGCGTTAAGGTTTCACTTGGTACTCAAAGGTAAGTGTCTCTACTTGTCATTTTTGATTACTTTACTCTTTTCTCTCTTTCTTCTAGATTTCTTGTGAGAAGATCTGTCAAGGAAATCTGGTTCTCTACTGACACTTGGAATGTGTGAAAGGATGAAAGGTTCTCTGCCTACTTTTGGAGAGTGTAAACAGCCGACGGGTTCTCTGCCTACACTGGGAGAGTGTGAAAGGATGGAGGGTTCTCTGCCTACACCGGGAGAGTGTGAAAGGATGAATGGTTCTCTGCCTACACCGGGAGAGTGTGAAAGGATGGATGGTTCTCTGCCAACACTGGGAAGAGTGTAAAAGGATGACGGTTCTCTGCCGCACCGGGTAGTGGTGGAAGAGAGTTTTGTAAAGGCTTCTCCGCCTTACTGTTGGTGCAAAAGGAGAGTCACTAGTGGTATTAGTGCAATACTCAGAGGGTGCCTCTAGAGAGTGGATGTATGTCGTGTTTGACCGAACCACTATAAATCTCGTGTCTTTTATTTTTCTGCTACTTTTATTTTTATCGTTATTAACTTCTGGTTGAAAATCTATTTCTACAAAATTCTTTAAAGTTTATTTTTTGTTTAAAATAATAAAAAGATGGACTAAGTTTTTAATTACCAATTCACGCCCCCTCTTGGTTAGCCGCTGGGACATAAGTTTCGGTTTAACAACCTAATTCATATTAAATAAGTTTCAACAAATGGTTTCAGAGCTTTGTTTTAAAATTATATATTTAGACTACTTTTTGATTAACGTAGATGGCTATATTTGGAAACCAAAATACACCTGAGGGTTACTATATAACTAGACCTCCATTGTTCGATAATATTCCTTTTAATTTTTGAAAAACACACATGTCTACATTTTTACAGTCACTTGATTTTCGAATGTGGATCTTAGTTCAGGAAGCGTATACAAAACCAACTAGACTAGTTGATGGAGTTAGAGTTGAAACACCTTTTATGGACTAGACAGTAGAAGAATGTGACTTAGCACAATTAAATGTCAAATGCTTAAATAGTTTTTTTTTGCTATTAAATTTGAAGACTACATGCAGGTTTCTACTTACAAGAGTGGAAAGGACATATGGGATAGACTTTGTATAACTTATGAGGGGGCTAATGAGGTTAAGCAATATAGACTTAATATCTTATTGCATGATTATGAACTATTTTGCCTGAAACCTAATTAATCCATTTCTGATATGTAGACAAGATTTACATAAATAGTCATCTTTTTATATACATTGGGTAGGGAACTAACGAATGCTGAAATGGTTAATAAGATTCTTCGTTGTCTGCCTACTACTTATGATGCTAAAATTACTGTAATTATATAGTCTAAAGATCTAAACATATACTTTATTGACAAACTTCTTGGTTCGCTAATTGCTTACGAGCAAGGAGTTAGCCAAATAAAGATTAATGCAAGTGAACCACAAAGGGAGAAGAACATAGCTCTGAAAGTGGAGGAATCTAAGAGTGAACACTCACAACCTGAGGATGAAGATGACATCGCACTGATGACTAGACAATTCAGAAGCTTTCTGAAGAGAAAGCAGAAGAGACGCCAGTAATTGAAAAGAGGTAAATTTAATAGAAATATTAAGGTTTCAAATGATATTATTTGCTATAAGTGTAGGAAATCTGGACATATTAAGAAAGATTACCTAAAACTCAAATCCACTCCTAGCAAGGAGAAGGTAGAGGAGAAACCATTTGTGAAGAAGGGCAAAAAGAAATTCCAAAGATCTTTTTGGGCGGACTCAGCTTCGGACTCAGTTGAGACAGGAAAGGAAGAGCCTAGTGAGAGCTATACCAAAACTAAACTTTACTAAGGACCACCTTTGTGATGCATGTCAATTAGAAAAATAGGTGAAGTCCACTTTTCAGTCCAATAAGGAACATAGAACTAGTAAACCATTGGAGATTTTGTATATGGATCTTTTTGGACCAGTTGAAACAATAAGTCTAGGAGGGAAGGTATACGGATTTGTGATTGTGGATGATTACTCAAGATTCACATGGGTTATATTTTTATTTCACAAGAGTGAATCATTTGAGGAATTTAGAAATTTTTCGACTTGGATTCAACGAAAGCTAGGATGTAAAATAATGACTATATAAAGTGACCATTGAGGAGAATTTGAAGATGAAAGATTTGAGGATTTTGTAAGGATAAAGGAATCGATCATAACTTTTCTGTACGTAGAACCTCTCAGTAGAATGGGGTAGTCAAAAGAAAAAAAATAGAACATTAATAGAAGCCGCCCGAGCAATGTTGACAGAATACTCACTTCCAAAATAATTTTGGGCTGAGGCGGTTAGCACTGCATGTTATGTTCTGAATAAGGTGAATGTGAGATCTAAATTAAATAAAACACCCTGTGATTTACCAAAAGGAAGAACACCTAATTTATTACATTTGCATGTTTTTGGTTGTAAGGTGCTTATTCATAACAATAAAAAATATGTCTTAGGAAAATTTGATCAAAAATCAGATGAAGGGATTTTTGTAGGATACTCAAGTGTTGGAAAATCTTATAGAGTATTCAACAAAAGAACTTTGATAATTGAGGAGACCATACATATTGCATTTGATGAATCTGGAATTTTGAAAGAGCCAAATATTGTAGAAGATGAAATTGAGATTAACTCATAAAAGTTTGATAAAATAAATTTGGAAGAAAAGTTGGAAGAAATTTTGGAAATAGAAAACCCTTTGACTACAGAGTTGAGATTTTCTAAAATTCACCAAATGGAATTAATAATTAGTGAACTTAGTGAGGGTGTAAGGACTAGGCGTGGAATAAATAAAGAAGTCAATTATTCAGCCTTCATTTCAACAATATAACCCATAAATATTTATCAAGCACTTTCGGATGAGTTTTGGATTTTGGCTATGTAATAAGAGTTAAATCAATTTGTAAGAAATAAAGTTTGGGAATTAGCTACAAGGCCAAAGGATCAAAGTGTAGTTGGAACTACGTGGGTATTCAAAAATAAAATGAATGACTCAGGAGTAGTCATTAGAAATATGGCTAGATTAGTTACTAAGGGGTATAATCAGATTGAAGGGATTGATTTTGAGGAGACTTTTACCCCTGTAGCTAGACTTGAAGCAATTAGGATTTTGCTAGCCTTTGCCTATTTAAGAGGATTTAAACTGTACTAAATGGATATAAAAAGTGCCTTTTTAAATGGAGTAATTCAAGAGGATATTTTTGTAAAATAACATCTAGATTTGAAAAATTCTAAATACCCAAATCATGTTTTCGAATTGAAAAAGGCATTATATGGATTGAAACAGACACCTACGGCTTGGTATGAGATCACCTTCCTACTTGAAAATTCCTTTAAAAAAGGAAGTGTTGATACAACTCTCTTTTTGAAGAAAGTTGGGAAGGATATACTCATTTTATAAATTTATGTGGATGACATCATCTTTGGATCTTCAAATAAAAATTTTTGTGATGATTTTTCTAAAATAATGAGTAGTGAATTAGAGATGAGTCTAATAGGTGATTTATGTTACTTTCTAGGCTTTAGCATTAAGCAAATTGAGGAGAGTACATTTCTTAGTCAGTCAAAGTATGTTAAGAACATCCTAAAAACGTATGAAATGGACAATGATAAACCTGTTAGTACACCTATGAGTTCCTCATTTCAATTAGATAAGGACCATAAGGGAAAATCTGTTGATCAAAAAAATTTTGAGGGATAATTGGATCTTTACTTTACTGACAGCTAGCCGGCACGATATAAAGTTAAATATTTGTTTGTGTGCTAGATTTCAATCAGATCCAAAAGAATCACATTTGACAGCAGTAAAAAGGATTCTAAGATATCTGTTAGGAACTCAGAACTTAGAAATTTGGTATCATAAGTTTAACTCTTCATTTGAAATAATTAGTTATTCATATTCTGATTTTGTAGGTTGTAGGGTGGACAGAAAGAGCACTTCTGGAATATGTCAGTTCATTGAAAATTCTTTAGTCTCTTGGCCTAGTAGAAAATAAAATTTAGTAGCTCTATCTAATGCAAAAGTTGTGTGGCATAAGTACTTTGGTTGAAACAACAATTGCTTGATTTAGAATTAACTATAGACAATATTCCAATTTATTGTGATAACACTAGTGCTATTTGTATTTCTAAAATTCCTATTCAACATACATGAACCAAATATATAGACATCAGGCATCATTTCATAAGGGATCATGTATCCAATGGAGACATTCAACTCACTCATGTTTCTACTGAAAATCAACTTGTAGATATTTTTACAAATCCCTTAGCCTTTGATACTTTCAGTGCATTAAGAACAAGGCTTGGTGTGATCGATTTGAATGCTTTATTAAAATGTTTCTACAACATTGATGTGTGTTTATAGTTAGTATTTTTGTGTGTATCCTTGTATTTGTGATTTTTTTTGTATTTTGAGTTTGTGTTTTCATTTTTCTATTGTGTTTTTGTTGTGTTTGTATTTTACTTTTGATTGAGTGCAAGTTTTGAAAAATAAAATGAAATTCGTCCAAGACGAAAATATTTTCGTACTGGACGAAATTGTGTAGTGAGTCAATTGTTGGATTTAAATCGTTTATGTGCAATTTTTCTATTTTTATTTTTTCACTTCGTCTGTACGATCATCACGATCGTCCGGATGAAATGATAAAATGACGGGATGATTGAATGACAATTAAATGGATAAGATTGTTTTTAATATTATATTCGTACATACAAACCTTTGGTTCGTCCGTACGAACGTTTGACAAATTGATGTGGGGGGACGGTTTTAATTGCCATTAAAATGATCATAAATTTCTGATCATCTGGGATGAACACCTGTTCGTCTGTACGAACGTATGGTCAAAAGTCTGTGTGAAAAGTTGCTTCATAAGTTGTGTGATTATGAAAAGTCATGTTATTTTGGACTCATTCGTTCATTCATATGAAATTTTTTTGTACAGGACGAACTGAATTTCATACGGGATGAAAATATTTTCATATGTATGAACAGTCATATTTCATTAAATTGACCGGCTTTGAACTCAACAGTCACACTCACACATTCCTTTCAGAACCCTTTCTTCCTTTAGATCTTATCCAATGTAAGTTCAAGCAAGCGACAAAAGGTTCTCGCCAAGGGTCCACACAAAAATTCTTCTGATAATTTTTTGTCCAAAGCCAATGAAGAATCTTTTCCTAGATTTGCCTCCGCTAAGATCACCCCGTCTAGAATTCTTATCCAGGAACATCTAACCTTTCAGGTAATGAACTTGTTTGCTTCAACTCAATTCATTCTCGTTCTCACACTGGTCCAACTCTATAACAAAGAGACCTTTCATTATTTCCTAGCAAACATGTCTTTCAACTTTGATCATTCTATAATCAAGTCCTATATTTTTAAGAAGAAAGTTTAAATTACCTAGACTGACCTAGCAATCTTTTTGAACTTAAGAATTGAGGGAATTAGAGCCCGTATTATGACCACTACTGCTGATTTTGATTGGAGTGAAATTAATGAAGTGATTAGAAAAATTATATTTAAGGAGCATATGCCTAAAGTGTCCTCTCTTGTTCGCAATGCTCGTATCATCCAGCATGTTCTTCGAACTTCCATAATTCCTAAAGCTCGTGATAGAGTCAACATTACTCTTCTTTTAATAGTATCTTACTTGATTATAACTAAACAACCTATAGATGAAGCCCAACTAATCCTTAGCTATCTTTATGGACTTTCTAAAATTGGTCACGACGAACATAAAAGAAAGAAGAACATAGCTTTAAGACATCTTGTTTCCTACATTTGGAAAAGAAGTATGAATTGGTTAATCTAGTTGAAGATTTTGAAGAACCTCTCTACTAGAATGACGGATCTTTTAGGGCAATCTTCAATAAAGATGAACAAAGTAAAGCACATGTTATTAGTGACTCAGTGGAGGAACATGAACCTGCACCTGCACCTGCTAGTGAACCAAATTATCAGGATTTGGTTTAGAGATTTGATCACTTAGAGTCTCATTTTGATCAAAGATTTGATCAAATTGAAACTCATTTGCAGCAGCAAGATATTCAATACAATCAGGATATGCGGTATATGGGAGAGCAGATGAATGATATTAGTTCCAACATGCTTATCAGAAGCAATTATTTTAACTTCTTCGATACTGTACTACCTCCTCCTCCTCCAGATCAGGGACCATCAGAGTGATTTGTGTACTTAGTTATGTTTTTCTTTAGATGATGTGATTGTGTTTTAGTAGTTTGTGATGTATTTTGTTTTAGTTATCTGTTTGCTTAATTAGATGTTTCTATAGTTGAGTTTTATGTCGCATTAATATCATTCATAGATTGTAATATCCATTATAATGATATCAATATAAGTCTTTTGTTTTAGTTTTAATCTTGTTTTGAAATATGTGTTAGCTTATATGAAAATCCCTAAAGTTTTTGACCCTACAAGTGCTATACCTTGAAGTGAAACTTAAAATTAAATTCATTAGAAAATCTAATTTTTAAATTTAATTTTTGCTTATAACTTGATAAAATTAATATTGTCAATTTCATGTCTCTTGTTAGACTATATTAATGTTTAATATTATTATTGCAATTGTGATGTTTTCTTATTTTGTATTTCACTTTTCAATAAATATTGATGCACTTAGAAAAATTTGAAATTTTTTATTATTGATTTTGGAAAGATCAAGATTACTCATGAAAAATGTACAAATGTACAAAAATCAAAAGGAATGCGCAATGGTTCACAATTTAAAAAAAGGGGGGGGGGCACAAAATAAGCCCACAAGTTAAAAGATGCACAAAAATGTGCCAAAAAAATTATAAAAGATGCTCAAAGAACCACATGTGGTAGTCATTTCTTTCCACAATCTTTTAATCTCTTAATTCAAATTGATCTTCTATATATTTATATTTCATATTAACATTTGAAATATACAAATTTTATATTCATTCTTTTTTCAATGATTTTCTTTATCTCAGTGTCTAAATTGATTCATGTTTTTGATATAATTTTTTTTATTATCAATGTTATATCTTTTCTTAAATTCTATGAATAATTTTTATTTACATAATGAATTGATTTTATTTGCAATATTTATTTCAATCACTTTCAAGGATCAATTATCAAAGGATTATCATATGACTACTTACATTTATGATCCTTTTCTTCTTCTCTTTTTGCTGTTGACAAAAAGGGGGAGAAAATATTGTTTGTATCGTATCTGTGTGCTTGTTTGTATCGTATCTGTGTGCTTGTTTATCTCATATCTATGTGCTTGTTTGTCTCAAACTCCAAACTAATGAAGACTTCAAATCAAAATTCAACATGAGATAATTGTAAATTGAAGCTTGTATTTTTCATTGTATTGAGTTTGAGAGGGAGTGATTGTAATTAAGTAATTTAGTACACATACACTTAGGGAGATCTTTAAAATTCATACTGATCGTACGGGACGAAACATGTTCGTACGGGACGATCAAGTCAATTATCCCCTCAGAAGAGTAATGGAACGAACAGGAAGTAAGAATTTTTTTCTAAGTCCTGATCATCCAGACGAATTTTTATATTCGTCCCAGGATGAAATGCTCTCTGGAAAATTTTTGTTCAGATAAAATCCTATTTGAGAAAGGACAAATTGTTCTCCGGAAAAATTTCTTCCAGACAAACTTCAATTCGTCCCAGGATGAAATGCTCTCTGAAAATTTTTTGTTCTGACAAAATCCTTTATTCGGCCCAAAATGAAATGCTCTCTGTAAAAAATTTGTTTAGACGAATTTCAATTTGTCCCAAGATGAAATGCTCTCTAGAAAATTTTCGTTCAGATGAGTTCATATTCGGCCCAGGATGAAATTCTCTCTGTAAAAATTTTATCCCAACAAACTAATATTCGTCCCAGGATGAAAATGTTTTATTATTTCCAATTTTGATAACTTCCTGCAGTTTGTCAAACCGACTTATGGTATAACTGTTCGTACCAGATGAACTTAGGTTGTACCGGATAATAATCAGGTACGAAGTTAGTTCGTAACTATATAGATTAGGTTTGTATGCAACTGATTTAAGTAAGTTCGTCCAGGATGATCCACGATCGTACGGGATGATCCACTTTGTAAAGACTTGAAAATCAGCAATTTTATACGGTTTTTTGTGTCTTTCCTATATAAAGTCCAATTAGAATTGCCTCTATATCTTTTTGCCTACTGATCTTCGTGCCTACTGAAAGGAGAGTCAAGGATAAAGAATGAGAGAGTGTTTGATGGAGGATTCTTACTATTGGAGCGTGAAGGTTTCAATTGGTACTCAAAGGTAAGAGTTTCTACTTATGGTTTTTTATTACTACACAATTTTCTCTCTTCCTTCTAGATTTCTTGTGAGAAGATCTATCAAGGAGATCTGGTTCTCTGCCAACACTTGGAAAGTATGGAAGGATGACAGGTTCTCTGCCTACACTTGGAGAGTGTGAACAGCCAATGGGTTCTCTTCCTATACTGGGTGAGTGTGAAAGGATGGAGGGCTCTCTGCCTACACTAGGAGAGTGTGAAAGGACGAACGGTTCTCTGCCTACACCGAGAGAGTGTGAAAGGATGGATTGTTCTCTGCGAACACTAGGAAGAGTGTAAAAAGACAACGGTTCTCTGCCGCACCGGGTAGTGGTGGAAGAGAGTTTTGTAAAGGCTTTTCCGCCTTACTGTGGGTGCAAAAGGAGAGTCACTAGTGGTATTAGTGCAATACTCGGAGGGTGCCTCCGGGGAGTGGATGTTGGTCGTGTTTGACCGAACCACTATAAATCTCGTTTCTTTTATTTTTCTGCTATTTTTATTTTTATCGTTATTAACTTTTGCCTGAAAAATCTATTTCTACAAAATTCATTAAAGTATATTTTTTTGTTTAAAATATTAAAAAGATGGACTAAGTTTTTAATTACCAATTCACCCCCCTTTTGGTTAGCCACTAGGACATAAGTTTAGGTTTAACAACCTAATACATATTGAACAAGTTTCAACAAACGAAAGTTCATTTTTGAATTTTTTTTCTTTTCACAGGTTCTCCACAGACGCCAGAATTGACGATGGCTTCTCATTAGAAAGATGATCTTCCGCTATCTTCCACTGGGATCATGGCCTCCTTTCGTCCATCAACTACCAATTATATCTTTAGTAGAAATAGTGACAATCTTGTGATCAAAGAGGGTGCAAGACCTCCGGTTCGTCAAGAAGGGTTGATTGAAGGAAAAGGGAAGAGGGTGTCGATTTATCGTGCTGCGGAAGTTGCCAAAGATTTCACAGATGTGAATGTTAATTCAGGTAGTTATAATCTTGAGGCGTCTTCATTTGTTAGTTTGGTTTTGAAGGTAAATAAGTTTGTGAGAAATCTTGAGGAAAGTGATGGTCGTAACATAGCATCTAAAATTGATTCTTTGGGAAATCAAGAAGAAGTTGAAGACATTAATCTTGTGGAGAATCTTGGGATTAATGTTAAGCTGGTTAACAATGATGACGGGGATAATGATAGAACTGGTGTGAATGATAATTTTATTGAAGCATTGAAGAAACCTCAATATATCAAGATTTCTTTCAATAGCGATCAAGTAGAAATGTCGGATGATAGGATTGCAGTCAAATTAAATGCTGATAGGGAACTTAAGATTGCATAAGTTCTGAAATATTCACTATTTATTAAAGTCTTGGGAAACAATATTCCTTTTCTTATGTGTAGCCTGGAGTTGAGGAGGGAGTGGAATAAATATGGTAGCTTTTACATGACTTCACTCGGTAGGAACTAGATATTATGTGTGTTCAAGTCTGATGAAGCAATAGATGAAGTATTGAATGGTGGCCCTAGGTATGTAGGAGGACACATAATTGGAATGGACAAATGGTCCCCTTTGTTAAATCCCAACTCTTTTAAAGGTATTGCTACACTAGTTTGGATTCGTCTTCCTTGTTTTCCATTATACTACTAGGACGACGAGAATATTGTGAGAATTGAATCGCGTATAGGACTACCTATGTATGTGGATGGGAATTCTTTTAAATAGGGAAAATGAGAATTTGCTCGAGTGTGTGTGAGATTAAATTTGGAAAATAATGTTCCGAATGGCATCTGGGCAGGAGGAATTGTAGGAAGATTCTTCCAAAAATTAGAGTATGAGAAAATTGATTTGCTCTATTATCATTGTGGCAAAGTGGGACATGATAGAAAGGATTGTTCTGATGTTGAGGTGCCTGCTTGTAACGACCAGACAGTGAAGAAACAAGTAGTTGGAAGTGACCTAGTAGTACTGGTTGAAGGCAAAACTTCTATGCATAGTAATGATTATGGACCATGGATTCACGTTCAGTTTAAAAACAAAAGATTCAAAAATGGAAGGTTTGCTGGGGGAGGGAGATTTTGAAGAAATTAGAAGGATGTGAAAGATAGGATGCATAAAGTCCATTATGATGCTATGAAGAATTAAGTCTAATATAAGGTGGCTGAAGTGGACATAGAGGAGGTGCTAATTGATCAACATGCCTTGAATAAAGACATAGGTTCTGGTAAAGAGGAAGGTGATACGGAGAAAGAGACGGATATTGCTGTAGCTAATAAATTTGATGCTTTGATTGAAGATATTGAAGAAGGGGAGGTTATTAGTCATCCCATAGTGGAGAAGCCGCAGGGCATTGTTGCTGCTGATGAGATCCCTGATAAAATGGAGGTTGTTGCTACTCATAATAGCAGCTTGGATAAATTTAAATTGTCCAAGGAATTGAAGTCTTTGGGGCCTTTGGAACCTAAGCATAGAAAAAAAAAAGGAGGGATGGTAAGGGGAATGTGTTAGGCGGGGACAGTTCCCCTTTGATTGCTTAATGTCTTCCTTTATCTTCTGGAAGTGTAGGGGGGCCATGAAGAAGGAGGCTTCTCTGTATCTAAGGGAGATTGTTAGGGACCATGATGTTTTTTTTATTGGGCTGATGGAGACTAAGCTAACTAGTGTTGATAGAAGGGATGTTTATAGCCTTATTGGGAGTGATTGGGATTTCATACACCATCCTACTGTGGGTACTTCTGGTGGGGTTTTGGTTGTATGGAATAGGAAGGTGGTGTCTTTTGTGGTGATGTAGAGTTCTTCTCAAGTGGTGGTTGGAGTTCTTTCTACTCCTTCTATGGGAGATTTGAAGGTGGCCACTGTCTATGGGAGATTTGAAGGTGGCCACTGTCTATGGGAGTAGATGTTGTAATGAGAGGAGTCTTTGGAGCATGCTAGAGAAGAGTTCGTTGGGTATGGGTCTATCTATTGTGTGTGTGTGTGGGGGGGGGGGGGGGGGGGGGGGGGGGGGGGGGGCTTTAATTGTATTTTGGAAAAGGAGGAGAAGAAGGGTGGAAAGAGATTCCTCTTTTTTAGAAGACCTAGAGAGATGAGGGATTTTATGACTAACTTAGGTTTCCATGATGTAGGTTTTGTTGGACCAAGGTTTACTTGGTGTAATAATAAAGAAGGAGCTTCAAGGATATGGGAAAGTCTTGATGCTTGCTAAATTCTGCATCTTTACATATGGTCCCTTCTGGGAATGTGAGGCATCTCGCAAGGGTGGCATCATACCATAGTCCAATTATTTGAAATTTGAAGCTAAGCAGTTTAACAAGATAAAGATCATCATATTTGAAGACACTTGGAGATCATACCCGACTGCTTGGAACATTGTGTATAATTCCTGGAAGAAATTAGAATTTGGTGTTGAGGTGGAAGTGCTTCATAGAAAGCTTCGAAGGATGTTGAGAGCTTTATTCTTCTGGACTAAAAACAAATGCAAATATTTGTGTAAGTTGAAGGAGGACTTGAAGAGGGATATTCTGGAACTACAACTTAAGGAAGCCACGGTTGAGGTCTTCTCTTTGGAAGATTTACTTCTTCTTCAAAGCAAGGTACATGAACTTAATATCACTTTAAGAAGGGTTTCCACTTGGTGGAATCAAAGGTCTATGGAAAGATGGCAAGAGGAGGGGGATACTAATTCTATACTTTTTCATAACTTTGAATCGGTTAGGAGAAATGCAAAGTGGATGAGACAAATCAAAGATGTTAATAACCAACTGTTGGAGGAGGATGATCAGATTGAGCAGGTGTTTCTATAGTTCTTTGAGGAGAAGTGGAAATATAGGAGTTGCAAATTGTCTGAATGGCCGGTAATTTTTAATAAACAGAGATTGGCTGCTTCGGATATGAATGCTTTTGTTGTTGAATTTTCCTTGGAGGAGTGTAAGGAATCTGTATTCCAGCAAGGCAATAATAAATCACCTGGTTTGGATGGGTGACATCCTCTTTTTTAAATGTTATTGGAGCCTAGTGAGGGAGACTACTTGGAATGCTATCAAAAAGTTCTTTAGTTATGCACAAGGAATGGAAAGATACATTAACCATCTTAATTCCCAAAGTAAACAACCTGATTTTGCCATCCAATTATAGGCCTATAAGCCTTTGTCAAACTACTTATAAGATTCTTGCTACTATGCTGGTTAATAGAATAAAAAAAACATGCCCAAGATGATATCGGAAGAAAAGTTGGCTTTCATTCCAGGTAGATCAATCTTAGAACATTGTATATTGGCTCAAGAGATTTTTAACAAATTTAAAATCTCTAAGAATAAGAAAGGCATGATGGCTGTAATGCTTGATATGGAGCAGGCTTACGATAGCATGGGATGGCCAACTCTTCATCAAATTCTGAAATGGTATGGTTTCCCCACTATTTTTTCTAATCTCCTCATGGAATGTGTGGTGAATGCATGGCTCTCAATTACTCTAAATGGGAAGAATTCAAGATGGATCAATGCTCACAGTGGATTCTAGTAGGGGTGTCCACTTTCACCATACTTATTCATTATGTGCTCCTAACTTGTTTCCAACTCAATTGAGTAAAGGGGACAAGAGTTGGGTATTCAGATATCTCCTAGAGGACCGAGGATTACTCACCTTCTATATGCTGATGATGTGCTTGCATTTTTACAAGCAACCACAACTTTGGCAAGATTATTGAAGAATATTGTTGAGTTATGTAATTGGACAGGTCAAAGAGTTAACATCAACAAGTCCCAAATTATATTTGGTAAGGCTGTTAGGAGGTC
Source organism: Dendrobium nobile (assembly GCA_022539455.1). Lineage (NCBI taxonomy): Eukaryota > Viridiplantae > Streptophyta > Magnoliopsida > Asparagales > Orchidaceae > Dendrobium > Dendrobium nobile. Next base: position 49,747,154 of record CM039719.1, on the reverse strand, counting down.
TCAAAAGAAGAAGGTTGCCAGAATTCTTGGCTTTAAAATGGTGAAGGAGTTATGTTATCCGGGTGTTAAGATCTCTTTAAGGAGATTGGGTATGGCAGATTTCCAAGACCTTTTAAGCGATGTGACGGATAGATTGAATGTTTGGGGGAAGAAGTCTTTATCTTTGGGAGGTAAAATTACTCTCATAAAGTCTTCATTACTATCTATGCCAAATTTTTTACTTACACACTCCCTGGTTCCTAGGAAAGTGTTGTATGAGTTGGAGAAAAGGTGTAGGAGATTTATTTGGAACAAACCTGATGGGAGGAAAGGCTTGCACTATGTTGCATGGGAAGAGATATGCAAACCAAGATGTGACGGAGGGTTGGGAGTGAATTCTACAGTACTTAGAGGTGGTGCTCTAAGGGCGAGATTGGCATGGAATTGTATCCAAAATCCTAATTCGTTACTTCATAGAATTCTCATTACTAAGTATGGAGACTATATCATAAATGGGACTTGTAAAAAGAGCTCTTCTAGTGCTTGGCAAATAATGAAGGATGGAGGTAAACATCTTAAACATATTGTCAAATTGAAGGTGGGTAGAGGTGATAAAATTAATGTCATAAGTGACATTTGGCCGCTGGACAAGAGTATTAATGCATGGCCTACATTTGCTGACTGTGGAGCTTTGGAAGACATGACAGTACAACAGCTTATTTCAGATGAAGGAAATTGGGATGAAGCGAAGCTACATAGGTTCTTTCATGAAGAACTGATTATGTTAATCAGACAAATACATACTGACTGTATTTAGAAGGAGGATCAGATGGAGACCGTGTACAAATACTCGGGTTGATCAATTTCTGCATTGGCATATGAATATGTGATGAAAGGGAGATGTAAAGATGATGATGGTGGTTTCTGTAATTGGCTTAAGAAGTTGAAGCTCAATACTAAGGTGGAACTTTTCTGGTGACGCCTAAATAAGTTTGCTGTCCCTACTAACTATTTTCTCAAATTTCGAAGGCTTGCTATTCATGATTCTTGTGCTAGAGGATGTCAAGAGGTTGAGAATTATGAACACATTGTGGTTCATTGTAAATATCTTATTGATGTTATTTTAAAAATTAGAGATTGGGGATTTTATGTACCTGTGTTTCAATCATTGGGTTGATGTTTAGAGGAACTGAGAAGAAGTTTGGTTCAAAATTCTGGTATGGTTAGAATATATTGTGCTGCAGTTCTTCTATCCTAGAAGAACCGCAATGCAGTGAAGCATGGTAAAGCTGCTATGTCTAGTTCCTTGGTGGCGGCAAATGCTCTTTCTTTAGCCATGTTAAAATATTGTCCATACATAGATAGCTGGGGTACTAATCTCCCTAGGGAGTCCTACAGAACTTGGTACCCTCCACTGCTAAATTGGATCAAGATTAATGTGGATGCTTCATTGTTGAGTTCAAATCAGGCTGGCATTGGGGGGATTTTCAGAGATTGCAAAGGAAGACTTCTTCTTGCTTTTGGGAAGAATAAAGTACATTGGGATGTTGCTGAACTTGAGATGGAGGCGTTTATAGCTATCAGGGATTTCATCCAAAGTTGGATGCATGAAAGCAAAGGGCTTATCATTGAGAGTGATAATATCAATGTGATTACATTCATTCAAGATTCTTTGAAGAAGGTATACTGGCGTTTGGAGAACTGGCTGGTCAAGGAGCTATTCTTCCTAAATGATTTCAATAAAGTCATCTTTCATCATGTTAATAGAGAATGTAATAAAGTAGCTGATTTTTGTGCTACTTTCGCATTAGATGGATGTTTTACTTTTGATAGTTTCTCTTTTGGTAACATTCCGACCTCTTTGCTAGATTTAATCAAGGAGGAATGTAATAGTATTTTTATTAAAACTCAGCAGTAATTTGCGCCAAACAAAATTCTAGAATAATTTTAAATGGCCTAATTGAATGTCTTATGCAAACTTTGAACAACTCCTTTGACTACACATAAAACTAAGCCTACCTAAAAAATTTTCATGGGAATAAATATAATGGAAGTAGGACCTTATTTCTACCGTGCACAGCCTCCTGTCGGTAGGTTTTAATTGAAAATTACGTATTTTAAAAAATATTGGATTATATTTTATTTGGAATTGAATTTATATTAAATTATAAATCTATTTCAGTTCATTTGTAAAATTTTTTATATAATTATCAGTAAATTATAAATATTTAGATGTTATTATATTTTATAAATTTATCTTAAAAATGAAAAAAAAAAAGAATAATAATTGTGTGAGCAACATAATTCGTCTTGACTTTCAAAATTTTTTTGTCAAATTTTTATTCTTTTTTTTATTTTTTAAAAGCTGTTAACTGGTCATGATTGCTCTCAATATTTTAATGCTAGTGGGTTGATCCTGACGTCCTTTGATAGAGCGATTTATTCAACCGTGGACTCGGTTTAGCTTATAATTCATTTTCTTTTTTTTAATGATTTAAATATAAATTCTCACATATTACATGAAATAATTTCAAAACTAAAATATCTTAATTAGAAGTAACTTTCAAAGAACAGATCAGTGTTGGCAGCATAGCTTATAATTTAGTTGATGCTGATATCGATTAAACTAATTCAGCATAAAAACAGATTTGCTTGGCAATAATTAATTATAAGTTATATGATATTTTTAAAGGTGAAACAAATAATGTCGGCATAAAATTATTCTCAAACTTATTTTAATCATTTTTTTAGTTTTTCCTAGATAATACATAATTAAATTTAAGATATAGTTGAATGAGAAATTAGAATATAATATCACGCACATAAGTTTGAAATGTTTATTTTCTTTTATATATATATATATATATATATATTTGTGGCACCCAAATTTACTAGAAAGCTTGATTGATGAGCTAAGATTTGTGATAATAAAGGGTGATAAAATCTACAGAATGCTCAAGAAACTAAGAGCCTAAAAATTTGTAGAGTATATGCTATATTAGTAAAAAATTCTCCCCAAACAGTTCCTCATCACCATTTATTTGTAGAGATATAAGGACAACATGAAAGACAATGTAAAGGAGAAGTAAAAAATATAACACTACATAGAATAACCCATACAGTGTTACATGCCAATTCATGTCTCCTCTTGTATGGATGAAGGAGAGTAGTGCTTTAAAGCTCTAAAGATTCATCTTCAAGCGAGCTTAGCGATGTTGAGCATGTGAGGGCTTGTTTTATATTGTGTACTACGAACAACAAGAGTTCTGTTGGTGAGTGTTGATTGAGGGAACATCGGCTAGCATGCTTGATGACTTTCTAGTGTGTTGTATGAGGGATCTATGATTCACCTGAAAGAAGGGTGAGTGAGATGTTGGGGATGGAGAAATGAATTTAATGGTTGTCGAGAAGTTGGTTGAGGGTTCTATAACTAGACACTTTCTTCTTATTGACTCTAGAGAAGATGAATGGTATGGGAGAGAATGAGTATCTTAGATTGCTTAGAGAAGGAGCAACTGAATAGAGTAGTGGTCCAAGTATATGGCAAGTTGTTTGCTTATTGAGGACTCAAATTTTACCATACAGAAGGCATGTTCTTTAGTTTGCTCAGGTGAGTAGAACAGAGTTATTATTCTAAGCGAGCCCCCTGTGAGTTCCAGGTAACTAATACCTCAAGTTGGGTGAGTTCCATGCTTTGGATTGCCTAGAGGGAGCGTTCCTCTCCATAACCTGCCAACTACTTGTTAGATACCTGTGAAGCTACATGCGATTAAACAATTTTTATACTGACATACGGAAATGTTTTCATTCTAGGTGAGAATGAGTTTTCGAGATTTCTTAGAGAAGGAGCCAGAGTAGCTTGTCCACATGCATATATAACCAGTACTTAGCCTAATGATGAATCTTCCTTTTTTTTTTTCCGAAGAGAGTGAACTCCTTCATTGGACCTTAATTATTATTCTAGCTGCTTACCCTGTGAGTTCGACGTGAGTACCATATGTAGTTAGGCAATTTCAATCCTTGGGCTCTTCTATAAGGTGAGAACCTCTCCATAACTGGCATGCCACCTATTAAATACTACTGATGGTATAAGCAATTTTATTATATTTATTAATATCTATATGTATTTATGTACACTTATATATATGTATACATATAGGCACTTTCTTGTTATTGACTTTAGAGAAGATGGATGCTCTAGAGTGAGCTAGTATATAGCTGAGAAATTTTGGAGAAGGTTCGAGTGGCTAAAGCAATGATCCAAGTATGTGGCATTGTCAGCCTATTGAGGGATCTTCATTTAACCTAATGGTGAGCACCTTGGTAGGCCAAGGTGTGTAACGACTTGTGATTATTCAAGTTGAGTCCCTTGTGAGTTCTAGGTGAATACAATCTTCAATGGGGCAAATTACAACCTTGGGGTTTTATTGAGGGAAAATTTTTCACAAAAATTTACCAATTACCTATTAGATACCTGTGAGAGTATATGTTAGTATAATCCAAGAATTAAAATAGAAAGATTATAAGAATTTATCTATTAATCTTTTTGAAAAAAAATCTTTCTCGCATGCACCCAAAAATGCAATATGATGATTATTTTTAAACTTTATTCGCACTAATTTCTTTAAAAATATTTTGAAAATCTTTTTTATCATTTATACGTACAAGAAATGCATAAAATGTATTAATGATTAAATATTAAAGGAATACCAAATGATTTCATCGAATAGAAATTACATTGATGAAAATCAATGATGAATTTGATACATCAACCAAATAGGAAAATTAACAATGCATACTCAATGAAGAAAGGGAGAGATCTTACTTCATTTAGAATCAACTTGAAAATATGAAAATATTCCTAAGAACTTTGAAGGAATTTTACAATGAGAACTTTACTTAAGAATTTTCTTTTCTATAGAGAAGAGAGATCGAGTGTGTTACAGATACTTACAATAGAAAGATTTTTACATAATGCAAATTTTGGCCAAGGGAGTTTGGGAGGCCTTTTGAAATTTGATAATTTTTAAATTTTAAAATATTTCTCAATATGAAAATTTTGACCAAGCATGAATTGGAAATAAATCAACCGTGCAATTAATGAGAGATATTTATCATGAAGATGCAATGAAAAAAAGATTTAATTTTATTAGAATCAAATCAGTTTATTTAACAATAAATAAAGGAAATGCGGTGGGCAAGACTTTCCAAATATAAGTTAAATGATTTAAATTATTTTTTGAAATTATATTCAATAATTTAAGATATAACATCTAAAAGATTATGGCAATATTACTAAGAAAAATAATAACTCTATAGCGAAAACATGGAAATAATCCAGCATATGGCCGACCCTTGAATGATATAAGGTAATTAATCCATTATGTGATTTTAAGGAAAATTTTTAAACTTTTTGAATGTTGAATTAAGAAAAAGGAAATTATTTTCAATCAAGTGAAAAAATCTTAAATATTTACATTAAATTATATCATTAAAATATCAACAATGATAAAAATTAATATGATTAATAAAGTCAAAGAATAAAAAATTTAACACATAATTGAATAACTGCAAAAAATTGAATATTATTTGAATTAAAAATAAACTAACATTGCTAATGTAAAATTTTTGCTCTGCTGTGTATCACTTACTTAGTGAACAGTCGCATTGTTTTACTGACAAATCATGTCCTTTGAAAGTTACAACTACTACACCATGGCACAACTGACTTTTGAACACTACGGTGATGGAGTGGAAATTTTTGCATTGAGGAATGATAGATTGTGATGTTGTGGTGCTTGAAGATAGTGAATATGTTGTCACAAAGGTATGCATTTAGATGCCATAGTGCTGTCCAACTAAGAATTGACTGTCGTGATGTTAACATTGTAGCGCTCTGGCATTGCCTTTTTTGGTGTTGCAACATTGATTTGTCAAACACTGCAGTCCTAGAAGATACTTTGAATTCTATGCCTTTTTATATTTTTCTTACACAACACAACTAGAATAACACATTTTAGATGAAACTATAATATATAAAAAATATATAATTTACACTTTTCAAATTGTTGCCATCTTAAATACTTGCTTGTCCTCAAGAAAATAAAAAGTTTATAATTATAATTAAATGATTAACCAAAGTAAAAACTGACATTTTAAAATTACTAAAATATAGGATAATACTTCATAGTATCGAAGTAGAAAAAATGAACAAGGTTATAATTCTTCCTTGAAAAAATACTAGTAATTGCACTAATTAAATATCATTATTATTACTTTGTTTGAATTCACAGGTTATAGATTTAATTTTTAATTTTAGAATTCGAAAGTGAATAATGTTTCCTATTGATTAGATATGTTAGTAGTTAAATTTAAAACTTCTTTAGTTCATCATCATTTATACTAGTTTCTTATTTTATCTTTTATGAATTTAAGTATAAGATTATAATCAAATTCTAATCTTTTGATTGATACTAATTTTTAAATGTACACATTTTTTTTTTCTTCTAATTCTTTCCATTTTTCCTTTTGGAACTATTTCACAAATCATTTTCTTTTTATTTTATGAAGTTTATTGTTAATGATTTTAAATATCACTATTTTTACTTCAAACACTTTTACAATATTAATGAATTTTATGAAAGAGTTTAATAAAATTATCAATTCCAAAATTGGGTTGCTTATGATTTCAAATTTTAATCTACTCATATCTAATCTTTTGTTCTAATTATTTATCTTTATTTCAAAAATTAATACATAAAGGTTTAACTTTTAATTTCAAATTAAAGCAATAACTTAAATGGTATAAGTTGGTTAATTCCCAGTCTTGCCCCTTAATGAAGTAGAAACAGTGTTACCATGGTTTGGGGAATTAGTCTTACAGTGCGTTGGATTTATCTTTTTATGCTACCTATTGGATTTGGACTGGTTTGAGCAATGATTGGAAAATTTTTAATGCTGAACAATACCCTAAGTGTTGCTCATTCATTCCCTGGGGTCATTACATTGAATTTATGGTAATCTCTTTGTTTAGGCATCTCTACAAGGATGAATCATCCATGATTTGTATGTGGCTCTTCTATTTTGTTTTTTATCAATTCTTATCTATTATTATGTTGTGTAAGGTTTTGGATCATTTTGTTTTGAGAACCTGTAGGGAATTTTGGGTGCTTGTTTGAGACTGTAAGCTGCTGCTATTTTTGTTCACTTATTTCTCCTTCTACTCTAGTCGCCTTTTCCTGTACAGGATCATTATGAGGCTGGGTGGATTTGGGAGTTGATTGAAGTGGCACTTGGGTGTTATTCATGGTAGCTTTTCAATTACAACAAGTCTGAGCTCTTATGGCCTTTTTCATCTCTGTTTATATTTTTTTAGGATGATTATTTGGTGTTTTTTTAATTTTGGACGGTTGGTCCAATTGGATAGTGAGATCGTTTGTGGGGTTGGATAATTTGGCATATTTTATATTTGATGTCGTCTTGGCCTTTTTGCTATTGAGTTGTGTTTGGTTGTTTATGTGCTTAGTTCTGCTTGATGTTTGTGGCTTAATACTCTTCTAAATGACGGTTCTCAGTCTTTATTTAACTATTACAATGAGGTATATTGGTATTATTAACATCTTTGATTGGTGGAATTGGGCCATCCAAGGTAGTGATTATGATGGTGTTTCTATAACCTGGATTCTTGTTATGAATTATTATTGGAGCATTTGGAATTCTAGTAACTTGGTGTTTAATGGGAGCATTCAGATGTCCATTAACATGTTATTCTTCATTGTTACTGAAGAGGTATCTTACACATTTATTTTGTTAAGTCTAATTGGATTCTAATTTTATATAACTACAATCATATTTGTTTTTTACATATAATATTGCTTTTCATGCTCTGTCTTTGCAGTCATTATCTCTTGTAGGTTCGTCAGACAAAGGTTTTTGTGGATAAGATGATTATTTTTGCAATAAGTGTATGTTAAAAGTCTACTTTATGGCCTTCCTTTTTTGGGTGTTGTCTTCTTGCATCCCTAGAGTGTTCCTAGGTTTTTTTTATATTTCATAGTATAGGGGACCTTCGGCTCTTAGTTTTTTCTTTGACTTTTTTTGTAGCTCTATCGAGCAGTAGTGAGTTAATGGTCCCCTTTAAGGACCTTGTATCCTCTATTAGCGTGTAGGCCCCTTTGCGGGTTCTCCCCCCACCAAAAAAAAAAAAAGAATTATCCTAAATTAATAACCTAGCTTGTCAAACTAAACCATGCAACCATATTAAGAATATGATTTGGAGTGTATTTCGATAAATTCCAAACCCTGGTTAACCAAGTCTTTTGAAACTCGATCACTATGAATTAGGTTGTTAAACCTAAGCTTATGTCCCATGGCTAACCAAGAGTGGGGGTGAATTGGTAATTAAAAAATTAATCCCTCTTTTTAATTTTTTAAACCAAAAAATAAACTTTAATGAGTTTTGTAGAAATAGATTTTTCAACCACAGTTTTTTAAAAAATAAAAACACAAAAATAAGAAGGCAGCGGTAAAATAAAGACACGAGGTTTATAGTGGTTCGGTCTAAACCAGACCTACATCCACTCCCCGGAGGCACCCTCCGAGTATTGCACTAATAGCAATAGTGACTCTCCTTTTGCACCCACATCAAGGCGAAGAAGCCTTTACAAACACTCTTTCCACCACTACCGGGTGCGGCAGAGAACCGTCGTCCTTTTACACTTTCCCCAGTGTTGATAGAGAACCTTCATCCTTTTACACTATCCCCAATGTTTGCAGAGAAACGTCATCCTTTTACACTATCCCCAGTGTTGGTAGAGAACCTTTGTCCTTTTACACTATCCCCAGTATTGGCAAAGAACCGTCGTCCTTTTACACTCTCCCGGTGTAGGCAGAGAACCCTTCGGCTGTTCACACTCTCAAAATGTGGGCGTTCACACTCTCCAAGTGTGGGCAGAGAACCCTTTGGCTATTCACACTCTCCAAGTGTCGGTAGAGAACTTGATCTCCTTGACAGATCTTCTCACAAGAATTCTAGAAGGAAGAGAGAAAAGAGTGAAGTAATCACAAACCAAGAGTAAAGACTCTTACCTTTGAGTACCAAGTGAAACCTTCACGCTCCAATGGCAAGAAATCTCCTTCAAACACTCTCTCACACTATCTCCTTGACTCTTCTTTCAATAGGCACAAAGATCAGTAGGCAATTTGATTATGTGGCAGTTTAGTTTGGACTATTTATAGGAAAGACACAAAAATTTGTCCAAAAATTGCAGATTTTCAAGTCAATATGAATTGGATCATCCCGTACGATCGTGGATCGTCTTGGATGATTTTACTTAAATGCGTTGGAAATGAACCTAATGTATATGGGTACGAAATGACTTCATACACACACATCACCCCGTATGAACTAAGTTCGTTCGGTACGAACGGTTATTTCATAGGTCGGTTCCCAAAAACTGCAGAACGACACTTAATTTTTAGAGTCGGTTCACTTCATCCTGCGACGAAGTTAAGGTTTGTCCGGACGAAAGTTTTACAAAGAGCAAATCGTCCTGGGATGAATACACTTCATCCTGGATGATAGTACTCCAGAGAGCAACTCGTCGTGGAATGAATACACTTCGTTCTTGAACAAAAATTTTTCAGACAACATTTCATCCTTGGACGAATACACTTCGTCCTTGACGATCAGGACTTAGAAAAATTTTCATCAATTCCTGTTCGTTCCATTGCTCTTTCGAGGAGTTAACTGATCTGATCGTCCCGTACGAACTATGTTTGTCCTGTATGATCAGTACAAATTTCTCAAAATCTCCTAAAGTGTGTGTGTATTCACTCAATTACAATCACTCCCTCTCAAATTTAATTCAAAGAAAAATACAAGTTTTTAAATATACAAAGTATCTCATGCTGAATTTTATTTGAAGTCTTTGTAGTCTGGAGTTTGATTTTCCTGAAATGTTAGTACACACAAGAGCAAAAACAACTCTTCAAAAAAGTGTTAGGAGATAACTATACATAAAACAATAACATTTGAAATTATCAAAACTATACAAGTGGCAAGAATGTAAAACATGCAAATAGAAACTCTCTTAACAAAGTCAACCTATGTTGACCAAAATTTTCATTTACTACATTAATACCAAATCTTGGGACTACCTCCAACAAACTCTACATATCATTTAGAATGTATTAAACTAAATTCAAACCTTTGGTTAAACTTGGTAGACCAAGTCAACATAGGTTGGCTAGAGGGCCTTTTCTACCCTATGCATTTTTAATTAATTGACCTCAGCAATCCTTAGGACAACTTCAAGCATGTCCAAAATATCATTTGGAATGAGTTAAACCTACCCTTAACGTGGGTTAAACTTGGTTGACCAGGTCAACCATAGTTGAGCGAAACATACATGCCCACTTTAAAAATTTAAAACTCTATATTTTTACATCATCATTGAACCAAACTCTAAGGTGTCACCTTCTTGGATCACCATGAGTAATCTAAAAAAGTTTGTGCCCATAGGCCCACTATGTTTGACCAATAAGGTCAAACCAAGCGCTAAAAATTTCATTTTCTTGATTTAAATCATTACTCTTGTCTAAATAATTTTTGAAAATGACTATAACAAGTGTCTATTAACCCCATCCACACACCCTAGTAGTTTATGCCCATGGTTTTTCTTTCTTTAAAAGCATAGGTTGAACCAAGATCTCCAAAACTCATGTTTTTGGACCATAGACCAACCTAACCCATTTGAACCCAACTAATGGATTAAATACACTCTAGAGCCTTCCTATTGTGGGTCATATCAAGCTTAATTCACATGGATTTCTGATATGGCAAGATTGCTTTAAACCACCTTACTCCAATCATTGGTTCACTCTTAACAACATGGTCTCTTTGATCAGATGGAAATCAACTCTTGGAGCCCTCTAAGAACTTGAAGGGGTTCATTCAACATTTCCTATAAGGCCAAGATCAACAAAATCCATTCACATATAAGTTAGTTATCCCTCTTAAACTAAAATATTAAAATTCAAATTTTTCTATATATCAATACATAGAACCTTTTTTTTAGTAAAAAAGACTTTTCATTAAAATAAAGTCTAATAATTTATAATGAATACCAACTAGAAAAACACACCAAAAGGAAGCCTTCCTCAACAAATAAATACAAAGTAGAATGGAACATAGACTAAGCTAATACACCCTAGATCCACCATCCTTCTTATGGTTCCTTGGTTGAATAGTAATTGGCCCCAAGAATTGAAGTTCTTTAGCAGACTGAGTCATAGAGGCTTTATCACTCCTTGGGCTAGAGCGCCTTAGATGTAAGAGGAAAGCCTCAGTGGGGAATTTGAATGGAATGTTATCGAGATATACATCCATAGATAAAGACAATTTCTTGGCCGGTTTAGTAACTTCCACACTAGAGATAGGTGTAATATACTTCTTTCCTTGAATACCAACATTGGAATTATTCTTCTTTTGTTTTCTAATTTTCCTAGAAGTAACAAGACTCCAAGGCCCATAACATTCAGTATTTGTCCCTTTGTTCGCACTTTACACATTTATAGAAAGAGATTGTTCACTTTCCAAATGAGGTGAATGGAGGGTTAAATGGATCATGGATAAAGAATTTGGGTCACTATTCAGCATAGGAGGGCAACTATTAGTGATAAAAGGGTCACTAAAAGAGGGGTTGCTACTTGCCTTGAAATAAATAGATATTTCATTCAATTCAGTAGATATTCTTTATGGTTACTATGAGGGCTACTAGGAAGCTTGAGGAACATAGGGACAATGACTTACATTTTTCCCAAGTATCTCTATATAAAAGAAGCAAGCAAGCTAGCGAATCCAAATAGCAGATGATAGGCCCACCATAGAATGGGGAGAGAACGAAGAAAACTAATGATCCAAACAAATATTAAACCCACCAACAACCCATGGTCTCCCCATAAGGACAACATCATGAGCCTCATCAGTTTCAAAGAGATAAATGAAATCTTCAGGAGAGATAGAGAGGAGGTGAAAATCTCTAAACATTGACCATTTTTGCTTCAATTTGTTGCTTAGAATAAAAAAGGCAATCATCTTCTAATAATATTTCCCACTAACCCTCTTTAAATCCTAGTTAAGTTGGCTTAGATGGACTCTAAGTTCAAAGTGACAGAACACTTATCCTTTGACATAACTGTCTCCTTAGAAACACCATCACTTTTGAAAACTTCCATCTTATTCCATGCAATCAGGAGATCTTGGCCAGGTTTAACATAGAAAGGGAGCTTGGAGGTTATTGAAGAGTAGATTGGCCATTCCCATAAGAAGTTTTTTAAAGAGTCATTTGAGCAAACTCAAGAAATATAGTTTATAGAATTTGAAGTATCATGTAGTGTTGCATCAGATGGATTTACTCACCTATAATTTAATTATGATTTACTACATTCCTTAATATTTCTATCTCCATAATTGTTTAAGGTGAACGCAAATTCAGCAGTGGCCCACTAATAGTAGAAAAATTGTTCATTGAAGCAGAAATGTAAGGCACTGCATTCAGACTTGGTTGGGCCTAATTGGAGATGCCTGAGACCATTTTTTGACATAGAAGGATCTTAATCAAATGGTGGTGGATGAGGTGGTGGCTGGAAGTACTGGTGGAAAGAGGCAAATTGGTTTGCAAACTATACCATATGTTGATAAAGCTATTATTATTGGGCTATGTACTGATCAAAATGAGCTAAGTCATGGATGTGTTGCTACTACATCTTGTTAAGATAGTTGCTATTTGCATGCTTTACATTTTTGCAACTTATGTAGTTTTGATGATTCCAAACATTATTATTCAAATGTGTAGTTATCTCCTAACAATTTTAGAAGATTTGTATTTGCTCTTGTGTGTACTAACATTTCAGGAAAAACGAACTCCAGACTACAAAGACTTTAAATCAAATTCAGAATGAGATACTTTGTAAAATTTGAAGTTTGCATTTTTTTGAAATTAAATTGAAAGGGAGTGATTGTAATTGAGTGAACAAAAACATACACACACATAAGGAGATCATAAAAAATTTATACTGATCGTACTGGACGAAATCCGTTCGTACGAGACGATCAGACAGTTATCTCCTATTGAGCACATGGAACGAATAGGAACTTGCTTCAAAATTTTTTGAAGTCCTATTCGTCCAGGACGAATTTACAATCGTCCAGGACGATTGGTTCTCTATAAAATTTTTGTCCAAACAAAATTAAATTATCGTCAATGGCGATTGGTCCTCTGGAAAATTTTCGTCCAGACGAAATTAATAATCGTCCAGGACGATCTGGTCTCTGGAAAATTTTCGTCCAAACGAAATTAAATTATCGTCCATGGCGATTGGTCCTCTGGAAAATTTTCGTCTAGACGAAAAAAATAGTCATCTAGGACGATCGGTCCTCTATAAAATTTTTGTCCAGACGAATATATTTTCGTCCAGACGAATATATTTTCGTCCAGACGATTAACCGACTTAGAATGGTTTTCAGCAATTTCTAGAACCGACCTAGTATTAACCGTTCGTACTGGACGAACCTAGTTCGTACAGGACGATCAGCTGTACGAAGTCATTTTCATACACATATACAAATAAGGTCGTTTCAAATCGTTTAAGTAAAATCGTCCAGGACGATCCACGATCGTACGGGACGATCCACTGCATACCGAATTGATTACTTGCAGTATTTGGGTGATTTTTCTTGTCTTTTGTATTAATAGTCCAAATTTGTCTGCCACCCAATCTTTTTTTCATTTGATCTTCGTGCCTCTTGAGAGAATAGCCAAGGAAAGAGTGGAAGAGAGCATTCAAAGGAGGATTCTTACCATTGGAGCGAGAAGGCTTCACTTGGATTACAAAGGTAAGAGTCTCTACTTGTAAATTGGGATTACTTCACACTTTTCCTTTTTCCTTCTAGATTCTTGTGAGAAGATCTGTCAAGAAGATCCGGTTTGCTGCTGACACTTGGAGAGTGTGAATAGCCGAAGGGTTCTCTGCCTACACTTGGAAAGTGTGAACAGCCGAAGGGTTCTCTGCCTACACTTGGAAAGTGTGAACAGCCGAAGGGTTCTCTGCCTACACTTGGAGAGTGTGAACATCTGAGGGGTTCTCTGCCCACACTAGGAGAGTGTGAAAGGATGACGGTTCTCTGCCCACACTAGGAGAGTGTGAAAGGACGACGGTTCTCTGCCAACAGGGATTGTGTAAAAGGACGACCGTTCTCTGCCACACCGGGGAGTGGTGAAAAGAGTGTGTTGTAAAGGCTTCTCCACCTTGCTGTGGGTGCAAAAAGAGAGTTACTATTGGTATTAGTGCAATACTCAGAGGGTGCCTCTGGGGAGTGGATGTAGGTCTTGTTTTAGACCGAACCACTATAAATCTGGTGTCATTTACTTTACTGTTTTTACGTTTTCGCATTTTAATTTTAGTTTTAAAAACTCTGTGGTTGAAAAATATTTTCTATAAAAATCTAAAAGAAACAATTTTATTTCGGTTCAACATAAATTTAAAAGAGGGCTTAAATTTTTAAACTACCAATTCACCCCCCTCTTGGTAGCCTTGGGACATTCACTTAGGCTTAACAACCTAATTACTAGACTCAACACATCTCTGCTATGTAATCATTAAAATGAAGTTCCCACAGATCAAATCTATGTACCAGTTGATTAAATTGAGATTGTTGGTGGAATGGAGTAGGAGCTTGAGGTTGTTATTCCTCTCCCTCCTCTAGCTCGCAGTCAGTATATAAAATGTTGTGGTGACGAGCACTATGAAGTAGGTGGAAGGAGTTATTTATGTAGTAGACTGGGAGGTGATCAGGTGGTGTAGGATATTAAAGGTTATATTTGGTTTTTAGGACATAGGCAATAATTTGTCCTAAGGCTAGATTGGGAAACCTCTTTTTGAGGGATCTCGAATGACTGTCAACTTTTCAAGGTAGATAATAAGAAGGTCAGCTACATTGAAGTCAATTTGGGCCATTATGAAATAAGTTGCAAGAGATAGAACAAGAAGGTGGTGTTGGCAGAGGTTCAATCAAAAATAGGATTTGCAGCTAGAACATAAAATTTTACACCAATAGTGGAATTATGGAGAAAGTTATGAAAGTCTTAGTAGGTTATCTCTACTGGCCTCCTATTAATACCCTCATTACTGATTCTCAATCATGAAAAATTTTAAATGAGAAATTTAGATTTGAAAGGAAAGGCCAGATTAAGAATAAATGTCAGAGTAGTATGGGCAAATAAAGGTAGTACTTTAAAATTAAGATCGTCCTATTTGATAAATTTGGAGGCAATAATCCTAGCTTTTTTATAGTGGTGGTAGGCCTCTTCATCAGTGGCCTCAACAAATCTTGGATATATTTGATGTCAGGAGGAACTCCTGGCGAGTGCTCAGGAATGCTTGCCTCACCCCATTGCCAAGAAATTGAGCTCAAGTAAGAAAGAAGGAGAGTTGAAAGAATTAGTGTGAAGAATAAGCATGAAGTTTGGGCTGTTTATAAAGAATTAGCAAGATCATATAGAACGATCGTGAGATCATACTGGATGATATGATGTAATCAATTCATCCAATATGATTCAGTCAAAAAGTTAGTCTCATTGTATAATACGATCAAGATTGTATTGGACGATTAAAGATAAAGTACTTATCCCACAGAGTTGGTATGGATGACTATTGACTACATTTTATTTATTTATTTATTTTAGGGAAACCCACAGTGGGGCCTATGGGTTAATATAAAAAATAATTACACAGTCCTTAAAGGGAACTCAAGCTCACTACTACTCAGATGAGCTACAAAATAAAAAACAAAAAAACCTACGAGCTCAAGTTCCCCACTAAGCAAAATTACAAAACTCCTAGGTTTATTTTACGTTGCACAAGAGAAAGCACCCAAAAAAATAAAAAGCTACAAAAAATAGCAGTCAGCTCAAGCCTCTTCATCAGCATCTCATCACCATGATCATTTGCACTAAGCACATTGTACAAATGGATAATAAATAGGAAAACACAAATAACAAGAGAAATAGTATATATTAGGATAGAACCACCACTAATAATACCCATAAGAGCCAACAGATAATCTACAAGAACCACGAGGGTGCCACCCCATGCTCCAATTAATCCAATACATGTACTCAGTCATAAAAAACAGATCACTGATCCCCTGAATACTAAATAACCAGAGAGAAGCAACCAACCATCTCCAAAGGCAATAATATCACCCAAGGAAAATTATGAGAATAACAACCAAAATAACCCAAATGAATAGATAATCCATAACAATAAGCACCCAATATCTGAACTCCTGAACAAATAAAAAAAATAACCAGGAACCTGACAAACATCAGGGATCAAAGAGCGAACACCACACTCCAAAATCACATCAACCAAAGGAAACGATCCATGAATCAAAGCATTCCAGGTAGGACAAAAAAGCAACAAAATTATGTAAGGAATAAGGCATAAAATGTAGCCACCTGAGGTAAATAGACTTACGGTCTAGCTAGCAAATTCGGGAAAGCAGTCAGAAGCACAACCAGGTAACCACCCAAAGACCAAAAAACGATAGCAAAATTAATAAATAACATAAGATAAGCTGATTTTATCCAATCTAAAAAGGCCTTTCATAGGATTGTGGTTGGGTTTTCTAGAGTGAGAAAGAGCCATTTTCTAGAGTGAGAAAGCGATTTTCAAATTCCATCGTTCCTATGTTTTCTCGTCGATCGTTCACTTCGGTGATCCAACTCTGATCATTGGATAGTGAAGGATGGGTGACATTCTTCATTCTACTTCTATGGCTGGGAGGATTGATCCTCCAAATTCAAATTCTACTGAAAGTATTCCCTCGTCTTATTTCTCATATCAAAGAAATCGGAATCTTGTTGTTAAGGAAAAGCCAATGATTATTAATGAAGGATCCTTTTTAAAAGCTAAGAAGGTTATTCCAGTTGTTGGTAAAGGTAAAAATGTTCTTATTGATGATGGAATCAAAAGTCCTAAAGTTTTTAAAAATCTGAAACTAAATTCTATGAGTCCAAATGCTTCAACTTCTTCGGACTTTAAATTACATGTGAATTCTACTCCTTGTAGTCCTAGTGATCAAATTTCAAAATGTGCAAATGCAAATGACTATGCTGCTGTGATTGAGAAGATTCGGGGAGATGCAGATAAGATATCTATTGTTGGATCGCAACCAAATATGAAGAATTCCTTGACATTACAGAATGACTTGGAGCATGTTAGGCATTGTATTTCAGGAGAATTAAACTCTGAAAAAAAAATCTTCAATAAGATATCTCCTCCTAAGACGGCTGATAATATGGGGAATCTAAAGACAAATGCTTGGGCTAGAAATGTAAATGTTAAAGTGGATAATTTGAACTTAGGATCATTCTTGGCTCATGAGGGCAAAACAGTGAAACTGGATAAGGAGAATGTATTGGAGAATTCTAGAAGATTGGAGAATGCACTTGTCATCAAAGTCTTTGGTGATAATCTACCATTTTATGTGATCAAACTGAATTAAGAAGACAATGGAGTTGCTTTGGGAGCTTTAGACTTACAATGTTGGGACAAGATTGGGTTCTTTGCTCAAGTGAGAATGCTGATACTATTGAATCAATTTTAAATGAAGGACCATGGTTTGTTAAAGGTCACATTATGGGTACTGACAAATGGTCACCTAACGTTTCCACAAACTCTTTGAAGGGTCTTTCGGCTCCAGTGTGGATTAGACTCCCTAATCTACCGTTATATTGTTGGGATAATATCAACATTTGCAAAATTGCATCTCTAGTTGGTATGCCTTTTTTACTAGATGGAAACAAGTTTCAATTGAATAGAAGAGAATTTGCTAGGATTTGTATTCGCATCAACTTAGACGAACAACTTCCTTTAGGAGTGTGGGTGGAAGGTGAATCTAGCAAATTTTATCAAAAAGTTGAATATGAAAATGTTTCTAAACTTTGTTTCAAGTGTGGCAAGATTGGACACTTGATAGAGAAATGTCCTATTTCTAAGAATGAAGAAATTAAAGATAATTCTAATGTGCCTTCTTCAGATGTGGCTGCTGCTGGCCAAAATGCTTTTGCTGATAAGAAGGAGGGAGCTAATGTGGACCTGGAAGAGAAAGGGTATGGACCCTGGGTGCACGTCAAATATGGAAAAAAAATTCCAAACAATGAAATTAAGTTGATGTAAAGACCTATTAGAGAAGTTTGGAGGGTTGTTCCAGGTGCTGTTCATAGTCTAGTTCCAGCCCAGAATTTTGATTTGGGAAAATCTTTTCCCATTGAAAAAGGCAAGACTTTGGTTGCTGATCTAAAGAAATTCAATTATGGAAAAGATAAAGATCTTGTTGCTGTTGCTTTAGTAAATGATACAAGCCTGGAAGATGCAGAAATCTTGGAAGAAATGCCTTTCAATGTTGCTGATTTCTCTATGAACGAAAATGGGACTTTATCAAGTAAGAATATTATTGCTTCTCATCTCGTAATTTTGAACAAGAATATGTTTGATATTCTTAACAAGGTAGATGAGGATGTGAATAATGTTCAAATTGTTTTGGGAAAAAATATGGATGATGAGGTTAATGTGTTATCTTCTAAATTGAAGGATATGGCTATAACAGTAGATAATGTTAAAGTGGAAAAAAATTCTGTCAAAAGGAAATTGGGAAATGAGCTCAAAACTCTTGGACCAATTAAACTAATGACTAGAACCAAAATATTGGAGATGGGAAATAAAGGCAAGAAGACTGGGGCTACTCCCCCTCCTAATCAATGAATTCCATTATTTTTTGGAATTGTAGAGGAGCTAGGAAAGTTTATGCTTCTCTATATCTTAAGGAATTTGTTAAAGAGAATGGTGTGGGTTTTGTTGGTTTGTTAGAAACCAAAGTTTCCTCTATGAATACAAAAGATATCAATGCTCTAATCAGGATGGATTGGAATTTTTTTCATTATCCTTTTTAGGGATTGTCAGGAGGGATTTTAATTCTTTGGAACAGAAGGTCTTCTTGTTTTAATTCCTTGTTCTCTTCTTGTCAATGTGTAATTGGTGATTTAGAAATTCAGAATAGAGGGAGTTGGAGGCTTTCTACTGTTTATGCAAACCAAGATACTTACAAAAGGCGGGATCTTTGGAATCAATTGGAGAAGTATATGCTTATTGATAGTCCTTCTGTGGGTGGGTGGCGATTTTACTTGCCTATTATCAAAAAGTGATAAAAAAGGAGGAAGAGGATTTGATTTTTCACAAGGATCAAAGGAAATGAAATCATTTTTTTCTAACCTTGATTATCATGAATTAAATTTTATTGGTCCAAGATTTACTTGGTGTAATAACTAATCAAGTGGAGCTCATATCTTAGAAAGACTTGTCAGGTGCTTTGTTAATTCATCTGCCCTTAAGTCTAATCCTTTATTGGTGGTTCATCATGTCCCTCGTGTAGCTTCAGATCATTGTCCCATTATGATGAAATTAGGGGAAGATCAACCAAAATCAAATGGCAACATCAAGTTTGAGGATACTTGGGCTTCTCACTATGCCTCGGTTGCTATTATTCAAAAGGCTTGGAATAGAAACATTGCTAATCATCATTCTGATAATCTTGATATCAAGTTTAAAAGGGCTTTGAAAGCACTTTTTTTCTGGAGTAAAGCAAAGCTAAAAGACCTCAATCTTGTGAAGGACAATCTTACCAAAGAAATTCTTGATCTGCAAATGAATGAGTCTGTGGTTGGAAGCCTCTCCGAAGAAAAGGTATTGCTTCTCAGATCCAAAATTAATGAACTAAATGTCACTTTAGCTCGGCTAAACTCTTGGTGGAGACAAAGAGCAAAGGTAAGATGAATAAAGGATGGAGACTTGAATACAAAGTTTTTTCATTCCTTTGCAAATGCTAGAAGGAATGCAAATTATATTTTCAAAATTAAAGATAAGAATGGAGAATTGGTGGAGGATCAAGCTCAAATTGAAAATATTTTTTTTTCAAATTCTTCCAAACCAAGTGGAAATTTAGATCTTGTTCTTTGAATAATTGGTCAAGCCCAAGAGAAACATTAACAGAGTCGGATAGAGAAGCACTTAATTTATGAGCTCAAGCTGGGGGAAGTTCAAGATGCTGTTAGCGAAATGGAGGGAGGTGTATCCCCTGGTGTTGATGGTATTACTGACTTATTTATTTAATTTTATTGGCACATCATTAAATTAGATGTCTGGAATGCTTTGAAAAGGTTTTTCTTGATGGTTATGATGGAATCTAGTTGGAAGGATACATTGATTGTACTCATTCCAAAGTTGGAGTTGCCTATGAT
Organism: Dendrobium nobile; assembly: GCA_022539455.1. Classification (NCBI taxonomy): domain Eukaryota; kingdom Viridiplantae; phylum Streptophyta; class Magnoliopsida; order Asparagales; family Orchidaceae; genus Dendrobium; species Dendrobium nobile. Next base: position 49,726,815 of record CM039719.1, on the reverse strand, counting down.
ACCTTCTAATTTCAGGTCTATAAGTTTATGTAAGACAATTTATAAAATTGTGGCTAAGATCCTTCTCAACAGATTTGTTGATCTTCTTCCAAAACTTATTTCATAAAATCAATCAGCATTTATCAAAGGCCGGTCCCTATCAGATAATGTATTAATTGCTCAAGAAGTTTTCCATAAATTCAGGTTTTCAAAATCCTTAAAAGGATTAGTTTCTTTCAAAATAGACATGGAACAAGCTTATGATAGCATGTCTTGGGAAACTTTGGAGCATATTTTGATTTTTATTTTATATTTCCTTTACACTTTTAAAGCTTATTTTGGAATGTGTACATTATCCAAGGTTCTTTATATTGATCAATGGTAAATATTCTAATTGGATCGGTTCTTAAAGTGGTTTTTGCCAAGGTTGTCCCTTATCTCCTTTTCTCTTTGTTTTATGTTCTCAACAATTATCTAATGCTTTAATTCAAGAAGAGAGGGAGATAGGGATTAAGATTCATCATAATTCTCCTAGGGTATCTCATCTGCTTTATGCAGATGATATCTTGATTTTTTCTGAAGCTAACATGAAGATGGTCAAGAGGATTAAGAGTATTTTATTGGAAGTAATTGGTCTAGTCAAAAAATCAATTACAATAAATCTTCTACTCTCTGTGGAAAAGTCGTTAGTACATGAAGGAAGAAGAAGATTGCTCGGGTAATGGGATTCAAGACTGTGAAGGAATTCCATTACTTAGGTGTTAAATTTTTGTCGAGAAGATTAGTGGCTTCGTATTTAAATTTTTTCTTGGAAAACGTGCTTGTGAAGCTAGACAGTTGCGGAAGCAAGTTTATTTCTCTTGCAGGGAGATTAACTCTTGTTAGATCGACGATCCTGTCTATTCTAGTTTTTTATTACACTCATTCTTTGGTACCGGTTGGAGTCTTGGTTGAAATATACAAAGCTTGTAGGGAGTTTATTTGGCAGAAGGAGAAGAATGAAGTTGGTTCACAGTTTGTTAATTGTGAGAATTTGTGTAAACCTTTGCATTTAGGGGGACGTGGTCTTCACTCTTGTGTACAAAGGGTGGACACTTTAAGAGCCAAAATTGCATGGAAATATGTGAATGAAGATGGCTCTTTGTTGCATAAATGCTTGAAGCTGAAGTATGGGAATTCTTGTTGGCTACCTGATTGGAAGAAAAATATATCAATTGCATGAAAAATTTTAAGGAGTGGTGCAAAGGCTCTTAAGCCGATTATAAGATGAAAAATTTTTAATGGAGAAAATTTGAATATCATGGAGAATGTCTGGATATTAGAAAAAGCATTATGTAAATGGCCTACTTTCCTTGATAATCTACAAATCAATGATATATGTGTAGAATACTTTATTAACGAGAGCGGTTGAGACATGGTTAAACTCCATGATGCATTTAGGGAAGAGCTGCTTCATATTATTTGCAAAATCAAATTTGAACAGGAGGCCGATAAAGATCAAATGTAGTTGATTTTCTAGAAATTTGGAAAAACTTTGGCAGACTTATCATTTGAAGCTCTGTTAAATGATTCAAATGGGGGAAGATATTGGACTTGGATGAAGAAACTCTATCTTAATCCAAGTACTGAAGTCTTTTGGTGGAGGTTATACCATAAAGCTATTCCAACTTTTCATTTCCTGGAATATAGAAGACTAAATGAAGGATGCTTTTGTCCTAGAGGCTGTTTGGAAATCGTAGATATTAAGCATGTGGCGGTGAGTTGTGATAAACTAATTCAAACTATAAATATTTTGAATCAATGGGGCTTTCAAATTTCTATTTTCATGGCTATGCTGAGTTACTTTTTTGGTTGGAGTACAATGCTACCCAAAAAACATTTATCACAAATGTTTATTGTATGTTGGTGTTTCTTTGTTGGAAGTCTAGAAATAGACTTATTCATGAAGGAAAGGAGGATAACAATTTAAATATTGCATCCAATGCTCTTAGTATAACTTCAATTTCTATTTCTAATAGAAATAAATCGGCCCTATGGGATTTTAATCAACCATCTTGGCTGTTTAATATGTCTTGGCATCCTCCACCACCCGATTGGATCAAAATAAATGTTGATGCTACGTTAGTACCTTCTTATAAAGTTGGAATGGGAGCTGTTTTCCATCATCATCAAGGAAGGTTTCTCTTTGCCTTTGGAAAAAAATGTATTCATTGGGATATTGCTCGTCTTGAATTGGATGCTATTCTCCCTCTTCATGGTATTATCAAGGATTGGATCAATCAATACAAAGGTATTATCATTGAAGGAGACAATGAAAATGTGATGAAAAGTATTCAAAACAATATCAACAAGAAGGGATTGCAAAAATCGGAGATTGATGTAAGGTTCTCTTCCTTTGTCAAAGATTTTAATATTGTTATTTTTATTTATGTTAGTAGGGAAAGCAATAAGTTAGTGGACATGTGTGCTAACTATGCTCTTAATGGGTATTTTGATTGGGATAATCTTAGTATGGAACACATTCCTCCTTCTTTTTTTCTTTTATTAAAGGAGGAATGTGATGCAAAGACGTTACCTTTTAGTGATTTATATAATAGATTAGAGAATGATATATGTATAAGTTATCCAAACAAAGAGATAGGAGTAGTAAGGATTTAGTTCAAGTGAAGTGTATTAAGAATGAAGATCAAAAAATACTTTTCTTAGAAGATGATATTCAACAAAGGTGGATGAATATTTTGCTAAACTTTTTAATGAAGATTGTGAAAATAAGATTGACTATAGTGACCTTACCACCCTAAATGAAAATAAAGATTTCTATTTTTATTGGTGTATTAGTAAAACTAAAGTTAGAGAGGCTTTAAAGAAAATGAAGGGAGGAAAAGGTGTTGGACCATATGATATTCCAATAGAGGTGTGGAAATGCTTAGGAGATGAAGGAATTTCTTGGCTTACTAAACTTTTTATTACTATTTTGAAGACTAAAAAGATGCCAGATGAGTGGAGAATGAGTATGTAAATTCCTATTTTTAAGAATAAAGCTGATGCACAAGATTGTTTGAATTATAGAGGTATTAAGTTAATGTTTCATACTTTAAAACTATGGGAGCGAGTTATGGAGCATAGGTTGCGGCGTGATACTGATGTTTCTCAAAATCAATTTGGATTCATGCCGGGTAGGTCGACTATGGAAGCCATACATTTATTAAGAGGTTTGATTGAGAAATATAGATAAAATATGGAGGATCTACATATGATATTTATTGATTTAGAAAAAGCATATGATAAAGTTCCAAGAGAAGTGCTATGGAGAGTTCTTGGAAAGAAAAAAGTCAATAATGCATATATTCAAATCATTAAAGATATGTATGCATGAGCTATTACTTGTGTTCAAACACAAGATGGATTGACTAAGTATTTCCCTATTTCAGTTGGGTTGTATTAAGGATCAGCCTTAAGCCCATATCTTTTGCTTTAGTCATGGATGTTCTCACTAGACATTTGCAAGAGGATGTACCTTGGTGTATGCTTTTTGTTGATGGTATTCTTCTTGTTGATAAGACTAAAGAGGGAGTTGAAGGTAAACTTGAATTATGGAGGTCAACCTTAGAGTCTAAAGGTTTTCTCTTGAGTAGATCTAAAATGGGATATATGGAGTGTAATTTTAGTAGTAATAGACCTAGTGAGGGGATTGTGACTTTGGGTGATCAAGTCATTAATAAGAGTACACATTTTAGATATCTTAGATCTATTGTTCAGAGTGATGGTGAAATAGATGGGGATATTATCAGTAGAACTCAAGTTGGATGGTTGAAGTGGAGGAATGCATCGAGCTTGTTATGTGATAGAAATGTTCCCCTCAAACTTAAGGGAAAATTCTATAAGATGGTTGTGAGGCCTGCAATGCTTTATGGTGCTGAATGTTGGCCATTAAAAGAGAAGCATAATACTAAGTTAAGTGTGGCAGAGATGAGAATGCTCAGGTGGATGAGTGGATTTACCCTTAGAGATCGAATACAAAATGAGCATATACGTGAAAGGTTGGAGTAGCTCCAGTAGAATATGATTAGAGAGAGTCGCCTTAGATGGTTTGGTCACATAAAACGGTGGCCTTTTAATGACCCTGCTAGGAGAGTATTGGTATTAGATTTGACTTATGTTAAGAAAGGTAGGGGTAGACCTATAAATACTTAGTTAGAAATTATTAGAAATGGCCTTTCTTTATTGGTTTTAAACGAGAATTTGACTTTTAATAGGACACAATGGAGAAAAAGGATTCATGTAGCCGACCCCACGTAGTGGGATAAAGGCTTGATGTTGTTGTTGTTGTAAATGAGGAATGTGATGATATTAGCTTTTATTAGCTTCATTCTTTTTAATGCTATTGCTTTATGCATCTTTCAAAAAAAAAAAAAAAGGCCTTTCACATGAAGAGGAAGATTAGAAACCAAGAAATTTGCCATAGAATCCAAATCACAGCCCCATCAGGCAATGGAATGAGCACAGGCATTGGCCTCCACATGAACAATCAAAATAAAATAGTTTAAAGAATTTAACAAATTTTAATATCCCTCCTCATCTAAAATAAAGACGAATAATAAAAAATATCATCCCTCAATGTAAACTAAAGATAACAGTAAGAAGAACCAACCTCAAGCACAATATTAATGTAATCTAGAGACCAACAAAGTCTTATGCAATAAAGAATCACATAAGTGGTAACATAATTGACATTACAATTATAAAGTGGACCCGCAAAACCCAATATGTAATTACCATAGTAGTCTCTGATGACATCACAGCAGCCCACAATAGGATTGATGCTAACAACATCAACATTTAATTTAATGAAATTACCAGGAGGCTTCACCCAAAAAATACTCCTAGAATTTTTATGCACACTATCCACCTCCAGCTTAATCCCCAGGTGAAACAAAGAAAAGAAATAGTTTTTGAAATTCTTAACAGAAAGTAGTTTAGCAAAATAAATAGCCACAATCTTATCTTTAACATTTTTGATAATTCCATTGTGATTCATAGCAACACCATTAAACCACGAATTATTTCTATCCAGCCAAAAATACCAAAGGATAATGGAAGGAATAACATTTCTGATATGACCTTTAGAATTAACAAACCAACAATTAAGTAAAGTGTTAATAAAAATCGTAGCAGTAAAAAAAATTTAAATGAAAAGCTTCATCAAAATAAGTCCAGGCTTTAACAACAAAAGGACTAGAAACAAAAACATGATGCATATTCTCCATATGGTAACAACATTGGCATTTAGAAAGAAGTATAAAACCTCTTTTACTCTAATTATCATCCATAGGCATAAACTTTTATAAAATTCTCCAGATAAACACCATAATATTAGAAGGAATACTCTTATGCCATATCATATTTAAAATCTTAGAAGCCTCTTTCTTATCTCTAAAGAAGTGCCAAGCATCCTTTAATCTTAATTTACCATCTTTAGTTAAAGCACATAACTTTAATATTCAAAGGGATCAGAAGGATTTGTTGAATAATAAAATTAGGAAGAATATCAGAAAGTTTCTCAACATCCCAACCATTATCAGAAAAGAAATAATTAACCTTCACATTAGCATTGGAAGAAGTATTGATAATAGAGTCAATGAATTGACCCCCTAACCAACGATCCTACTGAAATAAATTATTGCTATTACCAAGGTCCTAAAGGATAAGCGGCTCAACCAACCATTCAACTTTACACAAATGGTGCCAAACTTTAGAGTTACCTTTACTACAACTACATGTGGTGGGATGCTTCCCCCCATAGTATTTGGCAACAATGAAGTTAACCCAAAGGCTCGAATTAGCTAAAAAGTTATACCAGAACTTAAAGGAAAAAGAGAAGGCCAAATCACTCATAGAATTACAACCTAGATCCCCTTCACTTGAAGTACCACAACATTTATCACAAGAAGACCAATGGATTTTGGAATTGCCACTAGCCATTTTCTAGAAAATTTTATTAAAAATTCTATCAATCCTGTAATAGACAGTCGGTTTAGGAAGCAAAGTTTGAAAACTATAGAGCAATTTAGAACAAAGAACATTCTTGATAAGAGTTAACCAACCACCATAACTAAAAAAAGTAGAATCCCACGAAAAAAATCTATTCTGCACAATCGTGATTAAATCATCAAAAAGGAAGGACTTCTTTTTATCCTTATAAAGAGGCACTCCAAGGTACTTTAAAGGCAAAGAACCATGATTGAAACCAATAAAATTCTTAATACCATAATCCAATCGAAAGAGACTTTCTTAACAGGAATAAAGCAACACTTATGTTTATTAAGAGCCATACCAATCACCAATTCAAATTGGTGAAAGAGCCTCAAAAGCCGATGAATCTTATTCACTGAAGCATTCATAAAAATAATAAAATCATAAGAAAAACAAAAGTTAGATATATGGAAACCACCTAAATTTCTAAAATAAAGGCTAGGGTACTTCTCAAAAAGATCAGCAAGATCTCTAGAAAGATACTCAGCCGCAATAATGAAGAGGGTCGGTGAAATAGGACCACCCTGCTTCAGCACATGAGAAGCATTAAAAAAACAATTAGCCTTAATGTTAAAAATGATTGAAAAATAGGGGTTTTTAATGAAAACCTTAATGAGGTTGATGACAATAGAATCAAAACCAAACAACTTCATAATCTTATAATGGAAATTCCAATCAATATTATCATAATCCTTGGAAAATGTCAAGTTACAGAATCATATTACAACCTCTAACATTAATATCCAAATCTTGACAAAATTCTTGAGCCAAAAGGATATTATCAGCAAGAGCCCTTTAACAAAACCCATTCGGAAATGAGCATTAAGTTTAGGTCAAAAATCCGTTAAATGATTCATCAAAATTTTAGAAAGCAATTTATAAAAAAGGTAAATAGAGTAATCAATCTAAAATCATTCCAAGAAGTAACTTATATAGTCTTAGGAATAGGCACAATAAAGGTAGAAGAAAAAAAGTTAGGAATAAAATTGCCATTAAAAAAATCAATAATAGCAGATAAAAGATCGTTACTAATAATATGCCAAGTTTTCTAAAAAAAACTTCATCGTGAAGCATCAGGACCAGCAATAAACTCACAATTCATACTAAAAATAGTATCTTTAACTTCCTCTAAAGAAGGAGGTTTAGAAAAGTAAACGTTATCATGATGAGAAATAATATTAGGAATGATAGTAGGGTTATCAATTATAGAAGAGGAAAAAAGATTTATTAATGTGATTCTAAAAGTGTTGAACAACCAAATTAGCAATTTCCACACCATCCTCAGTGATAGAATCATCATGCATATTAATTTTATGAATACAATTAATAGCATGTTTCCTCTTAACTAAAGCATGAAAATATTTGGTATTAATATTACCCTTAACCAGATGCTTAACAGCCACTTTTTGCTTCCAACAAATTTACTCTTAAGCTTATAATTTATAAAGGCCATCATTGGCCTCTCTCAATAAACTAAAATTAGCTTCAGAAGGCACCAATTGACACTGATTTTCATAACAATTCACCTTATCTTTCGTAATTAAAATGTTGGAAAAAAGATTCCTAAACACATTATGATTCCACCATTTTAAAATAAGTTTAAGTCTTTTAATCTTAAACCCAAATCTTCTCTTGCCAGAAATAGAATTATCTAGATATAAAGGAGCATGCAAGTTATCTTTAACTAAATCCACAAAAGAATCATGAAGTAACCACATGTTTTGAAATCTAAATTGAGAAGAAAAATCCCTCACTCTAGGGTTAATTTTAATAAGAACAGGGGAATGATTAGAGAGGTTCCTGCTAAGATGCTCAACATTAGTTGATTCAAGAGCATTCAACCAATCATCATTAAGTAAAACATGGTCTAACCTTTGCCATAAATGCCCACGATGCCAAGTAAAGTTATCACCAGAATAACCAATATCGATAAGGTCATAATCCATAGTCATACTATTAAAATCCTCCATAGAATGATAGATAGGGAGAGAACCCCGTATGCTCTCAGAAGAGTTAGTTATAATATTAAAATCACCTCCCATAAGCAGGGAAGGTTAGAAATACTATGAAACTACATAATTTGATCCCATAAAATCATTCTAGTGTAACGAGAGGAAGCAACATAAATAAAAGGAGCACAACATTGTAGATTAGAACATTCAATATTACAATGAATAACTTGAGTAAAATCTCCAATAATGTCAAAACGAACAAAATCTTTTCAAAAAACCCAAATCTTATTGGCAACATTCGACAAAGCCTGTTTTAAACCCAAAAATTTAGTAGTAGTAAGTAACTTGTCATAGGAGATAAGTGGTTCAAGTAAAACAGGAAGAGATATATTATGAATGTGGCATAAATTTTTAACTCTAAACTTAGAAGAAGAGCATCTAATGCCCACACGTTCAAAATAATAGTGTTAAACATGAAAAAACAAAATGTTAATGAGAAGTATGCAATTAGGTATTTCTAGGAGATTGAAGAATAATTTTTTTTTTGCTTCCTACCTCTCCTACCACACCCCATGGTATAACTAGTAATATTAAAATCTCTAGCAAAGCCTTTAGCCAACATATCAATATCCTTAGTATCTATAAAGTCAACACTATGATAATGATCATTCAAAGGAAGCCTACTTTCCTTAACCATACCTTACCGCCCCTTAGAAGGAGGCAAAACTCCTTCATCATAGAAAACATCTCCTTTAACAAAGGATTCATTATTCACAACATTACCATTTAACATCTTCTTCACTTCAATTTGGATAATATCCTGAACAATAACATTGGATTGGTCAATTTCCTCACCCATAACATTATTATTAACCATTCCAGCCTCCAAAGGAGGCTCACCAGAAAGAGAAATATTATTTAGATTAGTATCAATACTTTGTTCTTTCACATTATGAGAAATAATAGGTTAAGATGGGATAGAGTTAGGAATAACTTCCTTTCCTTGATTTACTCATACATAATAATAGGAATTAGTTCCACCTGAACATAATGAAAAATTAAGGATTCATGAATAGGATCTTTTACCTTAGGGACATTCCTCACATTTCCATCAGGATAAGGAGTAGCAGTATATTCATCCAAAATTAAATCACTTTTATGTACATGTTTAATAGGATCCTTTCCCTTTTGGAGATGCGGGTGTAACTTATAACAAGCATTTAATCCATGACCATGCATCTTATAATGATAACAAAAAATAAAAAGATTTTTAATTTGAACCTTTTAAAAATAGCCATTAAGTTCTGAACCAATCCAAACCTCATTGGGATGCTTCTTTGATATATCAAGTTCAACAAGAACACGAGCTACAGATGGCCACAAAATCGATGTTGTAGCTTGATCAATTTGCAACATTTTATGAAATATAGAAGCCAAGCCAAAAATGATTTGAGAATTTAAAAAATATAAACAAAGATTAGGAAAAGAAATCCATATAGGGACTATCGAAGATTCTTCATGAACATGGAAGTCATGTGACAATTTTAGCAATCGCATTTGACAACCTTGAAAGTAATAGGATCTACACGAAAAAATACGACTATAATCAATATTGTTGGTAAGTTGAACCGTAATATGCCTAGAATCCAACAAACCCACTTGAAACAAACCACATAATTTTAGGTTCACAAAGAACTTACAAATAACATCTTGATTTGGTTGCTTAAGCATAAACTTGCCAACAAGTGTAAGCACAAAAGGAGCGACTAGCATAGAAACCATAGAATACTCAAGCAACAATGTTAGACATCATTTATAAGAAGTCTAAACAAAAGGAAGTTTGGAGGAAGAAGAAGAACATGAGCAAACCAAAACATCCTTAAATGAATGAGACTAGCCATTCAGAACTGTAGTAGTCGGAGGGCTAGATGACGACGGCATCGTCATCTACCCAAAACCATAGAACCCAAAGACACACCAAGGAAAACAAACCAAATCTGTATGGATAAATAAAATAGTGAAGCACAATGTCGAAAAAGAAGGATGGAAAAATGCTAGAGATGGAGAGAAAAGATGATCTGAGATGGAAACCCTAGAGTACCACAGAATCGCCTCAGAGCAGAACAGACATCCATTTTGTTGACTACAATGATCATACAATAAGAATAGGTGTTAGTACAGTATGAAATGTTATTTAGAATATTTCCAGCGAAATTCAATTCATCAAATGGCTACTTCCATGTGGATCATACAGTACGAAGTAGGTGTTCATATAGTACGATCACTAATGATTGATTAATATGTTCCATTTGATGCATTATAATTAGATATGTAGTGAAATTTGTGAATATTGTATACATACGATGTGGATCGTATAATATGATCTGAGAAAAAATCAAATAAGGTTATGAAAGATAATGAAAACTTCAGGAAGGAAAATAAATCATAATCACAATTAAAAGTTAAATAAAACATAACAGAAATCAAGCAATCAAGAGAAAATATACCTAAAACATAATTTTTGAAAGTGATGAACCAAAAATCATGATTTTCAAATTTAGGTATAGGTGATATCAATTGGAACATGGATTTATTTAAGATTTAAAGATTTGAGAGGAATGGAAGTTAAATAATCTTGGCCTTATTTGGTGCCTCTTTTATCAATATTTGGAAAAATTTGTGTATTTTTTAATTTTTGATACACTTTGTGTATCTTTTAATTTTTGGCATTCATTGCACATCTTTTTAGCTTTTAGGCTCATTTTACTCCTCTTTTTCACTTTTGCAAATTTGCTTCCTTTCTAAGTCTTTAAAGACTTTCTGTTGTGAAATTATCTTTTAAATATAAGAGTAGAAGAACTCACTCTCTTATATAAGGAAAGGTAAACCACAAAACAAAACTTGATCCATCTAAAGTAGACAAACAACTTGATTAAGAAAATTTTAAATAGATTCATTGATTTAAAAAAAATATTTAAATGAGATAGAGAACTTTAGGAAGCTGAAATAGATCTCTATTTTTTTGTTCAATTTTTAATATTAAATAGATTTTGGTTCAAAAAGAAATTTCGCCCCTAAAGTAGTCATAGGAAGAGAGATAATCTTCATTTTTTCTTCCCTTAAATATTTTAGATGATTCAATCACTACTTATAAAAATAGGAAAGATTTTCATTTAAAGATGTGTTCAACTACTAAAGTAGGTAGTGATTAGATTCTTAAATTTTAAATAAATAAACAAACACTTTCATAGAAAAAAACATAATACACTGAAGGTAAAATTATGAAAATATGACAATCAAATTTAAAAATTTCAAAGCATCCAATTTCAAGCTAGAATTTTTATTACACCTAATATGGTTCTTATATCATTGACTGTTTCAGAAGTCAATGTTTTTGCAAAGATGTCAGCATGCTGATTTTCATTGGCAACATAATGTTGTCCTTTGTCTCCTTTGATGACAGGTTCCATAATTAAATGGTGCCTTAACTTTATGTATTTTCTCCTAGAGTGTTGGAATGGATTATTTGAAATGAAGATGGTACTAGTGTTATGAAATAAGTTTAGAATGGTTCCTATAGGTAGTCCTAAATATAGAATTTGTTGCTTTAACCAAAGTAACTGTGCTACACAACTTACTAAAGCTATAATTTTAGCTTCTTTAATGGGACATGGTTATTGAGTTCTTTTTTCTACTAGACCAGGAAACTAAAGATTGTCCTATGAATTGACATGTTTCAAAAGTACTTTTCCTATTAACACTATATCCAGCAAAGTCTGAATTAGAATATTCTATGATTTCAAAGGAAGTGTTGGGCCTAGGATATAATATTCTAATGTTTTGTTTTCCTAAGTTAATTCTAAGGATTCTTTTAATAGTTGTCAGGAGGGATTCTTTTGGATCAGCCTAAGATCCAGCATAGAGATAAACGCTAAACATAATATTAGGTATGTTAATAGTTATGTAATGAAGTGATCTAATTATTTATCTTTATTTCTTTTGATCAACTGAATTTCAACTTGATTCCTTATTCAACTGAACTGTAGAACTTATGTGAACCTATTGATGTTCCATAATAATCTGGAATTTTATGCACAAATCAAGGATGATTACTGTGACGTAATTTCCTTTCTGAAGTTAAATTCGTTTCCAGAGGACCTGATTTAGGCCCTTTTTAGTTTAATTGTTGGGATGTATGGTGGTAGGATAGACGGAGTTAATGGAAAGCATGTCATTATGTTCAATTGAATAATATATGGAGAGCTTTTTCCTTATTTGCTTCAAGAATGTATTTTGTCGAAAGTAGGTTGTGACTAGAAAAGAAGAAAAAGATTTGTCCAATCTAAGAAGTCCTAGATGTAAGTCTGGTAATTTGCTTTATAATGAATAAAATCTTTGGATCTATGTTGAATGATGACAGTTGAGAGTTTTACTACATAAGAAATTTCATTATCAAAGAAAAATTATATAAGAAAATGAAGATTCACTCGGTCAAAATTATATGTGGACTCAATCACTCTTACTAAATGAAAAATCACTCACCCAAAAGGAACTCGCTCACACATTACAATGGTAATCACTCACTCAAACAAGTGGAATCTATCACGTGAGTTATCACTCGGTCAGAATTATATGATGAGAGAATTGAACAACTTTCTAGAATTTATTATAAGATAGAAGGATGATGGAACTTTCCTTTGTCAATAAAAATATTTTAAGGACATTTTTATGAAATATCAAATGGATAAACCCAAGGAATTCAATGAGTGATCTATGTAAGTTATGAATATAATAAACATTTAGATCCTTGGATTCAGTAATTGAAGTGATTTTGGCATTATATGAACTAGATAGACAATGCACAATTTTATTAACCTTTTTAGAATTATTATGTTCTCTACCTAATGCATATAGAGAAGTGATAATTTTGGTCAAAGTTAGTATATAGTTATGAAAAAGACTCACTAGGTTTCATGTGGAATAGTTCATAATCACGGAGTAGAATATTCAGCCTAGATTGTTTTACTTAATTTGTTCCTTCAAAGGTAAGGAAAAGTTTATCCCAAATTTCATTTATAGTTGTACAAGTAGATACACTTATGTAATCATTAGATTTTAACGTTCAAAAAAATAGTTTAAATATTTTGCATTTAGTTGTGTTAAATCTCTATCATCTATACTCCATTCAAAAAATTATATTTCAAATTTTATATTTAAATTTTTGTCATTTACAAAATGTGAAGGTACAAAATATCCTTGTCGAACTAACATCCTCATGAGATAATTAATAGATTGCAAGAAATTAGACTTGTGAATTTTTCAAAAATTAGAAGTAATATTTTCAAATAAAAGTAGTTGTTTGATTAAATACCCTTCTACAATATTATAATTACCAAAAGTAGCCATGAATCATTTTTCAAAAGTTTTCTAAAACTTAGTTTTTGAATCCTGCTCTGATACCACTTGAAAGTTTTTGTAGGCTATTAAACCGAAAGGAACCAGCTCTAGGCTAACCAAGAGGGGGTGAATTAGTAATTTAAAAAATTTAAACAAAAAGAAAGCACCATAGTCCACTTATTTTGGAAGCAAATTAAAATTACAATAGCAAAATTCGAAATTTGTCAACTATTCACTAAACCATAGAAGAATAAAAGTGCATAATAATAAAAAAAAAACATACAAAACATTTATAGTGGTTCAATCCAACCTGATCTAGATCCACTATTTGCAAACCTCCGTTATAGGTATTGCACTAAATGTTTAGTCTTTTCTTTTGTCCCCACAGCAAAGTGGAGAAGCCCTTACCCAATCTTTTTGACCAACCTGGTGAAGGTAGAGAATCTGAAATTCTTTCTTACTCTCCTAGTGAAGGAAATAACATATAATCCTATTTTACCCTCCATGTGATGGAAGAGAAAAAATAATCATTTTTCAGCTTCTTGGAAAAGGCATAAAACCTGGGACTACTGCTATAAAATATCTTCCAAGATCCTATAAAAGATAGAGGAAGAACTTGAAGAAGACTAGGAAGAACCTTGCTTGGAGTAACCTTGTGAATTCCTCACAAATATTCATCACAAAAATACATAGCAGCCAAAGTCTGTCAGATAACATAATATGAAGTTAAAAGTGTGAGCCTAAAAAAAATCCAAAATTTTAATTTGGTGCTTTTGATCATCCAATATGATCTAATATCATATTGTATGATTACTTCTAAACAATGCTTCTAGCTAGTATAAACTGTTACCATTGTACGATCACTTCAAGTGTTTTTATTGATAGTCTCGTATGATTGGGAAGATCATCCTATATGATTAGAATAAACATAAGGCACATAATCTGATATGAGGGGTCATATTTAATTATCGTCCCATACAAGAATTTGGTCTTACAGTATGAGCATCTTTGATTGTCCTCTATGATTTTATTAAACAAATTAATTGTAATTAAACACCTAATCGCTTGATCAATTTAGGCATGATTGTAATATATCATACAATACGATGTATATCGTACAATATGATTAGAACAAAATTTGAATTTTAAAATAATACCTAAATTGTGATCTACGGTAATTTTGATGATTATAACCAACCATCTTGTATGATATATATCATACAATATAATTAGTTTAATTACTCTTTTGTTTTAGGAGAAACCCACAAAGGGGCTTATGCGTTGATTAAGCAAAAGATTACATAGTCCTTAAGGGGACCTCAAGCTTTCTTTTGCTCCAAAGAGCTACAAAAAAATAGAGAAAGAAAAATCCTAAGAGCTTAAGTTCCCAACTACAGAACAATACAAAATTATCTAAGTACATTCTACGATGCTGAAGGGAGAGCACCCAAAAAAAGGGAGCAAAACAAAAAATAACAAAAGTCTCCAATCTACCATCCCTAGTGCCATCCTTACAATCATCAACACCAAATAGATCCTATAATACAAGCAAATAGGAAAAATAAATATAACAGTAATATAACACAAGAATTATATAAATATAGGCCAAATAGTTAATCGCATAAGCAATATACAAATATGGAAATAAAACATTAGGAACCAAAACAACCATATGATACATATCCACCAAAACCATACCAAGAAAGAGCAAGAGATAGCCACCCCTATCAGTATGCTGCAAACAACCAAACCAATACTCCATAATCAACTTACAAGGGTACAACCTAGAGAAGGCACCGATGTACCCAACATAAAGAACAAAAGAGCATCCAACATGAAAGCCATAGACAACAAGATAACCCACACCGACCAAAGCAATAAATGAAATCAGCAAAGATAAAAATACAAATACCAACAACAACCCCCCCCCCCCCCCCCCCCCCCCCCCCGCCCCCGCCCCCCCCAAACTACCAATCCAGAGCAAAACTAGCTCCTAACAAACAAAAATACAATGGCCCCAGAAAAAGAAACAACCTAGGCAAGGCCAACTTCAACCCACAACCATGCAGTAACCCAGCCAGTAGGACTCCAAGAGATCAAGGACAACATAGAACCAATATAAACTGTCCAGCGTAGGCCCTACAAGGAAGCAAGGCCAAATACCAGATAATGCAGCATGATAGCCAACACTAGACAATAAAATAATACAAAAGAATAGCAGTATCACAAATAAGTAGGGAGATTGACTGCCTCATGAGGAGCCTAAAGACTAGAGGAAGGCCACATAAGCCCCCCCGTCCCCCCCACCTTAATAAGTAGTTAGCAAACTCTAAAAAGACCAGAGAAAACTTGAAAGGACCGAACAAACCTGAGAGATAAGGCAACCAGCCAAACAAAAAATAATAAAAGAAAACACCAAAATTGTAAGCAATGCAACCAACTAGCAGATGAAGAAGCAGTCCCCAAAGGCAAGGGACTCTAAACCTCATGACAAATAAAAACCTTAAAATCTATTATACGGCAATATAATAATATCAAGTATATGGAGCCCTTTCAGTGCCATAGGGAGGTTGCAACCAATAGAATTAGTAAAACACTCTAAACAACACCCCCAATTATCAAGCCAAGTAGCACAAGAATTACCATCTTTGTAAATATAACAGAAAGAATAATTCAAAAAGATCAATAGATTCTTAATCTCCCTCACCTGATAAAACATATATGGATTACACACCGTATCTTTAATAGAATTTAAAAATTGGAAGTTATAATCAGAATTAACCTCAAAACCATCATTAGTTCAGCTAAGAGAAATACATAACCCTAAACCATAAAGAATAGCCAAGGTGGTAGCAAAGAACACATCACTATTTTGAAAGGACCAGTAAAGGCCATATTAAGAATACCATTACTATCTTTGATAACCCCTCCACAACCCAAGAAAGAATCATTGATAACACCATCCACATTCAACTTATAGAAGTTTATGGGAGGTTTTATCCAGTAAATAATTCTAGGATCTTTGGCAATATGACCACCCTCCCAATTAATACCAAAAGTAGAACCAATAAAAAAATAATTTTGAAAATTCTTGATAGAGACCAGCTTAATAGGTAAAATAGCCAAAACCTTATCTTTCACATTCTTGATAACCCTATGATGATTCATACGAACACCATTAAAAAGATAGTTATTCTTGTACAACCATAAGTACCATAAAATGAGAGAAGGAATGACATTTCTGATGTGCTATGTAGATTTAATAAACTAAACATTAAGCATTGTATTAAGAGACAAACAAGCATTAAAATAATTCAATTGATACATGTCATCAAAATAAACCCAAGTTTTAGCAACTACAAGAGCAGAAATAAAAACATGATGCATATTCTCCATATGGTAACAACATTGACACTTGGAAGACAAAATAAAATCTCTTTTGTTGAGATTATCATCTGTGGGAAAAAATTTATGCAAGATTCTTCATACAAAAAGAACCATAGTGGAAGGAATACTTTTATGCCAAATTATACAAAAAATATTATTAATATTCTTCTAAAATCTAAAAGCATGCCAAGAATTCTTTTAGTTAAACCCACCATCTTTAGACAATGCACATAAGATAATATCATTAGAAATAATATTGATAGGCTGGTTCAAAATTTGATGAATAATAAACTCAGGAATAATATTCGAAAGTTTCTCATATTCCCAATAATTATCAGTAATAAAATAATTCACCTTAACATCTGATATAGAAGAGGAGTTCATAATGGAATCAATAGACTATTTACCGAACCAACAATCTTGCCAAAAAAAAATATTACCTTCACCAAGCCCCCATGAAATGAAGGGCTCAACAGCCCATTTAACCTTGCAAAGTCTCTTCCACACTTTAGAATCACCTTGGTTAAAATAGCAAGTAGTTGGGTGCTTACCAACACAATACTTAGTAAACATAAAATTACCACAAAGGCTCACTTTAGCATGGAAATTATACCATAATTTAAAAGAAAAGGAATAAGACAAACCATTAATACTTTTACAACCCAAGGCTCCTTCAGCCAAAATACCACAACATTTATCCCAAGCAGTCCAGATAATTTTGGAATTGCTAGTAGCACCTTTCTAAAAAAAATATTGATAAGTTTATCAACTCTATTGCAAACTGCTTGAGTAGGAAGAATGGTTTGAACTAAGAAAGTTAGAATTCCAGGATAAAAGCTTATTCTGAATTGAGGTAATAAGATCATCAAAAAGAAAGTTTTTCTTTCTTCCTTTAAAAGGAGGCACCCCAAGATACTTAATTGGAAATTGACCATACATAAAGCAAGTTAAATCTTTAATGGCCAAAATAAGATCGTTGGGAACTCTCTTGGAAGCAATAAAATAGCTCTTATTTTTATTAAGAGATAAGACACTAACAATTCAAATTTATAGAAAAAATCCATAAGTTTATGAATCCTTTAAACAGATGTATTTATAAAATAATAAAGTTATCGGGAAAACATAAGTGAGAGATGGGAAAACCACCCAATGTTCTAAAGTAAGACTCAGATAATTCTCAAAGAGATTGGTAAGGCCTCTAGATAAAAATTCAATTGTAATAATGAAAAGGGCAGGATAAATAAGATCACACTATCTTTAACCATGAGAGGATTTAAAATAACCATTACTTTTCCCATTAATAATAATAGAAAAATAAACACCTTCAATACAATTTCTAATAAGCTTGATAAAATTGATTTAAAACCAAAAAGCTACAAAATATTATAAATAAAGTTCCAATTAATGTTGTCATAAGCCTTGGAAATATCCAGTTTCAAAATCAAGTTACCCCCTTACTCTAACATCTAGGTCTTACCAAAATTTCTGAGCCAATAAATATTATTAGCAATAGCTCTCTCTTTCACAAACCCCATCTGAGAAGGAAAGATAATTTTAGGTAAAATAGAAGTTAAATAATTCATAAGAATTTTATAAATCAATTTATTAAAGAAGGTACAAAGACTAATTGGTCTAAAAACATTCCAAGTACTAAGAGAGTTGTTTTTGGAATAAGCACAGTAGAAGTTGAAGTAAAGAACATAGGTATAAAATTACAAGAAAAGAAATACGAAACAACAAAAAAGAGATCATTACTAATAATATGCAAAGATTTTTGAAAAAATTGAGTGGTAAAATCATCAAGCCCAGCCACATAATCACCTTTCGTACCATAAAGAATCACTTTAACTTCTTCAAAAGAAGGAGGTATAGAAAGAAACTCATTCTCCTCTTCAGATATAAGGTTAGGATTAAAAAATCATTACTGAGGTGATTTTGAAAATGTTGAACCCCTAAATTAGCAATTTCTATACTATCCTCAGTCACATACCCATCCTCCTAATGAATATTATTAATACAGGTTTTGGCACATTTCCTCTTAGCAAAAGCATGGAAATATTTAGTGTTATTATTACCTTCAACTAGATGTTTAGCAACTGTTTTTTGTTTCCAAAACCCCTCCTCCAGCACTTGTAATTTAAGAATGCAATCTTTAGCATTCCTCAGTAAAATGAAATTAGCATCATGAGGATTAACTTGATAAGTATATTCAATAGTGTTCTCTTGCTCCTCAGCTTTCAAAATATTAGTAAAAAGTTTTTGAAAAACATTATGATTCCACCAATTTAAAAACTTCTTAAGCCTTTTCAGCTTAAAACAAACTCTCCTCATGCCAAAGCTAGAGTTATCTAGACGTAACGAAGCTTGCCAATTATCTTGAACTGCACCCAAAAGGAGTCATGGAGTAACCACATGTTTCGAAATCTAAATTGAGGAGAAAAAATTAATTTGTTTAAAATTACGGCTAATTAACAAAGGGGAATGGTCAGAAAGAATTTTGCTATGATACTCAACAGTAATAGAGTTAAAAGAATTAATCTAAGAATCATTTAACAAAACATGGTCCAACTGTTGCCATAAGTGACCCCTATTCCAAGTGAAATTGTCTCCAAAAAACAAATATCAATTAAATTATAGTCCAAAATCATGTTACTAAAATCCTCCATAGACAGATAAGAAGGGGAAGAGCCTCCTGTATGCTTAGAAGGT
Organism: Dendrobium nobile; assembly: GCA_022539455.1. Taxonomy (NCBI): domain Eukaryota; kingdom Viridiplantae; phylum Streptophyta; class Magnoliopsida; order Asparagales; family Orchidaceae; genus Dendrobium; species Dendrobium nobile. The sequence continues at coordinate 49,707,358 of CM039719.1, read as the reverse complement.
TTAGCGATAGTGTTAAAATAACCACTAATAAGGCAAGGTAAATTATAAATAATATTGAAGTTTATGATTGGATCTCATAATAATTTCCTAATATAATGGGAAGAAGTAGCATAAACAAAAGAGACACAGATGGCCTAGAGATAAATATTTTAGCTTGGTCGGTTTGAAATGGCCTACCAAAGATCGAAGCTAAACCAAATAAAATCTATAAGTTAAAAAATGGAGGCACAAATTCTGGAATGAGATCCATAAAGGAACTATAGGAGACGGACATCAAAATCTAGAGTCCATTTGAGTTATCTCATTTGGCAAGATTGCTTATAGTAAGATCTCCTTGAAAAAGATGCAACTGTAATCAAGATTATTTGTAAGTTGAAATGTAATATGATGCAGATGGAGCAATATAATATGAAAAGAGCTAGAAAGTTTGAGGTTAATGAAATTTTTTTGAATCACATCTAAGTTAGGGCGACGAAGAACAAACTTGCCAACCAAGGTAAGAGCAAAAGGTATAGTAAGATGCAACACCACAGAGTCATTAAACATCAAAGCCACGAACCTTTTAAAGGAAGTTTTATGAAAATGAACATTGGTAGAAGATAATGAGGAACCCGCCAAAACTTCCTTAAAGGAACAAGATTTCCCATCCAATATTGAAAATAAAGATGGGATAGGTGAAATTGAGGATGTTATCTCCCACAACCAACAAAAGGAAGAAAAACCTCAAAATAAAACTCAAGACTCACCAAACAAACCAATAAGAAAAAAAACACCTCAAAAAACCAAACAAACAACTCCAGAAGCGAGGAAGTGAGAGAGAAAAACCCTAATTTGCCTCAGAATTGCCAAAGTAGAGAGATGTTGCAGGATTATTAATATGATTAGTTTATTTTAATTACTCTTAATTGATTGAGGTTCCCTAATTATGGTTTTTTATTTAAGTGATCATCGAGTATGATATAAATCGTACTATACAATTAGTTCAAAAATATATTTTTTTAACTCACCAATTCACTTCCTTGAGTGTGTGTGAGTGTGTGTATGCAAGGTTACTTAGATTTAGGATGCACCATAATAAATATTTAAAACAAAAAAGGTAAAAATTACAAAAAGTTTGAGAAATATAGACTTTAATCCTAGTCTACCCAGTTTTGTGCTGATCGAGGTTGCAGGTGAGCTGTTATGTCGAAATGTTAGTGAACAGGGCAAAACAAATACGTAAAAGATTGAAATAGCAAAGTGAAAAAATCCAATAATTTTTTTTTCATCAAAATCACAAGGCTTAGGTCTAGATTTGTAATAATATTGAGTTCCATCAAATCCAGTTCATATACTCTAGCATCATTATCTTCTAAAACATTCAAAAAGTTTCCATGCCTAGCAGCCTTCCTACCACCACACCCGTCATCGGAGGAGGGAGAAAACTAACACACAGTCCTCCTAACCATTATATCATAAAAGTTCCACACCTCCTTTCCATGGTTTGAACCTAGGAAGATAATACAATCAACACAAGTGATGGCTAAATTCCATAGAACCATAAAACTCCAATAATTGTAATATTAGGTTTCTATTATCCTCTACTTCAAATTTCATAAAATTTGACCAGTTGGATCAAAATATATAAGAATTTAAAGATTTAGTTCTAATTTAAGCTAAATCCTATAAATTGATCTTAGCCATCCCATCAATCGATAAGACTACCTATATTAAATTGTACATGTTTGAAGGCTGCAGGATTTGAACATTAACCACACAAAATGAATTATGCATGATGTGGCTCAATTAGAACTATTGGATCATCTACAATATGAATCAATGACCTGATGATTTCTTCGTGCTATTAAATGAATAGTTGTTGAGCCACTAAATGCCGTTGTGTGGTTGATAGTCGTTGTTGTATGCCAATTCAATTTCTAATCATTATAAGTCAATTTTAATTAAGAAAATGAATTAGAAAATCATTTAAATGTATATAACTTCAATAATTCATAGAAAATCCATTTCAAACCCAAAAGTGGGTGTATTTAGGCTTGTTGGAAAGTTCTTCACCTCAACGATTTTCTAAATATAATTTCATAACTTTTTGACTTGTGGATTTTGAGATAACAAGAAATATTTGATCTCCAATTTTCTTAAATATTCAAAGATCCAATGTTCAAATTGATCTTAAATTTGGATGGCAGATTTTAAGGATCATCCTTAACAAACTAAAATTTTCTTGGATCATGATTTCATCAGATTTTCTATGATTTGATTTTTCAAATTTATGGGTCCATTTTTAACATATAATTTTGAGAATTAATAACTATCAGTGGACATAGAATTATATTTGTATTATTCTATGTTCTGTTTATATATATTAGGATTAGTTTATAACTATTTAACCTAGATCTTGGGAGTACAAATCATACAACAAATCATCAAAGCTATATATTTACTTACGTTTGGTAATAAATTTTTTTACATATGCTTTGATTAGCAAAAATTCTTTGGGTTTGAAGCATATATATTCATTTAGATATAATTCAAATTTCACTGCATTTAGATGCTTTCAGTTTATTATTTAGTAAACCTACGATACATTTACATAATTGAACAAAGATCATTACAAATTAACAATAATTCAATAATAAAATAAATTTTTTAATATTACATAACAAAAATGCTCAAAATTAAAAGTTTAGTTGAGAAAAAAATATAACCCCTTTAAAATTATTTCAAAATGAATATAAATTTAAAAATTAATCACCTAAAGAAGTAGCAACGTCTCTCTGTCGCTTACTCTGAGGTGATTTCTGGGTGATTTTATGGCTCCTCTCTGTGTGCTCAATTTTGGCCCACCTGGCTTGGTTTTTTCGTGGTTTTAATTAATTTTTGTTGTTCATCTTAACTGGATCTCTATCGTGTTTTTACTTTGTTTTCCCCTTTTTTTTCCGAATGGAGCGATGACGACCCATCCTCATGAAACCTTATTTCTTACTCATTCTTTCAAAGAGTTTCTTGCTGGATCTTCCTTGTCATCTCTGAGATTTAAGTTTGTTTAGTCATCATTTAAGGGTTGTCCAACTCTTCTTTTTGAGGATTTGATGGTGGATCAACTGGCTGCTCCTTATGCTTTAACTTTGGTTAGTAAATTTATCTTGAGAAGGCCTAATCTTGATTTCATTTGAAAGTTTTTTGTTAATCTTAAGCTCTTTGGATCATTTCATGTAGTTTACTTGATCAAAGGCATGTTGCCATTCAACTGGCCAGTGACCTTGACTATAGTCAAATTTTTGCTAAAAGATCGTATTATATTCAAGCGTGTCAAATATGATTATTGAAATGGACTATGGATTTTGACGTTAGGGAGGAATCTCCTATTGCTTCGATTTGGATATCATTTCCTAATTTGCATTTGCATTTTTTTAAGCTTTAAATTCTTTTTGGAATGGCTTCTATCTTCGGCTGTCCCTTACATACTAATCAAGAAACTACTTTGATTTTAAGGCCATCAGTTTCTAGGCTGTTGGTTGAAATCGAAACATCCAGACAAAATTTGGATTGGGTCCAAAATCAAAAACTATTTCCAAAAAATTGAGTTTGAAAATTTACCTATCTTTTGCTCTTTCTGTAAAATGCACGGACATGCTTTGAATGAATGTTTTCGGAAACATCCTCACATGTGTTTTGATAAGAATTCTTTGAAACAATCTAATGGGGATAATGTTACTGAAACTCTTACTACTGTTCCAATAAATGATTCTCAACTTAATTTGATACCTTTGGTGAATATTAATCCTAGTCACTCCCCTCTACATGAGAATCCACTGAGAAAGACTGTCTATATATTATTTTAAATGATTAATTCAATGTGATTTAAGAACATGAAGTTGTTCTTTTAAATGCTACTTCTACTCATTGCGAGAATATTATGGACCATGCTTTACTTAATGTTGAAAAATCTCTTTCTTGCATTGTTAACCATAATATTTCTGATGCTAGTGATATTATGGTTCCTAATCCTATAATTGTTCAGGAATCCGTGAAGGTTACTAATGTTGATGATCAATTGGTTGTTATTAAAGGTGATAAGAATGACATGGATTTAGAGGATGGAGAATTTGTGTTCATGGATCACCATCAATTGCCTTCCACCTACTTTAAAGAACCGGCCATGAAGGCTACTAACAATTGGGATGATGATGGTAGGTTTATTGAGGTTAAATGTCCTAATTTACATAAGGATCATTTAAATGATAGTAAGACTCCTTCGGCTTCTAATTATAATAGTGATGCTCTTACTAATACTGAGAAAATGCATATTGCTGCTAGTTGTTTTGCCAAGGATGATAATGATACAATTTTATTAAATTTCATAGTAAAAGGGGGTGGAAGCCAAAGCATATCTCTTTACAACCACCTAGAATACTTCACATTAATACTTCTTTATGTTTAGTACTCTTATTTGGAATGTTACGGGTATTGGTTGTCCGTCTTCTAGGATTCATGTTAAAATTTATGTCGTGTTCATAATATTTCTATTCTTGTCTTACTGGAACCCCTTATACCTATTTCTAGGTTTCTTAGCACCTCTCATTTTCTAGGTTTTAACCATGTCATTGCGAATGTGGCTAACAAAATCTGGGTTTTTGGAAAAATCCTATTAAAATTGATGTTATAGGAGATTTTATTCAAGTTATGCATTGTAAAATAGAGGCGTTTAATTTTCATTATTGTGCATCTTTTGTCTATGCTGCCTCTTCCCTTTACACTAGAAAATTGTTATGGGATCAGCTTTCAAATTTTCATAGTATATGTCATTTGCCTTGGTTGGTTGGTTGGTGGTGACTTTAATGCTATTACTACCCCTTCTAAATGAATTGGGGGGTCTTCCCCTTCTTATTATTCTATATGTTATTTCAATATTATGATTTTGTCTTGCAATTTGTGTTATATTGGATTTGTTGTAAATGACTTTACCTGGAATAGGGGTCACTTATTGCAAATGCTTGACTGGGTGCTTTTTAATGATTCTTGGATTAATTCTATTAATTTCACTAATATGCAGCATCTGAGTAGAACTTTGTCTGATCATTCTCCTCTGCATATCAACATTAAGAATAAATAATGTACTGCCTCTTCTCACTTTAGATTTCAAAATATGTGGTTACTTAATAATTCCTTTTTTGATGTTGTTAATTAGAACTTGCAAGCTCCTTTACATACTGATAATTCTATTTTTGGTATGAAAAGGCTTTGGTTTAAGCTTAAGAGGATGAAGCAAGTACTGAATTGGTGGAATCACAATGTGTTCATAAATTTCTTTTCTAATATTTTATAAGCTGAGTAATTTGTTACTTCTAATGAAAATTTATGTCAGTCCGATCCTTCTGATGCTAATTTTTCTTTCTTAATGCAGTTTAAACTTGATATTTTTAACTTTCAAGCACATGAAGAGTCCTTTTGGAAGCAGAAAGTTGCTGCAAAGCACTTGATTGAGAGTGATAATAATACTAAGTACTTTCATGCCTTATCTAAGAGAAAAAGGATAAAGAATAGTATCAAAAACATCCAAAGGGAGGATGGCTCCTATTCTGATAACTTTGTTGAGATTGCTAATTCAGCTGTGCTTCATTTTCAAAACCATTTTAATAAAGATTTCAGTCCTATTCAGGTTATGGACCACTCTTTTAATCCCAAACTTATATCCTTTGAGGATATTACTTCTTCTTCTAGGCCTCCCTCTATTGTGGAGGTTAAAGAAACTTTGTTTGGCATGAATAGTTAATCGGTGGCGGGTCCTGATTGTTTCAAGACTCTTTTCTTTCAAACATGATGGCACATTATTCATAATGATTTTTTTTTGCTATTTTGGATTTTTTTTGCGGGTAATCCTATCCCCAAATTTTTTACTTTTACCTCATTGGTGCTTATTTCTAAAAGTTATTATGTTCAAACTTGGAATGATTTCTGTCCTATTAGTTTATATACTTTCTTCAACAAATTGGTTTCTAAAATTATTTTGAATCATCTTTCTTTGATTTTACCTAAAATTATTTCTCCCTTTCAAATGGGTTTTGTGAAAGGTAGGGCTATCATTGAGAATATTCTTTTAGCTCAAGAATTAAGCCAAGATTTAGATGTCTAGGTTAGAGGTGGTAATGTGTTTTTGAAACTTGATATTGCTAAGGCTTATGACAATATTAATTAGAATTTCATTTACTTTATGCTTGATATTTTTGGCTTTAACTCTGTGTTTATTAATCTTATTAAGAATTATATTGAAAAAGTTTATTTTTCCATCATTCTTAATGGCTCCAATTATGGTTTCTTCAAGTCTTCTCATGGCTTAAGGAAGGGTGATCCTATTTCCCCTACCCTTTTTATTATTGTAGCTGAGTTTATGTCTAGGGGTCTCTCTAATTTATTTCAGTTGAATCGTAGTCTTTACATTAGAACTTTGGGAGGCTTCAATATATCTGATTTATGCTTTGCTGATGACTTTATTTTTTTTACTAATGTGACTATCAATTGAATTCATAAAATTATGGAGTTTTTCAATCTCTTTGAAATGGTCAGTGGCCTTTCTTTTAGTAAAAATAAATGCTTCTTTATTGCTTCTAAGAGGATCTCCAATGAGCATATTTTAGCTATTAAAAATGCTATTGGTTTTACTCATGCTAACTTGCGTATCAAGTATCTTGGTGTTTCTCTGTTTAACGGCAGAAGATAGACTTTTTGTTCGACGATCTTATTACTTATATTTAGAATAAGCTCGCATCTTGGGATTCTAACTTTCTTAGTTTTGGTGGTAGAGTGACTCTGATTAAAAGTGTTCTTTGTGCTTTGCCTCTTTACATGTTTCAAACAATTTTTCCTACTCATACTATTTGCAGTAGGATTCACAAGCTTATTAACAAGTTCTTTTGGAAAGGTACTTCCTCTTCTTCTAAAATTTCATGGGCTGCTTGGGATAAGTGTTGTGATGTTTTGGCTGAAGGTGGTCTTGGTTGTAAAACTTTACATGACCTTGCTAAGGCCTTCTCCTTTAAGCTTTGGTATAATTTATGCACTAAAGATAATCTTTGGGCTAACTTTATGATCTCTAAATATTGTGTGGGTAACCATCCGACTAATATCTCTCCTAAGAATGGGGACTCAAAAGTTTGGAAAAGGCTTTGTAAGGTCAAATGGGAGGTGGAACCTAATCAGTTAGTCTTGGAATTTTTTTTGTTATTTCCTAGTTCTCCTTGGTGTTTTTGTTTGGTTGGCTTGAGCTATTCTAGTTATCCTATCCTCTGTTGGATTGGCTGGAGCCTCATTTTTGTTTTTGCTATTGGGGTGCATTACTGGATTGGTACTATTTCTCTATTGGCTATGCATCTTTCCTATCATTGGGGCATTTTGTGCTGCTGTTGTAGCACTTGGTTCTCCCTAGTTTGGTTTATTGGTGGTTGGCATATTGATCATTTTCCTTGTTTAACTAATGTCTTTGTGGATTTTGACTGGAGCAAAGATTTTTATGTTTTTGTTGTTGAAGGTCGATCCCATTGTTACTCTCCTATTTGGTTGGATGTTGGCAGTAATGGTGGGGTTCTGGTTGGGATTTTATCTTATTTTGGTGGGTCTATTAATTGCTATTACTATTTGTATTTAGGTTGTTTCCTATTTTCTGGTCCTTGGCTTATCCCGAGTCCCTTCCTAGTTCTCTACTAGGTTGTAGGGGGGAGCTGTGCTGTTTAGAATTTATTTGTTATTATCTTTGTTTGTTGGTTCTATGTGTTTATCATGGTGTGGTGGTCAGCCTTTATTATATCTGTTTGGTTTCTAGTTAACCCATCTTATGCTTTGGGTTTTTTGAGGATGAGCTTGTGGAAGTTATGTGTGGGATTTAGGATGGCTCCCCTGGTGGGATTGAGTGGCTTGTGGACTCTCCTAATGAGGTTAGTATTAATGAGAGTATTTTGAGCTCTATTAGTTTGAATTCTAAGATTGGTTCTACTTAGAACAATTTTGTTTTTTGTTTCCATTTCTCTACCACCATCTCCTTTTTTGGCAATTATTCTATTAATATCTTTTTATGGTGTAGTTTTTTCTTTTGCATCTTTTCTTCCTTGTAGGTGGAGCTGATTAGAAATGCTTTCCAGTTTTTAGACAGAAGGATTAGGCTTAATTGTAATCATTATATCTTTCTTTTTTGGATGCTTGGCGATAGCATCTTTAGAATGTTACTAGGATTCCTTGTATATTTTTGTAGTGGAGACAATTGGCTCATAGGCTTTCATTTCCTTTATTTTGTAGCTCTTAAGAGCATTAGTGAGCTGATGGTCTCTCATAAGGACTCTATAACCTATTTTTTATATTAATGCGTAGGCCCCTCTGTGGGTTTTAATTAAAAAAAATTAAAAATTAAGAAATATTAATATTTAGTTAAAAAAATAATTAGAAATACATAAAAATTACCAAAATAATTTTAAACACTTTAAATCACCCCCAAAAAGTATTTTTGATATTTGAAGAAGATTTTAAGAGGTTTAGAGTAGATTTAGTAAAAAAATATGCTTCCAATTAAGCAATTAAATAGAACAAAAACATCAATCCATTGTCCCACTTTGTGAGGTCAGCTACATGAATCATTTTTCTCCATTTAAATAAACAAATATAATCCAAACTTGAAACTATATAACAAATGCTATAAAAATCAAAATTGAGTAAACTCAAAGGCATTAGACTCGTATCTTTATCTAGTATTTATGAAGAATATAAAAAACTCCAAAATTCTCTGTAAATAAAAAAGTCAATATTTGGGTCAAACTTAATATATAAAATGCATTAAACTTGTAAATGGTATTTGGCTCATCTCTAGGTATGTTATTTATGAAACATATAGAAAATCGAAAAATCACTATAAATAAAAAAATCAACCCTTTGGTCAAAAGCTTAAAAAAAGTCTTCATTTTGTAGATTTCATAACTAATTCTAGAGAAATCTAAATCCAGTAAGCTTAAAGGAATTTATTTCATAATTTGATCTAGTATTTATGAGAAATATAAAAAAATAGAAACAACTGCAAATTAAAAAGTTAAGAAATGGACCACAAATTATATGTACTAAAATATTCATTAAAATATGAAAATTTATTAAATCATCCAAATAATGAATTAAAAATGATAAAAATAGTAAAATAAATAACTAACACTCTGTCAATGAAGTTTTAAGGGTGGACTACCTCGCACAATAGGGCTAAGTGTCTTAAGGATGCTTTAGTCCTCGTGCCCGTTGTGACATTGCCATGAATTAATTTTATAGAATGTAAATATTAAACTTATAAATTTAATAAATCAATAATCAAACAAACTTAATTAATTTAATACTTAATGATAAAATATTTAGACATTGTAGCTTATACGCCATTGTTCTTGATTCTTTTCAAGAACACAGATGTTTATTGAATTGAGAAGTTTAAAGAACTAAAATACTTAATTAAAATTTTAGACTCTATGCTATCAATCTATCACATTTTAATAGGATTGATAACATTACAAATATGATCCTATGACTTACTAATCAATAACTTCAGGCACTTAGTAGATGTTGAGCACTATATTATATTATATCTAAAATTAACAATTGTAAAGAAATAAATACCTCTTTAAAATAAGTTTTAAAATATATAAATCATTAAATACTTAAATTCATGCAATCCATTGAAGAACTTAAATAAAGTAAATCATTTATAAATAATTTTAAATTAATAAAACGTAGGACCTATCCAAGTCCAATAGCCTTTTACACACACTCAAACAACTCTAGCATAGGCTAGGATGATAATTTGACTTCGTTTTCTTGGAGTGCATAGCTTAGAGGGTTCTTATGTTTTTGTGTTTACATTTTCGTACTCATGATGTTGTATTTACTTTCTTTTGGTGAAGCAATGATCAAAGTAAATATTTTAAGCAGTACAATTATATTTTAATATAATTTTTTTTATGTATAACTATTCACACTTCAACATTTCATATGTGTATTTTTTATAAAATTGTTCTTTAATAATCTATAATGTAGAATGTACCTTGTAAATGATGTAATGGCAAATGTAAAGGCAATGATATAAATGTTTTAGATTTTTGCATAGCTATATTGAGTTGCACAGTGTCAAGATTTGTAAAGTTTAAAATTTATTATTTCTATACATTGATAGATTCCAAATGAAAATGACTCTTCTTCTTTTAAAAATCTTTATCATTTGGAATTATACAAAAGATCAAGAATCAAGAAGATCGAAGGCAAAAAATAATAATCATATTCAATTCTACTTTATACAGGAGTAGAAATCAAATCTCTTTTCTTGGTGGAGCTTAGCAACCTTCTCTTTACATCATACCCTAGGTTGAAATCTAAAATTATAAATATATAATGGTTCTTTTATTTACATTATGATTCACATAGCATTTTTTTGTGCGATCATACATATTATAAGTATTCTAAACTATGCTTCTTTGATTCCTAAAATAGAGCTTATCTAATCTTGCATTCATATGAAAATTGATTATGCTTAGGACTTCTAGCAAGAAACTCACTCTAGGAGAGTGTATGCTCAGATTGAATACACTCCCTCAATCTCTACACATTCATGTTTTATTTTGTTTTTTCAAAGTCCAAATCTAAATCTAAATTTCAAAAATAATAATATAATTTATAATCTAAATCCTATATATAAAATTTTGTAAAACCAATGAATTTCTTAAATCTATATGTATTTAAAAAACCTTAGCCTTAACTTTCAATGAGAATATTGTTTTAGGAGATGTAATTAAATATAGGGGCATATCCCTATAGAGAGTCTAAAACCCATAATAAAATAAACTCTTAGTTTCTTTCTAAGGTATTTGAAAAAATTGTGGATGTTTAACTATGCTTTATACATTGGTTTAACTTTATAATCTAAAGATAAGTGAATATTCATTATATATTTGATTACAAAAAAATAAATTAATCTAATTTCATGAAAAAAAATGGATATTTTTATATCCTTAGGAATGAATTGAATGTTCCTTATATAGTTTGAATATAAAATTAAATTCTTTAATATATTTTCATGGTTAAATTGACAAGTGGATATTCAGCAAATAGCATTGTGGTGTTCAAACCATTAGTGTGTGGTGCATTATATGAGTGTTTTCTTGAGATCTCAGTAATTTAGTGCTAGTTTTGAATGCCAAAATGCTCAAAATATAAATGTTATGGCTCTTCATTCCCTAGTGTTATGGTGCTAGTTCAATTTTTAGGATAATAATTTTTCTCAAGACTTTAATTATAATTTTGATTAAAATTAGATATTAATAATAAATAACATAAATATGAAAAATCCAAACGATACAAAATAAAAAAATAACAAAATATGAAATAGTGAATAAAGAAACAAATCAGAATGTACATTTAAAAGAATAATTGGTTTCCTCCCAAACTACGCTAAGTCTATAGTCTTTAGCTAGACTATCCTAGATTTATCAATTTGGCTGGGGTACATTACTATCACTCCTCAAGTTGTTTCCTTTTTTTTTTATGAAATGCAATTGCATTAAAATTTCAAATAAAAAACCTTAAAACAAACTACTCATGTAAAACCTAAAGAATCACATTCCTCCTTCAAGCATAAAAAGAATGAAGGAGGAATTTCCTCAAAGCTAAGATCATCCCAAACAAAAGAATTTTTTAAAGCCAAATTAGCACAAACATCTGCTAATTTGTTACAGTCTCTTTTGGAAAAAGAAAACAAAACTTGGTTGAAATCTAGAAGGAAAGCCAAATTATCATCAATGCTCTTACTAACCTTCCAAGTCTTCATTGCCAAATATAGAATTTTTATAATATTGAAGTTATCCCCTTCAATGATAATTCCTTGAGCTTTAATCATCCAATCTCGAATGATATTCTTCAAGTATAGAACCACCATCAATTATATTTGTGCAATGTCCCAATGCATAAGATTAGCTCCAAAAGCTATCAGAAATCTTCCTTTATCATCCTTTGCCACACCTTCAAAACCAGCCACATTATTGCTTAAAAGAGAGGCATCTACATTTATTTTTATCCACCCGGGTGGAGGAGGATACCAAGAGCAAGACAGCTTACGCTAGTTGGCATCCCAGTTGTCCAGAGTAGATTTAATAAAGTTACTTACAGTGGCTGTAGAAACTGCATTAGAAGCCAAAGTATTAACAGAGTCTTCTATGCCATCGTGAATCAATTTGCATATGCTTTTCCAAATGAGCCAAGTTGTTGTAAAATACATATTAGCAATGAAAGAATTCTTTCCAATAAGCTTCTTTAATCCTTCCAAGCCTTCAGAAAGATTTTTAAATAAGGGAACTTGAAATCCCCAGCTATTGAGAATAGAAATCACTGTTCGAAGCTTACCACATTTCCCGACAATATGGCATCCGTTCTCTTCTTCTTCACAACCTCTCGGGAATCCTGAGAAATTAGTCAATCTTCTTCTAAATAGAAAAACATTAGAAGGAATAGCATCATTGCAAAGCCTTCACCAAAATAGTTCAATATTCGGTCTTAGTTTTAATTTTTTCATGCAATTCCAGAGAGCAATTTCTCCACTATGTTCTGTTATTGCTTGAAAAGCCAATGTAGCAATAGATTTTCCATAAAATTTAGATTTTAGCTCCATAAGATCATACCTCCTTCCGGCATCAATGGGAATTTGAATTATAAGATCTACCAGCTGCTCCCCAAAATGTAAATGGAGTTGATCGGTATTCCACTGTCCTTCCGAAATAAAAGAGCTAAGTTTGGACTCTGTTGATTCCATACAGTTAACAAAAGTCGGCCACTTTGCTAAGCATTTGTCTAGAATCCAACTATCAAACATCTAATTGATTGAATTACCCTTAGACACATTCCATCTAACAATGTTTCTAAGATAATAAGCTCCCATAGTAATGATCTTCCAAGTCAGTGAACAATCTTTTTTTCATTAGTACCGTCCAAACATCTCCTCCATATTTAGCACTCAGGATTTGGTTCAGTAATGTTGATGGCTTCATACAGAAATTCCAAGCGAATTTTGCCCGTAGAGGTCCTACCTTGGAAACTGCTGAGAATAAGCCTATACCACCTTCATTCTTTGTCTTGTAAAGACTTTCCCATGAAGCATAATGTAGACCTGCATTTCCATTTTTCTTCTTCCACAAGAAGCCTCTACACATTTAATCAAAATCTTTAAGAATACTCAAAGGAACTAGAGAAATAGAAGATAAGAACATTGGTAATGAAAGGAATGCAGATTTGATGAGCACCAACTTTCCTTCCAAAGAGATGAACTTTTGTCCCCAAGTGTTTAATCTATTAGTTGCAACTTCCATAAGATTTGAGAAGTCCAAAGACACAAATCTCCTCAAGGTCATTTTCACACCAAGGTAATTCATCTCCTTAACCATTTTGAATTTAAAAAGATTAGAGATTTTCTTCTTAATTATGTGGTTGTTATGCTTCCCAAAAAGAATCATGGATTTAGATTGATTAACCTTTTGACCCGACCAAAAACAATAGTTGTTTATGATAGTCTTCAACTCCTTACTCCGAGAAGATTAAAATATCATCAGCATATAGTAAATGAGAAACTCTAGGAGCCTTGGGAGTAATAGAGATCCCCACTTCCCCTTTTCTACCATTTAATGCATCTAATAGGATTTGGGAGCATAAAATAAATAAATATGGTGATAAAGGGCAGCCATGTCTAAAACCACACCTCCCTTCAATCCAATCAGTTTTCCTCCCATTGATCAAAATGCAATATTTAGGATCTAAGATACATTGCAATAGAAGCCCCCTAAATTTTTTAGGAAAGTTAAAATGAATAAGCACTTGCCTTAAAGCTTGCCATCCCATACTATCATAAGCTTGTTCCATGTCAAGCTTGATTGCCAAAAGTCCTTTCCTTGCTTTAGAATACCGAAATTTATTGAAAACATCTTGTGCCAACAGTAGATGATCTGACAAGGATCGGCCTTTGATAAAAGCAGCTTGGTCCAACGAAATGATATTGTGAATAACGTTTTCCAATCTACTCAAAAGCCTCTTTGCAATAATTTTATAAATAGTCATACACAAGCTGATAGGCCGATAATTAGAGACCACTTGAGGATTTTGAATCTTCTTAATTAAGACAATTAAAGTTTCTTTCCATGACTGGTGCATATCTCCAGTAGACAAGAAATGACTCACTGCTAGCCATACATCATTTGCAATCCATTTCCAGAATTTCTTGATAAAAGAAAAACTAATTCCATCCAAACCCGGCGAAATATTTCTCCCTGATTTTTCCACTATTACTTGGAGCTCCTCCCTTGTGAATTCTGCATCTAGAATAGCTTGGTCAACTTCGTTGATGATAGCAGAAGGCTCTGGCCAGCTATCCAACATACAATTCCTATGCTATGATTTAAGTTTGAAAAAGTCTGAAAAAACTTTCTGTATTTCATTCCCATCCTCCGTTACATTACCATCAGTTGGCTTAATGTGACTGATCCAGTTAATATTTTTCTTGGCATTTGCAAATGCATGGAAAGAACCAGAATTGAAGTCTCCTTCCTCCGTCCATTTTTCTTTGGCTCTTTGCTTCCACCAGGTGTTGAGCCGTGCAAGAGTAACATTGAGCTCATTAATTTTGAATCTTAAAATCTGCAGCTTTTCAAATGAGATACCCAATTCTGCCTCCTCCAATTGGATTTTTAGTATTTCTTCCTTCAGCCTATCCCGAAGAGAATTAAGATTCTTGAACTTAGCTCTACTCCAGAAAAAAAGAGCTCTCAAAGTTCTCTTGAATTTAAAATTAAGTGATGAAGCCGGGTCATTTTCGCCATTTTTTTCCAAGAATTCTGTACTAACGCCTCTGCCCCATGGTATGTAGCCCAAACTTCTTCATACCGGATCCATTGGTTTGAAAGTCTCCTATAGAACATGACAATGGTCCGAAGCTACCCGTGATAAATGTTTCACCAATGCAAGCTGAATAGAGTTCAAAACAGTGGAATTGATAATACATCTATCTAGTTTCTCTAGAATCCGAGCCCCTACAAATTTATTATTGTACCAAGTAAATTTTGGGCCCATAGACCCCACCTCATGGAGATCATTATTGATCATGAAGTTCTTCAAGTCTTTTGCTCCTTGAGACAAGAAGAATTTTTTCCCACCTTCTTTTCATCTTGGCAGAGAACACAGTTGAAGTCACCTCCTATCACTATTGGCAAGTCCTCTGAGCAAGGTTTCTCTAAACTGTCCCATAGAAGTTTCCTTTCAATGGCATTAGTGCTCCCATACACGGTTGCTACCTTCCATTTCCCTTTGTTAAAAACCTCCAGATTCCCCACTATCATTTGAGTAGAAACTTAAACCACTGAGAAAGAAGCCAAGTCTTTCTTCCTAGATCCATCAAACCTCCAAATAAGCCTTCAGAGGGAACCATATAAGACTCTTAATTGTTACCAAGGAATTTCAGAATTTGAGAATTCTCCAAAGAACTCAGTTTTGTTTCCATCAAACCCACAAAAAACACCTTGTGATCTTTAATCACTTCCTTCAGATATAGAGCAGCCTCCACTTTGTTTGCTCCTCTACAACTAAAGAAAATCAACGAAGTCATTGCTTAAAGATGGAGAAGGTCCCCCACTCTTTTTAGTTTTTCCTCCATCCTTCTTTCTATAACGTTCAATTATATTACCCGAACCAAGAGACTTAAGCTCTTTAAAAAGCTTAACTTTCTTTCCAGAAGAGAGACTTCCAACCACAGCCTTATTAGAGTTTGAAACCTCCTTATCCATCACCTGAATTATTTCAATTTTTTTCAGCACACATAGCATCCAAATCAGCCATGTTTCTAAAACCATTTTCTACAATTTCACCTTCTTCAGTATAGCTACACTCTTGAATCTCCTCAGGTTCAATAACTCTTGTTTCTTCCAAACCAGCTAATACATCAAACTTATTAAGAGTTTTAAGAGAAGAATCAACTCTTGTTACCTCAAGTTGATGTTTTCCTGGAGAAACAGCTGGATGATCTACACCAACATTATCTTTAGAAGCTCCTCCTGGCACTGAAATAATTTTTGAAACAGAAGATTCAACTCTCAAACTAACTCCTTCAGGTTCACAACTATTTTTTGAATTTAATGGACCAAGCTTTGGAACATAGATCTTCTTCATAAGAAAGGAGATCTTATTAAAGAAGCTTCTTTGGTCTACCAATTTCTTAGATCTTCTGTTGCCATACTTCACCTAAATCCAAGAATTATTTTCAACTTTCCCACCATCTGCATTAGATTTAACACCCTCCTACTGAGTGATCCTTGCGTCAGGTAATACAGCTGCATTAGAAGGCCCAGAAACTGCAACTTTTTCTTTCATAAGTTCAGTACAGTCTGTAACAGCATGGCCAAACCTGCCACATTCAAAACAGATTTTTGAAAATCTTTCATAGTCAATTGTTTGATAAAATTTTCCAACCAATCCTTCCACCCAAACACCCTTTGGTAGCTTTAAATCTAAGGGAATGCGAACACATGCCCTTGCAAACTCCCTTCTACTCCACTGGAACATATTTCCGTCAAGGAGGTAAGGCTTTCCCACCATAGACGCAATCCTACAGATGTTTACCTCATCCCAGCATTGAAGAGGTAAATGAGGAAGCATGATCCACACCTGAGCTGAAATGCCTTTGAGAGAATTAGGATTGAAGGAAGCTGACCATTTATCCAATCCCACCATCTGTCCTCTCATCCACAAAGGACCACTCGATAAGATTTTTTCCACTGCATTTGAATCTTCAAAAGAACATAACATCCAGCCTTGGTCCAATCCAGTTATGTGGAATTTCCCAAAAATATTCCACTGTCTTCTTAAGTCCGAGTTCACCAAATGGAAAGGAATGTTATCCTCAAAAATCTTCACAACTAAAGCTTTCTCCAATCTACTAGCATTCTCGATTTCCTCAACTGGTGAGCAATCAGAGTGATGTTGTGATTCAATCTGTTTGGAATAAAAAATAGAATATCAAGGTTGAAAACTTGGATATACTAAAGCTAATCGAAAGGAGAACAGAAAAGATCCTAGTGGAAACAAATTGAGATCAACTATGAAAAGCGATTATTAACTTCCTAATTAAGTTTCTAAATTTTTAGTTGAAGCAACTTAACTAAGTAATTAAGTTCCCAATTAAATCACTACCTCTTCTAAGGGGGACATTCTGTTTCCAAATAAATTAATGTTATAAAATACTAGAGGGTAAGAAAGGTCTTGGATTCAGGACATGTTATTATAAATTATTGTCCTTTTTTCCATGATTAGGTTGTTATAAATTCCATTCATTATTTTCCCCAA
Source organism: Dendrobium nobile (assembly GCA_022539455.1). Lineage (NCBI taxonomy): Eukaryota > Viridiplantae > Streptophyta > Magnoliopsida > Asparagales > Orchidaceae > Dendrobium > Dendrobium nobile. Next base: position 49,689,979 of record CM039719.1, on the reverse strand, counting down.
CATTATTTGACTGACTAAAGTTAGGGTGGCTCATCCACTCTGGGTTGTAAGTATTAGAATATGGGATTTTTTATTTTCCATTCAAATTCACATTTTATATCCATAAAGTACTAGTATCATCAATAGAATCTAAATCAGTGTCTTCTAATTGTATAGATGATCTTGATCCTGAGTGAACTTCAATAGTATCAAATGTTTTTTAAATAGAAGCTACCTGAGAAATAAGAACTTATAAACATAGACTCTATCTACTCTCTTAGAATTCTCCCAATTTATGGGCCACTACCAATTATTGGTATCCATTTCCTCTATTAGTTCATATGCTTCCTTAATTGATTTAAAGATTAGAGAACATTGAGCCAAAGGATCTATAATTCACCAAATAGATCCTTCTAATCCATTATAAAAAGTCTAAATAGCCAACTAATTGGGTAAGGCATGGTGAGGGATTTTTTTATGCTTTCCCATGTATCTCTCCCAAATTTCACAAATTGATTCTACCTCAAATTCGGCAAAGAAAGTTATATCATTTCTAAGTTTGGCAATTTTTCAAGGTAGGAAATAATTAACTAGTAATTTATGTGCCGACTCATTTAAGTGATTATAGAGCTTGGGGTGAAGAATTAAACCACATCTTAAACTTGTTCCTTAAAAAATAGGAACAATCTAAGTCTATTTGCATAATTGATGACACCGTTATACTTAAATGTTGCACAAATTTCCAAGAAAGTTGCTAAGTTTAACTTGGGATTTTCAATAGGAGTTTCCCCAAACTAAAATTTTTGAACCATTTGAATAATAACTATTTTATGTTCAAACCTATTATGATAGATAGTAGATCTATTAATTCTCTGATGAATTCCTTCAACTATAGGATTAACATACCCTCTAAGAAGTCTAGAATACTCTTAATCTTATAGTAGGTCAAACATTTTTATAATCTTTTTTATTCTTCAAATTTAATAGGGGTCTTTTTTATTTCTGAATCAAATAACATGGGCTCCCTACTAGATTTACTATGTATACTAGAAAGTTAAAACAAATAAAAATAAAAAACTAAATAATAATAATAAATTCTTTTTGGATTAGATTACTTTATAAATTTTTTATCAAATAAAATAATGATGGAGGCTAAAAGTTTGTCTAAATATGCACATATTTAAATAATATAGATTAAATAATAATAAGTATGTTTCTTTCCTAGCAATGACACAACAAATTTGATGGGGGCTTATGGTTAGCTAATATGAGGCTCATCAAGTTTAAAATATGATTCGGTTTCTTTTCATATAAAATCATTAACAAACTATTTAATTACACAAGTAAATACACTGAATTATGTAATAAAGTGAAGACTTGAGTGTCAAACCCATGAGGAAATGTTCTATTAAATGGTAACAAAACAACTACTACATACTCTAATTATAGAAATTTGTCTTACTAAAATGAAAAAAGATGTTTTTGAGTTCTTTCCACTAAATGAAAAGGCAAGTAAAAAGTATTAATATTAAAGAGATGAGGTGTTTTGGCATGCCAACATTCCATTTCAATTTTCTTAATTGTTTCAGCATCCTCCACTGGGAATTAATGAGAAGTTTATCGCTGGGAAATAAAAAAATATCTTCTCTGAACTCCTACCACTAAAATTAGAATTGATTAGACAAACACATGCTAAAATCTCCTAAAGGAAGTATCTTACACTTTCGTAGCCCCCCTTAGACTTTACTCTAACTGGGCATCTAAGAAACACTCCAAGAATAGATAACTTTTTCACTCAAGTGACTAAAATATTAAAAAAAAAAAAGAATTGAAAACTATTTATAAAAAATAAAGGATCAAACACGAGCACCTTGTTATTAAACAAGGTGGAGTTGTTGCTGTGAAAAATGAACTAGAGCCTTAGCACTGTAATGTTTATTTTGATGTGCCACTTGTTATCATGGCGTAGTTACTACATTAAATGGTGCTTCTTTTTTTTTTTAATTAGTGTGACAATTTAGTTTTATTTTTTCTTTACTATGGTGCTAAAAATTTGAGCATTGTGGCACTTGAATCAAAATTTTGATGCTGCAGCATTATGATGCTGGTGCTCCTATGAAAATTTCTTGAGACACCCAATATTTTAGTGCTAATTTTGGGTGCATAATCAGTATGATGCACTATAGTGATGACATTTGTGAAACCTTTGCACTGGAAAATAGAGAAGGCCAGGACTGTCATGTATGAATTTAACACTTAGGTATTGATCAAATAGCAATGCAATGCTATAATTAATTGAGTTGTGAAGATGTTCAATACTTGTAATTTTTTTGCTTTTCTTTGCTCATTTTTTCACAAATAAAACTAAAACATTAAGTTTTCACTAAATTTAAATATCAAAATAGTATAAAATTTACACTTATCATTCTATAATGTTTTCTAGTGTTGCGTCATTATATATTATGGTGATAAGGCACTCAAATTCGTAAGACTCCAACATTATAAAGCTGATTTCGAGCACTGTATTATTATGAAGCTTTGCATCACTATTCTTTGCTCCACCATGGTGCTAAATTAATTGAAATTCTTTTTAGGCTCTCCCACTATAATGTCCTGATATGGAGTCATTATTGTTATCATGTGGGGAATATGCATCATGTTTTTATCTCGGGTCCTTTAGCTATCAAAACTTGGTGTTATTTTGATGTTATTTTCAAATTAAACAGTTTTAATATAAATTTGTTTATTAATTCTTTGCTTAATTCTTAGTTTGTTAATTCTAAAGGTCATATTAGAAATGTTATCCCTTCTCTTATTTTTTGGTTCCTATGGATACAGAGGAATAATTCTATATTTAATGGCATTAGAATGGACTCTCAAAGAATTATCAAAAATTTGAACGAAACTGTTGAGCCTATTTTCTGTTAATTTGCTTTCTATCAAGAGTTTTAGGAATTATTATTATGTTGCTAGTGATTTAGGCATTAGATTGGGTGAGGTTTTGCCTATCTATGATCCTCGGTATGTTTCTTGGGTTAAACCCACTTTGGGTTGTTACAAGCTAAATGTTGGTGTTTGTGATAATGATATTAACTTGGGGTTTGGTTGGATTATAAGAGAATGCCAAGGTAATGTTACTCTAGCTTTTGTAGGTCCTTTTTATAATGGTAACTATAATCTGGCTCTTCATAACGCTATACTTTGTGGGATGAGAATTTGTATGTCTCTTGACATTACTAATATTGGGATTACGGTTGAGTCCATTCTTAATATTCATTGCATTAGTAATGCTGCTGACTTGGTTTGCAATTCTAAGGTTTTTTATCTTGTTAGGGATATTAAACAGTTTATGATTTTTGTCAATGTTTGCTTTTCTAAAGTGTTTAGGGAAGGTAATGCCTATGCCATTTGGCTTGCCCATTTTTGGATAAAAATTGATTGCTTCATTTATTTTTTGGAGGCTATTGTTCTAGTTCCCTTAAAAGGCCTCTTAAGATTGGACAAAATGTGTTTGCCTTATATTAGGAGATAATTTGGTGTTTCTTTATTTGTTCGAATTCTACGTGGCCATTCTTTCTGCTGTTGTCCCTCTAGGGGTTTGGCTTGGTGGGCCTTTTCCATGGTGTTGGCTTTTTTTTTAGGCTTATCTTGGTGGGCATCCCTTTTTCCTTTTTTTTTTTTGTTGTGGTGATGCATATCTAGATTAATTTTTCAGGTTTTTAGGGCTAAGCTGTAATTGTACTAAATTTTCTTTTGAAGGGTATCCCAGTTGTTCCTCTCCTTCCTCTTGCTATTGTATTGGGCTTTGGCTTTTCCTTATCCTTTTTTTTTTTTTTTTGAGAAGATGCATATAGCAATTTTATTGAAAAAACCAATTACAAGACTTAAGTGATTGCTACTCTATCACCTTCCTCCTTCAACAAAGGAACACAAAAAAAGGAGGGATATTATTACAAGACAAATCATCCCAAAAAAAATCCTAGAACGAGCAATGTTAGCACAACAATAAGCTAACTTATTACGTCCCCTATCAATACAATGAAATAAAACTTGATTGAATTCCTTTAAAAAAGAGAAATCAATACCTTTGCCGAGATCCACTATGACTTCCCCTTTATTCACCAAATTTTGAATAAATTTGATAACATTGTAGTTATCACCTTCTATGATTAAACCTTTAGCTTCAAACATCCATCTTTGCAAGAAATTCTTAAAAGAAAAAATAGAAGCCAATTCCAATTGTGAAACATCCCAATGCAAGCAAGAAGATCCATAAGCACATTATAATCTTCCTTTATAATCTCTAATGACTCCAACAATACCACCTTTGTAAGAATTTGTAATAGAAGCATCAACATTAAGCTTGATCCATTTAGAAGGAGGAGGATACTAATAAGTAGATAGCTTGTGCAGCCGGTTAGTATCCCAGAAGTACGAATAAACATTAAGCCTGAAGGAAGAAGTAGCAAAACAAAGAGAATTTGCTGCAATAGAATAAATCCCATCTTCTCTCTTCCCATGAACTAACAAATTCCTGCTTTTCCAAGTAAAAAACACAGCTGATTAATATAAATTTGCCCAAAAAGGATTTGAGCTGGATAACTCAAACAAAACTTTATACGTATTTTCCAGATTAAGGCTGACTGGAACCTAAAAACCCCAAGAAATTAACAGTTTTAAAACTTTAATCAGGAATTCACAACTAGCAGCAACGTGAGCCTTGTCTTCAGCACTTGAACAATCCCTCGGCCAGCCATTACAATCCAACAATCTTCTGTAAACTAGGAATTCATTAGTTGGAATAGCCTTCAAATTAAGCCTCCACCAGAATACTTCAACCCGTGGCCTAAGGTGGATCTTTTAATCCATTTCCAATTACTGTCTTCCTCTACTAAATTAGCATTCCTACTCATAATCAATCCAGATAAGGATTTACCTGAAAGTTTGAACAGCAGTTCTAAATGATCCTCCCCGTTATAAGGATACATAGGAATCATGGAAATAAGTTCCACTAGATCTTGTCCGAAGTAATTCTTAAGTTTCGGGACGTCCCAGTTTCCTTCAGCAATAAATTCATTGAGATTTCCAGAAATGTTGTCTATGCAAGCAACAAAAGTTGGCCTGGTTTCAAACTTTTTATCCAATAACCAGACATCTTCATTTGTATTTATGCTAAGCCCATTTGCAATACTCCATCTTACCACATTTTTCAAATGATTAGCTCCTTTTAATAGAATTTTCCAAGTAGAAGAGAAAGAGCTATTAAATCTACAATTCAAAATATCCCTACCATACTTGGCAATTAAGGATCTATTAAGAAGAGTAGATGGATTATTGATAAAATTCCAAGCAAATTTAGCCCTCAAGGGGCCAACCCTTTGAGAAGAAGAAATAATACCTTGACCACCATACATTTTGGGTCTACAAATAACATCCTAAGCATCATAATGAAGCCCAATATCACCTCCTTTCTTTTTCCATATAAATTCTCTTCCCATTTTATCAAAGTCATTTAATACTCGCTTTGGAACAATAGAATGAGTAGATATAAACATGGTAAGAGAGAAAAAAATAGATTTTAGGAGTAACAACTTTCCAGCAAAAGAAATATATTTGTTGTCCCAATTATTAATTTTGCTTGAAGCCTTTTCCAATAAGCTTTGAAAGTCAGCTAAAACCAATCTTCTCAATGCAATTTTAATACCAAGGTAGCTCATCTCCTTAACCAGTTTAAAATTTAAAAATCTGGAAATAGAATTTTTCTTCCTCCTTCTAACTGCTTTCCCAAACAAAATGGTAGATTTTTGTTGATTAACGATTTGGCCATACCACTTTCCATAATACTTCAGGATTTTATTTATAACCTTAGCATCTTTGGTATTAGCTTCTGAAAAAATAATGATATCATCTGCATACTGCAAATGATTAATTCTTTCTGCATTAGTAGAGATTTTAATACCAATGTTTTTCCCTCTCTTAAAAAAGCCTCTAAAAGTAATTGAGAGCATAAAATAAAAAGTTAGGGAGACAAAGGACAACCTTGCCTAAACCCACTTTCTCCTTTAATCCAATTGGAATTGCAAACATTCACCATAATAGAAAATTTCGGATGTGGAACACATTGTAAAAGTAACTTACTGAAACTAGTGGGAAAACCGAATAAGTAGAGAACCTTTTCCAAAGTAGACTAACTCATGCTGTCATAAGCTTGCTCCATATCTATTTTAATGGCCCTAAAACCCTTTCTAGATTTGGAAGTTTTAAACTTGTTGAAAAACTCTTGAGAAAGTAAGATATGGTTGGATAAGGATCGGCCTTTAACAAAGGCAGCTTGTTCTTCTGAGATAATTCTAGGGAAAAAATTTTTCATTCTATTTAACAACATTTTAGCCACAATCTTATAGATTGAAAGACAAAGGCTAATAGGTCTATAATGAGCCGGGTAGATCGGATTGTTATTCTTAGCAAGGAGAATAACTAAAGTGTTTTTCCATTCATCACACATAATACCAGAATTTAAAAAAAAGACTAATGGCATTCCAAACATCATAATATGCCAATAAGATTTAATAAAGGTATAGGAAATACCGTCCACTCCAGGATAGATATTAGATTCTAGATTTTGGACAACCACGTCCAACTCTTCTTTGAAGAATTCAGCAGACAGTAACCTCTTTTCCTCGTCACCCAACACAGAGGAAGGAATTGGGCAATTGTTTAAGTTACAATTCCTAATTTTCCATTTATCCTTGAAATAATGAAAGAAGGACTGCTTAATCAAATTCTGGTCTTCTACTAACGTGCCATCACTATCTTTGATTTGGTGTATCCAGTTTCCACTTCTTCTAGCTGACGAATAGGCATGATAGAATTTAGAATTTGTATCTCCTTCCTTAGCCCATTTAACCTTAGCTCTTTGATTCCACCATGTATTCAATCTTCCAAGAGTCAAATTAAACTCAAACACTTTAACTCTTAATAAAGATAACTTGAATTCTGAAAGACCACCCTCTATTGCTTCTTCCATCTGTAAATCAGAAATTTCTTTTTTCAGCTGCTCCTTCAATGCATTGAGTTCAATATGTTTTGATTTGTTCCAGAAAAAGGTGCTCTCAAGGCTCTTCTAAATTTCAGATTAAGACACTGAAATGCATCACCATCGGTATTCTTTTTCCAAGAATTAGCCACAATTTTAAAGGCAGCAGGATAAGAGGTCCATACATCTTCAAACCTCATCAGTTTATTATTTTTAAGAGGAGAGGAAGAAATTTTAATAACAATCAGACAATGATCTGATGCAACTCTAGCAAGGTGACGAACTACCAAAATTTGAACTGATTCCAAGGCTACAGAATTAAACAAACAACAATCTAATCTCTCAAAGTTACGAGCACTACCTTTTTTTTGTTACACCAAGTATACTTTGGACCAACCACACCAATGTCATGGAAATCCCCTTGATTCATAAATGCACACATATCCTGTGCTCCTTGATTAAAAATAAATTTTTTCCCTCCCATTTTATCACTTTGAGTTATGAAACAATTAAAATCTCCTCCAATGATAAATGGTAATTCAGTATTTAAAAAAGATCTTAAATCATTTTAACAGCCTTCTCTTATAACTGTCATTACTACCGTACATAGAAGCAACTAGCCATCTCTTCTTGTTGGACAATAACAATTCACCAATAACAGTTTTATCGGAAGATTTTAACATAGAAAAGGAAGCAATTAAGGAATTCCAAAGGATTAACATACCTCCAGATAGGCCAACCGAAGGAATAATAAAAAAATCCCAGTTATTACCAATCAACAGTCGAACATCTTCTTTAGAAAATGAGTTGAGTTTAGTTTCCAATAATCCAACAAAAAAAATGTCAAAGTCTTTCACAGCATCCTTCAAGTAGTGGGAGGCTTCTTTCTTCTTCTCACAGTTCCAAAAAGTTATTGAAGACATTTGGTATTAAAAATGGGATTGCTCCCCTTTCTAATTCTTCTTCCCATCTCCTCCTTTTTGCTCTTCATAAAAAAATTGTGATTACTCAAAGATTTAAGCTCCTTTTGGAATTTAAATTTTAGCAAAGAAGAATCACCATCAATCTTTTTAACATCTACAGCAGCATCAGTAATAGGAATAGCAGAAATAATCTCTTCGTCCTCTATCTCATTATTATCAGGAATTGATAAAGGAGCCACCTTATCCTCCTCAGTATTACCCAGAACACCAAATTTATTTGAAACCATAATAACAGTTTTAGAATTATTTATAAAAATAGTATCTGAAATCTTTGAAATTCCAAAAATTTTAGAAGCAGGAGAAAGTACATTAGTCACCAAAATACCTTCATCTTCAATGCATTTTTCAAGTTCCCTCTCTACATTTAACATCTCCAAATCATTTGTAACAGCAGCATCATGAATTTTAATAACCGGTTTATAAACTTTGACAGGTTTAGAAATTTGTCTTTGATTAAATCCAAATCGAGAAGATTTATTCCTGTTATGAGACACTTTCTTTCTTCTCAGATTTTGAACTAATAACCATGGACCATAAGAGCTGTCTTTGTCAATCTCCATGCTACCCCCTGAATTTTCTTGTACATTCACATTGTCTTGAGTATGAACTTCTTTGGCCGCATTATTAATAGAAGCCAATTTGCATTCATCAGTCAAGTGTCCAACCATACCACAATTGAAACACAAGGTGGAAATTTTTTCATATACAACTGTTTGAAATAATCGGCCATCAGGACCATCTACCCAAATTCTGAGAGGAAATTTTTTATCTAATGGCATAAGAACACAAATTCTAGCATATTCTCTCTTGTTCCATTAAAACATGTTACTGTCAATCCCTAAAGGAGTGTCAATCATAGATGCAATTCTTGCCACATTATCTTTATCCCAACAAAGCAAAGGAAGATGTGGCATTCTCACCAAAATCGGAGAAGTTAATCCTTTCAATGAGGAAGGAGAAAAAGCTGAACTCCACCTATCAATCCCAATTATGTGACCATTAAAAAACCATGGTCCATCTTCGAGAACTTTATCAACCGCTTCCATAGAATGAATGTGCAAAGTAACCAACCAAGTCCAAGAGTCGTAATCTAAAAATTTCCAAATTGATGCCATTGCCGACAAAGTTCTGCAGCCACCACATAGAACGGAACTTCTTTCCTAAACACTTTGACCACAACGGAGAATCGAAGTTCATCCGCATTTGATTTGACTTTAGAGTAATTAATTTTACAGCCAATTCATCCTCAGATAAGAACTTCTGATGATTAGTTAGATTGACTTTAATATTAGGCCTTTTAATCCAAGGATTGTAAATTGGTTTCATAGAATTAACCAATTTATCATTAGGAATGTTAATCTTATCAACAACCTCCTTCACAAAACCACAACTAGGTTCTGGGTCCTCTTTCAACCCAACGGAATGATCAAGATCCATAACTGAAACTTTCAGTTGATTAATACCAAATTTATTAACAAAGATATTCATAGCAGAAACAAATGATACATCTTTATCAAATTTCTTGTAAGGAGTGGAAACATGGAGATCATCCTCAATAATTTGTTTCCCTTTTCCAAAAACAACAGGAGATTTCTTCACATGAACAGAGAATGGTTCACAGATCTTTAATGACGGAACTTACCTGACTTCGAAATGCTCATAATGTCAGGGCTAATGATGACGATCGGACTCCGACGACCTTCAGTAGTCACCGTCGCCACCTTTGGCATGGCGGAATTCCTGCCAAACCAAGGGAAAATAGAAATTCAAAAAGATCATCCTAACCCATCGCACAGCTTCTCTCGCTTTTTCCTTATCCATTTGGTAGTGAGTTTTATTGGAAATTTTGGTAGGGGTTGGGGGTGCCTTTATTTGTTGAGTTGGCTTTCTTTTGTTTTGGGTATTTTGGTGGTTGTCTGGAAGTTTGTTGGGTTGCCTAGGGTGTTTCTTTTTTTTCAGGTTTGCTGGTGTCGTTGGGTCTGTTTGGTTTAAGCTAATGCTATTTTCCTCGAGGTTGTGTGAACTTTCCTGGAAAGGCTTTTGTTCCTTTTGTCGTGGTTTTTTGGTTTTCTATTAAGGTTGACCTCTTTGTGGGTGTGGGTTGCTGCCCTCTTTATGGCATTTTCTTAGTGATTTTTGGAGCTGATTGCTTGGAGGTGGTGGTTTTGGCTTATTGGTTTGATGGAGCGACTTTGGGATTATCCTTGTGATGTTTGTTGGATATATTTTATCCTGAGCTCATTTTTCCCCAACCATTTTTGTCATTGCTTTGGTATTTATTATTTAGTTGGTGCTTTTTGGATCACTACTAATCCTTTAGTGTGTTGGTTGTACTTTGTGTTTAGATTCCACTCCTGGTTGAGTTTTGCTTGATAGATGTTGAGGGCTTCCTATTGGACCCTCTCAGTTGGTATGTATTTTAAGGGCAAATTGGCCTTTTGCTTGTTGTTCCATGATTTATTTCTGTTAGAGGATAATGGTATTACTTGCCCCACTATTCTTAGCTTTGTTTTGCCCCTTACTTCTAGGGTGGCTATGATCTGCGGTACTATTAATGTTGGTACTATTATGGTATTTGTTCCTGTTCTTTTTTTTGCTCTTTTGTTTGGAGGATGATCTATAGCTGCTATTTGGTTGATAGCATTTTGGGGTCTGGTAGTAGATGCTTCACCTCTATTAGAACTTATATTATAGATAAATGCTAGGATGATTTCTCTACCCTTTGCTTTAATTATTGTTATACATATCATGGGTTTCAGATTTTTTTGTAGAATTTAAATTTTGCAGGTGCTTGTAATGAGGTCTTCTAGGTTGGGAATATGGAGATGGTTGCTACTTTTTGGTTATCTCCTTATTTTTTGGTGCTCGTTCTTGTACACCGTAGATTATACATAGGTTTTTTTATAATTGTGCTTAATAGGGACCCCGAGCTCTTAGGTTTTTTTTTTATTTCTTTTTGTAGCTCATTAGAGCAGTAGTGAGCTTGAAGTCCCTTTAAGGACCATGTAATTTTTTTCCTGTATTAATGCATAGGCCCCTTCGAGGGTTTCCCCTTAAAAAAAAACTCTTATTTACCTTACTAAAGTAGGCTAAAAATCTTAGATGCAGACTAAAGTTAAATTATTGTTTAATTTGATTTTCAAAAGGATAGGTGAAAGTTACGTTTATCCTTCAAGTTTAATTTCATATTCCTAATATTGAGTTTGATTTTGAAAGTAAATTTTATTTTTCTTTTTGAATTTATAATGAAACATTAGTCTATCTTTCAGGAAAGTTTGATGTAATTATATAGATTTGATGAAAAAAAACATAAATCTTGTTGGTTAGTACATTAATTTATTTCACATTGATTATCTACATTCACTATCATTAGTTGTTTACCCTTATCTACCATTAAAATTGAGCCAAGTTTCTTATCATAGACTTTTTAAGGTTTCAATTTTTGGAATCTTTAAGAGACTAATATTTTATGAATCATTCTTGAGAATCCTCTTCTTGGATATTTCTTTTTACTCATTACCTGCATAAATTTAAATTGAGATGACTCAACCTGTGGTTATGAAGAAGGAGACTCGTGTTTGCAATGTAGCTAAGATGACCATCATTTACTCTATCTCTTTTCTCCTTGATAATAATTTGTTCATTTCTTTAGGTCAACTTATCAAGCAAACATTGGGCTAAATTTGGTTCAACACCTTCTTCTACCTCCAAATCTATTTGAGTATTTTTACTTATATTTTATTTTTAGGTAAATGCTACAATATCTACCATGAATGTTATTATAGGCATCTCTTCATCATTAAATATAATTGCTGAAAATTCAATAACATGTTCTTCTTCTATCTTGCATATGATATCTTTTAATTCATTCATCATTAATTTATCTCTCTAACACATGAAGCAGTTCAATAGGAGTGTTTTATATATATGGTATAGATTTTAATTATGCTCTTCTTTTAGATCTTCTTATTTTATCCTCTAATGATCTTTATTTGTTATAATCATAAATGGAGTGGCTACATCATTAGGTCTCAAGACCTTCTTCTCAATATATTCTATGTCAATATTATGGAGCTTAGTCTCCTCACATTAGAATGAGAAGAAGGCTGAAAATCTTCAAAATTGTGTTGGTTGACTTTAGGAGATTGGTACCCATAAGAGTCATGGGAGATCTTTAAAGGATTATTGAAGAACTGATATTTTCAACTTTTACAAGCTTAGAAATTTTTTATTATTATAACCACAAGTTAACACTATACTATCAATACATTAGAGAACTTCCTTGATTTTTGAGTACTAGCTATCAATAACTACTAGCACAAAATTTTAACATCTCTAGATTTAAACTTCTTTTAATAACATTATCAATCACATTTTCTTTCATTGGAACTTCAACTTCAGCATTTTAGTTTTAATCCATTTTATGCTTTTCAAAAAGTATTCCTTAGACTGCTCAATGTTACTGCCACACTTCTGAAGTTGTCTTTTTGACAGATTATTAATCTTCCTTTTGTGTTTCGATAAGAGATAGAATAATGGGAAAGCTATCCAATGCAGGTGGTAGGGAGTTAGCAATCATGCTAACATTCTCACCTCCATCAATAGCCAAGAAGGGAATGAATAAGCATCCTCAAAGAAAAGGTAAAGCATAGGATATTTCTTCTACTATAAACTATCTAACAGTAGATATAATAAATTCATCTTTTAGTAATTTTTTTTCTACTCTCCACCTCAGGTAGTAGTTCTTGTAGATTCTCTGAGATTTATTCATTAATAATGCAACATTAGCTAATTACACTATCTTAAAGGTACAAAGGGCAGATAGATCAGACAAAACCACAGCCTTTAACTTTTGTTCAGTTAGCTAAGGGAATTTAATCCTGAAGAACACTAAAAGTTTAGCAGCTACATAAGCATCCACATACCAACCTTCTATACAAAATTCAAGGATATATTTCTTATTTAAAATATCCCCAACCTTGACAACAACTAACTGGGGAAAATTACTATAATCCCCAAGTTATCGAAGCATGGCCCAAACTTGATGAAACATCCATCAAAGAGTTTGGATTGGATGGATAAGAGGTTTATAACGGAAAATAAATTAAAGATCAATTTTTTTACAATTTGTAGATACAAATATTGCTCTATAGATTTTTTTAATTAATTTATTTTAAACAAACATTTAGACCTGGAGGATGCCAAATTGAATATACTAAATTCTAAAGTAGGTATAATGAAGGAAACATGATTTTAGATGTAAGAGAATGATTCTGAGCATTGGGCAAAGTCTAAATAACTACATAAAGCAACATTGAAATATGTGACTATGATGTGCTACTCCGAACTAGTACTTGATTAAAATAAGTAGTTGAGAATAACAAATTAATTTAGTAAAAATATGATATACAATGGGAAAGTAATTTAATGTTTATTAAATTCACTCAAGAGTGAAATGAGTAAAGTGACCAACAATTAAATTGTTGCATAAACCAACTTTGAAAGCAAATATACTATCGATGAAATATTTAGTTACAACTAAAGATGGTAATGCTTACCAAGCTCCACTGACAATAAGCCATGATTTCTACACTTAAGTTGCTGTAAGTATATACAAAATAATGTCATTTATTTTAGGATTTTTTATCTTCTTTAAGCTCCAGGCTATGATAGAGCTTTAAGGAATTACAAAGATATGATATTTTGAAACAATTCATTCTTTTAGGCTTCTTCAATTTATAATAAATAATTTCATTTAAGACTTTGATTATTATATATATTTAAAACTTTTAATAAATTTATATTTGAATATAAAGTAAAAAAAATTACACATGTGGGGTTTAGTATACAAGCATTGCATTAATAAAATATCATACACATACCACATTACTAAGTGTAGACAAGTAAACACTCATATCATCACACACCCTCTAAAATATCAATCTGCTATAAATCAAAGTTAGAATGTAAACATAAACACCAAAAAAAGCCCCTAACCTATGGCTAGAGTTCATTGTCCAATCTAATAATTATATACATATTTTGTGTGAATGTTGACCTCATTTTTATATGAGGTCATTAAGATTAATCCAGACCTTGGGATCCACCAAGACCCTAGACTAATCTAGACCCTAGGATTTATCCAGAACCCTAGGATCTATTTTGACCATGGAATCAATCTAGTTTATGAACCTACCTAGACCCAAGGACCTTCGTAGTCCCTATAATCCTTCTTGATTCTAATCCCTAGGAACTATCCAGATCTTAGGACTCTTTTAGATTCTAGATCCAAAATTTCCTCTAGATTCTAGGACAAATCTAAACTTTATATCAATGTAATCATCAAACTAATCTTGATTCTAGAGTATTCTAAACTTCATATTAATCAAGCTTCTTATAAAAATCTAGCCTTACATAGTCATATAAAACAATTCAAATGATGCTCATTGATTAGTGTGATGTAGAGAAATTTCCTTTTCAACGTTTCTCTGCTCAAGCTCTGCAGGCAATTTTCAGGTGATTTAGGGGTTTGCTCTCTCGCTTCATCTCTTCACTTCTGGCTTTGGTTTTTGGTGTTTTTTGTTCTTTTTCTTTCTTCTTTGTCTGCTTCGTATGGTTTATGTTTTATTTGTAGGTCCTTTTTGGTGTTGCTGGAACTGGGAGATGATGTCATCGACATCATCTAACCCCCCTCCCTCTTTGTTTCTTGATGGAAAATCACGGTTCTTTAAGGTTGTTTTGGCGGGTGCTTCCTTGAGTTCTACTAAATTTTTAAGTTTGTGCAAACCTCTTTTAAACAGTGTCCTACATTGATGTTTGATGATACTATTTTCTTGTAGCTTGCTGCATTTTTTTGCTCAAACTGTGGTAGGCAATTTTGTTCTTCGTAAGACTAATTTGGATGTGATCCCAAAGTTCAATATTAATATCAAGTTGTATTGTTCTTTTAACATTGGCTTATTAGATCCTTGTCATATTGCAATTCTACTGAACAATGATCTTGATTACAGTTGAATTTTCTTTAGAAGATCTTATTAAATACAAGCTTGTCAGATGAGATTGTTGAAATGGAATCCTGATTTTGATGTGCGGGAGGAATCTCAGACTGCTTCTATTTGGATTTTGTTCCTAAACATGCACCTTCATTTTTTTTAATTCTCAAATCCTTTTGGTTTGGCTTCGATCCTTGGTAGGCCTTCGCAGACCGATCAGGCTATAGTTTTTATCTCTAGGCCTTCAACGGCTCATGTGTTAGTTGAGTTGGATATCTCTAAAAAATATCCTAAGGAAACTTAGGCTGGATCAGCATATGTTAACTATTGCATACAATCATAATAATGCCACTTATGTATCCATTTCTTACTGTGTTACTAATAATAATTTGTCTGAGATGAATATCCTACTATCTAATAATAATTTAACTAATATGTAGCCTTCTCAAACTATTGTTCTTGCTTAGGAAGAAGACCAAACTGTACGGTGGTTGGTAATGATGGTAATGAATTAAGAAACAAAACTATTGTGGATGGCGATATCTATGAGGATGATTTTATGCGTTAGGATGTTAAGATTCATTTAAACTATCATTATCACAGTGATGCTTTTACTGATATTGAAGATATGGACACGATGGCTAAATTTTTTGCTAAAGATAATAATGATACTAGTTTTATTAGGTTTAATAGTGGGAGAGGATAGAAAAAGAAAACCATTGTTTTGCAATTGCCTTAAACTACCACCTCATATACTTCTCATCAATACTTTTGTTATGGTTAATTACATTATTTGGAATGTCAAGGGGATTGGATGTCCCTCTTCTAGGTTAAGAGTTAAGAATTTATGTCGTATTCACAATGTTTCTCTTCTTGATTTTCTTGAACCTTGGATTTCTTCTACTAAGTTGGATAGTACTTCTCAGTTTTTGGGGTTTAAGTATTCTATTTCAAATGTGACAAATAAGATTTGGGTTTAATGGAAGGATTCGATTAAGATTGATGTTATTAGTGATTTCAGTCACGTTATTCACTGTAATGTAGAAGTCTTAAATTTTCTTTGTTATGCTTCCTTTGTCTATGCTACTTTTTTCTCATTTTACTAAGAAACTTTTCTGGGATTAACTTAGTAACATTCATAGTATTTGTAATTTTCCATGGCATGTTGGTGGTGATTTTAACGCTATTACTAATCCTTCTGAGCATTTAGGGGGGTCTTCCCCTTCCAATCGCTCTATGGAGGATTTTTGTAACATGATTTTGGATTGTCATTTAATTGTTATTGGTTTCTATGGGAATAAGTTCACTTGAAATCATGGTCTTTTATGGCAGCATTTGGATAGAGTGCTTTTTAATGATTCTTAGATTAATTCTTTTACTGCTATTAATATTGAGCATCTTAGTAAGTCTCTTTTAGACCATTCTCCCTTGTTAATTAGTCTCAAGACTAGGCAGTTTAACTCTTGCCCTCAATTCAGATTTCAAAATATGTGGTTACTTCATGATTCTTTTTTAGGTTTAGTTTTGGAGAATTGGCAAGCTCTAATCCATCCCGATTATTCTATCTATGGTATGAGGAGACTTTGGTTTAAACTGAAAAGACTTAAGAAATCTTTAAATTCATGGAATCATAATATTTTTAAATTTTTTTTTCTAATATTTTGGAAGCCGAGCAGCAAGTGAACAATTTTGAGACTAAGTGTCAACTTATTCCTTCTGATGCTAACTTTAGTTTATTAAGGGATTCTAAAGACTGCCTTTTTAAATTACAAGCGTAGGAGGCAGTTTTTTGGAAATAAAAAGTTGTTTCTGTTCATCTTGTTGAATATGATAATAATACCAAGTATTTTCATGCCTTAGTTATGAGGAAAAGGGCCAAAAACTGTATTAACAATATTCACCGCGAGGAAGCTTTTGTGATTTAGGATTGTTTGGAGATTGCTAATTTAGCAATTCTACATTTTAAAAATTTGTTCAATAAGGATTTTACATATTCTTTTATTAATAATCCTTTTATTATTCCTAACCTCATATATTTTGAGGATAATGATTTTCTTTCTAAACCTCCCTCTTTAGAGGAAGTTAAAGAGATTGTTTTTGGCATGAAAGGTGATTCTTTGGCTGGGCTGGATGGCTTCACTACTAAGTTTTTTTTTTTTTTTTTTAAATCTTGACATATTATTAGTAATGATCTTTTTTCTACTGTTTTGGATTTTTTTACTAGTAATTCTTTTCCTAATTTCTTTACCTCTACTTTTATTATGCTTATTCCCAATAACAATTCTATTAAGAATTAGAATGACTTTAGACTTATTAGTCTGTGTACCTTTTTTTATAAATTGCTTTTTGAAATTCTTATGAGCCAACTTACTTCTTTTTTACCTAGAATTATATCTCTATATCAAATGGGTTTTGTTAAAGGTTTTACTATTACTGATAATATTCTTTTGGCCCATAAATTTTGTCAAGATCTTGGTATTAGGGTTAGAGGTGGTAATTTGATTCTCAAACATGATATTTCTAAGACATAAGATATCATGTATTGGAGCTTTCTTTATAATATTTTGAAGCTTTATGGTTTTAACTTTGTTTTCATCATGCTTATTAAAAACTACATTGAAGGTTCTTACTATTCTATTATTATTAACGACAATAATAATGGTTTCTTCAAATCCTCCCATGGTTTGAGACAGAAAACCTGCTTTCTCCTACCCTTTTCATTATGGCGGTGGATTATTTTTCTAGAGGTCTTTCCAACCTCTTTCAGAATAATCCTGGTCTTTATTTTAGAACTGTGGTTGTTTTTCATATTTCTCATTTATGTTTTGCAGATGTTTTTATCATTTTTACAAATGCTGCTATTAATAGGATTAATAAAATTATGGAATTCTTTCATCAATTCGAGATGGTTAGTGGTCTTTCACTTAATAAAAAGAAATGTTGTTTTATTACTCCTAAGAATATGTCTAATGATTATTTTGTGGCTATTAAAGACTTAACTGGTTTTTAGCATGCTCAATTACCTATTAAGTATGTTGGGGTTCCTCTCCTTATAGGTAGAAAGAAAAATTTTCTTTTTGATGATTTAATTACCTTGATCCAGAATAAGCTTTTATCCTAGGATTCTATTTTTTTGAGCTTTGGTGATAGATTAATTCTTATCAAATGTATTGTGTTCTTTGCTGGTTTATATTTTTCAAACTATGCTACCCACTCAAGCAGTTTGCAATAAAATTTATAGACTTATTAATAAATTTTTCTAGAAAGGAGCTAGTAGCAATTCTAAAATTATCTAGTCCTCTTAAGATAATTGTTATTGTGTGTTGAATGAAGGGGCCATGGGCTATAAGAGTATGAATGATTTGGCTTATGCTTTTTTCTTTCAAACTATGGTACAATTTTCGTGCTAGAGTGAGTCTATGGGTTAACTTCATGTTTGCTAAATATTGTGTGGGTAAACACCCTACTACCTGTTGCTTCAACCCAGGTAATTCTAAATTATGACAAATGCTCTGCAAAGTTAAATGGGCTGTTAAACCTTTCATCTCTTTGGGGATTGGTAATGGTAATATTTATTTTTGGCAAGACCATTGGTTGGGTGGCCAGTCTATTGATTATATTATTAACTCATATTCCAATAAGGGCATTATGGTTAATAACTTCATTAATGATAATTATTAGGATTATCAGAAACTTGCTAATGTTATTCTTGATCTTATTATTTAATAAATTTTGAACCTTCCCCTCAATATGACCTGTCATGACTTAATTTTATGTGATTTTTCTAAATGTGGTGGCTTTAGATTACATGATGCTTGGCATACTATAAAAGCTAAGAATAAGGATGTTGATAATATCTACTTTATGATCTGGCACAAAAGTATCCCTTCTACTGTGGCTGTTTTTATCTAGAAAAAATTTTATAAGTTCATTCCTATCGATGACAACTTAATTAAAAGAGGTTTTATTTTGCCTTATAAGTGTCAATGTTTCTATCATATGGAGAATATGCATCATGTGTTCATTATTGGTCCTTTAGCTACCAAAACCAAGGGTTATTTTGATGACTTGTTTCAATTAAATTGCTTTAATACAAATTTTCCACTTTATGGTATGATTAATTTGTGGTTTATTAAGAGTAAAGGTCATATTAGGAATGCAATCCCATCTCTTATTTTATGGTATTTATGTTTGGATAGGAATAATTCTCTTTTTGTTGGTGTTACTATAAACCATCATAGGATTATTCAAAATGTGAAAGATAAGATTTTGGCTCTTTATTCTATTAAACTACTTTCTATTAATTATGTTAAAAACTATTATTATGTTCCTCCTACTTTTTGTATTATTTGGGTGGTTGGTTTCATTTCCAATAAGCCTAGAATTATTTATTGGAGCAAGCCCCCCAATACTTTCTATAAGTTGAATGTTGATAGTGCTATTAGTGGTTCTTCTATGGGGTGTGGTGGGGTGATCAAAGATAGTAATGGTATTTTATGTTTGGATTTTGTTGGTCCAGTTCATAAGGGTGACATGAACTATGTTATTATTTTGGCTATGACCTTTGTTTATGCATTTCTCTTGGCCTTACTAATGCTGCAATTGAAGTCAAAGCCAATTATAGCTTTCATTGTTTAAATTCTTTTATTGATACTACTTGTTCCCCTAAGCTATTTTATCTTATGAGGGATATTAAGAACCTACTTATGTTTATGAATCATTCTTTTCATCATGTTTACAAGGAGTGAAATGCTTGTGCTAATTGTTGCAAACTAGGGTTACATTTTGAATTGCTATTTTGATTTGCCTTGTGCTAATATTCCTGCTCCTTTGAAAGGTCTCTTAAGCTTAGATGTTATTAATTTACCATATTTAATTCTCTAAGGTGCTGGGATAGGTATTTATGTCTCCCTGGGGTCTGCTGTCTGGGTTCTCATTTTTTGGTTGGGTGTTGTTGGTGTGGTATTTTGGGTTCTGGTTTCTTTATCGTTATGTGGGGTGGTGTTATTTCCCCTGGTATGGTTTGTTTTGGTACAGATCTTTTGGGCTTTGGTGTTACTGTGGTGGCTTTGGGGTATATTTTCTTCCCTATTTTGCTTTCTCCTACTATGGTTTTGTTCCTGTCTTGTTCTTTGGCATGGTGACTCCCTTTTGTGCTTGCACATGTCTTCAAGTTCTTGGTTTATTCTTCCCAGTTGTTTTTGTTTTTGGTGTTATTTGGGTTTTCTTGTTGTGGTAATTGGGGGTTCTAATGGGCTGCTCTTCCTCTGGATTGCACTGAGGGTGCTGGCTCTGGCATTTGGTTTTATCGCCCTTCAGCTTGGTGGGGCCTATGATGGAGCTACTTTCCTAGTCATTCTTTAAGTTACTTTCCTTGATTTTTAATTGATTAGGGTTAAGTGGGTAGGCTCTTATTTTGGTGGTATGGTGCCTCTCCAAGTGTTGTGTTCATTTTGCTCCCTTGGGCTTGGGGTGGTCTATGCTGGAGCAACTTTCTTGGAGTTTCCTTATTATCCTAGGCCATTTTGATGTTGTGTTCCAGCTATTAGCTACCTTGGTTTTGGTCTTTAATTCCCTGTGCTATCATTTCTGTTGCTGTTTGGTCGGGTTTATGAGTAGTTATTTCTGTATCATCCATATGTTGAGTTCTAGGTGGATGGATTTTTGGATCCTTTTTTGGAATTATAACTGTGGGAATCTCCTTACCTATTTATATTTTTGCTATTCCTTTTATGTGCATTATTTTCTTTTGCAGAATTCCTATTATGCAAGTGAGCATATTGATCATATCTTAGATTGAAAGCTAGAGCTGGTCGCTGCTTTTTGGTCTTTTAATCTTTTTTGGGTGCTCGAGCTTGGGCAATGTAGCATGTCCCTAGGTTATTATGTTCTTTTCTCTAGTAGGGACCTCATGCTCGTAGGTTTTTTTTTTGTTTTATTTTTGTAGCTCTTTCGAGGAGTAGTGAGCTTGAGGACCCTTTAAGAACCTTGTACTAATTTTTTTATATTAACACGTATGAACCTTTGTGGGTATCCCCTATAAAAATGATACTCATTGATTCAAATAATCCAACATCAAGTAATAAATTTTGAAATCTAGTTCAAACCAAATTTCAAATCAAAATCAAAGGTTCAAAGGCTATGATATGGAAGCCTTTTTAGTGATTTTTCAAACACTTCAAAACCTATTTTAATGATCCTTGATTCATAATCCATCAATTGATATGGAAGCCGTTTTAGTGATATGAGCCTTTTTAGGCATGTCCTTATAGTCTATCCTCCAAAATTGAGCCCATTTTGAGGTCTCTAGTCTAAAAAATCTATTATGTTTCTAAAGGCTATAAAACCTTTAAATATTTACGGCCTATACAACTAAACCTTTCCACTAGTGGAATTTGACTTTACAACCTTCTCCAAACCCTATTATCACATCAAAATCCTTGATTTTTATTTGTTAAGCATTAAATCATATTTTGGTGAAACCACTTTGACGCCCAAACACTAGGGGTGAAAATAACCTAAATGCCCCTCAAGGGCAATATTGGAGTTTTCTCTAAACTCTAATATAGCCTTTTCAAATTAAATCCTAGAACCTTTACTAAATCGTTATAATTATCATAAGGAGTGTATAAGACTCAAAACTCGGTCCTAGTTAAGCCTAGTTGACTCAATGAACCCAAAATAACCAAAATACCCCTTAGGGGTGTGAATAATAAGTTTGAATCAAATAACCTTATCTTTGTATGAAACCACCTCCATTGGTCTCCAAATATCATTTCAAATCTTTTGAACTAAATCCTAGACTTTGGCTCAATCTTGTTGACCAAGACAACTAGGGTTGACCTATTGGACACTACCCCTTTAGGGTCTAGTAGGTCATAATGACCAAATTGATCTCCCCTGACCCTAGGACCACCACCAATAGACTCAAAACATCAAATTAAATTTATAGAGCCCAGACCCAGACCTTTGGTCAATCGGGATGACCAAGTCAACCAAGGTTCACCCAGTGATCCTTTAAGGGTCTAACTAATCAATTTAACCATTTTGACCATCCCAACCCCTAAAATCATCTCTACTAGATCCATTCATCATTTGAAACATTTTGAATCCAAACCCAAGTCCTTGAGCATATAGCCCCTTAAGGCCTTAAATGGTTCATTTCAACCCATTCAACCAATCCAACCCATATCAAGCTCTAAATCAACGCAAAACCATAGCCTAAGTATATCTTAGTCTGTGGTCAACCATACTTAAGATAAGTTGACTAAGTCAACCTTGTATATTTGGTCAAACTTGGTCCTATACTATTTAAGGTGTTATTCATTTCCTCAAATCTTTAGGATAATTCTCTAATAGTATTCATACCCCTTTTATGTCTACTTAAGCCTAGGTTGACTATTTAAGCAGTCAAATAGTCAACAATGATTTATATGGCTTTAAACATAGTCAAACCCCACTTCAAACTTCAAACACATTACTTGTAAGTCTAGGGATACGTTTTGTGAGTAGATGAGCATCCCTCCTTGCCATCTCAGCAATTTGGTTTACTGTTAGACTGGTCAAATAGTCAAATTTATCTATTTAATAGGTTTTTTTTGATAAAGCTATAGAATGCATTAAAAAATAAAAGAAGACCTAATACACACTACTAAGTGATAGGAATCCTATCACTTTCCTCCTTTAACAAAGAAAAAAAGAGAGGAGGAACCTTATTACTTTCTAAAACATCCAATAAAATGTCCTCTTTCAAAGCATAGTTAACACACCAATGAGATAACTTGTTACAATTTTTATTAACAAAATGAAACAAAAGTACCTCAAAACCATTAAGAAAATCAAAGTCTTCTCTTATAGAATGATCATCCACCCGATTACCTTGCAAAATCGAGTCTTGTTAATGTCTCATAACGTTGAAGTTGTCTCCCTCTATAATCAAACCTTTAGCATCCATCATCCAATCCTTGATAACTCTACTGAACGAATGGAACGCCAATATCTCTAAGTATCCAATGTCCCAATGCAAAATAGAGAATCCAAAAGAAAGAAGCATTCTTCCTCTATGATCTTTGAATATTCCTCTAATTCCAGCTTCATTAGAACTAGGTAAGGATGCATCTATGTTCACCTTAATCCATCCGGGTGGAGGGGGATGCCAAAAAGAAGTAGTCAGCATAAAATGTTGGTTAGCACCCCAGTTGTCCAAATATAGATTAAATTTAGGTGATGTATATGCATAGCTAATTGTAATAGAAATAATAAAACCAACACTGGGCTAATGGCCTTCATGAATTAGAGTTTTTCTACTCTTCCAAGAATGAAAAACCAAAGCACAATATCCTTTTGCAATAAATGGATTCACCTTCCCTGGCTTTCTTAAATCCTCCAAGCATTCCTAAAAATGGTTAAAAACCGGTAAGCACATACCCCACAGATTTGCCATTTTAATTTCTTGAATTAGCTTTGAACACTTAACAGCCACATGCTCCACATCTTCCTTCATATCACAACCTCTTGGACAAAGGTTATTATTTAACAATATCCAATGCATTAAGAAATATATCATTGGAATAGCATTTTTCATGAGCCTCCACCAGAAATAGGATACTCGAGAATTCAATTTTACATTCTTAAGCTATTTGCGATCCTGCATCACCACTTTATTTTCTTCCTCCCACGTTGTCTTAGAGTTTCTGGCCAATGATGTAATCATTTTACCTGAAAATGTCCACACCAGCTCCATTTCATCTTCAGAATTCTCCAATCCAACCTTGACCTGACAGATAACCTTCACCAATTCCTCACCAAAAAACTCCTGCAGCTTCTCATGATTCCATATTTCGTTAGATATAGAGCTTAGAAGATTGTGAAAATCTCCATCCACCATTGCTATGAATGTAGGACATCTATCAAAGCTTTTGTCTAAAACCCAAATATCTTTCATAATATTCACCGAAATTCCAGAATTTATCTTCCACCTCACAATTGGTCTTAGTGCATTGATCCACTCAGCAGCAACTTCCAAGTTGAAGAAGTATTCTGCCTCCCTTCCTTAACCCAAATGTTTCTACCATACTTTGATATTAAAGATTTACTAAGTATAGATTTTAGTTTATTAAAAAAATCCCAAACCAACTTAGCTCTTAAAGGTTCAACAGAAATCACAGCTGAATGAATACCCAGCCCTCCAATTAGTTACGGTTGGCATATGTCTTTCCAAGCAACATAATGTAACCCATTGATACCATTATTTTTGTTCTATAAAAATTCCCTACACATCTTGTCAACCTTCTTCAAAATGCTCCAAGGAACCAAAGAAATAGAAGAGTTAAAAACATGAATAGATTGCAACACTGATTTTATAAGAACTAGTCTTCCAGTAGAAGAGATTAGTTTTTTACCCCAAATATCCAATTTAGAGGCTGCTTTCTCAAATAGATTTGTGAAATCTGCTGCAACTAGCCTTCTTAAAGCATTTTTAATGCCCAAATAATTGAATTCTTTGACCTCCATGAATCCCATAAGTTTGGAAATATCCCTCCTCCTTCTTCTTTCCATATTCTTGCTATAAATGATAGAAGATTTTGAGACATTGATTTGCTGACCCATCCACTTATAATACTCCATTATTATTTTCTTGATTCTCCTTAAGTTCCCAATTTTTTCATTAGAGAATATCAAGATGTCATTTGCAAATAAAAGATGGGAAATCCTTGGAGCCAAAGGAGCCACTTTCAAACCCAAATTCCTTACCTTAGATAAGAAGATGTTAGTTAGAAGTTGGTAGCATAAAATGAATAAATACGGCAATAATGGACATCCTTGTCTAAAACCACTCCTTCCTTCAATCTCTTTCAAACCAACGCCATTAACTTGAACCAAGAAGATAAGGTCAGTAGCAAACTCCATTAAGAGGTTAGAGAATCTTCTGGGAAACCCAAAATATCTCAAAACTTGCCAAAGTGTGTCCCAAGCCATACTATCATAGGCTTGTTCCATGTCCAGTTTGATTGCAACCAATCCTCTCTTTGATTTAAAAAACCTGAAATTATGAAAAAGTTTTTGTGCTAGAAGCACATGCTCCGATAAAGCCCTTTTCTTTATGAATGGAACTTGTTCCTTAGAAACTAATTAATGCATCGCTTTCATCATTGTATTTAAAAGAACTTTTGCCATAATTTTATAAATTGACATGAATAAGCTTATTGGCTGAAACTTTGAAGGAGTTAAAGGATTACACACTTTGGGGATAAGCACAACTAATGTTTCTTTCCATTTGGGAGACATTTTTCCTTCAGGATATCACAACTTCCTTGGTTTAAGAACTTCTCATTCAAGGGCCAATCATCCAAACAGCATTCTCTAAGCTTCCATTTGCTACAGAAAAAATTGAGGAATATATATTCCTGATAACTTCAGGTTCTTCCACCAGCTCCCCCATATCATTCTTCAATTGCTTAATAAAGTTTTTATTCCTTGTACCATTTATAAAAGCATGAAAGAAACTAGAATTCAAATCCCCTTCCTTCATCCATTTAGCTTTAGCCCTTTGTCTCCACCATGTATTCAACCGTGCAAGAGTGTAGTTGAATTCATTTACTTTGGATATGAACAACAGAACTTTGTTGTCCGAGAACTGTTGGTTCAGAGATTCTTCCAGCTGAAGTTCATTGATCTGCTCTTTCAATTATTCCTTTAAGTAAGCTAGTCTTTAATGCTTAGCCCTGCTTCAGAAGTATATGGCTTTTAGTACACTAGAGAACTTCCTATTTAATGCTTCTATATCATCTCCTCTCACCAATTTACCCCATGAAAACTTGACAACCGAGATTACAGTAGGATAAGATATCCAAACATCTTCAAATTTACAACATCTTGTCGAATGATTTTGTTAGTTAAACATCTTCAATACTATGGGACAATGGTTTGAAGCAATTCTAGTCAAGTGTCTCCCTGCAGCTTGATTAATCATTTCCAAAGCTTTCGAGTTCAGCATACATTTCCAGAATTTGAGCACTTCCATTTTTTTTTGTTGCACCATGTATATATAGAACCAAGAATTCCCACATCAATGAGATCATTCCTATTCATAAACGCTTTCATCTCCGAAGGCCTAAGTGAAAATGAAAAATTTTCCCCCCTTTTTTTCTTCCTGAGAGAGGATACAATTGAAGTCACCTCCTATAACTGAAGGTACCTCTAATTTCAAATACCTTTCCAGGGAATCCCGTAATTCCCTTCAACCATACACATCCCTGTTTCCATAAACAGTTGCTATCATCCAAACACCTTTATTGAAAACATTCAACTCACCAACAACACATTGGTCCGAAGCTTTCAACAAGGTAAAGGCTGCCAAATCAGATCTCCAGAGAACCATAATCCCTCCAGACATTCCTCTAGATGATAGAAGAAAAAAGTCCCAACCTTCACCCATGAATTTTACAAACTCTTCTCTAGAAAGAGAAGAAATTTTTGTTTCAACGATTCCAACAATAAACACTATCCATTCCTTAATAACTTCCTTCAAGTACAAGGAGGCCTCCTTCTTATTTGCCCCCTACATTTCCAAAAACTAATAGAACTCATTTTGCAAAGAATGGGGAAAAGCCCCCGCCCCTTCTCTTGTTCATATTAGATTTACCATGCCTAGAAGAAACATTCAGTGGTCCAAGGTACCCCAACTCTTTTGACAGCTTTATTTTTTGAGTATTAGATTTATCATTGCTCAGATTAGCAATCTCCCCATCTTTTTTTCCGAATACATTCTCATTGCTGAAAATAGCTATTTCCTCTATCTTATGGACTTAGAAAGTTTCCAAAATTTCCACCAGTTCTCCTTCTTCAATAACCTCTTCATTAGAACCGTCATGAATTTCCAAGATACTATCTTCCTCACATATGGAGTTCAACACTTCAAATTTATTCCTAGAAGCATGTAAATTAACCATAGTTTTGGATGATAAATGCATACTCATGGCTCTAGAAATTCCCTGCATAGAATCAATATCCAAATTTCCATTAGGTTTTCTACTTTCCACCATACTTCTAGCTATACCACTATCATCTTCAGCAACTTTAAGAGAGACCACACCTTCCCCTCCTGTACATCAAACTTCAGCAAGATAGCTTTTTCCCTCTTGTATTATAGAATAGTCTTTCTTCAGAGTTTCAGCCACCTGAACTCCAGATACATTACCCCTATCTTCCAGCCTCTTTGCATTAATTTCCTAGATCAAAGTAGTAGTTACTTTATCATCAGTACTAGAACTTATAATGCCTCCTTGCTTTGGAACATATTTCATCCTTGATGTTCCTAGTTTCTTCTTTTATTTCTTTTGTTATTAACTAACAACCATGAGCCCAAAGCAGGGTCCTCCCTGACACTACTTTAAAATCCTCCATTGACTTATATATAGGAAGAGAACACCCTATACGCTCAATCAGATTCATAATAATGTTAAAATCTCCACCAACAAGCCAGGAAGGTTGCAAATACTATGAAATTAAATGATTTGATCCCATAAAATCTTTCTAGTATTATAAGAGGAAGGACCATAAATAAAAGATGCACAACATTGGAAATTAGAACTTTTAATATTATAATGCAAAACTTGAGTAAAGTCTCCAATGATATCAATTCTAACATAATCTTTCCATAAAACCCAAATTTTATTGGCAATAATCAACGTAGCATGTTTAAAACCCAAATATTTTGCGGTACTAAGTAATTTATCCACAGAAATAAAAGGTTTAACCAAAACTAGAATAGACAAATTATGAATGCGACATAAATTTTTAACTCTAAACATAGAAGAAGGGTTATCAATACCCCGGACATCCTAAATGATGGTGTTAAACATAAAAAAACCAAATTAATGTGAATTATGCGAACAGGTATTTCTAGGAGAATGTAACAGAATATACTTAGGTTTTCTACCTCTCTTACCACGACCCTTGGAGAAGATCAAATCATGATCTTCTCTAGCATAATATTTAGCCAAAATATCCACTTCCGTATTAGTAAAAGCATCACAAAGATAATGATCAGTTAAAAGAAGCTTACTATCATTTAAGTTACATGAAGACCCCTTAGAAAGAGGCAGCTCACTTGCCATATAAAAAACACCATCTTTGAAAATAGGAATATTCCTCTCAACTCCACAGAATTCCTTAACACTCTCAGTTTGGGCATTAGGAGGATTCACTTACAGGGACAAATCTTCCTTTGATAAAAGAGGATCAGCTCTTTCATTAATAAGATCATTAACGTGCTCATTCACAGACATAGATTGAATAGGATTAGGATAGTAGTATTAATATCAGAAACAACTATTTTGGGGCAAAGTTTGTTGTGTATCACAAGGAGTAGATGAAGAAGACATATCAAGTATAAAAGTGGAGTTAATAGGTAACGTTTGTTCCTCCCCATCAGACAGAACATCTATTGTTTTCATTAAAGCATCCACGGTTTGAGCACTAAGAAGATCACCTCCATAAGAAGAGGAAGGGGGGGGGGGGGGTGGTTGTGGGTGGGCAACCTGATTAAGATCAGGATGAATTTTACCATCAACATTACCCTGGGTAATAACTCCATTATCTTCTATAATAATATGATTCAAAGTAGCATTAACATGAACATTCAAATTTCCCTCTTGGACTTCAGAAGACATGACCAATTCTTTTTCCTGCTTAAGGTGAGGAAGTAATTTCACTAAAACCATGCCCGTGTATCTTACAGTAAGAAAAAAAATTTGGATAACTTTCAAATTCAACCTTTTGGAAATAACCATTCAATTCAGAACCCAGCCAAATCTTTGAAGGATAATTTTTAGAAATATTTAGCTCAACCAAAACACAAGCAATAAATGGTCGTGAAATCGAAGCCGTGACCTGATTTGCTTGAAGTGGCCTACCAAGAATAGAAGCAAGCCCAAAAAGCACTTGAGAATTGAAAAAATGGAGCCTCATATTAGGGAATGAAACCCAAAAAGGAGCAATAGGTGATTCCTAATGGACATCAAAGTTAGGTGTCTACTTTAGGAGCCTTATTTGTCAAGCATGAATGTAATAAGATCTCCTCAAAAAAATCTGGCTATAATCCAAGTCATTGCTCAGTTGAATCACTACCTGAAGAGGGTCAAGTAATCTAATGTGGAAGGAACCAGAGAGCTTCAAATTCACAAAAAACTTACAGATAACGTCTAGATTAGGATGCCTCAAAACAAACTTACCCGCAAGAGTAAGAGCAAAAGGGGCAGCTAACTAAGCCACAACAGAATCATCAAACATTAATGCAGGATAGCCCTTGAATAATGAGTGAATAAATTGGAAGGGAGGGGAAGAAGTAGAAGGTCCAGCATCCTTAAAAGTAGAAGGTCCAACATCCTTAAAAGTAGAAGGTCCAGCATCCGTAAAAGATCGAGAATTGCTATTCATAGTAGAAGCCGATGGAGGGTTAGATGACGACAGGGTTGTCATCTCCTAGAACCACAAAATTGACTAATGAAACAAAAAAAAAAGCTCAAAAGCAACACGAGAAAACCAAAAACCATGGGAAAAGAGCATAACTAAGAGAAGAAGCCACAATCCTCGCAAGAGACTGCCCGAAAGAAAACCACATGGGGAACCCAGGAAGTTAAATGAAAAACCAATTTTGCAAAAAGGAATAACACAAAAGCTAGAGTGAAAAATTGCAGGAAATCTAACGAGGAAGATACCAAACAATCGCAGGAAGAGGAACCCTAGAATCACCTCAAAAGCCAGAGCAAAAGAGATGTTGACAGTCCATAGTAGCTGAAGAACTGAATAATAAAGTTAGCAAAATTACTTGAATATATACTTCTATACAAAGTTGCAAAAAGAATTTGTTCAAGAATTTTTGACTTTAGTATTGATGGTCTTTTTGGAGTAATGTATTTAAAACCTTATAGGTTTATGCATTCTAATTGATAGTTAGTTGAGAATCTCAAAAGATTTTGATTTCCTTTATTTCATAAATATTACAAACACTAAACTAGTTATGAGAGCTTCATATTTAGCCTTATTATTAATACAGAGCATTGATAAATGATAGGAAAAATTAATCATACCCTTTTTTAGTTTTATGAAAATCAGGTAAATTCTTGGAAACCTATGAAGAGTAAATTTCAGTGCTTCATCTCATTGAAAAGATGATGCACCATCAAAATATAATTTCCAAAATAATCAAAAGATTCTTCTAAACTGATGAACATGTCATCAGTTAAATCATCATATGGGAAGATGCTAGAAGGGGATGCACTGTATGGAAGTCAGCACCAACCTATCCTTTTATATCATATAGGGGAATGAAGGTTATTTGATTGTAAAGACACCCAGTAACTCATCCAAATTGCATTAAAACTAAGATATGAACAAAAATGTACATCTAGTATGAAGAAACAAATTGTACTAAGAATTAGCCATAATTAAAAGCATCAAAGGTAAGTGTCTAATATCTCGTATGATTTGATAGAAAGCCATGAATTCACATCTCAATAACAAGCCTTTATATGCTCATGCTAAAAAAAATGGCCAAAATGCTATGACATCCAAAAGAGGACCTAAGAAACATTAGAAAGTAAGGCCTGGGTACCCTGAATGCATGATGTGCTCTGAGTTGCATAAACTCACGTGCATGCATGACACTTATCACTTGGGCACTTAGTGCTTAGCATGACATGTGTGTGTATGCCTGTGTGGGCAACCTATAGATGGAGCCAGGGCAACCTGGTAGGTTGAGCTAGGACAGCCTAGCTTATAGTTCTTGGGCTCCCTAGTAGGTAGGGCTTGGGTGACCTGATAGGTTGGACATGGGTATGCTAGTGGCTAGGGTTTAGCCATTGATGGGCAAGGCCTTAGCATTCAATGACTCATCTAAAGCTATAGTATAAGGAATGAGTGGTTTCCCAAGAGTTGGACTTCCATGACTAGAGGATTTATAGTAAATTTTTTAATATTCTTAAAGGCATTTTAACATTTCTATTCTTATATGAATTTAAAATCCACTTTAGCTAGGATGGAGGAAGGTTGACATCTTATATATAGATTAGAAATGAAACTTCTTATAGATGTCAACAAACCCTGAAAGTATCTTCAATGATTAAGGCCTTTAGGAGGTGGAATATCTAAGATGGCTTTAATCTTAGTAGGATCAATTTTAATTCCATGATGCTTCACTATAAAGCACAAAAATTTCACTGAAGTAATATTGGAAGCACAATTCAAGGTTTTTATTTTAAGGTCATACTAATGCAATCGACCAAATTTAATTTTTAATTCATATTGGTGAGCCTCTTTAACTTTACTCTTTATGACCAATTCATTGATGTAACATTCAACTTTATCATGGATAAGAAAATTGAAGATTTAGCTTGCTGGTAGGTTACACCAGTATTTTTCAAACCAAATGGCATCACTTTATAACAAATAATACATGTAGGATTTCTGATTGCATTATTTCTCTCATATTCTAGGGCCATCTTGTTTTGGTTATATATAGATGATCCAGCCATAGAGGAGTAAATTGAAAGTTCAATAAGAATGTTAAGCCAAAGTGAACTTACCCCTAGGCAGACCAAGATGGGGGTGAATTGGTCAATTTAAAAACTAATTATTTAATTAAAAAAAGACAAAAATTTTGGATTTTTAATATTTGAAAAAATGAGTAGCAATTTTTACTTAGTATGGAAGCCAGCAAATTTAACAAAACATCTAAGTAGTTATAATGAAAGTAAAGTGAAAAAGTTATAATGAAATTAAAGTGAAAAAAGTAAAATGCAAAAAATAAAAATTAGAACAAACACATAAGAGATTTATAGTGATTTGGTCAAATAATGACCTACATCAACACCCTGGAGTCCTCCTCTCTAAGTATTGCACTATCACTATAGTGTTTCTACTTTTTTCCCCAAAATAAGGTGGAGAATCCCTTACACAAATCACTTCACCAAACCCGATGTGGTGGACAGCTGAATGCTTTGCCACCCTCAGGCAACGATAGTGCATGTTCAATCTTTTTCTCCCTCATAAATAAGGTAGAGTACATTTAAATCATTTTTCACCATCCTGGTAATATAGAAGAAGCACATCCATCAATTGATGAATTCCTCCTCGGAGTCACCCAAGAAACCTAGAAATACACATCGAAGAACAAGGCAAGACACTTGAAGTAACTATGTGAACCCCTCACACTACATCTCCTTAACATAAGCCCTCCCTCTTCTTCCCAATACTCTATTAGATCTTCTTCTAAAACGTCCCTCTCAAGAACACTCAGTAGGAAAATCCTTTTAAAATATGTCATTGATAGATATTAAATACAAGGCCTAAAAAAGTGCTAAATTTAATTATGAGACTCTATTTTTATAGTATGATCTATAATCATCCGGTATGATTATTATAAAGTACTACTTTTAGTATCATATAAAGAGCTAAGTGTTGTATGATCAGTTCAAAGACTTGAGTTGATCGTCTAGGATGATTAAGATCATCATTTAGTATGATTGGTGATGATCTATTTATCATCCCATGTAGGAATCGGGTCATATAATATAATTATTCTAATTGTCCAGTACTATTCGACTAGATTAATTAATCCAAATTCATTCCCTAATTATATGATTAATTTATATAAAATTTAATTACATCATACAATATGATACATATCTTCAATATAATGAGTTATAATTTTGAATTTCAAAATATTGTCTAAATTATTATTGCTGGATGGAATCCTGATTCTCAACTGATCTTTTTATAAGATATACATCGTATGGTATGATTAGTTCATCTTGTAATAATTATCATAATTAGTCATTTTTATTATTTTCTGATTGGCTGATCCTAGAGTTTAATATGGATTATAGAGTATAGTTAGTTCAAAAAAATCTAACTTATGATTATGTCACTTACTCACTGCCTTGAGTGTGTGTGTGGAAGATTACCAAGCTTAGTACCGATCAAATATATGATTTGACTCAAGAATGGAAAAACTAAATAATAAACAAAAATACTAACTTTTCATGACATACTTAACCCTAGTCTACCCAATCTTGAGCTGATCAAACTTGCAAGTGTATAGTGGAACTAATATATTAGTTTATAGGAAAAAGTAAATATGTAATAATAATAGTTAACATGAGATATCAATGTAAAGAATACAATAATATTTGTTATCATCAAAATCACAACACTTGGGTACATATTTGCTACAAAAATAATGTGAGGAGTGGCAATATCTACCATGAGTTTGGGTATAGGCCACAAAAATTCCTTCTTTGAGATATGCTTTATTCATATATCTATTATCAACACATATTCAAATCTAACTATTTTTTTTAAAACTAGCACAAAGCTAGTAACCCAATAAGGATATTGTTCCTCTTGAGTAAAATTTATCCATATGAATTTCATGACTTCAAAAAAGACTTGTTGTTTGATCTTCATATACATACATCGAGGAGCTTGCTTAATTATAATCACAACAATTCAGATTTCAAGTTTATGGATAGCAACAATAAGAGATAAACCTATCATCAAATCTTATAACTAAGTGAAACCATCCTTAAACTCAAAAGAAGTTTTATTAGATTATTTCAATAATCTTCACTCAATAATGATCTAATGATGGTAGGGTTAGGGTCATCCTCTATTCCAAGCTAGATTTCTCTTAGTTCATTAACTATCAATTTATTTTCTTCCTCAAATTTAGCAGTGCATCACAAACATAAAGTTTATCAAAGTTATTTGATGTTTCCAAATCAATCCTATTCAGAGAATGGAAATTTTTATTAGGACCCCATTAGATTCAATATGATTCATTAGTATAAGAAAATAGTCACCATCATAAAATGAATAAATGATACGAAATTTGATACAACTATTTAGATTTCATTTGTTTTTGTATGATAATGTTTTTCATGGTCTTTAGATTGACCCTTATTCTATTTACCTATTAGGAGACCTTTAGAAAAAAAAAATTTCTCACATAGAAATGGAAATCGAAAATAGAAAATTCCAATAGTTCTTTGAAATTACCCTCCTCAAGCTTTACATGATTTTTATTCCTTGAGGTGGATGGGCAAGAAAATATCTACTAGACTTTTTCACTTCACCACCTAAATTAGGAGAATCCTTAACCACTAACCATGTAAGCCTATAAATAGATAGCAAGGCTATGTTTAAGGAATTAATTCTTTTACTGAACTTTTCATAATCATCTATTCAAACTTTTCACTTTAATTTTTTTAGAGAATCATCCTCTAGATCACTATCTTGTTCAAAAATGATATTAAATTTTGGACAAGTATTTATCCTTTTATAGTTAAAAGGAACTTTTTCTCCCCACAATTTTGAGTAATCATCTGAACATGTATCTCAAATTCTTGGGTGGTATAACCATTATAATCAATTATAATCCATTATCATCTCAAATTCTTCCTGCTCCAACTTCCCTATGACCCCTTGCATTTTAAGTTCTTGGGTGGTGTCAATGTACTCACCCATCATCTCATCCGTAACTTCACTATTCTTGTTATTCATTACCTCGTCCCCTTTGACTATCCCAAAATTGACTATTATAATGGTGGCATCCTCAATGGGTTGTTAGATTTCCTCATGTAGAGATGGTGGAGAGTCATAAGAAGGTATCTCTACCCAATCTAATCAAGAGAAGATCTCATAAATTTGAGTGGAAAGCTTCGAGACTACTATAGAAGGTTTTTTACTCTCACTTCTATTGACTTTGGTAGGAACATACTCCCTTTTAGAAGACTTGGGCCCCTTTCATTTACTTATAATATCTTCTTTTGTTCTCCTAGACTAACCATAATAGAGGCTAACATTAGAGTCCTAAAAGTGTTGATCAAATTCCTACAATCATGATGGTGACTTTCTCTTGATCTAATGAGGATGATCTCCTCAATCCAAGTTAATGGTTATTGAGATACTCAAGAGTAACCATCTACTGAAACTTATGTGGCAAGCTGTTTAATAAACTTCTTGGCTACTTTATATGATTGAGCGGTGAAGATACTTGCTTCATATTTCTTTTCTTTGGATTTTTTTTTCAAAATTATGGGATATCATTACCTTCACATGCTTAGGCATTCCCCTTTTGACTCACCTTCTTGGGCAGTGCAGGTGTGGATGATATTCCTTAACATCCCCTTTCTTTAATCTAACTTTTTCTTTGGAATTTTCATCATGCAGTAATCCATCGATCATGATGGAGAATGGGCTGCCCTCCTTACTTTCTTCGCTCCCTCTAAAGTAGAGAAAAGATAAAGTGTCTTCCTCTTTAGAGAGGGGAGGAATCTGGGATAGGTGACTCTTCAAAAGCTATAGGTTCTACCTCCCCCAAGGCCTTTAGCTCAGCAATTTTCTTAGCCTTATAATTTTCTTTCTATCCTTCTTAGATATTTCTTTTTCAAATTTTGCTAGTGAAGGCAATTGTTGAACTTGATCCAATTTCAAGCTAGATTTTTTTTTAGCTTCTATCACAAATGATTTTAGATTCTTATCCCTCTTAGTGAAAGATGAAACAAGTATGTGGGTAACAATATCCTAATTTTTTTGGATTGAGGAATTAGTCCCTAGCCCTAAAGCAATCTTAAAGGGGTCTCCTTTAGGTATTAGCTACCATGTCAATCAGCTTCTCTCCATTTCTTGTCAACTTTAGAGTTTGGAATCACTTTCCAGAAAGAATGTTATTTCCATAGATAAGTTCTCCTTTAGTTTAATCTCTATCAAGTGAGAAAATGTGTTTTCAAACCATTTGACATTTCAAAAATAAAAAAAGAAATATTTTGAATTAGTTAGTTTTAAAATGGAATTTTGAATTTATAAATGATTTTAATTATTATCTTATTCATTTAGTTATAGAAAATGTAAACTAACATATAGTGATCAAATATGAAACTCATTTATGATCAAATTTATTTAGGACACTTTCTTATATGATAAGCCATGAGAGACTGAGGCATAGCATGTTGCATTAAGTTCATTAACTTATGACTTTATTTTTTATTTTTAAGAATTGACATTAAAAGAGGGATATTGGAATTTTAAATAGGATTAGACAAAGTTTTTTGACATTTTTTTTGGAGACTAATGAAGGAAAGATAGGGAGCACTTTTGGAATCTAAAAAATTTTTAGTGGTGATCTAACCTATCATATATTGGGCTTTAAATTTTAGAGAAGAAAAAATTTAATTTGAGTTGACATTTTATTAGAAATTTTAGATTAAATTTCTGATGTTAGGGACTTATGACTTTGGGTACACTGAAGAACCAATATCTACGTTATATTCTAAATAATTATAACTTGTGTTGCAGACCTAGTTTCTTGACATATGTTTTGATGATTGACAAACACTACTTCTCTTGGACTACTTGTTGCTTTTAACTTTTCAGGAATCGAAGATCGGACGATCAAGAGGAAGCCAGTTCTGGATTGCGTAGGTATAGAGTTGAGTCAGTCTGTAATCTATTTTTTCTCTTCTTGAGTCAGTTTGTAATGTACAAAAGACTGATACTAAGTAACCCTACACACACACACTTGAGAGATTTAGAATCTCTGTTTTTACTAACATCGGCCAGGCCGATCCATTGGATCGTCCTGGACGATCGAGTTAAAACCAGAGACACTAATCAGGATTCTTAATTAAGGCAGCCGACATTAAAATATCGGCCTGGACGATACGTGTATCGGCCAGGACGATAAGCTCAAAATAGAAAGAAGTAGCCGCCATAGACAATTAAGGTATACTGTATTTTTAAATTATCGGCCAGGATGATCCACGGATCAGTCTGGATGAAATTATCAAAATATGCCTTAATTGATCTGGAAATCAAGGGAGTAATTAAGGATGATTGATACGATCATATCATCCTAGACGATCGTAGGATCGGCCAGGATGATCTATTCAAAATCCTTAAGTTACTTCAGGACGATAAATATCGGCAAGCTCAAAAACAGGGCGATGATCAGGACGATTTGCCTCTGATTTGAATTGATCGGCCGGGACGATCGTGAGATCGGCCAGGACGATCAAGCCAAATTTCAATCGTCCAGCACCCAAAATAGGGCGATGCCCAGGCCGTTCTTCTGTGATTTGTACTGATCGGCCAGGCCGATGTCCATATCGGCCGGGACAATATTGTCGGCAACTTGCAATTAATGAGCTCCTTTGAAGCTCTTCTATTTAAAGAGCTCTTGTTCAACATTTTTTTGAAGATCTTTGGCTGCTGCCTTGACCTGGGAAGACCTTGAGGAGAGAAAGAGAGAGAGGGAGAGAGAGAGGATCTTGTGAGGGGGAGCTTGTGAGGGGATTCACAAGGGTTGCTTCAAGGATCGCTCTGCTTGTCTTTTGTCTGGAGTTTCTCGTTCGTGGAAGGGTTGGTAGAGGTAAGGAGTTTGCTTCTGGTTGTGGTTCTCTGCCAGCTTTAGGAGGAAGCAAAAGGATGTAGGTTCTCTACGTTGCCGGGGTGGCAAAAAGGAGGTTCTTGTGAGGGCTTCTCCGCCTAGCCGTGGGGGCTAAAGGAGAGTCACATTTTGTAGTGCAATACTTGGAGGGTGCCTCCAAGGAGTGGACGTAGGTTGAGTCGACCGAACCACTATAAATCTCTGTGTTCTTTTTCTTGCTTCCACACTTTTTAAATTCAGCATTTTATTTCTGTGGTGTGATTTAGTTTATGCAATTTTCTTTCTTTGTGAAAAGAGTTTTTAAAATACCAATTCACCCCCCCTCTTGGTTAGCTTGGGACTAAGTTCATAGGGCTTAACATCCCGAACGAACTTTCAAGTGGTATCAGAGCGGGATTCGAAATTTAAAGTTTGAAAGCTTTTTGAATTTGATCCATGGCTAACATTGGGAATCGTAACACTACGGAAGGGTATTCCATTACACGACCCCCACTGTTTGACAACTTGCCGTTTGATTTTTGGAAAACCCACATGTCAATGTTTTTACAATCTATTGATTATCGCATGTGGATGCTTATTCAATAAGGTTATTCTCCACCTTCTCGTGAAATTAATGGTGTTAAATGAATGGACTTTCGATGAACGTGATTTATCTCAATTAAATGCAAAATGTTTGAACTGTTTTTTCTTTGCTTTAAAATCTGAGGATTACATGCGTGTTTCAACTTGCAAAACTGGTAAAGATATTTGGGATAAATTGTGCATCACTTATGAAGGTACTAATGAAGTTAAACAATCCCGTTTGAACTTTCTCTTGCATGACTACGAACTTTTTCTTATGAAACCTCATGAATCGATTTCTGACATGTACACTAGGTTTACTCAGATAGTTACTTCATTGCATGCACTAGAAAAGGAACTTTCGAATTATGAAAAAGTTAACAAGATTTTGAGATGCTTGCCTTCGTCTTATGATGCAAAAATCACTGCAATCACTGAATCTAAAGATTTGAACACGTATTCCATTGATAACTTACTTGGCTCACTCATTCCTTACGAGCAAGGGGTGAATCAAAGAAATCTTGATGCAGGAGAGAAGAAAAAGGAGAAAACAATCGCACTGAAGGCACACAAATCGGATTCTGAATCTGTCGGGTCTAAAAGCGACGAAGTTGCCTTCAACACAAGGCAATTCAAAAGCTTTCTAAGGAAGAAACAAAAGCTTCATCAAAGTTGGAGGAAAGGTAAGGATCATAAACATGTTAAAGGATCTTTTGATGTTGTTTGCTTTGAATGCAGAAAGCCTGGACATGAGAGAACTGATTGCCCTACGCTTAGAGATCAATCAAGCAAAGGAAAAGGTGTGGAGAAAGCTAAGTCTAGGGAGGACAAGAAGAAAAACCAAAGGAGTTTTTGGGCAGAATCTGGTACTGACTCCTCTGAAACTGAACCAGAGGAAGAAACTACGAACTTGTGTTTCATGAGAAAAGATCAAAGTGATCAAGAAGAGGTATGTGAACTTTCCTACGATCAACTTCTTGAAGTTTCAGAAAAAATCCATGCATCATATAGGAAATTAAAGAAAACACATGCTAGCTTGAAATTAGAATTTTTAAATCTACAAAAAGAGCATGAAATTTTGATTAAAGACCATCAAACAATTGATTCAAATCACATGACTTTACTTGATGAATTTGATGAGTTAAATAAAAATCATTGTGAGCTAGTTGAAAAATTTGATGCATTAAAAGTCACACACACATCACTTGAATCTGATTTTGAGAA
Source organism: Dendrobium nobile (assembly GCA_022539455.1). Lineage (NCBI taxonomy): Eukaryota > Viridiplantae > Streptophyta > Magnoliopsida > Asparagales > Orchidaceae > Dendrobium > Dendrobium nobile. The sequence continues at coordinate 49,650,757 of CM039719.1, read as the reverse complement.
ATCTAAGGAGATTGAGAAAAATTTGAGGATTGAAAATGAAGTTTTAAAAAGCACTAATTTGAAAATTCAAAATGATTTAGAAACATGTAAGAAAACTAGGATGACATCTACTTTTGATCAATTACCAAAACCTAGGAGGAGGCATTATAACTCAAATCACTTAAGAAATCCCTTTTCTGGAGTTAGATGTTTTTCATGTGGCATGCTAGGACACATCTCACACACTTGCACGATTCACCATAGTACACATTGGGTATGGAGACCTAAGGTGCATGATTCACAGCATACCACACATGCATAGCATTCTTCTCTTCATAAGAAGGAACCAAAACCTGCTTGGGTTCCTAAATCTAACATTTGATAATTTTGCAGGAGGGCTCTCACAAAAGACCTCATGAGATTATGTGGTACCTGGACAGTGGATGCTCTCGACATATGACTGGTGAAGCTAGCCAGTTTGTTGTACTAGAGTCCAGGACTGGAGGCAAGGTTACTCTTGGAGACAACACCATCAGGAAGGTGGTAGGAGCAGGTACAATTGGTAATTCCAAGAACCTTATGATTGAAAATGTTTTGCTTGTAGATGGATTGAAGCACAACTTGCTCAGCATCAGTCAATTCTGTGACAAAGGCTTCATCGTGCAATTCTTTGTGGATTCATGCATTGTAAGTTTAAGTAACAACACTATTTTGCAGGGAAAGAGGATCAATAACGTCTACGTGCTTGATTTAAATAACATTGAATGTGCTGCTTCTTTTTGCTTAAAAACTGTGATTGATGATTCTTGGTTATGGCACAAGAGGCTTTGTCATGCAAGTATGAAAACCCTTAGGAAAGTGACCCAAAAAGACCTCGTTAGAGGTGTCCCCAAACTTAAGTTTACAAAAGACCACCATTAACCAAGCCCTTTCTGATGAGTTTTGGATTTTAGCAATACAATAAGAGTTGAATCAATTTGTTAGGAATAATGTTTGGGAACTTGTGGAAAGACCCAAAGGACAAAGTGTAGTTGGAACAAAGTGGGTCTTTAAGAACAAAGTGAATGATTCAGGAGTGGTGGTGAGGAATAAAGCAAGATTGGTGGCTAAGGGGTACAATCAAATAGAAGGGATAGACTTTGAGGAGACTTTTGCCCCTGTAGCTAGATTGGAAGTCATTAGAGTGCTATTAGCCTTTGCCTGTTATAAAGGATTTAAGCTTTTTCAAATGGATGTCAAGAGTGCCTTTTTAAATGGGGAGATAAAACAAGATGTGTTTGTAGAATAACCTCTAGGTTTTGAGAGCTCCCAATTTTCAAATCATGTGTTTAAATTAAAAAAGGCAATGTATGGTTTAAAGCAGGCACCAAGAGCTTGGTATGAGAGGCTTAGCACATTCTTACTAGAGAGGGAGTTTGTCAAGGGAAGCGTAGATACCACCCTTTTTCTTAGAAGAGTTGAAGATGATTTACTCATTGTTCAGATCTATGTGGATGATATACTTTTTGGATCTTCTAATAAAAATTTGTGTGATGATTTTTCTAAAACAATGAGTAGAGAGTTTGAGATGAGTTTGATGGGAGAATTGTCCTATTTTTTGGGGTTTAGCATAAAACAATTGGAGGATGGAACTTTTCTAAATCAAACAAAATACATAAAGGACATTTTGAAGAAATATGAGATGGACAAAGCCAAGACAATTAACACTCCCATGACTTCTAGTGCTCCATTGGATAAGGACCCAAGTGGTAAGTCTGTTGATCAGAAGAAGTATAGAGGCATGATTGGATCTTTACTTTACTTGACTGCGAGCCGACCTGACATTATGTTTAGTGTTTGCCTTTGTGCTAGGTTTCAAGCTGACCCTAAGGAATCCCACATGACTGTTGTTAAAAGGATTTTTAGATACCTTTTGGAGACACAAGGATTAGGGATTTGGTACCCTAGACATAGCACTTCTTTTGAGATTATTGGTTTTTCTGACTTTGATTTTGCAGGATGCAAGGTGGATAGAAAGAGCACTTCTGGAACTTGTCAATCCATTGGACAATCTTTGGTCTCTTGGTCTAGTAGGAAGCAAAACTCTGTTGCACTTTCCACTGCTGAAGCTGAATACATTGCTCTTGGAAGTTGTGTGGCCCAAGTCCTTTGGTTGAAACAATAGGTATTGGATTTAGGATTACATGTAAGCACCATCTCAATCTTTTGTGACAACACTAGTGCCATATGCATCTCTAAGAATCCTATCCAACATTCTAGGACTAAACACATTGACATTAGGCATCACTTTATTAGAGATCATGTGACTAAGGGAGACATTGAGTTACACCATGTGACAACTGAAAACCAACTGGCGGACATCTTTACTAAACCACTGGCCTTCGACACTTTCAGCTCTTTAAGGACCAGATTGGGTGTGATTGACATAAATGCATGAAACTTTTATTTTCATTTGCTTTTCTTTTGCTTTTTATTACTTTTGTTTCCTATTTGTTATTTTAATTTTTTTTTTGTGTTTTATTTTTCCTTTTGTCTCTCTTTACTTAGTTTTCAAAATCATCGCTAATATGGTTTTATATTCCTTGTCTTACTTTTTGAAATTTGTAGTCAATATATTTTTATCTACTCAATCTCTTAGATTTGTAGGAATATTTTGTGATTGTGTCTCTTTCTCTAACCTATTTTAGTGGCATAATTTTTTTTTCTAATCAAAAGTCTATCTCAAGTTAAAGATTGTTTATGGAATTGAGATCCTTTCTTAAGCTTGCTTAAGCAAATCTATCTTATACTTATAATGTTTAAAGTCTTTTTGTCACATCAAGATTTCTCGTTATTCTTGTCTTTGATTATTAATTCTGCTTGTGGTAACTCTTTCTTATGTTAGAGAGAGTGCTCCTATTCTCTAATATCTGAGAAGATATATTCACAACTTTATTTTTTTTTAAAAGATTATGAAAGAGAATATAGCTTGCAAAAAGAATAAAATTTGGCCAATGATGCCAACAAAAGATGCGCAAAGATGCCAAAAATTGAAAAATCTATAAAAAGATGCGCAAAGTGCCACGAAATTGACAAGAGGCATAAAATGAGCCCATTCAAAAGCAAGCTATTCTCCCTTTTTAAATCTTTTAAAACTTAGAAGTGTTGGTTTTCAAAGGCTTGATTTCGATTATTTTGTGATTGTGACAAATTTACTTTACTTCATTATTTTATAAAGATGTTTTTTCTTAAGCCAAGTGAAGGGTGGATTCCTTTTCTCATATCCAATTAATTTCTTGAGTTTGGTCATTGATTTCAAAAGACGATTCTACCCTAAGAAAATGCCTGAGCTAAGGGTAACCATGATCGGATATACTACTATTCTATAGATTGATGAGCTTATTAACACCTTAACTCACAAATTTTTAAATCAATCACATGGAATACTATATCATGTTCATGCCTTGTTTTTTATAAAAAAAAAAAAAAAAACCAAAAAAAAGGGGGATCTCTTTGCTTTGCTTTCTTGTACCCTCCTTTTTGATATGTCAAAAGGGGGAGAAGTTTATGAGGTTCCTTTTTTTTCATCAATCCTGAATTTTTTCTGCTATTAACTGTTTTCGTAGTGTTTTGCCATCATCAAAAAGGGGGAGATTGTTGCAGACCTAGTTTCTTGACTTATGTTTTGATGATAGACAAACACTACTTCTCTTGGACTACTTGTTGCTTCTAACTTTTCAGGAGTCGAAGATCGGACGATCAAGAGGAAGCCAGTTCAGGATTGCGTAGGTATAGAGTTGAGTCAGTCTGTAATCTATTTTTTCTCTTCTTGAGTCAGTTTGTAATGTACAAAAGACTGATACTAAGTAACCCTACACACACACACTTAAGAGATTTAGAATCTCTGTTTTTACTCACATCAGCTAGGCCGATCCATTGGATCATCCTGGACGATCAAGTTAAAACCAGAGACACTAATCTGGATTCTTAATTAAGGCAACCGACATTAACATATCGGTATGGATGCTACGTGTATCGGCCAGGACGATAAGCTCAAAATAGAAAGAAGTAGTCGCCATAAACAATTAAGGTATACTGTATTTTTAAATTATCGGCCAGGACGATCCACGGATTGGCCTGGACAAAATTATCAAATTATGCCTTAATTGATCATGAAATCAAGGGAGTAATTAAGGATGATTGATACAATCATATCATCCTGGATGATCGCAGGATCGGCCAGGACGATCTATTCAAAATCTTTAAGTTACTTCAGGACGATAAATATCGGCCAGCTCAAAAACAGAGCGATGCTCAGGATGATTTGCCTCTGATTTAAACTGATCGGTTGGGACGATCGTGAGATCGGCCAGGACGATCAAGCCAAATTTCAATCGTCCAGCACCCAAAACAGGGCGATGCCCAGGCCGATCTTCTGTGATTTATACTGATCGACCAGGCCGATGTCCATATCGGCCGGGACGATATTGTCGGCAACTTGCAATTAATGAGCTCCTTTGAAGCTCTTCTATTTAAAGAGCTCTTGTTTAACATTTTTTTGAAGACCTTTGGCTGCTGCCTTGACCTGAGAAGACCTTGAGGAGAGAAAGAGAGAGAGGGAGAGAGAGAGGATCTTGTGAGGGGGAGCTTGTGAGGGGATTCACAAGGGTTGCTTCAAGGATTGCTCTGCTTGTCTTTCGTCTGGAGTTTCTCATCCGTGGAAGGGTCGGTAGAGGTAAGAAGTTTGCTTCTGGTTGTGGTTCTCTGCCAGCTTCAGGAGGAAGCAAAAGGAGGTAGGTTCTCTGCCTTGCCGGGGTGGCAAAAAGGAGGTTCTTGTGAGGGCTTCTCCGCCTAGCCGTGGGGGCTAAAGGAGAGTCACTTTTTATAGTGCAATACTTGGAGGGTGCCTCCAAGGAGTGGACGTAGGTCGAGTCGACCGAACCACTATAAATCTCTGTGTTCTTTTTCTTGCTTCCGCACTTTTTAAATTCCGCATTTTATTTCTGTGGTGTGATTTGGTTTATGTAATTTTCTTTCTTTGTGAAAAGAGTTTTTAAAATACCAATTCACCCCCCCTCTTAGTTAGCTTGGGACTAAGTTCATAGGGCTTAACATCCCGAACGAACTTTCAACTTGAACCTAACTAATGAAATATAATTTTGCACTTATACTGGCTAAATTGGAAGGTCAACTAAACCACCTACGTTCTTTATTACCAATAAATCATATCTTATAAAGGATATGTAAGGCTAGTTATTTAAGTACTTTAGAATTTGGTGTCGACATTGATAGAATTTACTAATTGGCCCTTTCATTTATATATTGTTATTATGCCCAATGAATTAAAATTTTAGTTAATTTTACTTATTTTCTAATTCAATACATGCTAGTTAATCTTATATGCAAAAATGATATGATGAATGTTATAAAATAGGCTTAAAATAGGTTTTTCTTTATAAATAAAAAAACATACTTTAGAGAAAATTGCACCCTAATCAATCAGGTATTCTTATACGACTCTTAGGCAAGGAGGTTCATAGAAAGAAAAAAATAAAATTATTTATTGAGCCTTTTGATGGCCACATGGCAAGTGCCACTTAATTACAAACCAAGGTATGCAAAAATTACTGTGGTCATGCTCCACTAACAACATCCTAGATTATATTCCTAGATAATTATGTAAGTTTTAAAATGGGGTATTTTCTTCTTTTCATATCTTCATCTCTTTTCTTCAAGCTCCTTGGATTCATCATGTCTAAATGTACAAATAAAAAGAACTCCTCCCTTAAGGGTGTTTCTTTTCTCTTTGGATTTCAAAAACCTAAGTTTCAATCTCCAAATGAAAGGAAACTCTACCTTAAGCGATATTTCTTTGCTTCATGTGTCCTAAGTTGGGAACCTAATGTCCCAATTTAATTAACTATCATAATGCATTTAAATTTAGGTTTAAAGAAAATTAAAACTTTAAGTACAACTTGTATGTTATCCTAAGAAATTTATATAAATAATAAAAAATCCTAAGCATTTATCTATTCGTATTTGAGCCAAAACATTCACTTGTCCATGCTATTAATTTTTAGGTGGCTTAGTTAAAAAAAAAAAGACTCTTCAAAAGCATTATTTAATCACATTTTTTATTAGCCCCATTTTACAGCCCTCCATAGGCAATGCCACCATTATAAAACTATGTTAACATAATGGTGGAGGAAAATATCACATTATGAACATGATAAGTCAAACCAAAGCATAAAAACCAACTTATAGAGTAAACATCATAAAGTATACATCACAAAATAAAAGATTGTATACAAGAACAAAGACCTAGCCTAAAATTAGGATTGGTTATTTTAACAAGGTATCTACAGTGTGTGGACTTGGTTGTGTAGTTTGGATATATCCTAAGTTGGATGTTATGTTAATTTGTCTAACATTTTCTTTTATTTTTTATAGGTTGAGGGAAGTTTTAATTTGAGTTTGAATTTAGTGTATTAATGTTCATTTTAGAAAGAACTTTAAATGTTAGAGTTAATTAATCATTAATTCTCTAAAGTCCAAGAGTTTATTATGTATTTTAGTACTTAAGACTTAAAAGCTAATACACTTATGCTCTCCTTTTGGCATCCACATAAGGTATAAAGTCCCTTATTTATTATTAATTTATTATTATTTATGTATGTTGAGTAATAATTGCCTTTTCTTACTCTAGCTTCGTAATGTCTATTTCACCCTCCTTGGGGCTAACTTAATAGTTTGCTATATCAGGTTATCTAAAATTATGATTATCTTATTAATGAGTTATCAAGATTGTGGTTTACGATTTGCATTCCATCAAATTCTTTATCAAATTCATCATAACGAGCATGAGTACTCAAGGCCTCCTTAGGACACATAGCCATATAAATCAAGGTAGTCCATCCTAAAAAAATTATTAATGGAGTAATGGTTATTCATTTTACTATTACTTTATGATCTATTTCATTACATTATTGATTTACTAAAGTTTGATATTTTATTTGACTTCTTTTACTTTATCAAATATTTAATTGTGTTTAACATTGGACCATTTTTTGACTTTCTAGGATATATTAGTTTCTAAAAATTTATATTTTTCATAAATTTTATACCCAAGAATGATTATAATACCCTTAAGTTTATTGATTTGGAATTTTTTATAATTAATTACCAATTTTTGAAGTTTGGTATTTTATTAAACTAGCTATGACCAAAAGTTGATTTTTTTTATTTTATTGAACTGCTGCTATTGTGAAGAAAATTTGGAATAAAGATAGTGGGAATGACCCGATCACTTCTCTCAACTTGAAATTTAAAAGAGCTTTTAGAGCTCTTTTCTTTTGGAGTAGAGCTAAGTTTAAAATTCTGAACTTAGTAAGGGATAAGTTGAAGGAGGAGATATTGGAAATCCAATTGGAGGAAGCCGAAGGAGGTTTATCTATAGAAAATTTGCAGCTTCTTAGATTTAAAGTCAATGAACTCAATGTTACATTGGCTCGGCTCAATTCTTGGTGGAGGCAACGAGCTAAAGCTAAGTGGATGGAACATGGTGACACCAATTCTTCCTTTTTTCATGCGTTTGCAAATGCTAGAAGAAATCAGAATTGGATTAGTCATATCAAAACTCAAGGAGGTTCTGTTACTGAAGATTTGGCTGAAATCCAGAAAACATTTTCGGATTTTTTTATTCAAAAATGAAAGAACAGGGAATGCTTAATGGATGGATGGCCAACTCCTTATAATACTATTAGGGAAGATGATCGTAGCAAGCTGGATGTAGATTTTACTTGGGATGAATTACAGGAGGTGGTGGACAAGGCTGGTTCAAGCATTTCACCCGGTTTGGATGGGGTCACCTTCTCCTTTGTCAAAGACTTTGGGAAAATTATTAAGAAGGATGTTTGGCAAGCAGTTAGTCATTTTCTTTCTTCTGGGATTATGCACTATTCATGGAAGGAAACAATGATTGTCTTAATCCCTAAGATCAAAAATCCACAGGTGGTTTCTAATTTCAGGCCAATTAGCCTTTATATGACTATTTATAAAGTCATTGCAAAGATGCTACTGAATTAAATGGAGAGGGCTTTTCATAAGAACATTTTGGCAGAGCAAGCTGCTTTTATCAGAGGCAGATCCTTATCTGAACATGTTCTTCTGGCTTAGGAAGTCTTTAACAAATTCTGGTATTCTAAAGCTAAAAAAAGGCCTCTTTGCTATCAAGTTGGACATGGAGCAAGCTTATGACAGCATGGGGTGGCAAGTGCTTATTCATTTTAATTTTCCTTACAAATTTAGGGATCTTTTAATGCAATGAATTTGTGATCCTAAATATTGCATTTTGGTTAATGGGAAAAAGTTGTATTGGATCATAGGCAAATGTGGTTTTAGACAAGGTTGTCCCTTGTCTCCATATTTGTTTATCCTTTGTTCCCAAATTTTGTCAGATGCTATAAACTAAACACATCGGGGAAGAATTGTATTTCATTGGAGGGAAAGTTTATTCTAGTTAAATCTGCATTTCTTTCTCTTCCAATGTTCTTATCCTCTCTTACCTTGGTTCCTTTGAGTATTCTTAAAGAGTTTGACAAGATGTGTAGAGGATTCTAGTGGAATAAAAAAAATAGTAGTGCTGGGCTGCACTATGCTTCTTGGGAGCTGCTTTGCAAGCCAAAAGATGAAGGGGGACGTGGACTGTTTTCTGCGGTTTCCAAGGTTGGACCTCTTCGAGCAAAGTTTGCTTGGAACTTCTTCATGAAGACTGATTCGTTGCTCTATAATGTTCTTAGAAATAAATATGGAAAGGATATTTGGAATGATACGGTGAAGATTGCTTGCTCTCCTACTTGGAAGATTATTACCATAGAGGCTTTCTTTCTTAGGAACATTGTGAGGTGGAATATCTCTAATGGGAAATCTATTAACTGGATGTTTGACTCTTGGGTCCTTGACAGAAGCTTCTCTAAATGGACGACATTTGTAAATAATATTGAGTCTTCCAATTACAATTTATGCAATTTTATTTTGGATGGAGTGTGGAATATGAATCCGTTGCAGGTGTTCTTTGGAGAATAGCTAGTGGAGCTTATCAGTCAAATTCCGATTGTAGCTAACAACAACTGTGATCAATTGGAACTGAAAACGAAGAATTCAGGGAAATCTATTGCAGCTTTGTCTTTTGAAGCCCTGATGGAACGTAGTACAGATCTTAACCACTGGTCATGGATGAAGAAATTAAAATTGAGACCGAGTTGAACTCTTTTGTTGGAGGCTTTATAATGAAGCGATTCCTTCAAATGCATTTCTGGTGAAAAGAAGATTAAGTGGAGCTACTGCTTACCCGAGAGAATGTCACGTAGATGAAGACTGCTGGCATATAGCGGGGAGTTGTGTTAAACTTCAAAATGTTATCAGGTTGCTAAACGAATGGGGCTTTCATATTCCATTATTTAAAGATTTCAAAACCTTCTTGGATGGGCTTAAGAGGTATGCAGGTTACAAATCCTTTACTGCAAATCTTTACTGTACATCTGTTTTCCTTGTTTGGAAAAGTAGATGTAAGTTGGTTCATGAAGGAGTGGAGGACTCGGATATTATCATAGCGTCAAACTCAGTTTCTTTGACTACGGTGAGCAACTTTATCAATCTTTCCTCGGACAACTGGGATGTCAACCAGCACAAGCTGTCTAATTCTTGGCATCCTCCTCCACCTGGGTGGATAAAGATTAATGTAGATGCTACACTGAAATGTAACAATATGGATGGGATTGGAGGCATGGTTTGGGATGACAATGGTTAGTTTTTATTAGCATTTGGAGCTCAATACATGCATTGGGATATAGCTCAAGTGGAATTAATGGCTGTTTATTGCTTGAAGGGTTTTCTGCAAGATTGGATGTATGAATCTCAAGGTGTGATGATAGAAGGTGATAACTTCAATATTGTTAAAGTTCTTCAAGTGGCATTGAAGGATTGGAAGAATAGATGATAACTTGGGTTTCTTACAAGACTTCAACCAAGTTTTGTTTTCGTTTTGTAGTAGAGGGTGTAATAAATTAACAGATATTTGTTCTAATTTGGGTGTGAATAATTCCTTTATTTGGTTTGATCTTACGGATGTAAAGATTCCTCCTTCATTCTTGTATTGTTTGAAGGAGGAATATGATGCTTTAGGTTCTTTTTGAGTTGGTTGTAATTTTCTTAGATTTTTAATGCAATCTCGCATTCTTCTCAAAAAACAAAAAGAATTCTAGAGGTTTGGTTTTTTCATAAATATTAGACACCGGGATAATCCTAGTGCCTTCAAGTTTTTTTAATTTGGATTCTTAGTGCCTTCAAGTTTTCTTAATTTGGATTTTTTATAATTAGGTTTGAATTTTTTAAGTTTGTACATTAATTGAATTATTTAAATGCATAAATAAAGAGATTTTCTTATTTGTTTTATCAATCTTACTCCAAGTTACTTTAATTCTTCCCCAAATATAAGGTATGACTTATTACGTTGATTTAAAATTTTTATAAATTATTTTATAATTTTTATTATTTTTAATAATTTAATTTATTAATTACTAATTTTCCATTAATATTATATTATAATCAATCCTAAAGGATGGTGATAGAGCTTTTATTTTTCTTTAATTATGGATTTAATTATGAGAATTTTTAATCATAGATAATATTTTTGTTTTTAATTTGAATTATTTATAACTTAATGAAGGTCCTAACCAGATTATCTAAATCAATTTTGGGATTCCCAAATGTTGGGTTAAATGATATCTAAAGGCAATGAGATTTAAATCGTAGGTTCACCAAACCCTAAATTTCAAGTCCGATAAATTTGGTTTCATAGTGTACTCTCTAAGGTGGTTAACATAATCATCGAATGAAACATATCTATGCACTTATGGATTTAATTAGGGCAAACTAGAACTCATATTATAGATAAATCAAAGACATAGTAATCCTTATAATATGCATAATAAACACACAAAATATTAGATCATAAATCGCATTAAAAACTAGTAAGTCTAATTAAAACTTAAGAGTTAATTAGTGACCCATTAGCTTGAATTAACCTAATGATTCCCTTGATCACTTCAAACAGGGGTGATTGATTTTAGACATGTGAAAAACATATACAAACTCAATCTCCCAATGTCCTAAGCTCTATTGAATTTATAAGAGGAAATATATGCAAGAATATCCTAAGGAATTAGCTTAAAATTTTAACTTCATGTTGAATGGGGAATTAAGATCATAAGTCTTTTATAGTTCTCGTCATGACCTTTCCAATGAGCCTAAGTGCACCCAAATTGGATAAGTGTGTGAGTATATATCATTATTTTTTTTTATTTTTTTTATTTTTTATTTATCTAATTTCATATTTAGTGTGCTTTAACATGTGGCGCTATGTAATTAGTTTGCTAATGATTTGTGGAAAATTGGAAAACACTACATAAATTGCAATAATCTAATCAAGGATCACAAGGCTGAGTCAAACCAACTTTGATAGCATGGGTTCAAATCAAAATCAACAGTTTTGATTATCTTCAACCTCCCCCATGCATTCTTTGATGTAAACATTTTTTGGCATGATCTAAGTGATCACAAAAAAGAAATTAAACAAAAATTTAATAAAGAGCATCACTCTAACATTCTTTGCTAATACAAAAATCACAATCTTGTGGCTTAACGGCTTGTTTCACACTTGACCACAACTACCTATAAAGTAGCTCATATCTATATTATTGTCTAATACAGTGCTCCAAATGCCAGTAGTTGAGTTAAAGAATACTTGTCTGATGGTGTGGAAGTTTTTACTTTATGAAGGATGGCTGAAGTAGCAATCGAGGTATGACTGAGTGATGATAAAGATGTTTCACTAGAGCTAGCTTGAAATCACAAGAGGAGAGTACAAGAGAGTTTGAAGAGCTAAGGATAGCTTTATGTGGCTGTAGGCTCTCTTTTCAAAATGATAGGAGTGAATGGGAGCGAATGTACTAGAGTGCCATATTTAATACCCACCCATTGTGATTGGAAGATTGATATGGCTCAAATAGAGACTTAAATGGTTGTTAGCTGAATGGATTATCTTAGGAAATGTTCCCTAAGCTCAATATATGAAATTAAGGCTTGAAAGCCCCAAGGTTTGACTCATGTGAATAGTGGACCATTAGGGGTCAATTTTACTTGCTCTAGCCTTCAACTACTAGCTAGGGGGAGCTATAGTGGAAAGTTTTCTAGAAGTTCCCTGAAACCAAATGGTGAGTTTGGTTAGGTCTAGTGTATACCAATTAATTTTTATTGCTCATTGAGACTAAATGTTGCATGTTTCAACTATCCTAACTTATTACCCAAGCTAACTTTGTTGTTGGGCTGACCAAGGTAGGTGCATGGGACCTAGGGGTGCCTAATACAAGTGTCATTCTGGCATAGTAGGTCATAGGCTCATGTATAATCAAAGTGGACCGAAGGGTTGGGCCTCCTAGGGTAGGTGCATTAGAAGTACAAGCATTAGTTGGATTTAAATTGGCTTAGGTTGGGATTTGACTCAAGGGAAGCCTCTTTTGAAATATTAGGTCAAGCTATATTGCTAATAAAATTAAGCCCAAGTATTAGGTCACATATGGGAAGTTTTTAAATATTTAATTAGCCATCATAAGGTTTCAAATTGGTTTGGTGATGCCTAGAGCATTATAATTGAGTTAGGCTTAAGTGTATAGTTAGTTCAGTGGACCAAGTTTTACCAAGGGTTAGGTTTATATTCAACCAATATAAAATGACATTGTTTGGCCCAATAAAGGTCATCTCATACAAATGTTGGTTTGATCTTTTTCCTTCTTCTTTTATCTACTGATTTTCCAAAAATCATACAAGATTTTATGGTGTTAATCCTTTGTCCTGACCATCCACAGAAATTGTCTAGAATATTTTTGATCCCTTTAACTTTCTTCATATTAGTCTCTAAGAAGATAATCAAATCATCAGCATATAGCAAATGGGAGATTCTAGGTCCATTCACACTCAATCAAACACATATAGAATCTTCCCTTTACTTAAACGCATTTGACAATAATTGGGAGCATAGTATAAAAAGAAAGGGAGACAAGGGACATCCTGGTCTAATTCCTCTTATTCCACTTTTCCTTTCAGTAAGACTCCCATTAATCAAAATGGAGAATTTAGAGTCTCTTACACATTCCAAGATTAGATTAGCAAAACTGGATGAAAAGACAAAATACTTCATTGCCTTCTCCAGTGTTTGCCATCCCATCAAATCATAAACCTGCTCCATATCAATCTTGAAGGAAACCAACCCTTTATTTGACTTGGAATTTATGAATTTATGCATTATCTCTTGAGCAACCAATACATGGTCAGATAATGATCTCCCTTTCACAAAAGAAGCTTGATGCTCCGATATAAGTTTAGGAAAAAAAGGAGACAACCTATTCATTAACATCTTTGCAGCCAACTTATAAATCGAATTACACAAGCTAATTGGTCTAAAATTAGTTGGAGTTAAAGGGTTGCTTACTTTAGAAATAAGCACTATAATAATTTCCTTCCATTTAGTATCCATGACATCCATTTTAAAGAAGTAATTAATAGCATTCCATAAATCATATTTAATAATCTCCCAATATGCTTTAAAGAAGGAAAACGTAATGCCATCATTGCCTGGGGAGATGTTACATCGACTGCTCTTGATCACCTCTTCCATTTCTTGCATAGTGAAAGCCTTATTTAGCACTTCTTTGTCTCTATCTTCCAATAATCTCCATGAGGTTGGCCAATTCTGAAGATTACAATTTCTATTCCTCCATTTGTTTTTGAAAAACTGAACCATCACTTCGTCTATTTGATGTTGATCTTCTACAATGTCCCCATTTTCATTTTTGATCTTAGCAATGTAATTGGAGTTTCTTCTAGCCGTAGCATAGGCTTGAAAAAATTTAGAATTTTGATCTCCCTCCATCATCCACTTCACATTTTCTCTTTGTCTCCACCAAGTATCCAGCCGTGTAAGATTTGAGTTCAGCTCACACACTTTAACATTTAACAACAAACTATCCTCCTCAGATAGCTCTCCTACATTAGCTTCTCTAGTCTGTAGTTCTTCAATATTCTTCAAAAGATCTTCTTTTTGTTTAACAAGACTTGAGTGTTTATCCTTGCTCCAATAAGAAAGTACTTTAAGGGCTTCCTCCACTTTTTGATACAAAATTTGAGAGAAGCTGCCAACCAGTTTTTTGCTCCAAATTCCTATGACTACAGCAACCGAAGCCTTATTGTAAGCACACACCTCTTCAAACCTGAGAACCTTCTTTACTGAATGTTGCACTAAAAGATTCAATATGACTGGGTAGTGATCTGAAGCATCCCGAGCCAAGTGTCTCACCACCAATCTATGAGTTGAATTTAATGCAGCCGAATTTAAGAAGCATCTATCAAGCCTTTCTAGTATCCGATCCACTCCTTTTTTATTGTTACACCAACTAAACTTTGGACCCACATATCCAACTTCATGGAAGTCATTATATGCTAGGAATGATTTCATCTCCTTTGGTCCAAGAGAAAATAAGAATCTTCTCCCTCCCCTCTTATCATCTTTAAAGAGAATACAATTGAAGTCTCCTCCCAACACCATTGGTAACTCCTTTGAAGAATAGAATTATATCCTCTCCCAAAGCCTCCTTCTTTTGTAAACATCCTTATTTCTATATGTAGAAGCAATCCTAGGAACTTCCAAATCACCAATAATGAATTGGGATGAAAATTCCAAAATTTGAAATTTTGCAAAGCTAGCCTTCCATAAAATAATAATACTGCCAGACAAACCTTTTGAAGGCACATGAAGGAATTCCCAATCTGAACCAATCCGTTGATCCACATCTCTTCTATCAAAACTAGTAACTTTGGTTTCAAGTAAACCAATAAAGAAACTCCCATGCTCTTTCACCACCTCCTTCAAATATAAAGAAGACTTCTTCTTCCTATCTCCTCTACAATTCCGAAACATTATGGAAGACTACATTGAACAAGAGGGGAAATAGTCCCCAATTTAGCCTTGCCATCTCCTTCAGCTCTCCTACTCTTAAGAGCCAAATTAATAGGTCCTGGACCTTTAAGCTATTTTGAATCTTTCCTTTTTAAAATGGAAGAATCCCCATCCTTCATTTCAGCCACCTTCTTTTCATCCATACTACCATTTATTTTGAATTCTTCTATTGTATTTGCTAATTCCATATCTTTCATTTTATCAATTTCTACATTTTCCTCATTGCTTACTATCTCTCCTTCCTCCACGAAGTATTCTAGAATATTGAATTTGTTATTAATAGCAATACTATGCAAGTTGGAAGACATACCATCATTCTTTGTGACTTTAGAAGCACTCACATCTTCTGTTTTCTGCATAGTAAGTTTCTCAACATTTTTAGATTCCATAGATCTCCCTGTATGTACCAAGCCCACCTCTTTCCTAATTTTCCTTTCAGTATCCATCATGCTTTGTTTCAGATTTTTTGGGAAAAATTCAACATTTTTACTCAACTGTTCTTCTTAGCTCCTTATGATGAACTTCTTAAAGCCCAAACTTTTGTATCTTCTTTTTCCATAGTTCACTAGTAAACATGGCCCATAAAATTCATTTGTCTCCATAGAATTCCCAACTTGACAGAGAATTTTATCTGCTTGATTATTTTCCTCTCTTTGCTTCATACTGGCTTCAATTGGAACATTATCTCCTCCCATTTTCTTTTCTAAACAATCTTTCTTCATGTGCCCGATTTTTCCACAACCAAAACAAAAGTTTGGTAACCTTTCATATTTTAATTTTTGGAAGAATTCCCCAGTGCTCCCTTCAACCCATACTCTAAAAGGCAATTGAGCATCCAAATTGATTCTAACACAAATCCTCCCAAACTCCCTTCTTCCCCATTGGAACATATTCCCATCAATCATGATAGGTTTCCCAATCATTGAAGCTATTCTGTAGATGTTTATTTCATCCCAACATTGAAGTGGGAGATTAGGCATCCTGACTCATATTGGTGCAATTAAGCCTTTTAAAGAGTTAGGATTGAAATTCGGAGTCCATATGTCCATGCCAATAATTTGTCCATTGAAAAACTAAGGCCCATTTGATAACACCACTTCCATTGTTTCTACCTCATAAAAAGAACATAAAACCCAATCCATCCCGAGCATAGTAAGATGAAATTTCCCAAAAGAAGACCATTGCCTCCTTAATTATGTACTAACAATAGGACATGACACATTACATCCAAAAACTTTAACCTCTAGAGAATTTTGTAGCTTCCTGATATTCTCTAATTCCTTCTCTGTGTGAAGTTTAACATATCCACCATCTTCTGATAAGAATTCTCCCAAACTCGGGTCTGAAACCTTGATATTAGCTTTCTTACTCCAAGCATTTATCTGGTTTGAATTAGTTGTTTTTTTGGAATAACATTCTGATTCCCAGTGCAATTTCCCAATTCCCCTGTATTGCATTCACGAACTATATTCAAATCAGCTTCTTTTAATCTACCAATCTCTCCATTATCTTCAATCTTCTCATTTATCAGATTTGACACCTCTTTCGAGTTACAGCTTCAATTTTTGGAATTAAATCTCTTGTATCAGCAACAGCTTTCTCAGATCCACATCCTTCTTCCACCTCAAATTTTTCATCCTGCTTTTGGTAATACTACATCATAGAAGCAGATGCCTCCTCCTTTGAATTCGAATCCAGTGATTTTCCCAACAGCTTCAAAGGCTTAAATTAAATCTTCACTGTTTCTTCATCAACCACATTCTTCCCCTTTCCAACAACTTCAGGAAGCTTTTTTGAAGAAAGCAATCCTCCTTCATTAATAAAACTACCCGTTATCACCAACGATTTCGATCCATGCGAAACACCAGGAACTCAATCACCAAAAGCTGGAGGTGACGACGAAATTGTCTGAGCTTGATTTGGAACAATCCCAACCGATAATCTTTATACGTCTAATGGACCATCGGCCATGGTTGGTCGGCATCCATCCTTCACCATTTTTGCATTGCCGGAGAACCCGCGAACGCTAAAATTTGAAAAACCAAACAAAATTCGATTTTTCCTTAGACCTTCTCTCTCTAACTTCTCTCTAATTTGAAAAACCAAATAGGGAAAGTAATAAGTTAGCTTATCTTTGTGCTAACTATGCTTGTTTTAATTATTTCATTTGGGATGATGTAGTTATAAATAAGATTCCTCCTTCATTTAACAATTTGTTAAAGGAGGAATCAGATGCTTTTAGGATGTAATTTCCTTTTATAGTTTTTAATGAAGCATTTTGCTTTTCTTTCAAAAAAAGAAAGTCATAGTCCCTCCCATCAACTTGTCACATGACATCCCAAACCCCATAATCATGTAATAATTTATATTGTTGATCACTCTAATTTCATTACAGATGTTGCACCTATTTTTACAAATACTATTAAAGTATTTAAGTATCCCTTATATCAGAGTTTGAATTTTCCACCCAAGGAAGACATTCCTAACCTCAACTCTCTGGACGTTAGCATTTCAAATTCACAGTACCAAAAAAAGCCACCTCCTGATTAAACCACTTTAACATTGTAGAATAAATTTGGTTTCTTACAAGGATCTCCTTGGAACTCTTATGAATCTTAATCTTCTCATGTTATTAATAATGCCAATGATACTTCTTTAGTAGTTGTTAGTTCTATGCCAAATATAGGGAAAACACCCCATCCAAAAGTTCCAAGAAGGCAAATAATTTATCTAATAAATCCCAAAAAACTTTCAAGACTAGCTTATTGGACTCTTAGAGGTTTTAGTTGTGACAAATCTAGACCAAAGCCTTATGATTTTGATGATAACAAATATTATTCCTTACTAAACTATCTCAGGTTAATTGCTATTGCTGCATATTTGCCTTTATTGTGTACTAATATTACAGGTCCACCATATACTATACAAAACGAATCATCTCAAGATAGGTTAGAATAGGGTTAAAGTGTTTGGAAGTGTCTATTATTTTTCTTCTTCTTATTTATACATTTCTTGAGTCAAATTATGTATTTGGTGGATACTAAACTTGGTGATCGTGCACACACAATCAGGGGAGTGAGATATTTAGAAAATTATGAGTATAATTTTTTGAGCTAATCATATTATATGTTCAACTAATCAAAAATCATTAAAATGGCTAATTGTGACTATTAAAGTGATTTTAACTAATGATACTGTATAATAGTAAGTACTTGAGTAGTTAAAATAGGTGCAAAAATTTTAGAGTCAAACATCCTGGTTTTTAGAGACAGATAGTCCCTATTTTTAGAGATAGAAAAAAATGTGTTTTTGAATTTCCTATTTCTCAAAAAACTTCCCCTCCTCCAATGACGATGGAAGGCCGTCGGCCTGCATCCTCTGATGCCATAGATGGTCGACGCTCATCATCAACTGCTATTAGGATTCTATCATGTCCTAATAAATCTGGTTTACTTTTACCTAAAAAATAATTGGATTGCATTGGAAAGGGAAAGAAGTTATTGATGGATGTCTCAGATAAAATTCAAAATTTATCCTACTTTCAAAAAGATGCTAAATTTGATCTTGGCTCCTCCAATGGTGCATCTACATTTTCTAAATTACCTACTGAACTGGTGGTTTTGAATGATAGAAGCACTTTTGATGATTCTGGTAGAATTATAAATAAAAAATTATGGTAGTGGATTTTCAAATTCTATTGAAGGTGCGGGGGCAATTGCTGGCGAGAAGGTCTCTGCAATTGAGGTTGTTGATGGTTTACAGTAGGCAAATATGGATTTGGAAAAGGTTCATGATTGCATTTCGGCTGATTTTGGTAACAGCAAATCTGTTGATAATTTGACTATTGATCATCCTCTCTATTAAAATAAGACGACTGTCAATGCTTGGAATAGAAAAGAAAACTTTAACCAATTGATTTTAATTATGGTGAATGTTTATCTGAAGATGGTGTGGTGAAGCTTCATCTCCAAAGTGAAGTGGAAAATACAAATAAATTGAACAAATCCTTGGTGGTTAAGGGGTTTGGAGAAAATGTTCCATACTATATAATTGGTATGGAATTGAGGAGGTAATGGACTTAATTTGGAAGGTTCCATATTACTTTGCTTGGAATGGGATGGGAATTGTGTGCCTTTGAAGATCCAAATGCTATGGAATCAGTTCTCTCTAGCGGTCCTTGGTATGTGAATGGGCATATCATAGGTTTGGATAAATGGGCTCCTTCATTTTAGCCTTCATCTTTAAAAGGACTAATAGCTCCATTCTGGATTAGGTTGCCTAATCTCCCATTAAAGTGTTAGGATAAAATTAATGTTTGCATAATTGCTTCTAAGGTTGAAAATCCGTATTTAATTGCAACATGTTCTAGTCGGGATGGATGGAATTTTCCAAAATCTATGTAAGGATCAAGCTTGAAAACAAAATGCCTTTGGGAGTTTGGGTGGAAGGAATCTCCAGCAAATTCTATCAAAATATTAAATATGGAAGAATTCCAAAATTTTGTTTTAAATGTGGCAAGATTGGACATTTGTAAAAGAGTTGTACATGTGGGAGTTTAGAGAACATTTTGGAATCTAAACAAATAAGAATTTCAAATGAAAACATTATTGTTTCAATTAAAAACATTATTGTTTCAAATAAGGTTATCACAAATGTTGATTTAGTGGAAGATGAAGTGTGCGAGGTTAACAAGGAAAGCTATGGTACTTGGATTTATGTGGACAATGGGAAGAAAAGATTCAGAAATTATAGATTAAAAAATACTTGGACTTGGCCCTTGATGAAAGAAGCTAATAAAGATCTGTGTGTGAGGGATGATGGTGCTGCTATGAATAATCAATGCTGGAAGGATGATGAGGTTGCTGTTAAAAAGCAAAATGGGGATGTCAATGTTGAAACTATTTCTCGGGTTGAAAAGCTACAATCCGAGGCAATTTTTGTTACTACATGTAATGATAAATGAAGTCTCAGTTAGTGGAGGGAAGGATGTATTGAATTCTTCTTGTAGTCCCAGTAATGTCAATCAATTTGATGTTTTAAATCAATTGGCTGAGAAAGGGGAGTTTGGGTGCTTAGATACCGAGGTTTTGGTTTCTCCTAATGTTTCAATATCTAAAGCTGGAAGTGAAAATAATGTATTAGAGACATAAATAGAGTTAAAGGAAGTTCAAGTAGGCATCTCAGGAGATGGCTCATCTAATGTGAAGAAAAAAGGTTCAAAGCAACTCAAAGGTTTGGGACCCATCAAATTGGTTCCAAGAAGTAGAATATTGGAAGGAGATATGAACGAGAAGATGGGGAATCCCTCCCCTCTTATTCAATAATGTCTTCCGTTGGATTTTGGAATTGTAGAGGAGCTAGAAACAATAAAGCTTCTCTAAACTTAAAGGAATTTAAAAAGGATCATGGGATGTTCTTTCTTAGGTTTCTTGAAACCAAACTGTCTTTGGTTGATAAAAAAGATGATAATTTGTTGATAGGTGATGAATGGGATTTTTTTCATGTTCCATCTAAAGAATTTTCAGGAGGCATTATGGTGTTACGGAAACATAACATGTCTTCGTTCAATATCTTAGAATCTTCTTCCCAATTTGTAGTAGGGGAGTTAGATGTTCTTAACAAGGGTAAATGGAGATTTGCTTCGGTCTATTGGAGAAAAGATGTTTAGAAGAGGAGGTCTCTTTGGGAGAGATTGGAATATCATTTGTCTAAAGATATGCCTATTGTGGTGGGTCGAGACTTTAATTGCTTGTTATCTAAGGAGGAAATAAAGGGAGGGAAACGATTTGTTTTTTTTTTTCCCTTGGATCAAAAGAATTAAAGACATTTCTATCATGTAATAATTTACACGAGGTTGGTTGTGTTGGACCTTAGTATACTTGGTGCAATAATAAAAAGGGGGCTGAAAGGATCCTTGAGAAGTTAGACAGATGTTTTCTAAATTCAGCGGCTTTGAACTCTTCTCATTATTTGATGGTAAGGCATTTGGCTAGAGTTTCTTCGGATTATTGCCCAATTTTGTTAAATTTATTGGAATTTAACTCATCATATAAGATGAATATCTAGTTCAAAGATGTATGGACCTCATTTCCAGCTTCTACGGCAATAATTAGGGAATCATGGAGGAAAAAAGCTAATGCATATCCCTCTCAAATTTTGAACTAGAAAATGAAAAGGACTTTGAAAGCATTGTATTATTGGAGTAAAGCTAAATTTAAAGTTTTAAATCAGGCAAAAGATGTACTGAAAAAAGAAATCTTGGATTTGCAAACTAAAGAAGCTGAAGTAGGGTTTCTCTCAGAGGAAGACAGATGGCTTTTGAAATTGAAAATTGATGATCTGAATTCTTCATTTGCTTGGATTTGTACTTGGTGGAGGCAGCGAGCTAAGGTTAAATGGCTTGTGGAAGGATACATAAATACAAGGTTTTTTAAGCTTTTTCTAGTGCTAGAAGAAATTCAAACTTCATTAACAAAATCAAGGATTAAAATGGGTTGATTGTTGAAGTCCAGCACCAAGTAGAACAGGTATTATTCTGTTACTTCAAGGGCAAGTGAAAAGATAGGAGTTGCTCTATGGTTGGGTGGCCTAAACTGTGGAAGATCTTAAATGAAGAAGAATTAATATTGCTGAATAGAGAGTTTTCTTTCGAAGAAATGGAGAACTTAAACAAGGAAGTTAATGGGAACATAGCTCCGGGGCATGATGCTATTTCATATTCATTTTTTAAATCATATTGGCCAATTATTAAGGGTGATTTATGGAATGCTATGGATTAATATTTCAACTCTGGGAAGATGTGTAAAGAGTTGAAATATACTATTATAGTATTGATCCCAAAGGTAAAAAATCCTTTGTCTCCTTCAAGTTTTAGACTGATAAGTCTATGCAACTCTGTCTATAAATTTGCAGCAAAGATGCTTTTAAATAGATTATTTCTTGTTATTCCTAAATTAATATCGGAAGAACAAGTGGCTTATTTGAAAAGGAGATCACTTTGAGATCATGTCTTGGTGGCTCATGGAATCTTCCACAAGTTTAGGCATTCTAAATATTCTAAAGGTTTGGTCTCATTCAAAATTTATATGGAGCAAGCATGTGACTCAATGGGATGGCCAACAATGGTTAATGAAATGGAGTATTTTGCGTTTCCTACCAAGTTTGCTAATCTTATTTTGGATTGTGTTTATAATCCTAACTTTTGTTTGTCAATCAATGGAAAATTTTCTATCTGGATTGAAGCCTGGAGCGACTTTCAACAAGGTTGCCCTTTGTCTCCATTCTTGTTTATTATGTGTGCACAACTACTTTCAAATGCATTTCTACAAAAAAATGATTCGGTTGGTATTCGCATTTCTCCGAATGGGCCTAAGATTTCTCACTTACTCTATGACGATGATATTATCCTTTTCTCTGAAGCAAGAATTAAGATGATAAAGGGAATTAAAGGCATTTTGAAGGACTTTTGGTTGGACTGGTCAAAAGGTGAACCTTACCAAGTCAGGAATTCTGTTTGGGAAAATAGTCAAGAGAAGGAAGAGAAAAGCTATTTGTAGAATTATGAAGTTAAAGGAGGTGGAAGAATTTTCCTATTTGGGTATCAAAGTTGCATTAAGGAGACTATTAAGAGAAGATTTCCAATTCATACTAGATAAAGTCTTGCGTATGTTGAGTTTATGGGGTGGCAAATTCATTTCCTTGGCCGGTAGAATCACATTGGTCAAATCAATTTTTCTTTCATATCCTACTTTTTATTCTACTATCTCTTTGGTTCCGAAGGGAGTTTTATATGAAGTAGATAAGCTATACAGGAGCTTTATATGGAACAAAAATGATGGAAGTACTGTACTTCATTATGTCAGTTGGGATTTCAAGTGTAGACTAAAAATATTTGGTGGCCGTGGCATTATTTCCTATTCCAAAAAAGTTGGTCCATTAAGGGCCAAATTAGCTTGGTGGTATAGCCAGGATAGTGATTCTTTAATTCATAAAGTCATGTTTCCTAAATATGGATCAATCTTCAATGAGGATACTTCTTATAAAGCAGGTTCGGCTACTTGGAAGTTAATCTGCAATCGGAGGGCATTTATTAAATCCATTGTCAAATGGAGAATTGTAAATGGTAAATCTGTTTATGTCTTCAAAGATACTTGTTTATTGGATAAAAGCATTGATGAATGACCTACTTTTATGAATCCAGTGGAAGGCTGTAATATAACTATTGACAGATTCATTTGTAATAGATGTTGGGATGTAAGTAAGCTTAAAGATTGCTTTGGTGAAGATCTGGTGAACCTGATTACTAGTACAAAGATTTTGGATGATAGTTAAAAAGAATAAATGGATTTCATTCATAGGATTTTTATCAAGTCTATTTTAGTTGTGGAAACTGTAGAATAGAAAAGTTGCTTTTCAAATTTTTCTACTTGGAATTGGTTTAAAAAATTAAAGCTCAATCCTAGCGTGGAAACTTTTTAGTGGAGGCTACATAACAAATCAATTCTTATGTTACAGAAGATTATAAGGGAATGATGGATGTCCAAGAGGTTGTTTGGATGTTGAATACATTGAACACATTATTAACAGATGGAGTGAAATAAGAGACGTTATCTAGTATTTAAACAATTGGGGTTTTGGTATTCCTAATTTTAATTCTTTTGATGTATGTTGTAGATGGTTGGATATAAAAAATCTTTGGATGCTCAATCTTTTTTGCAATACAATTTACTTATCATGGAAAGCAGGAAATCTGTTTGTTCATGATGGAATAGCAACCAGCCCGATGGTTATTACAATAAATGCTATGAGTTATACTTTTGTTTCTAAGTCTTTTAATTATTTTAACTCAGGTATCGAGGACGTTAATCAACCATTCAGGTTATTGGATAATAATTGGCATCCTCCTCCACCTGATTGGATAAAAGTTAATATAGATGCTTCCTTATTAAATTCCTATAAGGCGGGGATTGGTGGAGTTTTTCATGACTACAAGGGGAGATTCTTGTTGGCATTTGGTCATGCTTTTTTTCATTGGGATATTTCTACATTGGAGCTTCAAGCTATTCTATCGGTCAAAGATGTCGTTAAAGATTGGATGTTTGATTACAAAGGCTTAATCATTGAAGGGGACAACAAAAATGTCATCAGTTTCATTCAAAAAGAGGTGACAAAAAGAGGGAGCGGGTTTGGAGATCTTTCTTTTATTAAGGATTTCAACTTTGTTATATTTAATTGTGTATAGGTAAAGCAATAAGTTAGTTCATCTTTGTGCTAACTATGCTAGTTTTAGTTCTTTTTTTTTTTGGATGATGTAGTTATGAATAAGGTTCCTCCTTCTTTTATCAATTTGTTAAAGGAAGAATCAGATGCTATTAGGATGTATTCTATTTTTATATTTTTAATGAAGCATTTTTGCTTTTCTTTCAAAAAAAAAAAAAAAAAAACTATTGTTACTAATGACCCATATCATACAGGATGATTAGTTGAAATCAAGATCCCAGCCTCCAAACTCAATTTAGGCAATATTTTGAAATTCTAAATTTGTATTAATCATACTATACGATGTAATGAAATCTTACATAAATCAATCTAGTATTTATGGAAGTGTATTTGGTTAAATTATTTAATCAGATCATACAACATGATTGAAACTAATTATACTGTAAGACCAGATCCTTGCATGGGATGATAATTTATCATCACTAATCAAATGGGTCGATAAACCAAGTCATTTCAACTAATCATACTAGATGAATATTCATATCATATTAGACGATCAACATAATCAATTGATATGATCATATAGTGTTTTACAATTCATATAGTACTAATAGAAGTGATTAGAACTAATTATACCATATGATCTTAAATCATATTGTACGATTAGTATCGACCTAATTGAATAGAAGGGTTTGGCTTTAAAGAGACTTTTTACCTTGTAGTAAGACTTGAGCCATTAGAGTGTTGTTAGACTTTATTTTCTTTAAAAGATTTATGCTATATCAAATGGAAGTTAAAAGTGGATTAAATGGGGAAATTAAAGATGATGTATATGTTAAGAAACCCCCTAGTTTTGAGAACACTAAAATATCAATCATGTATTCAAACTAAAGAAGGCGTCATATAGATTAAAGTAAGAACCTATAGACTTTTATGAAAAGTTGAGCATTTTCCTTCTAGACATAAATTTTATTAATGGTGGTGTGGAAACTACCCTATTTCTAAAAAAAGAGGGAGAAATCTACACATCATTTAGATTTATGTTGGTGATATACTATTTGAATCTATGAATAAAAATATTTAAGATAATATTTTAAAAATAATGTGTGAGAAATTTGAAATGTGTATGATGGGAGAGTTTACCTATTTTCTCGGATTTAGTGTAAAGTAAAAGAATGTTGGTACTTTCCATAGCCAATCAAAGTATATTAAAGATATTCTTAAGAAATATGAGATGGATAATATTATGGCAATTAATACTCCCATGAGCTCCACCATTAAATTAGATAAAGATTTAAGTGGAGAATCAGTTCACTAGAAGATGTACTTAGGAATAATTGGATCACATCTTTACTTTACTTCTAGTAGAGCTGATAACACATTTAGTTTTTGTCTCTATGCTAGATCTTAGGTTGATCCCAAAGAATTCCACATGAGTTCTATTAAGGGAATTCTTAGATATCTTCTTAGAACTCAAAATATAAGAATCTAATATCCTAGACATAGTACCTCTCTCGAAATCATATGATATTCTAATTCAGATTTTGTAGATTGTAGAAAAGATTGGAAAAGCACTTCGGGAACATGCCAATTTATAGGGAAATCATTAGTCTACTGTTCAAATAGAAAATAAAACTTTATAGTCCTATCTACTGCTAAAGTAGAATACATAGCTATAGGGAGTTGTGTTGCACAAGTTCTATGGCTGAAATAATAAAATTTAGACCATGGACACACTTTCATCACTATAGTAATCTTGTGTGATAACATATATGCCATCAGTATTTCAAAGAATAATTCAACACTCTAGGACTAAACATATAAATATTAGGCATCCTTTTATAGGAGATCATGTAGCTAAGGAAGATATAAAACTACACCATATAGCTACTAGAGACAAATCGGCATACATCTTTATCAAATCCCTAGCCTATGACACCTTTAACACCTTCAAGAGTAAACAGGGTATTATAGATTTTCATGCTTGATTAAGGATGAATACAAATTTTTCTATCATTTGAAATCAACCATTTGTTTGTGTGCTTTAAGTTAGTATTATATTTGAATTTATATGCTTTCGTTGAGTAAGTTTCTTTATTTTTTCATTTTCTTTATGGTGTTTGTTTGGTATTTTTTGTGTTTTTTATTGTGTTTAAAATCTTGTTCTTGTAAGAACTTTTTATCTTTTTTTATAATGTTTTCTTAATCATCATACACTAATTCCAAAAATTCTCTCATGATGATGTACAATACAACATCGTACTATATAATATTCATAAAGTATCACATCATAGCTCACAACACATCTAACATCATTGATTGATCAATTATTGGTGATCATATTGTACAAACACCTAATTATTACTATACGATACACGTAGCACTAGGCGTTAGATGAATTGAATTCAACTAACATGATATTTAATGCTATATCCTACTTTACAAACACCTATTCATACCGAACAATCTGACAAGTTAACGATTATCCATACTAACTCCTCAGGATGACTATAGTTACTCTAATTGTCTAGTATGATTCTAATCATATTATAGGACAAGACCACCTTTTTTATTGATCGGCCTATATAATTGAATGCACCTGATCTTATTGTAATATACCATGTCATACTGTATGATATGGTCAATTTCTATTTAAAGGGAGGGAAAATAATTTTTTTCTTCACTTAACACTTTTCAAATTCTCTTCCCTTCTCCCAAAGATCTTTGTCCTTATAAATGGTAGATGAAAAGCGATCAAGAGCTCTCATCAGAAGTACCTCCCAATGACCAGTGTATCCTCGCTTTGTCGAAGAAAAAAATGAAGAGGCTAACCATCGTCACAAATCTATGAGGATCACTCCCTCTAAGATCATAAATAAGGAAGTTCTAATCTTCTAAGAACTCACAATTCTTACTCATACCAACCGTTCTATTCATTCTCACTCTTTCCTTCCCTTTCAATTCTAAACTCCTTTTCAAATTCTTCACTAACCATGATATTAATAGTGGGGATAGTACTCTCTAATCTTACATCAATAGGAGGCATGTCAAAATAACCTACAAGACTTTTTTGAATTCCTCCACCTTTCTACCACTTGAGACCAAATTTTCCTTATAGCATATATCACTGATTATGTCTGTACCCTTTCTAACACTGCCCTTAGGGAATCAACTATCAACTACCACATTCCTCACATCAATACCTTAGTGCAATATACTAGAATATTTAGTATATTCTTTGCAACTCAATAATTCCAAATGATGGGTATCGAATCAATATCTCACCTCTTTTATCCCTAACCACCTATTTCATAATGATTAGGAATGATTTTAGTGCAGTTGATTTAATTTTTTGATTTCTTAAGAATATAGGTTTCTTTTAATATCCTAGACATAAAATAAATCTAAAAAATGCCTTAGGTTACATAATTATCTTTGTCCATGAATCTAAACACAACTTCCAATTCCCTGCACCGCCAGATCATTTCTTTAATTTTTATTCAAATAGCTCATTCCGCATCCTTCACAATGTTCATCATAAC
This sequence comes from Dendrobium nobile, assembly GCA_022539455.1. Taxonomy (NCBI): domain Eukaryota; kingdom Viridiplantae; phylum Streptophyta; class Magnoliopsida; order Asparagales; family Orchidaceae; genus Dendrobium; species Dendrobium nobile. The sequence continues at coordinate 49,622,968 of CM039719.1, read as the reverse complement.
AATATTTACTATACAAACTCTAAGCAAGAGGAAATATAGGGAGGACCAATAAAAGTCCAAGCACCAGCACCTATCCTTCAGGAACCCTAGAAGGATATGTTGGTTCAAAGGTTTAACTAGTGGGAGGCTCTTTTTGACACCTACGTAGCACAGCAGCAACAACAACATGATAATCATATGGTTCATTTTGGAACCTACATAACAGAGCAGAAGTAGAAACACTAAAATGATTTAACTTGGCATGGAGAGTAGTTCTCCTCGATTTATTGATATTTTTAACCAACACCACCACCTCCACAGAATTAAGGCCCTTCATATTTTTAGCGTCTCTTATTTTAGTGTCAATGTTTATAATAATTTTAACTGTGATTTTTATTTTATTTTAATATTTTTATTAGTTATTCCTCCTTTTTCTGATGTTAAAAGGGTGAGTAGATTATTTTTAGTTATTTGTACTTCTACTTCGGTTACGATTAGTTCACTATTTTTTCCTTATTTTCTCACTCATTTTTTATGTTTAACTTATTCGCTATTTAAAAACAAAATAAAAAACCAAAACAAAACATTAAAAAAAAACTCTCCCCAATTTAAAAAATTTAATTAATAAGAGGGAGCTTAGGACATATCAAATATTTTTCTTGTAATTAAAACCAACAATGTATATCATCTTTAAAAAGAGGGAGATTGTTGCAAGCCTTGACCCGAGCTCTAAGATTTTGATGATAACAAATATTATTGGATTCCTAACTATGTTATCCTCTATTAATTATTATTATTGCATATCGACTTATATTGTGCACTAACATTTGAGGTCTACCATTCACTATGCAAAACTGGTCATCTCAAGACTGGGTAGAATAGGAATAAAATGTCTAAAAGAGTATGTAATTTTTCTTTTTCTAATTTCTACATTTTTTGAATCAAATTATGTATTTGGTGGATACTAAACTTGTTGACCATGCATATACAAACTAAAGAGAATGAGATAGTGAGAAAATTAGGAGTATAATTTTTGATTTAACCATAATGCATGATTCTTATCATACTATAGAATCAACTCATCAAAAAATTATTATAATGGCTAATTGTTGCAATTAAAAGTTATATGAACTAATTATATTATACGACCCATATCGTATAGGATGATCAGTTGAAATTAAGATCCCAACCGCCAATCAAAATTTAGGGAATATTTTGAAATTCAAAATTTATACTAATTGTACTAAATGATAGGTACCATATTGTACTGTATAATTAAATCTTGTCTAAATTAATACTAATATTTGAAAAACATATCTGGTTAAATTATCTAATCAAACCTGCAGCACGATCGAAGCAAATCAAAGTGTATGAAAAGATTTCGGCATGGGATGATAATTTTTTTTGCTAATTATGCAGGATGATAAACCAAGTCGTTTCAACAAATTTTATTAGATGATCAACAAAATAAATTGAAATGATCATACAATGCTATATAATTTATATGATACAAACATGCATAATTTTAACTAATTGTACTGTAAGATCTTGGATTGTTCTGTATGATCAATGTCCATAGAAATTAATTTTAGTGTTTTTTGTAAAGGCTTGTTTTTAATATTTTTCAATTGACTTATGTAATATTCTTTTGGTTGCTGAGTGTTCTTGAGAGGGAGCTTGGAGAAGAAATCTAGGAGAACTTTTGGAAGAGAAAATGAGAGCTTATGTGAGGTGGAGTAGTGTCAGGGGTTAAAATGGTTGCTCCAAGCAAGTATCTTACTTTGTTTCCTCCAAGTGTCTTTCTAGGTTTCTTGGGTGGTTATAGCAACATGTTCTTTAGCTCAAGGATGTGGTTCTCTGCCATTAAACAGATGATGAAAAAGACTTCTAGGTTCACTGCCTTCTCTTGGAAGTAGAAAATCACCAGGAGGGTAACAAAGAATGTTGTGGTTCTTTGCCATCTTCAAGGTGATAAAAAAGGATTCTAGGTTCACTGCCATCTCTAGGAGGTAAAAAAGAATGAAGGTTTTCTTCCATCGTTGGGAGGATAATAAAGATTCTGGCTCTCCACCACATCGAGTTTGGTGGAAGTGATTTATCTAAGAGCTTCTCCACCTTGTTTCGGGGAAAAAAGGAGAGAAACTATAGTGATAGCGAAATACTCGGACTTGAGGACTTTGAGGAGTAGAAGTAGGTAATTGTTTGATAAAACCATTATAAATGTCTTGTGTTTGTTCTTATTTCTTATTTTTTGCATTCTACTTTTTTGCATTTAATTTTACATGTTAATTGCTTGGTGGATATCATTGATAAATGATTAGCTTTATTAAATTGAAAATCATTATTGTTATTCAAATTTTATAAAGCATTAATTGCTTTCGCATCAAGTAATAGTAGTTACAAGCTAAGAGTGGATTTTGTCAAGGTTGTCCTTTATCTCTAGTCCTTTTTATCCTTTTTTCTTAGCTTCTTTCTATTGCTTTTTCTCATAGCTCTTGTGGGATTAGAATCAATTCGAAAGGCCCAAGTGTATCCCATTTACTCTATGCAGATGATGTGATAATGTTTGTTGAAGCTAATAGAAGGGATGTAAAGAAAGTGAAGAACATTTTATATGATTTTTATGGATGGACGAGACAACGTATAAACATGAGAAAATCTATAATTTTATTTGGTAAATATGTGTGTAGAAATAAGAAGAAAGCCATCTTTCGTATTATGGGATTCAAAATAGTTAAAGATTTCAATTACCTTGGGATGAAAATTGCTTTAAGGAGACTTGTTAGTGATGATTTTTAGTTTATTTTAGACAAATCTATGAGAATGCTCAACATATGGGGAACAAAATTTTTATCATTGGCGGATAAGATAACATTGGTAAAATCAGTGATGCTGTCAATTCCCACATTTCAGGCTACCTCTCTTGTTCCAAAAAGAATTCTGGTAGAATTAGATAAAATCTATAGAAGTTTCATTTGGAAAAAGTCTAATGGATCAATCGGCTTTCACTATGTTAGTTGGTTTGAGCTGTGCAAACCTTTATGCAAGGGAGGCCAAGAGTTATATTCAAGTGTCTCAAAAACTCCTGATTTAAAAGCTAGATTAGCTTGGAGATTTGATCATGATAAAGACTCACTTTTACATATGGTGATGGCTTCTAAATACAGTGAAAGGATTGATATGGGAAATGTTAGAAAATGTTGTTCTTCTTCTTTGAAGCTGTTAAATGGAGGTAAAATGTTGAAACCATTCGTTAGATGGGTATTGGTTGATGGAGAATCAGTGGATGCTTTCAAAGAAATTTGGATAATGGATAAATGTATCAATTTGTGGCCAACGTTTGTTGTTCCTCAAGGGGAAGATAAAATGTATTGCTTGAATATTTTGGTAGGGAGTTGGTTAATCTTATCATGCAGGTGAGGATTATACAAGATGAGAAGAAGGATCGAATGGAGCTGCTATAGCAAAATTCTAGAGTTTCTATTGCTGGATTGGCATTTAGAGCCTTGGTGCAAGAGAGCTTGGAGTTTCAGCATTGGAAGTGGATCAAAAAAGCTAAGCATAGTGCTCGGGTTGATGTGTTTTGGTGGAGACTTAGTAGAAATGCAATTCCATCACTTCATTTTTTATAGTATAGAAGATTATTGGACAATGCCATTTGTCCTAGAGGTTGTTATGAGATTGTAGATGTAGAGCACATTGTGTGCAAATGCCTTATGTTTAAAGAGGTAATTCATCACTTAAACCATTGGGGATTTGGAATTCCCATATTTGATATCTTTTAAGATTGTCTTAGATGGCTGGAATGCATTGCTTTGAAGGATGGGATGACCCTTAATCTTTACTATAATGCACTCTTCTTATCTTGGAAAGCTAGGAATAAATGGATCCATGAAGGAGTGGAAGACAGCTCAATCTTTATTGCTTCCAATGTTATATATTACACATCAGTTTCCTACATCTCAAGCCATTTCAAAATGGGCCATTGGGATGCCAACCAATTGCATATACTATCCAATATTTGGCATCCTCCTCCACCCGAATGGCTAAAGGTCAATGTAGATGCATCTTTAGTTTCTTCAAATTCGGCAGGCATTGCTGGAGTCTTCCAGGATTGTAAAGGTACATTCCTCTTGGCATTTTGTGGATCTTGTGTTCATTGGGAGATTGCACAATTGGAGCTTCAAACTTTTCATTTGTTAAAAGAAGTGATCAAGGATTGGATGCCAAGTACAAAGGCATCATCATTGAAGGTGATAATTCAAACATTATTTCTTTTCTTCAACGAATTTTGAATAATGGGAGCTACAAAGAGGAGGATCTTGGTTTTTTAAAGTATTTGAATTTTGTAATTTTTAATTGTATAGGTAGGGAAAATAATAAGTTAGCAAACATGTGTGCTAACTATGCTCTTTTTAGTACTTTTACTTGGGAAGAGTTTAGTTTGAATAAGGTTTCTCTTTTTTTAAATATATTGAAGGAGGAATCAACGTTGTAGTTTTTTTTTGGTTTCAATGCAAGCTTTAGCTTTCTTCAAAAAAAAAAATCAAGTAATAGTAGTTACTTATTTTCAAATTACTAAAAAAAAAAATCAAAAGCATATCGGTTGCATTTTTTAAGCAAGTAGTTTTTTATTTTTTCACCTCCCTTTTGGTGTGCCTAGGGACACATCACTTACGATTAACATCATATGTCAAACTTTCATTAATTGCCCTTAAAAGTTCAATGTTATTGGCAAATTGTTAAGAATCATCATCATGATTTAGTTTCCATTCTTTAAGCAAAAGTTACTTTATCTTCATTGAGTAAACATTGGTGTTTTTTATAATCACAAGGTGTTTGGTGTGGAGGATTCTATCTATAATTTTGGGTATTAACAAATTGGTAAATTTTGGTTTAAATTTAATTCTTTTGTGAACACTTTTACTCCCTCTTTTATTTCCAATCCGCTCATTCATGAAACTATCTCTTAGCACTCTCGCATCTATTTTGATATGTTTGTGGTATATGCCTCTAATCATATGGAAGAGAGAGCTATTCTACGAGATATAATAGGTGTTCTTAATCGTTGCAAGTTCTCATTTAATAAGGCAGATGAAATACCCAACCTAATAAAAACTTAGGAGAATTAAATAGCCTTATTTTCTAGGATGGTTTAAATGATTTATTTTCTATAGGTCATTTTAATACATGGTTTAATAAACATGTTATTTCCTCCATTTATATCAAGCTTGACCATTGACTAGTTAACGGCTTGTGGCTAGAAAATTTTAGTAATTTTTTTTATTAAGTTGGAAAACCTCTGTGGTTAGGTCAGCGCATCCCCCCCCCCCCCCCACCCCCTCCCAATATTCTATTATTTGAGCTAATTATGAAGGCGTATCATCAACTTTTATTTAAAAATTAATTGATGAAGCTACCCATATTTTGGAATATCCTCATTTATACTCTTTCTTAGAAAATGAGAGATAATCCTATTACTCTCTTATATCATTATTTATAAGCATATAAAATGGCTCTAAAAGGTAAAAGATGGCCCTCATTAAATTATTTCAAAAAATCATATGAAATATTGAAAGATAAGCAACAACATTTACTTTCTCTAATTAGTGATAATCCACTTAATCTATTGATAACCTCCTATAAAGAAAGCTTGGCTTTGATGTCCACATCTTGGGTCTCTAATACAAGAGAGGGAAATTCATCCCCCCTTTTGAGGCCAATTAAACCAATCATTACATATGTTAGAAAAGGAATTAAGGAAGGGATTAATTATGAGAAGTTTCCTAATTAAAAAGGGATGATTTTGGGGTTAATTTGAAAGAGATTAATTATGAAATATTTCCTAATTAAAAAGGGAAAATTTTGGAATTGATTTGAGGGATAAATTGGAGGATATTAATTAGGAGATATTTCCAAATTTGAGAGGCCTTATTTGGGGGAAGATTTAGGGTTTGATTTGATAGGAAATTAGGAGAGGGCTATTTTGGAATTTGTCATTTTATTTTTTTCTATAATAAGTAGGGTTTATATTAAGTTTTAATGTAGAATTTGATCTAAAAGTTTTATAGTTTTTTATTTGTGTGGGATCATAGTGACATTTAGGGTTAGGGAGAGAAGTTCATCCTCTTAAAAGAGGACCATTATATCTCTATTTATTCTCATTGGTTTTTTATCAAATAAAATATATTTTTTCATTGAATCACTTTGAGTTTGTTTCTATTTTTAACATCGAGGCACATTAATTTAGCATTAGAGCTATGTCTTGGACCAAATGCGTTATTTTCTTCACTTATATTTGTCGCTTAGTTCCTCCCCTTTGCTATTTTTTGCTATTTGAAGATAATAGTAACTAATTTTTGTTATTTTTTAATAGTTTTGAACATAGATCCATGAATTGTAGCAAAGAGGCTGATGTGTTGGAAGGGAAAGTGGGGCAAATCAAATCCTTGGTTGAGGATGGATTTTTAACTCTCGAAATTAGGATGAAGAGCCAATTGGGAGGGATTGAAGATATGATAAAGAAGCTCATGGAGATGTACTCCAAATTTTGACCAGCAGTTCTGATTGATAACCCTCAACATGATTTGATAAGGATTCCCTTGGGAAAATAGGGAAAAAGGTGATCAAATGGAGGTGCTCGACAAGGTGAGTTTCTTCCATCAGGAACCACCACTTGAGGATCTGATAAGGGGCATATCAGGGTTTCCAGATGAAAGTATAACATGAAGAGAGTGTCATCATGGGATTTGTGGAGGAGGCTGTAAGGTGACTGACCACTTCGGGAAGCCATTTGGGCAAGTGGAGTGGACAACTGGAGAAGGAGGGTGACAAGCTGAGCCATTGGGATCTTATCACAGGAGGTAGAGGGATGAAAGGTGGAATTGCTACCCTTAATACACATGGGGAATAATCTACATAAGAGAAAGTTGGGGTGAAGAAGAAAATGTGAGGAAGTTGAAGATGTCATTGTTCAATGGGCATGATGCCCACAAGTGGATTTATCAATTGGAAAGGTATTTTAAAGTGATTGGGTTAAGATAGGAAGAGAAGCTTATTATAACTAGGTTATGCATGGATGGGAAATCTCTCATTTGATTCCAATGGGGTGAGGCAAGATAACAAATTCATTCAGGGGAGGAGTTTAAGGATTGCTTGTTAGAATGTTTATAACCCACTCGTGAAGGAAAACTAAACGAGCAATTTCTTTTTTTGAAATAAGAGGGGCTTGTCATGGAGTACAGAGAGAGACTTTAGTTGTTATCAAGGCATGTGAGGGGAATTTTAGGGTTATTATTAGAGTAAATTTTCATAAAGGGATTCAAGCTAGTTATACAAGCGGACCATCAATTGCTAAGATGGGGGGGGGGGGGGGGGGGGGGGGGGTGTGAAGGAGATGATGGAGCTACAAGAGATAGCATAGGATCAAATGTAGATAGAGAAAAGTGTGTTTGTTTTGAAAAGGTTAATTTGCTTTCGGAGAATTGAATTTTTGGAATTTTAGTTTTGAAATTGAATATGTCATTATGAATGATATAACACCTCGGAGAAAAAAATATCATTCCCTAATGTGTTTAGATTATAAAACTTCAAGTTCATCCTGATTATGGTGGTCAATCTCTAGGAAAAACCATATGACCCCAAAGAGTCAAAATGATGTTTGATCTAGTGTTTGACTAAAATAATCTAGATAAGGGATCATTAATTTCGTAATCAAAGTTATTATAATAGAATGATATATTTTCATTAGGAAAGATGATATCGTATACTATTAAATATGGTGATAATAATTGTTGACTTCGATTTTCTTACTGATAATTAAATGAATTTTGAAATTTTTATTTTGAAAATTTATTCTGGGTTCTAAATTTCCTATGAGTGCAAGCCCTCATAGATAATTACATCAAAAGAAACCTAACTTTACTACGAACACATTTGATTAAAATTATGATAGAAATTTAATTTTTGAATTTTTAATGATTGATAATAAAGGAGTGAGTGAAAGTTCATGAGGGTGGTTAAACCCTAATGAATTAGTCTCGAGGCTAACCAAGGCAGGGGGGTGAATTGATTGTTTAAAACATTTCTTAATCAGCCAAGAATTTTAAATCTCTTAATGTAAAAATAAAACTAATTTTAAAATAGAAAAAATAGCTATTTTTACCACAGATCAAATCATAAAAAGTGCAAAAGTTTAAATGCGGTATAAGTAATAAGAAAGAACACATAAAAATTTATAGTGGTATGATCAACCTAACCTACATCCACTCCTTGGAGACTACCTCTCCAAGTATTGCACTAAAAAAAATTCCATCTCCTTTTGCTCCCGCAGCAAGGTGGAGAACCCAAAACAAATGCTATTTCACCTCCCCGGTGCGACAAAAAATCGTGACTCTTTTATAGGCAGAGAACCTTGATTATATTTTCACCCTCCTTGTGATGGTCAGAGAACCACAAATTTTTTTTACCCTCTAGGTGATGGTTATAAAACCACGATCTTTATTTAAGAACTTCTTCTTCAACGTCACAGAGATTCTAGGAAGATATTAGTAAGTACTAGGCAAGGTTCTTGCTTGGAGCAACCTTGTGAAACCTCTCACAACTTCTCCCTCACAAAATCTCCCTCTCTTCTCTCACCAAACTCTCCTTCTTCTCTCCCTCAAGCTCCCTCTCAGTAAGACTAGGTAGTCCAAGATTATCTAACAAGAGTGTTAGAGATCCTTAATAAAAGTGCTTCATAAACCCTAATTTCCAAGTCATTCATCTTCTGTTCATACAGTATGATAGACGTATCATACGGTATGATAAGTTCAATTTAGAGTGTTTAGCAAGATCGTTCAAATGAGCTATTTAAATTTTATAAAACATCTACAGTACGATCCTAAATTATATAATATGATATATACAAAATCCTTTTATTCACTTGGGATGATCCTTGGGATGGCCAACTTCATACATGGGTGATCATCCAACACTGTGGATATTGTATGGTATGATTAGTACCAAAATATTGGATTTCATTTAGTATGCTCTACGGGATGACCAATTTCATACACGGGCAATCGTATGATATGAACCAATTCATACATTACGATCAATCACAATAATTGTTCATGATTTGATTGCATGATATCACATGATTAATTAAGAATGATATTAATTAGGACATACAAATCGTACAGTACAATAAGTATAGAATTAGTATCTTCCTTCATGTTGGTGGCTAGGATTTTGCAGAGAAAATTGATCATACTATATGAAAGTAACGCATATAATGCGTTACATGTATCATACAGTATGAAGAAAAATCATACATTATGAATTACTCAAAGAACAAACTCTCTCAAAAATCATTTCTATCTCCCCCTATGTGTGTGCAAGGTTTTTTTTTTTGAAGGAAATGCAATTGCATTGAAATAATTAAAAACCAAGAACAAACAGCAAACTAATTGAGATCTTCCTTTAAACTACATTCTTCCTTTATAAGTTTAACAAAGGAAGGAGGAAGAGAGCTCTCACTAAAATCGTTCCAAATGAAGTCATACGAAAAGGAAAGGTTAGCACAAAAATCAGCTACCCTATTGCCTTTTCTGCTAATACAATTAAAAATGACATTACTCCCATTCCTTAACCCAAAGAAGTCTTCGTCTTCCATGATTCCAACCTTATTATTTCCTTTGCTATACAATTCTTGAAGAAAATGAATAACACTTTTATTGTCTCCCTCGATGATGACACCTTTGGCTTCATCCAAACAATTGTGTAACAAATACTTCAAAGAATAGAATGAATAAAGCTCCAATTGAGAAATATCCCAATGCATTCCATAGAATCCAAAAGTATGAATCATTCTTCCTCTATAGTCTCTTACAACTCCTCCAATTCCAGCTCCATAATTGCTTTTTAATGCAGCATCAATATTGATCTTGTACCACTCGGGTGGAGGAGGATGCCATGTGTGTGCAAGGTTGCATAACAAATATATTCAACCAAATACTTGATATAACTCAAGAAAGGAATAAAATACATAAAAAATTAAAAGTAACATACCCAATCTTGAGCTGATCAGACTTACAAGTGAATGGTGGATAAAATTTTTGAAACATTATTAGACACAAAACAAAACACATTACCACAAAATTAAATGAAAGTAGTATCAGACATAATTATGTTAATTATCATCAAAATATAAATGCAGTTCTTAGATAAGATCTACAGCAAACTTTCCCTTATTGATGATGGCAAACATTGTTCTTTAGGTTTTTCAAAAAAATTGCTTTCTTCTAAAAATTCCCTAGTATAAAAGATAGTAATACGAAATAAAAAGATAATCAACAAACACAAGTCTTCCTCTTTCATGAAAATCAATTTCAAGTAATAGATGTGTAAAATGGGATTGTAAGAAGAATAGCAACAATAATAACAAGCAACAATAACAATTAACAAAAAAATACTACTCCTCCTTTTGACATCACAGAAAGACAGAAACAACAGAAAGAAAGGAGAAAACAAAATAAAAATAGACTTATGAATAGAAATAGAAATAGAACTAGGAAATAAACATATACAAATAGATTAACAACCCAAAGTATCACATCTCTATTAACTTGCAAGGGCATTTTCAAAAAGTAATAAACTTACCCTAGAAACAAAAAAAGACAAATAAGAGAATTGTTGACTATCTTGCAACTAAAGGATTTGGATTCTAGAGTTTGCACATCCAGATTACCAACTTCACAATCTAAAATCCTTTATTTAAAAAAAAATATCTAATTCAAGAATTAAATTTAGATGAGAAACTAGCATGAAATATATTGAATAGAATAATACTGTAAAAATGATGAATGAAGAACCATGATTTTTCATAATCAAGTATTAAACATATTATGAAACATCTAAATTTTCTAATACTTAAATATTTTCCAAAAATGGAAGTTAATTTAGATTGGGCTCATTTTGTTCCTCTTTTAACAATTTTATGAGAACATTACACGTCTTTTGTTTTTTATACACTAAGTGCATCTTTTACTTTTGGCATTATTGCACATCTTTTAATTTTGTGCTCATTTTGTGCCTCTTCTGAATTTTTTTCCAAATTGCTTCCCTTGTAAATCTCTAAGAATCTTAGCTGTAAGATTATCTTCCAAATAGAAGAGAAAAATAACTCATTCTCTTATATAGGGAGGAATAATCTACAAAGCATACTTGAGCATTTTTTATATTAATAAAAGCCTTATATTGAAAAATAATGAATTTTATTTGTCAAATTTGCAGAATATATCCATGATATAAAAACATGTAGCAATGTTAAAAAGATTTCATTTAAACATCTTAATTCCAATTCTATTTAGATTTTTAAGCATTCACAAGGAGTTATCAGGCAAAGAAACTAAAATGGGATATCGATCAGGTTAGTTTAAAATTATCAACAATTACTTATTTAATCCTTTTAAGTATAGTAGAGGTATGTTTAGACAATAAAAATAAGCACAGTTCATGCCAAGTCAAGTTGTTCATAAAAATCTAAATTGTATAAAACAACTTTATTCATATAGTATGAGTTCATTCATACAGCATGATTTTATTCATATAGTACGACTTCATTTGTATAGTATGATACAAGTCATACAATACGATCAACAGAAAACATCAAGTTGATAGACTAAATAAAATTCAAGCAAAGTGCACTGTAATGAGATCTACGAGCAAGAAGAACAAGGGAGAAAATACAATTTTAAAGAAATACCTTTTTTCTTTTTTTTTTTTTTTTACTTTTTTTTTTAAACATTACATGAGAAGGACTTTGAAAGAAAATTTTCATATTAAAACAACATACAAATAGACATGCATATACTTAAAAGTAAATAGTACAGTCACAACAAGAACAAAAGAAAGTAGTAAAATGATAGATCATGATTAGAAGGTGGCGGTGGAGGTGATTGAAAGAATTAGCTGAAACTATCATATTGCTGTTGATTATGGTGAACTGATGTTGAGTGTTACCAAACTACTCTTTAAACTAACCTATTTCATTATCGTGTTGGATCTATTGATGATCCAGGTGAGTCTCCAATCTATCAAATCTTTGAATTAGATCCTTATATTAGTAGTGGTGAGGAGATGGTGCATTTCCAGGATCAGCTATAAGGACCGCTTCTCCTTCATCATCAAAAAGAGGTTCTTTAGGATCTTGATACCTATGAAATAGCATTCGGAAAGAGGCATTTACAAAGTAGATTGGAAAGTGATGAAAAGGTACATGAAATGGGATGTTGTATTTTCTAAATAGGATATATCCTATCACATATCCCAAGGCAATGTTCTGTTTTCTCCTATTAATGGGGAGTTGAATGCAGGTGAGGTTTTGGATGTAGTCAATTAACATTTGAGCTTCATCAATTTGGAATTTGATAAGTTGAAATAGGTAACAGTTGATAGTAGGGGGTCATATTTATTCAGTCTCTAGCTTTAGGTATGATTGAAGTTCTTAGAATATGATAGATGACCCTAGCATTCTGGTTAAGGGTCTGAACCAAAGGTTGGTGAAGATTAAGGGTAACATTTATAAGTAGAAGGTTCATAGCACTCTAGTTAAAATATGATCTAGAGGATATGGCTAGAGTTCTATTCCCTTGTATGTTTAGTTGAAGGTGGATTTCTATGTCTTTCTTGGTTATTTCTACATTTTGGCAGCACATCCGGGAGGTATAATCGTGACATTCCCTCTAATCCTAAGATTTACAAGAAATTTATATAGAAGTTTAGAATGGAAGGGATGGGCCAAGGTTAGCAAAAATTAGAGTGTAGTTGAGTTGAAAATATTCATTATAGAGAAGCTAAGAGCTTGTTGATTCAAATGTCTTGAAGGAGTGATCTTAGCTTCCTTATACTTTGTGTAGGCAGCTTCAATAGAAGCTGTCAATAAAGTTTCATCTACAGTGCTCCAAGAGGAGAAATAACTCATGGTTTAATGACTACATTTCCCACTAGCCATTGCAAGGATTTGAAATGTAAGGTGAGAGGATTTGAATAGAGGTGTGAAATAAAATGAAGAGATTGGTTATTTAAATTGAAACTAAATAGATCATATCATATGATCATGGGATCATACGGGATGATTGTACATAGTATTTTGGCCATATGAATTATCAAAAGTTAAGTCTGATCGTACAGTACAATTAGACATTGTAAAGGATGAATAAAGACATAGATCTCATCCTGAGGAGTCAAGGTGTATGATTGTTGACAAAATAGTTTGTATAGTACTAATGGACATTCATACAATACAATTAGTAATAAATGTCAAACCAAATTGAATTCAATTCATCCTGTTGACCTCGTTTTTGTCTTGATTCGCCCTCGAGCACCTTTGATCGAGTTGATCGGGCCTCATCGAGCTCGACTCAACCCGAATCAGCATTGATTAGAGTTTGGTTTTATTATTATTATTATTATTATTATTATTATTATTATTATTATTATTATTATTATTGAATTAATTTGATCGGATTGGGCCGAATTTGAATTAACCTGAATTGAACCGGATTGAACCCAATGTAGACTTGATTTCAACCTAATGGGCCAAATTCAATTCCAATTGAATCCAACTTGACTTTCTACTACATTTGAATTTATTTTCTTAATCTGGAAATGCAATCGACGGTCTTAATCTCCCCGAAATTTGGGCTCTGCCGGGCGGCAGTGCTCAGTCCCGTGATCTCTCTGGACTGGTGTAGAAAAAAAGCTCCAGCCGCAGTTTTGATTAGGGCATTCGCGCCCGAGCTCCCTCTCGCGCCACACTCCCCCTCTTCCCGTCTCTTCTCATTCGCAGATCTGAGGAGAACCAAAAGCCTCCATCTCACGCTCTCTCTCGGTCTTGGCAAGGCAACTCTCTCCTGCTCTTCCTCTCTCCCGTTCGCTGAAGCCTCGACGGACAAATGCCCACTCCCTACTCCCGCCGAGCCCTAGACCCGTTCGCCTTTCCCGTTTGGAGCCGGATCCAACACCTCCTCTCTTTCTCTAGTGTGAGTAGCCGCCCTCTCCCTCTCTCGCGTAAGCCAGGAGCACCGAAGCCCGCCGACCTCCAGAGGTTGAACCCTTTCTACCTCTCTCGGGTTCGCGAGAAATCCAACGCCGGCCTCCCTCGTGTGGTCCGAATCCTTACCCTCGTCGATCCAGACCCGGCCTCGCCTCCTAGCCACCAAACTCTGCTGCAGGGCCGAACCCGACGACAGCCACCTGAGCTCCATCAGTCGAACCTAGCGCCTGGACCGACCCGAGCTTCTCTTCACTGCAAGATGAGTATTTCTTCCCACCTCTTCTTCTTCTTCTCCTTGCTATTGAGGAGGGCATTGTTGAGTAATCAATCTATTAAGCGGAATCATTCATGAAGTCATTAATTCTTTGCTGTAATTAAATTCCTGTGTTTGTTTGGATTAGATATTTTACTATGTTTGAATATATTCTCTTGAAGATTTAACTAGAGAAATCTTATGAAGCATGAATGGGCTTTGTATTAAAGTTGATGTTGATTGAAGTTGAGTTTCTTATATGGGAAATCTACAGGATGATGTATTCATTGATGATTTTATTAAGAGGTGTGTCGTTGTGTAGATTGAAGAGGGTCATGTTATCTCCTACCAAATGCATTCGATGTGTTTGTAGTAATGTTCATTAGGGAATGTTATACACTTTAACCATGAAAAGATATTGAGCAGGCATAATTACATTTCATTTCTTCCACATGTCTTTCATAGTAGTTTGTGTAGTGCACGGTAATGAATGATGACTACAAGCCTTTATTTTACTTGTATTAGTTGTGAAATAGAATTAGTTCATGTTTTGCAAGTGAACAAGTATATACTTTGAATTGCTCTGTTTAGAGATTTGAGAAAGCCCTTGTTATTATTGTTAGTAGCAAGATTGTTAGGTATCTTTGAGGAGACTATTGTGCGAATCATGAAGGATCTTGTATGAGTCATTTGGATGATTTCACTCAAGCATGTGTATATGTTATGGTTCTCATGACAGCTTGTATAATTTTTGTAGATATCTCACATCAGATGATTGATGAAATATCGTTGAGGAGGGGTGTGAAATGTGTTCTTATAAACTGAAATGCCATTCTTTGTAGATCTCTATTTCTTTTCTTAATATGAGTATTGGAAAGTTCTGTGAGGGGTTTTTCGTGTTGGGAAGCTCTCTTGAAACCCTTGACGATACATAATATGGTGATGTTGGAAAATTCTATGATTTTGCGTTATATTAGAAGAGCTTTAAGAGTTGGTCCTTGTTTCGTGTTATAAAAGTTCCAAAAGCATTCCTATTATCGAGAATTGTTTCAGGTTGGAGAAATCTCAAAGGCGGTTTTATGTTGGAAAGTGCTTCGAGATGGAAAAGTTTTATAATTTGCTCTATGTGAGATTTCCACGAGTTGCTTTATATTAGAAAATCTCCAAGTTGTTTTTGTGATTCATTTGAAAGCTTCATTTGGTTTGACACAAGGTTACAGGTCTTTTTGTTGGATAGTTTTCTTTGGAGTTTTGGAAAGAATTTTTGAACTTGGTAGGGTTGTTGAAGTGGACATGTTCTGAACATATTTTTTTTTGTGTTTGAAATGGGAGGTAGATTGATGTTTCTTTTATGGTAATACATCAAGTGCATACTTAGTCCTCTAGAGTCATGATTGATTGGGAGAATTTTATATGTATTTCTATGAGCGAGTGGCTTCATTGATAGAGTTTGGAGAAAGTATCAAGGGATTGTGAGATTTATATCATTCCCATCACCGGTATAAGCATAATGTCGGTATGAGTTTTTTTTTGGCAAGTATCATTGTTGTGAGAGTATGAACCTTATCACATTAGAAAGGTGTTTTATGCATGAACTGTTGTAAGCTTGCTTGTACTCCGAATTACAAATTTGCAAGTTTTCTTAGATTTTATTTCATGGCATACGACGCATTTGTTGAAAGACAACCATAAATTTCTTATCTATGCAAATAATGTCATTGGAAGCATATGCTTTGTTATCAAGCCGTTGATAGACTTTGAGATACCTTTGTGCTTATTTTAAGTCTTAACCCTTCTCTTTCTCTAGTTGATTGTTTACTGCTTGATTTGGAAAAATATGACTTTGACTCTCATCTTTAAATGTGTATGATTTTATTATGAAGAATTTGGTACAAATGTGAGAACTGATTTAGCATGTGCTTTCATTTATGGCTATCAGGCGATTATGTGTATCTTCTGAAAGAAACGTGTTACATTAGAACTTCTTTTCACATGAATGAAATAATAAGGGTTAATATAAGTTATATACAACTTTTTGCGAACGATGGTTTATGTTGGAAAGTCTTTATGTTTCTTCTATATTAGAAAGTTTTATGGCTTGTCTCATGTTGGAGAGTTTTATGGGTCCTTTTATTGTCGGAGGCTTTCCGAATAGTTTTTTTTTTTTTTTTTTTTTTTTTTTTTTTTTTTTTTGTGAGTTATTTCATGTTGAGAAATTTTATGATAAATTTTGGGAATGTTTTGTTACAAAGAGTTTTGCGAAGTCTCTTCGTTGGAGATTTCCTATGATTTTACCCCACTCCGAATGTCATAGAAGCACTTGAACTGTTTTGTTTTGTGTTGGGAAGGTTTTGGTAGGTCGTTCATGTAGGGCTTTATGTGTAATCTCATTGGAAAAGTTTTATAAGTCTTTCGGGGATTCATGGTCTTACGATTGGCTTCGGGTTGAAAGATTCTTTTGTGTCTTTGTTTGTTTGAAGTGAATGATCTTGTTTATGTGGAAAGTAGTCTTTCTTCTTGCTTGCACTTATTTTTCTAGATGGTTTTAGATTAACAAGTAGTAAGATCATGTATCTGGTTTTAAGTAAGTGGCCTATTTTTGGGTTGCATTTTGGGGTTTTATTTCTTTTTGTCGATTGGAGCTTTATTTAGAGGGTAGTTAAGTTTGTTTGAGTTGAGTCTTATATCAAGTGCTTTGTTTGGATTGTCGGGACAGCAAAGGGCATTGTAATGTTGCTTTAGGGTACACTTGACTTCAAAGAAGTGTGTCCAAAACGACAATGCCTACATTCCTTTTATTTCTGATTCTCATTCTTTTTCATTCTATTGCTCTGTTATAGATTCTTAAGTTTAGCAATACATGTATGAGAGTCCTAAGGATTAGAAAACAACACCACTCTTAGTCCTACAACTTTAGTGACATCTAAGGACAAAAATTAAGGATCGGTCTTAGATAACATAGACTTAGGATGCATGCTCCTTATACGATAGAGACATCAAAACATAGAAAATCTAGAGACATGTTTCCTAGGTTTAGCTCCCCTTAATCTGTTAATAATCAACCAATCAAATCAATTATAGTTCAACTTCTAAAAATGTATTAAAATACCTAACTTTAAAAAAAAAAACCATAATTAATATTCATAATCGCTAAAAATTATAAAACCTAAACCAAATCTAACTAACCTAATGATCAACCCATAACCAATCTAAGTCTTAAAAGGGTGTAGATTAAATTAGGATATCAAACATCAATTAAAAACCATTAAGCTAAAAGTCTTCTAAAACCTGAATTTACTAACTCACATAAATGCAATCAAACATTAAGCTAATCTTTTAAAACAAATCAACAAACCTTTTAATACAACTATATCAACTTGGTTTTTAGGATGGACTACTCCGGGCTGCGGGGCTAAGTGTCCTAAGGAGGCCTGGTTCCTCGAGCCTGGTGGCACAACGCCACGAACCAGTTGATAACAAACTTAATTAATCTAACCCCTTAATTGATAATAAACTGCCTAATTCATCTTTCTTTCTAATTTGTAACTATTGAATAATTCAATCAAATCCTAAAATAAAATCTTTTAAAATCAGTCAACAAACCCCTTAATATATAACAATCACTCCAAAGATGAAGTTTATTGGATGGACTACTCCGAGCTGCGGGGCTAAGTGTCCTAAGGAGGCCTGGTTCCTCGAGCATGGTGGCACAACGCCACGAATGAATTCGATGGAGTGACAAAACTTTAAACCTAATTGATTATTAATAATTTGAATCAAACCTCAATCGATAATAAATCACATAATATACATTTCTTTTCTAATTTACAACAAACTAAAATAATTCAACAAAAATTGGTTGCCACTGGGTAACCCAGGCCTACGAGGCTATTAAGTTAGCCCCAAGGAGGGTGAAATAAACCTCACGGCCTCGGTGTGAAACAAAGGTGGTAATCAATCAAATACTAAAAGTAAAATCTCTAAAATCAATCCTAAAATACTAATATTTAAACTTAAATTAAAATTTCTCTTTTGACCTTTAACAAATCAAATGAAAACAACTATAATTAAAATATCCCACATAGGACCTATCCAAAACCACGCAACTTGTTGCACACACCTAGACTTGTTTGGTTAGGACACGACCTTTAGCCCTAGGTTATGCTAATATTTTCTTTTGATGTTTAGTATTTACTACATGCACATATTATATAAATGCAATTCTTAAATTTCCTGTTAGTTATATTATTTCATTTACCTGCATTTCTTTTCTGAACGGCATCTACGCTCATATATCTATTTTTCTGTTATCTTATTTTGCGAGGTACATCGGAGCTTAATGATCGAGGAGCGAGCGACGTCATTTGCTTATAAGCTTTTAAGTGGCAGCGCCACATACAGTCAGGTATAATTTCTGCAATTTGTAAATTAAATTTTTAGTTATATATCGAACTGCTTCACATCACACACTGCTTGTTAGTAGGTATTCTAGCATGTTTAGGTAGCTAGCCGTAGGTTAGTTCACTGACGAAGCTTTGGCCCTATAGGTCAAAGCTTGCCCCTTCTGTGAGCCCTAGAGACCATTAGGGTCATTTAGGCCTGTAGAGTAGGCCACCTACTTGTGCCATTGGGCATCGTTGTTTTCCCACACGAAGTGGGCATCGCTAGGATTTTGGCCTTCTGGTTTTGGGTACGATACCCCCCCCCCCCCTTTTTTTTTTTCTTTCTTTTTTTTTTGTGAGCCTTAGAGACCATTAGGGTTATTTAGGCCTGTAGAGTAGGCCACCTATTTGTGCCAGTGGGCACCGTTTGAATGTTTTCTGTGCGGGTACCTTGCCTGGAGGGTACCCTTAGGGTGTGTTTATTTACTTTTTCTGTACTCTGAATGTCATGCATGCATTTGTTTTTACACACCTTACCTCACATTATGCTTCATTTGCATACATACATTACATCAGTAGACCTAAGGATATTTCGTATCTGTTTCATGCATCATACATGGCGCTAGGTACATTCTTTCGCATATTGTAGAGTCCCTGATTGAAATCTTCTAAACTATAAGTCCTTGATTTTCTAGGATAGAGCCTTCCTATCTTGTATACATATAGAGCGATTGATTGTGTTTAGGATGTTAGCTGGCAGCTCACTCCAGGCAAGCATAAGTCCAGGTTGTACACCCCTCAGTGTGTCTCCTTTCATCTGTGTTTTGAGTCTGTCATTTCTCCTAGAATAGTAATCTGGTCTTTGATCTTCTAAACTCAAAATTTTAATCATATTTTTATCCATTTAAAAAGGTCTAATCATCATTAAAGATAAATAGAAGAGACTCTTTGGAATAGAACTTAGGAACTCTTTCTGTGCACCAAATTAAGAAGTGAATAATACAACATCCTTAATCGAGAGTTTTCCTAAGTCAAGGCTTAGGATGTAATTAACTACGGGGGCTTGCGCCCGTAGGAAATCGATCCCCACAATCAAATAAACCCTATTTGATGCTGATGTATCGAATAGGGGAAATCTCGTGAACTTTTGGGTTATGTATATTATTATCCATCGAGGTTGGTAGGTGAAAGCCGCTATCTTCCATGGCTAATCGTATACATAACTCCATCTGCTCTTCCATCGGCCTGCTTGTGTCGGGTGTAAAGGCCTACGACCATTTTGTCCTACGGGATAGTGTGATCGTACTCTTTGCATTCGAACCACACGAGCGGAACCCTTTCGAAGACCCACAGATTTCTGGCGACCACGGTGGGACAGGTTTCTCTCTCCATCTTTGGATGCTGTATTATTCACTTCTGTAGGTAATCCTAGTTTGGTGCCTATTTTGAGTCCCTATTTTCTACTCCACTATCTTCTTTTAATCCTTAGTGAAAGTTAGACATTTTTAATGCATAAGGATTTAATTAAAATTTTGAGTTTATTAGATCTGTGTTTTTAATTCTTAAATTCAAATCCAAATCAATCTATTTCAATTCTCTTTATTCAAATCAAAATTTCAATATCTATCAATTCCTAGTTGGATTTCTTTTAAACTTAATCTTCTTTCATATCATTTCAAATGAATGTCCATATTCTATCTTTGATTGCATGATTCATATTTGACATAAACTCTTGTCTCTGTCATCTCCCTTGTTTGAGTTCTTTTAGACTAGGTCTTGATTCATATCAGTCCAAATGAAAACTCGAATGCTATTTTCAATGTAAGGGTTCTTAAATTTGACATATATGAATTTTTCAAAAGAAAATTTAATTTGAGAAAAGTTTGAGAGTTTAAAATATAAGACAAATTTTTGGGAGAATTTTCTTTAGAGAGTAAGTGAATTATTTTTCTTAATGAAAATTTACCTTCTTTTTTTTTTTTATTTAAAATATGAAGTAAGTGTTAGGTGACTCATTTAAACACTTAAAGAGAATTTCTTTTAATGATCCATAAAAAGAGCATGTCTCTCCCTCCCATTCCTTGTGTGGGATGATTTCATTTTTGAACTCAAATCTATTTCAAAATGAAATTAAATTCAGAAATGAAAATTTTTTCCGTTAGCTTGCAATTTTCTATCTCATAGGTGTCTTTTGCATGCTTATGAATTTAATTCAAAATTTTCTTAATTAAGTTGTTCATTCTTATCATCGGATCGAGTTTGCTTTGTGAATTGTTCTTCCTTACATAAGGGAGTGAGTTTTCTTCTCTTATGTTTGGAAGATAATTTTACAACTGAGAAAATATTTTCTTAGAGATTTAGAAAGGAAGCCAATTACAAGAAATGAAAAGATGCGCAAAGCGCCAAAAAAATGAAAGATGCACAAAGTGCATTAAAAGTGAAAAGATGCGCAAAGCGCCAAAAGTTAAAGATACACAAAGTGTATCAAAAGTGAAAAGAAGCACAAAGTGCCAAAAAATTACAAAATAGGCATAAAATGAGGCTCAAATGAATGTGTAAATGGCTTTCCTTTCTTGGAAATCTCTAAATCTCAGAAAACTCATGTGTCCTTTGATATTTTTGATACTTGAGTTTGAAAATGATGACTTTGAATTCATTATTATGCATTGATAATCTATTAGATATAAAATATTATCCGTGCAAGAAGATTGAGAAGATTCAATTTCTTCCTCTAATTTATATCTTTTTGAATTAGATTTTAATTCAAAAAATACTTATCTAAGGGAGAGAGCCCAGTTGAGCTTGTGGGGAGCTTAACTTGGGTTAGCAAGTTTTCAAATCCCTAACATTTTTGGGTTTAGATGGAGTCAACCAATTTCTTACTGAAATTTTAAATTTGGTCCCATATGTTGTGCTGACTGGACCAAAATAATCAAGAGGTAAATCTTTTATTCTTAAAATAATGCTCTTACTCTTTGATGAAAATTTTCACTTTTTGAAAATATATCAATCAAACTTTTCTCAAATTAATTGATGTGTGTTTAACATCTCTTAGTGCCTTTACTATTGAGTGTGTTTAAATGCCCATCTCATTCTTTTGAAAAATTCATGTATGAAAATTTTTGGACTCCAACATTTGATTATAAATCATTCTTAAGGACTGATATGATATTCCTTTGATTGCACTCTCATTTTCTTTTGAAATCTTAGTTGTTTTGTTCAGTTGTTTGGGAGCCACTCTCCCATTCAAGCTGCTGGTTTTGTTTACTTGTTTGGGAGCCACTCTCCCATCCAAGTAGTTTGTTGTGTTCACTTGTTTGGGAGCCACTCTCCCATTCAAGCTGTTGGTTTTGTTCACTTATTTGGGAGCCACTCTCCCATTCAAGTAGTTGGTTTTGGTCACCTGCTTGGGAACCACTATCCCGTTCAGGTTGTTATTTTGTTCACTTGTTTGGGAGCCACTATCCCATTCAAGAGGTGGTCTTTGTTCACTTATTTTGGGAACCACTCTCCCATTTAGATTCTAATTTCATTGCTCAGTTGGGTTCATCCTCTTGAATATTTCTATGTGTTTGTTTTGATTGTGTCCCTCCTCATATTGATATCTTGATGACTCTACCTTGATTTGCATAAGAGTATTCATCTTCATTCCATGTCATTCCTCTTCTACGGACAGACCCGTAGGAGAGATTTTCTATTTGATATTTTTGGTGGATTCCCATGTTCATGAAGTCCATGTTGCCGCTCCATTTCTTTTTCACTCAATGTTTTGCCGTTTCGAATATGGTCAAGCGAACATTGAGTAATTCTCATTCACCGTTTCGAATATGGTCAGGTGGATGTTGGATCCTTTTTCTCTCTTTTGCCTTGCTGTTGCGAATGTGGTCAGGCAGGCATTAGACCTCTTTGGGAAGCTCTTTATTCGCTGTTGCGAATATGGTCAGGTGGATATTGAGCTGTTCTCATTCGCCGTTGCGAATATGGTCAGGCGAATGTTGAACCCCCTTTCTCTTTCTCCCTTTGTCTCGCTGTTTCGATCTGGTCAGGCGAACATTGGGTTGTCCTCATTCACTGTTTCGATCTGGTCAGGTGAATGTTGGACTTTGTCTTTTGTCCCACCGTTGCGATTTTGGTCAGGTGGACATTAGACTTTCGGGAGGGCTCATTATTCGCTGTTGCGAATATGGTCAGGTGGATTTTGAGCCATTCTCATTCGCTGTTGCGATCTGGTCAGGCGAATGTAGAACTCCCATTTCCTAGTTGAGAGAGCCCGACAGAGTCCCTGGGAGGCATTCCTCACTTCCTTCCTCTTCTTATCACCTCGGCATATGCGTCGGGTGATTGTTGAGTGTACTTTCCTCTTTTGTCCCACCGTTGCGATTTTGGTCAGGTGGACATTAGACTTTCGGGAGGGCTCATTATTCGCTGTTGCGAATATGGTCAGGTGGATTTTGAGCCATTCTCATTCGCTGTTGCGATCTGGTCAGGCGAATGTGAACTCCCCTTCCTAGTTGAGAGAGCCCGACAGAGTCCCTGGGAGGCATTCCTCACTTCCTTCCTCTTCTTATCACCTCGGCATATGCGTCGGGTGATGGTTGAGTGTACTTTCCTCTCTTGTCCCACCGTTGCGATTTTGGTCAGGTGGACATTAGACTTTCGGGAGGGCTCATTATTCGCTGTTGCGAATATGGTCAGGTGGATTTTGAGCCATTCTCATTCGCTGTTGCGATCTGGTCAGGCGAATGTAGAACTCCCATTTCCTAGTTGAGAGAGCCCGACAGAGTCCCTGGGAGGCATTCCTCACTACTCTTTCCTCTTTTGTCCCACCGTTGCGATTTTGGTCAGGTGGACATTAGACTTTTCTTCGACCCTTTGTTTTACCGTTTCGATCTGGTCAGGTAAGCATTGGGTCATCCTCATCTGCCGTTGCGAATATGGTCAGGTGGATGTTGGATCACTTTTTCCTTCTGTTCTGCTGTTTCGATCTGGTCAGGCAGACAGTCCTTTACTTGTCTTACTCTTGTTCACTGTTTCGATCTGGTCAGGTGAGCACTGAGTTTTCCCCATTCACTGTTTCGATCTGGTCAGGTGAATGTGGGACGTTTCTCTTTTTCCTTCTGTTCTGCTGTTTTGATCTGGTCAGGCAGACAGTCCTTTACTTGTCTTACTCTTGTTCACTGTTTCGATCTGGTCAGGTGAGCACTGAGTTTTCCCCATTCACTTTTTCGATCTGGTCAGGTGGATGTGAGACTCCCTCTTTCTTTCTCCTTCTGTTCTGCTGTTTCGATCTGGTCAGGCAGACAGTTGGCTCTTTCCTTTCCTTACTCTTCCCTCACTGTTTCGAATATGGTCAAGTGAGACTTGAGTTTTCCTCCATTCACTGTTTCGATTTGGTCAGGTGGATGTGATACCCCTTTTCCTCTCTATGCTGCTGTTGCGATGTGGTCAGGCAGATAGACGATTTCCTTATCTTTGATTATTCTTCATTACCTCCTTATGATTATTACTCTATACTAGTTGCTATAATTTTCAAGTGATGATTGAATTTGCTCCTCCTTGCATCATCTTAGACATGTGTTCTAGGTGATTGTTGAATCTTCCTTGGTTCTTTATGAATTTGTTTCAATTTTGCTCATGTGGGCATAGAATTCCTATCCCTTCTATTCTGCTGTTGTGATTAGGCAGATGGTTGAGCTTCTTTTCTTGACTCTTTCTCACTATCCTGGTTTAGTTAAGTGAGCATTGAGCCTTCTTCGTTCGTTGTTTCGATTTGATCCGATGAATGTTGTGTTTCTTTCTCTCTTCTGTCCCACCATGCCTGCATGATTGTATGATTGTCACATTATTGAGTGATTGATTGAGTGTATGTCATTGTATGATTGTTTGATTTTGAAATAATCATTGCATTTTGGATTGCTCATTTGCATAATTGAGTGATTTTTGCTTACTTGAGTTTATTGTATGATCATATAGCCATTGCATCACTAGATGATAGTTGCATTGTTGTGTGATCATAATAAAGATTATTTGATTATTATGTAAGGCATGATCATTTCATAGTTGTATGATTGTTGGTGATCATTATATGATCATTTGCTCATTGTTGTGTGATTTGATACGATTAGATGATTTTTGCATGCTTATTGCATGGTTGTGTGGTTATTGTCCAATAACATGATTATAGTGTGGCTTGATTATTGCTATATGATTAGTTGATTGTGATACAAGAGTGTGGTAATTGCTTGATCATATAATATCATGTAAATATATAAATATTGCATGATTTGATGGTTGTGACATAAGTGTATAATGATTTTATGGTTGTATGATTATTGTGATATTTGATTATGATTGCATGATTGAATGATCATCCGTCATTGCACGCTTGCATGATCATTGTGTGATTGTATGTTCATAACATGGTGGGACACGTTGTATACTTGTTGTATGACTGTATGCTTCTGGATTCTCTTTATCTAGTCGTAGGATTGCATTTTCCTAGCGAGTCCTTCTATTTGATCGTAGGATTGCATCTCCCTAGCGAGTCTTTCTTTTTATTGTAAGATTGCATCTTCTTAGCGAGTCTTCCTATTGATCGTATGATTGCATCTTTTTGGAGGAGCCTCATTCGTGGTTTTTTTTGGGTTGTACCTTCTTAGAGATAAGGAGGTCAACGCCAACACGTACGGTTCACCCATTGTTCACCGCACCTGTTGGGGTGGAGTTTGTTGACCTCGTTTTTGTCTTGATTCGCCCTCGAGCACCTTTGATCGAGTTGATCGGGCCTCATCGAGCTCGACTCAACCCGAATCAGCATTGATTAGAGTTTGGTTTTATTATTATTATTATTATTATTATTATTATTATTATTATTATTATTATTATTATTGAATTAATTTGATCGGATTGGGCCGAATTTGAATTAACCTGAATTGAACCGGATTGAACCCAATGTAGACTTGATTTCAACCTAATGGGCCAAATTCAATTCCAATTGAATCCAACTTGACTTTCTACTACATTTGAATTTATTTTCTTAATCTGGAAATGCAATCGACGGTCTTAATCTCCCCGAAATTTGGGCTCTGCCGGGCGGCAGTGCTCAGTCCCGTGATCTCTCTGGACTGGTGTAGAAAAAAAGCTCCAGCCGCAGTTTTGATTAGGGCATTCGCGCCCGAGCTCCCTCTCGTGCCACACTCCCCCTCTTCCCGTCTCTTCTCATTCGCAGATCTGAGGAGAACCAAAAGCCTCCATCTCACGCTCTCTCTCGGTCTTGGCAAGGCAACTCTCTCCTGCTCTTCCTCTCTCCCGTTCGCTGAAGCCTCGACGGACAAATGCCCACTCCCTACTCCCGCCGAGCCCTAGACCCGTTCGCCTTTCCCGTTTGGAGCCGGATCCAACACCTCCTCTCTTTCTCTAGTGTGAGTAGCCGCCCTCTCCCTCTCTCGCGTAAGCCAGGAGCACCGAAGCCCGCCGACCTCCA
Organism: Dendrobium nobile; assembly: GCA_022539455.1. Classification (NCBI taxonomy): domain Eukaryota; kingdom Viridiplantae; phylum Streptophyta; class Magnoliopsida; order Asparagales; family Orchidaceae; genus Dendrobium; species Dendrobium nobile. The sequence continues at coordinate 49,596,833 of CM039719.1, read as the reverse complement.
GAGGTTGAACCCTTTCTACCTCTCTCGGGTTCGCGAGAAATCCAACGCCGGCCTCCCTCGTGTGGTCCGAATCCTTACCCTCGTCGATCCAGACCCGGCCTCGCCTCCTAGCCACCAAACTCTGCTGCAGGGCCGAACCCGACGACAGCCACCTGAGCTCCATCAGTCGAACCTAGCGCCTGGACCGACCCGAGCTTCTCTTCACTGCAAGATGAGTATTTCTTCCCACCTCTTCTTCTTCTTCTCCTTGCTATTGAGGAGGGCATTGTTGAGTAATCAATCTATTAAGCGGAATCATTCATGAAGTCATTAATTCTTTGCTGTAATTAAATTCCTGTGTTTGTTTGGATTAGATATTTTACTATGTTTGAATATATTCTCTTGAAGATTTAACTAGAGAAATCTTATGAAGCATGAATGGGCTTTGTATTAAAGTTGATGTTGATTGAAGTTGAGTTTCTTATATGGGAAATCTACAGGATGATGTATTCATTGATGATTTTATTAAGAGGTGTGTCGTTGTGTAGATTGAAGAGGGTCATGTTATCTCCTACCAAATGCATTCGATGTGTTTGTAGTAATGTTCATTAGGGAATGTTATACACTTTAACCATGAAAAGATATTGAGCAGGCATAATTACATTTCATTTCTTCCACATGTCTTTCATAGTAGTTTGTGTAGTGCACGGTAATGAATGATGACTACAAGCCTTTATTTTACTTGTATTAGTTGTGAAATAGAATTAGTTCATGTTTTGCAAGTGAACAAGTATATACTTTGAATTGCTCTGTTTAGAGATTTGAGAAAGCCCTTGTTATTATTGTTAGTAGCAAGATTGTTAGGTATCTTTGAGGAGACTATTGTGCGAATCATGAAGGATCTTGTATGAGTCATTTGGATGATTTCACTCAAGCATGTGTATATGTTATGGTTCTCATGACAGCTTGTATAATTTTTGTAGATATCTCACATCAGATGATTGATGAAATATCGTTGAGGAGGGGTGTGAAATGTGTTCTTATAAACTGAAATGCCATTCTTTGTAGATCTCTATTTCTTTTCTTAATATGAGTATTGGAAAGTTCTGTGAGGGTTTTTCGTGTTGGGAAGCTCTCTTGAAACCCTTGACGATACATAATATGGTGATGTTGGAAAATTCTATGATTTTGCGTTATATTAGAAGAGCTTTAAGAGTTGGTCCTTGTTTCGTGTTATAAAAGTTCCAAAAGCATTCCTATTATCGAGAATTGTTTCAGGTTGGAGAAATCTCAAAGGCGGTTTTATGTTGGAAAGTGCTTCGAGATGGAAAAGTTTTATAATTTGCTCTATGTGAGATTTCCACGAGTTGCTTTATATTAGAATCTCCAAGTTGTTTTGTGATTCATTTGAAAGCTTCATTTGGTTTGACACAAGGTTACAGGTCTTTTTGTTGGATAGTTTTCTTTGGAGTTTTGGAAAGAATTTTTGAACTTGGTAGGGTTGTTGAAGTGGACATGTTCTGAACATATTTTTTTTTGTGTTTGAAATGGGAGGTAGATTGATGTTTCTTTTATGGTAATACATCAAGTGCATACTTAGTCCTCTAGAGTCATGATTGGTTGGGAGAATTTTTATATGTATTTCTATGATCGAGTGGCTTCGTTGATAGAGTTTAGAGAAAGTATCAAGTGATTGTGATATTTATATCTTTCCCATCACCGGTACAAGCATAATGTCGGTATGAGTTTTTGGCAAGTATCATTGTTGTGAGAGTATGAACCTTATCACATTAGAAAGGTGTTTTATGCATGAACTGTTGTAAGCTTGCTTGTACTCCGAATTACAAATTTGCAAGTTTTCTTAGATTTTATTTCATGGCATACGACGCATTTGTTGAAAGACAACCATAAATTTCTTATCTATGCAAATAATGTCATTGGAAGCATATGCTTTGTTATCAAGAGTTGATAGACTTTGAGATACCTTTGTGCTTATTTTAAGTCTTAACCCTTCTCTTTCTCTAGTTGATTGTTTACTGCTTGATTTGGAGAAAATATGACTTTGACTCTCATCTTTAAATGTGTATGATTTTATTATGAAGATTTTGGTACAAATGTGAGAACTGATTTAGCATGTGCTTTCATTTATGGCTATCAGGCGATTATGTGTATCTTCTGAAAGAAACGTGTTACATTAGAACTTCTTTTCACATGAATGAAATAATAAGGGTTAATATAAGTTATATACAACTTTTTGCGAACGATGGTTTATGTTGGAAAGTCTTTATGTTTCTTCTATATTAGAAAGTTTTATGGCTTGTCTCATGTTGGAGAGTTTTATGGGTCCTTTTATTGTCGGAGGCTTTCCGAATAGTTTTTTTTTTTTTTTTTTTTTTTTTTTTTTTTTTTTTTTTTTTTGTGAGTTATTTCATGTTGAGAAATTTTATGATAAATTTTGGGAATGTTTTGTTACGAAGAGTTTTGCGAAGTCTCTTCGTTGGAGATTTCCTATGATTTTACCCCACTCCGAATGTCATAGAAGCACTTGAACTGTTTTGTTTTGTGTTGGGAAGGTTTTGGTAGGTCGTTCATGTAGGGCTTTATGTGTAATCTCATTGGAAAAGTTTTATAAGTCTTTCGGGGATTCATGGTCTTACGATTGGCTTCGGGTTGAAAGATTCTTTTGTGTCTTTGTTTGTTTGAAGTGAATGATCTTGTTTATGTGGAAAGTAGTCTTTCTTCTTGCTTGCACTTATTTTTCTAGATGGTTTTAGATTAACAAGTAGTAAGATCATGTATCTGGTTTTAAGTAAGTGGCCTATTTTTGGGTTGCATTTTGGGGGTTTATTTCTTTTTGTCGATTGGAGCTTTATTTAGAGGGTAGTTAAGTTTGTTTGAGTTGAGTCTTATATCAAGTGCTTTGTTTGGATTGTCGGGACAGCAAAGGGCATTGTAATGTTGCTTTAGGGTACACTTGACTTCAAAGAAGTGTGTCCAAAACGACAATGCCTACATTCCTTTTATTTCTGATTCTCATTCTTTTTCATTCTATTGCTCTGTTATAGATTCTTAAGTTTAGCAATACATGTATGAGAGTCCTAAGGATTAGAAAACAACACCACTCTTAGTCCTACAACTTTAGTGACATCTAAGGACAAAAATTAAGGATCGGTCTTAGATAACATAGACTTAGGATGCATGCTCCTTATACGATAGAGACATCAAAACATAGAAAATCTAGAGACATGTTTCCTAGGTTTAGCTCCCCTTAATCTGTTAATAATCAACCAATCAAATCAATTATAGTTCAACTTCTAAAAATGTATTAAAATACCTAACTTTAAAAAAAAAAACCATAATTAATATTCATAATCGCTAAAAATTATAAAACCTAAACCAAATCTAACTAACCTAATGATCAACCCATAACCAATCTAAGTCTTAAAAGGGTGTAGATTAAATTAGGATATCAAACATCAATTAAAAACCATTAAGCTAAAAGTCTTCTAAAACCTGAATTTACTAACTCACATAAATGCAATCAAACATTAAGCTAATCTTTTAAAACAAATCAACAAACCTTTTAATACAACTATATCAACTTGGTTTTTAGGATGGACTACTCCGGGCTGCGGGGCTAAGTGTCCTAAGGAGGCCTGGTTCCTCGAGCCTGGTGGCACAACGCCACGAACCAGTTGATAACAAACTTAATTAATCTAACCCCTTAATTGATAATAAACTGCCTAATTCATCTTTCTTTCTAATTTGTAACTATTGAATAATTCAATCAAATCCTAAAATAAAATCTTTTAAAATCAGTCAACAAACCCCTTAATATATAACAATCACTCCAAAGATGAAGTTTATTGGATGGACTACTCCGAGCTGCGGGGCTAAGTGTCCTAAGGAGGCCTGGTTCCTCGAGCATGGTGGCACAACGCCACGAATGAATTCGATGGAGTGACAAAACTTTAAACCTAATTGATTATTAATAATTTGAATCAAACCTCAATCGATAATAAATCACATAATATACATTTCTTTTCTAATTTACAACAAACTAAAATAATTCAACAAAAATTGGTTGCCACTGGGTAACCCAGGCCTACGAGGCTATTAAGTTAGCCCCAAGGAGGGTGAAATAAACCTCACGGCCTCGGTGTGAAACAAAGGTGGTAATCAATCAAATACTAAAAGTAAAATCTCTAAAATCAATCCTAAAATACTAATATTTAAACTTAAATTAAAATTTCTCTTTTGACCTTTAACAAATCAAATGAAAACAACTATAATTAAAATATCCCACATAGGACCTATCCAAAACCACGCAACTTGTTGCACACACCTAGACTTGTTTGGTTAGGACACGACCTTTAGCCCTAGGTTATGCTAATATTTTCTTTTGATGTTTAGTATTTACTACATGCACATATTATATAAATGCAATTCTTAAATTTCCTGTTAGTTATATTATTTCATTTACCTGCATTTCTTTTCTGAACGGCATCTACGCTCATATATCTATTTTTCTGTTATCTTATTTTGCGAGGTACATCGGAGCTTAATGATCGAGGAGCGAGCGACGTCATTTGCTTATAAGCTTTTAAGTGGCAGCGCCACATACAGTCAGGTATAATTTCTGCAATTTGTAAATTAAATTTTTAGTTATATATCGAACTGCTTCACATCACACACTGCTTGTTAGTAGGTATTCTAGCATGTTTAGGTAGCTAGCCGTAGGTTAGTTCACTGACGAAGCTTTGGCCCTATAGGTCAAAGCTTGCCCCTTCTGTGAGCCCTAGAGACCATTAGGGTCATTTAGGCCTGTAGAGTAGGCCACCTACTTGTGCCATTGGGCATCGTTGTTTTCCCACACGAAGTGGGCATCGCTAGGATTTTGGCCTTCTGGTTTTGGATACGATACCCCCCCCCCCCCCCTTTTTTTTTTTTCTTTCTTTTTTTTTTGTGAGCCTTAGAGACCATTAGGGTTATTTAGGCCTGTAGAGTAGGCCACCTATTTGTGCCAGTGGGCACCGTTTGAATGTTTTCTGTGCGGGTACCTTGCCTGGAGGGTACCCTTAGGGTGTGTTTATTTACTTTTTCTGTACTCTGAATGTCATGCATGCATTTGTTTTTACACACCTTACCTCACATTATGCTTCATTTGCATACATACATTACATCAGTAGACCTAAGGATATTTCGTATCTGTTTCATGCATCATACATGGCGCTAGGTACATTCTTTCGCATATTGTAGAGTCCCTGATTGAAATCTTCTAAACTATAAGTCCTTGATTTTCTAGGATAGAGCCTTCCTATCTTGTATACATATAGAGCGATTGATTGTGTTTAGGATGTTAGCTGGCAGCTCACTCCAGGCAAGCATAAGTCCAGGTTGTACACCCCTCAGTGTGTCTCCTTTCATCTGTGTTTTGAGTCTGTCATTTCTCCTAGAATAGTAATCTGGTCTTTGATCTTCTAAACTCAAAATTTTAATCATATTTTTATCCATTTAAAAAGGTCTAATCATCATTAAAGATAAATAGAAGAGACTCTTTGGAATAGAACTTAGGAACTCTTTCTGTGCACCAAATTAAGAAGTGAATAATACAACATCCTTAATCGAGAGTTTTCCTAAGTCAAGGCTTAGGATGTAATTAACTACGGGGGCTTGCGCCCGTAGGAAATCGATCCCCACAATCAAATAAACCCTATTTGATGCTGATGTATCGAATAGGGGAAATCTCGTGAACTTTTGGGTTATGTATATTATTATCCATCGAGGTTGGTAGGTGAAAGCCGCTATCTTCCATGGCTAATCGTATACATAACTCCATCTGCTCTTCCATCGGCCTGCTTGTGTCGGGTGTAAAGGCCTACGACCATTTTGTCCTACGGGATAGTGTGATCGTACTCTTTGCATTCGAACCACACGAGCGGAACCCTTTCGGAGACCCACACATCCCAAATGGAGTTGACACGAGGATCGTACCATACATGGAGGTGTTCGTATAGTACGATGGTCAATGATTGACATAATCTAGAATGTTCATCAACCTAAGGGCTGTGATCAACAATGTTGTACAGATAGTACCATACAAAAGGTGTTTATACAATACGATGATCAATGATAGATACAATCCACATCTTCCATCAAGTCAAGGGTTGTGATCAACAATTTTGTGCAAACCATACATAATGAATGTGGATCGTATAGTATGATTAAGGATGATTTTTTTTCCTATAACAAACAATGAGATTCAGTAAGGTGGTTTGTGCGATGATCAAGATATCAAAATGGAAAACAATTAAACAAAAAAAATAAGAATAATAAAATAATTAAAAACATGAAAAAGCACAAGATAAAAGCACATATATTTAGAAGCTCAAAAATGGTTAATTTCAAGTGATAGGAAATACTATCGAGCACAAAAACCAAAAGCTCCCACTGGGTCCTTTATGGGAGCTCTCAAATCAAAAGATAATGGAAAAATAGTTTTGGGAGCCCATGTGAGTTTATGTCCCTTCTTAAATTTGGATAAATCATCAGGATGCATGTCATGCTGTGATTGATGCAGCTTTGGTCTCCACACCCAATGTACTCTACGATAAATAGTGCAAGTGTGGTTAGTGTGACCTAACATGCCACATGAATAACATCTAATATTAGAAGAAAGGTTAACTAACCTATGATAGTTATGATTCCTATTCCTAGGTTTATGAGATGCATGACATAATGAGTGCTTACAAATAGGTTTATTTTGAAAAGCCCTTAATTTTTTTAACAACATTTAATTAGCACTTTAAGAGCAAAAATTTCAATTTTTAACGAGTTCTCAATGAGATCTAAAATGTTAACACATTCTTCTAACTCTTTAAATGATTTTTTAAATCAAGATGCAATGCTTTCAAAGACTCATGTGTTTTAGATAAATAAGAATATTTCTTATTCAATTCATCAAACTCATCCAACAAAGGCATATGATCCTTATCAACATCATAACCATCTTTTCTAAGCATTTCATTTTCTTTTTATAGAATCGAGCATTCATTTTTCAAGCTAGCATGCTTTTTTTTTTAGTTTCTTGTAAGAATCATGAATTTCTTCTAAAATACCAAGTAATTCATCATATGAAAGTTGATATACCTCATCTTGATTAGACTGATCAAGATAGTTATTTTCCTTTAAGCACAGATTTTTCATATGTACTTTTGCTTCTATCCTAGATGAATCTGAATCAAAGTCTGGTAAAAAAGCTTTCTGAGATTTTTACTTTTCCTTATGGATCCTGGCATTTTCTTTAGCATCCTCCTTGCTTTGGTAGCCTTTAAGAGTTGTGCAATAAGTTTTAATGTGCCATGGTATCCTACATTTATAATTGACAATATCATTAGAAGCTTTAAAATTTTTATATTTCTTACCTTTTTTTCAACTGTTGATGAAGCTTTTGATTTTTTCTTAGAAAACTTTTGAACTGTCTAGTCATCTGTAAAATTTCTTCATCTCCTCCTTTAGAGGAACATTATGAATCACTAGCCTTAAAGGCTATAATTTTCACCTTTTTTCTTTCACTTATATAAAGTTGTCTTTGGTACACTCCTTACTCATAGGCAGTAAGTGATCCAATAAATGATCAATAGAATAAACATTCAAATCCTCGGATTCAATAATAGAAATTTTTATATCATAGAAAAAAGTTAAACAACATAGAATCTTATTTACTTTTCCAAAATTCAATAATTCTTTACCTAAAGCATGCAGGGATTAGATGATTTATGTAAACCTAGTATATATTTTAGAAATGGATTCACTTGGTTTCATGCAAAAGAGTTCATATTCATGTAGCAAAAAATTTAACCTAGGTTATTTCACTTTGCTTGTTCTTTATAAGTATTGTATAATCTATCCCAATTTGTTTGCCAGTAGTACAGGTAGATATATATGTAATCTCCAAATTTTAAAGCATAAAAGAAACAATTTAGACATTTAACATTCAATTGGGCTAAATCTTATTCATTAGTAGTCCATTCAGAAAAAGGGATTTTAGTTTTAACATCATTTACTAATCATGAAGGTGCAGAATAACCATCCTAAAAAAGCATCCACATGAGATAATTAATTGATTGTAAAAAGGTGGACATGCCAGTTTTCCAAAAATCAAAATGTATATTTTCAAAAAGAGGTGGTCTAGTAATTGAATAACCTTCCATAGTGTTTCTATTTCCAAAGTTAGCCATAGATTAAAATTTAAAACTTATATAAAACTTGATTTTATGAATCCTGCTCTGATACCACTTGAAAGTTGGTGATAGTGGTTAAACCATAAATAACTAGTTCCAAGGCTAACCAAGATGGGGTGAATTGGTAGATTAAAAATTTTCTTAATCAACCAAGAATTTTAAACCTCTTTATGTGAAAAATAGAACTAATTTTACAATAATTAAAAATAGATATTTTGACCATTGATCAAATCACAAAAAGTGTTGAAATTAAAATGAGGTAAAAGTAATAAGAAAGAACGTACCAAAATTTATAGTGGTTTGGCAACCTGACATACATCCACTCATTGGATACTCCCTCTCCATGTATTGCTTTAAACAATAGTGACTCTCCTCTTACTCCCATAGTAAGGCAGAGAAGCCTGTATAAATGATGCTTCATCTCCCCGATGCAACAGAGAATCATAACTCTTTCATAGTCAAAGAACCTTAACTCTATTTTCACCCTCATGGTAATGGCTATAAAACCACAAATATAATTTCACCCTCCAAATGATGATCAAAGAACCATGATATTTTTTGAATAACTTCTTCTTTAGAGCAACAAAGATTCCTGGCAGACGCTTATAGGTACTAGGCAAGATTCATGCTTAGAGCAACCGTGTGAATTCCCTTATAACTTCTCCCTCACAAATTCTCTCTCTTTTCTCACCAAGCTCTCTTTCTTCTATACCTCAAGCTCCCTCTCAATAAGATTAAGCATCCAAAGATTATCTAATAAGAGTGTTAGAGATTCTTAAATAGGGAGCTTCAAATAAGACTTATTTTCATGCCATCCATCTTCTATTTATACAGTACGATAGATGTATCGTACGGTATAATCAGTTCAATTTAGAGTCATCCAACAAGATCAATCAGGTGAACTATTCAAATTTTACAACACACCATATCGTATGATCCAAAAATTATACTGTATGATATGCACAAATTTATTCTTTTCATTTGGGATGATCCTTAGGATTGCCAATATCAAACACGGGTGATAATACAGCACTCTGGAGATTATACGGTATAATCAGTACAAAAATCATGGATTTTGTTTCGTACACTTCAATGGAGGATCAATTTCTTACATGGGTAATCATACAGTACAAACAATTTCAGACAATACAATCAATCAAAATAATTGTCCAAAATTTGATTATATGATATCATGGGATTAATTAAGAAAGATATTATTTAGGGTGTATAGTATGATCCAAATCATAGTTTTTGATCAGTATAGAATTAACTTCTTTCTTCACATTGGCAGCTAGTGTTTGGTAGAGCACAACAGATCATATTTTAAAAAGTAAAGCGTACAGTACAATACATGTATCATAAAGTATGAAGAAAAATCATATAATATGAATTACTCATTAAACAGACTCTCTCAAAACCATTTCTATCTCCCCGTGTGTGTGTATAAGGTTGCTTAGCAAAGATATCCACTAAAAGACATGATATGACTCAAGAAAGAAAAAATTATATAATAAATTAAAAATTATATACCCAATGTTTAGATGATCAAACTTGCAAGTGAACGATGGATAGAATTCCTGAAATGTTCGTAAACATAGAACTAAACATAATATCACAAAAAAATAGAAAATAATATCAGACACAATAATGTTTGTTATCATCAAAACACAAATACAGTGTTTAGATCTTATCTGAAATAATGAGGATTTGAAAGTCAACTATGATTGGATCAAATTTGAATAATTATTTTAAAGATCAATAATAGAAAAAATAGTAGGTATTTGGAATTCTAAAATAATTCAGAAACATCTCAGTCTACCCTAAGTGTTGGGCTATGAATTTCAATTTTTAGGGATTTAATTTGAGTTATCAACTTTATTAGAAAATTAGGATATGCTTTTTAGAGTTTGGGGACTTATGATTTTGAGTCTACTCTGGATCCTAAATCAAAATTTGGGCACTGGATAATAGAGACCGAAACATATCTAAGGCAATAAAAATCTTGGCTTATCCCGGCTAGGATTGGGGAGCCAGCTAATCACATAAATGCTTTAAAACCAAGAGTCCAATCAAGAAAGAGTAGTTGGGATGTTTAATTAAGTTTTGGGAGAATGGGACCAACATGTAGAGTACATCCTAACTGGCTCCTTAACTTATTTAGGGTGATATAAAGCTAGAAATAAAATGCAATTACAGTTTTATTTGCTGTTTAATTTATTTCTAACACAATCCATACTAGTTAACCATTGAATGCATAAATAATAATGAAGTAGTTTTAAAATCAAGATTAAATAAAGATTTTATTCTATGGATTGCACAACTTTTCCTTGATAGGACTACACCATGATAGGTCATGTGGTATGTAAAGAAAATCTAATATGATGCATGTGAACTCTAAGCATTCCAAGCTTTCTTGTTAAAATTGCTAAAGTTTTTATGTTGGCCTGATATATATTTTTTAAATTAATTAAAGTAAAAAACATTTTAATGTTTCCTCATGAGTTTTTGATCAGGTTCCAAGCTAATACAAAATTAACATGCAATGAAAAAAGCTAAAAAAATATGTCATTTCTACTAGGTAATCAATTAAATTTAGTATTAAAATTGAAAGTCCATTTGGCCAGTGCCACTTTACAGTTCATCCCAAGGTCAGCAAAAAAGTAAAGTGGTCATGTACCACTAATAATAGCCCAAATTCTAATCCTAAGACGTAGGTGAATTTTAGATTATGATCCTTCTCGAACATCACTTCCTCTTCCTTCTGGGAACTCCTTAAATCATCATATTTGGATATCCAAATGGAAAAAAACTCCCCCCCCTCCACAAAGGGTGTGTAACCTTTTTTCTTTGAATACTTGAAATTATTTGAATTCAGACCTTCAAATAGAAAAGAACTCTCCCCTAAGGGATGTTCATTCCACTTTCGACTCCAAATTTGATATCTTTCCCATCTTAAGTTTTCACTTTTAGATTTATAACTAAATTCTTGAATTAAATTACAATTGGATAAAATTCAAAAATCTAAACTCGAACCACCAACATGGTTATCATAAATAATTAAAATTTAAATAATCCCAAAAAGTTACCTAATAGAATATTAAAATGCTTAACCCAACCTCACTTGACCATGCTCTTTTAGTTTCAAAGGGGCGATATACTACGCGTTGCACTTATAGAAAACTTCTTAAATTTTAAAAGCTTAATTTGAGCCCCTTTTATTTTTTATTACATTATATGTGCATGACCACCTGCATAAAATTATGTTAGCATTTAAATCATCCATAACCTCAGAAAATCTAATGCCCATCACATAAATTCATAGATTGTATAGAATTTAAATAAACATTCACATCAATTAATTATAGTAACCAACATTTACTATAAACTCAAAAAATCTTACTCACGATAATAGGAAAGTAAGGCATCAGCCTAACCTAATACTAGAGTTGGTTGTATTAGCAAACCATCTAAAGTTTGATTGGTAGGTTGTGTGGTTTGGATATGCAATATATATATATAATAATTTATTAAAGTTGGCTGAAAGGAATAAGAAGGAATTTAGTTAGAGATTAAATATTAATTATTTAAGATTTATTTTAAGATGTATTTTAAATGTTAGATGGATATCAACTTTATTTTTTATTAGGGCCATATTATTTATTTCACCTTCCTTGGGGCAAACCAAATAGCCTCGTAGGTTCGGGTTACCCAAATGTAACTTGTATAGTTAATTGAATTTAATTAGTTGAAGCTTAAAGGTGGAGAAATCTTAATAAATTTAATTGGTTTCTAATTTTAAATTTTGAACTATTGCTTTATTGAATTAAACTTAATTCTTAAAATTTTTAAAATTTTCTAGGTTATTTAAGTCATTAAACTAAGGGGTTAAAGGTTAACCTTTTTATTTAGAATGAATTATAGAATTTTAATATTTTTTTTAAAATCGTAGACACTTAGATGAGTAGTTAGATTCTATGTTTTCTTGAATTGGAGTTTTATACATTAAGTTATAAAATTTTGAAGTTTAGACCTCTTTTTATAACTACATTTGACTAATTTGTTGCCTTTTTAAATTTGATTGATTTTTGAAGGTTTAACATTTTTAGAAAAAAAATACAACATTATTGAAGTTGAATGACATCTAGTTTAGTAAATTTAAATTTTTCTAGAATTAGTTATAAAATTTAAAATTTTGGGTATTTATTTGAATTTTTAATTTATTTAATTAAAGGGATTTGATGATTTGAATACAAATGAACTCCAAACTTTTTAAAATCACCTCCATGATAAAAAAAAAAACTTAAGGAGGTGTTCTCATGTATTTGAAATTTTTTTTGAGTTTTTGAATTATTTTTAATTAATTAAATAAATTTATGTTTAAATAGTTCAAGTTTCATGCCTGATAGATATATATTTTAATTTCTAAAATTTATCTAAATTTTCTAAACTAGTCCATAACTTGTTGTCCTTAAGGTGACAATAAAAAGAAAAAAACTTTTTGTTCATGGAACAGCCGTCCTTAAATTAAGATTAAACTTTCTAAGGATGAGCAATTTTTAATAGAGGATAGGAATGCAGAGAAACATCATGAGCCTAACATGAAATCTAATTCCGATCGTCTACAATTTTCTATTGTTGTGAAGTTGTTTGGGAAAATTATTCTAGTTCAAATGATTGTTGTGGAATTACGTTGATAATGGATTCAATTTGGCTAATTTCATTTGAGTTCTCTTGGATTAGGACGGGTGTTATGTTCCTTTTATTCAAAGGAGGCAATGGAGAACATACTATCGGGAGGACCTTGGTTTGTAAATGGGCACATCATTGGTATGGATAAATGGAGTTCAAATTTCTCTCCTTTATCATAAAAAGGTTTAAGCTCTCAAGTTTGGGTTAGGATGCCAAATCTTCCTCTTTATTGCTGGAATGATGTTAATGTTGCTAGAATTTCTTCCTTTATTGGAACTCCTTTTATTAATAGTTGGTAACATGATCCAATGGAGTAAAAGGGAGTTTGCTAGAGTTTGTGTGCCGGTGGAGCCCAATAAGCAACTCCGGTTGGGTGTTTGGGTGGAAGGTTCAAATGGAAGATTTTTTTCAAAAAGTTGAATAGTAGAAGATTTCCTCAATTTGTTACAAGTGTGGAAAGATTGGTCACTTGATCAACTCTTGTGGAACGAATAGGTTGGAAGGTAAAGATGAAGCTATTGTGGTGAAAGAAAATAAGGAGCAAACTAGTGATAATTCCTTGCCTAAGGTCCCTACTTATGGACCATGGGTATATGTTAATAATAGAAAGAAGAAATGCATTTCTGTAGTGAATAGGAATAAGTCTTTTATTCATAAAAATGTTAATGTTAAGAGTAATCTGAAACTAGCTATGTGAGAAGATTTATAAGCTAGGAATGAATATGAAAGAATTCTAATTACTAAGGAAAATATATTTGTGTTGGTGAATTTTGAAAATATATTTTTAAAAATATTAGTTTTCTTTGGGGATTTTAAGATTAAGGTTGAGTTCTAATTCTAAGGTCGAATCAACTCGTTAGAAAGAATATATCACCCCGGAGGACGAAAATAAACTTTCATAACGGTGTTCAGACTTAGAATTATGTAAACTCATCTTGAATACTATGATCGGGTTCCAAGAAGAACTTCATATGGCTCCGAGGGGACATAATAGAGTTCAACTAAGTACCCAATTATAATATTCAAGAAACATGATCGTCACATTCACATCCAAAGCCTTATCGAAGAAGGGTGTATCTCCCCAAAGGGAAATGAGACCATTCAACGATAATTCTTCTAATGCAACTATGACGATGATTATTTATCTTTTCCCAAAGAAATCTAATGAAGTTTTAGAAATTGAGTTTTATTTAAAATCAGGTGTGTGTGGGGTTCCAAATCTCCTACGAGCGCAAGCCCTCGTAGTTAATTATATCGTAGGAAAACGAGGTCTCCTACGAAAACTCTCGATTAAAATAATGGCAAAATTTTGTTAGAATTTCTAGGAGTGATATCAAAGTATGAATAGAATTATTGGAAAATCAAAAGGGAATGGATCAAAATTGAGCAGTTATTAACAGAGTCAAAGGATGAGAGGTAGGGGACACTTTGAGATTCCAGAACCATCCGGAAGTGTCCCAACTTAATCTAAGTGTTGGGCTTTATGTTTTAGGATTGAAATGAAGCTTTAATTAGAGTTAAGTATTTTATTAGAAATTTGGGACTATATTCCCGAAATTTGGGGTCTTATAATCAAAGATCTGCCCCGGATCCTAAATCTATTTTGGACACTGGACCACAGTCGTCCGATCCTAACTAATGCAGTGCAAGGTCTGGACTTACCCCGGCCTGGATTGGGGAGCCAGCTAACCACCTAATCGATTTAAAATACATGAATCCGGTCTTTTTATGAAAGAATGGTAGGGACGTTGTAATTAAAGTTTTGGAGAGTCGGGGCCGACATCTAGAGATTTTCTTAATTGGCCCCTTTGACACATGTTGGGTGCAAAAATGCTAAACTGGTGCAATTAAAGTTTTGACTCTTTTAGTTTGTATCTAATGCAATGCATGCTGGTTAACAATCTCAAATCAAATATGCTTGAAAATTTTAAAAACAGGCTTATAAAATAATTTTTTAGAAGACTGGACTTCCCCAGGTCCGGCACCTCGTCCTCATAGGTCAGACTATCCGGACTCTACCCGCAGGCGGGGAAGGGTCTAAAGCAAGGAAAGAGTAATGCAAAAATATGCATGCGACCCCGGGGGTCGATCCCCGCTAATTCCCTAGATTCGTTATCTTTCTATATTATTTAGACTCACTAAAATTTTAGACTTTAATATTTTGAGTATAAAACTTTCACACCCTCACGAGCCTCACGTTTCCAGGCGAAAACAAAGAGCGGCATGCAATCGCCAAAAAAAACTAGTAAAAACAAGTAATCCTGGAGGCAATCAAATCATCACATCAAATATAAATTAATTAATAAATGTCCATAGGCAAAGTTGCCTTGCTTATTACAAACCAGAATATTGCAGAAAGTAAAGTGGCCGGGCACCACTGACAACAACCCGGATTCTAAACCTAGTAACGACGCAAGTTATTTTGAGTGGGATACTCTCAATCTTCAAATCTTCAAATCTTCAATTTCATTCTTCTTTGGACTCCTTTTCTTCAATCTTCTTGGAATCTTCGTAGTAGATTACCCAAATGGATAAGAGGGCACTTCCCTCTAAGGGGAAGGCCACTCCTTCCTCTTTGGGTAAGGAAGAGGTATGATCCAAATTTGGATTTCCAAATGGAAAAGGAGTGTTCCCCAAAGGGGTATCCTTTCCTCTTTGGAATCCAAGCTTTGGATCTATGTATCCCAAACTCAAACTTAACTTTCACAACACTTAACAATTATACAAATTACATTGATATCAAAATAAAAATCTAGACTCACCTGCAGGGTTATCCTAAGCAATTAATATATATAAAGCAGTTATTCCCAAGCAGTTGTATATGAGCAAAAAAAAGTAAACACACTGGCCACGCTCTTTTTATGATTTGGGGGCTTTAGCAGCTGAAGCACCTGTGCAAAGAGTTTATAATATTTATGTATTTTTTTGATTTGCCCCCTTTTTTTATTGCCCTGCATGAGCGTGGCCACCTGCAGAAAACTGTGTCAACATCCAGATCGTACCTAACCTAAGGGTAATCTAGTCGCCAAACACATCAATCCATCCACAGAGTACAGAAAAAAGTAAGCAAACACAGCAAAGCAATTTCATCCACAACATGCAGTGAAAACTACGAAAAATCCGGCACACAGCAGTAAAGTAAACACCGGCCTAACCTAGATCTAGAGTTGGTTGTCCTAGCACATCATCTAAAGTGTGTGTAAAAGGTCGTGTGGCTGGGGTAGGTCCTAAAGTGGGTTGTAAGTTAGAGTTGTCTAGAAAAGTTATGAATTTGTTAAGGCCTAAAAGGGGATTTAGGTTAAAATTTAAGTATTAGTAGATTAAGAATTTTAATTGAATAGATTTTAGAAGTTAATTGATTACTACCTTTGTTTCACACCGAGGCCGTGAAGTTTATTTCACCTTCCTTAGGGCTAAGCTAATAGCCTCGTAGGCCTGGGTTACCCAATAGCAATCGGGGTTGATTAAGTTACTTAAATTGGTTGGAATTAAAAAAGTGGATTAATACAAAAATGAGTTAATTACTGATTTTTAAAGTTGATTAATTTAAGTTCGCCATTAATTGATTCGTGGCGTTGTGCCACCAGGCTCGAGGAACCAGCCTCCTTAGGACACTTAGCCCCGCAGCCCGGAGTAGTCCAGCCGATAAACCAAATTAATGTAATTGAATTAGAGATTTTTAAAAGGTTAGATAATTAATAATTAATCTATTCTTAAGGCTTAACACCCCTTGGACTCCATTCGTGGCGTTGTGCCACCAGGCTCGAGGAACCAGCCTCCTTAGGACACTTAGCCCCGCAGCCCGGAGTAGTCCAGGTAATAAACTTCATCTTCGGGATGGTTGTTGTGTTTTAAAAGGTTTGTTGAATGTTTTAAACATTAAGTTAACATTTTCTGGAGTTTTGGAATAATTGTGAATTTTACGAATTTTTGAATATTTTAATCATTTAATTAAGGGGTTCAAAATGACTTTTTGATTAAGTCCAAATTCTGGAATGTTTGTATTTTATTAAAATACTAGACCTTACTACGATCAGTTAGAAGGTAAGTACGTTGAAATTGGATTTTTCTGCATTTTATTACGAAGGTTTGAAGTTTTGCACTAGTTTTGAACTAGGGTTTGACCAATTTGTTGACTTTTTGACCTTGACCAGATTCTGGAGGTTTGACAATTTTAGAAAATACTAGATTTTAATTAGAGTCATTAGCCACTGAGTTTGATTGATTTGAATTTTTCTACAATTAATAGCGAATTTTAGAAGTTTGAAGTATTTATAGGAATTATTGAAAATCCTTAATTAATGGGCCTTGAGTCTTGATTTTGAATGATTATAACTTTGTTTTATGACTAGTAAGAGTTGATTTAGGTTGATTAAGATTTTCTGTGAATTTTATTTGATTTATTGGAGTTTATTGAACATTAAGGCTTTTAAAGAGAAAAACACCTAAATCCACTATTTATCGGAGATCAATTAATGTCAAATCAAAGTGAGTTCAATCATTGGGTTCATGACACTAGTTTTCTAAGTTTAAGTTTCATCTCAAAAGAGATGTGTGAAGTCCACCTAAATTGATCTAAGTTAACTAAGACACAAATCCTTAATTATTGTCCTTAATGCCACTAGGTTATGGGCTACGAAATTGATGTTCTTCTAACCCTTTGACACTAACTACAATCACATCAAAATATAAACAATGAACAATAAAAGTGCTCCTAATGTTCTATGGAAGGATTATAGTGAATCATTATAGTTATAGGTCATTTGATGACCTATAAACTTAAACAATTTACTATAGAGGAATAGATACATCAAATTAGAATAAAATGATCTTGGGATATATATTTATGCATATGCATATCAATATCCCTAAATCAAGAGTCAATCTAATTTGATATGATGATCATGTACAGTTTATTAGTTAATTAAACTAGGTTAAGCATGATATTGAAAGTAGATTTTAACTAAACCATACATGATCAAGATCTAAACCTATTTTCAATGAAAGGGGAGACTTTACACTGATTCCATAGAACCCTAACATGCCATGATTGGATTTAGATTGAATTGTTTATGAATTTCTAAAATCTAGTTCAAATATTGATCTAGATTTTGTAAATTCATAAACTAAGTCATATTGCATCAAACTGACTTAGGAAAATTACAGAAAATCAACCCTGGGCCCTATTACACCTCTGCCAAATTTCAGCCAAAAAGGATTTATATATTTTTATTTAAAAATAAAGGTAGATTTTAGGTATTATTAAAATTACTAATAATATAGAGATCAAAATAATTTTTACTTATTTTTAGAATATAGTAGTTAAAAATATGAACAAAACAAGCCCAAGAACACCAAAAATGGATCAGAATTGAAATTCTGGTGAATTTTAGAAGTTCTGGTAATATTTTGAATTAAAATATAGTTTTAATTAGCCGGGTCAAACGGCGGCGCTGACCCGGGACACGCGGCGGGAGCGGATGCAGCCACGCGGACGGCGGCGGTCACGCGGGACCCGCCACTTAACCAGCGCGGCAGGGCTTGCAACCGTTCGATCTTCCACGGTTCCGATCCGACGGTTGAGATCAAACCCGCGGGATCAAGTTCAATCCTAGATGATCGAACGGTGGATCTAGCTCCCGCGGTTTGGCTTAACGGCCTGGATTCGGCTGGACAGAGGATCGGTCGATCCAAAGTTCTATCAATATGAAACGGAGTTCGAAATCAAACCCGATCACAACCGTTGATCCAAACGGAATAGATCCAACGGCTAACGGGTTCTCTTCCTCCTCCAGCCAAACCGAAAACCCTAAAGGCATTTTTGTTTCGTTCTCTCAAGATACTGAACCAAATGGCTTGAAATTTTGGACAGAAACGTATTAGAGTCTAATGAGTAATGGGGAGGTATTCTTAAATCATTTGATGCAATATTAAATGGGTTATTTAAGAACCTAGAAAACAAACTAGGGTTTAGGTTTTATCACCGAAGAATGGATCAAATGAGTTGCTTTTATCACGGTTGAACTTGTAGACTGTCCACGTGTTGATATCCTTCAGGCTTCAAGCTTGGAGGATCACTAGAGATGGAGTTGAAGAAGCTTGGACGAAAATGGCTCTCGGTCAAGCCCTGATCTCGCCGTTGGCAGCTTCGAAACGCCGAGGATTGATGGGAAAATGAAGGTAGAGCTTAAAGAAATCAAAACGAAACCCTATCTTCTCTGGGGAGTGAGTGGAACGCAAGATCACTTTTGATTCGGTGGGGATCGTGTCTCTTGCCTATTCACGGGTTTGGAGCTTAAAGGGACGGCCAGGATGCATCAGAGAGGGGCTTTGGATGCTGGAAACTTGTCCCAGACTGCTATGGGACAGGAGAAGCGGTTGCCTAAGGTGAGAGAGACCTTGGGTCGTTTTCAAGTAGGGAGGGGACCACTAGGTTGATAGCTCGGGTCTAGAGCCATGCCAGCAGCTGGGGGAGGTCAGGGCAGGTTTAGGAAAGCTTTTAGAGTAAGAATTAATGCTTGTATTGGCCTGAAATGGGAATGGGAGATAATCAACATAGGATTGACCGGGTTGACCATTTAGAGCTCATTTGAACTCTTGGATGAGCTGGGGAGCATGCCAAGGCTCGGGCTGGGTCTGGCTGAGTCCTAGGTGTCTTCTAGAATTAGTTAGGATGCCTGGATGGATCTGGTTTAGTCTAGGAAATTGTGTTGAGCGAATGAGCTCACTTGATTTCCCATTGACTGTTTGACCAGTCAAAGTGGTCAAGGTTTGCTGAGTTGGCATCAAGGCAGGTCATAAAACCTTTCCAAATTGCTGGATATGTTTAACTTGGGCTGGGTTCAATAGGTTGAAGGGTTTGACCACACAAATGGTTCTTTAAGCCTTGAGTTGACTGGTTGACCAGTTAACCCAATCAAGGGTTTATGAAATTGCACCTGGGTAGTCCAAATGGGCTTGTTAGGTGGATTGGAGGATGATTCCAAGAGTCATGTATGTCAATTGAATCAAAAAGGGCTCAATGGGCCCTTAATGGGCTTTTAGGCCAAAACTGGTTGAATTGGTCAACCAGTTGGGTTCAAGGGCTGGAACTGGATTTAATAGATTCAGAATGTCATTCTGAGTCTACTGGATGTGGTCCCAGGGTTTGGAGGGGTCAATTTGGTCAAAATCACTATTTGAACCCTTAAGGGCTTGTTTGGTCAACCTAGGTTGACTTGGTCAACTAGGTTGACCCAGGGTCTGGGTTTGGGCTCAACAGGTTTGAAATGATACTTTAAGGTTAATGGAAGTAGTTGGATGACTTAGAGAGGTCATTTGGGTCAAAACACATGTTTGGACCCTTAAAGGGCCTCTTGGGTCAAACCAGTTGACTTAGTCAACCAGGTTGACTCAAGGGTTGGAAATAGGTTCAAAAGATTTGAAATGACATTTGAAATTTGTCAAAGGTGGTTGCATCCAATTTGGAGCTCATTTGGTTTGAAATCCCTATTTGAGCCCCATAGGGGTATTTTGGTCAATTTTGACCTATTGGTCAACTATGGTCAAAAATGGGTCTGAAAAATGCAGTTTACTGCTCAATGGGTTAAAATCAAGGGTCTGGAAGTGATTGGAGGCTTGGATAAGGGTTCCAAGGTCAAAATCTCAAAAGGGTTATGCTCAGTGGCATAGGTTGTAAATATTTGAAGGTTTTACAGCCTTCGAATTTTAATTCAGATCCTGGGGTTAGAGACCTCAGAATGAGCTCAAAGTTGGAGGGTAACCTCTAGAGACATGTCTTATCATTTTGCAAGTGATAGACCCTGAATCAGAGGTCATTTGACTGGGTTTTGAAATGTTTGAAAAATCTCTGAAAAGGGTGATTAGGACAGGGCCTCTAGAGTTTGGATTTGAGTGTGAATTCTGGGTTTGAATTTGATTTGAAGTTTGAATTAATTTGGATTTGAATTGGATGGAGTTTGAGATTCAAATTGATCACAGGTAGGAATCAAATTGAAATTGGAGTGGATTAAATATAGGAATTGATTTAAAATTGAGGTTGATCAAGGGTGGAGATTGATTTGAAGTTGGAGTGATCTTGAGATCTAGAAGAGTTTTGAGATCTAGGATTTAAGGGAATCCTAGGCTCTAGAATAGGCTCTAAGGTCTTGGATCTAGAAGGATCCTAAGGTCTAGAGTGGATCCTAGGGTCTAGGATTAAATCTGGGTTCTGGATGGGTCTTAGTGACCTCATACAAAAATGAGGTCAACAATTTGCTGTGACAATCGATAATGTTGATTAAAATGTTCTAAATGAGGATCCTAAAATTTTTGCTTCTAGAGGTATGAAACTTTTTACCAATTATTTACTTCCAGTTTTACTCTATCTGGAGAAATAAATTTAAAAAGCTGAAAGACCTTGATGAAGAAAATGGGGAGAAGGATATAGTTGAGCATGTTCAATGTGTAGAGCCTGAAATTGAGGAAGGAGAAATTTTGACTTCAACAAAGGTTAATGAACTTTTGGTTGAGGATTCATCTAGTTCAGGTGAAAAGGAAAGCAATTGCGATTTTTTGGTTAAGGATAGTAAATGTTTGGATAGTATGGGGAAATTTAAGACTAAACTTCAAAAAGAACTTAGGTTTCTTGGGCCATTTAATCCTTCTTCTAGGCATAAGAAATTAGAAGGTTTGAATAAAAAAAAGGAGTGGGGGTCCTTCCCCCTTGGAGGGAAAATGAGTTCACTTACATTTTGGAATTGTAGAGTGGCTAATAAGAGGGAATCCTCTCTATACTTGAAGAAGGTGGTTAAATATTGGGATGTTATCTTTGTTGTTATAGTGGAAAAAAAAATTCCTACTATGGATTAATGTGATTTTGGTAAATGTATGGGAAAAGAATGGTATTTCTTTTTGTTTCCATCGGAGGGGATGTCAGGAGGAATTGGGGTGATGTGGAGATTTGATTTAGTAACTTTTTCTTTGATAGAAGCTTCTGCTCAGTGGGTGATAACAGAGCTAAATATTGCTAACAAAGGATCTTGCATAATTTCTACTTTTTATGGCAATAGAGACATGTATAGTAGAAGAAATATTTGGGAGTGTTTGGGCTTGCATTCCTCATTGAATATACCGCCAGTGATCGTGGGTGACTTTAACTGTATTTTATCTAAAGAAGAAAAAAGAGGAGGAAAATTTTAAATTCTCTCTTGCTCCTCAAGAGATGAATTCTTTTATGAATGATTTTGATTATCATGATGTGGGAATTATAGGCTAAAATATACTTAGTGTAACAACAAACGTGGGAATGCTCAAATTTGGGAAAGGCTAGACATGTGTTTACTTAATTCTAAAGCTTTAGAATTGGTTCCTAAAGAAGCTAATAGACATATGGCACGGGTGGCATCCGACCACTATCCCATTGTGTTACAGATTTTTTATAAAGAATTTTAGAAAAGCAAGATCCTTAGGTTTGAAGATGTATGGATGTCGTACCTTGCTTCTTTTGCTGTGGTGCAAAAATCTTGGAGCATGCTAGTTGAAGGTGATCCTATGGAGATGTTGAATAAGAAATTTCATAGCGTGTCAAGGGATCTATTTTTTGGAGTAGACCTAAACATCAAACTCTATTGGAGTTAAAGGACAATCTCAAGAATGAGGTGGTTGAATTGCAAACTGTGGAAATAAGTGCTAAAGGTAGTTCATATGAAGTTCTTTTGTTACTCAGAACTAGAGTATAGGATCCAAATGTGACTCTTGCTCCTTGAAACACTTGGTGGAGACAAAGAGTGACGGTAAAATGGTTGGAGGAAGGTGACATTAACTCAAAAATTTTTCATGATTTTGCTAATGGAACAAGGAATGGGAATTTTATTAAACAAGTGAAGAATAAAGTTGGTAAGGGTGGTGGAAGATCAGAATGTTATAAAAGAAACATTTCTAATGTTCTTTTCTCAAAAATGGAGGGATAGGAGCAGTGTGTTAATAGGGTGGCCCAAGCCTATTCATTCTTTAAGTTTGGAAGATTCAATATTTTGAATGCCGATTATTCCTTTGAAGAGATTGAAAATGTGATTATGAGCCTAGGAAGGAATATTTGGCCTGGTTTGGATGGCATTTCATATTCCTTCATTAAATCATATTGGAAATTAATTGGGTAAGATGTCTGGAATGCTTTTCTACAGTTCATTTCTTCAGGCATTATGAGCTCTAAGTGGAAATAAACACTTGTGGTGCTTATTCCTAAAGTCCATAACCAAATAGATCCTTCTCACTTTCATCCTATAAGATTAAGTTTGCCTATTTCTAAAATCATAGCAAAAGTTTTATTAAATAGATTAACAAAAGTGATCAATAATATGATTTTAGAGACCCAAAAAGCTTTTTTTGAGAGGAAAACCCTTATCCGAACATGTTCTTTTTGTGCAAGAATTATTTCATAAATTTAGATTTTCTAAATCTAAAAAATGACTAGTGGCTATAAAAATTGATATGAAACAAGCTTATGATAGTATGTCTTGGCCTTCTTTGAAGCAAGTGTTGGCTCATTTTTGTTTTCCATTGGGTTTTTAAAATCTTTTGATGGAATGTGTTATAGATCCTAGACTCTTTATCCTTATGATTGGCACTAAATCGAAGTAGAATGAATCAAAAAGCTGATTTAGACAAGGATATCTGCTATCTCCATATTTGTTTATATTGTGCTCCCAACTTTCGTCTAATAGTTTTTTTCATAAGGGTAAGGATTTGGCCATCAAGGTTGTTGCCTCGGCTCCTATAATTTCCCACCTACTATATGCGAACGATGTGCTGATGTTCTCTGAGGACAAATCCACGTATTTGGATAGTTCAGGAAGATTATTTTTTATTATTGCAAATGGACCAGTCAATCAATAAATTTAAAGAAATCTTCATTGGTCTTTAGGAAATTTGTTGGTCGAGCCAAGAAAAGCAACATTTCAAAAATAATTAAATATAAGGAAGAAAATTACTTGAAGTACTTGGGTATCAAATTATGCATGTGAAGGTTGTTATCCTCTGATAATCTTTTTATTCTAGAGAAAGTAGCTAGTAGAATGAATGGAAGGGAAAACAAGTTTTTCTCCTTACCTAGGAAGCTTGTTTTGATCAAATCAGTAATGCTTGCTATTCTGGTTTTTTATGTTTCTCATTCACTAGCTCCTCTCTGCATTTTGAAAAGATTGAAGAAGATGTGTAGAGATTTTATATGAAATAAACCTAGAAATGTTTGAAGTATGCACTATGTGGCTTGGGAGGCCCTTTGCAAACATTGGGAGGAAGGAGGAAGGGAGATTCATTCAACTTTATCTATTGCTAAGCCACTAAGAGCTAAATTTGCTTGGGAGTTCATTAATAAATTTGATTCATTTCTTTATAAAACATTAACAGCAAAATATGGGAATAATATTTGGAATGGTGGTTGTAAAAAGAACTCCTCTTCCACTTTGAAAGGAGCTCAATCTCTTCGCCCTTTGATTAAATGGAAGATATCTTCTGGTTCTTCTATTGATACTTTAAGAGATGTGTGGCTTTTTAATAGAAGTCTTTCAATGTGGCCTACATTTAATATAAATATGGAGGAGGATATTCCTCCTCTTGAAAATTTCATTAAAGAAGGAGAATGAGATCAAGGTGAGCTTATTAAGTATTTTGGAACTGATCTGGTTAAGTTGATTTCACAATTTCATATCATCAAGGAGGAGGCTGTTGAAACTATGGAGCTTATGTTCAGGTTTTCGAGCAAATCATTGGCCTCAAAGGCTAATAAGGCGAATGTATCTGATTCTACTGGATGCATTCAATGGAAATGGTTAAAATTAATTAAGTTGTCTCCATAAGTTGAATGTTTTTGGTGGAGAATGTTAAACAATGCTATTCCAATGTGTGACTTCCTTATGTTTAGAAGATTACTGCAGGTTAATAGCTGCCCGAGGGGATGTATTGTAGTGGAGAATATAGAACACATTGTTGTATTTTGTGAAAAGTTTATTCAACCGACAAATTTACTCAATAAGTGGGGATTCAAAGTGCCAAACTTGTCTTCTTTCCCAGATTGTATAGGGAAGCTGAAGTTCCAAACAAAATCCAATCCGTTTATGGCTAATCTATATTGTTCCATAGTTTATTTTTCTTGGAAGAACAGGAATAATGTTTGACATGGCAATAAAGAGCTCGGTGTGGAGTATTTGGCTTCAAGAGATATTGGCATTTCTCTTTCTCCATTAAGTTGTAATATCTTCTCGGACCACTGGGGTGTTAATCAGCTTTCTAAGTTGTCTATTTCTTCTTGGCACCCTCCTCCACCCAATTGGATTAAAGGCATCTTTGATGTGGCACTTTTAAACTCAAATGAAGCTAGAATTTATGGAGTTTTTATAGATCGTAAGGGCAGATTTCTACTTGCTTTTGGGTTTAAATGCATTCATTGGGACATTGGCTTTTTTGATCCATTAGCTTTCCAGGCTTTGAAGACATTTCGTCAAGATTGGAAATTTGATGCTAAAGGGATTATTATTGAAGGGGATAATTATAGTGTCATTAAGTATTTACAGAATTCATTGTAGAAAGAATCTAATAAATGGGACAATAACTCAGTCGAAGACTTATCTTTTTTGAAGGAAGTTAGTGATTTTTTATTTCATTTTGCTCATAGGGAATGTAATAAGTTAGCTGATTTCTATGATAACATAGCTTTATTAGGGGATTTTTTTTGGGAAGATCTAGATTGTAATAAGATTCCTCCATATTTTCTTTCTTTTCTTAAGGAGGATTGTGATAGTTTATCTATCACAAACTAATTTTTAATAATTTATTTTTTTAATGCTATTGGAAATTAAAAAAAAAAAGTTATATAGGTTCAAATCAAAGTTTCACTAACCCTTGACACACATATAAATGCACACATAATCACAATCAAGTCCTTAGACTAGGAGAGCCTAAAGCAAGGTGTAAGTGCATCCTAAACATGCCAACAAAATATAACATAGAAATCAAGGAATTTAGAAGATAATTAACTAATACATTCTCATACATTAATCATTCCCCATCAATTTTATTTAAACAAGCTCAAGATATATTTAAGATTTTAGAACTCAACACTTATTACTCATTTTTAAATTTAAGTTATATGTGAAAAATATATCACTCTTGAAATTTAGGAAAAATATAAAATACGATTAATAAGTTTTAAAATAATTTTAAAAATTCTCCAATTATTTGAAAATATTTCAAACTAAAACTTTTAGAAACTTTAAAATATTTGAATCAACGTTTAGTTAAATATTAAATAAATAATCAAATGTTAAATAACTAATATTATTTTAAATATATTAAATATTTTAAATAAAATTTAATTTAAAAAATATCTAAAATATCCTTTCAAATTTGAAATAGTTTAAAATATATTTTTCTTAAAACTTTAAAGTTTCTTTCAATTTATTTTAAATTGTATAATAATTAATACATCAAATAGTTAAAATTTAAAATCCTTTAGAGCATATCAAGCATTTTATAATTTAGAAATTAGTTTAAAATTAATATATTTAAAATTATTAAAAAATTTAAATATTATATTAAATTTTTTAATTTAATTTTAATTTTCTTTGATTTTTTTTTTTAAATTTCTAGTAAATAACAACATTTAAAATAATTAAAAATAGTTAATAATAAAAATAATTTTAAAATCAAACTAAAAGAAACTTTTAAACGTCCTTTAAAGATTTGAAATAATTTAAGTTATTTTTTCATGAAATTTTGAAAATTATTTTCATTTATGTTAATTTAATATCCAAATATTTAAATATTTAAAATAATTTAAAAATTTATTAAGAAATAATTTTAAAGTAATATTAATTATTATTTTTATTAAAATTAATTTTCATAACATTTTATTAGAGTATATTTAAAAATAAATATAATTAAAATAATTAAATTTAATTAATATTAAAATTATTTTCAAAAGAAAATCATTATTGTTTTAAAACATTCTCTAAAATCTAAGTATATTTTAAGGTATATTTCTTAAATTTTTTAAAAGATTTTGAATTTTTTTAAATAATATATCAAATATTGAATATTTTATATTATTTAATAATATATTAAGTATTTTGATAGAATTTTAATTTTAAAATAAGGAGCTTGAAAAATTAAATAATTTTATATATTATATTGATTTTTTTATTTAAAAATATTTTTTTAATGTTTTAATGAAATTATTTGAATTTAAAATGATTTAAAATTAAACTAAAGCCGTTTTTATTGAAAACCACATAGCGACAGACCAATTATTGTCGATGATTGTGTGGTGGCACAAACATTACCGCATGATTGAATAGCAGGGGGAGCCGCACACCTCACTTATCCACATAGGCACAAAGTGTGAGCCATTCAATCCTCTGCTACTTGGATTGAATGTCTATGATCTCGGTGGACTAAGATCTAGATAACCACGCAGACTGTGCTATTAGAAAGGACCATAAAATGACACGATCTGGGCCAATGTTAAAAAATTGTGCAGTTCATACACGTTTAAACTTGAACCCCTAATGAGGAAAAGTTAATGTTCTCGAAAACAGCTTAACCAAATTTAATAAAATTTTAAGCACATATCAATGAAATGAATAGAAATAATGTGGATATTATTTAATGATTTTAAAAGCACTTATTAGAAATCTAAATCACTCTAATTGTCCTAACCTCGGGTTATGTGTCTACCTCAATCCAACAGTTGAATCTTGGAAAATTTGATTTCTTTGAACTTGTTGATTTTCCACATAAATTATCAGGCCTGATTTCAACATTTTGCCATAGTTAAAAGTTCTAAAGGCAAATGGATGGCTAGGATTGACTAACTAAGCTCTTAGATGGAAGCCAATTCATCTCAACATTGTTCAGAGAAATGGAATTAAAAGACACAAGGACAACATAGGTAGAAAGCTCTCTTATCCTTTTAAGCAAATGGTTTTGATTTGGACTGGTTTAAACCAAATCTAAGAATTAGGTGTAGCTTAAGAACACTCTAGAAACTATTTGAAATTGTTATAGTTGTTGGGAGTAGAATATAATGGATTTGAACATGTAATTTGGCCATTTAATGGTCTCTTAAACATTTATTGATTGATCTGATCTGTCGACAGGTCAAACCAAATGATGTGGCACTTAGGTGGCACCAAAAGTTTATGGGATACCTTGGGTTCAATACATGAAGAAAGGGACTAATGTTTGATAGGGTTTGACCACTTAAAACCTTTTTAGAGACTTTTTTAACTTATGTTAACAAGTCAACTAACCATGTTTACTACTGAGGTGGTAGCCAAGTGTCAAATTCCAACTAGTTGGACTAGTTTGGGGTAGCCTTATGGCTAAAAGATTTTAACTTAAATAAAGATGTGTGAGCTTAAGATGATTTGACTAGGTTTTGTTGAGTTGGCATAGGCAAACTAAATTAGTTTTAATATAATTAGACCATTCTTTGTGGTGGGTTTGAGAGTTTGAAAGGTTTGATTTAGTTAAATGGGTTGGATTGAACCATTTGAAACCTTAAGTGGCTATTGGGTCAACCTAGGTTGACTTGGTGAACCTAGAAGATCTAGGACTTAGCTTTGAGCTCATTAGGTTTAATTTGTTTCTTTAAGCCTGATAAATGCAGCTTCATGGGTTAGAATGGTCTAAATAGTCAAAATGACTACTTAGACCCTTAAAGGGCTACTAGATCAACTCTTGTTAACTTGGTCAACAAGTTGACCTAAGGATTGGGTTTAGGCTTAACAAGGTTGGTTTGATATTTTGAGTTGAATGGAAGTGGTTCTAGGCAAAGAGGAGACCATCTGGATCAAAATTGCTATTCAAACCCCTAAGGGTCATTTCAGTCAAAATAGGTTGACTTGGTCAACCATACTTGACTACAATCTTGGTTTAAGTCCAATGTACTATTAATAAAATTTATGATGCATTGGAGGAGGTTCCTTTGTTAGGTTTTATTAGGCCATGTTGAAGTTTGGAGGAAACTTTAATTTTTTCCCTAAAAGTTTCATTTTGGTTATTTTAACCCCTAGTCAACTAGGGGTCAAACTAAGTCCACCAAAATTCAGATTAATGCTTAACATGTCAAAATAATGGTACAAATATCATCAAAGTTTTTGGGAAAGGTCCAAAGGTCAAAATCCACAAGAAATAGAGTCTAGTGGCATATGCCATAAATATTTAAAGTTTTTATAGCATTTGGAAATAAATTCAAATTCTGGTGCTAGAAGTCTCCAAATGAGCTCAAATTTAGAGAGAAGACCCTAGGGACATGACTAATCAATATACAATTTATAGATCATGAATCAAATGTCATTTCACTTAGTTTTCAAGATTCTGAAAAATAACTCATAAAGTCTTTCAAGATTGCCCTTTAGCCCAAAGTTTTTCTCTAAACTTTTAGGTTTAGACTGGGTATTAGATTTGAATTATTATATTTGAATTATCCAAATCAATTATCATCATTTGAATGATTATTATTAATTGGATAGGGTTGAAGCTAAATTAGAGATTAGTTTAAAGGCTAGATTAAGGTTTGAATTGGATCTTATATTTTGGATTGAAATGAAAACTAGATTTGATAAAAATAAAGCTCTGGATGATTGACAATCGGATGCCTAACAACCCTAAAATAAATGATTAAAGGTCAGCATTAGTTCTAGTGACCTCAGACAAAAATGAGGTA
Source organism: Dendrobium nobile (assembly GCA_022539455.1). Classification (NCBI taxonomy): domain Eukaryota; kingdom Viridiplantae; phylum Streptophyta; class Magnoliopsida; order Asparagales; family Orchidaceae; genus Dendrobium; species Dendrobium nobile. The sequence continues at coordinate 49,567,217 of CM039719.1, read as the reverse complement.
AACAAATGAACCAATAATATATGTAGTAGATTGATATTCTATTGAAATTATTGGCTTTGACCGAATAGAAATGTTAAGACTGGAATTTTGATTCTAAGGAAATGCTAAACCTTATCCTAGAGGATCAAATTTAAATTGATATTAGGCTTTTCCAATAAAGAGCATACCTTACAACTAGTAAATATAATCATAGGGGAAGGAAGTACCTAACCTTAAGAAAAGGAATGTTTGATTTTGAAGTTTGAAATTGAAACTAGGATGGTGCCATAGAGAGCATTATCCATAACTAGGATGTCTAATCCTAAGGTAAGAAAGCATGATGACAGACATCTAACCTTAAGGAAAATAAAAATGGATGATCTTGTGGGAAGGAAGCACTGCTTTCCTTAGAAGATTGGATCTAGAATTTTAAATTAGTATGGTCCTGTAAGGGTATTATCCATAACTAATGGATTTGCACTTGAAAGGGGAATTGATTATAAGACAAGGAAATAGGATGGTGCCATGAAGGGCATGCTTCATCACAAGTTATTCTAAACCAAAGGATAGAAGGCACAATCCTACATCTAACCTTAAAGAAAATAAAATGGGATGATCTTATGGGAAGAAAGCATTGCTTTCCATAGAGGATCAAATTTAAAATTTTAAACTAGTACGGAACTATAGAGGGCATTATCCGTCACTAAAATGTCTAATCCTACGGAAACAAAGCATAATGACTCACTTCAGACCTTAAGGAGAAGAAAAAGTAAGATCTTGTGGGAAGGAAGTATTGCTTCGTGTTGCAACTTAGGAATCTTGATAGATAATGTATTTTTTTATGATAGAAAAGTATTATTATTCTATTTATTTTTTCATTTCTTCTAGCATGTACGAGACATTTTCTTCTTGCTGTTTATGTGTACAAATAATTTAGGGAAATCATACTCCAGACAACTGAAGACTTTAAGATATAATAGAATAAGGATTCGTGTAATGAAGTCTATAAATCTTTATTTTTTTATCTTTAGTTTGAAAGAATTTGATTGTAATTGGATAACCATGTACACACACTAGGAGAGAAAGTCAAAATTTAAAAATTTAAAACTAATCGTACTGTATGATTTATAATCATATTGCACGATTTGTTATATTTTTTCCTCCAAAAAGAAGTTATTCAAATCATGTCTTATATTTTTATACTGATTATACTATATGATGTACGTTCATACATACAGTTAATAGAGTATGAAATCAGGTGCATATCAGCTCATCCTAAATAAATTTATTTATTTTTGTACTATTCATACTGTATAATATCAATTTGTATAGACGACTAACATAATACAAAATGGGGTCATCCACATTCATACCAAATGAAGCATGATTTGTGTTACCTATTTATACTGTATGATGTTAGTTTGTATAGATGACTAGCAGGGTATGAAATAAGTTTCATGCAGTATTGTACAAAACTAATGGGTTCAATTTTCGATTATTCGTACAGTAAGATGTAAGTTTGTTCAAACGATTGACAGAGTACAAAATAAATATCGTATAAAATCATACATAGATTTTTTAACTATTTGTATAGATGATCCTCTATCGAGCTGTAAAATCTTAAGCCAGATCACTTATAATTTTTAGTTTTTTGTGTTTTCTATATAAGGTGTTGAGATTGTTGCAATTTAGTTCTTGATTGTTGATATTCTTGCAACATGTATGTTTTTGATGATTCCAAATAATATTACTTTAATTATTATTTCTCCTAACATATTTTGGATACACTATTTTGTTGTTTGTGTGTACTAATGGAAAACATACTCCAGATTGTTGAAAACTTCAGGTCAGATCATTTTAGGATTTACTGTAAATGAAGTATGTATTTTTCCTTTTTATTAAGTCTAAAAGAGTGTGATTGTAATTAAGTATTTATGCACACACACACACACTGGGGGAGAGTAGTTGTGCACGCACAAACTTGGAGGGTGAGAAAGAATGATAGTTCTTTGCCGACACTTGGAGGGTGTGAAAGGATGACGGTACTCTGATGACACTTAGAGAGTGTGAACAGACAACGATTCTCTATCCACACTTGGAGGGTGTGAAAGGATGAGAGTTCTTTGTCGGCACTTGGAGGATGTGAAAGGATGATGGTACACTACCGACACTTGGAGAGTGTAAACAGATGAAAAATCTCTGCCGACACTTGGAGGGTGTGAAAAGATGATGATTTTATGCCGCATCGGGGATTGGTGGAAGAGAGGTTTTATAAAGGCTTCTCTACCTTGCTATGGGGGCAAAAGAAGAGACACTTTGGTAACAGTGCAATACTTGAAGAGGGTGTCTTCAGGGAGTGAATCTAGGTCTTGTTTGACTGAACCACTATAAATTATTTGTGTCTTTTAATTTTTGCAAATTATTTACTGCAAGTTATTTACTTCGGTTAAAAGTTTTATTTTAAAAACTTAAATTAACTTGCTATGAGTTTTAAAATTAGTTTTCTATTTAAAAAAACTAAGAGAATTTTTAAATTACCAATTCACCCCCTTTTGGTTAGCCTTGAGATAATAGCTTAGGTTTAACATCCTATACAAAATCAACAAGTGGTATCAGAGCTTTGTTTCAAATTCATAAGTTTAAAATACTTTTTGAAAAATGAGAATGACTACTTTTTTAAACTAAAATATATTAGAAGGCTATTTAATCACTAGACCTCTGTTATTTGATAATATCCCTTTCTCTTTTTGGAAAACACGCATGTCTACATTTTTACAATCACTAGATTATCACATGTGGATTTTCATTCAAGAAGGATATACTAGGCAAACTAGATTAGTTGATGGCATTAGAGTTGAAACACCCTTTGTTGAATAGATTATAGAAGAATGTGACTTAGCATAATTAAATGTAAAATGTTTAATTATTTCTTTTGTCCACTTAAGTCAGAAGATTACAAGCGGGTTTCCACATACAAAACTGGAAAGGACATTTGGGATAGACTTTGTATTACTTATGAAGGGACTAATAAAGTAAAGCAATCCAGATTAAATGAATTGTTAGAAATTTTTTAAAGAACTCATGATGCAAATCAAAAACTTAAGAAAATGCATGCTAATCTAAACCTAAAAATGCAAGAATTGTAAAAAGAGCATGAAATCCTTAGGAAATATCATGCACTAATAGATAACAACCATATGAGCTTACTTAAAGAATTCGATGATTTGAATAAAAAGAATGATGTTTCAAAATCATCCAATGCTCAATTAGAAAAGGAATTCAAAGAATTTAAGGATGAATCTAAGAATAGAGATCACTATTTGAAATATGATAACACTATGTTAGAGGATGCAAATTCATTTCTTAGATTAACAATGAAAGCACTTAAAGAAAATAGGATACCCCCAATAGTTGAAGAATTTTCTAATCTTATTTTGAGGTCAAAAATTTTAAAACTCAAGAATAGATAGATTTATTATATAAAGTTGAGAAATCAATTTCCTGGAGTTAAAACTTATACTTGTAGGATGATTGGACATATTTCACACACTTGTACCTTAGATAGAAAAACTCATTTAATATGGATACTTAAGATGTATAAACCAAGGCATATCAAAGATGCATTTTATCAAAAGGAGAACCCAAACTTATTTGGGTTCCCAAGTCTAACATTTTATTATTTTGCAGGAATGCTCTCATACAAATCCTCATGAGAGTATTTGGTACCTAGATAGCAGTTGTTCAAAGCATATGACTGGAGACACTAAACAATTCATATAGTTGGAAGCCAAGAATGGAGGCAAGGTTATACTGGGAGATAACACTACTAGGAAAGTGGTTGGCAATGGTATGATCTGAAACTTGCAAATTATTTTCATAGAAAACATATTACTTGTCAAAGGCTTAAAGAATAATTTGTTAAATATTAGCCAACTATGTGATAAAGGGTATAATATAAAATTTTTTCACACTAGCTGCATATTAAGCCTAAATAGAAATAATGTTTTACATGGAATTACGGTAAACAATATTTATATGCTCGATTTGAATTTTACTAAAACTCTAAATGCTTTTTGTTTAAAAATAATTTCTGATGAATCTTGGTTATGGCATAGAAGACTTTGTCATGCTAGCATGAAAAACCTTAGGAAAATTACTTAAAAGGATTTGGTTAGAGGTATATCAAAACTAGAATTTATTAAGGATCACCTTTGCGATGCATGTCAATTAGGAAAATAGGTGAAATCCTCATTTAATTCCAATAAGAATCTTAGAACTAGTAAACAATTGGAGATTATTCATAATGATCCTTTTGTACCGGTTAATACTGTTAGTCTAGGAGGGAAGGTGTTCGACTTGTGATTGTTGATGATTTCTCAAGATTCATGTGGGTTAAATTTTTTTTTATAAGAGTGAATAATTTGAGGAATTTAGAGACTTTTTGACTTGGATTGAGAAGAATCTAGGATGTGAGATTTTAATAATTCAAAGTGATCACGACGGTGAATTTGAAAATGACAAATTTGAGAATTTTTTTAAAGAAAAAGTAATTTATCGTACTTTTTCTATGCCTAAAACAAATCAGCAGAATGTGGTAGTTAAAAGAAAGAACGGAATATTAATTGAAGCTTCTAGAGCCATGTTGGTTGAATATTCACTTCCTAAATATTTTTGGGCTTACGTAGTTAGTATTGTATATTATATTCTAAATAGGGTGAACATTAGGTCAAAACTGAACAAAACACCCTATGAGCTTCTTATGAAGAGAACATCAAATTTGTCACATTTGCATGTTTTTAATTTAATGTGTTCATATATAATACTAGAAAATCTTCCTTAGGAAAATTTGATCCAAAACTACATACAGGAAATTTTCTTGGATACTCTAATGTTGGAAAATCTTATAGAGTATTTAACAAAAAACTTTAGTAGTTGAGGAGACCACATATGTTATATTTGATGAATCTAAAATTTTAGGAGAGCCAATTTTGGAAGAAGATGATTTAGAAAATAACTCCCAAAGGATTGAGAAGATTAATTTGGAAGAAAATTTAGAGATAAAAAACACTTTTCCTAGAGATTTTAAATTTTCTAAAAACCATCCAAAGGAATTGATTTTAGGTGAACCTAGGGAGGGTATTAGGACTAGGCGTGGACTAAGAAAAGAAGTCAATCATTCTGCCTTTATTTTAATGATAGAACCCACAATGTAAATCAAGCACTTTCGGATGAATTTTAGATTTTAGCCAAGCAAGAAGAATCAAATCAATTTGTAAGGAATGATATTTGGAATTAATTGCAAGGCCAAATAATCAAAGTGTAGTTGGAATTAAGTTGGTATTTAAAAATAAAAAGAATAAAACTGCTGAAAACCAAATCCGGCTTTATTTAAACATTCAACTACTTCTCTCATCTTCACACAACTAATTGTGATATGATCCAGGTCTTCCATTCAACCACATCCTCTAGGACAGAAATGAATATCTTGAAGTCTTCTCTGATATAAGAATTGATAAGAAGGAATTGCGTTATTAAATAATCTCCACCAAAAGACTTCTACCCAAATTCTCAGCTTCATCTGCTTTAGACATTTCCAATAAAAACAATCCTGCTCATGCATAAATCTATTTTTGTAAACTAGAGTTGAAACCGAGCACCCTGATTTTTGTTGGTTTAACTCCAAGAAATCTCTATCTTGATCTGTATGAATTTCCACCAAAAGTATGATTTTTATAAGTTTTTCTCCAAATCTTCGTTTGAGCATAGGAACATCCCAAACACCTTCTGTAATCAAACAATCTACCATTTCTTCTTCATCATCTGGAATTGAGATAAAAATAGGCAAGCTATTCAAATTTTTGTCCAGTGTCCATACATAATCAAGGATACTATTAGAAGCACCATTTGTAACTCCCCATTTAGCTACAGAATTAATAGCTTATTTTCCACTTGAAAGAATTTTACTTATTGATGAAGATCCATTCCCATTAACAAACTCGTGCATCAGCTGACCATATTTAGGTTTAAGCATTTGAATTAGCAATGAGTCTCTGTCTTGAGTGACCCTCCAAGTAAGTTTTGCTCTCAAACCATCAACATTCTCCACACAAGAACGGATCCCTATGCCACCCAAACATACTGGTTTACCAGCTTACTCCAAATTACATAGTACAGCCCCAAACTACCATTTTATTTATTCTAGATAAAATCACAACAGAGCTTATCAACACCTTTAAGAATGCTTCTAGGAACAAGAGAGTAAGTACAGTAAAATTTGGGAATAGATAGTAATACAGTCTTAACTAGTAAAATTTTCCCAGATAATGAAACCTGTTTACTTCCCCAAATACCCGTTAGCTTCACTGCCTTCTTTGTGATGAAATAAAAATCTGCTACTGTTAACCTCCTAGCTGCCAATTTAACTCCCAAATACATGCATTCTTTTACCACCTTGAAGCCCATAATTCTTTCAATAATCTTCCTCCTTCTTTTCTTTACATATTTACCAAATAACATTACATATTTTCCAAAGTTAATACTTTAGCCTGTCCAGTTACATAATTCCATCAATGCACATTTGATTTCTTTAACTTCTTTGGCATTTGCATGAGCAAATATGATCACTTCATCCGCATAAAGAAGATGAGACAACTTTGGCATATTCCTTCCAAGTTTGATCCCCAACTCAATATTACTTTGCATAAAATGGTTGGTGAGAAGTTGTGCACATAAAATGAATAGCACTGGTGAAAGCGGACATCCCTGACAAAACCCACAATCAGCACAAATCCAGTTAGACTTCTTACGATTTATGATTAAAGAGAACTTTGGATACTCAACACACTCCAAAATCTATTTAGAAAATTTTAGAGGAAACCCAAAATAAAGAAGAATTTCTTCAAGAGTGTTCCAACTCATGCAATCATAAGCTTGTTCTAAATATACTTTGAAAGATATGAATCCCTTCATAGATCTAGAACTCCTGAATTTTTGAATAGCTTCTTGTGCCACAAGAATATGATCTCTTAAAGATCTGCCATTGATGAAAGCAATCTGCTCCATTAAAACAAGATTATGGATCACCATTTTCATTATATTCAATAGAATTCTAACTACCACTTTATATCTAGATCTGCAAAGGCTAATAGGTCTATATTTGCTCAGCATTAAAGGATCTGAGTTCTTTGGAATAAGAACTAATAAACTTTCCTTCCATTCATCCATCATTTTTCCAAACGAGAAGAAATAGTTCACTGCATTCCAGCAATCCATCTTTATTAGTTTACAAAATGATTTCGTGAAGAAATACAAAATTCCATCATTCCTAGGAGATATACTATCAGCTGCTTGTAAGACAACCAGTTCCAGTTCTTCCATAAAAAGTTATTTGATTAAACTTTCTCTATCTTTATCTTCAATATAATTATTAGGATCAGGCCATCCATTCAGAATTGCTATCCTTCTTTTCCACTTCCCATTGAAGAAAACTAATAAAAATTTCATTGATCTTACATTGATCCTCAGTAATATCACCAACAGCATCCTTTATTTTGTATATGTGATTTGCATTTCTTCTAGTAGAAGCAAAAGTATGAAAAAATTAGAGTTAGTGTGTACATCCTTCATCCATGTGATTTTAGCTCTTTGTTTCCACCATGTATTAAGACGGGCCAAGACAGTGTTCAATTCTCCAATGCACAAACGAAGCTCCAATAAATCAACTTCAGAAAGCCATCCAATATTTGCTTCCTTATATTGTAATTCCATAATTCTAGATTTCAGGATTTCCTTTTGTTGTTCAAACTCCCTGAATTTAGCCTTGCTCTAGTGATACAGAGCTTTAAAAGTTCTCAAAAATTTGATGTTTAAAGATTCAACATAGTTTCCTCTGTTTCACTTTCTCCAAGAAACATTAACCACACCCATAGTAGCAGGGTACGAAGCCCACACTTCCTCGTATTTCATAATTTTATCTGATGCAAATTTTCAATCTAACAACTCAAGTTGAATTGGACAATGACTAGATGCCACCCTGGATAAATGTCTCACTACCAATAGGTTGGCCTTCAACGCATAAGGATTAACAAAATAGCGGTCTCCAGAATTCTAGCATTCCCATCTTTGTTATTACACCAAGTAAATCTTGGTCCAATAAAGTTCACTTCATAAAGATCATTATTAGTTAAGAACCAGCTCATTTCTCTTGAGCCTTGAGTAAAACCATAGGGTCTTCCTCCTTTCTTATCTTCTTTTGACAACACACAATTAAAATCACCCCCAACTACTAAGGGATAGCTATTAGAATTAAATTTCTCTAACTTGTCCCATAGCAGCCTTCTATGAACTGCATCTTTTCCTCCATAAATTGTAGCTATTCTCCACCACCCCATATTTACAATATTCAGATCACCTATGATCAGTTGTTTAGAAGAAAACAAGAAAAAAAAGGATGCCATTTTGGACTTCCACAAAATAAATATCCCTCCAGATAGGCCTTCAGCAGGAACTTGAGCAAACTCCCACACCTTACCAATCAAAGTTTCAATTTCAGATTTATTAAAACTAGAGACTTTGTTTCCAAGAGTCCCATAAAAAAACCTTGCCATTTTTCACCAACTCCTTCAAATATAGAAAAGCTTGTGACTTCCTAGCTCCTCTACAATTCCAAAAAATAATGGAAGCCATTTATCGAACAAGAGGGGAAGAGATCACCATCTTATCTTTTGCATCTTTATCTGTTTTCCTACCTCTTGGAAATATTTTTATAGGGCCTAGAATTTTGAGTTCCTTAGCTAGCTTTATCTTGGAGTAAGAAGAACTTTCATTTTTGTTTCCATTCATCAAATTGCCTTCAAAACCATTAGTATTAACATCTTCTGCATCACTTGAATCTGCTGTATCTAGAGTTAAATTCTCTTCAACTTTAGTAACCACACGTGAATTAGCTGGAGCTAAATTTTCTTCAATCACCTGGAGCTCCCCCTCTACTAAATTGCTGAGAATTGAAAATTTGTTTACTTCAGCATTTACCACCTTCTCAGCTTTAGAATTTTTCAGCTTCATAGCTTTTCCCAAACTAGAATTACCTTCCACAACCAATTCCATAGCCTTATTACCATCCAAATCTTCTGGATTAATCAACTTCTTTTCTCTGAATACTTTCCTTGGCCTTTGATTATTAGTGAAGTTGGTAGATTTTCTGTCTCCTGCATTCTTACTACCACGAACAGAATTTCCTTTAAACTTTTTCCTACCATAACTAACGTGGATCCATGGTCTATAACCGTTAGTTTCTTTAACAGAGTTTCAAGATATATTCTCACTATTCAATTTAACATTTTTCTCCTTCACATTGCTATCACCTTCTAAGTCATCTTTTGAATTCTTGCCAATGACCTTCTCAGGACAGTTTTTTTGATCATGCACAATATGACCACAACCAAAATAGATATTTGGTATTCTTTCATATTCAATATTTTGGTAAAATCTACCTAATTTTGCTTCAACCCAAACACCAAGTGGAAGAGGTTCTTCAAGACGAATGTGGATAGAAATTCTAGCAAATTCGCATCTCACCCACTAGAACATATTTTCATCTATCATATATGGTTTACCTATCTTTGAGGCAATTATACAAACATTTGTAGGATCCCAACAATGAAGAGGCAAGTTTGGAATTATCACCCATACCGGAGCTGTCAGGCCCTTCAAAGAGTTCAGGGAGAAAGACTGGCTCCACTTATCTACTCCAATAATACTTCCTTTCACGTACCATGGTCCATTGGCTAGACTAGTTTCTACAGCTTCTTCATTTTCAAATAAACATAAACTCCATCCTTTGCCGAGCAAGGAAAAATTGAACTTGCCCATAGGTAACCACTGTCTTCTTAATTCTTAATTCACTATAAATTGAGGAATATTTTCCGCAAAAACTTTCACCACCAATGCATTTTTTAATGCTTTGTTATTCTCGAATACTTTCTCCTCACATAGTTGGACTGTCATTCCATCCTCTGTTAAGCAGTTCTCAAAATTCTTGTCTGAATCTGAAATCCTTTTGTGAGTTTTCTTCTTCCAAGCATTGAATATCTCATTACCAGATTGCTCTATGTTTGAACAATCGCCAGCTTCCTTAGAATTAGGAACTACCAGAATTCTCTCCCCCGATACACATTGGCAAACCACATTCATGTCTCAACTTCCTTCCAGCATCTCCTTCTTATAACCTTGATCAAACGAAAAGTCATCTTTTGATTTCTCCGAGTTTTCTGCTTTATTCAATTCAAACGGCATAGAATCAACCACCTCAGCTGGACTGATATTATGAATTTCATGAACCAGATCACTCCTCATGATTTCCTCTGAAATCAATACACCTTTTCCTTTCCCAATCACCATCTTTGGTTTAATGTTTAAGAGACCTCCTTCATTAATAATCAAAGGCTTCGAAAATATTAAATAATACCTAGCATTATTGCTTCCAGTCTTTGCCAAAGATTCCATCTTCACATCCCCAAAAATAGGCGTTGATTTGTTATTCAAGAAAATCTTTAGTGCCTCAGATGAAGATCTACGATCACCCTTAAGACAACCGTCGGCAATAGGCTGACAATCATCCACCGCCATCAGTGGCTACAATCGTTACCGCCAAATAGAATTTTGAAAATTCATTTCTTTCTCTAAAATCCTAAACCTTCTCTCTCTAAAACTTGTCTAGTATTAAGCAAATTAAGGAGGGAATATTTCTTAGTCAGTCAAAGTATGTTAAGAACATTCTCGAAAAGTATGAAATGTACAATGCTAAACTAGTTAGTACCCCTATGAGTTACTCAGTTAAGTTGGATAAGGACCCAAAAGAAAAATTTGTTGATCAAAAGAAATTTGAGAAATTATTGAATCTTTGCTTTACTTGACAGCTAGCATACCCAATATTATGTTTAGTATTTATTTATGTGCTAGATTTCAGTTAGATCTAAAAAAATCATATTTGACAAAAGTAAAAAGGATTTTGTGCTATCTCTTAGGAACTCAGAACTTAGGTATTTGGTATCCTAAGTATAGCTCTTCATTTGAAATAATTAGATATTCAGTTGTAGACTTTGCAGGTTGTAGGGTTCATTGAAAGAGTACATCTAAAACTTGTCAATTTAAAGGAAATTCTTTAGTTTCTTAGTCCAGTAGAAAACAAAATTCCATAGCCCTATCTATTGCTAAAAATGAATACATTGCCTTAGAAAGTTGTGTGGAATAAGTTCTTTAGTTAAAATAATAGTTGATTGATTTAGGATTTACAATAGGCAGTACTCCAATTTATTATGATAACACCAGTGCCATTTGCATTTCAAAAAAATTTATTCAACATTCTAAAACCAAATATATAGACATAAGACATCATTTCATTAGGGATCATGTATCCAAACAAGAAATTGAATTGAACCATATTTCAACTGAAAATCAACTTGCAGATATTTTTGCAAAACCACTAGCTTTGATACTTTTGGAACACTAAGAATAAGGTTAGGTGTGATCTATTTTAATTCTTAAACAAAATCCTCTACAAACTTGATATGTTTATATGTGTCTTTTCTATTTTTGATTGTTAATGTTTTATTTTGTGTGCAATTTTTAGTTTTTTGTTTTTGCTCTTTATGCTTTGTGTGATTTAGACACGAACCACTTATAAAAATTCCTATTTCTGATCGTTCATGATGAATTTTCTAAGTGTTATATTCGTACTATACGAAATTATTTTCATCCCGTATGAATTCTGTAGCATGCCATTCATTATTTTGAACTGAATGCGTAAAGTTTTTCATTTTCTAACACATATCATACTATTCGATATTTTTATATCATCCCAGATGATTTGTATTCATTCGTCTATACACATGTAGATGATTATCTGTGTAGAATTAGTTATTATAACTGATCATATGTACAAAACTTTATTTTGTACATATGAACCACATATCATTCAATGTGGGGGATGAACCTGACCGTCATTAAAATAATCTTAAATAACTAATCATCCTAGATGAACACATGTTCATCTATACGATCATCTAGTCAAAAAGCCTTTATGAAAGGACGCTTTGTAACTTTTAAGACTATGAAAAGTCATATCATTTGGACGTAATCGTTTGTCCATATAAAATTATTTTCATCATGTGCGAAAAATTTATCGTACTGTACGAATCAAAGTTTATACATACAACGGTCATTTTTCTTTAAATTGAAGGGCTTTAGATTTCATTTTCTTTCACTTCAAAACCCTCATTGAAACCTTTACATCTTAGAAATGGCAAGTTCTAGAAAAAGTTATAGAATTTCAAAGGGTTCGTCTTCTAGGAGTAAAGACGAAAACTTTCTGTCTATAACAAATGAGCATTCCTATTATAAGTTTATTGCTATTAAAATCACTTCCTCTAGACTACTGATTCAGGAATATATCCATTTTCAAGTAATGCCACTTTTTGCCTGAACCCAATTTGCCTTCATTTTGACTCTAATTCATGCTTACCATAGAGAGACTTTTCACTACTTTTTGACAAATAATAGTTTTAGTGAGGATGAGAGTAGGATAAGATCATATGTTAAAAGAAATGGGTAGAAATCACTAAGGAATATCTAAGAACTTTTTTATATTTAAGGACTCAAGAAATTAGAGCACTCTATGACCTCCAAATCTGACTATGATTGGTCTGAAATAAACAAAACACTTAGAGAGGTTACTTAAGTTGGTTTTTTGGCTATATTATATACTTTAAATCAAAATGCCAGGATCATCTAGTATGTCCTTAGAACTTTAATTATTCCTAAGGTTGGTAATCACATAAACATTACTCCTCTTTTGTCCATAGTTACCTATCTAATCATGATTGGACAACTAATAGATGAAGCTTAACTCATTCAAGATTACATTCATACCTTTCTAAAATTGAGCATGTTTCTCATATGAGGAAGAAAAATATTACTTTAGGACATCTAGTGACATATGTCTTAGAAAAGAAGTACAACATTGTTCATCCTAAGATTCCACTTTAAATGCCAATCTACTTCACTAATGCCTCTTTTTGACCACTTTTTAGAAAGAATGATAATTCAATAAAGGATACTGAGGAAGAAGAGGAGCACCTGTACCTACTCATGGACCTAAATATCAAGAGATGGTCCAGCACTTTAACTAATAAGAGAGTCATTTTGATCAACATTTTTATCAAATCTAGACTCACCTAAATCAGCAGGATGCACAGTACCAGCAAGACATGGGTTGGATCTAAGGTCAGTTTGAATTAGTGAACATTAATGTAGCTATGATGAATAGCTATTTCTCTATCATCTACGAGCCTCCTCCTCAAGACCAGGGTCCCTTAGAGTTCTAGATGTACTTCTTTTATGTTGTCTTTGCCTATCCTCTCCAGATGTGATGTTTTTCAGTGATGATTTCAGTGTATTATGCAATTGTCTTTGTTTAGATTTTATGTTGATGTTATTAATGTTATGTAATCTTTATTATTATGAATTGATATCAAAAGAGCTTCAATGTATTTGATTTTTAAATTGATATCAATAAAAAATATCTTATTTTGATTAGTTGCTTTTCTTCGTTGTTTGAAATGTAAGTTTGCCTATATAGATATCTTATCTTAATTGATCTAAAAAGTGTTATAAATTAAACTTCAAAACAAAAATTAATTTCATAATGAAATTTAATTTTTTTTTAAAAAAAATTTAATTAACTTTTAACTCGTTCAAGTTAAGGCTATCAATCTCATATTCTTTTTAGACAAATAAAATTTAAATATTATTATTGCATTTTTTATGTCTTATTAATTTTTATTTCTCTTTTTAATATAATTATCTTTGTAATTAGGGAAATTTGATTTTTTTAGATTATTGATTTTGAAAAGATAAATTCAAAAAGGGTATCAAAAAGAAATGTATAATGTGCACAAATATTGAAATAATACGCAATGGTTCGCAAATTGAAAAGAGACACAAAATTAGCTCAAATACAAAAGATGCACAAAGTGTGCCACAAATATTTGAAAAGATGTATAATATCGCCAATAGAATATGTTCTTTTGTATATCGTTAAAACTTCAAATTCAAATCAATCTAATGTTTGATTATGTTTTATATTGAAAATTGAAATTATCTAATCTTTATTTCATCACTTTTGCAATAGTTTTCCTTTTCTAATTGTCTAAAATGTTTCAAGACCTTGATCAATTTTTCTTATCTATGTTTTACTTTAATTTAAATATTTTGAATCTTTCTTTTGCTCTAGTGGTCATTAACTTTATTATTGCAATTATAGTTCAATCTCTTTCAAGATAAATTACTAAGTTTTCTCATATAACTTCTTTCATTTCAACCATCCTTTTTCTCTTTTTGTTGTTGTCAAAAGGAAGGTAATATTATTTTTGTGTTTGTTTTTGTTCTTGTGTCCTTGTGTTTTATAATATTGTTTTATCATTTGTGTAAATTATTTTAAGAAAAAAACATTATGGTTATTACAGGAATTTCCTCATATTTATATGATTATTTGTTTAAGGGGTGCTAAGGAGAAATTTAGGGTATTCAATATTACTCAAATAATAATTATTTTGCCATCATCAAAAAGGGGGAGATTATTGAGATAGTTGCAATTTAGTTTTTAATTATTAATATTCTTGTAACATTTATATTTTTGATAATTTCAAATATTATTAATTTGATTATTATTTCTCCTAACATATTTTGGATGAACTGTTTTGCTGTTTGTTTGTACTAATGTTTTAGGAAAATCGTACTCTAGATTATTGAAGACTTCAGATTAGATCAGTTTAAGATTTACTATAAATGAAGTTTATTTATGTTTTTTTAATTGAGTTTAAGAGAGTGTGATTGTAATTGAGTAACTATGCAAAAACATACCGGGAGAGAGTTTAAAATCTATAATTTTTAAACTAATCATACTGTATGAAGTCTCTTCGTACGGAATGATTTGTTCAGTTATTTTTCCCTTTGAGCAGTCAAACGAATAGGGAGCAAAAAGTTTATCTAAGTATGGACTGTACTATATGATATCATAATCGTACGTACGCCATCTAGGGTATGAATTAGATAGGTCCCATTACATGCAGATGACTTGAAAATTTTCTTAACGGTTCATATCGTATGATGTCATCATCATACGTACACCATCTAGGGTGTGAATTGGACGGGTCCCTTTTCATCTAGGTGAACCTAAAAATTTTCTAAAAGTTCATACTATACGATGTCATCATCTTACATACACTGTCCAAGGTACGAATTGGACAGGCCCCTTTTCACCCCGATAAACTTGAAAATTTCTATAATTGACCGTTCCGTACAATGTCATCAACGAACATACGCCATCTAGGGTTCAAAATTTTGGTCTTCATCCTAATGGAGGTGAATAGATGATTCTCGTTCTAAAAACTCCACTCTTTTTCTCTTTCAAACTAGGAGGATTGGCATTTGGCCAAGATGTGATCTATCTAGCGCCTTGGTTGGAGTTGAACTTTGGTTTTCGAACCGTTTCACTGGACAGTCGAATGATCAAAGCGAAATGCTTTAGGCATCTTTTGAGCATGTTCAGCTTCCAAAATTCCTGGAGTCCTACGGCATTCTCACAGAAAGAAAACATGGCTAGTCTAGAACTCTTTTTTTCTTGTAGAAAGCGATCAGTTCTTCCGATTGGGTTTGGAAAGCTTCTGACCACATGACTGGCGACATTCAAGCTCTCAGCAACTACCAACTCCTCCAAATCTGTCAGATGGGTCTCAATTGGGAAAGGAGATGTGAAAATCTCCCAGGACATTCATCTCCACTCTGTGCTCTTTGTTCCACAATTAGATTGCAACTTGATTTCTCTTACTCATGACTTGAATTGTGTGACTCAATTTCATGCTAACTCTTGTGAATTTCAGGTGGTGGATTCGGGGAAGGTGATTGGTGATTTCATGAAAGAGCTCAAAATAGATGAAAAGGAAGAAGCTCAAGATGAATCTCTTCCTACGGAAACATGCCGAGTCATCTCGGCGATATCAAAGATATCAGATAGGGAGAAATACGCTGAAGAAGCGGCCCCTTAGTTCTGTTCAATGGTGTCATCAATGGCGGAGCCTTCCGCCTACGGCCCTTTTGTGCCCCACGGAAGAAATTTTGGAAGGAATAGCACAACCAGAGTTGTGTTTCAGGTGAAGCCCTTGGCCCCAATTGGTAGGAGAAGGTGGTCAAGAGCGGTGTGATTGATGCACCGACTGCGCTTGTGTGTGCACCTGCCTCGACTGTCCAGATCCAGTGAGCACAATTTCGCTTCCCATTCCAAGCTCTCTGCGGGAACGAATGCTACCAGAGTCATGCCCCTAGGAGAGTCTACTCCGACGAAGCAGCTTTCCCTTGGCTCGCTTTCTTTCGTATGTGTGTCAGGCGAAGACTCACGGGGCTTCCGCGACACCCCCTTGCTACTAGATGCGCAACTGCACATCGCCCTAGTGACACAGACTAAATCCCCATTTTCAAAGCCTGGCTCGCGAGGCGTACCTTGGACGACTTTAGTAATGGGGGAATGGCAACCGATGCTTTTTCTTATCGACCAATGAAATATCCATAGTTTGATATATAATATATTTTCCTTTCCTTTGTATAGATAGACAAATTGGTTCAATAAGAAATATTCCCTTTCTTATCAATTCTGCAAGAACTAGGTCCTTTTGAATCAGCATTTCATCTATATTTATTTCACCTCTTTGAATCGAAGATATAGCAATTTCCTTTGGATTTCTTAGTCTAAGTAGGAGACAATATATCCTGATATTTTTCATTATTTCTTTCTTCAAGGGATCAGCCCATCTTAGTTGAAAAAGTAAATATTTTTTCAAAAAGAAATCTAGTTCCATTTCATTCTTGCTCTTTGCAGATTAGAAGATATTTGATTCAAAAGATCTAGGCTTTACTACAGCTTATTTAGAAGTTCCCCGCCACAGACCAAATAAGTACCTTATACAGTGCTAAGACTTGATTCTTCTTGATAGAAGATACTTTATATGGAACCAACGGGATTTGGCTCTGGTCTGGGTACACGCGAGGCCATCTCTAAAAGATGCTTGAAACTGCCACCGGCCCAGCTAGATCTAATTGGAGATTATAGGGTGTAGGCTACTATTATAGGCATCAGGTAGTATATCAGGCAGTACGGCTCCATCCAAGGAAATACGGAACACCTACACGATCATCAAGAAGGACAAATCCCCCTATCTAGAGGTAAGAAATTTGCTCTAGGCCACTTTAGGGGCCAGGTAGCCACCACATTATGATAAAGACTTTTGGATAGCCCATGTCCTTCTAATATACTGCCCAGGAAACTTCTACTTATTAGTTAATCATAGTTTGTCCTTTTGAAAACTTCTACTCATTTAGTATATACAGTATTAACTGTTCATACTAGATGAACTTTATTAATACTGGATGATTAGTGTGTATGAAAACATTGTCTCGATCCACAACATATTCATACACAATAACTTTTAAATTGTTTATACGTATAAACATACGATCGTATAGTACGAATGTGTTTGCTAAAAATTAAAATTTTCAATTTTCTAGATCATTTTTCCTATCTTTGATATAAAAGGTCCACTAAAAATGACGTGAAAAGTCTTGTCTTTGTGATTTTTCAAGAGCAATTCAAAGAGAGTCTGAGGGAGAGTGTTTGAGAGAGAATTCTTGCAAGTGAAGTGTGAAGGGTTCACAAAGTTACTCAAAGGTAAGGATCTCTTTATATTTTTGGTGATTACTCCTCTTTTCTTCTTTTTAGTTGCTCATGAGAAGATCTTTTGAAGAAGATTTGGTACCCTACTAATACTTAGAGGGTGTGAAAGGATGATGGTTCTCTGCTGACACTTCGAGGGTGCAAAAGGATGATGGTACTCTGCTGACACTTGGAGAGTGTGAACAGATGATGGTTCTCTGCCGACACTTGCAGGGTGTGAAAGGATGACGGCTCTCTATCATATCGGGGATTGGTGGAAGAGAGCTTTTGTAAAGGCTTCTCAGCCTTATTGTGGGGGAAAAAGGAAAGACGCTTTGGTAATAGTGTAATACTTAAGGAGGAAGTCTTCAGGGAGTGGATGTAGGTCATATTTAACCAAACCACTATAAATATTTGTGTCTTTTAATCTCTACATTTTATTTACTGCAAGTTATTTACTATGGTTGAAATGTTTTATTTTAAAAACTTAAATTAACTTGCTACTAGTTTAAAAATCAATTATTTATTTAAAAAATCCAAGAGAATTTTTAAATTACCAATTCACCTCCATTCTTGGTTAGCCTTGGGACAATAGCTTTGCTTTAACAACTTATACGGAATCAACATAAGGGTCCTAAAAATTCACACTCAAAATGATTTTCTCTTAAGAGTGGCCATTGAATGTGATTTTTTTGGAGAGATTTTGAGAGTGAAGTGTGAGAGATCAAGTGAGGGGGAGTTGTGAGATATTTATATGGTTGCCCAAAGTTAGGATCTCCTTTTCTTCTTCAAATTTCTACCGATCACCTATGGAGGCTTTTGTGAGAAAATCTTAAACATTGTGTCGCGGTACTCTACCATCTTAGGGAGGGTGAAATAAGATGAAGGTTCTCTACCATCACTAGGATGGTAAGAAAGGATGAAGGTTCTCTATCATCACCAGGAGGGTGCAAAAGGATGAAGGATGTCTACTGCACTAGGTTGGTGGAAGAGAGTTTGTAAGAACTTCTCTGCATTTCTGTGAGGTAAAAAGGAAAGTCACTTTGATTTAGTGTAATACATGTAGGAGTCTTCAGGGAAGGTATGTAGGTCTAGTTTGAACTGAACCACAATAAATTTGGTTTTCTTCTATTCACTTTTTTTTTAGTATTTTTATTTTTTGTTCTTTAAAATTTTGTGGTTGAAAAATTTATTGTGATAATCAATTTATTATTTAACTGTATATTTTAGGATAATTATTTAAACTTTCTAAAAATGATTTTTAAAATCCAATAAATTTTTAAAATTACCAATTCACACCGCCTCTTGGTTAGACTTCGGACAGTTCAATAAGGTCTAACAACCTACTCTAACTTTCAAGTGGTATTAGAGCCTATTTCAAAAATTAATGCTTAGACTACTTTTTCAAAAAATGATCAATCCTACTTTTGGAAACTGGAACACTCCTGAAGCATACTCTATTACTATACCACCTTTTTTTAATATCATCCCTTTCAATTTGTAAAAAACTTGTATGTGTACTTTTATACAATCACTTGACTATCCCATGGGATATTAGTACAAGAAGGTTACACTAGACCTTGTAGACTTGTTGATGTCAAGTGAGTTAAAAGACCATTCACTAATTAGACACTAAAATAAAAAGAATTATCATAGCTAAATGCAAAATGTTTAAATTGTTTCTTCTTTGCATTGAAATTAGAAGAATATGTGCATGTTTATACCTGTAAATCTCGAATGAAATAAGGGATAGACTTTGCATAACTTATGATGGGACAAATGAGGTTAAACAATCTAGATTGAACATTTTATTACATGTCTATAAAATATTTCGCATGAAAAAAAATGATTCATATTTTACATCCATACATGTTTTACTCAAATTTCTATCTCATCGCATGCTTTAGGTTAAGAACTAACTAATTCATAAAAGGTTAATAAAATCCTACATTATTTACCTATTACTTATGATGCAAATATAACTTCCATAATAGGGTCAAAAGATATAAATGTATTTTTAATTGACAATCTACTTGAATTACTAATTGCTTACGAGCAAGGAGTGAGTCAAAGAAAGATTAATACAGGTGACAAGAATAATGAGAAGAATATTGTTTTGAAAGTGGATGATTTTGAAGGTGCTCAATAAGTGCCTAAGGATGAAGAAGATATTGCACTCATGACAAGATAGTTCAAAAGTTTCTTTAGAAGAATACAATGAAGATGTTAGTATTGAAACATATGTAAGTTTAATAAGAATGCAAAAGTTTCTATTGAAGTCATTTGTTATGAATGTAGGAAGCTTGGACTTATAAAAATAGATTGCCCAAATCTCAAAGCTAATCCTAGTAAGGAGAATATTGAGGAGAAAACTATTGATATGAAGGGGAAGAGAAGAATACAAAATGCTTTCATGTCTGACTCAGCTTCAAACTCCTCAGAAATAGAAGCATAAGAAGAAGTAAAAATCTTGTGCTTAATGAAAAATAAACTTAATTATTTAGATCAAGAGGAGGTATGTGACTTCTCTTATGATGAATTAATTGAAGTTTCTGAAAAAATTCATAATCCATATAGGGAAAAAAAATGCATGCAAATCTTAACCTTGAGCATTTAAATTTACAAAAAAATTTATATAAATCTTAGGAAAGATTATGCATCCATAGATAGCCACCACATGGCCTTGTTGGTTGAATTTAATAATTTGAATAAGAAATATGTTTTATTCAAAACATCACATACTGCTGTTGAGAATGATTTTAAGGTCTTTATAGTTGAATTGGATCAAAGAGAACATGAGTTGAAAGTTGAAAATTCAGTTTTAGAAAGTACAAACTCATATCTTAAGGAAAAACTGAAAGCTTTTAAAGAAATAAAGACACCCCTACAATTGAACAATTTTATAATCTTGATCAAAGGAATATAATTTCAAAATCTAGGAAATGATATTATAACTCACATAGATATGGAAATCCTTTTCATGGTGTCATGCTTTTCATCCGAAATGATATGACATATTTCTCACACTTGCACAATTCATAGTAGAACACATCTAGTGTGGAGACTTAAGATACATAAATCACAGCATATCAAGCATGCATCTAGATTTTCATTGTCAAGAGTTGAACCCAATTTTATTTGGGTTCCCAAGTCTAACGTTTGATAATTTTTTAGAAATTCTCTTATACAAGCTCTCATGAGAGCAATTGGCACCTAGATAGTAGATGTTCTAAACATATAATTGGAGATATAACTCAATTCGTATTGCTGGAGGCCATGGATAGAGGCAAATTGACACTAGGAGATAATACCACTAGGAGAGTGGTAGGTACATGTATGATTGGAAATAAAATAAATTTTTATTGAGAATGTTTTATTGGTTGAAGGCTTAAAATATAACTTTTTAAGTATTTGTCAACTTTATTATATAGGTTTTAATATTAAATTTTTATCTACAAGCTGCATTATAAGCTTAAATAGAGTTGATGCATTGCATGAAAATAGGGTAAATATGCATACATTCTATATTTAAATTTTGTTAAATTTTTTAATACTTTTTATCTCAAAACTATAATGATGAATCTTGGTTAAGACATAGAAGAGTTTATCATGTGAGCATGAAAATGTTGAATCTTGAATAGGTTGTTAAACCTAAACTAATGTCCCAATGCTAACCAAGAGGGGGGGTGAATTGATAATTTAAAATTTTATCTTGAATTTTAAATTTGAAAATCATTGATTCTCATAGCAAGTTAATTAAAGTTTTTAAAATAACTTTTCAACCAAAAAAAAAAATAACTTGTACTAAATAAATATGAAAATTAAAAGACAAAAAGATTTATAGTGGTTCGGTCAAACACGCCCTACATCCACTCCCTAAAGACTCCCTCTTCAGGTATTGCACTATTACCAAAGTGTCTCTCCTTTTGCCCCCACAGCAAGATAGAGAAGCCTTTACAAAACCTCTCTTCCACGAATCCACGATGTAGCAGAGAACTGTCGTCCTATCACACACTCCAAGTATTAGTAGATAACCAACGTCTTTTCACACTCTCTAAGTGTCAACAGAAAACCATCATTCTTTCACACTCTCTAAGTGTCG
Organism: Dendrobium nobile; assembly: GCA_022539455.1. NCBI lineage: Eukaryota > Viridiplantae > Streptophyta > Magnoliopsida > Asparagales > Orchidaceae > Dendrobium > Dendrobium nobile. The sequence continues at coordinate 49,545,375 of CM039719.1, read as the reverse complement.
GCAAAAAACCATCATCCTTTCACACCCTCCAAGTGTCGGTAGAGTACCAGATCTTCTTCAAAGATCTTCCCACGAGCAACTAGAAACAAAATAAGAGTAATCACTAAAATCATAAAGAGATCCTTAACTTTGAGTAATCTTATGAACCCTTCACACTCCACTTGCAAGAAATCTCTCTCAAACACTCTCCCATAGTCTCTCTTTCACTTGCTCTTGAAAAACCATGAAGACAAGACTTTTTCATGTCAGTTTTAGTGGACCTTTTATACCAAAGACATGAAAAACCATCCAGAAAATTAATATTTTCAATTTTGAGCGTACACAATTATAAAGTATGATTGTATGTTCATACATATAAACAGTTCAAAAACTATTGACTACAAACCTATTGTGAATCATTACGACATCATTTCATACATGATAGTCATCCAGTACAAACCAAATTTGTCTGGTACGAACAATTAGAAAATTTTTCATCTTTGTTGTGATGAATTGGGACCCCACAAATTCATATCCTGTATGGCATATGTATGATGATGACATCATACAATATTATTAGTTACAAAAATTTTCAAGTTCGTCAGGATGAAAAAGGACCCGTCCAATTTGTACCCTAGACAGCATATATACGATGACGACATCATACAGTATGAATTATTCAGAAATTTTTCAAGTTCATTTAGTCTAAAATGGGCCCATTCAATTCATACCCTAGATGGTGTATGTACGATGACGATATTATATGGTACGAACAACTAAAATTTTTTTCATGTTTGTCTGGATGAAAAGTTGGGACGAAAAGGGACCCATCTAATTCATACTCTGGAATATATGTACAAATGGTATATCATACAGTATGATCCATACTTAGATAAATTTTCTTCTTCCTATTCATTTGATTGCCAGAAAGGGAAAATAACTAATCAAATCATCCAGTACAAAAAGAAATCGTTCAGTACAATCAGTTTAAAAAATATAGATTTTAAACTCTCCCCCATTATGTGTGTGCACAATTACTCAATTACAATCACTCTCTCAGATTCAATAAAATGAAAAATACTGACTTCATTTACAATAAATCCTAAACTGATCTGATTTGAAGTCTTTAACAATTTGGAGTATGATTTCCCTGAAATGTTTGTACACACAAATAGCAAAATAATTCTTCCAAAATATCTTAAGAGAAATAATAATTAAAGAAATAATATTTGGATTCATAAAAAATATACAAGTTGCACAAATGTCAATAAGAAAGAACTATGTAGCAACTATCTCAACAATCTCCCCCTTTTTGATGATGACAAAATAATTATTATTTGAGTAAACTTATATACCCTAAATTTCTCCTTAGGTCCCCCTAAAAGAATAAACATGTGAATTTAATGGAATTCCTTGAAGAACACAAAATATTTTTTTTAAGTAAACACAAAAATAATATTACTCCCCCTTTTGAAAACAACAAAAAAGGGAAAAATGAAGGTTAAAATGAAAGAAGTCATATGAGTAACCTTAGTAATTGATCTTGAAAGTGATTGAACTATAATTGCAATAACAAAAATAATGGCCATTAGATGAAAAAGAAAGCTTCAAAACATTTAAATTAAAGTATAATATAGATAAGAAAAATTGATCAAGGTTATGAAGCATTCTAGACAATTAGATAATGAGAATTATTGCAAAAGTGATGAAATGAATATTAGATAATTTCAATTTTAAATATAAAACTTCATTGAATATTAGATTTATTTGAATTTGAAGATTAAACGATAGTGGAAAGAATATATTCAATTAGCGACATTGCGCATCTTTTTAAATATTTATGGCACTTTGTGTATCTTTTTTGTATTTGGACTAATTTTGTGCCTCTTTTTAAATTGTGAATTATTGTGCATTCTTTCAATTTTTGAATACATTGTATGTTTTTTTTATACTTTTTTTAATTGATCTTTCCAAAATCAATAATATAAAAAATCATATATCTATAATTATAAAGATAATTATATTGAAAAGAGAAATAAAAAATATTAAGACATCAAAATTGTAATAATAATATTTAAATTATGTTTGCCTAAAAAGAATATGAGATAGATAGCCTTAACTTGATTGTGATTTCATAAAAAAATTAATATTGTATTGCAGGTTAATTTATAATACTTTTTAGATCAACTAAGATAGGATTATCATATAGGTCTACTAACATTTCAAATAACAAAGCAAAGCAACTAATTTAAAATAAGACATTTTTTATTGATATTAATTTGAAAATCAAATACATTGAAGCTCTTTTGATTTCAATTCATAATAGCAAACATAACATAACATCAACAAAACACTAAAGAAAGACAAGTACACAAAGCACTAAATAAACACAAGTACACAAAAAACTAAAATCATCATTAACATCAAAACATCTGGAGAGGACTGCCAAAGACAACATATGTCTTGTTGGTACTATGCATCCTGCTGGTTCAAGTGAGTCAAAATTTGATCAAAATGTTGATCAAAATGACTCTCTAATCAGTTAAAGTGTTGTACCATCTTCTGAAATTCAGGTCTATAAGCAGGTGCAGGTGCTCCCCCTTTTTCTTCATTATCCTCACTTGATCTATCATTCTTTCCAAAAAGTGCTCGAAAACAGGCATCAGTGAAGTAGATTGGCATTTTAAGGAGAATCTCAGGATGAACAATATTATACTTCTTTTCTAAGACATAGGTCACTAGATATCCTAAAGAAATATTTTTCTCCCTCCTATGAGAAATATGCCCAATTTTAGAAAGGTTATGAATGTAATCTAGGATGAGTTGGGCTTCATCAATTTGTTATTTAGTTATGATTAAATACGTAACAGTGGATAGAAGAGGAGTAATATTTATACAATCACCAGCCTTAGGAATAATTGAAGTTATAAGGACATGATGGATGACCCTAGAACTTTGATTTAAAGTATAGACCCTAAGAAAGTGACCAACTTAAGTAATCCCTCTAAGAGTTTTGTTTATTTCAGACCAATCAAAGTAAGATTTGGAGGTCATAGTGTGTTCTCTAATCGCTTAAGTCCTTAAATGCAAAAAAGTTCTTATATCTTCCGTAGTGATCTCTTCTTTAGGACAAATGATCTTATCCTACTCTCATATTTACTAAAACTCATGTTTGCTAAAAATAGTGAAAGTTATCTTTACGATAAGCATGTATCAAAGTCAAAATAAAGGTGAATTGAGTTGAAGAAAAAAGTGCATGACTTGAAAATGGATATCTTCTTAGATTAAGTGTCTAGATGGAGTTATTTTTGCAACTAAAAACCTATAGTAAGAATCCTAATTTGCTCTAGAAAGGAAGTTTTCATGTCCACCCCAATAAGATGAACCCTTAGAGACTCTACTGTGCTTGCTAGAACAAGTTAGTTCTAAGATGAGAAGGACTGAAAGAGGATGTTGAAGTGAATAAAAATGAATTCTAAAGCCCTCACATTTAAAGAAAAATTAGCCTTCGTACATACAAAAATGGATTTGTATAGTACGATAATTATTTCGTACATGACAAAAATAATTTTGTGTGTACGAACGATAACGTCCAAAATGAAATAGTTTTTTGTAATCATACAAGTTACAAAGTATTCTTTTGTATAAGCTTTTTGACTAGATGATCGTACAGATGAATAGGTGTTTGTTCAGGATGATCAATTATTTAAGATTATTTTAATGATAGTTAGGTTCATCCCCCACATCAAATGACACGTGGTTCATGTATATGAAATAAAGTTTCATATGTACAATCAGTTATAATAACTAATTATACCAGGATAACTGTCTACATACGTACAGACGAATGAATACAAATTATCCAGGACTATATAAATATTATACAAAATGATATGTATTAGAAAAATAAAAACTTTGCACATTCAGTCTAAAATAATGATTGACATGCTATAGAATTTATATGGGACAAAAATAATTTCAGACCGTACGAATAGAGCAATGAGAAAGTTTCGCATGAACGTTCAAAAATAGGAATTTTGATATGTGAAAATATTTCAAAATCACACAAAAATATAAAGCAAAACAAAATAAAATAAAATCTAAAAATACACACACAAAAAAAAAATTTTTGAAACCCAAAAAAGGAAAACATATTGAAACATCTCAAGTTTGTAGAGGATTTTGTCTAAGCATTAAGATTGATCATACCTAGCCTTGTTCTTAATGTGCTAAAAGTATCAAAATCTAGTGGTTTTGTAAAAGTATCTACATGTTGATTTATAGTTGAAACATGCTTCAATTCAATTTTTCCTTTGGATACATGATCCCTAATAAAAATGATGCCTTATGTCTATATTTTTGGTTTTAGAATGTTGAACAAAATGTTTTTGAAATGCAAATGGCACCAGTGTTATCACAATAAATTAAAATTATTCTTATTGTAAACTCTAAATCAATCAACTGTTGTTTCAACCAAAGAACTTGTGCCACATAACTTTCTAAGGCAATGTATTCAGCTTCAGTAATAGATAGGGCTATGAAATTCTATTTTCTATTAGACCAAGAAACTAAAATTTTTTTATAAATTGACAAGTTCTAGATGTACTCTTTTGATCAACCCTATAACTTGCAAAGTCTGAATCTGAATATCTGATGATTTCAAATGAAGAGTTGTACTTAGGATACCGAATTCCTAGTTCTGAGTTCCCAAGTGATATCTCTAAATCTTTTTTACTGCTGTCAAATATGATTCTTTTAGATCTGATTGAAATCTAGCACTCAAACAAGCACTAAACATAATATCGAGTTTGTTATCTGTTAAATAAAGAAAAGATCAAATAATTCCTCTAAATTTCTTTTGATCAACATATTTCTCTTTGGGTCCTTATCCAACTTAGCTGAGAAACTCATATGTGTACTAACTGGTTTAGCATTTTCTATTTCATACTTCTTGAGGATGTTCTTATCATACTTTGACTGACTAAAAAATATTTCCTTCTCAATTTGCTTCATACTAAAACCAAGAAAGTAACTAAGATCTCACATTAGGCTCATCTCAAATTTAATACTCATTATTTTAGAAAAATCATCACAAAGATTTTTATTTGTAGATCCAAAAATGATATCATTAATATAAATTTTAATATTGAGTATATAGTCTTCCAATTTCTTCAAAAAGAGAGTGGTATCCACACTTCCTTTTTCAAAAGATCTCTCAAGTACGAATATGCTTAATCTCTCATACATGTCTTAGGTGCCTGTTTCAATCCATATAATGCCTTTTTTTAATTTGAAAACATAATTTATATATTTTGAATTTTTAAAACTGGAGATTATTCAACATAAACATCCTCTTGTATCACCCCATTCAAAAAGGTACTTTTAACATCCATTTAATATAATTTAAATCCTCTAAAATTGGGGCAAAAGTCTCCTTATAATCAATCCCTTCAATTTGATTATACCCCTTAACCATCAGTCTAGCCTTATTTCTAGCAACAACTCCTGAGTCATTCATTTTATTTTTAAATACTCACTTAGTTCTAACTCTACTTTGATCCTTTGGCCTTGCAATTAATTCCCAAACATCATTCCTTACAAATTAATTTAATTCTTCTTGTATTACCAAAATCTAAAATTCATCTAAAAGTGTTTGATTTACATTTATGGGCTCTATCATTGAAATAAAGGCATAATGGTTAATTTCTTGGCTTAGTCCATGCCTAGTCCTAACACCCTCACTAGGTTTTCCAAAAATTAATTCCTTAGGGTGGTTTTTAGAAAACTTCAAATCTCTAAACATCGGGTTTTCTATCTCCAATTTTTTTTTTCAAAATCAATCTTCTCAATCCTCTAAGAGTTATTTTCTAAATCATCTTCTTCCAAAATTGGCTCTCCTAAACTTCCAGATTCATCAAATATAATATGTGTGATCTCCTCAACTTCCAAAGTTCTTTTATTAAATACTCTATAAGATTTTCCATCAATAGAGTATCCAAGAAAAATTCATTTATCTGATTTTAGATCAAATTTTTCTAAGGTAGATTTTCCATTATTATGTATGAACACCTTACATTCAAAAATATGCAAATGTGACAAATTAGGTGTTCTAACCTCAAGAAGCTCATAGGGTATTTTGTTTAGTTTTGACCTAATGTTCACCCTAATCATAATTTAACATGCAATACTAACTACTTCAGCCCAAAAATATTTAGGAAGTGAATATTCAGCAAACATAACTCTAGTAGGTTCAATTAATGTTCTATTCTTTCTTTTGACTATCGCATTCTGCTGAGGGGTTTTAGGTGTAGATAAATTATGATCAATTATTTTTTTACAAAAATCCTCAAATTTATCATTTTCAAATTCACTGCCATGATCAGTTTAAATTATTAAAATCTCACATCCTAGATTCCTCTTAATCCAAGTCAAAAAGTCTCTAAATTCCTCAAATGATTCACTCTTACAAAAAAACGTTAATCCATGTTAATCTTGAGAAATCATCAATAATCACAAATTATATACCTTCCCTCCTAGACTAACAGTGTTAATCGGTCCAAAAAGATCAATATGAATAATCTCTAATAATTTACTAGTTCTAAGATTCTTATTGGAATTAAATGAGGATTTCACCTATTTTTCTAATTGACATGCATCACAAAGGTGATCCTTAGTAAAGTCTAGTTTTTATATACCTCTAATCAAATCCTTTTGGGTAATTTTTCTAAGGTTTTTCATGCTAGCATAAAAAGGTCTCCTATGCCATAACTAAGATGCATCAGAAATTATTTTCATACAAAAAGAATTAGAAGTTTAAATATAATTCAAATCTAGCATATAAACATTATTTACCCTAATTCCATGCAAAACATCATTTTCATTTAGGCTTAAAATACAACTAGTGGAAAAAATTTTTACACTATACCCTTTATCACATAGCTGGCTAATACTTAACAAATTATGCTTTAAGCCTTCGGTAAGTAATACATTTTCCATGAAAAAATTTTTGCAAGTTTTTGATCATACATGTGCCCACCACTTTTCTACTTGTGTTATCTCCCAATGTAACCTTGCCTCCATTCTTGGCTTCTAGTGATATAAATTATTTAGTGTCTCCAATCATATGCTTTGAGCAATCACTATCCAAGTACCAAATGCTCTCACGAGGCCTTATATGAGAGCGTCCCAACAAAATAATCAAATGTTAGACTTGGAAATCCAAACAAGTTTAGGTTATCTTTTTAGAAAAATAAAACTAGATGCATGTATGATATGACTTAGTTTATGCATCTTAAGTCTCCGCACTAAATAAGTTTATCTATTTAAGGTACAAGTATGTGAAATATGTCCAATTATCCCATGACTATAACATTTAACCCTAGGAAACGGGTTTTTCAATTTTTTATAATAAATCTATCCCTTTTTAGGTTTTAAAAATTTTGACCTCAAAATAGGATTAAAAAAAATTTCAAGTGTTGGGGGTACCTATTTTCTTTAAGAGCTAAGAAATGAATTTACATCAACTAACACAGTGTTATTGTATTTCAAATAGTGCTCTTTATTTTTTTATTTATCCTTAATTTTTTAAAAATCTTTTTCTAATTATATATAGATTGATTTTAAAAGATCAATCTTTTTATTCAAGTTATCGAATTCATCAAGTAAGCTCATGTGGTTGTTATATAGCAGTATATGATCTTTTCTGAGGAGTCATACTCTTTATTGTAATTCTTGTATTTCTAGTTTTAGACTAGCATGCATTTTCTTAAGCTTTCTATATGCAACATGAATTCTTTCAGAAACTTCGAACAATTCATTATAGGTTAAGTCACATACCTTTTCTTGATCTAACTGATCAATATTATCATCCATTAAATATAGGTTGGTGACTTCCTCCTCTTTTTCTATTTCTGATGAATCTGAAGCTAAGTCCACCCAAAAAGCTCTCTGATATCTCTTCTTGCCCTTCTTCACATTTGCTTTCACTTCTACCTTCTTCTTACTAGGAGTGAATTTTTGACTTGGGTAGTCTGATTTTATATGTCTAGGTTTCCTACATTCGTAGCAAATCACATCATTAGAAACCTTAACATTTTTATTAAATTTACCTCAATTCCACTGCTGGCATCTCCTTTACTTCCTTTTATGTAAACTTCTAAATTTCCTAGTCATTAAGGCAATGTCATCCTCATCCTGAGGTTATGACTGATCACTCTCCGAATACTCCACTTTCAGTGCTATGTTCTTCTCCTTTCTCTATTCACTTGTATCAATCTTCCTTTGACTCACTCTTTGCTCATAAGCAATTAGTGATCCAGGAAGATTATCAATAGAGTAAATATTTAAATCTTTAGACTCTATAATAATAGTTATTTTAGCATCATAAGCAGTAGGAATACAATGAAGAATTTTATTGACCATTTCAACATTCATTAGTTCCCTACCTATTGCATGCAAAGAAGTGACTATTTGAGTGAATCTTTTGTACACATTGATTCATTGGGTTTCATGCGAAATAATTCATATTCATGTAATAAGATATTTAATCTAGATTGATTTACTTCATTTTTTTTTGAAAAATGCATAAAGCAATAGCATTAAAAAAGAAAGATGCTAATACAAGTTAATAGCATCACATTCTTCCTTTAATAAAAGAAAAAAAGGAGGAGGAATGTGATCCAAACTAAGGTAGTCCCAATCAAAATCTCTATTAAGAGCATAGTTAGCACACATATCCGCTAACTTATTGCTTTCACTACTAACATATTTGAAAATAACAAAGTTGAAATTTTTAAGGAGGGAAGAAAATCTTACATCCATCTTCGGATTTTTCCATGATTTCTTATCGTTATAGCTTTGAAAACTTTTCATCACATTTTCATTGTCTCCTTTAATAATAATGCCCTTGTATTGAGTGATACAATCCATGATAGTACCATGAATAGAAAGAATAGCATCCAATTCAAAAGAAACTATCCCTTCATAAGTAATACAAAATCTATCCCAAATGTCCTTTCCACTTTTGTAAGTAGAAACTCACATGTAATCTTCTGACTTAAGTGGACAAAAGAAACTATTTAAATATTTTGCATTTAGTTATGCTAAGTCACATTCTTCTATAATTCAGTTAGCAAAGGGTGTTTCAACTCTAATGCCATCAACTAACTTAGTTAGTCTTGTATACCCTTCTTGAACCAAAATCCACAAGCGATAATCTAGTGATTGTAGAAATGTAGATATGCGTGTTTTCCAAAAATCAAATTAGATATTGTCAAATAATTGAGGTCTAGTGATTGAATACCCTTCTGGTGTGTTTCATTTTCAAAAAGTAGTCATTCCTTTTTTTAAAAAAGTAGTCTAAACTTATAGTTTTGAAATAAAGCTCTGATACCACTTACTGAATCTTGAATAGGTTGTTAAACCTAAACTAATGTCCCAAGGCTAACCAAGAGGGGGGTGAATTGATAATTTAAAATTTTCTCTTATATTTCAAATTTAAAAATCATTGAATCTCATAGCAAGTTAATTAAAGTTTTTAAAATAACTTTTCGACCACAAAAAATAACTTGCTGTAATTAAATACAAAAATTAAAAGACACAAAGATTTATAGTGGTTCGGTCAAACACGACCTACATCCACTCCCTTAAGACTGCCTCTTTAAGGATTACACAATTACCAAAGTGTCTCTTCTTTTGCCCCTACAGTAAGGAAGAGAAGCCTTTACAAAACCTCTCTTCCACCAATCCCCGGTGCCATAGAGAACTGTCATCCTTTCATACCCTCCAAGTGTCGGTAGAAAACCTTCATCTGTTCACACTCTCCAAGTGTTAGTAGAGAACCATCATTCTTTCATAATCTTCAAGTGTCGCCAAAGAACTATCATCCTTTAACACCCTCTAATTGTTGGGAGAGTACCGAATCTTCTTCAAAGATCTTCTCACAAGCAACTAAAAAAATGAAAGAAGAGTAATCACCAAAATCACAAACAGATCCTTACCTTCGAGTAACCTTATGAATCCTCACTCTCCATTTATAAGAAATCTCTCACAAACACTCTCCCACACTCTCTCTTTCACTTGCTCTTCAAAAATCAAGAAGGCAAGACTTTTTCACATCAATTTTAGTGAACCTTTTATACCAAAGATATGAAAAACTATTCATAAAATTGAAATTTTCAATTTTAAGCATACCTAATCGTATGTTTATACATATAAATAGTTTAAAAACTATTGCATACGAATGTGTTGTGAATCATACAAAATCATTTTGTACACGATGATCTTCCGGTATGAATAGTTAAAAAAATTTTCATCTTTGTCGGGAAAAAGAGGGATGCCATAAATTTGTACACTGATGGCATACGTATGATGACGACATCGTATGGTATGATCAGTTATGAAAATTTTCAAGTTCGTTGGTACGAAAAGGGACCCATCCAATTCATACCATGGATGGCGTATGTACGATGATGACATCGTATGGTACAAATTGTTCAAAAAAATTTCAAGTTCTTCTAAATTAAGTAGGACCCGTCTAATTCGTACCCCGGCTGGCGTACGTATCATGATGACATTGTATGGTATGAACCATTCAAAATTTTTTAAAGTTCATCTCGACAAAAAGTTAGGATGAAAAAGGACCCGTACAATATGATCCATACTTAAAAAAATTTTCTCTTTCCTGTTCGTTTGATTGCTAGAAAAGGAAAATAATTGATAAGATCATTTCGTATGAAAATGAATCATACAGTACAATCAGTTTAAAAAATGTAAATTTTAAACTCTCCCCCGGTGGTTTGTGTGTGTACAGTTACTCAATTATAATCACACACTCTCAGACTCAATAAAATAAAAATCTAGACTTCATTTACAATGAACCCTAAATTGATCTAATTTGAAGTCTTCAATAATCCATAGTATGATTTCCCTGAAATGTTAGTACACACAAATAATAAAATAATTCTTCCAAAATATGTTAGGAGAAATAATAATCAAAGTGATATTATTTGGAATCATTAAAAACATACAAGTTATAAGAATATCAAAAAATAAGAACTAAGTAGCAACTATCTTAACAAAAAAATCTTAGAAAGATAATCCAAAAAGAATTGGTTAGTGGAATAACCAAATTAGACTTCACCAAAGATCACTTATCTGATGTATGTCAATTAGGAAAATAAGTCAAGCCCTTCTTTCATTCAATTAAAAATCTTAGAACTAGCAAATCACTATAAGTCATACACATGGATCTTTTTGGATCGATTAGTATTATATGTTTAGGAGGGAAAGTTTTTTGGTTTGTGATTTGTTGATAATTATCAAAGATTTATTTGGATTAGATTCTTATCACATAAAAGTGAATCAATTGAAGAGTTTAGAAATTTTTTTACTTGGATTCAGAGGAAGTTATGTTATGAAATTCTTTCAATTCAAAGTAACAATGGAGGAGAATTTAAAAATAAAAAATTTGAAGTTTTCTATAAGGATCTAAGAATTGATTATAGCGTTTCAGCTCCTTAGAAACCTCAAAATAATGAGGTTGTTAGAAGGATGAAAAAAACTTTAATCAAAGCTGTTAAATACATGGTGGCTGAATATTCACTTCAAAAATATTTTTGGGCTAAATCCATTAGTACGGCTTGTTAATTTTGAATAGAGTGAATATTATATCTAAGTTGAATAAGACTCCCTATGAACTTCTTATAGGAAGAACATCCAACCTTTCACATCTATATGTCTTTGGATGTAAGGTGTTTAATAAAAATAATGATAAAACTCTTTTAAGAAAATTTGATACTAAATATGATGAGGTATTTTTTCTGGGATATTCAAGTGTTGGCAAATCGTATAGAGTTTTTAACAGGAGGACTTTGATAGTTGCGGAGACCACCATTGTAGTTTTTTATGAATCAAACATTTTAGGATGGACTAAGTTGAAAGAAGAAGATGTCAAATAAATAACCCGAACTGTTAAAAATATATATCTTGAAGAAAAGGTTGAAATAGAAATTTCTTTGCCTAGAGAATGGAAATATCCTAAGAATCATCCTAAAGAACAAATTTTAAGAGACCTGAGTGATGGTATTAGGAATAGGTATGGACTTAGCAAAGAAGTGAATCACTCACCCATTACTTTAATGATTGAACCCACTAATATAAATCAAGTACTTTTTGATAAATTTTGGATTTTGGCTATGCAGGAAAAATTGAATGAATTTGATGGAAATGATATTTGAGAGTTAATTAAAATACATAAAAATCAAAGTATAGTTGGAACTAAGTGGGTTTTCAAAAATAAGATGAATGATTCATATGTAGTTATTAGGAATAAAGCAAGATTGGTGGCCAAGAGATACAATCATATAGAAGAGATTGATTTTGAGCAAACATTTGTCCCTATAGCTAGACTTGAAGCAATAAGTGTTACTAGACTTTGAAAGTTTTAAAGGTTTTAAATTATTTCAAATAGATGTTAAAAGTGTATTTCTTAATGGGGTGACAGAAGATGATGTTTATGTTAAGTAACCTCCTGGTTTTGAAAATTCACAATTCCCTAAACATGTGTTTAAATTGAAAAAGGTATTGTATGAACCAAAACAATCACCTAGGGTATGGTATGAAAGGCTAAGCTCATTCCTATTAGAAAGATCATTTATTAAATGAAGTGTGGATACTATTCTCTTCATACAAAGAGTAGGAAATGAAATACTCATTATTTAAATATATGTTAATGATATCTTATTCGAATCCACTAATAAAAATCTTTGTGATTATTTTTCAAAAATAATGGATAGTGAATTTGAAAAGAGTTTGATAGGAGACTTAAGTTACTTTCTTAGTTTTAACAAAAAGCAAAAAGAGGATGACACATTTTTTAGTCAGCCAAAATATATTAAGGACATCCTTATGAAATATAAAATAGATAAATCTAAACCAATAAGTACACCAATGTGTTCTTCATTGCAGTTAGAAAAGAACTCAAAGGGAAAATATATTGGTTAAAAGAAATTTAGAGGGATAATTGGATCATTACTTTACTTAACTGCTAGTAGACTAGATATCATATTTAGTATTTATCTTTGTGCTAGATTTCATGTTGATTCGAAGAAATCCCATTTGACTACTGTTAAAGGAATTTTGAGATATCTTTTGGGAACTCAAGACTTAGGGATATGGTATCTAAAGCACAGCTTTTCTTTTAAAATTGTTGGATATTTTGATTCTGATTTTGCAAGACATAAGGTTGATCAAAAAAGTACTTTTGGAACTTATCAATTTAATGGAAACTCTTTAGTTTCCTAGTCTAATAAAAAATAAAATTTAGTAGCGCTTTCTACTGCTGAAGCAGAATACATTACCTTAGGAAGTTGTGTGGCAAATGTTATTTGGCTAAAATAGAAACTTGATGTATAGGATTTTTTATTATTACTTTTCTAATTTTCTTTCATAACACAAATTCCATATGAATTTCATAGAATCCTATTCAATACTCTAGAACCAAGAATATAAATATAATGCATCACTTCATTAAATATCATGTGACTAAAGGAGAAATTGAGCTACATTATATAGCTACTGAAAATCAACTTGCAGATATTTTCACAAAATCACTTGCTTTTGAAACATTTAACATCATAAGAACCAGATTGGGTTTTAATTGATATTAATGCTTGAGAATTATAATTATATAAATTCCATTTATGATAAAATTATTGTTGATGTTTATGTTTTGTTCGTTGTTTATGATTTATTTATGCTTGATTTTTTATTTTCCTTTATTTTTACTTTTATTTATCTTTTGTATTATTTTTGTTCTTTATTTTTGTGTTTCATGGATCTTATTTCACTTGTTTTTTTGGAAAGGAGTCATGATTATCATGTGCAAATCTGGAAATCTTTTTTCAAGTCATATTGTATGAACCACTTTCGTACTATACGAAATCACTGGATTTTAGATGATATTTTTTCTAAGTTCGTAAGATGAAAATATGTTTTTGTAAATAGATTGCACTGTTTAAATACATCATTATATTGTACAAATACTTCATTTTTTCTTTATGAACATGGAGGGATTTTGAGTGCAGTTATTTTTTGAATATCATGCCTCATGAACACCTATTCATTTGTACCATCATATTGTCATTATGTATGAGGATGAACCTAGCTACAAGAATACTATCATTATTGTCTGATCATCCCGGATGAACACATTTTCATCTATATGATCAATTTGGTTAAAAAGATGTATGAAATGACTCCTCAGGAATGGGAGTTTACAAGAAGATGATTCATTTTTGGCAATTTTCATTTGTATGTACCAAAATATTTTTGTCTCATACAAATGCCTAGTCGTACATATGAACCTTGTTTCATACAGTACGATTGTGCCAATTTATTTAAATTGGAAGGCATTCATTGAATTTTGTTTACAAATCTCTTTCAATCTCAAATCAAATTATGTTCAAAACTCTCCCAATGGCTAGCAGCAGCAAGCAAGCTCAACCCTCCAGAGGATCTTCCTCTTGTTCTAGTCAACTAGATGAAAACTTCTACTCTAAAGAGAATGAAGAAGCCAACCAGCATTTCTTTGAGGCAAAAATGACTCCATGCCATCACCTTATCCGAAGAGACATCAACATTTTTATAATGACTCTATTTGATTCGAGCCAATTTTCTTTCATTCACACCTTAATCTATGCATTGCATCATGATACCTTTCACTATTTCCTTGCTAATCTGAGGATGAGATAAAAAATATATTGTAATGTTCTCTTATGTTTTTAAACAGAGGGTAGAGATTACTAAGGAGGATTTAGGGACTTTCCTAGACCTTAAAATTGAAGGGGTAAGGGCGCAAAATATGGCTTCAATGATAGATTTTGACTGGTCTACCATAAATAAAACTCTTAGACGTATTGTTTCAGTCAATTATTTATCTCATGTATACACCTTGAATCAAAATGTCAATATCATCCAGCATATTTTACAAACACCCATTATTCCTAAAGCTAGTGATCGAATCAACCTCACTCCTTTGCTTTCTATTATCACATATATTATAATGTCAAATACTCTAGTAGATGAAGCCCAAATGAATTTGGAGTACATCTATAAATTTACTTACATTGGGCTTCCTAATAATAATAAAAAGAATAATGTGGCTTTAGAACACCTAGTCGCCTATCTTAAAAAGAAGTAAAATTTGATTCATCCTGATCTACCTATAAATCTTCTAATCTTTTTCATTCATTCTTCCTTTTGTTCTCTTTTTTACTGATACCAAGAGGATGAGGGTAAAGAATTTGATGAAGGAGTATCTACACCAACTTTTACTCTTACACCAGCACCTACTCCTGGACCTGAGCATCATTTTTATCAAGAAATGTTCCAACAATTTGATCGACTTGAGTCTCATTTTAATCAAAGATTTGATCATTTTGAGACTTGCCAAGACTAGCAAGATGCCCGATAATAAGAAGGTATAGGCTGGGTCAGAGGATAGTTTGAATCTCTGAACACTCAAGTAGCTACAATCAACTGATACATTTCTACGTTCACTTCTCCTCAGCCACCTCCAGATTAAGATCCTCTGGCATTTTAGTTTTCAATTTTTGTTGTAGTTGATGTATGTTTTTATTTCTTTCTATTTTCATGTGATGTATTTGTGATTTTTTTTTTTATGTATTGGTTGTATTTGGTTTATATGTTTAATGAAATGCTTGTCTTTCGTTGATTTTAATCCCCTTACTTTGTCCTTAAGTTTCTATTATTCAAATTACAAATGCTGATCTAAAAGAGAAAATTTTAAAATATTTTGAACTACATTTTAATTTCCTAGCAAAACTATTTTTCTCTTACCAAACTTTAAATAAATTTTCAAATTAGATTTATATAATAAGATCATTTTAGTGTTTTAATAAATCTATATCTTATTGTTATAATTATTGCAAAAGTAGTAACTTATATTTCTTTAATTTCTTTATTCAATGTGTTGACTCTATACTTGACAATAGGATTTTGTTTGGTGGATTATTCTTCTTTATACGAGAAAAGTTTTTCTTTTATTTGGAAGATAATCACATAAGCCAAGATTTATTGAATTAGGTTGTGGAAAGAATGAAATGTCAAAAGATGTAGAAAGTGCGCCAAATTTAAAATGAGGCATAAAATGAGACCAATAGAAAAATATGTACAATGTGGCCAAATTTGAAAAGAGACACAAAATGAGCCAAACATAAAAAGATGAGCAAACTTGCTAAATTTGAAAAGAGGCACAAAATGAGACAAAAATGAAAAGATTAGCAATGTTCGCCACTCAAAAAATTTTTATTGATAAAGAGATGTAAAATTAGCCCATACAACATTTAGTTCTTTCCTATACTTTAATTTTAGAAAAATCCATGCATTAAATGATAATTTCAATAATTGAATATGAAACTATAAGATTTATATTTAATTAATTTTGCAATGATTATTCTATTTGATATCTATACTTTCTGGATTGAATATTGAACATGTTCAACTTTTCTTATCTAAATTGTTCTTTGATTTAAAATTTTAATCTTTCATTTTCCAATCTTGACTTTAATGTTGTCTATGCAAATAGTTTAAAATTCTTTTATTTATTATCTATTTGATTTTTCTATAGAAACTTTTTTTTTTGGGGATTACTTTTTTTTCTAATGACAAAATAGGGGGAGGTTATTTTTTGTATTTTGGTTTGAGTTGGTATTTGTCTTTTAAGTCTTTTAATTTTGTGTTTTAGATTGTTTTTGCTTAATTTGAGTTATTATTTGTATTTGAAGTCTTTCGTTTGTTTTTACTTGTTTTTATTTTAAGTTTGTTTAGAATTTATGTTCTTAAAGGGAGGTTGTTTATGAATTTAGTTTCCTTCTATTTTCTTATGTTTCGTGTACTTTATTGTTTTATTTATTTTTTATAAAACAAAATTAAAAAAAAGGATGAAATTTTTATGATCCTCATGTTGTTTATTTTTAACTTCATTGATTGGGAGTTTAAGAGAAAAGAATTTTATTTGTAATTCAAATAATAATTATTTTTGTCATCATAAAAAATGGGGCGATTGTTCCAACTCAAGAATCCAACATGAGAATGTGTTCATTTATGATAAAAAAAATTATTATGATGCTAATTTTATCATTTCTCCTAGCACGTATTAGACATTTTCTGTTTATTGTTTGTGTGCACTAACATTTTAGAGAAATCATGATCCAGACTACTGAAGACTTCAAGAAAAAGTAGATTAGGATTTCATGTAATGAAGTCTGTAAATCTTTATTTTTTATATTTCTTGAGTTTTAGACAGTGTGATTGTAATTGAGTAATTATGCACACACACACTATGGGAGAGAGTCAAAACTTAATTTTAAAACTAATCGTATTATACGATTTACAATTATGATGGACTATTTGTTAAATATTTTTCCTCCAAAACAAAGTTAATCAAATCATATCTTATATTTTTGCACTGTTCATTTTGTACGATATCAATTCATACAGACGACTAACATAGTGCAAAATCAGGTGCATACAAATGAATTCATTTATTTTGTACTGTTCATATTATATGATGTCAATTCTATAGATGAGTGATAGAGTATATAATAGGGTCATACACATTCGTATCAAATAAACCATGATTTGTGTTAACTATTCATACTATACGATGTCAATTTATACAAATGACTGACTGAGGTTGAGATAAGGTTCATATGGGATCATACCAAATAAATGGGTTCAATTTTCAACTGTTCATATAATACGATGTCAGTTTGTATAAATGACTGATTGACTATAAAATAAAGGTTCGTACATAATCATACATGGACTTTTGAACTGTTCGTACAGACTATCATCAATCGTACTATACAATCATAACTCGGTTCACTTGTAATTTTCAATTTTCTTAATAGTTTTTCTTATGTTTTCTATATAGTAGTTCTAAAAAATGACACTCAAAACCTTTGCTTTAATTTTCTCTTGAGAATGACCATTGAGTATGAGTGCTTGGGAGAGAATGTTAGAGTAAAGTGTGACAGATCAAGTTAGGGGAAGTTATGAGGGATTCACAAGGTTGCCCATAATAAGGATATCATTTTCTTCTTCAAATTTCTGTCCATCTCCTCTGGAGGCTTTTGATAGAAGATCTTCAATATTGTGTCGCGGTAGTCTACCATCACCAGGAGGATAAAAAAGGTCAAATATTCTCGGCCATCACCATGAGGGTAAAAAAGGATGAAGGTTCTCTATCATCACCAAGAGGGTGAGAAAGGATGTTAGTACTCTGCCACATTAGATTGGTGAAAAAGAGTTTTCAAGGACTTCTCTGCTTTATTGTGGGGGAAAAAGGAGAGTCACTTTGATTTAGTGCAATACCTAAAGAATGAGTCTTCAAGAAGTAGGTATAGGTCTAGTTTGGACTGAACTACTATAAATTTGGTGTTCTTCTATTCACTATACCTTTTTCAATATTTTTTATTTTTCTGTGCTTTAAAATTATATGGTTGAAAAATATACCTTGATAATCATTTTATTATTCAACTGCATATTTCTGGATTATAATTTAAACTTTTAAAAAAAAAAATTAAAAATTCAAGAAATTTTTAAAATTACTAATTCACCTCCCTCTTGGTTAGCCTTCAGATAGTTCAATAAGGACTAATAACCTACTTAAACTTTCACTTTGCATAGAAAATCATTTATGAAATTTGAATCTAGGATTGTGCCAGAGAAGTCATACTCCATCACTAGTGGATGATCTTGTGGAAATGAAACTTGCTCTACACTAATAATTAAATCTAGATTTTTAAATTGGGATAGGGCCATAGAGGGGTTGTTCCACTACTAGTGGGTCTAATCATAAGGGAAGAAACCATCATGACTCACATTAATCCTTAAAAAAAAGAAGAAACAAGATTCTAGAGTTTGAAAGTTCAAGCAAAAAAGAGTCAACTTGATTCAAAATATGGAGATTTTCTTGATTTGTAGATGAGCTACATTAAGCATAGTATTTGTTGAGGAAATTCTCACTTTAGCAACAATATATGGTCATTTCTTGAATGATTCAGGCTTTATACAAGTATACGTTCTGTTGGGCTTGGAGACAACTTTCTTCAAGGCCCTCGAGCTCTTCTAACTGGAGTCGTGCATTTTGTTCCATTGTAATCTTATTATGGATGACATTTCTCAGTGAAGGAATTTGAACTTCCAAAGGGAGTACGTCCTCAAACCCACACACTAATGTGAATGGTGTAAAATAGGTCTGGGTCTTATAAGTAGTCCAATAGGCTCGCTTGGCTTTCACCAACCTCTCATCTTAATAATGTTTTTTATCATCGAGGGTCTTTTTGATGATTTGTACTAGGTTTTATTGAAGGCCTGAACTAACCCATTAGCCCTCGGGTAATATATTATTTAGTATCTCTAATCAATACCATGAAAACTTACAAAATTGTTGATTATCAAAGACTTGAAGGCAAACTAATTATCCGATTTAATTCTACTTGGCAAGCCAAATTAATATATGGTATTGTTATAAAACAATAACTTGACATGATATGATGTTACATTCCATAGGAGAAGTTATTTTGCCTACTTTGAAAAGTATTTCATTGTTGCTAAAATGAAGCAATGACCGCATGTAAAGGGATGGTCAATCAGCTCGTTAATGTCCTTGTCCCAACTCTTAGAGGGGAACGAAGCTATTATGGGAAGCAATACATGAAGCAGTTGAAGTAAAACAACACCATGAACCTGGTATTGATGATAATATTTGTTAATATTTATGCAATCATCAATCCTCGTAGGCAGTAGTAACCAAGTCTTTTGATTTTCAACTTCATCTTAAGACTCCATTAATGAGCACCACATAGTATAGTGTGGACCTTGATAAAAATTTTTATGGCCTCTAATTTATCTAAATTAAGGAGCCGCATATGATCAAACTATAGATGGTGGAACATATTTTAAACTAGTGCATAAGATAGGGAACATTTCTTGATTTTATTGGCAAGTGACCTATCATTGGGGAGTCTTCATTCTTGATGAAAATTAATCAGCAGTTAAATCCAATTTCCTTTTTCATTGGTTGTTAAAGAAGTAAAAATGAATTAGGAAGATTTCTTATTATTATGCTCCAAATCTATAGGAGATAGGACTTGAGGACCCTGAACCTCTATAATAATAGAGTCTTCCTCTAGATAAGCAAATTCTTTAAGAAGCTTTTCCCCTAAGAATTTCTTCCACAGGGAATCTTACATATAGTTATGATAGGAGTTTTTCGAGCACGCGACTAGTGTACTTGTGGTACTTTAGGAGTTTAGGAATCAAAACATTTTAGGTCCATGCAATCTGGTTGATCACCAATTGAGAGTCACCAAAGATTTTAATCACTTTAATCTCCATTAGGATTATAAGTTCCAGACTAGTTATCAAAGTTTTTTACTAATCTTATTGTTTCTGCTAGGCTCTTTATATGGTAAGAAAAAATGCATCAATTGCTTATTTGGTGTTTTAAAAACCATACTAATTTTAGCTCTTTTGAAAATTATAGATTTCTGTGCATTGCCCCACTGGGAGGATGCTGTGCCATCAAAATACATTTCCTAGACTTGATTACTGGATTCTTCAAAACTCATGATTTTCTCATTTGGTAAATCATCATTTAGAGGAGATTCCATTAGTAGTGGTTGTGCTGCTAGGAAGTCTGTGATGGCCTATTATTATACACCACATAAATAAATAAAAGTGATTTCAAATTAAAGCAATATCATAGACCACTATGCTAAACATCTTGATAATATAGGCTGGGTCATAAGATATTATAGAGGATTGACACTGGAAATCAAGTTAACCATGTGAGAAAGCATGTAATTACTTTATTTTTGGGCTGTAAAAACTAAAGTAAGACCAAGTGTTTCTATTGAAGGATACCATATTTCTGTCTGGAGAAGTCTTTCACTCAGGTAGTAGAGGGCATTCATTTTTTCCTATATCATTGATTGAGCTAGTAAAGCACTAAGAGACTCATCGAGGGACAAAATATAAAGTGTTGCGAATTTGGTTTCATGAATTATAGTTTTGATGATAGCAAACAATACGACTGCCTTTCTCTACTGACATTTTAGGGCCAAGAGATCAGATGACAAATAGAACCAGCTCAAGATTGGGTAGATTAGGGTTGCGTTAGTCTGTAACTATCCTTATCCCTTTCTTGAGTCAATTGTATCTTGGAAGTGTCTGATGCTAAGTAACCCTACACACACACTTGAGTGATTCCTTTCTTACTGATTTAGAATTTTTGTTTTTACTCATATCATCTCGGACGATATTTATATCGTCCAAGACGATTGGGTTTAAAACAGAAACCCTAATCAGGACTCCTAGTCAATGTAGCCGTCATTATGATATCAGCCTGGATGATACATATATCGGCCAGGATGATATGCTCGAAACAGAAAGAATTCACCGACATTATCTATTTAGGCATTCTTTATTTTTGGATATCGGCCAGGACGATAGTGTATCATCTTGGACGATTTGATATAATTATGCCTAAATTGATCAGATAATTAAGGAAAGCAATTAAGGATGATTGATACGATCACATCGTCTGGGATGATCTCAATATCAACCGGGACGATTGTTGGTGGAATTTTGAAAACAGGTTTTGAAAAATATTAGTTTTCTTTGGGAATTTTAAAATTGAGATTAAATTCTAATTCTAGAAGTCGAATCAACTCGTTCGGAAGAGTATATCACCCCGAAGGACGAAAATAAAATTCCATAACGGCGTTTAGACTTAGAATTATGAAATTCATCTTGAATACCATGGATAGATTGTAAAGAGAACTCCACACGGCCCCGAGGGGACGGGGTAGAGTTCAACTAAATAATCCAGTTATGATATTCAAGGAGTATGATTGCTGAATTCATATCCAAAGCCTTATCAAAGAAGGATGTATCTCTCCAAAGGGAGATAACAGCTTTCAATGATAATTCTTCTGATATGATAACGACAATCATTCTTTAACTTTTCCCAAAGAAATCTAAGAAGATTTTAAAAAGATTAATTTTGAAATCAAGTGTATGTGGTTCCAAATCTCCTACGAGCGCAAGCCCTCGTAGTTAATTACATCGTAGGGAGATAGAGTCCCCTACGAAAACTCTCAATTAAAATAAGAATGAAATTTTGTTAGATTTCTAGGAGTGATACCAAAAAAGTCGAATAGAATCTTTTGGAAAATCAAAAGGGAGCTGATCAAGATTGAACATTTATTAACAGAATAGAAGGAAGAGAGGTAGGGGACACTTTGAGATTCCAGAACCATCCGGAAGTGTCCCAACTTAATCTAAGTGTTGGGCTTGACATTTTAGGATTGAAAGAAGATTTAATTTGAGTTGAGCATTTTATTAGAAATTTGGGACTACACTCCCAAAATTGGGGTCTTATAATCAAAGATCTGCCTCAGATCCTAGATCTAACTTGGACGCTAGACCACAGTCGTCCGAACCTAACTAATGCAGTGTAAAACCTGGACTTACCCCTACTTGGATTGGGGAGCCAGCTAACCACTTAATCGATTTAAAAGAGATGGGTCTGGTCTTTTATGAAAGAGTGGTAGGGACGTTGTACTTAAAGTTTTGAAGAATTGGGGCCGACATCTAGAATTTTTCTTAATTGGCCCCTTCGACTTATGTTGGGTGCTAAAATGCTAAAACTGGTGCAATTAAAATTTTTGACTCTTTTAATTTGTATCTAATGCAATGCATGCTGGTTGACAACATCCAAATCAAATATGCTTGAAATCTTTAAAATCAGGCTTATAAAATAATTTTTTAGAAGACTGGGCTTACCCAGGTCCGGCACCTCGTCCTCATAGGTCAGACTATCTGGACTCTACCCGCAGGCGGGGAAGGGTCTAAAACAAGGAAAGAAGAAGTGCAGAAATATGCATGCGACCCCGGGGGCGATCCCCGGCTAGTTCCCTAGATTTGTTATCTTTCTATGTTATTTAGACTCACTAAAATTTTTTAGACTTTTAAGGTTATGAGTAGAAAACTTTCACACCCTCATGAGTCTCACGTATCCAGGCGAAAACAAAAGCGGCACACAATCACCAAAATACTAAGAAAAGCAGGCAATCCTAAAGGCAATCAATTCATCACATCAAATATTAACTAATTAATAAATGTCCATAGGCTAAGTTGCCCTGCTTATTACAAACCAGAGTTTTGCAGAAAGTAAAGTGGCCGAGCACCACTGACAACAACCTAGATTATAAGCCTAGTAATGACGCAAGTAATTTTGAGTGGGATACTCTCAAACTTCAAGTCTTCAATCTTGTTCTTCTTTGGACTCCTTTTCTTCAAACTTCTTGGATTCTTCATGGTGAACTACCCAAATGGATAAGAGGGCACCTCCCTTTTAAGGGGAAGGCCACTCTTTCCTCTTTGGGTATAGAAAAGGTGTGATCCAAATTTGGATTTCCAAATGGAAAAGGAATACTTCCAAAAAGGGCATCCTTTCCTCTTTGGAATCCAAGCTTTGGACCTATGTATCCCAACTCAAAATTAACTTTCACAATACTTGACAATCATACAAATTACATTTATTTGAAAATAAAATCTAAACTCTCCTGCAAGATTATCCTAAGCAGTTAATAAATAAGAAGCAGTTATTCCCAAGCAGTTATATATATGCAAAAAGGAAAGTAAGCACACTGGCCACGCTCTTTTTATTTGGGGGCTTTAGCAGCTGAAGCACCTCTGCAAGCATTTATAACAATTAATAATTTTTTTATTGATTTAGCCCCCTTTTACTGTCCTGCATGAGCGTGACCACCTGCAGAAAACTATGTGAACATCCAGATTGTACCTAACCTAAGGGTAATCTAGTCGCCAAACACATCAATCCATCCACAGAGTGCAGAAAAGTAAGCAGACATAGCAAAGCAATCTCATCCACAACATGCAATGAAAACTACAAAAAATCCGGCACACAGCAACAAAGTAAACACCGGCCTAATTTAGATCTAGAGTTGGTTGTCCTAGCACATCATCTAAAGTGTGTGTAAAAGGTCATGTGGCTGGGGTAAATCCTAAATTGGGTGATTAATCAAAGTTGTCTAAAGTTCTGGGTTTGTTAAGGTTTAAAAAGAGGATTTGAGTTAAACTTTAAATATTAATAAATTAGGAATTTTAATTAAATGTATTTTAAAAGTTAATTAATTTCTACCTTTGTTTCACACCGAGGCCGTGAAGTTTATTTCACCTTCCTTGGGGCTAAGCTAATAGCCTCGTAGGCCTGGGTTACCAGTAGCAATCGGGTTAATTAAGTTATTTTAAATTGGTTGGAATTACAGGAGTGAATTAGTATTAGGGGAATTGAATACTGATTTTAATGGGTTGGTTGAGAATTTTATTATCCTATTAAGAAAATTTTAGGAGTTGGAAGAGTTAATAGATTTTAAAGGGTTATCCGGATGCGTTAACTAAGGGGTCAAAATTTGGCTTTCAAAATTAGAGTTAATCTTAAGGGTTTCAGATTTTTAATAAATACTAGACCTTATTATGAGTTGTTAAACAGGTAGCACACTTAATTTAGAGTTTTCTATGAAAAGTTATGATTTTTAGAAGTTCTGACCCGTTTTGACCTAAGGTCACCTAAAATGTTGAGTCCTTGATTTTAACCAAATTATGGAAGTTTAATATTTTTAAGAAGTAATAAATTCTAATTGAAGTCATTAGCCACTAAGTTTGATCAATCAAAATTTTCCTATAATTAACAGTGATATTTAGAAATTTTACATATTCGTAGGAGTTATCAAATTATTACGACAAAGGGGGTCTGCTTACGGATTTGAACCCAAATGAGTCCTAAACTCCTTGGGATCAATTACAAAGGCCATAAATGATGTGAGGATAGATCAACAAGTGTTTAAAGCCCTTTTGGGATTTTTAAGATTTTTAAAATTAATTAAAATTGGTTAAACCTTAATCACCTAAGGATCAAACTAAGACAAATCTAGAAATCACTTTAAGAGAGGGTTTCAATTATTATTTATTAGGGGATTAATTAGGGACAATTAAGAACATTTTAATGGATTTTGTAAGTTAAGAATAGTTTATTATCAATTAATTAGGGTTAAGGCCATTTCTATGAAGGATTTTTGAGGCACCTACTTGGGGAACCAAATGAACTACAAATTTGATGAAATTTGGACCATAGGATCACCTGACCCTAAGGACTAAACCCACCAAATTTGAGCTCAAATTGAGTGCTCTAAGGTGGTTAATCAAACCACCCAAGGTGAGCTCTAAGTCACCTTAAAATCGTTATAGGGGTCTATCCTAGGCTTGGATTGGGGCAAAATCAGTGGCTCTACACTCCTCAATCCACACATCAACAACACACCAAAAATCACACCCTAAATCCCATTGGATAGGTCTATATCCCCTTTTGAATTTAAGGGTCAAACCATGACCCTTAAATTTAAAAATTAGGGAAAATGCCTTGAACAACTTAAAATGGGGAGATAAAATTTGGACATGTCAGAAACATGCCCAATTTCAATCTCCCGAAATTCCAGACCTGGTGGACTTGTATTTTGAAAGTAATTAAAGAAATTCATAAAATGCTCAAATTAAAATTATGCCTAAGACTGATCTAACCAGGGTCTGGAACCATAGGGCTTTTATAGATCTCCCTGTGACCTTTCCAATGAGCCTAAGAACACCTAATTTGGACAAGTGTGCAGGGAGTTATGAATTTTTGAATTTCCCTTGAATTTCTGGATTTATTAATCCAGCAATTACACAGTCAGCAACCGTTTACACGCGGCGCCCGCTGATTGGCCAAGCAATCATTGGCGCTAACCGTTAACGACCGGGTTAACCACAGCCGTTGGACGGCGAATCGAACGGCTAGGATTAACGGCGCTCTGATACCGCGGGATCTAATCCGAGTCGTTGATCGAGATCAACGGCTGAGATTTTGTCTTCAACCTCCCGCTCGTATCCGAGACCGCAGAGCTTTTCCGGCTTGATCCGGGCGATCCCGCCTGCGAACTCTGATGAAATTTTGCAGGGAGGATCAGGACGGTGGAACCCTTCAATCCAACGGTGGAGATCCGTTGGGGTGAAGGTTTCCTTCACACTAGACCGGACTACCTAGCTAGGGAGCTCGGGATGGAGGGATTACCGCAGAGAAGGCCTCAACGAATGAGCTTCTCTATCAGGAAGCTTCAGGGGATGATGGCGAAGAGTTCTCCTTCAGACGTCGGAACCGGAGGACGGCCGGAGGTGCGACTTCGAGCGGGACGCTGAAAGCTTTCAAGAGCGCTTGCTCGAACGGAAGGAGGGATTGATCTGGGAGCTCGGAGGAAGCATCTGGGAGTTCGAAGGAGCTCTAGGGAGCGATCGAGAATGAATGCCGATGCTTCTGGAGGTCTGGCAAGCTTGAGGGTATTCGGCCACCTTTCGGGAGCTTGGACGGCCGAGAATGAGCTGGAGAGGGCTCAGAACGCTGTCAGGTGGACAATGGCGACATCCAGGGGAGATCGTGGGGATCAAACCGGTGGAAAGCAGCCTTGAACCTGGAATTGTCTAGGGGGGACCACCAAAACTCGATTTCCATTGGCTCCGACCGCCGCCGGCCATGGTCTGGGTCGGGTTGATTGGGGGAGGCCGATGGGGACGTGTTGGAGCCAAGGGTGGAGTCAATTTGGTCTGGGAAGATCTGGATCGAATTGGTGGCTGCATTGGACCCAAACCTGCTCGGTTCGAGTCGAGTTGAGCTCGATCCAGGTCAGGTCAGACCCTGGGTTTGGTATGGGAGATAGGTCTGGGTCTGGTGCACCCAATTCAGGTGGCAATTGGATCCAATTTGATCTGGGTTAAAAGATGGCTCGGGTTGATCCAAACCTGCTTGATTCAGGTCGATTTGGGCTCAACCCAGGTCATGCCAGACCCTAGGCTTGAGGTGGGAAGTGGGTCTGGGTCTGGTGGACCCAATGCAAGTGGCAATTGGATCCAATTTGATCTGAGTTAAAAGATGGCTCGGGTCCAAGTGTTTTTGGCTACTTTGGGTTAGCCTAACTCTTGACCCAGGCTAGCCCAAGGCATGGGCTGGCTGGAGGAGGTGTGTTGGACCTAGGGCCACCTATGAGAGGTGTTGATCAAGTTCAATTGGGCTTAGGTTGAGAATTGGCTCAATCCCAAGTGATTTTGGGCACTTTGGGTTAGCCTAACTCTTTACCCAAGTGAGCCCAAGGGTTGGGCTGGTCAGGGAAGGTGTATTGGGTCAATGGTAATCCAATGGCACCTTGATTTGGATTCAATTTGATCAAGGTTAAGAGGTGGCTCAAGGGAGGCCTCTCTTTGGACACTTGGGTCAAGCCATATGGCTAACTCAAGTAAGCCCAAGGCTTGGGTCTCCAAGAGGGCTCTCTTGGGTGCCCAAGGGGTCATCCCATACATTCAAAGGACTTGGAATGGACTTAGTTCAAAAAAATGAAAGAGAGGGGGTGTATGGGTTAATGGGTAAAACTTGGTTGACTTGGTCAACCTAGTTGACCCAAGGTCTGGGTTTGAGTTCAACAAGTTAGGTTTGATATTTGAAACTCATTGAAAGTGGTTTCAAAGAGTTTGGAATTGATTTGATTTGAAATGGGCATTTGAAATCCCATAAGGGTATTTTGGTCAATTTTGACCCATTGGTCAACTAGGGTCAAAAATGGGTCTGAAAAATGCAGTTTACTACTCAATGGGTTACAATCAAGGTTTTGGAAGTGATTGGAGTCTTTGATAGGGGCTTCAAGATCAAAATCTTCAAGGTGTTAGATCCAGTGGCATAGGCTGTAAATGTTTGAAGGTTTTACAGCCTTTAGATTTTAATTCAGCTTCTGGGGTTAGAGACCTCAGAATGGGCTCAAAATTGGAGGGTAACCTTTAGAGACATGTCTTATCACTTTGTAAGTGATAGACCCTGAATCAGAGGCCATTTGACTGGGTTTTGAAATGTTTGAAAAATCTTTGAAAAGGGTCTTTAGGACAGGGCCTTAAGACTTTGGATTTGAGTCTGAATTTATGGATTTGGAATGGATTTTAAGTTTGAATGGTTAATGTTGGAGTATCCAAATCATTTACAATCATGTGGTGATTGTTAATGAATGGATAGGGTCAATGCTAGATCAAAGGTAGGATCAAAGTCTAGATTGGAATTTGGATTCTCAAGTGGTTGAATCAAAGTTTGGATATGTTTGAAATTTGAATTAATTTGGATTTGAACTTAATGAATGTTAAGATTTGAATCAATCAAGGGTAGGGATTGATTTGAAGTTGGAGTTGATCAAAGGTAGGGATTGATTTGAGTCTAGATTGGTCCTAAGATCTAGAGGGGTTCTAAGATCTAGGATCTAGAGGGGCTCTAGAATTTGAGATATAAGAGAATCCTAAGCTCTAGAGTAGGCCCTAAGGTCTTGCTCTAGGAAAGGATCTTAAGGTCTAGAGTGGATCCTAAGGTCTGGCTCTAGGAAAGGATCTTGAGGTCTAGAGTGGATCCTAAGGTCTGGCTCTAGGAAAGGATCTTAAGGTCTAGAGTGGATCCTAGGATCTAGATTTAATCTGGAGTTTGGAAGGGCCTTAGTGACCTCATATCAAAAATGAGGTCAACAACGATCAGTTCAAAAACCTTAGTTACTTCTGGACAATCAACATCGGCAAGATCATATTCAGGGCAATATTCTGGATCATTTACCTATGATTTGAACTAATCGTTCAAGACGATTGTGAGATCGTCTAGGATGATCAAGCTAATTTTGAATCATCTAGACCCCCATTCAGGGCGATGTTCAATACGATAGTCCATAATTTGTACTGATCAGCTAGGACGACATACATATCATCCTAGACGATAATGTCGGTTCTTGAAATTCTATTTAAAGGATCCAATTTTTCTCATGTAAGAGACCTTGAGTGCTGCTGTCTTGACCTAAGAGAGCCTTGAGAGAAGGAGAGAGAGAGAGAGAGAGAGAGAGAGAGAGAGAGAGAGAGAAAGAGGGAGAGAGAGAGAGAGAGAGAGAGAGAGAGAGAGGAACTTGTGAGGGGGAGTTTGTGAGAGGGTTCATAAGGGTTACTCCAAGCAAGGTTCCAAGTCATCTTCTTCGGTCTTCATCCTTCATTCTTGGGAAGTTCTTGGGAGGACTACTTCAGTAAAAGGTCCAGGTTCTCTGCCTGCTTCAGGAGGAAGAAAAAGGAGTCGGTTCTCTGCCCGCTTTAGGAGGAAGCAGAAGGAGTCAGTTCTCTGCCGCACCAGGGTTGATGAAAAGGAGTCGGTTGTAAAGGTTTCTCTGCCTAACTATGGGAGCTAAAGGAGAGACACTTACTTAGTGCAATACCTGGAGGGCGCCTCCAGGGAGTGGATGTAGGTCAAGTTGACAAAACCACTATAAACCCTTGTGTTCTTTTTACTGCTTCCGCATTTTAATTTTTTGCACTTATTTTTCTGTGGTGATTTTGGTTTGTGCTTATTGTGATTTAATCTAAGAAAGATTTTTTTTAAATACCAATTCACCCCCCGTCATGGTTAGCCTTGGGCTAGTTCTCAAGGGCTTAACATCCGTAATGAACTTTTATAAAGGATTATAGGTCTTCCCATAATATGGGCTACCAAAACTAGCAGATTTAAACAATATTGTTTGATATTTTTGAAAGTAAATTTACATTTCTCATCCCATATGAATTTGATGTCATTTTTAGCTAGGATGGAGAATGGTTGACATAGTCTAGAGAGGTTAGAAATGAATCTTCTTATATACACCAGCCTCACATGAAGAGAACTTAGTAGTGTAAGGCTCTTAGGAGGTGGCATATTAAGATAACTTTGATTTTGGCAGGATTAATTTTGATTTTGTAGTGCCTCGCTATGAAAACTAGAAATTTCACTAATGTGAGCCAAATAGCGCACTTCAAGGGATTCATCTTAAGGTCGTATTGGCGTAACAGCTCAAAGATAATTCTCAGGTGGTTAAGGTGAGCCTCCTTAACTTGTCTTTTGACAGCAAAATTTTTGACGTAGCATTTGCCTTGATTATGGATTAACTCATTAAATATTCAAGTCATAGCTCGTTGGTAGGTTGCACCAAAATTTTTAAGGTTGAATGGCATCACTTTATAATAAAAGATCACCATAAGGGTTCTAAATACAATATTTCACTCATCTTCTAGGGTCATCTTGATTTTTTTATAACCATATGAGCCATCCATAAATAAGAAAACAACACGAAAGAGGACATGTCCACCATAAGTTCTGGAATGGGCAAAGGAAATTTATCTTTGTGACATGCCTTATTTAGATCCCTATAAGTTACATGGCTCAATTTAACCATTCTTTTTTTGAACTAGTATGATGCTTATTATCTAAGAGGAATATTTTTCCTCTCGAATAAACCCAGACTCGACTAACTTCTTGACTGTAGAAACGACTTGTTGTTCAATCTTCAGATATATGCATTTAGGAGCTTGCTTAATTCGAATGACGTTGTGTTGGATTCCAAGTTTATGGACCGCTACATCGGTAAACAAATATAACATTTCTTTGTATGTCCTTAAACTTGGAAAGAAGTTGAATCAGATCCCTAGACTCATCCTCACTCAAAAATGAACTTAAGAAAGTGGGGCAAAGTTCATCCTCTTTTCCAAGGTTAATTTCTTTGAGTTTGTCAACTATAAATTTAATCTTGTTTTCAAATTTACGGGGTGCATGCCAAACATGAAGTTCATCAAAATCATCTAAAGTCTCCAAACAAACTCTACCGAGTGAATCAATAATTTAAGAAAGGACAATTTTAAATTTAGAATGAATAATTATCATTAAGCAGTATTCATCATCATTAAACAAACAAACAATACCAAACCTAATACCAATTATCTATTTTTTATTTTATTTTTTAATTCCAGATTCTTTCGTGGTATCTAGCTTGACCCTTAGACCATCAACTCAGCATGAGACCTTTAGAGATAAGATTTTTAAACACCAACAATAAAGTAACTAAAAGATAAATCCATTAATTCATTAAAATATACCTCGCCAAGGGTTACATCATCTTCATTTCATGAGGAGGATGAGCCATGGAAGAACTTTTGGATTTTTCTTACTTCACTTTCTAGATTAGGAGCATCCTTAGTCACTAACCCTAAGACGCTATCAATATATAGTGGGGTTAAGGTTAAGGATTCAACTACCATATTAAGCTTTTTATAAAGAGTTATTTCAGAATCATCACATTGAACTTTTAATTTGTCACCCTATAAGTCACTATCTTGTTCTAAAGTAAGATCAAATTTTGATGGAGGAACTATTTTTTTATAGTTAAAAGCAATTCAAGCACACTTCTATTTTTAATCTTCATCAGAACTTGATTCCAATTACATATATACTGGAGGTATTCTTTTTTCAACTGAAGGGGACCTTGACCACGTGCTCTTTGGGTCATCCTTCTACCTCAAGGCAAACTATTTGGAACCCTAATGATCACACCCTCGATATCATCTTTTCTACTTGAATTTTGTCTTTTTAATTTTTTAGTTTTTCTACTTTTGACTTTTGAATTGCTTTGGAACTTTGTTCATATGCTTTTTCTTCTTTGAAATTGATCATCCCTTAGAATAGCAAGTAAACCCTTTAGATGCATAGTATGAAAATCCTTATATATCCCAATCTCATGAACCTCAAATATCCCAATCTCGTGAATAGAGAATTATTACAGATCACCCTTAATTTCATTCAAAATGCCATTTTGTTACTACTTGATGCATTGGGGTAGGGTAGATAAAACTATCATGTACTAATGGATCCATAGCCTACCTAGGAGCACATTAAATACATCACCAAATAAATTATATAAAATTTTCCTTATATTTTCAACTCTAATATCTCTAAAAGGAGGGTGATTGAACCTAAAGCCTTCTCGCCCTTTCTATTGAACCCACGTAGCATCAACTTGTCATTAGAGAGATTATTGTTATAAACTCCATGGTATGTGAGAGTATTTATATTCATCTCATTGATTGATACACCTGGATCAATGAGGACTCTAGATAACTTGAAATTTCCCACTTTTATGGTGATGTAAAGTGGGTGATTATATTCAGTAGTTCCTAAGAGTAAATCCTCATCGAAAAAAGTTATTCCTAGGATTTCCTTGAAGTATAAAGCTTCTTCATGAGAAGTCTAAGCTAACTAAGCATGACAAATATCTGGGTAGAGAAGTGCTTTAATTATAAATTCTCTTATCTCCATTGCGAAGATGAGGGCATTTTAGATGCTCAACTTAGCCGACAACTTCCCAAGATGAGCTAAGAAATTATAATAACTCTTTGAACAATCAAGATTAGGTCTCGGTGGGCTAGTAGGAAGATTTAATTATTGAGTGGCGACATGAATTAGATTGTTGATGGTAACTTGCTTTACTTTTATTGGGGAGGAAGCCAAGGGAGGTAAAACTTTACCACCTCACCCTTATAATTCCATTATCTCTATGGGTGGCCTACGCTTGAGGTCTACACTCTCCTTAATTGATTGATTGCCTTTTTGAAAGTTGCAGTCTGAATTTGAAAAGTCTATAAGGATTGGACTTCCTTAAAAGTTAATTTTGGGGGTATCACCATTTGATAAGACTTTGAATTTATTTCCCCCTTATAGGTTGAAGTATGGAGAGCTGAGTTTTTAAACTTCTTGAACGATCTCTGTTAAGTTTTTATTATCATCAAAAGAAGTGCCACTTGGAAATTTTATTCTCAACAGTAATCAACAAAAGTTTTAGTGAAGGATCATTTTTTATTAATTTATGACCCTTTGCCTCTGATGGGGCAAAGTAAAAGACAGATAACATCAAGGGTGATAATGGTTTTAAGCCATCATCCATCACTTGTAGACATCTCTCATCAATACATTTTCTCTCCATAAAAATATATCAATTTTTATTTTTATTGATCACAGTAGTTCCTATAACGACTAGAGAGGAAACTATCTCAATAACATCATATGAAGCCTCCTTGTCGACCTCTGAGATCAAGCCCCGGGCTCTTGTCGGTAGCTATTGACAAAGATAAAAAGATTTGTTAATCAACTTTTTTAATGTCGGGGATAGAGCTATATCCCTACCATCTTCAATGGAGGGAGAAAGGTTTAAATTATTACCTAAAATTAATTTGGGAAACCCCTGATCCGGATCGACCATGTAGTCTTTTGGAATTATAATGTTGCCCTAATGGAAGTTCCTTTTCAACCAATCCTTAATGACTATATAGTCTTCGATTGTATGGCCCAACAAGTGATAATAAGGGATAAAATTGGGTCATTCCTTTTATTTACTTCTTCCAACTTCTTGGCCTATAACAATCAAAATCTAATTTCTTTAATAGAATCCTGAAGATTTTTCTTAATAATATTAAATTTATACGGGCGGGATAATCTTTTTTTAAAAGAAATTGAGTAAGGCACCCTATTAGGCTAGGGAGTTACTTGGAAGGGTTGTGATTTCCTAATTGGCTATACTTGAGGATTTCTAGATTGTGCACTGCCTGGTTTCTTCCCTTTATCAACTATAAACACTATTACTACTCATTTTTCAAAAGACTTTAACAGCTTGCTTAATTTCTTCTCCTCAGATGAATCCTTTAGGAATGCATTCTTAAATCCTCTTCCTATAAGTAATTAGCTTTATTGAGAAGTTTTTCAAATGTTTTGATTGTAAATCCCTTTAGCATAAAAGTAATAGGCTCATGGATATTCTTTAGAAGAATCTCCACTGAGAGTTAATCCTCTAGCTGGGGTTCATATTTCATTGAGAGATTTCACCATCTCAATAAATATTCAACCAAAGACTCTCCCAATTTTTTCTTTTCAATAATGAGATCACCCATAGTTGTTCTCTATGAGCTCCTAAGAATCTCTTTAAGAATAGACCCTCGAGCTCTATGAAAGTTTTCACTAAACCGTTTAGTAGATCTGCATACCACTCAAAAGCAATCTAAAAATGACTACTCATAAACTAGCAAAAGAGTAAAGCATCTAACACTCTTGCGTTGTAATAACTCTCTCAATGGGAAGTCAAGAAACATTAACTAGTGGTAAATCTAGATTATCTCAAATATTAATTCCTCCAAATCTGCTCAACTTCTTTGGTATATACTTCTTTTCTCGTGACCTCTTGCCCTCAACATATTTCAATCTCTTATTCTCAACAACTTATTTTCCATTAGCTATCACCAGGACCAACTTTGTGAATCTCGAAGGAGGGATCAGCTGCCTACCATTATGTAGGCAACCTCTACCAGATCTAGTGAAAACTATTTCCTTCATCTTTGCAGATAGGAGGCACGACACACAATGATATTGAAGGACTTAGGCTTCTTGCTTTTGATCTCTCTTTGTTCAAAAATTCTTTCTCAAACTTGAGTGAGATCACCCCCTTCAAGTATCTCATGTATCGTTCTTTTGTCTCACCTACTGGAGAAGCCAAAGTGTGGATTATATTCCTCAACATTCTTGTTCTCAAAACTTATATCTCCTTTGTGGTTTTCCGGACAAAGTAGTCCATTAGCATGGTGGAGAGCTAAAAATCTTGGTGACTCTCTCCTCCCCTACAGCAGCTACGAGGGGATAGAAATGACTCCCTTTAAAGAGTGGAGAAAAGGCAGGAATGGACAGCTCCTCAGCAGCCTCAGGCTCTACTAAATTCAAGTCCTTCAGTTCAACCATCTTCTCAGTCTTTATGGTCTTCTTCCTTACCTTCCCCAGGAAATTATTTCTTACATGTTTACTACCAAAGGGGATTTTAGAATAGGACCCCTTCTTAACTACAGACTTGACTTCAATGTCAACTACAGATTTTTTTTTCTTATCCAACTTGGAGGATACAACAGGTATAAGGATGACAGTGGCCTCTACTTTTGGAATGGGGGAGCTAGACCACGCCCCAACTGCTATCTCAACCTAGGGGATGTCCTTCGCCCTCAGCGGCGAGGTTGGTAATGGCTTCCCCATTAACATACAACCTAAACTATATTGAAATGTTGTAGACAAGCTCTGCAATGTACAGGTCACGATTGAGATAAAAGATTAACTTTCTATTCATTATTTCATAATTTTATTATCTAGAATTTTAAGAAATGAATTAAAATTAAACTCTTGAAATTGAATTTAAAAAAAAATCATATATTTTATCACATATATTATGTTGCAAATCTATTTTTTCATGACTTATATTTTGATGATTGACAAACATTATTTCTCTTGGACTACTTGTTGCTGCTAACTTTTCAGGAATCGAAGATCGGACGATCAAGAATAAGCCAAGCTCAGGATTGCATAGGTTTAGGGTTGAGTCAGTCTGTACTTTGCTTTTTTCTCTTCTTGAGTCAGTTTGTAATGTTCAAAAGACTGATACTAAGTAACCTTACACACACACACACTTGAGAGATTTAGAATCTCTATTTTTTGCTCACATCGGCCAGGCCGATCCCTTGGATCGTCCTGGACGATCGAGTTCAAAATAGAGACTCTAATCAGGATTCTTAATTAAGGCAGCCGTCATTAACATATCGGCCTGGACGATACGTGTATCAGCCAGGATGATAAGCTCAAAACAGAAAGAAGTAGCCGCCATAGACAATTAAGGTATACTGTATTTTTAAATTATCGGCCAGGACGATCCAAGGATCGGCCTGGACGAAATTACCAAATTATGCCTTAATTAATCAAGAAATCAAGGGAGTAATTAAGAATGATTGATACGATCATATCGCCTTGGATTATTTCAGGATCGGCCAGGACGATCTAGTCAAAAATCTTAAGTTACTTCAGGATGATAAATATCAGCCAGCTCAAAAACAGGGCGATGCTCTGAATGATTTGCCTCTGATTTGAACTGATCGTCCAGGACGATCGTGAGATTGGCCAGGATGATCAAGTTAAATTTCAATCGTCCAGGAGTCCATCCAGGGCGATGCCCAGGCCGATCTTCTGAGTTTTATACTGATTGGCCAGGCCGATGTCCATATCGGCCTAGACGATATTATCGGTGACTTGTAATTAATGAGCTCCTTTGAAGCTCTTCTATTTAAAGAGCTCTTGTTCAACATTTTTGAACACCTTTGGCTGCTGCCTTGACCTGAGAAGACCTTGAGGAGAGAAAGAGAGAGAGGGAGAGAGAGAGAGGATATTGTGAGGGGGAGCTTGTGAGGGGATTCACAAGGGTTGCTTCAAGGATCACTCTGCTTGTTCTTCATCTAAAGTTTCTTGTCCGTGGAAGGGTCGGTAGAGGTAAGGAGTTAGCTTTTGATTGTGGTTCTTTGCCAGCTTCAGGAGGAAGCAAAAGGAGATAGGTTCTCTGCCTTGCCGGGGTGGCAAAAAGGAGGTTCTTGTGAGGGCTTCTCCGCCTAGCCATGGGGGCTAAAGGAGAGTCACGTTTTGTAGTGCAATACTTGGAGGGTGCCTCCAAGGAGTGGACGTAAGTCGTGTTGACCGAACCACTATAAATCTCTGTGTTATTGCTTTATTGCTTCCGCACTTTTATTTCCGCATTTACTCTATTGTGGTGAGTTTTGGTTTTTCATTATTGTCTTGACTGAAAAGATTTTTTAAAATACCAATTCACCCCCCTCTTGGTTAGCTTGGGACTAAGTTCATAGGGCTTAACATCCCGAACGAACTTTCAAGTGGTATCAGAGCGGGATTCAAAAATTTAAGTTTCAAAACTTTTTGAATTAGATTCATGGCTAACTTTGAAAATAGAAACACTTCTGAAGGTTATTCGATTACACGACCTCCACTGTTTGACAACTTGCCATTTGATTTCTTGAAAACTCGCATGTCTACCTTTTTACAATCTACTGATTATTGCATGTGGATGCTTATTCAAGAAGGTTATTCTCCACCTTCTCGTGAAATAAATGAGATTAAAACTGAAATTGCTTTTACTGAATGGACTTTCGATGAACGAGATTTAGCTCAATTAAATGCGAAATGTTTGAACTGTTTTTTCTGTGCCTTAAAATCTGAGGACTACATGCGTGTTTCTACTTGTTCAACAGGTAAGGAGATTTGGGATAGGTTATGTATCACCTATGAAGGAACCACTGAAGTAAAACAATCTAGGTTGTGTTGCAAACTATTTTCATGGCTTATGTTTTGATGATTGACAAACACTATCTCTCTTGGACTACTTATTGCTTCTAACTTTTCAGGAATCGAAGATCGGACGATCAAGAGGAAGCCAAGTCCAGGATCGCGTAGGTTTAGGGTTGAGTCAGTCTGTAATTTTATTTTTCACCTTTTGAGTCTACTTGTAATTATCAAAAAGACTGATGCTAAGTAACCCTTCACACACACACTTGAGAGGCTTAGAAATTCTGTTTTTACCCACATCGGCCCGGCCGATATTTATATCGTCCGAGACGATCAGCTTAAAACAGAAAGTCTAATTAAGGATTCTTAATTAAGGCAGCCGACATTAACATATCGGCCTGGACGATACGTGTATCGGCCAGGACGATAAGCTCAAAATAGAAAGAGATAGCCGCCTTAGACAGTTTAGGCATACTGAATTTTAAATTATCGTCCACGACGATTCCAGGATCGGCCTGGACGAAATTTCCAAATTATGCCTTAATTGATCAGGAAATCAAGGGAGTAATTAAGGATGATTGATACGATCATATCGGCCAGGACGATCGTGAGATCGGCCTGGACGATCAAGCCAAATTTCAATCGGCCAGGACTGTTCCCAGGGCTGTGCTCAGGACGATTTACATCTGATTTGAACTAATCGGCTAGGACGATCGTGAGATCGGCCTGGACGATCAAGCCAAATTTCAATCGTCCAAGACTGTTCCCAGGGCTGTGCTCTGGCCGATCTTCCTTAATTTGTACTAATCGGTCAGGCTGATGTCCATATCGGCCTGGACGATAAAGTCGGTTACTTGCAATTAATGAGCTCCTCTTGAGCTCTTCTATTTAAAGAGCTCTTCTTCAACATTTTTGAAGGACCTTTGGCTGCTGCCTTGACCTGAGAAGACCTTGAGGAGAGAAAGAGAGAGAGGGAGAGAGAGAGGATCTTGTGAGGGGGAGCTTGTGAGGGGATTCACAAGGGTTGCTCAAGGATCGGTCTGCTTTTCTTTCGTCTGAAGTTTCTCGTCCGTGGAAGGGTCGGTAGAGGTAAGGAGTTTTGCTTTTGGTTGTGGTTCTCTGCCAGCTTCAGGAGGAAGCAAAAGGAGGTATGTTCTCTTCCTTGCCGGGGTGGCAAAAAGGAGTTTCTTGTGAGGGCTTCTCCGCCTAGCTGTGGGGGCTAAAGGAGAGTCACGTTTTGTAGTGCAATACTTGGAGGGTGCCTCCAAGGAGTGGACGTAGGTCTAGTCGACCGAACCACTATAAATCTTGTGTTCTTATTTTTGCCTCCGCACTTTTAAATTCCGCATTTGGTTTGGTGGTGTGATTTGGTTTGTGAATTTATTTCTTTGTCTCAAGAATTTTTAAAATACCAATTCACCCCCCCTCTTGGTTAGCTTGGGACTAAGTTCATAGGGCTTAACATACCGAACGAACTTTCAAGTTGAATATTCTTCTGCTTGACTACGAACTTTTTTGTATGAAACCATCTGAAACTATTTCTGACATGTACACTAGATTTACACAGATTATTACTTCACTGCATGCTTTAGGAAAAGAGCTTTCGAACTATGAAAAAGTTAACAAAATTTTGAGATGCTTACCTTCTTCATATGATGCTAAAATCACTTCTATATCTGAATCAAAGGATTTAAACACCTACTCGATTGACAACTTACTTGGCTCACTCATTGCTTACGAGCAAGGGGTGAATCAAAGAAATCTTGATGCAGGTGAGAAGAAGAAAGAAAAGACTATTGCTCTAAAGGCGCACAAATCAGATTCAGAATCTTCCGGGTCTGAAAGCGATGAAATTGCCTTAATCACAAGGCAATTCAAAAGCTTTCTAAGGAAGAAGCACAAGCACCATTGGAGAAAATATAAGGATCACAAAAATTCTAAAGTATCTTCTGATGTTGTTTGTTATGAATGCAGGAAAGCAGGACACGTGAGAACTGATTGCCCTACTCTTCAAGATCACTCGAGCAAAGAAAAAAGAACGAGTGAAGAAAAGCCTAAGTTTAGGAAGGACAAGAAGAAAGTTCAAAAGTCATTCTGGGCAGAATCTGGTATTGATTCCTCTGAAAATGAACCGGAGAATGAGACAACAAACTTATGCTTAATGGGAGAAGATCAAAGTGATGAGGAAGAGGTATGTAAACCAACATATGATGAATTGTTTAAAATTTGTGAAAAAATGCATGCTTCGTACAAAAAACTCAAGAAAACTCATGCAAATCTAAAATTAGAACTTTTAAATTTACAAAGAGAGCATGAAGTTATTCTCAAAGATCATGCAACGATTGATTCAAATCACATGGCTCTTCTTGATGAATTTGATGACATAAACAAGAAATATTTGGAATTAATTGATGAACATAATGCATTGAAAGATTCACACACATCTCTTAATTCTGATCTTAAGAAATCTAAAGAGATTGAGAGAAATTTGAGGATAAACAATGATGCCTTAAAAGGAACCAACTTGAGGATTCAAAATGATTTGGAAACATGTAAGAAAGCTAGGATGACACCAACTCCTAATCAAAAGTCAGAACCTAGGAAGAGGCATTTTTACCCAAACCATTTAAGAAAATCTTTTCCTGGAGTTCAATGTTTTTCTTATGGCATGCTAGGACACATCTCACACACTTGCACAGTTTATCATAGTACATGATGGGTGTGGAGACCAAAATTAAATAATGCACAGCATGGCACACAAGCATCACCTTCTACTTTTCATAAGATGGGACCCAAACCTGTTTGGGTTCCTAAATCTGACTGTCGTTGAGTTTTTGCAGGTGTGCTCTCACCAAAGACCTCATGGGAGCATAGGATAACTGGACATAAGGAGGCTCGCAGCTCAAAATTGCTTAAACTCGCTGCTTTATCACTTGCTTGAAATTTTTAGTTTTTGAGTTATCTTTTATTTTTGTGCTTACTTTGTGTTATTTTAGTTTGCTTTGTTTTCATTTTTTTGTTTTATTTTTATGTGTTTTGTTTTCACGTTGTTCTTTAATTTTGGCCTTCCATATGATGAATCTTTTCAAGCTTTTAAATTTTGGAAGTTTTGGAGATAGTGTTTAGCTTTTCTAAATCGGTCAAAGGTGAAATCTAGTTTTTGGTTTCCCTCTTTCTGACCTTGTTTAGTGGTATGATTTTTTTCTCTAAACAAAAGTCTAAACTCATTTTAACCAATGGTTTTTTAATTAAGATCATTTTATTATCTTGCTACATTAATTTATCTTATGCATAATAGCCAAAGTTCTCATATATCTTTCAAGTTTTTTTGAAATCTTGCCATTACATTTATCACATGATTTTGTTTTTGTGTTGTGGATTGTTCTTCCCTATGTTAGAGAGAGAGCTCCTATTCTCTAATATTTGGAGGATATACTCACAACTAAGTTTTTTTTAAGGGTATAATAAAGAGTTTTTAGCTTGCAAGCGTTAAAAAGGAAAGAGGCCAATGAAGCCAAATTGAAAAGAAAGCTATATACACAAAAGTGTATCAAAAAATCAAAAGATGCTCAAAAGAGCCAATCAAAATGACAAGAGGTATAAAATGAGCCAACTAGATGCATGCTATCCTATCTTTGCTAAAACTCTTAAAACTTAGAGAACGCATTGATTATGTGATACTTTCAAAAACTTGATTTCAATTTTCAAGATTGAGAAAAATTACTTTAATTTATTAATTATGAGATATTTTCTTTGTAAACAAGTTTTGAATGGATCTTTGTATCATATTTAGTTATTCTAAGTTAGATTTATGTTTTCCAAAAGAATTTCGTACCCTGAAAGGATGTCCAATCTAAGGTTAACAGAATCGAATGTTCTACCTTCTTCTGATTGGGATTTGTCAAACTCTTTGATCTCTTAGAACTTTAAAAATTTAACTTTTTGGAAAATTCTCATATGATACCTCCATAAAACAAAAAAAAAATTAGAAAAATTAAAATCCAAAAATATTCGTTTTTGATTTTCCTTGTGTTTTTGTTTTTTTTTTACTATGTTTTGACTATTTTTCTTTTATTTTATTTTTGAGGGTCTTGATCATCATCATTCTTTTTTTGATTTCAACTTCTAGTCACATCGTCCTGGCTGATACTTTTTATCGTCCTGGACGATATGACAAATTCTGTTCAAAATCCATCTACTGATCTTTTCTGTGCTTGCTATAACTCATCGTCCTGGACGATTCTATATTGTCTTGGATGATATGATCGAACTCTATCATGATGATAGTCCTGGCCGATAGAATATTTCATCTGGCCGATGCATTTTATGTGCATTGTCCTGGTCGATACATTGGATCGTCCTGGACGATCCACGTGTCTGCACGGTTAAATCCTTAAATTTGGCCACGGACGATCCATTAGTGGACAATCGGCCGGGCCGATCCACTGTTCGTCCTGGACGATACAAATGGCAGTGATTTAAAATGTTTTAACTTCGGCCGGTACGATCAATTATTGTGCATAGTCCTAGACGATACACCTAATCGTCCCGGACGATCTACTTTTTCAACGATCATCCGGATTGACTCCTCGAGACGATCGCCTGTGTCTAATCGGCCTGGCTGATATCTGATCGGCCCGGACGATCTGACCGCCTTTCTAACCAATCAGCCTGTACGTAATTATTGAGCCAAATAGGCCTGGACGATTCTGCGATCGGCCAGGACGATATGGCCGTTTCTTTAAATTCTGGCTGTTCCAGCCATGATTTCTCACTCTCCACTCTTCTTCCTTTTGTGTTTTCTTGTTAACTCTCTTCTATGGCTGGTGGGAAACGTGTTTGTCAGGCATCTGGGAGTTCTTCGAGGGCGACTCTGGACCCTCGATTCAGGGAGGCAGAGGATCAGGCTGCCTACCGTTGCTATAAAGAGTGTGGCATCACCCTCTCCCAGACAATCAATCCTGCACATCTCTCATATCCGGTAATGGATCTTTTTGCCCACACCTCTCTTTGTTTCATACTGACCCTCACCGTCCCTTTCTCTTCCGAACTCCTTAAATTTTATGCAAGCCTGCGCATTAACCGCACCTTCACAGCCCTGACCTCCTATGTGAATCGATGCCCTGTCGAAATCACATATCAGGATTGTGTTGATCTTTTACAGCTATCCACCACCGGGGATAAGCTGCACCTAATCGCCTCTGATCCTGATTTTGACTGGTCCACGGTGAATCACTTCCTTCGCCAGACCAATGCACCTTTCCATGTTGGAGAGACTAGCTCTTTAATCAAAGATGCTAGGACAATCCAACATGTCCTTCGCACCTCCATAATTCCAAATGCCGGGGACCGAATCCACATCACCCCTCTACTTTCCCTCACTACTTTTTACATTATGGCCCAGAGAGAATTCAATGCCACTGATCTACTCTTTCGCTACATCAATCACCTAACCACTATTCGCGATCCAGGCCATAAGAGAAAAACCAATCTAGCCTTAGGACACATCATAGCCTATGTCCTTGAAACCAAATACAATCTTCAATATCCTGCTCGTCCTGACCTTCATCCTCCTTTCTACTCAAACAATTCCTTCACTACCCTTCATAGTACTCATCTCCATCAGGAGATGGGGAAGGTCGGGGGGCTAGAGAGGAGGAGGCTCCCGCTCCCGCTCCCGTTCCTGATCCTGTTCCACTCCACCAGCACTCACCGGTTGATCAGTTGATAGAGAGGTTTGATCATTGGGAGACCCGCTTCGACGCTTACGTTGCTGTATAGGAGCAGCAACATTCTGAGGACATTGCCCGCTACGACCAGAATCACACGGAGGACTTAGCCCGCTTTGACAGTTATATGGTTCACCAACAGCAGCAGCATGACCAGGACATCGCCTGGTTCAATGCTCAGTTTACTTCACTTGCTAGCTACTTTCAGCAGCCACCTCCACCACCTCCATCTGATGATCCGGGCCCCTTGTTTTTCTAGCCTGTGTTTTTCTGCTGTTTGTTTCCTGCTTTATGTAGTTTGCTTGTTAGTCTTTGTTTGTTGTGGTGTTTTCTTTTGTTTCTGGACCCTCTTTTTGTGATGACAAAAGGGGGAGTTGGGTGTGGAAGGAAAAAGCTGTTGAGTTTGGGGTTTGTAACTTTGAATTTCTAATGAACCTTTTTTAAATTTTCCTACTTATGTTTGCCATCATCAAAAAGGGGGAGATTATTGCAAATCTATTTTTTCATGACTTATATTTTGATGATTGATAAACACTATTTCGCTTGGACTACTTGTTGCTTCTAACTTTTCAGGAATCGAAGATCGGACGATCAAGAAGAAGCCAAGCTCAGGATTGCGTAGGTTTAGGGTTGAGTCAGTCTGTACTTTGCTTTTTTCTCTTCTTGAGTCAGTTTGTAATGTTCAAAAGACTGATACTAAGTAACCCTACACACACACTTGAGAGATTTAGAATCTCTATTTTTTGCTCACATCGGCTAGGCCGATCCCTTGGATCGTCCTGGACGATCGAGTTCAAAACAGAGACTCTAATCAGGATTCTTAATTAAGGCAGCCGTCATTAACATATCGACCTGGATGATACGTGTATCGGCCAGGACGATAAGCTCAAAACAGAAAGAAGTAGCCGCCATAGATAATTAAGGTATACTATATTTTTAAATTATCGGCCAGGACGATCCAAGGATTGGCCTGGATAAAATTACTAAATTATGCCTTAATTGATCAGAAAATCAAGGGAGTAATTAAGGATGATTGATATGATCATATTGTCCGGAACGATCTCAAGATCGGCCAGGACGATCTAGTCAAAAATCTTAAGTTACTTCAGGACGATAAATATCGGCCAGCTCAAAAACACGGCGATGCTCAGGATGATTTGCCTCTGATTTGAACTGATCGTCCAGGACTATCGTTAGATCGCCCAGGACGATCAAGCCAAATTTCAATCATCCAGGAGTTCATCCAGGGCGATGCCCAGGCCGATCTTCTGAGTTTTATACTGATCGGCCAGGCCGATGTCCATATCGGCCTGGACGATATTGTCGGCAACTTGCAATTAATGAGCTCCTTTGAAGCTCTTCTATTTAAAGAGCTCTTGTTCAACGTTTTTGAACACATTTGGCTGCTACCTTGACCTGAGAAGACCTTGAGGAGAGAAAGAGAGAGAGGGAGAGAGAGAGGATCTTGTGAGGGGGAGCTTGTGAGGGGATTCACAATGGTTGCTTCAAGGATCGCTCTGCTTGTTCTTCATCTAGAGTTTCTCGTCCGTGGAAGGATCGGTAAAGGTAAGGAGTTAGCTTTTGGTTGTGGTTCTCTGCCAGCTTCAGGAGGAAGCAAAAGGAGGTAGGTTCTCTGCCTTGCCGGGGTGGCAAAAAGGAGGTTCTTGTGAGGGCTTCTCTGCCTAGCCGTGGGGGCTAAAGGGGAGTCACGTTTTGTAGTGCAATACTTGGAGGGTGCCTCCAAGGAGTGGACGTAGGTCGTGTTGACCGAACCACTATAAATCTCTGTGTTATTGCTTTATTGCTTTCGCACTTTTATTTCCGCATTTACTCTATTGTGGTGAGT
Source organism: Dendrobium nobile (assembly GCA_022539455.1). Taxonomy (NCBI): domain Eukaryota; kingdom Viridiplantae; phylum Streptophyta; class Magnoliopsida; order Asparagales; family Orchidaceae; genus Dendrobium; species Dendrobium nobile. The sequence goes on along the minus strand of CM039719.1, from coordinate 49,500,671 downwards.
TTTGGTTTTTCATTATTGTCTTGATTGAAAAGATTTTTTAAAATACCAATTCACCCCCCTCTTGGTTAGCTTATGACTAAGTTCATAGGGCTTAACATCCTGAACGAACTTTCATATTAGATTTTAGAAGCTATAATCCAGTATATTATGATAAAATGTACAAGTTGATTTTAATTTGAAAAAGATATGGATTTTCATTCCATATTTTAATACAGAAGGACATTGTAGAAAAACATATGGCAACGATGATTTGAAATTGACTTGAGTGATTTTAAAGGAAGTTTTAAATGTTTGATAATTGAGGAAGTTTCCTCAAGTTTTGAAACTAAATATTTTGAGTTTCGACTCAACATAATGGCTTTCAAAATTGATGACGGGATTTAAAAAAAAAATGCTAGTCTCTTTCATCCCACCGATTAACTTGGGGGGGGGGGGGGGGGGGAGTGAGGGGTTTGGGTAGTTACGGAATGGCATAGCACAGTTTTAACTTGAAAAATATGAGTCTTGAATTTGAAATTATATGTTTTTTGTAAATTATGAAACTCGACATATTTAGGATGTGCTTGAATATGCAGGTTTATAATATTTATAGTAAGATCTTAAAAGGCTTGGCCTGACTCTTTTGCTCTACCAATTATCTTGGAGGCAAAATGTCAAAGCCCGACTTTGACACAAGCTTTCTCACCTAAATCTCTTTTCGACATGACTTATTGATGTTGGTCGCACACACCCAATGAAGAAATGGATAGAGGGACCAAAGAAAGAAATTGTAATCAAAACTACTTATACAATAAAATTTCTATGATTATTAATGACGGAGAGATATATTTATTCCTCAGTGGAGTCTCCATTTTATTTGTTTGATTTAAGTAAGTTGAATTTTGAACAATTCAATTTTTTTTGAGAAAATTTAATTTCTAGAATTTTAGTTTTAAAATTGAACACATTATTATGATATCACCTCGGGAGGTAAAAATATTATTTCCTAATGGGTTTTGATTACAACTCTGCAAGTTCATCCTGCTTATCGTAGTCAAACTCAAGGAAGAACAACATATGACCCCAGAAAGGAAAAATGATGTTTGATCCAGTGTTTGACTATAATAATTTGGATAAAGAATCATTGATTTCATAATCAGAGACATGATAATTGAACGATATCCTCTTTCCTCGGAAAGATATATCCATTTTTTTAAAGCTTACCATGATTACAATTACTAAAAGGAATCTCAGTGGAATGGTTTTTGTAAATGATTAAAAAAACGTTTTGATCAGTTTAAGAAATATTTTAGATAGCCATTCTAAAAATTGATTTAAGCAAATTTGCAAGTGATTTTAAGGCACTTTACTCAACTGAATCTTCTGAAATACATTTCAATATCTGTTTTAAGTTATCATAGGAATTTCTAAAATAAATCCTATATAGACAGTTTAAGAAATTCAACATGGGCTGGTATCATAAGATTAATCAATAAGCATGACATCTTCAATCATAAAAGGATATAAGTTCTTCTATAAAATGCGATATAAATTGCAGTTTTAATTTCCTATATAAAGATCTTGGAAATGGTTATATCAATTCATTTTTGAATGCAAACTTTTAAAATTATGATTTGCAATCGTTTGAATTTTGTTCAACAGAATGAGAAGTTGATAAAAATAAAATTATTACGTGAGCTCCTTATATTACAGCATCGGAGAGCGGATAAAAGAGGATGTTTTGACTCTAATTATATTACTAAAAATTGCTACCCGTTTAAAATTTATAATTAATACTTAAATTCTTGTTTGAAGGTAGAATGTGGATTTAAAGAAAATAAGAAAATTAGAAAATCTTCACTTTCTGGTTGTCCTCTTTTTTGTAAAGCTTGGATTCTGATTTTTGCCATCATTCCATGCTTATCGCACCGTTCAAGATGTTGAATTTAAATTTGTTTGTGGACGAATCAGAAAATATGACCTAATAGAATCTTGTAATAAAAATGGGATATGCTAATTATATCTCATTAATTAAATGAAATGTATATTAAAGCTTTTCATATATAAGATTAGCCCACATAAAGCCATTTATTAATCTGGACTCATTTGACTGATTCATGAGATCAACATCTTTTAACGAGCTGGATTGACTCGAGCATAGCGTGAGAATTATGTGGTATACAATGTGCACCAAAAATACCTTTCTACACATTTATTATTTTGGATTTTCAATTTTGAATTTTGGATTGTTGAATCAGTCTAAATGAGCACTTTTTTTTTTTTTTTTTTGAGATTGCTTCTTATTCTATTAAAAAATTTAGCGACTCCCAGGGTAAATTAACAAAACTACAATGAACTTTAATTTATCAGTGATTATGATGGGAACAATGTTACGAAATATATCATTGTAACATTTATTAATAAATTGAATGATGTTCTCGTCATCTAGCTCGTTTTGACTCAATGTTAGCAATTGTAGAATAGGCCTTGATTTGTAGAAAATATTTTGTGCGGTCATTTGGCCGTCCGGAGGTGAATTAGGATGCGTCATGTCACCTAGTTTACAGGTAAAAAGTGACGCGGCACTTCTTGATTTGCCTCGTAATGACATCCGGTGACCAAACAGAATAATTTCACCATGAGTTGAGGCGTGACACGGAAGGCAACTTAATTATCAGAAATCCCTAACAATTGAAAGCAGTCAATCCTTTTGCATGCAACTAATATATTAGTTGGACAAGTTCCTCGACTAGATATTGTATAAGTCCAATAAATATCAAATTAAATTTCAACAAGACAAAAAGCATTTATAGTAACGACAATTGTTAGAAAGACGATTTATGGACTTAATCAAATTCAAGAAAGATGACAATGAAGACCAACAAATTGAAACAGAAAGAACATACATTTATATAGACATAACTATTAAACATTTCATTTAGGTATACTTTTTATTACATTGAGTTAATTAAATTTAAGAAAATGGCATTATCTACTATGGAAATTGAAAAAGGAAACATCATAAATTTGTATTGACATAACTATTAAACATTTATTCATGTGTATACTTTTATTAGTTAGAGTAGATATTTTTTTTTTTTGGGGACATATAGGTAAACTCATACACACATAACATAGAAAACACTCGAAATCAAGACCTTTTAGTTGATAGTCAAAGCTCCCAATCAACAAATCAATGTGAACTAAAGCAGAAAAAATTTAAGTTGAATATTACCCTTGCTGGGCATACAACATTGATTAGAATATCCAAACATAGTTTTTTTTTTTTTTAATTTCAATCCACAATGTACTACAAAATTTATTAAAAGTTTTCAAAAGAAAAGAAACAAAAATGAAAGCTTATTGGCTACTATTAAAAAAACTTTAGGAAGGCCAATCCTGTGAGATCAAAATTAATGATTTTAAAAATGTTTTGTCACTAAACCTTTTGAAGCAAATAAAATTAGATTGATTCAGTCTGATGCATTTCGGCTAATTTTCCTCCAGTTTGTCCTTCTCTATTTGCACTCATATGTAGGAGCAACAACGAGCATCATCTATCATCCAATAGACTTGCCTACAAGCTGGCCAAATTAATTTTTTTGGCCCATTTTATAAGAAGAATTTAAATGATAGAAGGACCATGCATTGTGTTGCTTTTTTTTACTACTAGGATACGTCGACCCTCAAACTATTTTAGACTCGCTCTATATTTGTTCTAACCAATAATCTGCCACTAATTGGTGGAATTATTAAGTGGGGTCATCAGACATCATCCGGAGGCAAATTAGGACACACCACATCACCATTTTGTTGTGTACCGGTGTTATGTACCGCTGTGTACGTGGCGCATCTGATTCGTCTCCGAACGGTCTTGTGACTGTACATAATAATTTCTCCATTAGTTGATGTAGCCCATACTTCACCTTCAATTACAAACTAATGACATGAATTTTCAATCTCTAAAGCCTTACTGATGGATTGATTATCACCACTTGTCCATTATTGCCTGCCATCATCAATCATTTGTCAGCTAACAAATCTTGATGCTCGTTTTATTTACCTAAACCAGGTATAATTTATAATGTTTATACGTACTTTCATTTTCTTTGAAAAGCTCGAAGTTCTCTAAGCAAAAGTTTATATAATATAATCTTTATTTAACATAACCGATATGTAGTCGCCTTTTGAAACTAATTATTTAAATAATTTTAACTACAGTTTATCTAAACTACATTTCCTGAAATTTATTACGTATTTTATGAGAAAGAATGACTTAAATTTCATAATCCAGACGCAAACACGTATTTTCCAGTTTTAGTTGTTATTTTATTTTTGTTAAGAAATTTGACATTCTTTACATTTTTTTACGTCTTTACATCAAAATGTATCCGTTCATTTATTCATTTGTTGCATTATTATTATTATTATTATTATTATTAATGTGAACTGAAACATGAACAGTGGAAAAGAGATAAAGAGCTTAATCTTTTAGCTTTGAACGAAAATCCAACAAAAACACAGATAAAGAGAAAGTGGTGTGAGAGTCGTAAGAGATACTAGAATTTTTAAATGGAAAATCGTGAAAAGGGGAAAAACCTCTGGACTTGGCCCAGTTAAAATAATTTCACCAGTGTTTGTAGTCGATTATACAAATGGTCCCCTTCCACGGTCAGAAGAATCCAATGATAAGAGCGCTATTCTCAAGAGAATGCTGGCCTATTCATTTGGTTGGTAGGGCTATATTTGGGCAATGAACATAAGATGGATTGCAGTAAGGGAACAACGATCATTGAAGGGATCGTAGTCAGTGGAGATGGTGGTTAGAGGGAGCATAGTCGGCGGGCGATAGAGGTCAGAGGAACCATAGTTTGCGGGTGACGGTGCTCGGAGGGACCAATGACGACTGGCAATGCTGGTCGGAGGGATTGTAGAAGGCGGTCGATGGTTTTCGGAAGAATCGTAGTTGACGAGCGACAGAGGTACTATCAGGGACTATTGTCGGCAGGTGATTGAGGTCAGAGAGACAATTGTCGGAGGGCAACAATAGTTGGAGGGATCGTAATCAGCGGGCGAAAGAGGTCGAAGAGATCGTAGTTGTGACACTTACATGCTTAACATTTAGTTCCGCTATTTCCTACCTTATTGGTTGAATGCATGAAATTGATTGGACTATTTGAAGATGTAAGGTTTTAAACTTTTGAGTTTTTCAACTAATTGAATATCTTTGAGAATGTTTTAATGCATGAAATTGATTGGATGTGCTTTAGAATGTGTCTGATGTGTTGCTTGAGAATTTCGAAAAAATTTGAGAATGTCATTTATGGAGTGCATCGGTGCTGAGTGTTCGAGCACAACGGGACTGCACTCAGCGAAGGTGCCAAAAAGTGACATTGTGGTGTTGTCTCTCGGGTTGTTGCAGATTTTTGTGCATCGCAGCGCTGGATAAGTATAAACTTATTAAATATTAAATTTTCCATTTAATATGACCATTTGCGTTTGAGCAGCCGGCATGCAGGAGAGAAAGAGAGGTTGGAGAGAGAAAATTCACATTTTGAGCCGCTTCTAGCATTTTTCAGCTATCGTCCCTATAGGGAAAGTTGTCCAGATCGAGAGAGGTCATATTATGCCTATCTCAGTAATAAAAAGTTAAAAATACTAAATTTTACGAAATTTTAATATTAAAATTGAATTTTTATGAGCACAACAAAACTTTAGCCTGAATTTTTCCACTTAGGGAAAATTCTTCATGTGGGTTATAATAAATAGATAAATTTGCTAATTAAGTTTTAAATTTGGTGTTAGTTTCATATAAACTAATGACATGTGGGATATTTTTAATTAAAAAGGTACACCCTAAGCTTGAAGATAAGATTATAATTCTTTTGAGGGCTCAATTATTTTTCTTAATGAAAAATATATATTTTTTTAGTATGGTTAATTTTTAAAGTTGGGTATGCTGTTGATATTAGGGGTGTAGCAACCAATTGCCTGAACTCAGTATTTATTATAATTCTCTTAAATTATTTAATGTGCAATAATTGACCTTAATATACGCTATTATTTTTCATGGAATCCCACTTGGCTCTTGTCTTTGTTAAAGCTTATGGAAAATGACTCGTTTTTTGACATTAATTGTTTTTCTTCGAAATTTGGACGCAACGATAACTTTTCTGATGAAGTTTAAAAGTAAAAATAAAAAATAAAAAATGCATTGGTTAGGAAGAAGAGTACGCATGTTGGGATTTTTGGCCATGTGGGTTCTCCCCAATTGATGATTAGTAAATTAAAATGATTAACAGTTGCTTCGCACTCGCTTCCCTTTTTTTTTCTGGCAGTTTCCATCGGCTTGCTACTTGTAAACATACTTGCATGAATATGTATGTCCATTTGTTTAATAGAAATAATTATCCACCCGTTGAAATATTTATATCGAATGATTACTCCCAAGCTTCGATAGAATTTCTTAGGTCTAATTAATTACCTGTAGCAAATATTTGGGATCATTGGATTTGATGTTAATTATCTTTTAGAAAATGATAATTTTAAATTTAATTATATTGAGTGCGAAATACATTCTTAATCTTTTTTTATGAAAATTTAAAGATATATGTAATGTTTAAAACTCGTTTTTATTTCAACCTGCATTTAAATAACTAAAGAGTGTTAGGGGGTTTTTATTCTATAAATACTGCTGTGATGTTTAGATACTTGATTGTGTCGTTATAGTTGTCCATGAATGATACTAGACGTTATACCAAAATATCTTCTAGATAAGCACTAATTAAATTAAAGAAAGATTCATCTCACTGTGAAGAGAGAGATATATAGGGAGACAAAAGTGTAAAACATACTGAAAATAAGTCAAGAGACTAGAGAATGTTCAAAGGATAAAAATTTCTCCTTACCATTTATTTATAAAAGTTTTGGAGAGCTATAAAGAAAGATACAAAAAAAAGATAAAAAATATAATGCTCAATGTAACACATTATAGATTGTATCTAACATGTGCACTACCAAAAAACAAGGCCTTTCGCAGCGGTTCTTTGCACCGGTTTTCATAACCGCTGCGAAAAGCACGTTTTGCATCAGAAAATAAAATCCAATTGCACCGGTTAAAACCGCTGGCAAAGCCCACTACCAAAAGATAGGTTATATTGCATCGGCCAAAACGTTTATTTTGCACCGGTTTTAACCGGTACAAATAACAGCTATTTGCACCGGTTTTAACCGGTGCAATTTCCCTCGGTTTAAACCGAAGCTAAAGCCCCCTGCTCAGTGATTAAATCCCTAATTCCCAATCGCTACTTACTCTATTCTTTCGAACCCTAATTTCGCCGCCCTTCCGTGTCTCGTGTGGAGCGAATCTTCACCGAGCGTCGCAACTCAACGCACAGGACCCATCTCGGCCGACCAGCCTTTTCTCACTGTGAGTGTCTTCCCCTTCTTCTTCTTCTTCTTCTCATTCTTCTTTGATCTTCTTCTCATTCTTCCTCTTCTTCTCATTTTTCTGAAATCGTTTTGCTGAAAATCATTTTTTCTAAAGCCAGAGGGATTTTTGCTTTTGCTTCCCCTATCATTTCATTCAATAGAAATGTTAACCGGTTCATGTTTCTCAGAAATGTTAACCGAGTATCTCTGAGCGAATCGTCGCCGAGCGTCGCAACTCTACGCACAGGACCCATCTCGGCCGACCAGCATTTCTCACTGTGAGTGTCTTCCCCTTCTTCTTCTTCTTCTTCTTCTTCTTCTTCTTCGTGAGCTCGCAACTCTACGCACAGGATCGCAACTCTATCGTGAGATTTGGTTTTGCATTTTACCGGTGTGCCCTACTATCATCTGCCGTGAGTTTTGGTTTTGCCTAGATTTACCACTTAGTCAATTTCACAAGAATTGTCAATTGCTCATAGAGAAATTCTCTTGTTTTTAATCAATATATTGTTAATATCTTCATTAGATTGTAAAATATGATTATATCATCTATTGTTATTAATCAGTTTGGATGACTAACAAATTGAATTTGTTTTATTATTGTGTTTTGGATCACATAGAGTGACACTTTTCTATACTTTAGAGTTTGTACATGCAAGTGTTTACTTTTTATCCATCAATAATTCTGATTTACAGGATTTCATGTTTCATTCTATAGTTGTATGGAAATTGGATCTTGGTTTGAGTAGTGGATTGGTATCTTAAATATTATTTCTATGTTCAACGTCTCATATGCATGATATTCAGCCTTACTGATTAGATTTTCTTTCTCATTCCACATGAATAATAAAGAAAAATACATTGTAATTAGTGCTAAAGTTGGTCGTCTAATGCAGTATTCCATGCATAAATTTCAAACTTTCGTTCGTATTCTACATGTGGCAAATTTTAAACATCTTAGGAAATTAAAAATATTATATTAATTTGTTTTTATATAATAAATAGACAATGGCGTATCAATCTATTGTAATAATAAGGCATGACATTAATAAAGAAGCGCGAAAAAAATTAATAAATAAAGCTTAGGGGTTGGTGAAGTTGCAGTAACCATAACTAATAGATGTTTTAAAAAGAGAAAAGAATTTTGATATCCACACATATATCAATATAGCTGTTATTATTTATATTAAAAAGAATATAAAAGATGTGATCGATCATATTGATCGATCACGTGAACTTCTTCAATCTAATATGATATCAGAAAATATGACAAAGATATGTTGATTTTATGGATTCGTAAAGTAGTTCATCAAATATAAACGCTTTATAAACTTCTGTAACATAGCTAGGCATATTGGATGATTATTTATTAAGGGATTTAGAACTGTTTTTGTGCAAAAATAGTAATTTTAGAACATAAGGATAAAAGGATTTTTTTTGGGAACCACGAACAAAGCTCCACTCTTCTTTCTAAGGTTTCAAATGAACTAAAAGACAACAATAAGTAGAGAAATTTGCTAATGCCATTTGAAATTTATAATTCCTTCAAGACAACAATAATTAGAGACTATAGTGATTTATGAATTAATTTTTTACTGACCTAATGATTCTTTATTCTTAGCAGTGACTTGGAAACTCATTTTTCACTTAATATGGATAAGAGTTGGATTACAAAAGCAAGATCAGTTTGGTTACACTTTGGTGAATTTTTCACGTCTTATTCACACTGGTGATAAATTAGAAGATGATCCATTTGTTTTCTCTTCGCAAGTTGAACCAGTCTACTACATTCAAGATCCAAAAAATACGAATTGGAATTTTGTTGTTCGTATGAGGCCTAGAGATGTATATGATTCAAGTATTTCTCGTGGTAAATAAATATAAGTTGGGATGCTAATTTACTTACTGATACATCAGATTTCAGCTAAGACTATTTCAGGTAAGACTATGGATTTTGACTATTTTTGCTTTATGTTTTCAATTTCTTATTCATAGAAAATTGAAAGAGGATAACTCTTGTCTTAGAGGCCGTGTAAAAATAGCTTCATTTGTGTTTGGCTCAAAGTGTAAATAAATGGTAAGACTATTTCTTGTGATGATTGTTGTGTTTGGCTCAAAGATAAATTTTCATGTCAGGGAACATAACTCCGGCATGCCACATGCGATTTTTTACTCTCAGAAGAAGAAGGCAAATATGAGTTCCTTAAGGGCAAACAGAATGTCCTCTACAGCTTTTCTTCGGGCTTCTCTTGCCTGTAAAAACTAGTATAGCATCATAGTATGAATAATGTACCATTAATATGGTTAAGAACCACGATGAAATTGGTTAATTCAAACAACCTGTCTCTATGCTTGTTTCCTTTCTTTAACCTGTGCCCGTACATGATCTATTGTTCCATGTGAATTAATGTTTTAACATAAAAAAGTAGAGTTTTAGCTTAACTTTAGCATTGTTTGAATCACTAGTGTACATAGATTTACACTATTTTTGATAAAACAGTGACTTCCAGTTGTCATCATTAATTGTTCAAACCCCTTGAAACACATTCCTACAGTTTGATAACCCACTTAGAATGATAAATGGAAGCAAGAGATTACTTGATTGACTGAATTTGATAAATATGATGATAACAAAAAAGCAATAAACTTGTTTCCATGAAATTGTTCTATGCTCATATCCAATACTCTCCTCCTTGTCAGCATGATGCCACAAATTAACTTGTTTCATTTTTTTGTTGGCTTTTATTTTTGAAGATTGATTGTTTGCTAGTGAAAAGTCTGTTATTTTCAAAGTTTTGATATTATACTACACTTTCAGGAAATGACAAGAAGAAGTACATACAGAAGAGTTAAGAAGGTTGTATCAAGAGGCGGGTCTAGTAGAGGATCTGAAACCCCTCTACTCCAATTCACCCAGATTCTACTTGTGAGCAAAGTCAAGAGGAGAATGAGTGCAGCGGCACTCAACAATCACCACGTCATTCTACTTGTGAGAAGATTCAGACTCCAAATGATGGGATAGTGCTCATAGGTTAGATTTTAATCTTTTCTTTGAGTTAGTACAAGTAACTGTGTAATTATTCTTATGAAAAGTGTTATGCACAGATGAGCAAGGTGTGCCTGTACGTCGTAGGGGGCGCACCACATGCATTGACATACAAAACATGCCGCCAGGTACACGTGCTCATATAGAGGTGAATGAGAATAATGTGCCAAGCAATATTTCAGAGTCTTTCCTATTAGGATCATATCTATGTGTCATTGCAAGAGATCCTGTACTGGCACCCTTATCCTTTCCAGATTGGATAAATAAGGGTCTGGAGCCTTTTAAGAAAAAAATGTTAGCTGAAGTGGAGATAAGTAAAATATTAAATAAATTTTCAATATTAAGGTTTATGTTATGATTAAGAAAATATTTGTTTATATTGCAGTCAAAGTTTGCATTTCCTGGACATATACGTCACTGGATTCTTCAATCCCTTGGAGTTAAGTGGCGTAACCATAAGACTAATTTAAAAGCTGAGCATTGGGATTGCCGTCCTATCGAGGAAATTATGGAGTCTGTTCCAGCTGGTGTGGATGCAACACAGTGGTGTCATCTAGTCAATCAGTGGTCACAACCAAAAGATAAGGTTAGTACCATCATTATATTTAATTAAAATTTTCATAACAAATCAGCTTAGAGTTAGAATCATAAGTAACAGGAGAGGGCCGCCATAAATGCTGCAAATGCAAAGAAACAGACTTGTCCTCACACTATGGGGCGTGTGAGTTCTGTTCGAAGGCAACAAGAGATGGAATATATTTCAATTTATATAAATTTTATGTTCAGATTTAGTAATTAATTGCCTAATGATGAAATTAGTTGATATATGCTATCAAGGATAGATTATTATTATGAAGAGTTAACAGATTGCGTAAAGATGGCACCTGGTCATCTGAAGATGCTAATCATAGATGCGTAATTTTAGTCTAGCTATAATTTTTTTGTATGTAATTCATTAATATATTTTGTTTATTTAAAATAAAAATTAACTAAACTTTTTATAACATAGATACAAGCTTGCGAGCTTTTGGCTAAGGATGAGCTGCTACCAGAGGATGGGAATGTGGAGGCTAACGAAAGGGTGTTCGGTATGGTAATGGGACCTGAACACCCAGGTAGAGTTAGAACCCAAGGTTTTGGTGTAACACCTACTAGATATTTCCCTCATAGCACAAATAATGGCACGAGTAGTTGTGGAAGTAATTTAAGTCAAATAGTTAATCTCAAAGAGGAGTTTAGAGAGGAGTTCAACTCATTACGTACTGAAATGAGGCAATTCATGCAAGAAATGCGAATGCAGCATCCTCCTCAAGGAAGCTCATAAATGGTATGTAAATTTTCACATTCTAATTTTAATATTGGTTATTTAAATACTAATATTTTACAATCTTCTTATAATTGATAGGGTGGCAATGAAATTTCTTCTTAAAGATGAAGTTATAGAAGAAAAAGAATTTCATTTTGAAGATAACCCATGTATGTGCAAGTTGTTTTGAAATGCATCTTGGTATGTAATTCTACTTTTTGGGATGTTGCTTAAAATTTTGATATTATAGATCACAAAACAAGAATGATGAATGATCCTCTCTTTTTGAGATTGTCTAGTATTATTTTTATTTCTTGGTGACCATTTCATGGTTATTTTTAGCACTTTTCAGAGCTCTTATATATGTTTGTGGGCATTATATTCGTGAGGTAGTATGAAGCTTGCCTTTTGCCTTTGTTCGTGTTTGTAAAATTCTTCTCTCATTGGAATAGTGGTTTGTTTGGAGTTGATGATGCAAGTTCCAATTTGATGAGGTAGTATTAATTGCAAAAAGTAGAATTACAGAAAATTATATTGCACATGTATGTGTTGAGAAAATGAGTAATTGATGTAAATCAGAGAGTATTGGAAGATATTTCCTATGCCTCTTGTTAGTTTTTTCCAGTCATTTGGTAATCAACATAATCTTCTTAGTAGTATTGTTGTTGAAGAAAAGCCAAAAATACAAAGAAGTCCACAGTCCACATGTTTCACAAGTACGAACCTGCTGTTGTCCCGTCTATTTTGATTAGCTTAATTATTACTTAATTTCTAATTTAATTTCTCAAAAATTAATTACTATTTTTTTAAGAATATGTTCATATTATTTCTTTTTGAAAGAAATTTATTCATTAAACAATCAAATTATCATAGTTTTTTTATTTGAAGAGAAAATAATATAAGATTACATCTATCAAATATTTCCTAAAGCCCCTTGCTGCTGCAAGTCCATATTCATTATGCCTACTATTTCCAATTTAGCCAAGCTCTTAGCATGTGCATCATGTGAATCAAACTTTTCAATGAATAATGGTTGCTGATCAGGGTAATGATTTTGCATGCCACAACTCCATTGATTTTATTTCTCAATTTGGTTTCTTTGTGTTTATATAACTCTTCTACCGTTTAGGACCAACTATTTCAATTAATTTTTAAAGTTTGTAGTATAAATAAAAGCATAGAAGCGCACTTCTTTCATCTTATGTCAAAGTTTTTTATGTTCCTTGTTTGAGTCACATGATAGTTCAATATTCTCTTGTTGTTGTTGTGAATCTCTATGATTTCACTAGTATTTTTGTTTCAGTTACATCTTCTATTTATGTGGGTTTAGGTTTCGGTTTGGTGAATGTGTTATATTTGTTTTCGGTGGACATTTGGGTATCGTTTTTTTTTTTAAAAAAATCTGGAACTTTGTAGCGGTTTTAACCGCTGCAAAGCTCCAGAATAGTACCGGTTAAAACCGCTACAATACTGGACAGCGTTTTTTTAAAAAAAAATCTGGAACTTTGTCCAGAATAGTACCGGTTAAAATAGCTACATTACTGGATATCGATTTTTTTTTTTCATTTTTTATGGCGGTTATAACTTACACTATTCTTGAGCTTTGCAGCGGTTAAAACTGCTGCTACAGTCAACATTTCTACCCCGCCGGTTCTTAAACCGCTGCGGAATGTCATTGTAGCGAAATGCAATTATAGCGGATATGTAGCGGTTTAGAACCGCTGCAAGAAAAGTAGTAGGGGTTAAAACCGCTGGGATATATCCAAAATAGTGCTGCAGTAGCCCCTTTTTTTGGTAGTGGTGGTTGGCCGGGCTAATTGGCTTTCATGTGTCTGTCTTTAATGTGGCCCACTATTCCATGATGAATCTTCAAGAAATGGAATGTTGGAATAGTTCATGTTGGGAGAGTCTTTTAGATGTAGTGGAAAGTGCCTGAATGTTATTTGTGGGCCTCTGAGCATGAGGGATTAGTCCCTTCAAGTAGTAACGAACATGAGTTGATGATCGACTAAGTTTAGGTGGTCTTAGTCTTAAAACCTTGAGAATTATAATTCTTGTTTCTACTTCGAGAGTCCTTAATGGTGGTGTGATGGTCTAAATGATGACAAGTCATCTTTGGATATCACTTTCCAAATAGACAAGTGTCTCTTGTGGACTTGCATGAACCTGTATGAGTTTCTTAGTTTGCATTCTTGGGATGACTCATCAATTTGGTCGATGGGGGCGATTCATGTTATGGGTGGTGAGTTCCTTTGATAGGCAATATGACTATTATGACTAAGTTCTTTATCTAGAAATCATTAAGTACCTATGAAATACTTGGATGTATATTTAGTAGACTATATATATATATATATATATATATATATATATATATATATATATATATATATATATATATATATATATATATTAATTCAATTGAACCTTTATAAGGTGAATCATAGAAATGAAAAGTGAATTAAAAGTGAGTATTTATTGGATCACATTTAAAAGGGAAGGCAAGTATAAGTTACTACTCAAAAATAACTGTAGACTTAAGTATTGTGCAGATTTGTCATTGCTACTATGATTTGACCCAGCTATCTTTCTTCTGTTATAAGAATTGAGTTGATTTGTCTGATCACTGCACACTAAATTCCTTACTAAAAATTAACTCGCTCAGAAAAGGCATATATGGAGCTGTGAAGTTTGCAATGTCAAGCATTAAGTGGGTGAATAAAACTACCTTCAAAAGCATAAACTATAAGAGAAGGAAGGTAAGAAGTCTAGCTTATTAGTGAGCAAGATGGTGGCCATTGACTAAATGTACCTACATGCATTACGCACATTGGGATTACTGAACAACTGCCCTTTAGGATAGTGAAGGTATAGTTATGGAAAAAACTATAAACTATAATGCCACAAACTATGAAGCTACAAACGATGGAGTTGCCAGCTATACTACTGGAAATGTACTCATTTTCCCTCACTAGTAGGAACAATGTTGGATACTCACCCTAAAGACAAGTTTATTTGGAGCACTCATTTGGGGACCTTCAAAGGTATAGTTTTTTTTTTATTTTTTTATTTTTTAGAAGATTAATAACAAAATTTCCTTTTTTTATTTTTTGTTTCTTTTAAAATAAATATTAATAACAGTCAACCACAAGAAACTTCTTTCACGGATATAACCACAAGCAAACCACACTACCAAAAATTGAATTATAGTAAAGTAAAATATAGAAGAAATAAAATATAAACTGAGATTTTTATAGTGTTTCGGTCAACTTGACCTATGCCTACTCCCCAAAGATTTTCTCTTTGGGTATTTCACTAACACAAAGACTTTCTCCCCTTCATCTGTAGGTAACACATCTTTACAGACACTTCAGGCATGAAGAAACCCTCCTTTCACTTGCTTGGTCCGATAGAGCTACATTGTCCTCCTTTCACCTCTTTAGTCCAGTGGAGTCATTGAGTCCTCCTTTCGTCACATAGTATGAACTACTTCGACTAAAATTAATTTTAAAATTAATTTTTTTCCTAATTTAAATCAACATGGGGATACTAAATATAGCTGATTATCCTACATGATGTTCTAATCATTATAACCGATTATAAAACTAATCTTATTAAATTAAATGTTTTAACTAATTTTAAATTGTATTGATTATACATTATGGTCAAGATCATCCATTATGATAATTTTAAAAATTAAATATTTAATTACATTCCTCGATGTATTTGTGTGCACAGTTGCTAAACCAATAAACACTACTAAAAAAAATATACTAAAGAAATATAAATATTTTATACAATTTCAAAAAACAACTAACCAACAAAATATTTTCCTTTAGCACTGATTTATGCTTTGATGGAGAAATATAGAGAAAATAAGTAGGATCTACATATGATATTTATTGTTTTAGAAAAAACATATGATGAAGTTCCACGAGAAGTGCTGTGGAGTGTTCTTGAAAAGAAAGGAGTTAATAAAGCTTATATTCAAATCATTAAAGATATGTATGCAGGAGCTATTACTTGTGCTCAAACACATGGTGGTTTGACCAAGTATTTCCCTATTTTGGTTGGGTTACATCAAGAATCAGCCTTAAGCCCATATCTTGTTGCTTTAGCCATGGATGTTCTCACTAGACATTTACAATAGGATTGTACCTTAATGTATGCTTTTTTCTGATGATATTCTTCTTATTGATAAGACTAGAGAGGGAGTTGAAGGTAAACTTGAATTATGGAGGTCAACCTTAGAGTCTAAAAGTTTTTTCTTGAGTAGTTCTAAAACAAAATATATGGAGTGTAATTTTAGTAGTAATAAACCTAGTGAGTGGATTGTGACTTTGGGTGATCAAGTCATTAATAAGAGTACACATTTTAGATATCTTAGATCTATTCTTCAGAGTGATGGTGAAATAGATGGGGATATTATCAGTAGAATTCAAGTTGGCCGGTTGAAGTGGAGGAATGCATTAGGCTTATTGTGTGATTGAAAAGTATCCCTCAAATTTAATGGAAATTTCTATAAGATGGTAATGAGGCCTACAATACTTTATGGTGCCAAATATTAGCCATTAAAAGAGAAGCATAATACAAGGTTAAGTGTGCCAGAGATAAGTATGCTCAAGTGGATGAGTGGCTTTACCCTTAGAGATAGGTTACGAAATGAGCATATACGTGAAAAGGTTGGAGTAGCTCTAGTAGAAGATAAGATTAGAGAGAGTCAACTTAGATGTTTTGGTCACATAAAACGGTGGCCTTCCGATGACCTGGTTAGGAGAGTAGAGGTATTATATTTCACTTATGTTAAGAAAGGTAGAGGCAAAAATAAAAAGGCTTGGTTGGAAAATATTAGGAATATCCTTTCTTTATTAGAATTAAATGAGAATTTGAATTTTAATAGGTCACAATGGAGAAAAAGGATTCATGTAGCCGACCCCACGTAGTGGGATAAAAGCTTGTTGTTGTTGTTGTACTGATTTATTCTTCGATGGTGCATTATTTATGTTGAACTTGAAAAGTTGTAATGCACAGAAAAATGCATGCAATGCTTAAAGAAAGTATAGTTAAATAAATATCAAATCATATTTAAAACCATCAAAACATAAAATCAAGCTCTCGGATTGCAACAATCTCCTCATTTTTTATGATGGTAATTATTATTTTAAATTGCTAGTTAAATTTTAATTTCTTGTTGTTGAGTTCTACTGCTCACTAAGTGTTTTCTTCTAAAAAAGTGGATAAACTTTTTTTTTTTTTTACTTTTGAAACAACATAACACATAAAGGCTAAAAGGGAAAATGCATTAATAAATGAAAAATTCGAACAACAAACACTACTTACTCACCCTTTTGACATTGCCAAAAAAGGAATAGTAGACAAACAATAGTATAGAAAAAAATAAAAGAGAGGAAAAAAAAATCACAACTTAATATAGTACAATCAAACACACAACAGAAAACAAACATAAATAAATAAAAATAATGTAAACACATAATAACAAACAAACATAATATCACAACTTAAGAAACCATTACTCAAATTTTTCTATGCTCTAATGCCAATGACACTAAGTCTAACATTAAGCGTGTTAAATGTGTCATAGTTTAAGGGTTTGATAAAGATATATGCCAATTGGTTTTCAATATCAACATATAGTAGTTGTACATCACCCATGGTTACATGATCCCTAATGAAGTGATGTCTAATATCTATGTGTTTAATAAGTGAATGTTTAATTTGTTATCCTAAAACATAAATTGCACTAGTATTATCACACATAAAAAGGATTGTACCTATAAGTAGACCAAAGTCAAGGGTCTATTGCTCTAGCCATATGACTTGGTAACACAACATCTTATTGTTATGTATTCTACATCAACACACTATAAGAAAAAAGGTTATTGGTGACCATAAAAATTGGTCTTTAATAAATGTAATTTGGTCGCTAAAATGAATATTGATAAAAAAAATTTTAGGTTGCTAGTTTGTCACTGTTACCTCATCACTAAGGCTTTTAACTACAAAAACCTTTTTTGGTTGCTAAGTTAGTAATTGTGGACCTCTGAATAGGATCCGCCTGTTATAGAGTGTAGAGGGCGTACAACCGCATCACCTAGAGGGATAAAAATGATCGCAGGCTTCCACGCTCTTCGCAAGCGGGCCAATGGGAGGGCATATTAGATCATATATACAATCAACCATTGAGGATAGTGGCTCTCACTAGTACACCCCGTTCGGTGATAATATGCATGATCTAATCAGGTCATAGGGTGTCCCCCACTCGATACATAAGCTCGAGTGGGTTTATTTATTATGGAATTTCGATTTTCATGGTTGCAAGTCCCCATGGTTAATTACATCTCAGGTCAGTGTCTGAGAATACTCTCGATTAATAATCCAATATTATTGTTCCCAAAAAGGGGGGTTGGTACACAAAGGGAGACTAGGAAGTTCCTACTCAAAGGGAGAGAAGGGCTCAAGTGGCTTAGTCAACATGCACAGCTCACACTAACATCCGGAGGGACTGAGGCCCTGAGAAGAAAGAAAATCATATACATAAAGCATACAAAGGAAAATGATGGAAGCAGAGTCATCCATATGATGCAGATAGATATGATTTATAGTCCCTAAAGAAGCGGGAACTTACCAACCGATTAGGCATACTACGAGATGCCCAATGTAGTAGCCTTAAACCCTAAATCTAAAGTGGGTTTAGTGTTCAATCCAATACTAACACCCATATCCTAGCTAATGCACTTGCGTTTATATCTTGCTTAAAAAAGAATGCCAGCTAACCATCTAAGCACATAAAATCCATGTTGTCTAGTATTTATGAAAGGTAGGTATGTAGGCTGAGTATTTTAAAAGTAGGGCCAACATCTAGAGAGTTTTCTAATTAGCCCTAGACTTATGTAGGATGATTACTCCTAGAGTTAACGTAATTAAATTTTAATTTAGTTGATTTCTAATGCAATGCATGATAGTTTAAAGGTCTCAAATCAAGTATATATGAGATTTTAAAAATAAGCTTATAAAAAAAATTGAAAATATTGGGCTTCCCCAGGTCCGGCTGCTCGTCCTCATATGCCATATTATCCAAAATCTACACGCAGGTGGGGAAGAGTCTTAATGGAAGCAAAGAGAAGAATGTAATAGTATGCATGCGACCCCGAACAATTTTAGCTATTTCCTAAGTCATTAAGTTTCTATACTATTTAAACTTAAAATAATGATTTTTAATTACGAGTAGAAAATATTTTTATAGCACTTAAAGAGCCTAGCAAAAATCAGGCCAAGCACATGGAAGAAAGAAGCTTAGAGAAAGTATGTAATTTCTAATGTATACACAAAATAAATACATCAATATAAATCCACAAAATACAAAAAGTAAAGTCCAAAGTTTACGGCAAGCGCCATATAAGTATAACCTAGGGTCTGTAGAAAAGTAATGGTGGTCAGGCCCCACCGATAACAACCTAGATTCTAATCTTAATGAGTGATACAAGTCTTAAAAGCTAGACATTTCATCTTCAAGTCTTCTTCTTCGAGTGGCTCTTCCTTCTCCGGAATATCTCCATTCTGATCTTCTCCTTCAGGCTTCGTATAGTCCATACTTCAAAAGGGTACCCAAACGAATAAAAAATTTCCTATAAAGGGTCTTTCTTTTTTACTTTGGAAACCAATTATTTGGAATACCTCACTTTTGAAGACTTTCACAACTCAATAATAATTACATCAAATTACATTTAAAAGGAAAATCTAGACTCAAACTCCTACATTATTATTCAAATAAAAATCTCAAGCAATTCATATATCACATCTCAAGCAGTTACTGTTTGCAAAAAAGGTAAACATGCTTGGACATGCTCTTTTAATTTTAAAGGGGGTTAAGTAGTCTCTGAAGTATCTATAGAGAATATCATTAATATTAAAGCTTTAATGATTACTGCCCCCTTTATTTTAGCATTGCATGAGCGTGTCCACTTACATAAGATTGGACTAGTTTAAAGCACCCCTGACCCATGGACAATCTAATACACAAATCATATCACAAGCAAAATATAGAAAACATTATAAGAAAATAAGCATAATATTAATCATAACACATCAGAGCAAACTAAGTCAACCAACACTCGTGCCACATACAAGATCACCACATTACAAAAAGTAGAAAAAAGAGTAAAACACTAGCCCTAATCCGAGACCCAAAAGTGGTTCCCTAGGAAACAATTCTTTGTGTTTATAGTAGGCTTGTGTTGCTTTGGGTAAGTCCTTTGTTGGGTAATTGATTCAAGTTGCTTTGTATTAAGGTACAAAAATTAATGTATTAGGATCAATTTTAGATAATTTAGTTTGTGGGTCCATTTTAATTTAGGGCAATAATCTTTAAATTTTAAATTGCCTTAATGAATTTTAGAGGGTCGGGGGTCCTCCTATACGCTAGGCTAAGGGGGTCCAAAAGATCACTATAACAAATAGGCTAGGTTTGAGAGTACTAGCATTTTAATTAAATATTAGGCCTTAAGGGAAGAAATTAATATTTGAGTTTACTAGATTTGGAGTTTTCTAGGTCATGATATGAATTTTAGAAATTTTGGGCAATTATCGAATTACTGAAATTATTTAATCGAGGTATTTTAGGTGTTTTGATCCAAATCAAATCCAAACTATTGGAATTTCCCAAAAGGTCATAAATGGCCTAATAAGATGTTCCCAAGTGTTTGAGACAAATTTTTAATTTTTAATAATTTTTAATTATTTAATTAAGGAAAAAAAGGTGATTTTTAGTTAAAATTAAATTAAGGTTCAAATTGAAGTCCAATTAAGGGGAACTAATTATTTGAAATTTATGGTTAAATCTTAAAGAGTCTAAGGTATTATGGGTGATTTAATTATTTAAAATATTTATTAGAATTTCCTGAAGTTATTAGGGCTTAATTATGGGTTAAATTAGGGTTTATTAATTAAGTTATTTAAAGGGTTCCAAAAATTCCTAGAAAATTTTTGGATGTTTATAATGTCACTAAGTTTAATTTTTTAAAGTTTCATATAAATTGGAGATCTATCCTAAATCCTAGAATTTTTCTAAGTTTGCCAGACGGGTCCATAATTATTATCCTTAGGAGGTCACAACGTTAAGTAGGTTTTAAATCAAATCTAAAGACAGACATTTTGGATAAAATAAAGGGAATGCATAAAAATAGTAAACACACCAATCCAAAGATATAGGAGGGCTTAGGCTAAGTGCTCGTGCGTCCTACACATGCGAGATACGATAAAAAATAATAATTAAGCATGCTTTACGATAGGATTAGTGGATGACTGGAACTAAACCACCCACTAATCTACCCCACATGAGTGCAATCCATATACATAGATCAATGTTTAAAGTTTCAACAAGTTGATCCCCAAAGTTAAGGAATTTAAAATATATGTAATTTAAAAATAATTTTAAAAAATATATAAAATAAATAAACATATATGTCTAAAAATAATATAATTAAAAATAATTTCATGTTCATATGAGTGAGAGATCCACTGATCACCAAGGAAGAATTTAAAATAATTTCAAAAAAAAAAAATTTAATTTTAAAATAATTAACATATTATTTATTTAAATAATAGTTAAATAGTAAAAGTAATTAAATGCTGTAGAAATAAATTAGAAAAATAAATTTTATCTTCTTAAAATAGATTTAAAATAAAATACAAACTCTTTTGAAATATCGAGGTATTATATATCAAAATATAATTTACAATGAATTAATTATAAATTTCCAAAATTTAAAGTAATTAAAGGGGATTTTAAAAACATTTAAAATAGTAAAGAATTAAAAATAATTATTAAATTAAATTAAATTAAGAAATAAAGTTTCTAAATTTAAAGTAATTTAATTAAATAATTTTCATACATTTTGTAAAATAAATGAAATTTTATTTGATTAATTATTAATTAATTAATATATATATTTTATTAATTATAATAATATCAAATGTTTGAAATAGTTATTAATTTAAAACTAAATAACAAAAATATTTCTCTAATTTTCAAAATAATTTAATAAAATTATTTTTATAAATTTTGATGAAATTAAATTTTAAATAAATTAATTATTAATTAAGTAATTTAAGTAATTAAAAATTAAGGAAAGTATTAAAGATAGGAAATATATTATTATTATTATTATTATTATTATTATTATTATTATTATTATTATTATTATTATTATTATTATTATATTAAATTATAATTAATTTAAAATTATGTAATCATAAAAAACTTTTTGATATGTTAATATAATTTAAAAATGATAATTATTTTAAATACTTCAATAATAATCAATTATTTAAATAGTTATAAAATGCTTAACATTAAACATACCTTCCAAAATTAGACAATAATTATTTAAATAAAACAATAAACTGAATTTGTAAAATAAAACATTATTATTATGAGTTATTTAAAAGTACTTATTAATAATGCATGTATATATTAAATTAATAATAATAAAACATTAATAAATATAATAATTTATAAAAATAATTAAATATTAAACTAAACTAAATAATAAAAAAAATTAGATATCATTATGATATAATAAATAAATATATATACATATATTTAAAAAACTATAGATATTATAACATGCTTTTATAATTTATTATAATTAAAAATTTTAAAAAAGTTTTATAATTTTTAACTAAAATTACTCAAAATATATTCATTATTTTAGGCTAATTTTATTTTTAAATAGAAGGTAATAGTTTTCTGAAAAATTTGATTTAATATAAGTATTTTTCTGATTTAAAATCAATTTTAAATAATTATTTGATGAAAACTAGGTTTAAAAATAGTTTAAAAAAATTAAAAAAAAAAATGAATTAAATTAGCAGCGACGACCCTCGACACGACACCTGATGCAGTGATAATCATTGCCTTGTAGCGTAATGATTGTGCCATTGGCATTGATTGCCGCATATGTGCGGCAATGATTACTGCGGACGTGATCGCGGCTTAACCACATCAGCGCTCGTCCATGACCATTAGATCAGTGTGGATTCAAATTGGAGGGCCAGGATCATGCCAGATGAAAACATTATTGGAAGGATTGAGATCTGTGATCAGAATGAGCCGTAGAATGAAGAGATCTGATCCGCTAATTTAAAGATCAACAAATTAGATCAATCGTAACACAGGCGTTACGTAACTCAAACCCTAATTCAATCATTTACTTTGTTCTCAAGGTTGGCTTGATGGAATTTAATGAAATTTTAAACAAAAATAGTAACCATGAAGAGCATTCATGGGGGATAGGTTTTACGTTCTAAGATGCGCTACACATAAAGCTAAATTATTCTAAGTGTTATAATCAAGGGTTTGTAATTTTACCTAATCCATATAGTATATTTGGGAAATCGGACTTGTTGCACTTGTAGACTGTCCACATACAATTCCTTTGTTGATTTCAAGCTTCTAAATGGCTTCGATCGAATGAAAATCATCTTGGAAGGGAAATAGTCCCTGTTGGTCGGAGATCTTACCGCAGGTGAGGTTTGATTGGTGGCTTTTGATTGGGGAAGGTAAAGGAAGTTTAAGGGAGCTCACACACGAGAGTTTACAGGTTAGGAGGCTCTAGGGTTAAAACAAAAAAGCAAGAGAGCCACTCATAAAGCCCTAAAAGAGTATTTAAATGATCAAGGCCTTTGATCCACGGCTAGGATTCATCTTAAGGCTAATTAGGAGGGAAAACAACCTGATTTGGCCGTGCTTTTGAATTATGAATTATTTGGAATGAGATCATTAAATTAAATGGGTTTAATTTGGCTTTAATAGGTCAAATTGACCTAATTAGGGCTTGGTTTGACCAAGTCAGGGTTTGACTTGGTCAACCTAGTCAATTAGGTCAAGGCGGATGGGGGTTAGAGCCAAAGAAAGGTTTGAATAGGTTGGAATTTGATTTGGGCTCAAGTCAATCAAAATGGGTCAACATGGGTTGACTTGGTCAACCCGGTTAACCCTTGCAAGGGTCTAGGCTCAATAGGTTGGGTCTGACATACTAAGTCCAAGGGTAGTATGTCTAGAGCCTAAGAAGCATTAGAAGAGATTTAAAATCAAATAAAGGTTGTTTGGGCCAATCAGAGTCAACCCAGGTTGACCCAAGGCCTGGATATGGGCTCAACAGACTTGGTTTGACCCAATGAACTCAAGGGAGGTGGTCTTGGGGCTTGGCCTGGTCAATTTGGCCAAGTCAAACCCATTGATCAAGAGTTTAGGGAAAAAACAAGGTCAACAGTAACCACTAATTAGTATTGGTTCCTAAAATTATACATTTTAGCGACCTTTTTTTTACATTATTGATTATTTATGCGGATGCTATATAGTGACTTTAATTATTAATTTTATTTATCATAATTTTTATTAGTAGCAAAAATAAAAGTTGGTCACAAAATGATCAACCAAAAAAAATGCATGCCCCTTTAATTTCAAGAAATATGATTATTTATGGATATAATTTTTATCACATTTAATAAATTTATTGCTTATTCAATTATTATACCTTAGCTAAAACAAATAATTTCAATCAATTACTCCTTGATATTATCGCATCTAATCATTTCTCATTAATTAGACAAATAAAATACATAATATAGAAAAAACACTAATTTTATAACACTGAGGTAGCAAAAATAAAAAATATTGAATAAAAAAATATTCATTTAACAATATAGTAAATAATAAATAGGAAGAATAAAATAAAAATTATATTCATTCATATACTTTTAAAAATGCATTCGTCAATTAAAAATATAAAATATGATATCTGAAATCTCAATCCTAAAATGTTATTGTCTACAAAATAATTAGTTATAGTTTTTATGGATGAATCTTGTGAAGTTGCTCGGTTATGAAGGATGTCGCAATAATAGCTGGTCCAGCAAGGAATCTCACTCTCATTGTAAAAGTTGTCATCTAATTCATAGATGTTATATCCTTGGCTTCAATGCCATGAACAACCCTGCATGTCCATTACCATCTTCAGTTATCTCTTCCAACATATTACTTTTCAAAGAATAATACAAGTAACAACTTGCGAGCACTATAGTCTTACCAAGGATGAATATTTCTAGTACCAATGCAGCATCCGAATGTATGGAGATGGACGCTGTAATAATTGCAGGCATCTTGATGTTCCATCTGAGCATCAATTTAAATGGTTAAAAAAACCATTTTATAGAAGATTACAAGGACAAGGAGAATCAATCAAATTAGACCTGTCAATATTAGACCCGACCCAAACTCGACACGAAAATTTTAGGTTTGGGTTGACCCGAACCCGAAGCTGGTCGGGTTCGGGTCCAGAAAACAGACCCGTTTAAATAATCGGGTCAGGTTCAGGTTGACTCGAAAATCCAGGAATGACCCAAATTAACTCAAAATAACACATAAACTCGGCTGCCCGGCGATCGCCTGCCCTGCTGCCCGCCCTGCTGCCCTGGCCATGTTGCATTTCGTCGCATCCCGAGGCCAGCGTTGCATCGTGTCTAGCGTCAGTTCTGTGTCCCACTATCCTGCATCAATTTCCAGCGTCATCCGCATCACCATATCAACCCCGCGTGAATTGTCGTGTCCCCCTGTCCTACGTCAATTGCATGCATTTGCACATAGAAAATTTTCTTGATTGGGAAAAAGTAGTTGAGAACATCTTCAATTACATGAAAATTGATCCAGATAAGCAAATAAAATTTGTGGCGTGTAGATTAAAGGGTCGTGCAATTGCTAGGTGGGAGCAAACCTTTAAAATGAGGCAAACAGACGACAAAGGGCAAGTTCGCAATTTGGCTCATATGATGCAGTTGTTACAAGCACAATATTTAACTACATATTTTGAACAAATTCTATACTCGAGATATCAACATTATGTGCAAGGAGCGAGGTCTGTAAGTGAATACACCGAAGAGTTCAATAGGTTGAGTGCTAGAATCAACATTAATGAATCAGCAAACCAATTGGTAGATCGTTATATTGGAGGCCTTAAAGACATCATTCATGATAGATTTTCAATGTTCATACCCTTAATAATACACGAAGGTAATGTATAACCAACTTTAATCATGTGCCACACATAGAAGTTTATAGATTGCAAAAATAAAGAAATGAATATTTTCTAGAAATTGAATGTTATATTGTCAAATAAAGGTGAACATGTAATAGAATAGACTTTTTAGTATTACATTTTCCTAAATACACCATTGGATCAAACTCTAGTTGTTAAAACAATAATACAAGAGTACCAACTCTGATGCTAGGGGTGTCAATTTAGGTCAGCGGGTCGGGTTCGGGTCCAAACCGAATTGACCCAGCTCTAAATGAGTCAACCCGAACCCGACCCATTTTTATAAACAGCTCATATTTTTCAACCCGGACCTGACCCGTGCGGGTTGCCGGGTTGACATCACCCGACCCAGAAATAAATCTAAAATGCTGGGTTTCCGCGCGGGTTGCCGGGTTGCAGGCTACAGCGGCAGCAGTGCATCACGTGATGCCAAGCCAGGTAGCCAGCATTTAGCGATGCGACTCAATGGTGTTAACGTGATGGCTAATGCTTCAGGTTCAGCCATTAGGGATGTGCACTATGAGACTTTAGGTTCGGCCATTTGGGATGCGTGAGACTAGCCACTTTGGAGTTTAGGACTCATGCGACTTGATAGCTGATGCTTGGGGTGAGGCACTCGATGCTTCGGG
This sequence comes from Dendrobium nobile, assembly GCA_022539455.1. Classification (NCBI taxonomy): domain Eukaryota; kingdom Viridiplantae; phylum Streptophyta; class Magnoliopsida; order Asparagales; family Orchidaceae; genus Dendrobium; species Dendrobium nobile. Next base: position 49,474,166 of record CM039719.1, on the reverse strand, counting down.
CAGGGCAGGCAGCAGATCCGGGCAAAAAATTTTTGTGTTATTTTCGGGTTGCCGGGTCAACCCGAACCCGACCCATTTTTTGACACGAGTTAGTTTATTGAACCTGAACCTGACCCGTTTTAGAAACGGGTCGACCCAAACTCGAATATTTTTGGGTCAGATCAAGGTCAGGTTTCAGGTCGTGTCAAAAATTGACACCCCTATCTGATTTCAACTAAAAGTTCAATATTTAGCTATAAAACCAATTGAACATGAAAATGGCACACTAAGAGAGTGGGTGAATAGATGATTTAAAAATTTCTTCAATATAACTTTGAATTAAAATTGAAGTTCATATTTCATGTCAATGCATTTTGAATAAACAAAATAGATGAACTCATCACATAGCTCAAAATAAGTTAAATTTTTATATTTTGGATTTAGTTGAAAATCAATAACAATATTTTTTTTCTTTTTCTTTTTATGTTTTTTTTTTAGTTTCATTTAAAGAAATATGAATCATAATCAACCATAGTAAACCTTCTTGATAGATATAACCATATTTAAATTAGAGAGCTAAAAATAAAATTGTAGTAAAGAAAATTCAGACAAAAAGGAAATGTAATATAGGATTTTTATGACGGTTCAACCAATTTGACCAACATCTACACTCTGAAGGTCCTCTCTTTAAGTATTTCACTAACACAATGTCTCTCATTCAACTCACAACTAGGTGGAGAAGCCCTTATGCCTTTCCATAGCTGGAGAATGAACCTTTACATGAACTTCACACCCTCCTTTCTCTTCCTCGCTTAGGCGAAGTCATTGTATCTTGCTTTCACCTCCTAGGTCCATCAAAGTCACCAAGTACTCCTTCCACCTACTCAGTTTAATGGAGATATTATGTCCTCTATTCCCATCCAAAGTCCATCAAAGTTACTATGTCTTCATTTAACCTCTTTAATTTGATTGAAATGTCATGTCCTCCTTTCATCTCCTCAGTCGAGAGGAGTCGATGATGATCTTTTTCCTCAAAGCATTTTCTTTATAGAATTTCTCTCAAGAGATAGTAAAACATAACCAGAGGACCTCAGGTGTAGGTTAACCATATAAACCAAATAAAAACCACTCTCACACTCCTTTTAATCCCTTAAGGATCTTCTCTTTTTCAGACAACCTCACCCTTTCTTTCCTTTTTTAAATGTTATCCCTAATATCTCTTATAGAAGAAATAGAAACCCTTGACAACCTAAAGTCCCTTCGAAAGTGATAACAATAGTTTATATAAAGGGTTTCAAAAAACCCTAATTCTAATTATGTCCCTTCTGTTCATATAATATGATAAACCTATCATATAATATAATTATATTTTTCTATTGTATGATCTATGATCATTCATTATGATTATTTTAATTGAATGTAGATCATATAAGATGAATTTTAGTATGATTAATTATATTCTAGAAGGATTCTATGTTGATCACTTACTATGATCATAATTATACCATACAATGATCAATCTTAATTAATCTTGATTTAATTGCTTAATCATAGGGATTAAATTAGGTAAGATTTTAAACATCATATAATATGAACTAGTTTAAACAATACAATTTGAATTGAACATTGTGCAATCATTGAAGGGAATGTTTAAAGAGAATTGTGTATGATTGGATGTTTGAAGTTAAGTGTATTATCATTGAAGTGGATGATTAAAATATTATTAAGTTCCTTCAAAGCTATTTTGGCAAAATAAGTTAGAAGAAAGACTTCATGGATTTATAGGAGTTTTCCTTTTTAAAAGACTTCACTCAGTCTTATCATTTTTTGAGTAGGAATTGTAATAAGTTAACTGATTTGAGTGATAACTATGCTATTTTTAGTGATTTTATTTGGGATGGTGTTAGATGTAATAGGATTCCTCCTTTTATTTCTTTGCTAAAGAAGGAATGTGATAGGTTTTCTTTCATTTAGTAGTTTGCATTACGTATATTTTACTAATAGTATTTGCATTTTTTTTTTCAATAATTTTTTTTTTAACAAATTTCAAAATTTGAGTTTTTGCCTAAATTAAATCACAATATGGATACCAAATATACTTAATCATCTAGTACAATATTCTAGTCTAATAGTATGATTAGTTAAAGCCCACTATTATTTAATTAAATATTTGATTTAAATTTTAATTGCATTGATCATATAGTATGAAGAAGACTTTTAGGAATGATCTTAAGAAAAATTAAAATTTTTAATTACACTCCCTTTTATGTGTTTCTGCATGGTTTTTAAACCAATATACACATATTATAAAAATAGACTAAAGGAAAAAAATTAATGAATCAAAACTAACTAACCAACTCAACCTTTTCTTAAGCTCTAATTAAATCTTTTACAATGTTTCGTGTATGCTAAACTTAAAATGATAGTAATGAACAAAAAACTATATATAATCATCAAATAAAAATCCAATAATATTTGTAATCATAAAAACATTAGATTGGGCTCCTGAATTGCCTTAAACTCTCCAAATTATTTAGCTATTACTATTCAACCTAAAGCTCTCCTCTCTTATAATGTCTCTCAATTTTTTTTTCTTAAGTCAACCCATGATCTTCGACATATGTTATAAATTATGCATGTTCATAGACTAGGTCTCACTTGTAAACTCACCCGTAGCTTACGCATTGTGATTGATATCTTCAACAGAGTGTGAGCTCACTAACTTCATCACTATCTATTCTTTCAAGAGGTGACAATAACATTATTGTGTAGAATTTTATGGGCTCTATATGTAGCTTGTAACTTTAAAATGTTTCTTTGTATTGTCTTTCCTGTAGCCCTTGTATTCCTAAAAAATATGTGGTGATAATGAATAGTTCAACAAACTTGAATTTTCTCTAATATTAGATACTCTCACACTTTAAGGTCCAAAGTTGTTGTTCTATACAGTCTCTACTTTCTTTAGACTATACATTCATATATATATATATATATATATATATATATATATATATATATATATATATATATATATATATATATATATATATATATATATATATATATTAGCTCACCAAGTTGACTTGCTAACAAAGTTGGGAATCATCTATACATAAATTTTAATTATATAACCTTTTACATGAAGTGAGCATGGATCATTGCAAATTCACCATGTATCATCACCTATAAAAGGTGGAAGAGCAGATCATATAGATATGCTAATATGTCATAGGCAACCTTTAGGGATTAGTGTGAGCTGAAAACATCCTTGAAGGAAATTCATACTAAGAAGCTCACCATAAGCCCGCAAACAACGCACTAAAATTGACATGAATACTTGAATACACTTGCTCATTGATGAGTGATAGTGAATACATTCCAACAGCTACGCCGAGTAGAAGAGATGACTCCGAGCACACAAATGCTTTCTCTACAAAAATTTTTGAGGTGAGGACACCTCCAAATCGCAAATTTCCCCACTTGGTATTGTATAGGGGTAAGACCAACCCAAATAATATTATAGTGAATTTCAAGTAAATTAAATCCTTATTAGATGTGGATAATGCCTATAAGTATTGGCTTCCCTTCACCACAATTAAGGAGACGGTGCTCAGCTATTTTATGGGCAAGCCTTTGAAAGTGATACCCTATCTTGTTAAACCAAATAAAATGATTGTCATTTATATCACGAGTGTTCCAAAACCCTAGAAAACCTAAAAAAATTTGCTAAAGATGTGTTATAAGAATAAAAAAACATTGAAGAGGTTCAATGAGGTTCCAAAGGAAACTACTAAAACTTAAGGATTTAGAGTCTATATTAACCCATGTTACATTAACCTAAGCACCAAGAGAGGGTTCCTTCGGGTATGTACAAAGTCTTTATTAAAAAAAGTACTTATTAAGCTATTGAAGCATGACAGTAGCCAATTTTATTGTGATCAAGTAGCCTGAGCTTGAACTTTGTTTACTACAAATAATAATAGATTCTTATTTAGTTTTTTCTTGATTTATATATATTATTTGGGATAGTAGGAACTCCCATTTTTCAGAGAGTGATACTTCCATTTTCTAGAGAGAGAAACTCTTGGTCCTCATTAGAAATTCTATTTATTCTTTTTTTACAAAATTTCTACTTATGGTAGTAGAGGCTTTGCCAGCCATAGCTAGTCGCCAAAATTCTAACATTGTTACTCCATCTGGTTCCTGAACTATAGTTGGATCTAATGTTTCATTGCAAGGTGGTGTTCCTGTTCATTAAAGTAGGAATTTTAAGTATGTTCCATTGGTAATTAAGGAACCTTCATCTGTTCCACTGAAGACTACTTCAGCTATGATTTTTAAAGGTAAAGAAGTTGAGAATGGAGTGGTGGTGAAAATGCCTTGCCCCTCTAGTAGCATTTTTTTGCTTAATAGACCTAATGATTTTGAAGCAACATTGATCTCAGGTATGAAGCTTTATGTAAACTATTTAGGTAATTTAAGTGCTAAGCATGATATTCCATTTAAGGAGGATTCTTCTGTTAAAATGGTTTTTGATGAGCCATCAGGCATTTGCGTTAATGCTTAAGAACGGAAAGTTAATGAAAATACAACTTTACAAGTTCTTGATGATCATGATGGATTGGGTGCTAAAGCTCCTATTAATCCTTGGACTAGACATCATAATAATAAAATTAAATTTTCAAAAGATGACTAATTTCTACCAGAAGATGGGGTTGTTGTATGAGCCAAGTGTGAATGCTAATCCTGAAAAACTTTGAAATTTTATATTAGTTAAATATTTGGGAAGGCTATTATAGTCAAGATAATTTCAAAAGGAGTCATGTCATCAATGGAAGCAATTTAGGAAGTTCCACCTTACTATTCTTCGTTTACGATGGGTTTTATGCTCATTTTTCTCTCTTGAATCTATGGAGAATGTTTTATAAAGAGGTACTTGGTATGTGAATGGTCATATAGTAGTCCTTAATAAGTGGACTCCAAAATTTTCACCTACTTCATTGAAAGGCTTGTCATCTTCTATTTGGGTTAGGATGCCACATCTACCCTTACATTATTGGGATGAGATTAATGTGACAAGAATCTCATCATTAGTAGTAACACCCTTATTGATAAATGATAATATGTCCCAATGGAGAACAAAAAGAGTATTCAATAGTTTATGTTTGTGTTGCATTAGATAAACAAGTCCCTATGGGTGTTTGGGTGGAAGGATTGGATGGAAAGTTTGTTAAGAGAGTTGCTATTTGCATATGTTACATTCTTTCAACTTGTTTAGTTTTGATGATTTCAAATATTATTATTTTATGTGTAATTATCTCCTAACACTTTTTGGAAGATTTATTTTTTCTCTTGTGTGTAGTAACATTTCAGGAAAATTGAACTCCAAACTATGAAGACTTTAAATCAAATTCAGCATACAATCCTTTGCAAATTGAAGCTTTAAATTGTTCTTTGAATTTAGTGGGAGTGATTGTAATTGAGTGAATAAAAATACACACACACATACTTAAGGAGATCTTACAAAATTTGTACTGATCGTACAGGATGAACCTTGTTCGTACAGGACGATCAGGTCAGTTATCTCCTCGTAGGAGCAATGGAACGAACAGGATTTAGAGGAAATTTTCTAAGTCCTGATCGTCCAAGATGAAATTAATTTCTTCCCAGGATGAATTAGTCTCTTTAAAAATAACATTCATACGAAATCTATAATCGTGCTAGGACGAGTTGGACTTTGTAAAAATTTCATCCAGACGAAATCCAAATATCTCAGGACAATTTCTTCTCTATAAAAATTTCGTATAGACGAAACTTATAATCTTACTAGGATTACTTGCCCTCTATAAAAATTTTGTCGGGACGAAGTACTGTTCGTCCCAGGATGAAGTGAATCAACACTTCACTTTTGGATGTCGTTCTGCACTTTTTGGGAACCGACCTTTGGAATAACTGATCGTCCATACGAACCTAGTTCGTACGGGAGGATGATCGTGTACGAACACAGTTCATACCAATATTTATTTGGATAATTTCTGACACTTTAAGTAAAATCGTCCAGGAGGATCCACGATCGTTCGGGACAATCTATTTCGTGTTAACTTGAATATTTAGCAATTTTGGACGATTTTTCTTATCTCTCCAATATAAGGTCAAGTTTTTACTGCCACCTAATATCTTTTTGCTCATTGATCTTCACGACTATTGAAAGAAGAGTCAAGGAGAGAGTGTGAGAGAGCATTCAAAGGAGGATTCCTACCACTGGAGTGTGAAGGCTTCACTTGGTGTTCAAAGGTAAGAATCTCTACTTATGATTTGGGATTACTTCACTCTTTTCTTTCATCCTTCTAGATTTCTTGTGAGGAGATTTGTCAAAGAGATCTGGTTCTCTGCCGACTCTTGGAGAGTGTAAACAGATGGAGGGTTCTCTGCCCACACTAGGAGAGAGTGAATAGCCGAAGGGTTCTTTACCCACACTAGGAGAATGTGAACAGTCGAAGGATTCTTTGCCCATACTAGGAGAGTGTGAAAGGACAAAGGGTTCTCTGCCCACACTTGGGATAGTGTAAAAGGATGACGGTTCTCTGCCAACACTAGGGATAGTGTAAAAGGATGACAGTTCTCTACCACACCGAGTAGTGGTGGAAAGAGTGTTTGTAAAGGCTTCTCCATCTTGTTGTGGGTGCAAAAGGAGAGACACTATTGGTATTAGTGCAATACTCGGAGGGTACCTCCGGGGAGTGGATGTAGGTCTAGTTTAGACCGAACCACTATAAATTTTGTGTCTTTTATTTTTTACTATTTTTTTTATTTTCCGCATTTTGTTTTGTTCTAAAAATTGTGGTTGAAAACATTTTTCTAAAAATTCATTATGGTTTATTTTTGGTTCAACATACTCAAGAGGAATAACTTTTTAAAATACCAATTTACCCCCCTCTTGGATAGCCTTGGGGCATAAGCTTTGGTTTAACAACCTAATTCATAGTGAACGAGTTTCAATAAGTGGTATCAGAGCTTTATTTCAAAATCATAAGTTTAAACTACTTTTTGATTAACGTAAATGGCTACATTTGGAAACTGAAACACACCTGAGGGTTACTCTATTACTAGACCTCCACTATTTGATAATATACCTTTTGATTTTTGGAAAACACGCATGTCTAGTTTCTTACAGTCACTTGATTATCGTATGTGGATCTTAGTCCAAGAAAGATATACAAAACCAACTAGATTAGTTAATGGTGTTAGAGTTGAAACAACTTTTGCAGACTGGATAGTAGAAGAATGTGATTTAGCACAACTAAATGCCAAATGTTTGAATAGTTTCATTTGTGCTTTAAAATTGGAAGACTACATGCGAGTTTCCACTTGGAAAAGTGGAAAGTACATATGGGATACACTTTATATAACATATGAGGAAACTAATGAGGTTAAACAATCTAAACTTAATATCTTGTTGCATAATTATGAACTATTTCACATAAAATCTAATGAATCCATTTTTAACATGTACACAAGATTCACACAAATAGTCACCTCTTTGCATGCACTTGGTAGGGAACTAACGAATGATGAAATGATTAATAAGATTCTTTGTTGTTTACCTACTGCTTATGATGCTAAAATTACTACAATTACAGAGTTTAAGGATTTAAACATTTATTCTATTGACAATCTTCTTGGTTCGCTTATTGCTTACAAGTAAGGAGTTAGCCAAAGAAAGATTGATGCAGGTGAACCATGAAGGGAGAAGAACATAGCACTAAATATGGAAGAGTCTGAGAGTGAACACTCACAACCTGAGGATGAAGACGACATTGCATTGATGGCTGGATAATTCAGAAGCTTTCTGAAGAGGAAGCAAAAGAGACGCCAGTAATGGAATAGAGATAACTTCAATAGAATTACTATGTTTTCAAATGATGTTATTTGCTATGAGTACAGGAAACCTGGACATATAAAGATGGAATGCCCAAAACTCAAAGCCAATCCTAACAAGGAGAAGCTAGAGGAGAAACCATTTGTGAAGAAGGGCAAGAAGAACTTCCAACGAGCTTTTTAGGCGGACTCAGCTTCGGACTCGTCAGAAATAGAAAAGGAAGAGGAAGTCACTAATCTATTCTTAATAGCCGATAATCTTGATCAGTCAGATCAAGAAGAGGTATGTGACTTAACTTATGATGAAGTTTTTGAAGTTTCTGAACACATGCATTAATCATATAAAAAAATGAAGAAAATGCATGCTAGCCTTAGTTTAGAATTGGAAGAGCTTAAAAAGGAACATGAAATCTTTAGGAAAGATCATGCTTTGATTGATGAGAACCACATGAAATTACTTGATGAGTTTGATGACTTGAATAAAAATCATGAGAATTTAAAATCATCCTATGCAGAACTCGAGAAAGATTTTAAGAACCTTAAGGATGAATTAGAGAGGAAATTATATAAAATCAATTATTTAAATTGAATTTTGGAAGATATGAATTTATTTTACAAATTAACGATAAAAGAGCTCGAGGATAAAAGGATACTTCCTAAACTTAAAGATTTTACTAATCCTATTATGTATCCTTAATTTATGCAATCCCTAAAGGCAGATAAATGGTAGAAGACTTAGGAATCTTTTTCCTAATGTCAAATGTAATAATTGTGGATTGCTTGAATATATAGTCCACACCTGTTCTTTGAAGATGAAAACTAATTTGGTGTGGAGACCTAAGATGCATAAACCTAGACATATCATATATGCATATGATAATAAATTGCCAAAAGGAGAACCCAAACTTGTTTGAGTTCCCAGATCTAACATTTGATAATTTTGCAGGGACGCTCTCACACAAGATCTCGTGAGAGCATATGGTACATGGACAGTAGATGTTCAAAGCATATGACTGGAGATACTACTCAATTTATAACGCTGGAAGTCATGAGTGGAGGCAAGATTACATTTGGAGATAATACCAAAAGGAAGGTGGTTGGATCAGGTATGATTGGAAATTTTAAAAAAAATTTCATAGACAATGTGTTATTGGTAGAAGGCTTAAAGCATAATTTATTAAGTATAAGCCAGCTATGTGATAAGGGTTATTGTGTAAAACTTTTTCCTACTAGCAGTATATTAAGCCTAAATGATAAAGATGTTTTGAATGGTAAAAGGGTAAACAATGTTTACATGCTAGATTTAAATTGCATTAATTCTCCTATTGCTTTTTGTTTTAAAATTGTATCTGATGAGTCATGGCTATGGCATAGGAGACTTTATCATTATAGCATGAAAAATCTTAGGAAGATTACCCAAAAGAACTTAGTGAGAGGTATATCAAAAGTAGACTTTACTAAGGATCACCTTTGTGATGCATGTCAATTAGGAAAGTACGTGAAGTCCTCTTTTCTGTCCAATAAGGATCTTACAACTAGTAAACCATTGGAAGTTTTGCATATGGATCTGTTTGGACCAGTTGGAACTGTGAGTCTAGGAGGGAAGGTATACGAATTTGTGATTGTGGATGATTACTCAAGATTAACATGAGTTAGATTTCTATTTTATAAGAGTGAATCATTTGAGAAATTTAAAAAAAAAATTTGACTTGGATTCAAAGGAAATTAGGGTGTGAAATTATTTCTATTCAAAGTGATCATGGAGGAGAATTTGAGAATGAGAGATTTGAAGAATTTTGTAAGGAAAAAGGAATTGATCACAACATTTTTGCACCTAGAACCCCTCAGCAGAATGGGGTAGTCGAAAGGAAAAATAAAATATTAATAAAAGCCGCCAGAGCAATGTTAGCATAATACTCTCTTCCTAAATATTTTTGGGATGAGGCAGTTAGCACTACATGTTATATTCTGAATAGGGTAAATGTAAGATCTAAATTGAATAAAACATCCTATGAGTTGCTAAAAGGGAGAACACCAAATTTATCTCATTTTTATGTTTTTGGTTGCAAGGTGTTCATTCAAAATAATGGAAAATCTGCCTTAGGAAAATTTGATCCAAAATCAGATAAATGAATTTTTGTTGGATGCTCAAGTGTTGGAAAATCTTATAGAGTATTCAATAGAAGAACTTTGGTAATTGAGGAGACCACATGTTGTATTTGATGAATCTCAAAATATGGAAGAGCCAAATGTTGTAGAAGCTGAAATTAAGGATAACTCCCAAAAAATTGATAAAATAAATTTGGAAGAAAATGTGGAAGAAAATTTGGAGATAGAAAATCATTTGTCTAGAGATTTGAGATTTTCTAGAAACCACCCAAGGGAATTGATCATAGGCGTAGCAAGTGAGGGTGTAAGGACTAGGTGTGGATTAAATAAGGAAGTCAATTATTCAGCCTTCATTGAAACTATAGAACCCAGTAATATTGATCAAGCACTTTCTAAAGAATTTTGGATTTTGGCCATGCAAGAAGAGTTGAATCAATTTGTAAGAAATAAAGTATAGGAATTAACTACAAGGCCAAAAGATTAAAGTGTAGTTGGAACTAAGTGGGTATTGAAAAACAAAATGAATAGCTCAGGTGTAGTCATTAGAAATAAGGCTAGATTAGTTGCTAAGGGGTATAATCAGATTGAAGGGATTGATTTTGAGGAGACTTTTATCCCTGTAGTTAGACTTGAAGCAATTAGGGTTTTGCTAGCCTTTGCCTGTTTTAAAGGTTTCAAATTATTTCAAAAGGATGTGAAAAGTGCCTTTTTAAATGGGGTAATTGAAGAGAATATTTTTGTAGAACAACCTCTAGGTTTTGAAAATTCTAAATACCCAAATCATATTTTCAAGTTGAAAAAGGCATTATATGGATTAAAATAGGCACCTAGGGCTTGGTATGAGAGGTTGAGCACCTTCCTACTTAAAAGATCATTTAAAAAAAGAAGTGTGGATACAACTCTCTTTTTGAAGAAATGTGGAAATGATATATTCATTGTTCAAATTTATGTGGATGATATCATTTTTGGATCTTCAAATAAAAATTTTTCTGATGATTTTTTCTAAAACAATGAGTAGTGAATTTGAGATGAGTCTAATGGGAGACTTAAGTTACTTTCTAGGCTTTAGCATTAAGCAAATTGAGGAAGATACATTTCTAAGTCAATCAAAGTATGTTAAGGATATCCTCAAAAAGTATGAAATGGACAATGCTAAACCTGTAAGTACACCAAAGAGTTCCTCAAATCAGTTGGATAAGGACCCTAAGGAAAAATCTATTGATCAAAAGAAATTTAGAGGGATAATTGGATCTTTACTTTACTTGACTGCTAGCCAGGCTGATATCATATTTAGTTTTTACTTATGTGCTAGATTTCAATCAGATCCAAAAGAATCACATTTGACAACAGTGAAAAGGGCTTTTGAACAAGTATTAAATAGAAGATTCAATTTCATGGAAGAAGGTTATTACAAGTGGCTCAACAAACTCAAACTTAGTAAAAAGGTGGAAACGTTTTGGTGGAGACTTGGCAATGCTTCTATTCCAACCAATTTATATCTTAAGAACCGAAAGCTTTTTGATGAGGATGCTTGTGCGAGAGGATGTGATATGGTGGAAGATTATGAGCATATTAGTGTTAATTGCAAACACTTGGTGGACATCATCAATCAACTCAATGCTTGGGGTATTCCTATTCCTACTTTTAACTCCTTGGATCATTGTTTAACTGAACTTAAACAAATTTCTGGTAAAAATCTGGGAGTGGTACATATTTATTGTACCATTGTTTACTTCTCTTGGAAGAATAGGAATGAGATAAAGCATGGAAAATCTGCTCTTCCTTATTATGCTGTAGCTGCTAATGCTTTATTTGTAGCCATCACTAAAGCTACGTCTTATCTTTCTTACTGGAGCACTAATCTCCTTAGGGAGTCTTCTATTTCTTGGTGCCCCCCACCGAAAGATTGGATGAAAATCAATGTTGATGCTTCATTAACTCCTTCGGGACTAGCTGGTATTGGTGGAATCTGTTGCAAATCTATTTTTTCATAGCTTATGTTTTGATGATTGACAAACACTGTTTCTCTTGGACTACTTGTTGCTTTTAACTTTTCAGGAATCGAAGATCGGACAATCAAGAGGAAGCCAAGTCCAGGATCGCGTAGGTTTAGGGATGAGTCAGTCTGTAATTTTATTTTTTCACCTTTTGAGTCTACTTGTAATAATCAAAAAGACTGATGCTAAGTAACCCTTCACACACACACCTGAGAGGCTTAGAAATTCTATTTTTTCCCACATCGGCCCGGCCGATATTTATATCGTCTGGGACGATCAGCTTAAAACAGAAAGTCTAATTAAGGATTCTTAATTAAGGCAGCCGACATTAACATATCGGCCTGGATGATACGTGTATCGGCCAGGACGATAAGCTCAAAATAGAAAGAGATAGCCGCCTTAGACAGTTTAGGCATACTGAATTTAAAATTATCGTCCAGGACGATTCCAGGATCGGCCAGGACGAAATTACCAAATTATGCCTTAATTGATCAGGAAATCAAGGGAGTAATTAAGGATGATTGATACGATCATATCGTCCAGGACGATCGTAAGATCGGCCTGGACGATCAAGCCAAATTTCAATCGGCCAGGACTGTTCCCAGGGCTGTGCTCAGGACTATTTACCTCTGATTTGAACTAATCGGCCAGGACGATCGTATGATCGTCCGGGACGATCAAGCCAAATTTCAATCGTCCAGGACTGTTCCCAGGGCTGTGCTTTGGCCGATCTTCCTTGATTTGTACTAATCGGCCAGGCCGATGTCCATATCGGCCTGGATGATAAAGTCGGCTACTTGCAATTAATGAGCTCCTCTTGAGCTCTTCTATTTAAAGAGCTCTTCTTCAACGTTTTTAAGAGACCTTTGGCTGCTACCTTGACCTGAGAAGACCTTGAGGAGAGAAAGAGAGAGAGGAAGAGAGAGAGGATCTTGTGAGGGGGAGCTTGTGAAGGGATTCACAAGGGTTGCTCAAGGATCGCTCTGCTTGTCTTTCGTCTGGAGTTTCTCGTCCGTGGAAGGGTCGGTAGAGGTAAGGAGTTTTGCCTTTGGTTGTGGTTCTCTGCCAGCTTCAGGAGGAAGCAAAAGAAGGTAGGTTCTCTGCCTTGCCGGGGTGGAAAAAAGGAGTTTCTTGTGAGGGCTTCTCCGCCTAGCTGTGGGGGCTAAAGGAGAGTCACGTTTTGTAGTGCAATACTTGGAGGGTGCCTCCAAGGAGTGGACGTAGGTCGAGTCGACCGAACCACTATAAATCTTGTGTTCTTATTTTTGCTTCCGCACTTTTAAATTCCGCATTTGGTTTGGTGGTGTGATTTGGTTTGTGAATTTATTTCTTTGTCTTAAGAATTTTTAAAATACCAATTCACCCCCCCTCTTGGTTAGCTTGGGACTAAGTTCATAGGGCTTAACATCCCGAACGAACTTTCAGAATCTTCCGAGATTGCTTTGGGAGATTCATTCTTGCATTTGGGAGAACATTGATACATTGGGATATTGCTCATTTGGAGTTGGATTCTATACTCTCGGTCAAAGATTATGTCAAAATCTGGATGAAAGATTACAAAGGAGTCATTATTGAAAGTGACAATTTGAATGTTATCAAATACATTCACAATTCTTTGAAGCAAGACAAAGGTGCTATGACCCTCAAGCTAGTAAGTGATTCTTTATTTGTAAGTGATTTCAATAAAGTAGTTTTTGTACATGCTCATAGAGAATGTAATAAGGTAGCCAACTTATGTGCTACTATGGCTCTAGATGATAGCTTTTACTTTGATAGTTTTTCTTTTGATGATATCCCTCCCTTGATGGTTAATTTAATCAAGGTAGAATATCATCCCCCTGCTGATTGTAATTAGTCTTTTTTTCCTATTAATGCAATTGCATTTTCCTCAAAAAAAGAAAAGGATTTTAAGATATTTGTTAGGAACGCAGAACTTAGGAATTTGGTATCCTAAGTTTAGCTCTTCATTTGAAATAATTGGTTATTCAGATTCTGACTTTGCAGGTTGTAGGGTGGATAGAAAAAGCACTTCTAGAACATGTCAGTTCATTGGAAATTCACTAGTTTCATGGTCTAGTAGAAATTAAAATTCAGTAGCCCTATCTATTGCAGAAGCTGAATACATTGCATTTGGAAGTTGTGTGGCATAAGTACTTTGGTTGAAACAATAGTTGATTGATTTAGGATTAACTATAGGCACTATACCAATTTATTGTGATAATACTAGTGCTATTTACATTTCAAAAAATCCTATTCAACATTCAAGAACCAAACACATAGACATAAGGCATCATTTCATAACGGATCATGTATCCAAGAGAGAAATTGAACTCATTCATGTTACAACTGAAAATCAACTTGCAGACATTTTTATAAAACCTTTAGCCTTTGATATTTTCAGTTCATTAAGAACAAGGCTTAGTGTGATTGATTTAAATGCTTAAATAAAAATGTTCTTGCAATATTGATGTTTGTTTATTAATTAAATGTTTTTATGTGTTTATGGTTTTGTTTGTGTCATTTTTTTTCTTTTAGAGTCTGTGCTTCTTCGATGTTTTTTGTATTTATTTTGTTTTGTTTTTGAATTGTTGCTTTTGTTTCAGTGCAAAAAAAATTTTTTAAGTCGTCATCGTCTGGGACAAAATATTTTTGTTCAGGACGATTAGTGCAGTGTGACAAACTATCGGATTTTGAACCGTTTGAGTGTAGTTTTTAATGTACTTTGTCTATACGATCGTCACGATCATCCGGGATGAAATATTTTTGAAATGACGGGATGAATGAATGAAGCAGTTGAATGGATAAGGTAGTTTTTAAAATGAACTTCGTTTGTACGAACCTTTGGTTTGTCTGGACGAACACATGTAGGTTCGATGTAGGGGATAGTTTCAACTGCCATTAAAATGATATAAGTTCTGATCATCCCAGGACGAACACGTGTTCGTCTGTACGATCAGACTGGTCAAAGGTCTGTACGAAAGGATGCTTCGTAAGTCGCATTGATTACAAAAAGCCATTTCATTTTGGTCGTATTGGATCGTTTGTACAAAAACTTTTTGTACGGGACGAACGAAAAATTTATACGGGATGAATTATTTTTGTTTGGTACGAACGAATCATTTTCAATATATAGGCGGTCTTTTCAACTAAATTATCACTCTCTAAACATTACTTTCAACTCCTTTCTTACTCTAGATCACTTTCAAATACCAGTTCAAGCAAGCGTTAAATGGTTTTAGTGAAGAAGCCACATAGAAATTCATCCAAAAACTTTCTGTCCAAAGCAAATGAGGATTCTTTTCTTAGATTTGCTTCTGTCGAAATCACTCCTTCCCGAATTTTAATTCAAGAAGATATTACCTTTAAGGTAATGCATTTATTTTCTTCAGCTCAGTTTCACTTTATCCTTACTCTGGTCCACCTCTATAACAAAGAAACCTTTCACTACTTTCTAGCCAATATGTCCTTCAATTCTGACCACTCTGTGATTCGCTCCTTTGTTCTCAAACAAAAAGTTGAAATCACTAAACATGACTTAGGAGCTTTTCTAAATTTAAGGACTGAGGGGAGTAGAGCCCATACCTTAATCACCAATGATACAAATAAATGGTATGAAATCAATTGGGTGATTAGAGGAAATGGTTTAACTGAGCATGTGGCTAGGGTATCTGGTCTTGTCCGGAATGCACGCATTATCCAACACGTTCTTAGAACTTCAATCATTCCAAATGTTGGTGATAGAGTCTGTATTACCCCACTTCTTTCCATGGTGACCTTCTTAATCATGAGTGATAAACCTATTGATGAATCCCAACTTATTCTTGACTACCTTTATGGGCTTTCTGAAATTGGCCATGCAGAACAGAAAAGAAAGAGGAATATCGCCTTAGAACACTTAGTTTCCTATGTTCTACAAAAGAAGTATAACTTGGTTCATCCTGATCAAGAATATGAAGAACCACTCTATTACAATGACGGATCATTTAGAGCGATCTTCAAGGATGAATCAGGAAAAGCACATGTCATTAGTGATACAAAAGAAGAGCCTAAAGGTGCTCCTGCTCCTACAAATGAACCAAATTATCAGAATTTGGTTCAAAGATTTGATCAGTTAGAGACTCATTTTGATCATCGCTTTGATCAAATTAAGACTCATTTACAGCAGCAGGTTGCTCAATATCAACATGACATGGGCTATATGAGGGAGCAAATGAATGATATTAGTAACAATGTACTTATGATGAGTACATATTTTAACCTCTTTGGTGGTCCTCCTCCTCAAGATCAGGGACCGTCTGAGTGATTGTTGCACTTGATGTTTACTCTTCGTGTTGTTATTATTTATGTGTCAGTTTTTGTTTGCTTTTAGTAGTTTGTTGTATTTCTTCTTTATTTTAGTTATTGTATTGATATCTTGATGAATCCTTATAATATTTAAAATGATATCAATATAAGTTCTTGTGTTTTGATTTGAATTAACTTTTGAAATGTTTGTTAGACTTGATGTAAATCATCAGATTTTTAATTTTAATCGTGCTATAACCTGAATTACAAGAAAAATTAAATTCATTACAAAATCTAATTATTTTAAGTTTAAGTTTTGCTCATAACTTAATATTATTAGGATTTTCAATTTCATGTCTCTTCTTTAGACTCTATTATTGTTAATATTATTATTGTAATTGCGATATTTTCTTATTTTATATTTCACTTATTAATCATTATTTATGCACTTAGAGAGATTTGAAAATTTAGATTATTATTTTTGGAAAGAATAAAATTACTCTAGTAAATTGTGTAAAAGTGCAATAAAAAAATCAAAAAGAATGCGCAAAGGTTTACAAAGTGAAAAAGAGGCACAAAATAAGCCCAAAGTAAAAATGATGCACAAAAATGTGCCACAACTATGAAAAAGAAGCGCAAAGCACCGTGTGTGGTAGTTATTTCTTTCCAAACTCTTTTAATCTCTTGATTCAAATTGATCTTATGTTCATTTATATTTGATATTGAAATTTGAAATATATAATTTTTTATTCATCCTTATTGCAATGATTTTCTCTATCTTAATGTCTGAACTAACTCATGTCTTTGATAAATTTTTTTTATTATCTATGTTATATAACTTCTTAAATTATATGAATTTCTATGATTTGCCTAATATTTTAATTTTATTTGCATAACTTATTTCAATCACTTTTAAGATTATATTATTAAATGATTTTTATATCTCTACTTACATTTCAAGTCTTTTTCTTTTTCTTCTTCACTTTTTGCTGTTGTCAAAAATGGGGAGAAATTGTTTGTTGAATGGTGTCTTATGTCCTGTGAGTCTTGTGCCTTATGAGTCCTGTATCTTGTGTTAGTATTTGTGTTTATGTTCTTGTGATTATATTGTTGTTTTGTTTTGTATAAAATTTTTGAAAAACAAAAATAATTTTTAAATCAAAGCCTCCTTATTTGCATGCATTCATCAATTCAGGGGGAGTTTAGGAGATTCTTAAAATTTGAAATCCTACAAATAATAATTATTTTGCCATCATCAAAAAGGGGGAGATTGTTAAGAGAGTTGCTATTTGCATATGTTACATTCTTGCAACTTGTATAGTTTGGTTGATTTCAAATATTATTGTTTTATGTGTAATTATCTCCTAACACTTTTTAAAAGATTTGTTTTTGCTCTTCTGTGTACTAACATTTTAGGAAAATTGAACTCCAAACTATGAAGACTTTAAATTAAATTCAGCATACAATCCATTGCAAATTGAAGCTTTAAATTGTTCTTTGAATTGAGAGGGAGTGATTGTAATTGAGGGAATAAAAATACACACACACACACACTTAAGGAGATCTTACAAAATTTGTATTGATCGTACGGGACGAACCTAGTTCGTACGGGACGATCAGGTCAGTTATCTCCTAGTAGGAGCAATGGAACGAACAGAATTTGGAGGGACTTTTTCTAAGTCCTGATCGTCCAAGATGAAATTAATTTCATCTCAGGACGAGTTAGGCTCTTTAAAATTTTTGTTCAGATGAAATCTATAATCGTGCCAGGACGAGTTAGACTCTGTAAAAATTTTTTCCAGATGAAATCCAAATCGTCCCAGGATGATTTCTTCTCTGTAAAAATTTCGTATAGACGAAACTTATAATCATACCAGGACGAGTTGCCCTATGTAAAAATTTTGTCGGGACGAAGTACTGATCGTCCCAAGACAAAGTGAATCAACACTTCACTTTTGGATGTCGTTCTGCACTTTTTAGGAACCGTCCTATGGAATAACAGATCGTCTAGATGAACCTAGTTTGTACGGGACGATGATCGTGTACGAATATAGTTCGTACCAATATTCATTACGATCATTTCCGACAATTTAAGTAAAATCATCTGGGACGATCCACGATCGTACAGGACGATCCATTTCGTGTTAACTTGAATATTTTGCAGTTTTTGGACAGTTTTTCTCATCTCTCCAATATAAGGTCCAATTTTTACTACCACCCAAAATCTTTTTGCTCATTGATATTCGTGCCAATTGAAAGAAGAGTCAAGGAGAGAGTGTGAGAGAACATTCAAAGGAGGATTCCTACCACTGGAGCGTGAAGGCTTCACTTGGTGTTCAAAGGTAAGAATCTCTACTTGTGATTTGGGATTACTTCACTCTTTTCTTTCTTCCTTCTAGATTTCTTGTGAGGAGATCAGCCAAAGAGATCCGGTTCTTTGCCAACACTTAGAGAGTGTAAACAGACGGAGGGTTCTCTGCCCACACTAGGATAGTGTGAACAGCCAAAGGGTTCTTTGCCCACACTAGGAGAGTGTGAACAGCCAAAGGGTTCTCTGCCCACACTAGGAGAGTGTGAAAGGAAAAAGGTTTCTCTACCCATACTGCGGATAGTGTAAAAGGATGACGATTCTCTGCCAACACTCGGGATAGTGTAAAGGATGACAATTTTCTACCGCACCGAGTAGTGATGGAAAGAGTGTTTGTAAAGGCTTCTCCATTTTGCTGTGGGTGCAAAAGGAGAGACACTATTCGTATTAGTGCAATACTCGGAGGGTGCCTCCGAGGAGTGGATGTAGGTCTTGTTTAGACCGAACCACTATAAATTTTGTGTCTTTTATTTTTTTACTATTTTTTTATTTTCTGTATTTTATTTTGTTCTAAAAATTGTGGTTGAAAAACTTTTTCTAAAAATTCATTAAAGTTTATTTTCGGTTCAACATACTCAAGAGGAATATTTTTTTAAAATACTAATTCACCCCCCCCCCTCTTGGATAGCCTTAGGACATAAGCTTAGGTTTAACAGCCTAATTCATAGTGAATGAGTTTCAACAAAGTTTTTTAAAAAAAGGAATATGAGAAAATTTCTATATTTTGTTTTAAATGTGGAAAGATTGTCCACTTAATCAATGAATGTAATCTGAAGGAAAATGTAGTTTGTGATGAAAGAGTGGTCAGGTTTGATTTAAGAGGATATTATTCTTAAATGTCTATACTAAGGGAGGCGAATAATGGGTCATCTTATGGTACTTGGGTGCATGTTAATTATGGAAGAAGAAGGAAGTTTTTTCTGCTAATTACAAAGGAGACCAGAAGAGGGAAATGTTTTAAGAGCAGGCCCTATTTATCTAAAAAAATGCGTAGCCAAAATACATTGCTATGTTAGATTCTAGAATGGAGGTGAATGATAATGAGTGGATTATCTCATTTATTGTTGATGAAGTAAATGCTGATTTGTGTGTGATTATGAAAGAAGAACAAGGAAATGATGAGCATGAAGCTCATAATGGTAACATGGATTTGAATAGAGGAGACTATTCTTGGAAAGTCAAGTGAATAAGAGATGAAGACATTTACTCTTGCTACTGTTGGTAAGGAATCTTATTCCTTTAACTTGGATATACCAATAGATGTTAACATGTTCAAATTATTGGAATCATTCTATGATGAAGAGAAGACTAAGGATAATATTGGTTTAGCTGATTTGGGTGTGAATGATAAAGAAGATGAAGAATCAGTTAAGGCTGAGGGGAAAGTGCTGAATCCGTTGAAGGTTTGAATTGTCTAAGTTCTACAATGGTAAAATTTAAACTCCAGAAAGAACTTAGAACCACCGATAATAGGCATTTTTCCTGTAGTGAATCAATAAATGAAATAGTAAGAGTTTTAACAATAACTCCCTAATCATGAGTCAAAGAAATAGATTTGGTAATAGTAGGAAGAGCTCCACAACAATTACAACCAATAACTCCTCATTAGTTTGGGGAAAATTAGTGGTATTACCCTCTAAAAGAACCAGAATAGGATTAGTAACTTCCTGAGCAACCATCCCATCCATTCATTTCAATGAGTCCTCTCTACAAAGATGGGGATGCTTCCGAAAACAATCGTTCATACCATGACTGTGCATCTTGCAAAAAGAGCAAAATGCTGGTAAGTTTTCAAAATCAACTTTCTAAAAATAGCCCTTGACTTCTGACCCAATCCATAATTCAGTAGGATGTTTTTTAGAGACATCTAATTCAATCGGTATGATAAATGTGAAAAATGTTTTTGTTGCTATCTTCTTGACACAGAGGAAGTGGCTTGGTCAGTTTGTAATAGTTGCCCAAAGATAGAGGCCATACGAAAAAGGATTTGTTGATTAATAAAATGAAGTTTCAAATTAGGAAAAGAAATTGAAATTAGGGCAATAGGGGATTCCTCTCTAACATCAAAATTCAAAGTCCACTTATGTAACCGCATTTGATATGCTGGAATATAATATGATTGAGAGTTCGTTAGGGATGTTAAGCCCTTAAGAACTATCTCGAGGCTAACAAAGAGGGGGGGTGAATTGGTATTAAGAAAAAAACTTTTCTTCAGGAAAAGAACAAAATTAAAACCAAAATCACAACAGAAATTAGAGTACAAAAAATAAATAAATGGAGAAGCAAAATAAAGTAAGATCACACCGAATTTATAGTGGTTCTGTCAATCCTTGACCTACGTCCACTCCTCGGAGGCACCCTCCTAGTATTGCACTAACTAAGTGTCTCTTCTTTTGCTCCCACAGCTAGGCGGAGAAGACTTTACAATATACTCCTTTTCACCAACCTCGGTGTGGCTAAAAATAGACTCTTTTTGCTTCCTTCTGAAGTGGGCAGAGAACCCAGACCATTTGCTGAAGTAGACCTCCCAAAGACGAAGGACGAAGAACGGAGACGACGACTTGGAACCTTGCTTGGAGCAACCTTTATGAACCCTCTCACAAACTCCCCCTCACAAGTTCCTCTCTCTCTCTCTCTCTCCCTCTCTCAAGGCTCTCTCAGGTCAAGATAGTAGCACTCAAGGTTTTAAGCATGAGAAAATTTGGGTCCTTTAAGTAGAATTTTAAGAACTGACTTTATTATTAAGGCTGATATCAATATCGTCCTGGCCGATCAGTACTAAATAAGCTCTATCAGTTGGGATGATTGAGGATGATAAAAAAAATTGGTTCAATCGTCCAAGCTGATATAATATTGTCCTGGTCGATTAGTTCAAATCAGTGAACAATCATCCTGAACATCAGCCTGAATAGAGTCTGGCCAATGTCAATAGTCTAGGACATCGTCCTGGCTGATTATGGAATCGGGCCGGCCGATGTGATTGTATCAATTAGCATTAATTTCCATCCATAATTGCCAGATTAATTTTGGCATAATTGTGTTGTATCGTCCAGGCCGATATGGAGATCGTCCTGGACGATAATTTAAAATAAAGAATACCTAAATTGATCATGGTGGATGATTCTTTCTGATTTGAGCTTAACATCCTAGCCGATATAAGAATGTCCAGGCTAATTTGTTTAATGATGGCTACTTAACCAAGATTCCCTAATTAGGATTTCTATTTTTAGTTGAATTGTCCTGGCCAATATGAACATCGTCCAGGCCGACGTACTCAAAATAGAAAAACTTAGAAACCCCTTAAGTGTGTGTGTGATGAGTTACTTAGCTTCAGGAACCACTTTTATAATTAACTCAAGAAAGCAAAAAAATACAGACTTGACTCAACCTAAATCTACCCGATCTTGAGCTGGGATGAGCTAAATTCGATCTTGTGGTCCTAAAAAGTTAGTAGGCAAAGCAGTCATAGGAAATTGTGAATGCTTGCTATCATCAAATGTCTTATCCATAAACTCATATTTGCAACAATCTCCCCTTTTAATGATGGCAAACACAACCAAAGAATTCCAAGCGGTTATGATAGTTTAGTAAAAAAACAGAGTGACACAAAAGCGGCTTACTAAGTTACATAATTCAAAGTACAAGATACATCAACCTACTCCCCTTTTAACATCTCAAAAAGGAGGGAAACACAACATAACACAAATAAAAACATAATAGAAACTGAAATAAAATATAAGAAAAACAAACTATAGAAAATGGAAACTAAAATAATAAGAGAAACAAACTAGAAAAATAAAAAGAAAATCAAAGAAACGAGGGCCACTGATCATCAGACGGATGAGGTGGTGGTGTTGGCTGCTGGAAGAAAGTTGAAAATGTGGAAAACTTTGCCCAAAACCTTGCCATGTCCTGGTCATGCTGCTGCTACTGGTGTGCAACATAGGCATCAAACTGGGCCACATCCTCAACATGCTGATGCTGCTGTTGTGTTACAAATGTGTCGAAGTGGGTCTCCAATTGATCAAATCTCTCTACCAACTGATCCAGCTATGAGTGCTGGCGGAGATGAACAGGTTCAGAAATAGGAGCTGGAGCCTCCTCCTCCTCGGCCCCCCGAGCTTCCCGATCCCCTAGGTGGAGACGAGTACTGTGAAGGGCATTGTAGGAATTATTTGAGTAGACGGGTGGCTGATGGTTGGGAGGAGTACGATATTGAAGCTGGTATTTAGATTCTAGAGCATAGGTAATGTGGTGTCCTAGAGCAAGATTGGGTTTTATTCTATGACCTGGATCTCAAATGGTAGTCAAATACTCAATGTAGCGAACGATCGGGTCTATGGCATTGAATTCCATATGGGATAGAATGTATAAGGTAGTAAGTGAAAGCAGTGGAGTGATGTGGACTTGGTCCTCGGCTTTTAGAATAATAGAAGTGCGAAGGACATGCTAGATTGTCCTAGCATCTTTGAGTAAAGAACTAGTCTCTCCAACATGAAAGTGTGCGTTTGTGTGGCGAAGAAATTAATTTGCAGTGGACCAATTAAAGTCAGGATCAGTGACAAGGGTGTGCCTCTTATCTCCAGTGGTGGACAGCTGCAATAGTTCACACAATCCTAATATGTGATTTCGACAAGATGTCGATTCACATAAGAGGTGAGCGCAGTGTAGTAGGAATTTATGCGGAGGTTTGTGTAAAATTCAAAAAGAAGTTCAAAACTAAAGGGGACTGCAAGGATAAGAATAATGTAAAGAGAAGTGTGAGCGAAAAAATCTAGTACCATATATGAGAGATAGGCTGGATTGATTGTGCAGGAGAGAGTAGTGCCGCACTCTTTATAACGATGGTAGGCAGCCTGATCATCTGCCTCCCAAAAATGAGGGTCCAGCATACCCCTTGAGGAGCTGCCAGATATCTAACGAGCACGCTTTTTGCTAGCCATAAGCAAACAGGAAGTAAACAAGATAGGAGAAGAGTTTTGAAGTGAGAAATAATGGATGGAAAGCTTTGAATTTAAAGGATCGGCCGGATAGTCCAGGTCGATTGCAAGATCATCCAGGACGATCCGGTGCAATTATTGTGAACTAGCCGATTGGTGAAAAAGGCAGTTCGATTGGCTAGGACGATCAGACATCGTCCGGGCCGATTAGACATAGACGATCGTCTTGAGGAGTCAGGCCAGATGATCATTGAAAAAGCAGATTGGTCAGGCCAATTAGGTGGATCATCCAGGATGATGCTCAATAATGGATCGTATCGGCCGAATTTAAAACGTTTTAAATCATACGCCACGTGTATCATTTTAGACAAACAGTGGATCGTCTAGGATGATTGTCCAAAAATGGATCATCCCTGGCAAAATTATAGATTTTAAATGTGTGACACGTGTATCGTCCAGGACGAATACATGTATCGGTCGAGATGATAACCAATAAATGCATCGTCCAGGACAAAAAAAAGTATCGGCCAGGACGATCAAGATGATTGAAATAGAGTTTGATCATATCATCCAAGATGATAAAGAATCGTCTAGGACAATGAAGGCAGAAAACTCAGAACATTCAACAGATAGAGTTTTTTTTTATGGAAAAAGAGCATATCGTCCAGGACGATAAAGGTATCGGCCAGGATGATGTAACAAAAAATTTTAAACATAAAGGATGGATGGAGTTGATCAGAGAAGTCCCAAAAAATAATAAAATCAACTAAAAACAATATAACTAAAACATGAAAAAGGCATAAAAACAACAAATAAATACCCCCCTTTTTTTTTAATCAAGGCATGAACATGACATAGTCTCCAGGTGGTTGATTTTAAAATTTGTAAGTTAATGATTTAACAACTTCAAAAATCCAAAAAAATTTTAAAATATCCGATCATGTTAACCATAAACTCGGACTTCATTTAGGGAAAAATCTTCTTTTGAAATCAAAAAGCCTAACTTAGAAAAACATTTGGATAAGGAAAAGTGATCCAATCAAGACTTGGTTTCAGAAAAATATCTTATAGAATAATATATCAAAATAGTTTGTTACAATCACCAAATTTGAAATCAAGTTTTTGAAAATCTCAAGTGATACATGAAATCTTCTAAGTTTTAAGAGTTGGAGGAAAGGAAGATAGCTTGCTTTTTATGGACATATTTTATGCCTCTTGTCCATTGAATGGCGCACTTGCGCATCTTTTGATTTTTGATCCACTTTTTGTATATTTTTTTTAATTTGGCATCATTACACATCTTTTATTTTTGGCATCATTGGCCATTTTTTATTCATTATTTCTGCAAGCTAGATTCTTTTCCAAAAACTCTTAAATATTCTTAGTTGTGAGTATATCTCACAAATATTAGAGAAGAAAAACTCACTTTCTAATATAGGGAAGAATAATCCATAAAATAGAATCAAAAAACATATAAGAGATGCATTGACATGATAAGGAGAAATCTTGAAGTAACATAAAAACTTTGATTATTATAGTATAAGCCAGATTACTATAGCAAGGTAGAAAAGATCTCAATTGTAAAATCTAGTTGTTAATTTGAGATAGGCTTTTGGTTAGGAAAGAAATTTTTACCACCAAAATAAGTTAGAGAAAGAGACACAATCAACGGTATTTTTAACCCTTTTTTAGATTAGGAGATGTAAAATATTAACTACAAATTTTCAAAATAAAAGTCAAGGCATAAGATATCAGTTCAGCGATGATTTTAAAAGGAAAAATAGAGCAAGGCATATGAAAAATAAAGTACCAAAGACAAAAAAAACTAACTAAATAAAAACCACTAGAAAAATCCAGCAAAAAAATTAGTAGATAAAACAACAGTAGAAATCAAGTTCATGCATTAATGTCAATCACACCCGATCTGGTCCTTAAATTGCTAAAAGTGTTGAAGGCCAGTGGTTTAGTAATTATGTTAGCCATTTGACTCTCAGTCTCCATATAATGTAACTCAATGTCTCCCTTAGTCACTTGGTCTCTAATAAAGTGTTGCCTAATATCAATGTGCTTAGTCCTTGAATGTTGGATAGGATTCTTAGAAATGTAGATGGCACTAGTGTTGTCACAAAGAATTGAGATGGTGCATACAGGTAATCCTAAATCCAGTACTTGCTATTTTATCTAAAGAACTTGGGCCACAAAACTTCCTAAAGCAATGTACTCAGCTTCAGTAGTGGAAGGAGCAACAGAGTTTTGCTTTCTACTTGACCAGGAGACTAGAGATTGTCCGATGAAATGGCAAGTTCTAGAAGTACTTTTTCTATCCACCTTACATCCTATAAAATCAGAATCATAAAATCCAATAATCTTAGAAGAAGTTTTGTGCCTAATGTACCAGATTCCTAGGTTTTGGATCCCTAAAAGGTATCTAAGAATTCTCTTATCTGCATTCAGGTAGGATTCCTTAGGGTCAGCTTGAATTCTAGCACAAAGATAAACGCTAAACATTATATCAGGTAGGCTAGCAGTCAGGTAAAGTAAAGATCCAATCATCCCTCTGTACTTCTTCTGATCAACTGATTTTCCATTTGGGTCCTTGTCTAATTGAATTCCTGAGGTCATGGGATTATTAATTGGCATGGCTTTGTCCATTTCTTATTTCTTCAAGATGTCCTTTATTTATTTTGTTTGGTTTAAAAAAGTTCCATCATTTAATTGTCTAATGCTAAACCCCAAAAAGTAGGACAATTCTCCCATCATACACTTCTCAAACTCCTTACTCATTATTTTAGAAAAATTATCGCATAGCCTTTTATTAGAAGATTCAAAAATTATATCATTAACATAGATCTGAATAAGGAGTAAATCATCTCCTACTTTCCTAAGGAAAAGGGTGGTGTTTACACTCCCCTTAACAAACTCCCTTTCTATTTAGAATATGCTAGGCCTCTCATACCAAGCTCTTGGTGCCTTCTTTAATCCATATAAGGCCTTTTTTAATTTGAAAACATGATTTGGAAATTTAGAACTCTCAAAATCTAGGGGTTGTTTTACAAACGCTTTCTCTTTTATTTCCCCGTTTAAAAAGCACTCTTAACATCCATTTGAAAAGCTTAAATCTCTTATAACAGGCAAATGCTAATAGCACTCTAATGACTTCCAATCTAGCTGCAGGGGCAAAAGTCTCCTCAAAATTTATTCCTTCTATTTGGTTATACCCATTAGCCACTAATCTTGCCTTATTCCAAACCACCACTCCATAATCATTCATCTTATTCTTAAATACCCACTTGGTTCCAACTACACTTTGTCCCTTAGGTCTTTCTACAAGCTCCCAAACATCATTTCAAACAAATTGGTTCAACTCTTCCTGCTTGGCTAAGATCTAAAACTCATCAGTAAGGGCTTGGTTTATGTCGGTGGGTTTAGTCATTGAGATAAAGGCAGAGTGGTTCACTTCCTTCCTAAGTCCATGTCTAGTCCTAACTCCATCAGAAGGGTCTCCTAAAATTAGTTCTTTAGGGTGACTCGAAGAGTATCTTCAATCTCTAGGCAAAGTGTGTGAAGGTTCAACCCTTTCATCTTGATTTACATTTCTACTCCGTTGGTAACCTCTCCTACTCCTTTAGTGTTCTAGTGCTCTAGCCCGTTCTCCAAGTTTTCTAATTCAGTGGCAACCTCTCCATCATCATCATCCTCAAATTTTGGTTTCTAGGATCAGACTCATGAAACACTACATGTGTAGTCTCTTCCACCACCAAAGTCTTCTTATTAAACACCCTAAAAGACTTCCCAACATTAGAATATCCTAAGAACACTCCTTCATCAGATTTTGGGTCAAATTTTCCTATGTGAGACTTCCCATTGTTGTGAATGAAAACCTTACAACCAAAGACATGAAGGTGGAAAAGATTAAGTGTCCTACACTTAAGGATCTCATAGGGTGTCTTATCTAATTTGGCTCTAACATTCACCCTATTCAACACATAACAAGCTATGTTAACTGCTTCAGTCCAAAAGTATTTTGGAAGTGAATACTCAGTAAGCATGGCACTAGCGGCTTTCACTAAGGTCCAGTTCTTCCTTTTAGTTACCCCGTTCTGCTGAGGGGTCCTAGGAGCTGAGAAGTTGTGGCTACTCACCTTATCCTCACAAAAATCACCAAATCTCTCACTTTCAAACTCTCCCCCATGGTCACTATGAATGGTCAAGATATCACAACCTAGCTTTCTCTGAATCCAAGTGAAGAAGACTTTAAACTCATCAAATGACTCATTTTTGTGTGACAGAAATCTAATCCAAGTAAACCTCGAGTAGTCATCGACCATCACGAAACCATAGACTTTCCCTCCCAAGCTGGCAGTGCTAACGGGTCCAAACAAATCCATGTGAAGGATTTCTAAAGGTCTAGAGGTGCTAATGTACTTAATGGAGTCAAAAGTGGAGTGGATTTGCTTTCCTAATTGGCAGTCATCACAAAGGTGGTCTTTTGAAAACTTATGCTTAGGGACATCTCTAATTAAGTATTTTTGGGTCACTTTCCTAAAGGTTTTAATACTAGTATGACATAATCTCCTGTGCCACAACCATGAATTATCAATATCAATTTTTAAGCAAAATGAAGTAGCACATTCAATGTTATTTAAATCAAGCATGTAAATGTTGTTGATCCGCTTTCCCTACAAAACAGTGTTTTTATTTAAGCTCATAATAAATGAATTTGCCAAAAAATTATGATGAAGCCCTTATCGCAAAGCTGACTGATGCTGAGCAAGTTCTATTTCAGTCTATCTACAAGAAAACATTTTCAATAAGAAGATTCTTGGAATTACCAATTATAGTTGCTCCTACCACCTTCCTGGTGGTGTTGTCTCCAAGAGTCACCTTGCCTCCTGTCCTGGTCTCCAGCACTATGAATTGACTGGCATCGCTAAACATATGTTGAGAGCATCTACTGTCTAGGTACCACATGCTCTCATGAGGACATTTATGAGAGTTTGCATGCAAAATTATCAAATGTCAGATTTAGGAACCCACCAAACATATTTGGGCTCCTTCTTATGGAAAGTAGAATGCAATGCCTGATGTGGATCATGTAACTTTGGTGTCCATACCCAATGTGGGCTATGTTGAATGGTGCAAGTGTGTGATATGTGTCGTAGCATGCCACATGAGAGATATCTAATTCCAAGAAAGAGATGCACTAATCTACTTTTATGGTGATGCTTTTATGCGATGTATGAAAGGAAGATTTTTTTATTTTCAAAGGTTTTTAGATTTTCTAATTTTTTATATTTTTTTCTAACTTAGAATGGGACAATTTTAAAGAATTATGAAAATTAGATAATTTAGCATGCTTTTTGTTTAACGCGTCGAACTCATCAAGTAAAGCCATGTGATTTGAATCAATTGTTGAATGTTTCTTGAGAAGATTTTCATGCTCTTTTTGTAAATTAAAAAATTCAAATTTCAGGCTAGCATGAGTTTTCTTTACTTTTCTATATGATGCGTGTATTTTTTTAGAAACTTCAAGGAGTTATTCATAAGTTAGTTCACATACCTCTTCTTGGTGACTTTGACCAAGATTATTGTCCGCCATTAAACACAAGTTTGTTGTCTCCTCCTGAAGTTCAGTTTCAGAGGAATCTGATGCAGAATCTGCCCAAAATGCCTTTTGGAATTGCTTTGTGCTCTTGTCCTTTTTGAGGTTTGGTTTCTCATCACCCTTCTCCTTACTTGGGTGTGCCTTAAGCGTAGAACAATCAACTTTAACGCGCCCAGGCTTTCTGCATTCAAAGCAAATTGTTTCATTAGAATTCTTAAAACTTTTGCTACCCTTACCTTTATTCCAATTTTGATGATTCTTGTACTTCTTCCTTAGAAAGCTCTTAAATTTTCTTGTGATTAAAGAAATATTATTGCTTTCAGACCCGGAAGAATCAGAGTCCGAATTGTTTGACTTAAATGCCACCGTTTTCTGCTTCTTCCTTTCACCTGCATCAAGATTTCTTTGGTTCACCCCTTGCTCGTAAGAAATGAGTGAACCAAGTAAGTTATCGATCGAATAAGTATTTCAATCTATAGATTCAGATATTGCAAAAAATTTTGCATCAAAGGAGGAAGGCAAACATCTTAAAATTTTGTTTACTTTTTCATAGTTAGAAAGTTCTCTTCCTAATGCATGCAATGAAGTAACAATCTAAGTAAACATTATAAACATTTTAGAAATCAATTCAGAAGGTTTCATACGAAAAGGTTTGTAATCATGCAAGAGAATATTCAAATGAGATTGCTTGACTTCATTAGTATCTTCAAAGGTGATACACAATTTATCCCCTATTTCTTTACCAGTAGTGCAAGTGGAAACACATAGATAATCTTCCGATTTTAAAGTATAGAAAAAATAGTTCAAACATTTTGCATTTAATTGTGCTAAATCCTTATCATCTAGAGTCCATTCAGTAAAAGGAAGTGGAAAAGTAATGCCATTCAATTTTCCAGTTGAAGGTGTATAACCATCTTTAACAAGCATCTAAATGCGATAATCAATTGATTGTAAGAATGTAGAGATGCGAGTTTTCCAAAAATTAAAAGGGATATTATCAAACAAAGGTAGTCGAGTAATAGAATACCCTTCCGTAGTATTACGATTTCCATTGTTTGCCATGGATCAAAATTCAAAAAGTTTTCAAACTTAGTTTTTATGAATCCCGCTTTGATACCACTTTGGAGTTCAATAGGGATATTAAGCCCTTAAGAACTATCCTGCAGCTAACCAAGAGGGGGGTGAATTTGTATTAAAAAACAATTCTTTAGGAAAAGCACAAATTTAAAACCAAAATCAGCACCGAAATGAGAGTATGAAAAATAAATAAACACGGAAGCAAAACAAAGAAATATCACAACGGATTTATAGTGGTTTGGTCAATTCTTGACCTACGTCCATCCGAGTATTGCACTAACTAAGTGCCTCTCCTTTAGCTCCCACAGCTAGGCGGAGAAGCCTTTATAATAGACTCCTTTTCACCAACCCAGGTGCGGTAAAGATCCGACTCCTTTTGCTTCCTCCTGAAGCGGGCAGAGAACCCAGACCTTTTGCTGAAGTAGACCTCCCAAGAACCTCCCAAGGATGATGGACGAAGAATAAAGATGATGACTTTGAACCTTGCTTTGAGCAACCTTTGTGAACCTCTCATAAACTCCCCCTCACAAGTTCCTCTCTCTCTCTCTCTCTCTCTCTCTCTCTCTCTCTCTCTCTCTCTCTCTCTCACTCTCCCAAGGCTCTCTCAGGTCGAGACAGCAGCACTCAAGATCTTAAGCATGAGAAAATTTGAGTCCTTTAAATAGAATTTTAAGAACTGACTTTATCGTCAAGGCCGATATCAATATCGTCCTGGCCGATCAGTACAAAATAAGCTCAATCAGCTGGGATGATTCAGGATGATAAGAAGAAAATAGGTTAAATCGCCGAGGCGGATACAATATTGTCCTGGCCGATTAGTTCAAATCCGAGTACAATCATCTTGAACATCACCCTGAATAGAGTCTATCTGATGTCAATCATCCAGGACATCGTCCCGGCCGATTATGCGATCGGCCCGGCCGAAGTGATCAAATCAATTAGCCTTAATGGCTTTCCATAATTGCTAGATTAATTTAGGCATAATTATGTTGTATCATCCAGGCCGATATGGAGATCATCCTGGAAGATTATTTAAAATAAAGAATTCCTAAATTGATCATGGTGGCTGATTCTTTTTTATTTTAGCTGCTCGTACTAGCCGATATAAGGATCGTCCAGGCCGATTTGCTTAATGACGACTACTTAACCAAGATGCCCTAATTAGGGTTTCTATTTTTAGTAGAATCATCCTAGCCAATATGAACATCGTCTAGACCAATGTACTCAAAATAAAAATACTCAGAAAACCCCTCAAGTGTGTGTGTGGTAGGTTACTTAACATCAGGAACCACTTTTATAATTGACTCAATAAAGGAAAAAATATAGACTTGACTCAACCTAAATCTACCCGATCTTGAGCTGGCTTGAGCTGCATTCGATCTTGTGGTCCTGAAAAGTTAGTAGGCAAAGCAGTCATAGGATCCATAAACTCAGATTTGCAACAAGGATCTCCTAGCAAAATATACGGCTATAGTCAAGATCATTAGAAAGTTGAGTAGAAACATATCTTTGATCAAGTAAGCCAATGTGAAATGATCCAAAAAGCATTAGGTTATGGAAAAATTTGCGTTAAAATTCGGTCGCCTCAAAACAAATTTACCCACAAGTGTCAAAGCATAAGGAGCGGCTATCTGATGAACAGCCAATCCTCAAACAATAAAGCCAGATAACCCTTGTAGGAAAATTGAGCAAAATTCAATATAGGAGAAGTAGATGATGTACCAGCTAGAACATCTTTGAAGGATTGAGTTTTCTCCTCAAAAGGAGAAGTAGATGTCGGGTTCAATGACGACGGAGTTGTCATCGCCCAGCACCGAAAAACAAATGAAACTTCAAAATTAGCAAAAGAAGGAAAACAAAATGAGAAAAGAAAAAGCAATCAAACAAAAAATCCAAAGAAAATAAGCCAGGAGGGCTAAAACCTAGTGCGTGAGAAGAAACGCTATAATAGCTCTGAAATCGCCTGAGATGCCAGAGTGAAGAGAGATGTTTGGTTTTTTTTTGTTGATATCTTCTTGAGAATCCAATCGGTTTGATAAATGTGAACATTTTGATTAGTAAAAACTTGAATGAGATTCATTGATTTGAAGCATTCTTCATATAAGATAAATTACTATAAGAAAATAAAGTAGATCTCCTTTCAAAGTATAACTTTTAATTTGAAGTAGATTTTTATTCAAAAAGAAAATATATAACTAAAGGAGTTAAAGCAAGAGAAAAATTAATTAATGTTTCTTCCTTTAACTATAGAGGAGTCAATCACTACTTACGTGCTTCTAAATAAAAATAATGAAAAATTGTCATTTAAAAAATAAATTCAACAATAGAAGCAAGCAGTGATCGGATTCATAAAACACAATAACAACAACAAAAACAACATCAAGCCTTTATCACACTACATGGGGTTGGCTACATGAATCCTTTTTCTCCATTGTGTCATATTAAAAGTCAAATTCTCGTTTAAATCTAATAAAGAAAGGTCATTCCTAATATTTTCTAACCAAGTCTTTTTAGGTCTACCACTACCTTTCTTAACATAAGTCAAATCTAATACCTCTACTCTCCTAACCGGGTCATCGGAAGGCCGCCGTTTCATGTGACCAAACCACCTAAGGTGACTCTCTCTAATCTTATCTTCTACTAGAGCTACTCCAACCTTTTTACATATATTCTCATTTCGTATCCTATCTCTAAGGGTAAAGCCACTCATCCACCTGAGCATCCTCATCTCTGCCACATTTAACTTAGTATTATGCTTCTCTTTTAATGGCCAACATTCGGCACCATAAAGCTTTACAGGCCTCACTGCAATCTTATAGAATTTTCCCTTAAGTTTGAGGGGAACATTTCTATCACACAGCAAGCCCGATTCATTCCTCCACTTCAACCATCCACTTGAATTCTGTTGATAATATCTCTATCTATTTCACCATCACTCTAAATAATAGATCCAAGATATCTAAAACGTGTACTCTTATTAATAACTTGATAGCCCAAAGTCACAATCCCCTCACTAGGTCTATTATTACTAAAATTACACTCCATATATTCTGTTTTAGATCTACTCAAGCAAAAACCTTTAGACTCTAAGGTTGACCTCCATAATTCAGGTTTACCTTTAACTCCCTCTCTAGTCATATCACCAAGAAGAATATCATCAGCAAAAAGCATACACCAAGGTACATCCTCTTGCAAATGTCTAGTGAGAACATCCATGACTAAAGCAAAAAGATATGGGCTTAAGGCTGATCCTTGATGTAACCCAACTGATAGAGGGAAATACTTGGTCAAACCACCTTGTGTTTGAACACAAGTAATAGCTCCTGCATACATATCTTTAATGATTTAAATATAAGCTTAATTTACTCCTTTCTTTTCAAGAACTCTCTATAGCACTTCTCTTGGAACTTTATCATATGCTTTTTCTAAATCAATAAATATCTTATGTAGATCCTCCTTATTTACTTTATATTTCTACATTAAACAGCTTAATAAATGTATAGCTTCCATAGTCGACCTACTTGGCATGAATCCAAATTGATTTTGAGAAACATTAGTATCACGCCGCAACCTATGCTCCATAACTAGCTCCACTAGTTTTAAAGTATGACACATTAACTTAAAACCTCTATAATTCACACAAACTTGTGCATTACCTTTATTCTTAAAAATAGGAATTAACACTCTCATTCTCCACTCATCTAGCATATTTTTAGTCTTCAAAATAGTATTAAAAAGTTTAGTAAGCCAAGAAATTCCTTCATTTCCTAAGCATTTCCACACCTCTATTGGAATATCATCAGGTCCAACAGCTTTTCCACCCTTCATTTTCTTTAAAGCCTTTCTAAATTCAATTTTACTAATACGCCGATAAAACTAGAAATATTTATTTTCATTTAGGGTGCTAAGGTCACTATAGTCAATCTTATTTTCACAATCTTCATTAAAATGTCTAGTAAAATATCTCTTCCACCATTATTGAATATCATCTTCTAAAAAAAGTATTTTTTGATCTTTATCCTTAATACACTTTACCTGAACTAAATCCTTATTACTCCTATCTCTTTGTTTGGCTAACTTATACATATATCTTTCTCCCTCCATAGTATCTAATCTATTATATAAATCACTAAAAGCTAATGTCTTTGCTTCGCATATTGCTTTCTTAGAATCTTACGAGCCACTTTATATATTTCCCAATTATCAGAATTTATAAAATTAAATTAATTTTTATAACAAATCTTTTTATTTTTAATCTTTTCTTTCACATTTGGATTCCACCACCAACTATTTTTGTTATTAGGAGCTTTTACCTTTGATACTCCAAGCACATCTTTTGCAATATTCTTAATTTCATTAGCCACTTTTTCCAACATAACATTAGCATCCTCATACACAGACAAAATCTTAAGATCTAAAATCTTACTCTCAAAAATATTTTTTTAATATTCTTTAAATTCCCCCTTCTAATCCTAGAAAATAATTTTACTTCATTTTTTATTTTATGCCCCTTTATCTTAAAGTCCAAAAATAATAATCGATGTTGGGTACATAAATTTTCACTCGAAATAACTTTACAATCTTTGTAATCTAAACGATTTAATTTTCTAATATGAAAATAGTTAATCTGTGCTATACTATATCCATTTTTAGAAGTGATGATATGTTCATTCCTTTTCTTAAATAAGGTATTAGCAATTGAAAAATCATAAGCTAAACAAAAATCTAATATTATCTTGCCACCTTCATTTGTCGTTCCAAATCCATGGCCACCATGAATGCTTTTAAAATCATCTACCTCTCTACCAACATGTCTATTTAAATCTCCTCCAATAAAAACTCTTTCTTCAAGAGGTATCTTTTGTATTAATTCTTCTAAGTCAATCCAAAAATTTAATTTAGAATTCATATCCAAACCTACTTGAGGAGCATAAACACTTATAATATTAACAATCTTATCATCAATAACAACCTTTAAAGCTATTATTCTATCTCCAATCCAATTAATTTTTATAATATTATCCTTTAAACTATTATCTATAATAACACCTACACCATTTCTAGTATGACTCCTACATGAATACCAAAGTTTAAATCCTAAACTATCAATTTCCTTAGCCTTCTCTCCAACCCATTTAGTTTCCTAAATGCACAAAATATTTAACTTCCTATTAATCATAATATATATTAATTCCATTAATTTTCCTATAAGGGAACCTATATTCCAAGTTCCTATCCTAATTTTAGTTTGATGGACTAGCTTCTTTCCCCACATCCGTCCTTGATGTGGGAACCCTTGCCTATTTAACACTGCACCCGGGCGCTAGTGTAGTGGCTCTTACACACTTGTCGTTGTATTTAGGCCATACAGCGCATCGCTTCCAGAGGATGCCCTAGCATTAGCACAATTTCTTAAAGGATTCATATTATTATTGTTCGATAAGTTTTATGCTGGCTATCGACTACCTAACACAACCCTCCACATTTCTCACCCAGGACTTGGGACCTGGCAACGGTAGTGTTCTGATTCTTAAAACACTGAAGAAAAATAATAGAAAACTAAAATAATAAAACAAAAAAACATAGACCAAAACAAACATACAAATAAAATAAGAAAAAAAAAATAGAAATGAAAAGCATCAATTTTAAGCATGAATATCTATCACACCAAATCTAGTTCTTAAGGTGCTGAATGTTTTAAAGGAAATTGGTTTTGTAAAGATATCAACAAGTTGATTTTCAATGGCTACATATTATAGCTCTGTCTCATTTAAGTAATATTGTTCCTAATGAAATTGTGCCTTATGCCTATGTGTTTTGTCATGGAGTGTTGACTTGGATTCTTTGAAATGCAAATGATACTAGTGTTTTCAAAAATGATTGAAATGGTGCCTACAAGTAATCCTAAATCCATTATTTATTTTTTAAATAAAGGAATTAGGGCACATAAGTTCATAAGGCTATATATTCAGCTTTAGTAATAGATAGGGCAAACGAGTTCTATTTTCTACAACATTAGTTGAGTAAAGACTGTTCTATGAATTGAAATATTCTAGAAGTACTTTTCCATTTAACTCTAAATCCTACAAAATTTGAATCAGTATATACTATGATTTCAAAGGAATTGTTATTCCTAGGATACCATATTCTTATGTCTTTAAGAGATATCTAAGGATTCTCTTCATAGTAATCAAGTGGAACTCTTTTGGATAAGCGTAAAATCTAGAATAAAGATAAATACTAAACATAATATTAAGTCTGCTAGCATTTAAGTAAAGAAGTGATAAAATTATTCTGATGTATTTCTTTTAATCAACTTATTTTCCATTTGAATCCTTATTTAACTGAACATTAGAAATCACAGGAGTGTTTATCGGCTTGGCTTTATCCATTTCTTATTTCATAAGAATTTTATTAATATATTTTGATTGATTAAGGAAAATTTCATCATTTTTTTTGTCTTAT
This sequence comes from Dendrobium nobile, assembly GCA_022539455.1. NCBI lineage: Eukaryota > Viridiplantae > Streptophyta > Magnoliopsida > Asparagales > Orchidaceae > Dendrobium > Dendrobium nobile. Next base: position 49,437,464 of record CM039719.1, on the reverse strand, counting down.
ACTAAATCCAAGAAAGTAGGTCAGTTCCCCCATCATACTCATCTCAAGTTCCATACTAATTATTTTTAAAAATTCATCATAAAGGATTTTATTAGAGGATCCAAACAGAATATCATCAACATAAATTTGGACAATGAGAAGTTATTCTTCTACCTTTTTTAGAAATTGGGTGGTGTTTACGCTCCCCTTAATAATGGTTATTTCTAGTAGAAATGTGCTTAACCTTTCATATCACGCTTTAGATGCTTATTTTAGTCCATATAATATCCTTTTTAATTTGAACACATGACTAGCAAATGGTGAATATTAAAGCCAGGAAGTTGCTCAACATACACATCTTCTTTTATTAACTCATTCAGAAAGATGCTTTTGACATCCATTTGGTATAATTTGAATCCCTTAAAGTAGGCAAAAGCTAGTAGCACTCTTATAGGTTCTAGTCTTGCTATTAAGGCAAAAGATTTCTTCAAAATTAATTCATTCTATCTGGTTCCATCCCTTAACCACTAATTTTTATTTATTTCTAACCACTACACCAGAATCATTCATTTTATTATTTGAAAACTCATTTAGTTCAAACAACACTCTAGTCCTTAGGTCTTTCAACTAGTTACCAAACATCGTTCCTTATAAATTGATTTAACTTTTATTGTATGACTAGGATCCAAAACTCATTATATTGGGCATGATTATGTTGGTTGGTTAATTCATTGAGATGAAGGTAGAGTGGTTTACTTCTTTTTTATTTCCATGTCTAGTTCTAACACCTTCAGATGGGTCTCCTATGATCAATTCTTTAGGATAACTTAAAGAATATCTACATTCTCTAGGTAGTGAATTTCAATGTTCTACCCTTTCCTCCTTATTTATAAATTTTACAACTTTCATGATTTCTGAAACTTCTTCTTCTTCTATTATACACCCTCCAGAATTATCAAATTCATCAAATATAATATGAATGGTCACATATACCAGCAGTGTCTTTCTATTGAAAACTCTAAATGATTTTCAAACATTTTGGTATCCTAGGAACACTCCATCATATTTTTGCTCAAACTTTTCTAATAAAGATTTCCCATTTTTAATCTGAACACTTTACATCCAAATAAATGAAAGTAAGAGAGGTTGGTGTTTATATTATCTACCACATGCCCTATTTTAGAGATTTTGATGAAAACAAACATATGCTTGGATGTTCTAATTTGTGTGCTAAGTATTTCAGGTGTAATAATGTGCATAGTAAATACTTATGAGATTTATATTGCACTGCTCAAGTTCAATCAAATGTTGAGATTAAAATGGACCAAGATTGATAACTTAAAGGAGTTTATAAGAGTATGTTGTTAGTCCATTAATGTTTACTTACATGATTTAATTTGGTCACATTCTAAATATCTATTTATTATATATTAATCTTCATATATAAATCTATAAGATTTCTTTATTAAATAAATTTTATAACATTCATTGATTGCATAATTTTTATCAAATATGGAAAGTTATATAATTAGGGAATGAAAGGTAGTAAGATTATATGGTAAAACTTTTATTATGTATTCATTTTAAATTAACTTGTTTCACATCAATTTAGTGATGTATGATTAATTTTATATGAATTACATCATATTATTATATTAATATTCAATATATCCTTAAATATTTAAAAATGTTCATGAGTTTTTAATTTAGTGAATATGATATTATCTGGATAGGAATGCGGTCTAATTTTTATTTTATTAAATTTTGTGGTTTCTGTAAATAGAAATTGATAGGTTATATGACTCATTTGGATTTCATTTGAATTTAAAATGAATTTCATAACATTATATTATTTAAATATAATCTACTGGTAACCATTTTTGCCCTATTTTGGATGTATATGAAGACATTTTGACTTTCCCATATGACTAGTCATATTATAGCCATTTGAATATCATATATATTTAATATAAATGAACTTTTTATCAAATATAATATTATTTGTTGATAAAATAATATTAGAATAATAGTTTTATTCAAATTTGGCTTTACTTACCCTTTCCCTTTAAATACCTATCCTCTTCTTCATGTAAGGGCTACTCAAAAAATAAAATCTCGAGTAATTCTTCCTTTCATCTTTACATGATAAATCTTGATAGGAGAAACTTTGATTTTTATTTCAAGAGTTCTTTTTATTTTTGATATAGAATTATTGGTTGGAAAGCTTCAACACCTAAAACCAAGTAATATCTCTTAGGGTTCTTGAGTTTGGTTTCGTTCACTCAATCTTTACTTGTTGTTCTTTTAGCTTTAACCATATATTTCATTCTTAAAAATACAATTTTTTTAGTGAAATACTTGTTGGAAATTTTATATTAAAGTTTTCTATATTACATCTTTTAAATCCTTAAAGTTTAGCAAAGCAAGTATTTTTATTTTCTTTAAGATGGCATAGATTTACATCTATAATCATATTCATTTTATTTAATTTGAAGAGTTAAAGTTTCAAATAAGAATATATTTTTATTTAAAATTTCATTCTTAATTTAAATAAAATATAAATTATCTTAAAGTGAGCAAATTTAATATTTCATTTACAAGTAGTGAGGTGATTAAAATTAATTTGTAAGATCACCTCAAATATTGTGGACGATTTATTGCAAGATAATTTGAGCTTGTATTATTTACATCAAATTTTATTTTTCATTTTCTTGATCTAAGCCATTTGATTTAGAGAAATTTTAATTGTAATTAGATTGTGTTGTACTTCCCCTTGTAGGAGAGTACTTAGGTTGTAAAGAACTTCTTTGATTTAAAGAAGTGAGGTTTGCAAATAAAACCTAGAATTAGTGAATTTTAGCTTGAGAGTTGGCTAGCGTGGATGTAGGTTGGATTAGAATCCAGGCCAAACCATGTAAAAATATTGTGCCTCTTATTTTCATTTATTCTATTTTTCTTTGTCTTTTTCATAAAAATTGTGTGATTTCTTATTCTTTTCAAATTAGTTTTAAAATCAATTTAATTTTCTTCTTTTAATAAAAATTTAAAAAACCCCAATTCTCATTAGAGCCTTAGCTCTTTTTATTTTGGCTTAACATCTTAGAGTAGATCCACTTATAAACTATGGCACAAGGTTTTCCTATGGGTTCACTTCCCGAAGGACAATCCAATCATCTTCCTCCATTGTTAGATAATGTTCCTTTTGATTATTGGAAAAATAGAATTAGTACATTCTTAAGAGGGCAAGACTCTTGTATGTGGCACATGCTTACACACCAATATCATACACCCACCAAAGAAATTAATTGAATTAAAATTGAAAAACCTTTTGATCAATGGACTAGACTAGAGAGGGAATTAGATGAGTTAAATGTTAGGGCATGTAATACTTTGCATTGTGCACTTCTTCTATAAGAATACATGAGAATAATCATGTTAAATTCAGCAAAAGAAATTTCAGATAAATTAATTATTACTTATGAAGGTACTAGTGAGGTTAGAGATGCTCACATAAATAGACTTGTTCTTGAATATGAATTATTTCATATGTCTCCTTCTAAATCTATTTATGATATGTATGCAACATTTATGAAAATAATTAATACATCATATTCTTTTGGAAGAATATATAAGAATCAAGACTTAGTCTATAAGATTCTTAGAAGTCTTCCAAAGAATGGGATGCTAAAGTAACTGCAATTACTAAGGCTAAAGATTTATCTTCTTATCCACTTGATTAGCTTTTGGGTTCTTTGATAGCACATGAATAGATTATAGCGAAAAGGGATAAATTGGATGGATCTTCTAAGAAAGACAAAGAGAAAGGTAAAACTATTGCTTGCAGATTGATGATAATGATGTACACAGCTCATCAAGCTCTAATAAAGATAGCGATGAGGTGGACATAGTTTCAAGAAAACTTGGAAGCTTGCTAAGGAAGAAAAAACAAAGGTATAAGATATCTAAAAATTATAAATTTCAAACTAAGAAATTTCCTGCAGGAGAAGGGATTATTTGTTACCATTGCAAGAAGCCTGGACAAATAAGAGGAGATTGTCCATATCTTATTGATTCAAAGAAGAAAGCGATGGATATAGAGATAAAGAGTGATAAGAAAGAAAAGAATTATTTCAAGAAGAATAAGAAGGCTCTATGGGCTAACCCAGATTCAGATGAAGAGGTGAATATTTGCCTTATGGATGGAGGAGAATCAGTCATGATTTTCAAGAGGTATGTAATGATATATCTTATAAAGAATTAGATGATGCTTTTAATAAATTAGTTATTGAATATAAAAAATTAAAAAGAAATTATAATATTTTAGAAAAAGAGCATAAAATTTTAGATATGATTTCTAATGATTTAAAAAATGAATGTGATGATTTGAAAAATAAAAATAGTTCTTTATTACATTGTTTTTTTACTTGTTTGTAAACATGAAAAAGAAAATATTCTATTAAAAGAAATATTAGATTTATGAATGAAATCACACTTTTATTATAAAGTTTCATCAAGTACAACATCAAATAAAAATTCTTCTTATATGTCACATATATGCAAACACTTATATTTGGTGTAATTATTGTGATAGAAAAGAACTTATCTCATTTGATTGTTATGCTTGTAGATCACAAAATGCTAAATAATCATCGTTTGTATGGATTCCAAAAAATACAAGCACTTCGACTTCCATACATAATAGCTATCATACTACTCATTTAGAATATGGACCCAAAAATATTTGGGTTCCAAAAGTTAACATTTGATTTTCTTTTGTAGGAATGCCTTCAAAGTAAAATAAATGATGGCATGTGGTACATGGACAGTGGATGTTCAAGACATATGATGGGTGATAAAGAAAAATTCTCTATATTAGAATCAAGAGATGGAGGATATGTCCTTTCATATGCTTCAGAAGTCCTTTCATTCAGATCTCATCTTATTGATAAGTCAAATTCAAATTGAATATAATATGGAGGATCGGGTGGAGCTGTTAAGCATGTGTTCGGGTAAGACAATCTCTGCATTATCTTATGAGCAAATGATGATAAATAGATTCTCTATTGCTGATGATGGTTATTGTAATTGGCTTAATAAGCTTAAACTCAACAAAAAGGTGGAGATTTTTTGGTGGTGTCTTGGTAATTCTGCGATTCCAACAAATCAATTTCTCAGATATTACATAATTTCTTCAAATGATCCGTATGCTAGAGGCTGTCAGTTAGTTGAAACTTATGAGCATATTGTGGTTTAATGTAAATATAGGGTTGAAGATATTGTGAAGATGCTTGATCGGGGTATTCATATTCCTGTTTTCCAATATCTTGAATGCTGTTTACAAGAGCTAAGGAATCTAACAGCCCAAAATTCTGGTATTGTAAAAATCTATTGCACCATTGTTTACCTCTCTTAGAAAAATTGGAATGAAGTTAAGCATGGTAAGGCTGCATTACCATGCTCATTGGTAGCTACAAATGCTTTATCTTTAGCCATTACCAAATCTAGTCCATATCTAGATAGCTGGGGTATTAATCTCCTTCGAGAGTGTCAAAATACTTGGTGCCCTCCACCGATAAAATGGATTAAGATTAATGTAGATGCTTCATTACTTAGTTCTATTCTTGCTGGAATTGGAGGTGTCTTCAGAGACCATAAAGGCAGATTTATTCTTGGATTTGGGAAGAATAAAATCCTTTGGGATATTGCTCAACTTGAGCTGGAGGCTATATTTACAGTGAGGGAGTTCATTCAGAGTTGGATTCTTGAATGCAAAGGGGTGATTATTGAGAGTGACAACATTAACATTATTACATTCATTCAGGATTCTTTAAATAAGAATAATGGGCATGTGGATAGGTGGCTGGCAAAGGAGCTCTTTTTCTTAAATGATTTCAATAAAGTAATTATTTCATCATTCTTATAGAAGTTGTAATAAAGTAGCTAATTTGTGTGCTACTATGGCATTAGAAAACAATTTCTATTTTGATAGTTTTTCTTTTGATAACATTCCATCCTTGTTGGTGAACTTAATTAAGCAGGAATGTGATCTTTTTTTCAGTTGTAATTAGTTTCTTTGTTTCTTAATGCAATTTGATGCAACTCTTTAAAAAAAAAAAGATGGAGGATATGTCACATATGGAGATAATGCAAAGGGAAAGACTATTAGCATTGGATCCATATGTAAGAACTTTATTACTTTAGAATATGTCTTATTTGTTTCTGGTTTAAAACATAACTTAATTTCAAATAGTCAATTATACGATAAAGGTTTAAATGTTTCTTTTTATGCTTCACATTACATTGTTAGAAATAATGAAACTATTTTGCTTATAGGAAAAAGACATAAAAATATTTATTTAATTGATTTAGAGAATATAAATGATGTTAATTATAATTCACTTTGCATGAAATATGCTAATGATGATGCTTGGTTATGGCATAGAATGCTATATCATGCAAATATCCACACTTTAAATAAAATTTCTAAACTTGATTTAGTAGTTAGTTTACCAAAAATTAATTTCAATTTTGATTCTATATGTGATGCATGTATTCAAGGCAAACATATGAAATGTTCATTCAAGAGTAAAAATATAGTTTCTACGAGTAGACCAATAGAATTATTACACATGGACTTATTTGGGCCAATTAACACAACTAGTTTAGGTGGTAAAAATTATGGATTTGTTATTGTAGATGATTATTCAAGATACACTAGGGTATTATTCTTAGCTAATAAAAATAATGCATTTGATGATTTTAGAAAATTTTCTGAGTATAATCAAAGAGAACAAAGTTATTTGACTCATAGAATTCAAACAGATCATGGTGGAGAATTTGAAAATAATTCATTTAAAAATTATTATGATGAAAATGGAATTAGAGATAAATTTTTAGCTCCTAGGACTCCTCAACAAAATGGTGTAGTTGAAAGAAAGAATCGTAGTTTATTAGAATTGGCAGGATCAATGCTAGATGTATATAAACTTTCAAAGTATTTTTTGGTAGAAGCAATAAAAAATGCATGTTATGTTGCAAATAGAGTTTATTTAAGACCAATTTTTAAAAAGTCTCGTTATGAAATATTTTTTAGAAAGAAACCTAAGATTAGTCATTTACATGTTTTCGATGTAACTGTTTTTTTTTTTAAATAATGATAGGGACTCTTTAGGTAAATTTGATAGTAATTTTGATGATGGCATATTCTCAGGTTATTGAATTTATGGAAAATCTTTTAGAGTTTTTAATAAGAGAAAATTAATTGTTGAAGAATCCATTCATTTAATTTTTGATGAAAACCCTATCGATTTAATAGAAATGAATTGAATGATGATGATATTTAAAATATAAAGAAAATAAATTAGGAAGGAATGATGGATGATTCATTGCCTAAAGAATGGAGATATACTAGAAATTATCCAAAAGAGTTAATAATTGGTTATCCTTCCAAAGGTGTTAAGAATAGGAGAAACCTTAGGGATGAGTTAGAGCATTCTGCATTCCAATCAGAAATTGAACCTAAAAATATTGATGAAGCTTTACAAGATAATTTTTAGATAATTTATATTGAAGTGGAACTTAACTAGTTTATAAGAAATAATGTTTGACAGTTAGTGGCAAGACCTCATGATCAAAATATAATTGGAACTAAATGGGTTTATAAATATAAGCTAGATGACTCAGGCAGTATTGTTATAAATAAAGCTATATTAGTTGCACAAGGGTACACACAAATAGAAGGAATAGACTTTGAAGAATCTTTTTCACCCATAGCAAGACTAGAAGCCATTAGGTTACTCCTTGTCTTTACTTATTTTAAGGACTTTAAAATTTTTCAAATGGATGTCAAAAGTGCATTTTTGAAGGGGTATATTGAACAAGATGTATTTGTAGATAATCAAATTTTCAAAGAATTAATTTTTCTAATCATGTATATAAATTAAAGAAAGCATTATATTGTTTAAAATAGGCTCCACTTGCTTTGTATGATAGATTAAGTAATTTTTTAATTGAATATAATTTTAGAAAAGGTAAGGTAGATACAACTCTTTTTATAAAAAATTTAGGTAATGATTTAATTATTTTATAGATTTATGTTGATGATATATTATTTGGAAGTACAAATAAAAGTTTATGTCATGAGTTTTCCTTATTAATGTCGAAGGAATTTGAAATGAGTATGATGGGATAACTCACCTTCTTCTTTGGACCTCAAGTAAAACAACTAGAGTCTTGCACATTCATATGTCAAACCAAATACATAAACAAATTATTAGAAAAGTTTGATATGAAGATATTCAAATTGAGTAAAACTCCTATAGCCCATCAATTAGACTTGATTTAGATGAATCAAGAAAACCAATAGATCAATAACTTTATAGGAGTATGATAGGTTCACTTTTGTATCTTACTGCTAGCCGGCCTGATATTATGTTTGTTGTATGTTTATGTACAATATTTTATACTAATCCTAAGGAATCACACTTAACAACAGTTAAGCAAATATTTTCTATTTTATTAGAACTCATAAGTTAGGCTTATGGTATCCCAAAAAATTATTATCATGTAATTTAGTTGTATATTTTTATGCAGACTATGTTAATTATAAGGTTGATAGAAAAAGTACATCTAAAACCTATCAATTCTTAAGATCATTGCTTATTTTGTTGGTCTTCTAAAAAAAAAATTTAGTCGCTTTATCCAATGTTGAAGCAGAGTACATAGCTGAAGGTAGTTGTGTAGCTCTAGTTTTATGGCTAAAGCAATTGTTATAGGATTTTAGAATTAAGCTTAAAAATATTTTCATTAAATGTTATAATATAAGTGTTATAAGTATAACAAAAAATTCTATACAAAATTTATGAACTAAGCACATAGAGATTAGACACCATTTTATTAGAGATCATGTTAATATTGGTGATGTGAATATAGATTTTATAAACACAGATTCTCTAAGAAATCACCTGTAGTTGCTGGGAAAGGAAAAGGTGTACTAACCGATGATGAAGATTGTGTAAATGAGAAGTATTTTGATTTTCCTGTTTCTGAACAGAATAAGAAAGACTCTGCTTCACCTGAGCCATTTCCTAAACTTTCTATGAAACCAATTCTAGATAAATGCAAAGAAACTGTTTTACAAAATGCCTATGTTAAGAAGACTCCTGAAGAAAAAAATCTGGTACGAAATGAAGCGGGCTCTAGCAATTATGCTCAATCTGACTTAGCTCAAAACAATTCTTCCATGATTAATTCTTCTGACTTAAATCAAGTTCGGCAATACAATAATGGAGATCTGGGAATGTATCAAGAAGATATGAATGAAGTCATAGTAAGACCAAAGATTATTAATCAACAAAATGCCTGGAGTAGGAAGTAACATATAAAGGTTGCTCAGCTGAATCTGGGTGACTTTCTATCTGAAGATGGAGCTACAGTTAAACTCAACGAAGACAAGGTGATGGAGAATTCAGAAAAATTGCAGAATTCTCTAGTGATTAAGGTATTGGGAGGCAAAATTCCTTTCTTAGTGGTGATCACAGAACTTAGAAGATAATGGGCATCTTATGGAAAGTTCCACCTAACCATGTTAGGAATGGATTGGGTTCTTTGTTCATTTTTTGAAGAACAAGCAATGGAAGCTATCTTTTCCAATGGACCTTGGTTTGTAAATAATAAAATCATTGGGATGGAAAAGTGGTCAGTAAACTTCAATCCAACTTCTTTGAAGGGCTTGAGTGCTCCTATTTGGATTAGACTACCTACTCTCCCTCTTCTATGTTGGGATGAGATCAACATTTGTAGAATTGCTTCCATGGTTGGTAAACCGATCTTGATTGATGGCAACTTGTTCCAATGGAGCAGGAGAGAATTTGGAAGAGTTTGTGTTCATCTTAATTTGGACGCTAAACTACCCATGGGAGTCTGGGTGGAAGGAAGTATGGGAAAATTCTTTCAAAAAGTTGAATATGAAAGGCTCCCAGAATTTTGTTTTTGCTGTGGGAAAATTGGGCATAACAAAAACACTTGCTTGGAGAATTTAAATAATGAAAACAATGTTTCGAATATAACCAAGGAGAGCACAAAGGTTGTTCCTGTTGGGAAGTCAAAAATCAATAATTCTGAAACAATTGCTGCTGTTCATGAAGAAAATAGTGAATATGGACCATGGCTGCAAGTCAACTATGTTAGGAAAAGATTTTTTTAAAATAACTTCAGGACGTCTTCTCGAGATGACAAGGTGAATGCTTTAAATAAAGCTGCTGCTGGTAATAATAAGGCTGTTTGGAAGGCAATTGAAGCTGAGAAGGAAAAATAATGAGGAGATTTCAGTTAATTGTGTAGAAGAAGTCAATCAAAACACCAAAAATGTTAAGGAAGCCCTTCCACCTATTCAAGAAGAAGAAGGTATGAATGTTATTTCTTCTAAAATAAATCCTGATAATAAATTCAGCATCCCGGAAGATTTAATTGAAGAAGGAGAAATCAGTTCATCTGTGCCGGAGGAGAACTTAGTATGTGAAGACAAAGGAAATGAATATGTAGCAGAGCATAATAAAATAAACAATAAAGATCATAAGCTGAATTTTGAAAACAGGAATGATGGCCCTTTTTTCAACAAAAGGAAAGGCACTAAACAGTTAAAAGGGTTAGGACCTATTAATTCTACTCCTAGGAGTAGGAGAGTGGAGATTGACTTCAAAAATAAACCCGGGTCTTCTACCCCTCTTAATCAATGAACTCTTCCCTTGCTTTTTGGAATTGTAGAGGAGCTAGGAAGAGAAAAGCTTCTCTATATTTAAAAGAATTTGTAGAAGAATATGGTGTTTGTTTTATTGGTTTATTGGAAACCAAAGTTTCTTACTTTGATAGAAAAGATGTGGATCAATTTATTGGAATTGAATGGGATTTCATCCATGTGCCTTCAGAAGGGCTCTCAGGAGGCATTCTTATTCTTTGGAAATCAAAATTTTCTTCTTTTCATGTGTTAGAATCTTCCTCTCAATTAATAGTGGGAGACTTGGAGATGCTCAATGTAGGAGTTTGGAGAATAGCCTCTGTGTATGCAAACAAGGATTCCTATGTTAGAAGAATGCTTTGGGAAAAGCTGGAGTTTTATAACTCTAAGGAGCAATGATTATAGGTGGAGACTTCAATTGCATCTTATCTAGTGAAGACAAAAGGGGAGGGAGAAGATTTAATCTATCCCTTGGAACCAAAGAAATGAAGATCTTCCTTGCTAACAATGACTTCCATGAAGTTGGTTTTGTAGGTCCCAAATTCACTTGGTGCAACATTAAAAAAGGGGTGGACCGAATCCTTGAGAGGCTTGATAGATGTTTTATCAATCCAGCAGCCATTTCGTCAAAAAAATTGGTTCTTTGTAAGGCATCTAGCTCGGGTAGCTTCAGACCATTGCCCAATTTTATTGAATTTTACTGTTCAACAAGCTAGCAAGAAGATCATGTGATATGAGGATGTTTGGGCTTCCAATAAAGCTTCTATGGTTGTGGTGGAAAATGTTTGGAGGAGAAATTATAAAGGCAATGCATCAAGAATTCTTAACAGCAAAATGAAAAATTCTCTCAAAGCACTTTACTTTTGGAGTAAGGCAAAATTGAAAAATCTGATTTCCCAAAAGAAGGAGTTGCTTATTCAAATTGAAGAACTGTAATTGAAGGAAGCAAATGATGGCTTTCTCTCAAATGACGAATGCTGGAATCTAAAATCAAAAGTGGAGGAGCTTAACTCTACCCTTGCTCGATTAGATACTTGGTGGAGACAAAGGGCAAAAGTCAAATGGATGACAGAGGGAGATCGAAATTCAAAATTCTTTCAGGCTTATGCTTCTGCTAGAAGACATTCCAATTTTATTGCAAAAATTAAAGATGGTACGGGGGAAGTGATAGAGGATAAGGCTATCATTCATCAGGTCTTGCTAGACCATTTCAAAGAAAAATGGAGGTTTCGGAGCTGCAGCCTTGAAAATTGGCCTCATTGCTGGAGTTGCCTTGAAGACGAAGACACATCCTATTTGAGCAAGGATTTTTCGGTTGAAGAAATGGTGGAAGCAATAAAGAATACGGGCAACAACATCTCCCTAGGAATGGACGATATCACCTTCTCTTTTTTTAAAGCCTACTGGTTTATTATAAAAGATTACTTATGGAATGCCATTAAATTGTTTTTCGATACTTCTATTATGGATCATTTATGGAAGGAGACTATTATTGTTTTGATCCCAAAAATCAGCAATCCTCTAACTCCCTCAAATTATAGACCGATCAGTTTATGTAATTCTGTCTACAAACTGGTGGCTAAAATTCTTATGAATAGATTGTCCCCAATCATGCATAAATTAATCTCTGAAGAGCAAGCAATATTCATCAAAGTTAGATCCTTGTCAGATCATGTCTTAATAGCCCAACAGGTCAAGCACAAATTAAGAATTTCAAATTCTCAAAAAGGCTTTGTTTCTTTTAAAGTTGATATGGAACAAGCTTATGACTCCATGGGTTGGCTTACCTTGGAAAAAGCTTTGAGCTATTTTGGTTTTCCTAGTTGCTTCTCTAAAATGATTTTAGAATGTATTAAAATTTCTAAATTCACCATATCTATCAATGGGCTTCTCAAATTGGATTGAAGGTAATTGTGGCTTTAGACAAGGTTGCCCTTTGTCTCCTTATCTCTTCATTCTTTGTGCACAACTATTATCTAATGCTTTTAAACAAAGAAGTGATGTATTGGGAGTTCGTATTTGTGCAAATGGACCTTCTATTTCTCACTTATTATATGCAGATGATGTGATTATCTTCTCTGAAGCCACTCTTAAAGCTACAAAGCAAATTAAATCTGTTTTGGCCAATTTTTGCAATTGGACTGGCTTGTCCATCAATGTAAATAAATCTTCTATAATGTTCAGCAAAAATGTTAGAAGAAAGAGGAGGAAATCCATCAGCCGAATAATGTGATTCAATCCAGTAAATCAGATTACTTATCTTGGAGTAAAGCTTGCAATGAGAAGGCTAGCCAAAGATGACTTCAATTTCATTATTGATAAAGCATTGAGAATGACAAACACTTGGGGAGGAAGACTTATTTCCCTGGCTGGGAGATTTTATTAACAAAATCTGTCTTGCTTTCTTATACAACTTTCCATTGTACAAATTCTCTTGTTCCCAAAAGTATTCTTGATGAAGTAGATAAAATTTGTAGAAGTTTCTTGTGGAACAAATCAAATGGTAGAAAAGGCATTCATTATGTTAATTGGCAAACTATGTGCTTGCCTATCAAATGGGGAGGTAGATCACTTCATTCTTGTTCTACTAAAGCTGCTCCTTTAAGATCAAGAATTGCTTGGAAATACTTGAATGATAAAGAATCTTTTATCCATAAAGTATTTTTTCCTAAATACGGGAAGTTGTTGGAGAACCTGGACAGCAAAAAATCAGGATCACCTGCATGGAAAATCATCAGATCGGGTGGCAAAGCTATTAAGCCTTTCATCAGATGGAAGCTGGGCAATGGAATAGACGTTGATGTGGTTAATGATGTATGGATTTTTTATAAGAGCATTGCTGAATGGCCAACCTTCATTGCTCCTATTGACTGCAGCAGTTTTACTGTTTCAAATTTTCTTATTAACGGAAGCTGGGATATAGAATACATGAAAAGATTCCTGGGAAAAGATTTTATCAATCTTATACAACAGAACATTATCCCAAACAGTTCAACTAAAGATTGTTTGGATTTGTTGTTTAATTACAATGGAAAATCTATATCTTCTATGGTCTTTGAATTATCGGTTAAACATGAAGGACCATAAGAATTCTGGACATGGTTGAAGAAAGCTAGACTAAACCCAAAAGTGGAATCCCTTTGGTGGAGAATTTTCAACAATGCCATTCCCACTTGTGATTTTCTTGAACACAGGAAATTAAGCAGGGACAACCAATGCCCAAGAAGCTGCAATGCAAAAGAAGATTTAGATCATATTGTAGCAAATTGTATTAAACTGTAGGAAGTTCTGAAATATATTAAGGAATGGGGATTTGTTTTTCATGATTTCCATTATTTACAAGGTTGCTGTAATCATTTGTCTTCTCAATCTCCTTTCATGATCAATCTTTATTGCTCGGTGGTATATTTCACATGGAAAACAAGGAATAGCTTCATTCATAATGGGAAGGAGGATAGCCATCTTAGTATTGCTTCCAAGGCAATTGGTTTTGCTTCATTCGTAAATCTTGAGAATCATAATATCTCGGGTATATGGGATGTTAACCAACCTTATAGGTTGTCCAATTCTCATTGGCATCCCCCTCCACCCGATTGGCTCAAAGTCAATGTTGACGCTTCTTTATTACCTTCATACAAAGTCGGAATTGGAGGAGTGTTTCGAGATCATAAAGGTAGATTCCTTCTAGCATTTGGAAAACCATATACTCATTGGGACATATAGGCTTTGGAGTTCTTGGCAACTCAATCAATAAAGGAAATGCTAAACGATTGGATGTTTAAATACAAGGGAATCATCATAGAGGGTGATAATATCAACATCATCAAGCTCTTGAAGGAAGTCAAGAAGAATGGCAAAACAAGGTATGCAAACATTCATATTTTTGATGAATTTAATAACGTCATTTTCAATTGTGTTGATAGAAAATGTAATAAGTTAGCGGACTTATGTGCTAACTGTGGTATCTTATCTCCTTTTATTTGGGATGATGTTAGTCTCAATAAGATCCCTCCTTTATTTATGTCTATATTAAAGGAGGAATCAATAGTTTGAGCTTATTTTCTTTGTAATAGTTCCTTTTTTCTTCAATGCTAATTAAGGCATTTTCTTCAAAAAAAAAAAAAAAGATTCTCAAATAGCTGACATATTTACAAAATATTTAGATGAAGAGAGATTTTGCATGTTAAGATGTATGCTTGGGATGTTATATCCTAACATTTAAATTTCTTTTAAATTTTTATTTATTCTTTTTGATGTTGTTAAAGAGGGAGAAAAATAATATATGTTGGTCATAATTCCTTTTACATGCATATATTTAGGGGGAGAATTATTTTTAGCAAGTTAGCTTTAAAAAATATTTCTCAATTATCATATGTATTTTTTTAATTCTTAAAAGTTATGATAAAAAGTCAATTTGAACCTTTGTTATAACTATAACCAACATGAGTTTGTCATCATAAAAAAGGGGAAGATTGTTGATATTATCTACCTCATGCTCTATTTTAGAGATTTTGATAACAAATATATGCTTGGATGTTCTAATTTATGTGCTAAGTATTTCAGGTGTAATGATGTGCATAGTAATTACTTATGGGATATATATTGCACTGCTCAAGTTCAATCAAATGTTGAGTTTAAGATGGACCAAGATGGATAACTTGATGGACTTTATAGGAGTATGTAAGTAGTCCATTAAAATTCACAAGCATGATTTAATATTATCACAATCTAAATATCTATTAATTATATATTAATCTTCATATAGAAAGCTATAAGATTTCTTTATTAAATAAAATTTATAACCTTCATTGATTGCATATTTTTTATCAAATATGGAAAGTTATATAATTAGGGAATTAAAGGTAATAAGCGTATATGGTAAAACTTTTATTATTTATTCATTTTAAATTAACTTATTTTAGATTAATTTTTTGATGTATGATTAATTTTATATAAATGACATCATATTATTATATTAATATTCAATATATCCTTAAATAATTAAAAATGTCCATGAGTTTTTATTTTACTCTATATGATATTATCTGGACAGAAATGTGGTCTAATTTTTATTGAATTAAATTTCTTGGATTTGATAGATAGAAATTTGATAGGTTATATGACACATTTGGATTTCATTTAAATTTATAATGAATTTCCAAACATTATCTGATTAATATATAATCTGCTGGTAGCCATTTTTGCCCTATTTTGGATGTATATGAAGACTTTTTGACTTTCTCATTTAGCTTGACATTTTATAACCATTTGAATCTCATATATATTTAATATAAATGAATTATTGATCATATATAATATTATTAGTTGATAAATTAATATTAGAATAATAGTTATGTTCAAATTTGACTTTACTTATCATTTCCCTTTAAATACCTCTCATCTTCTTCAAATAAAGGATGCTCAAAAAGGAAAATCTCTGGTAATTCTTCCTTTCCTCTTTACATGCTAAATCCTCAGTGGAGAAACTTTGATTTTTATTCCAAAAGCTCTTTTCATTTATGATATCGAATTCTTGGTTGGAAAGCTTCAACACACAAAACTGAGTAACATCTCTAAGAGTTCTTGAGTTTGATTTCCTTCTCTAAATCTTTAGTTGTTGTTCTTTTAACTTTCACCATATATTTCTTTCTTGAAAATACTTAATTTTTAGTGAAATACTTGTTGGAAATTGTATATTAAAGTTTTCTATATTACATCTTTTAAATCTATAAAGTTTAGAAAGCAAGTATTTTTATTTTCTTTAAGGTGGCATACTTTTACATCTATGATCTAATTCATTTTTATTTAATTTGAAGAGTTAAAGTTTAAAACAAAGATATATTTTTATTTAAAATATTATTCTTACTTTAAATAAAATATAAATCTATCTTAAAGTGAGCAAATTTAATATTTCATTTTCAAGTAGTGAGGTGATTAAAATTAATTTGCTAGATCACCTCAAATACTATGGACATTTTATTGCAAGTTAATTTGAGCTTCTATTATTTACATCAAATTATACTTTTAATTTTCTTGATCTAAGCCATTTGGCTTAGTGAAGTTTTAATTATAATTAGATTGGGTTGTACTCACCCGTGTAGGAGAGTACTTAAGTTGTAAATAACTTCTTTGGTTTAAGGAAGTGAGATTTTTAAAGAATACTTGGGATTAGAGAATTCTAGCCTGAGAGTTGGCTTGCGTGGACGTATGTCAGATTGGAATCCAGGCAAAACCGCATAAAAAAATTGTGCTCTTACTTTCATTTATGGCATCTATTTTTCTTTGTCCTTTTCATGAAATGTTTGAGATTTATTATTCTTTTCAAAATAGTTTTAAAATCATTTTTATTTTCTTCTTTTAATAAAAAATTTAAAAGGCCCAATTTACCCCCCCCCCCCCCCCTCCTCTTGATGTGTTATAGACATCCAATAGTTGGGTGTTCTACCCTTAAGGATTTCATAGGGTGTATTATTCAGATTGGATCTATTATTAACCCTATCTAGAATATAATTGGTTGTGTTTACTTCTTCTACCTAGAAGCATTTAGGAAGTGAGTATCAGCATACATGGCTGTAACGGCTTCTACCATTATCATTTTCTTTCTTTCAGCAACCCCATTTTGCTAAAGGGTTCTAGGAGCTGAAAAGTTATGATCTATCTCTTGATCTTTATTGCACGATTTAAATCTTTCATTCTAAAATTATCTACCATGACCACCATAAATTATCAAAATTTTGAAACCTAACTTCCTCTAAATCTACGAAGAGAATGATCTAAATTTCTCAAATTATTTACTTGTATAAGATAGGAATCTAACCCAAGTAAACCTCAAGTACTTATCAACAATCACATATCCAAGGACTTTCTCTCCTAGGTTGAAGTGCTAATGAGCCCAAAGAGATCCATTTGAAGGTCATCTAAAGATTTGATAGTGTTAATGTCCTTGATTTAGTGTAAGGCTGATTGGACTTGCTTTCTTAAATGACAGGCAACTCACAAGTGGTCCTTAGTGAACTGTAGTTTAGATGTATCTCTCACTAAGTTTTTTTGTGTGATTTTTTAAACTTGCATGACACAATCTCTTATGCCATAACTAAGATTCATCTGCAATAATTTTTAGGCAAAGACAAATAGCAAGTTTAATACAGTTTAAATCAAGCATGTAAATATTATTGATTCTTTTTTCCTTGTAGCACAACAGTTCCATTTAAGCTTATCATTCAGATGGTAGACCCAAATTTAATGCTAAAGCCTTTATTATAGAGATGGCTTATGTTGAGCAGATAAAATTTTAAGCCATATACCAGTAAAATATTTTCAATTAGAAAATTTTTTAAGTTTCCAATTATACTTAATGCCACCACTCTCTTGGTTGTGTTATCTCCATGTGTAACCTTTGCCTCCTACCTTAACTTTTAATGAAATAAATTGATTTTTATCTCCATTCATGTGCCTTGAACATCTACAATTTAGGTAGCATATGCTCTCACAAAGCCTCCTAAGAGAGCATCCCTACAAAATCATCAAAGGTTATATTTAGGAATTGAAACAAGTTTGAGTTCCACCTTATTAATTTAAAAATGAGATGCTTGCATGTTATGATGTGTTTTATGCAATTTTGGTCTACACACAAAATGTTTTCTATTGTGGATAGTGCAAGTGTGGGAGATATGTCAAGCTTTGATGCTGTGTTATACAACATTGCTTTTGTTGGAGGTGTTGTGTTTTCTCTGAAAGCTTTTAATTGAATTGGTAATGATTTATTTCCACTTTCAAGAATTAAATTTTCAATTTTTAATGAATGCTCGCTTCCATTTAATGTACTTGCAAGAGTTTCTAATTCCTTGTATGCATTTTCTAATTCAACATGTAATGTTTTCAATGAATCATGTTCAGTAGTCAAAGAAAGATGTTTTTTTTTTTAAGAGTCAAATTCATCTAACAAATCCATGTAACTACTACCCAAAGGAATGATCTTTCCTAAGGAATTTATGCTCTTTCTTCCATTTTTAAAAATCAAAATTCAAGCTTGCATATATTTTCTTGAGCTTTCTATATGCATTATGAATTATTTTTAGAAACTTTAAATAGTTCATCATAGGAAAGCTCATACACCTCCTCTTAAATAGAATAATCAATTTGATTATCTACCATTAAGCACAAAATAGTTACCTCCTCTTCTTCTTCTATTTAAGATGAGTTTAAAGCAGAGTCTGCCAGAAAGCCTTTGAAGTTCATTGTTTTCCCTTTTTAAACTTAGGTATTTCTTCACCCTTCTCCTTGATTGGGTGAGTATTCAGATTTGGGCAATCAGTCTTCATATGCCTTATCTTCCTGCATTCAAAATAGATAACATAAATAGAAACCTTTGAATTTTTATTATTTTTACCTTTATTCCATTATTGACAACACTTTCTCTTCTTCTTTAGAAATCTTTTAAATTTCCTTGTCATCAGTGTAATGTCATCAACATCATCAAGTGGAGAGTTGTCACTATTAGAATCATTAGCCTTTAAGGCAAATGTTTTCTTTTTTCTCTTTTAACCTTCGTGAAGCTACATTTGATTCACTTCTTGCTCGTAAGAAATAAGTGATCCAAGTTATCATTGGAGTAAATATTCGTAATCATAGATTGAGTTATAGTAGTGATTTTTGAATCATAAGAAGTAGGTAGACAATGCAAGATGTTGCTAATTTTTTCATAGTTAGTAATTTCTCTTCCTAAGGCATATAGGGAAGTAACAATCTGAGTGAATATGATATACATTTTAGAAATTGATTCATTATATTTCATGCTAAAGAGTCCATAATCATGGAACAAAATAGTTAACCTAGATTGTTTAGCTCCTTAATTCCTTTATAGGTTATGCATAATTTATCCCAATTTGTTTTTCCAGTTGTTCAAGTAGATACACACATATAATATTCAAATTTTAATGTACATTAAAAATAATTTTAAAAATTTAGAATTCAGTTGGGCTTAATCTCTATTTTTATACTCCATTTAGAAAAAGGAAGTTAAGTTTTTATGCCATGAACTAAACATGAATGTGTAGAATATTCTTCCTGAACTAACATCCATGTGAAATAATCTATATATTGCAAAAAGTAGACATATAAATTTTCTAAAAGTTAAAAGAATACTATCAAATAATGGTGGTCGAGTGATTTTATATTCTTCCACGGTATTACGATTTCCAAATTTAGCCATTCATCATTTCTCAAAAGTTACTTAAAATTAATTTTTGAAAACCGCTCTAAAACCACTTGAAAGCTTGTGAAGGTTATTAAACCTTTAAGAACAATCCCAAGGCTAACCAAGAGGGGGTGAATTGGTTTTTTAAAAATTTACATAATGAAAAAAGAAAAATCTTTTTATCCTTTTAAATATTTTAAAACAAATAAGTTTATCCCATAATGTTAAAGCATATTAAGTTCACAATAATAAAAAATTTTAACCACACAAAAATAACAAACAAGTGTGGAAATTAAAAAAGGGGGAAGTAAAAGAACAAACACAATAGATTTTATAGTGGTTCGATCAAATTTGACCTATATCTAGTCCCTGGAGGCCTCCTTCATTTATTGTACTAAACTTTTTTGGGTATCTTCTTTTGCCCCCATAGTTAGGTGGAGAAGCCTTTACAAAAATCTCTTCCACCGATCCTGTGAGGAAAAGTACCTTGAATATTTTTCACCCAGCTAGTGAAGGAAGAGAACCTGAATTCTTTTACTCCCTCCAGGAGTAGGCAGAGAACCTGAATTTGATGTTGAAGATTATTTCCCCATATCCACCAAAGAATCAAGAAAGTAGCATGAAGAAGATAATAAAAACATTGCTTGGCATAACCTTTATGAATCCCTCACAATAATCTCACCCATTCATCTCTCTTAATTCTTTCCTTTTCTTCTTCACATCTCCCTCTCAAAATAAGATAACAATAAAAGAACTCTTATAAAAATATAAGAGGCTTAAATATAAGGCATCATAAAACATTAAATTTCAAGTGATCTATCTTTTATTTGGACTGTACGAGACCAATATCATACGGCATGATTAGTATAAAATTAGAGTAATCTATTATCATGTGAATGGTCATTCAGACAAATTATTCAAACCTCATAACACTTCATACTCTACAATAATAAAATTGTTTGGCATGAACTGTAAAAATTCCCTTTATTTGTTTGAGATTACATATGAGAAGGCCAATTTTGTACATTATAATTTGTCTAGCACTTTGGACATCTTAACGTATGATCAGTACCAGAATGATGGCTTTTATTTTGTATGATATTTGGGATAACTTATTTTGTACTATATTCATCATCCAGCACTATGGATATCATACAATACGATTAGTATAAAACTTATGGCCTCCTTTGATACGACCTCTAGGATGACCAAATTTATAATTTATCGATTGTATTATACAAATAATATCATACAGAATGGTTGGATTATCATAATTGCTCATGATTTGAATGCCTCATATTTGGGGTCAAATTAAATAAGATATTGATATAGTTGTACACTACGGTTATAGTTGTACCACATGATTAGTACAAAAATAGTATCTTCCTTAAATCAGGAAGCTACAGTTTTTCAAAGCAAACTTAATTGTACAACACATTTTAACACATACAATATGACTTAAAATCATACAACACGATTTAAAATTGTATAGACTGAATAACATAAAATCTAACATTATATATTTTTTTTCTCTCTTCCCCTATGTGTGTGCATGGTTACTCAGCAATTGTATTCACTAAATTGCATGATTTGACTCAAGAAAGGTAAAAAATATATAAATGACTTAAAATGCATACTATAACACTAGTCTACCCAATCTTAAGATGATCATAGTTGCAAGAAAATAGTGGACTTGAAATGTTATTAAGCAGGGAAAAATAGATATGCATTAACTTAATTGTAAAGAGATAACAGTAAGAAAATACTAAGTTTTATTATCTTCAAAATTATAATACTTGAGTCCAGATTTGCAACATAAATGCGTATGATCTCACCAAGCTCTCTTTCGTATAGGTCAAGTAAGGTTCTTTAGGACGTTGAAGGTTATTTGGAATAGTTTTTTTGAGGTGCTCGTGCTGGAGGAAGTCTGGTTTGACTTGCCATTGGTTTTGTTCTTATAACTATGTTTGAAATGGTTGTTACTCTTACCTCAAAGGACTTGATGGGATTGTCAACTTTCTTCTCACCAAATAGATCCTTTATGGATGGCATCTTTGGAGCCTCTTACTGCAAGTTACTTACTTTGTTTAAGAGTTTTTAAAGGTCTTGATTGCGAACCCTTTAAGGATAAAAGCAATAGGCCCATGAATATTCTTCAAAAGATTCTCTATTATGTGTTGCTCTTTCAACTGAGGTTCATAGTTCATCGAGAGGTTTCACCATCTCATGATATACTCAACCAAAGATTCTCCTGAATTTTACTTTTTAACAACTAGATGACCCATAGTAGTGTATTGTTGTACTCCAAAAAATAACTTTAATAATAGATTTTTTTAGTTTATTAAAGGTTCTTATCGAATAGTTGGGAAGATCAACATACCTTTAAAAAGTAATGCACTAGAGAGTACAAACAAATTTGTAAAATAGTAAAGCATCCAACCCTCCTATATTATAATAGCTCACTATTGCGAATCTATTTTGAGGGAATATAATTTTGATGATAGAAAATTCTTCTATTTATCTACGATTGCCTTACCTACTAGCATTTCAGGTCCACAAGATCAAACTACAATTTGAACCAGCTTAAGATTGGATAGACTAGGTTTGAGTGAGCTTGTAATCTTTTACCTTTTATTGAGTACTTTGTAAATGATGTGGTTCCTGATGCTAAGTAACCTTGCACACACACACATGGCAAAAATTTTTCTAACTATTTTAGAGTTTTTTATTTTTTACCCAAATCCTTTGGGATGATCCATAAATTGTTCTGAACGATCAGTTAAAAACAAAAACCCTAATTAGGGCACCCAGATTAAGGCAGCCATCATTATGTGCATTGTCCTGGACAACATTCATATCGACCGGCATGATAGGCTCAAATCAAAAAGAATCAGCCACCAGATCTATTTAGGTAGCTTTTATTTTTGGATATCATCTAGGACATAATCATGGATGATACAGTATAATTATACCTAAATTAATCTAGTAATTAAGGAGAGAAATTAAGGTTTGATTGCTGGATCATATCGTTCTGGATGATCTCAGGATCGAACAGGGCAATCGGTTCAAAAACCACTTGGATGATCAAATATTTGTTAGCTTCTTTTTGTGGTGATGCTCTTGATGATATGCACTGATTTAAGCTAATCATTTGGGACGATCTCAAGATCGGCCTGTACGATCAAGTTATTTTTCCATCATCCAAACATCTTTTCAGGATGATGTTCTGTATGATATTGAACGACTTGTACTAATCATATAGGATGATATCCTATCATCCTGGACAATATAAAAAAAACCATCTAATCATCCCAAATCATCTTAGATGATTGAGCTTAATTTGTACTGATCGTACAAGATGATAATGTCAGTTTGTTGCAATTAAGAGCTACTCCGAAGCTCTTCTATATAAGATCTCTTCTTCTACCCAAGAGAGCATCTTTTACTATTGTCTTGACCTGACAGAGCCTAGAGGAGAGGGAGAGAAAGGGAGAGAGAGAGAGAGAGAGGATCTTGTGAGGGGTTTCACAAAGGTTTCTCCAACCAATGATCCAAGTCTTCTTCTCTGATCGTCATCCCTTATTCTTGGAGGTTTGAGAGAGGTCCACTTAAGCAATCAATCATAGTTCTCTACTTGCTTTAGGAGGAAGCAAAAGGAGTTGGGTTCTCGCCTCACCGGTGTCGGGGGAAAGGAGGTTTTATAAAGGTTTCTCCACCTTGCTGCGGGAGCAAAAAGTGAGTCACTAAGTTTAATACAATACTTGGAGGGCGCCTCTAGGAAGTG
Organism: Dendrobium nobile; assembly: GCA_022539455.1. NCBI lineage: Eukaryota > Viridiplantae > Streptophyta > Magnoliopsida > Asparagales > Orchidaceae > Dendrobium > Dendrobium nobile. Next base: position 49,413,770 of record CM039719.1, on the reverse strand, counting down.
GACATAGGTCGAATTGACCGAATCACTATAAATTTCTATGTAATTTATTACGACTTTTTTTGCATTTAAGTTTCGCACTTTAAATTTCTTTGTGGCGAATTTTGGTTTGGTTTGAGTTTGTATTTTTGATTGAAAGATTTTTAAAATACAATTCACCCCCCCTCCTAGTTAGCCTTGGGCTAGTTCATAAGGGCTTAACATCCCTAATGAACTTTCACTCACTTGAAAATGGGCCAAATGTAATCCCATGGGAATGGGCTAAGGCCTCCCTTAGCTGGTCCTCGATAAACTGTTTAAGATCTTTCTAAATTGGTGGCGGAGGAACATATGGAACTATTAGTTAGGCCAGGGGAACTGAAGGAACTAGTTGTTGGACTAAATGGACAGTCAAATTTGACTTGGGGATCTTAAAACAGGTATTTGTCTTCCTATCTTGGTTAGTGATTGCTTGAACTATAGGTTTTTATTAGTTAATCAAAGATAGTTGTGACTTGTCCAACCATTTTTGCATTTTATTTACCTATAGCAACATGTTTGCAACACGAGCCTCTAGGTTTTTTATATGATGATCATCATCTCTATCCCTTACTATTCTGTTTGAATATAAACCAATAGATATTATTTGCCTGGCTCCATTTCTTTAGTTGATGCCCTAGTTTTAGCTATGCTGATGCTACCGGTGATGACATCTTTATCCATCAGAAAATCATCAAATTTGTTATTAGAAGCTTTTACTTCATCCTTCCTTTTCAGACTATCCTTGATATCTTGAACTACCTCTTCAAATGGTTATTTTTTTTAGGGGAAACATATGGATGGGCCTACACGTTCAATAAAAAAAATTATTACACAGTCCTTAAAGGGAACTCTAGCTCACTACTACTCATAAGAGCTACAAAAAAAAAACTAAGAGCTCGTGTTCCCTACTAAGTAAAAATATAAGAATTCCTATGTACATTCTATGGTGCATAAGAGTGAGTACCCAAATTAGTAGAAAGCTACAATAAAAAAGCAGTCAGCTCCAACTTCCCCATCATAAGATCATCACCACGATCGTCTCCACTTAGTACACTTAGTAAAGCATATTAATACATAGAAAAACAAGAGCTAGAAAATTAATAATATATAATAGAATGAAAGCACGAATTAGGATACCAATAACCACAAATAGGTAAGAAGCCAGGACAAAGGGGGTACCACCCCATAATCCACAAACTCATATACATATAATAATATGTATGAACCATATCACTAAGCCACTTCTAAGCAGATAAGAAATAGTCATCACAAACCATATCACCAAACCAACTAGAGGACACCTGATTACCTGAGCTATAATTAAGATCATTTAAAGTATAAAAAAAAAAACTAAGATCCAGAAAAACCTGAGAGGGGGGGTGAATTGGTAGTTTAAAAAATTCCCTCTTTTGATAAATTTAACTGAAATTAAACTTTAATGAATTTTTATAAAAAGTTTTTCAACCACAATTTTTAAAACACAAAATTAAATGCAGAAATAAAAAGCAATAAAATAAAAAGACACACGATTTATAGTGGTTCGGTCCAAAACAAACCTACATCCACTCTCCAGAGACACCCTCTGAGTATTGCACTAATATCAATAGTGTATCTCCTTTGCACCCACAGCAAGGTGGAGAAGCCTTTACGAACACTCTTTTCACCACTATCCGGTGTGGCACAGAACCATCGTTCTTTTACACTTTCCCTAGTGTTGGCAGATAACCGTCATCCTTTTACACTATCCTAGTGTGGGCAGAGAACCCTTCGTCCTTTCACACTCTCCTAGTGTGGGCAAAGAACCCTTCATCCTTTCACACTTTCCTAGTGTGGGAAGAGAACCCTTCGTCCTTTCAAAGTTTCCTAGTGTGGGCAGAGAACCCTTTGTCCTTTCACACTTTCCAAGTGTCGACAGAGAACCTGATCTCCTTGACAGATCTCTTCCCAAGACATCTAGAAGAAAGAAAAAACAGAGTGAAGTAATCTCAAATCAAAAGTAGGAAATCTTACCTTTGAACACCATGCAAAGCCTTCACGTTCCAGTGGTAAAAATCTTTCTTTGAATGCTCTCTCTCACTCTCTCCTTTACTCTTCTTCCAATAGGCATGAAGATCAATGAGCAAAAAGATTGGGTGGCAGTCTAATTTGAACTAGATATACAAAATACAAGAAAAACTGCCTAAAAACTGCAAGTTTTCAATTCTGTATGCAGTGGATCATCCCGTACGATCGTGGATCATCCCGGACAATTTTACTTAAAGTGTCGGAAATAATCCTAATGTATATTGGTACAAACTATGTTCGTACACATTTATCGTCTCGTACAAACTATGTTCGTCCCGTACGAAACGGTTATTATATAGGTCGGTTCCCAAAATTCTATAGGACGTATCTAACTGAGGTAAGTCGGTTCAGTTCGTCCTGGGACGAACAAGTTTCGTCCTAGGATGATTTTATACAGAGAGTTTCATCCAGGGATGAAAATTTATTTCATCATGTACGATCTCATACAGAGAGTTTCGTTTAGGGATGAAAATTTATTTCGTCCTGTACAATTTCATACAGAGAGTTTTATCCAGCGATGAAAATTTATTTCATCTGGACGAACAGTGCTAGGTGAGAATCCAGAGACGTTCATCCTGGGATGAATATTAAATTTGTCCTGGACGATTAGGACTTAGAAAATTTTCTATCCGCCCGTTCGATCCATTGCTCTTCCAAGGTGTTAATTGACATGATCGTCCCGTACGAACCAGGTTCATCCCATACGATCAGTTCACAAAAATTGTCCCCCAAGAGTGTGTGTTGTGATTTTTCACTCAATTACAATCACTCCCTCTCATTTTAAAACTTGTAATTTACAAATGAATAATGTTAAAAATGTAAATGTGTGTTTTTGAAAAACTTTTTATCATTGCAAATTTTTGCACATTCCTTTTGATTTTTCTTTTGTACATTTGTACAATTTTCAAGAGTAATTGAATTCTTTCCAAAATCAATAATCTAAAATTTCAAATTTTTCTAAGTGCATAAATACTAATTGAAAAGAGAAATACAAAATAAGAAAATATTTAAATTGCAATAATAATATTAAAGATAATGCAGTCTAAAAAAGAGACATGAAATTAAAAATTCTAATAATATCAAGTTATAAGCATCTCTTAAATTTAGAAAAATTATATTTTCTAATAAAATTAATTTTAATTTACAAATTAAATAAAGCACTATTAAGATTAAAAAAAATGAATGTCATAAAGTCTAACATACATTTCAAAAACATTAAATGACAAAACATTGAAATATATATTGATATCGGGTAAAGCTATTACAATTTGAAGTTCAAGATATCAATAGTAACACAACTAAGACAAGAAAAAAAAATAACAAACTAAAGAAAATCACTAACACCTGAACATTGAACAAGCACTGAATAAACACTAAACAAATCATTCTGATGGACCCTGATCTGGAGGAGGAGGAGGTGGTGCTGCACCAAAGAAGTTGGAGTAACTAGTCATCATAAGCATGTTGGAATTAATAGCATTTATCTGATCTCGCATAAATCCCATGTCCTGATTGTGCTGAATATCTTGCTGCTGCAGGTGAGTTTCAATTTGATCAAACCTTTGATCAAAACGAATCTCCAAATTTTCAAATCTTTGAACCAAATCCTGATAATTTGGTCCAGCAGCATGTGAAGGTCTAGCTTCTTCTTCTGTTTCACTCAGAACTACATGAGTTTTGCTGGGCTCGTCCTTATTGAAGATTTCCCTAAAGGATGCGTCATTGTAGTAGAGAGATTCTTCAAAGTCTTGTTCTGGATGAATTAAATCATACTTCTTTTCCAAAATATAAGCAATCAGATGTCCTAAGGCTATGTTCTTCTTTCTTTTTTGATCAACATGACCAATTTCAGAGAGACCATAAATGTAGTCAATTTCTGGATGAATTAAATCATACTTCTTTTCCAAAATATAAGCAATCAGATGTCCTATTGCTATGTTCTTCTTTCTTTTTTGATCAACATGACCAATTTTAGAGAGAATATAAATGTAGTCTATTAGGAGTTGGGCCTCATCTATGGGTTGTCTTGTCATAATCATGTAGGTAACAGTAGAAAGAAGAGGGGTGATGTTGACTATATCACCAGCTTTATGTATAATAGAAGTTCTTAGTACGTGCTGGATGATACGGGCTTCATGCTATAAAGTTGATACTTTAGGCAGATGATCCTTAACTCTTATTCCTCTAATCACACGATTAACTTAAGTCCAATCAAAACTTGTGGTGGTTAAGGTATATGCTCTTAAGCCTTCAGTCCTTAAGTTTAGGAAGATGCCAAAGTCATCCTTGGTGATTTCAACTTTCTTTTTGAAAATAAAAGAACTGATGACAGAATGGTCGGAGTTGAATGACATATTTGCCAAGAAATAGTGAAAGGTTTCTCTATTGTAGAAGTGTACTAAAGTGAAGATTAAACCAAATTGGGTAGAGGCAAACAAGTGCATTACCTTAAAGGTTAATTGATCCTATAGGAGAACTCTAGATGGGGTGATTTTTCCAGAGATAAACCTAACAAATGATTCTTCATTGGCTCTAGAAAGGAAGTTTTCATATGTATTTCTTGGAGGACCCTTAGCCAAGGTCTTTTGGCGCTTGCTAGAACTTGCCATTGAGAGATTTAAAGAGTGGAAAGGTTTGAAAGAGATGTGTGAAAGTGACTGTTCAGTAAAAACTTCTATTAATTTAAAGAAGAACAACTGTTCATACCAGACAAAATTTTTGTTCGTCCCGTACGAATTCGATTCATCCCGTACAAAAATATTTCGTATGGACGAACCAATGAGTTTAAAAAATAATGACTTTTCATAAACACACAATTTTCGAAGCATCCTTTCATACAGGCTTTTAACCATGACAATAGTATAGACAAACACGTATTCGTATGGATGATCAGAAATTTAACTCATTTTAATGGCAGTTGAAAATCATCCCCCGCCATGAACCGACATGTGTTCGTCTGGACAAACCAAATGTTCGTACGCACGAAGTTCATAATAAAAATTGTCTTATCCATTCAACTGCTACATCCAATCGTCCTCTCATTTGAAAAATATTTTGTCCCGGATGATCGTGACGATCATACAGACGAACTATATTAAAAACTGCTCTTAAGACAGTTCGAAATCATGCAGTTTGTCATTTTACACACATCATCCCGTATGAAAAATTTTCGTCCCGGATGATGATGACCACAAATTTTCATTTTCACACTCAAAACAAAAACGAATAAAAATAAACAAGACAAACTTAAATACACACCAAAAATAAACAAAACAATAAAACAAAATAAAACAAAATAAAAATACAATGAACACAAAAACAAAAACAAAATATCAATTTTGTAGAAAAACATTTTTATCTAAGCATTTAGTTCTTAATGTACTTAAAGTATCAAAGGCTAAAGGTTTTGTAAAAATTTCTGCAAGTTGATTTTCTGTTGAAACATGATTACGTTCAATTTCTCCCTTGGATACATGATCCCTTATGAAATGATGCCTTATGTCAATGTGTTTGGTTCTTGAATGTTATATAGGATTTTTTGAAATGCAAATAGCACTTGTATTATCACAATAAATTGGTATAGTACCTATAGTTAATCCTAAATCAATTAACTGATGTTTTAACCAAAGTACTTGTCTCACACAACTTCCTAGTGTAATATATTCTGCTTTTGCAGTAGATAGGGCCTCTGAATTTTGTTTTCTACTAGACCATGAAACTAATGAATTTCCAATGAATTAACATGTTCCAGAAGTGCTTTTCCTATCCACCCTACAGCCTGTAAAATCAGAGTCTGAATAACCAATGATTTCAAATGAAGAGCTAAACTTTGGATACCAAATTCCTAAGTTCTGAGTTCCTAGTAAGTATCTTAAAATCCTTTTCACTGCTGTCAAATGTGATTCTTTTGGATCAGATTGAAATCTAGGACACAAGTAAACACTAAACATGATATTTGGTCGGCTAGCAGTCAAGTAAAGTGAAGATCCAATAATCGCTCTAAATTTTTTTTGATCAACAGATTTTCCCTTAAGGTCCTTATCCAATTGAACTGAGGAACTCATTGGTGTACTAACAGGTTTAGTATTGTCCCTTTCAAATTTTTGTCCTTAACATATTTAGTTTGACTAAGAAATGTACCTTCCTCATGTTGCTTAATTCTAAAGCCTAGAAAGTAATTTAAGTCTCCCATTAGACTCATCTCAAATTCACTACTCATTATTTTAGAAAAATCATCACAAAGATTTTTATTTGAAGATCCAAAAATGATATCATTCACATAAATTTGAACAATGAGTATATCCTTTTCAAATTTCTTTAAAAACAAAGTTGTATCCACACTTCTTTTTTCAGAAGATCTTTCAAGTAGGAAGGTGCTTAACCTCTCATACCAAGCCCTAGGTGCCTGTTTTAATCCTTACAATGCCTTTTTCAATTTGAAAACATGATTTGGGTATTTAGAATTTTCAAAACATGGAGGTTGTTCTACAAAAACATACTCTTCAATTACCCCATTTAAAAAGACACTTTTTACATCGATTTGAAACAATTTGAAACCCTTAAAACAAGCAAAGGATAACAAAACACTAATTTCTTCAAGTCTAGCTACAGGGGCAAAAGTCTCCTAAAAATCAATTTCTTCAATCTGATTATACCCCTTAGCAACTAATCTAGCCTTATTTCTAATGACTATTCCTGAGTCATTCATTTTATTTTTGAATACCGACTTAGTTCCAACTATGCTTTGATCTTTTGGCCTTGAAGTTAATTCCCAAACTTTATTTCTTACAAATTGATTCAACTCTTCTTGCATGGCCAATATCCAAAATTCATCTGAAAGTGCTTGATCAATATTAGTGGGTTCTATAGTTGAAATAAAGGCTAAATGATTGACTTTCTTATTTAATCCACGCCTAGTTCTAACACCCTCACTAGGTTCACCTATAATAAATTCCCTTGGATGGTTTTAGAATATCTCAAATCTCTAGGTAAAGGGTTTTCTATCTCCAAATTCTCTTCCACATTTTCTTCCAAGTTTATTCTATCAATCTTTTCTAAGGCAGATTTTCTATTATTATGAATAAATACCTTGCAATCAAAAACATGCAAATGTGACAAATTAGGTGTTCTCCCTTTTATCAATTCATAAGGAGTTTTATTTAAATTGGATCTCACATTCACCCTATTCAAAATATAACATGTAGTACTAACCGCCTCAGCCCAAAAATATCTAAGAAGTGAGTATTCTGCCAACATTGCTCGGGCGGCTTCTATTATTGTTCTGTTTTTCCTTTCGACTACCCCATTTTGCTGAGGGGTTCTAGGTGCAGAAAAATTATGATCAATTCCTTTTTCTTTACAAAAAATTTCAAATCTCTCATTCTTAAATTTCCCTCCATGATCAGTTTGTATAGAAATAATTTCACACCCTAATTTCCTTTGAATCCAAGTCAAAAAATTTCTAAATTCCTCAAATGATTCACTCTTATAAAATAGAAATCTAACAGAAGTGAATCTTGTGTAATCATCCACTATAACAAAAATGTATATCTTCCCTCTTAGACTTACAGTTCCAACTGGTCCAAAAAGATCCATGAATAAGATTTCCAAAGGTTTATTAGTTCTAAGATCCTTATTGGACTGAAAAGAAGACTTCACTAGCTTACTGAAAGGTTCGTTAGGGATGTTAAGCCCTATGAACTTAGTCCCAAGCTAACCAAGAGGGGGGGGGGGGAATTGGTATTTCAAAAACTCTTTTCACAAAGAAAGAAAACTGCATAAACCAAATCACACCACAGAAATAAATGCGGAATTACAAAGCGCGGAAGTAAGAAAAAGAACACAGAAATTTATAGCGGTTCGGTCGACTCGACCTACGTACACTCCTTGGAGGCACCCCCCATGTATTGCACTACAAAACGTGACTCTCCTTTAGCCCCCACGGCTAGGCGAAGAAGCCCTTACAAGAACCTCCTTTTTATCACCCCGGCAAGCCAGAGAACCTACCTCCTTTTGCTTCCTCCTGAAGCTGGCTGAGAACCAAAACCAAAAGCAAACTCCTTATCTCTACCGACCCTTCCACGGACGAGAAACTCTAGATGAAGATGAAGCAGAGCGATCCTTGATGAAACCCTTGTGAATCCCCTCACAAGCTCCCCCTCACAAGATCCTCTCTCTCTCCTCTCTCTCTTTCTCTCCTCAAAGTCTTCTTTGGTCAAGGCAGCAGCAAAAAATCTTTAAAAACGTTGAACAAGAGCTCTTAAATAGAAGAGCTTTAAAGGAGCTCATTAATTGCAAGTTGCCGACAATATCGTCTAGGCCGATCTGGACATCGGCCTGGCCGATCAGTACAAATCAAAGAAGATCGACCAGAGCATTACCCTGGATGCAAAATTGGACGATTGAAAATTAGTTTGATCATCCAGGCCGATCTCACGATCGTCCAGGCCGATCTCACGATCGTCCAGGCCGATCAGTTCAAATCAGAGTAAAATTGTCCTGACAATAGCCCTGGATACGAGCTGGCCGATATTTATCGTCCTGAAGTAACTTAAGGATTTTGAATGGATCGGCCAGGCCGATCCTGCGATCGTCCAGGACGATATGATCGTATCAATCATCCTTAATTACTCCCTTGATTTCCTGATAAATTAATGCATAATTTGGTAATTTCGTACAGGCTGATACATGGATCGTCCTGGCCGATAATTTAAAATTACAGTATACCTTAATTGACTATGGCGGCTACTTCTTTCTGTTTTGAGCTTATCGTCCTGGCCGATAAACGTATCATCCAGGCTGATATGTTAATGACGGCTGCCTTAATTAAGAATCCTTACTTAGACTTTCTATTTTAAGCTGATCATCCCAGACGATATAAATATCGGCCGGGCCGATGTAGGCAAAAGCAGAAATTCTAAGCCCCTCAAGTGTGTGTGTGAAGGGTTACTTAGCATCAGTCTCTTTGACCATTACAAGTAGACTCAAAAGGTGAGAATCAAAAGTACAAACTGACTCAACCCTAAACCTACGCAATCCTGAACTTGGCTCCTTCTTGATCATCCGATCTTCGATTCCTGAAAAGTTAGAAGCAACAAGTAGTCCAAGAGAAATAGTGTTTGTCAATCATAAAAAATGAAAGACATAAAAAATAGGTTGGCAACAATCTCCCCCTTTTTTATGATGGCAAAACACTACGAAAAATAGTTAATAGCAAAAATTCAGGATTGATGAAAAAAGAACATCATAAACTTCTCCCCCTTTTGACATATAAAAAATGAGGGTACAAGAAAGCAAAGCAAAAGAGACCCCCCCCCCTTTTTTTTTTTTTAAATAAAACCAAGTCATGAACATGATATAGTATTCCATGTGATTGATTTAAAAATTTGTGAGTTAATGTGTTAATAAGCTCATCAATCTATAGAATAGTAGAATATCCGATCATGGTTACCCTTAGCTTAGACATTCTCTTAGGGTAGAATCGTCTTTTGAAATCAATGACCTAACTCAAGAAATTAATTGGATATGAGAAAAGGAATCCACCCATTACTTGGCTTAAAAAAACATCTTTATAAAATAATGAAGTAAAGTAAATTTGTCATAATCGCAAAATAATCGAAGTCAAGCCTTTGAAAACCAACACTTCTAAGTTTTAAAAGATTTAAATAGGGAGAATAACTTGCTTTTGAGTGGGCTCATTTTATGCCTCTTGTCAATTTCATGGCGCTTTGCACATCTTTTTATAGAGTTTTCGATTTTTGGCGTCTTTGCGCATCTTTTGTTGGCATCATTGGCCAAATTTTGTTGTTTTTGCAAGCTATATTCTCTTTTATAACCTTTTAAAAAATCAAAGTTATGAATATATCTTCTCAGATATTAGAGAATAGGAGCACTCTCTCTAACATAAGGAAGAGTTACCACAAGCAGAATTAATAATCAAGAACAAGAGTAACGAAAATTCTTGATGTGACAAAAAGACTTTAAACATTATAAGTATAAGATAGATTTGCTTAAGCAAGCTTAAGAAAATATTTCAATTCCATAAACAATCTTTAACTTGAGAAAGATTTTTGATTAGAAAAGAAAACTATGCCACTAAAATAGGTTAGAGAAAGTGACACAATCACAAAATATTTTTACCATCTAAGAGATTGAGTAGATAGAAACATATTGACTACAAATTTCCAAAGGCAAGGACAAGGAATATAGTATCATATTAGCGATGATTTTGAAAACTAAGTAAAGAGAGACAAAAGGGAAAAAAAACACAAAAAAAACTAAAGCAACAAAAAAGGAAACAAGAACAAAAGAAAATAAAAAGCAAAAGAAAAACAAAAGAAAATAAAAAAGTTTCATGCATTAATGTCAATCACACCCAACCTGGTCCTTAAAGAGCTGAAAGTATCGAAGGCCAGTTGATTTTTAGTTGTCACATGGTATAACTCAATGTCTCCCTTAGTCACATGATCTCTAATGAAGTGATGCCTAATGTCAATGTGTTTAGTCCTTGAATGTTGGATAGGATTCTTAGAGATGCATATGGCACTAGTATTGTCACAAAAGATTGAGATGGTACTTACATGTAATCCTAAATCCAATACATGTTGTTTCAACCAAAGGACTTGGGCCACACAACTTTCAAGAGCAATGTATTCAGCTTCAGCAGTGGAAAGAGCAACAAAGTTTTGCTTCCTACTAGACCAAGAGACCAAAGATTGTCCAATGAATTGACAAGTTCCAGAAGTGCTCTTTCTATCCACCTTGCATCTTGCAAAATCAGAGTCAGAAAAACCAATAATCTCAAAAGAAGTGCTATGTCTAGGGTACCAAATCCCTAATCCTTGTGTCCCAAAAAGGTATCTAAAAATCCTCTTAACAGCAGTCATGTGGATTCCTTAGGGTCAGCTTGAAACCTAGCTCAAAGGCAAACACTAAACATGATGTCAGGTCGGCTCGCAGTTAAGTAAAGTAAAGATCCAATCATGCCTCTATACTTCTTCTGATCAACAGACTTACCACTTGGGTCCTTATCCAATGGAGCACTAGAAGTCATGGGAGTGTTAATTGGTTTGGCTTTGTCCATCTCATATTTCTTCAAAATGTCCTTTATGTATTTTGTATAATTTAGAAAAGTTCCATCTTCCAATTGTTTTATGCTAAACCCCAAAAAGTAGGACAACTCTCCCATCAAACTCATCTCAAACTCTCTACACATTGTTTTAGAAAAATCATCACACAATTTTTATTAGTAGATCAAAAAAGTATATCATCCACATAAATCTGAACAATGAGTAAATCATCCCCAACTCTCCTAATAAAAAGGGTGGTGTTTACACTTCCCTTGATAAACTCCCTTTCTAGTAAGAATGTGCTAAGCCTCTCATACCAAGCTCTTGGTGCCTACTTTAAACCATACAATGCCTTTTTCAATTTAAACACATGATTTGGAAATTGGGAGCTCTCAAAACTTGGAGGTTGTTCTACAAACACATCTTCTTTTATCTCCCCATTTAAAAAGGCACTCTTGTCATCCATTTGAAAAAGCTTAAATCCTTTATAACAGGCAAAGGCTAATAGCAATCTAGCTACAGGGGCAAAAGCCTCCTTAAAGTCTATCCCTTCTATTTGATTGTACCCCTTAGCCACCAATCTTGCTTTATTCCTCACCACCACTCCTGAATCATTCACTTTGTTCTTAAAGACCCACTTTGTCCCAACTACACTTAGTCCTTTAGGTCTTTCCACAAGTTCCCAAACATCATTCCTAACAAATTGATTCAACTCTTCTTGCATTGCTAAAATCCAAAACTCATCAGAAAGGGCTTGGTTAATGGTGGTGGGTTCAGTCATAGAAATAAAGGCAGAGTGGTTTACCTCCTTCCTAAGTCCATGTCTAGTCTTAACTCCACTAGAAGCGTCTCCTAAGATCAAATCCTTGGGGTGACTTGTAGAATATCTCCAATCTCTAGGCAAAGTGTGTGAAGTTTCTCCCCTTTCAACAAAGTTCTCTACTCCTTGAGTGACTCCTTCTACTCCTCCATTACTTAGGTGCTCATTCCCCTTCCCCAAATTTTCTACTCCACTTGTAATTTCTCCAACATCATCATCTTCTACTCCATGTTTCTTAGGATCAAACTCATCAAAAACTACATGGGTTGTCTCTTCCACCATCAAAGTTCTCTTGTTAAACACCCTAAAAGACTTCCCAACACTCGAATATCCCAAGAATACTCCTTCATCAGATTTAGGATCAAATTTTTCCAAGTGAGACTTCCCATTGTTGTGAATGAAAATCTTACAACCAAAGACATGAAGGTGGGAAAGATTGGGTGTCCTACCCTTAAGAATCTCATAGGGTGTCTTCTCTAATTTAGCTCTAACATTCACCCTATTCAACACATAACAAGCTGTGTTAACCGCTTCAGCCCAAAAGTATTTTGGAAGTGAATACTCAGCAAGCATGGCTCTAGCGGCTTCCACCAAGATCTGGTTCTTTCTTTCAGCTACCCCATTCTACTGCGGGGTCCTAGGGGCTAAAAAATTGTGGCTAATTCCCTTGTCCTCACAAAAATCTCCAAATCTTTCATTTTCAAACTCTCCCCCATGATCACTATTGATGGTCAAAATCTCACAACCTAGCTTCTTCTGAATCCAAGTAGAAAAAGTTTTAAACTCCTCAAAAGACTCATTTTTATGTGAAAGAAATCTAATTCAAGTGAACCTCGAGTAGTCATCAACAATCACAAAACCATAGACTTTCCTTCCCAAACTAGCTGTGCTAATGGGTCCAAACAAATCCATGTGAAGGACTTCTAAAGGTCTAGAGGTGCTAATGTCCTTAATGGGGTGAAAAGAGGAGTGGACTTGCTTTCCTAGTTGACAGGCATCACAAAGGTGGTCTTTTGTAAACTTAAGTTTGGGGACACCTCTAACTAGGTCCTTTTGGGTCACTTTCCTAAGGGTTTTCATACTTGCATGACAAAGCCTCCTGTGCCACAACCAAGAATCATCAATCACAGTTTTTAAACAAAAAGAAGCAGCACATTCAATGTTATTTAAATCAAGCATGTAGACGTTGTTGATCCTCTTTTCCTGCAAAATAGTGTTGTTACTTAAACTTACAATGCATGAATCCGCGAAGAATTGCACGATGAAGCCTTTGTCACAAAATTGACTGATGCTGAGCAAGTTGTGCTTCAATCCATCTACAAGCAAAACATTTTCAATCATAAGATTCTTGGAATTACCAATTATACCTGCTCCTACCACCTTCCTGGTGGTGTTGTCTCCAAGAGTAACCTTGCCTCCAGTCCTGGACTCTAGTACAACAAACTGGCTAGCATCACTAGTCATATGTCGAGAGCATCCACTATCCAGGTACCACATACTCTCACGAGGTCTTTTGTGAGAGCCCTCCTGCAAGATTATCAAATGTTAGATTTAGGAACCCAAGCAGGTTTGGGTTCCTTCTTATGAAGAGAAGAATGCAATGCATGTGTGATATGCTGTGGATCATGCACCTTAGGTCTCCACTCCCAATGTGTACTATAGTGAATCGTGCAAGTGTGTGAGATGTGTCCTAGCATGCCACATGAATAACATCTAACTCCATGAAAGGGATTTCTTAAGTGATTTGAGTTATAATGCCTCTTCCTAGGTTTTGGCAATTGATTAAAAGTAACAGTCATCCTAGTTTTCTTATATGCTTCTAAATCATTTTGAAACTTTAAATTTGTGTTTTTTAAGACTTCATTTTCAATCCTCAAATTTTTCTCTATCTCTTTTGACTTCTTAAAATCAGATTCAAGTGATGTGTGTGATATTTTTAATGCATCATGCTCTTCAACTAACTCACCATGATTTTTATTTAACTCATCAAATTCATCGAGTAAATTCATGTGATTTGAATCAATTGTTTGATGGTCTTTAATCAAAATTTCATGCTCTTTTTGTAGATTTAAGAACTCTAATTTCAAGCTAGCATGAGTTTTCTTTAATTTCCTATATGATGCATGAATTTTTTCTGAAACTTCAAGAAGTTGATCGTAGGAAAGTTCACATACCTCTTCTTGATCACTTTGATCTTTTCCCATGAAACACAAGTTTGTAGTTTCTTCCTCTAGTTCAGTCTCAGAGGAGTCAGTACCAGATTCTGCCCAAAAGCTCCTTTGGTTTTTCTTCTTGTCCTTCCTAGACTTAGCTTTCTCCTCACCTTTTCCTTTGCTTGATGGATGTCTAAGCGTAGGGCAATCAGTTCTCACATGTCCAGGCTTCCTGCATTCAAAACAAACAACATCAGAAGATCCTTTAACATGTTTATGATCCTTACCTTTTCTCCAACTTTGATGATGCTTTTGTTTCTTCCTTAGAAAGCTTTTGAATTGCCTTGTGATGAAGGCAATTTCATCGCTTTCAGACCCGGAAGATTCTGAATCCGATTTGTGTGCCTTCAGTGCAATTATTTTCTCCTTTTTCTTTTCTCCTGCATCAACATTTCGTTGATTCACCCCTTGATCGTAAGCAATGAGTGAGCCAAGTAAGTTATCAATGAAATAGGTATTCAAATTCTTAGATTCAGTAATTGAAGTGATTTTTGCATCATAAGACGAAGGCAAGCATCTCAAAACCTTGTTAACTTTTTCATAGTTCGAAAGTTCTTTTCCTAGTGCATGCAATGAAGTAACAATCTGAGTAAACCTAGTGTACATGTCAGAAATGGATTCATGAGGTTTCATATGAAAAAGTTCATAGTCATGCAAGAGAATGTTTAACCGGGATTGTTTAACTTCATTAGTACCTTTATAGGTGATGCACAATTTATCCTAAATCTCTTTACCAGTTTTGCAGGTTGAAACACGCATGTAATCCTCTGATTTCAAAGCACAGAAATAACAGTTTAAACATTTCGCATTTAATTGAGCTAAATCTCGTTCATCAAAAGTCCATTCAGTAAAAGCAACTTCAGTTTTAACACCATTAATTTCACGAGAAGGTGGAGAATAACCTTCTTGAATAAGCATCCACATGCGATAATCAGTAGATTGTAAAAACATTGACATGCGAGTTTTTCAAAAATCATAAGGTAGGTTATCGAACAGGGGAGGTCGGGTAATGGAATACCCTTCCGTAGTGTTACGATTCCCAATGTTAGCCATGGATCAAATTCAAAAAGTTTTCAAACTTTAATTTTTGAATCCCGCTTTGATACCACTTGAAAGGTTCGTTAGGGATGTTAAGCCCATTGAACTTAGTCCCAAGCTAACCAAGAGGGGGGTGAATTGGTATTTTAAAAACTCTTTTCACAAAGAAAGAAAATTGCATAAACCAAATCACACCACAGAAATAAATGCGGAATTACAAAGCGCGGAAGCAAGAAAAAGAACACATAAATTTATAGTGGTTCGGTCGACTCAACCTACGTCCACTCCTTGGAGGCACCCCCCAAGTATTGCACTATAAAATGTGACTCTTCTTTAGCCCTCACGGCTAGGCGGAGAAGCCCTTACAAGAACCTCCTTTTTGCCACCCGGCAAGGCAGAGAACCTACCTCCTTTTGCTTCCTCCTGAAGCTGGCAGAGAACCAAAACCAAAAGTAAACTCCTTACCTCTACCGACCCTTCCACGGACGAGAAACTCTAGACGAAGACAAAGCAGAGCGATCCTTGAAGAAACCCTTGTGAATCCCCTCATAAGCTCCCCCTCAAAAGATCCTCTCTCTCTCCTCTCTCTCTTTCTCTCCTCAAGGTCTTCTTAGGTCAAGACAGCAGCAAAAGGTCTTTAAAAATGTTGAATAAGAGCTCTTAAACAGAAAAGCTTCAAAGGAGCTCATTAATTGCAAGTTGCCAACAATATCGTCCAGGCCGATCTGGACATCGGCCTAGCCGATCAGTACAAATCAAAGAAGATCAGCCAGAGTATCGCCCTGGATGCAAAACTGGACGATTGAAAATTGGCTTGATCGTCCAGGCCGATCTCACAATCAACCGGGCCGATCAGTTCAAATCAGAGGAAAATTGTCCTGACAATAGCCCTGGATACGAGCTTGCCGATATTTATCGTCCTGCAGTAACTTAAGGATTTTGAATGGATCGGCCTGGCCGATCCTGCGATCGTCCAGGACGATATGATCGTATCAATCATCCTTAATTACTCCCATGATTTCCTGATCAATTAAGACATAATTTGGTAATTTCGTCCAGGACGATACGTGGATCGTCCTGGCCGATAATTTAAAATTATAATATACCTTAATTGATTATGGCGGCTACTTCTTTCTATTTTGAGCTTATCGTCCTGGCCGATAAACGTATCATCCAGGCCGATATGTTAATGACGGCTGCCTTAATTAAGAATCCTTACTTAGACTTTCTGTTTTAAGCTGATCGTCCCGGATGATATAAATATCAGCCGGGCCAATGTGGGCAAAAGCAGAAATTTTAAGCCCCTCAAGTGTGTGTGTGAAGGGTTACTTAGCATCAGTCTCTTTGACCATTACAAGTAGACTCAAAAGGTGAAAATCAAAAGTACAGACTGACTCAACCCTAAACCTACGCAATCCTGAACTTGGCTCCTTCTTGATCGTCCGATCTTCGATTCCTGAAAAGTTAGAAGCAACAAGTAGTCCAAGAGAAATAGTGTTTGTCAATCATCAAAAACATAAGATATAAAAAATAGGTTTGCAACACTTACCTAATTGACATGCATCACAAAGGTGGTCCTTATTGAAGTCTAGTTTTGGTATACCTCTTACTAAATTCTTTTGGGTAATCTTTCTAAGATTTTTCATGCTAGAATGACAAAGTCTCCTATGCCAAA
This sequence comes from Dendrobium nobile, assembly GCA_022539455.1. Taxonomy (NCBI): domain Eukaryota; kingdom Viridiplantae; phylum Streptophyta; class Magnoliopsida; order Asparagales; family Orchidaceae; genus Dendrobium; species Dendrobium nobile. The sequence goes on along the minus strand of CM039719.1, from coordinate 49,396,874 downwards.
GCTATGACTCATCAGAAACAATTTTTAAACAAAAGGCAGAAGGAGTATGAATTCAATTTAAATCTAGTATATAAACATTGTTTACCCTTTTTCAATTCAACACATCTTTATCAACCATGCTTAATATGCAGCTAGTAGGAAAAAATTTTACACTATAACCCTTATCACATAGCCAACTTATTGAAGTCTAGTTTTTGTCTTCTAAGCGATTCCATATATTTAGGATAAAATTTAGGATTTGTAAAATCTTCAGGGGGTATCCTATTATCCTCGAGAGCTTTTATTTTCAGCTTATAAAATGAATTCATATCTTCCAAGATTCGATTTGTATAATTGATTCGATATGTTTTGCTCTCTGACTCATCCTTAAATTTTTTAAATTCTTTTTAAAGATCAGCTTAGGATGATTTTAAAATCTCATGATTTTTATTCAGGTCATTGTATTCATCAAGTACTTTCATGTGGTTGTCATCTATTAAAGCATGATCTTTCCTAAGGATTTTATGTTCTTTCTTAAGTTCTTCCAATTTTAGACTTACACTAGCATGCATCTTTTTTATTTTCCTATATGCATCATGCATGTGTTCAGAAACTTCAAATAATTCATCATAACTTAAGTTACATACCTCTTCTTGATCTGATTGATCTATACTATCTGCCATCAAGCAAAGATTGGTGACTTCTTCTTCCTTTTCAGTCTCTGTTGAATCTGAAGCTGAGTCCGCCCAAAAACCTCTTTGAAACTTCTTCTTGCCCTTCTTTACAGTTGGTTTCTCCTCAACCTTCTCCTTGCTAGGAGTGGCTTTGAGTTTTGGACAATCAATCTTGATATGACCTGGTTTCTTATATTCATAATAAATCACTTCATTAGAAACCTTGCCATTTCTGTTAAATTTACCTCTATTCCATTGCTGGCATCTCTTCTACTTCCTCTTCAGAAAGCTTCTGAATTGTCTAGTCATCAATGCAATATCGTCTTCATCCTCGGGTTATGAGTGTTCACTATCAGACTCTTCCACTTTTAGTGCTATATTCTTCTTCTTTCATGGTTCACCTGCATAAATCTTTCTTTGACTAACCACTTGTTCGTAAGCAATGAGTGTGTTACGGATCTATGGTTCATGATTTTGATGATAGCAAACATTTCCTTTTTTATACGATTGCCTTATGTACTAACGTTTCAGGACCACACGATCAAGACTGCAATTCAGAACCAGCTCAAGATTGGGTAGACTAGGTCTGTGTCAGTTTGTAATCTTTTCCTTTCTTGAGTCAATTGTATTGGGTGTGGGACCTGTTGCTCTGTAACATAGAAGTTTTCATGATGCTCCCATTAGGATTTCTGGTTTTGGTAACATCGGCCTGGACGATAGTCCTATCGGCCTGGCCGATCGGTCTAACACCAGAAACCCTAATTTAGGGCATCCTCATTAAGGCAGCTGTCTCTGATCGGCCTGGACGATACTTGTATCGGCCAGGACGATATGCTCAATTCAGAAAGAAATCAGCCGCCATAATCAGTTTAGGTATTCTTTATTTTAGGAAATCGGCCAGGACGATAATCCTATCGTCCGGGACGATCTAACTCAATCATGCCTAAATTGATCTGGTTTTATTTGGAAGGAATTAAATGCTGATTGATACGATCATATCGTTCAGGACGATCGTGAGATCGGCCTGGACGATCAAGACCAAATTTCAATCGGCCAGGACTGTTCCCAGGGCTGTGATCAGGACGATAGAGTTGGTTTTAAACTAATCGTCCCGGACGATCGTAAGATCGGCCAGGACGATATAACCAATTTCCTTCTGATCGTCCCAGATCGTCCCGGGCTAATGAGCTGAAATTGAACCAATCGGCCAGGACGATATGCCTATCGGCCTGGACGATAATGTCGGCAACTTGCATTAATGAGCTCGTTTTGAGAGCCTCTATTTAAGCTATGGCAAGGCACTTTGTAAGTGTCTTTGGCAGCCATTGTAGCTTCGTTCTTGTGGGGGAAACTTGAAGAGAAAGCTTGAAAGGGAGAGAGGAAAGGGTGGAGTTTGAGAGGGAGAAGATCCTGTGAGGGGGAGGAACTCAAGGGAGTGTGGTGGGGGATCCACACGGTTGCTCCGGCGAACTTGCACCTTAGTACCATCGGATTCAAGGCTTGTCTTGAGGTAAGTTCACCAAAGAAGAAGATCTCTTTGGTGTCAAAGGACCCGGCGACTCCGCCGCACCGGGGAAGGTGGAAGTGATTTTGTAAGGGCTTCTCCGCCTAGCTGTGGGGGCTAAAGGAGAGACACTTTTTTAGTGCAATACTTGGGGGGTGCCTCCAAGGAGTGGACGTAGGTCAAGGTTTGACCGAACCACTATAAATCCGGTGTGTTCTTTTCTTATTATTCGCTTCCGCATTTATTTTTCTTCCGCACTTTATTTGTGGTGATTTGGATTGTGTTTTGGTTTTAAGGTTTTCCAATTCACCTCTCTTTAATTAGCTTGGGATTAAGTTCAAGAGGGCCTAACATCCCCATCGAACTTTCAAGTGGTATCAGAGCGGTTTTCATAAAATAAGTTTTTAAAAGCTTTTGAATTTCGATCCATGGCTAATTTTTCAAATCGTACTTTTTCGGAAGGTTATTCAATCACAAGACCACCATTGTTTGAAAGTATTACATTTGATTTTTGGAAAATTCGCATGTCCACTTTTTTGCAATCTATTGATTTTCGTATGTGGCACATGATTTTAACGGGTTATTCTTCACCATCACATATTATTAATGGAGTTAAAACTGACATTCCTTTTTATCAATGGAGTAAGGAAGAACGAATTGATGCTCAATTGAATGCAAAGGCCTTAAATTGCTTTTTCTGTGCGTTAAATTCTGAAGATTTTATGTCGGTATCCATGTGCACTTCTGGTAAGGAAATTTGGGATAAATTGCATATCGTATACGAAGGATCTAGTGAAATCAAGCAATCAAAGTTGAATTTCTTAATGCATGATTTTGAATTATTTTCCATGAAACCTTATGAAACAATTTTAGACATGTATACAAGGTTTATTCAAATTACTACATCATTGCATGCTTTAGGAAAAGAGTTTTCAAATTTTGAAAAAGTTAACAAAATTCTTCGATGTTTATTGGATAAATTCGATGCTAAAGTAGTTGCTATATGTGAATCTAAAGATTTGAATGCGTATTCTATTGATAATTTAATTGGCTCACTAATTGCCTACGAGCAAGGATTGGGTCAAAGACTTTTGGATACAGGTGAAACGATCGTTTTAAAAGCTGAAGATACGGAAAGAGGACGTTTACTTGGTGACGATAACAATGAATTGTCATGCAAATTACAAAACTCACCAAGGCATAAGCAAAAGTTGAAAAGAGGAAAAGATGGTAAGAATGTCCATAGTTCTTCTGACGTTGTTTGCTTTCAATGCAGGAAGCCTGGACATATGAAAAAAGAGTGCCCTAATTCAAGGATTTTTCCTACAAAAGAAAAGGGCAAGGGGAAGCAAATTTCAAACTGGAAAAATAATGAAAAACAAAAAATTTCTTGGGCAGATCTGGTCTCAGAAGCATCAGACCAGGAAAGAGACAATGGTTAATTTAGCCTTTTCATGTTTTTTTTTGTTGTTTTGTTTTTTTTTTGCTTTCGTTTTCTTTGTTTTGTTTTTCTTTTTTTTATTTTTTTTTCTCTCTCTTTTGTTCTTGTTTTTCGTTCTCTTTTTCTCTCTTTTTTTTTATCAGACACACACACTCACTTTTCTAAAAAGTGAAAATTTTACTTCTTTTTAAGAAATCTTTGGTAAAGTTGAGTTTGACGTCTCTAAAACTAGGTAGAGGAAGGAAACTCAGTTTTTTTTGTTTCCAATCTCTATTTCCTAAAAGGGGTTATTTTTACTTTTGATTTAAAATCTTTTTCATATTTTAAATTGGTTTTTGAAACAATTTCTTTTCTCTCCCTACGCTTTATTTATCGCATAGGAATCTGTTGCAAATTGGTTGAATCTAATTCATAATTTTCTTAATCAAGAGAATCGTTCTATCACTAAGATGGGTTTACTTTTTATTTTTAAGATTTAAGAAAGGTAGCATATGCAAAAAATTGGCCAAAGATGCCAAAAATAAAAGATGCGCAAAGACGCCAAATTGAAAATATAGAATACACAAAGTGTATCAAAAGATGCACAGTGCGCCAATCAATTGTCAAGAGGCATAAAATGAGCCCAAAATTTAATGCTTACCTTTCTTGTTTTATCTTAAAAGCTTAAGAAAACCCTTGGTACTTCGATACTTGGTTTTGAAAATCTTGATTCCTGACTCAAAAATTTTTGCATTGATCTTCTATTAGATATATTTTATGGAAGGAGTTTTTGAAAAATGATTGTTTCTTTCCAAAATTTATTTTATGATTTGGATATTGAATTAAAAAGTTTTTTGAACCTTTTTAAAGAAACTTGAGTTTTGGACTTTCTAAATCTGAATTTCCAACCTTTTCTGGACTATGCGTTGTCAATCCAATTTTACTAAGTTTTAAAATTAAGAGGTAACTTTCTCATTTTAAGGATTTTTTTTCTTTCTCTAGATTTTCTTTTACTGTGCCTTCTCTCTTTTTGATAATGTCAAAGGGGGAGAACGTAACTGTTTCATTTTTTTTTCTTTTCAAAAATTAAAAACAACAAAAAAGAATTTTTTATCTCCCTATTTTTTAAGGGTTATTCAAGTGAGGGGGAGTTGTGGAGAAATTTGTCTTTTTTTGAAAATTCTTTTTGAAAGTGTTTGCCATCATCAAAAAGGGAGAGATTGTTACGGATCTATGGTTCATGATTTTGATGATAGCAAACATTTCCTTTTTTATACGATTGCCTTATGTACTAACGTTTCAGGACCACACGATCAAGACTGCAATTCAGAACCAGCTCAAGATTGGGTAGACTAGGTCTGTGTCAGTTTGCAATCTTTTCCTTTCTTGAGTCAATTGTATTGGGTGTGGGACCTGTTGCTCTGTAACATAGAAGTTTTCATGATGCTCCCATTAGGATTTCTGGTTTTGGTAACATCGGCCTGGACGATAGTCCTATCGGCCTGGCCGATCGGTCTAACACCAGAAACCCTAATTTAGGGCATCCTCATTAAGGCAGCCGTCTCTGATCGGCCTGGACGATACTTGTATCGGCCAGGATGATATGCTCAATTCAGAAAGAAATCAGCCGCCATAATCAGTTTAGGTATTCTTTATTTTAGGAAATCGGCCAGGACGATAATCCTATCGTCCGGGACGATCTAACTCAATCATGCCTAAATTGATCTGGTTTTATTTGGAAGGAATTAAATGCTGATTGATACGATCATATCGTTCAGGACGATCGTGAGATCGGCCTGGACGATCAAGACCAAATTTCAATCGGCCAGGACTGTTCCCAGGGCTGTGATCAGGACGATAGAGTTGGTTTTAAACTAATCGTCCCGGACGATCGTAAGATCGGCCAGGACGATATAACCAATTTCCTTCTGATCGTCCCAGATCGTCCCGGGCTAATGAGCTGAAATTGAACCAATCGGCCAGGACGATATGCCTATCGGCCTGGACGATAATGTCGGCAACTTGCATTAATGAGCTCGTTTTGAGAGCCTCTATTTAAGCTATGGCAAGGCACTTTGTAAGTGTCTTTGGCAGCCATTGTAGCTTCGTTCTTGTGGGGGAAACTTGAAGAGAAAGCTTGAAAGGGAGAGAGGAAAGGGTGGAGTTTGAGAGGGAGAAGATCCTGTGAGGGGGAGGAACTCAAGGGAGTGTGGTGGGGGATCCACACGGTTGCTCCGGCGAACTTGCACCTTAGTACCATCAGATTCAAGGCTTGTCTTGAGGTAAGTTCACCAAAGAAGAAGATCTCTTTGGTGTCAAAGGACCCGGCGACTCCGCCGCACCGGGGAAGGTGGAAGTGATTTTGTAAGGGCTTCTCCGCCTAGCTGTGGGGGCTAAAGGAGAGACACTTTTTTAGTGCAATACTTGGGGGGTGCCTCCAAGGAGTGGACGTAGGTCAAGGTTTGACCGAACCACTATAAATCCGGTGTGTTCTTTTCTTATTATTCGCTTCCGCATTTATTTTTCTTCCGCACTTTATTTGTGGTGATTTGGATTGTGTTTTGGTTTTAAGGTTTTCCAATTCACCTCTCTCTTTAATTAGCTTGGGATTAAGTTCAAGAGGGCCTAACATCCCCATCGAACTTTCAAGTGGTATCAGAGCGGTTTTCATAAAATAAGTTTTTAAAAGCTTTTGAATTTCGATCCATGGCTAATTTTTCAAATCGTACTTTTTCGGAAGGTTATTCAATCACAAGACCACCATTGTTTGAAAGTATTACATTTGATTTTTGGAAAATTCGCATGTCCACTTTTTTGCAATCTATTGATTTTCGTATGTGGCACATGATTTTAACGGGTTATTCTTCACCATCACATATTATTAATGGAGTTAAAACTGACATTCCTTTTTATCAATGGAGTAAGGAAGAACGAATTGATGCTCAATTGAATGCAAAGGCCTTAAATTGCTTTTTCTGTGCGTTAAATTCTGAAGATTTTATGTCGGTATCCATGTGCACTTCTGGTAAGGAAATTTGGGATAAATTGCATATCGTATACGAAGGATCTAGTGAAATCAAGCAATCAAAGTTGAATTTCTTAATGCATGATTTTGAATTATTTTCCATGAAACCTTATGAAACAATTTTAGACATGTATACAAGGTTTATTCAAATTACTACATCATTGCATGCTTTAGGAAAAGAGTTTTCAAATTTTGAAAAAGTTAACAAAATTCTTCGATGTTTATTGGATAAATTCGATGCTAAAGTAGTTGCTATATGTGAATCTAAAGATTTGAATGCGTATTCTATTGATAATTTAATTGGCTCACTAATTGCCTACGAGCAAGGATTGGGTCAAAGACTTTTGGATACAGGTGAAACGATCGTTTTAAAAGCTGAAGATACGGAAAGAGGACGTTTACTTGGTGACGATAACAATGAATTGTCATGCAAATTACAAAACTCACCAAGGCATAAGCAAAAGTTGAAAAGAGGAAAAGATGGTAAGAATGTCCATAGTTCTTCTGACGTTGTTTGCTTTCAATGCAGGAAGCCTGGACATATGAAAAAAGAGTGCCCTAATTCAAGGATTTTTCCTACAAAAGAAAAGGGCAAGGGGAAGCAAATTTCAAACTGGAAAAATAATAAAAAACAAAAAATTTCTTGGGCAGATCTGGTCTCAGAAGCATCAGACCAGGAAAGAGACAATGGTTAATTTAGCCTTTTCATGTTTTTTTTTTTTGTTTTGTTTTTTTTTTGCTTTCGTTTTCTTTGTTTTGTTTTTCTTTTTTTTATTTTTTTTTCTCTCTCTTTTGTTCTTGTTTTTCGTTCTCTTTTTCTCTCTTTTTTTTTATCAGACACACACACTCACTTTTCTAAAAAGTGAAAATTTTACTTCTTTTTAAGAAATCTTTGGTAAAGTTGAGTTTGACGTCTCTAAAACTAGGTAGAGGAAGGAAACTCAGTTTTTTTTGTTTCCAATCTCTATTTCCTAAAAGGGGTTATTTTTACTTTTGATTTAAAATCTTTTTCATATTTTAAATTGGTTTTTGAAACAATTTCTTTTCTCTCCCTACGCTTTATTTATCGCATAGGAATCTGTTGCAAATTGGTTGAATCTAATTCATAATTTTCTTAATCAAGAGAATCGTTCTATCACTAAGATGGGTTTACTTTTTATTTTTAAGATTTAAGAAAGGTAGCATATGCAAAAAATTGGCCAAAGATGCCAAAAATAAAAGATGCGCAAAGACGCCAAATTGAAAATATAGAATACACAAAGTGTATCAAAAGATGCACAGTGCGCCAATCAATTGTCAAGAGGCATAAAATGAGCCCAAAATTTAATGCTTACCTTTCTTGTTTTATCTTAAAAGCTTAAGAAAACCCTTGGTACTTCGATACTTGGTTTTGAAAATCTTGATTCCTGACTCAAAAATTTTTGCATTGATCTTCTATTAGATATATTTTATGGAAGGAGTTTTTGAAAAATGATTGTTTCTTTCCAAAATTTATTTTATGATTTGGATATTGAATTAAAAAGTTTTTTGAACCTTTTTAAAGAAACTTGAGTTTTGGACTTTCTAAATCTGAATTTCCAACCTTTTCTGGACTATGCGTTGTCAATCCAATTTTACTAAGTTTTAAAATTAAGAGGTAACTTTCTCATTTTAAGGATTTTTTTTCTTTCTCTAGATTTTCTTTTACTGTGCCTTCTCTCTTTTTGATAATGTCAAAGGGGGAGAACGTAACTGTTTCATTTTTTTTTCTTTTCAAAAAATTAAAAACAACAAAAAAGAATTTTTTATCTCCCTATTTTTTAAGGGTTATTCAAGTGAGGGGGAGTTGTGGAGAAATTTGTCTTTTTTTGAAAATTCTTTTTGAAAGTGTTTGCCATCATCAAAAAGGGGGAGATTGTTACGGATCTATGGTTCATGATTTTGATGATAGCAAACATTTCCTTTTTTATACGATTGCCTTATGTACTAACGTTTCAGGACCACACGATCAAGACTGCAATTCAGAACCAGCTCAAGATTGGGTAGACTAGGTCTGTGTCAGTTTGTAATCTTTTCCTTTCTTGAGTCAATTGTATTGGGTGTGGGACCTGTTGCTCTGTAACATAGAAGTTTTCATGATGCTCCCATTAGGATTTCTGGTTTTGGTAACATCGGCCTGGACGATAGTCCTATCGGCCTGGCCGATCGGTCTAACACCAGAAACCCTAATTTAGGGCATCCTCATTAAGGCAGCCGTCTCTGATCGGCCTGGACGATACTTGTATCGGCCAGGACGATATGCTCAATTCAGAAAGAAATCAGCCGCCATAATCAGTTTAGGTATTCTTTATTTTAGGAAATCGGCCAGGACGATAATCCTATCGTCCGGGACGATCTAACTCAATCATGCCTAAATTGATCTGGTTTTATTTGGAAGGAATTAAATGCTGATTGATACGATCATATCGTTCAGGACGATCGTGAGATCGGCCTGGACGATCAAGACCAAATTTCAATCGGCCAGGACTGTTCCCAGGGCTGTGATCAGGACGATAGAGTTGGTTTTAAACTAATCGTCCCGGACGATCGTAAGATCGGCCAGGACGATATAACCAATTTCCTTCTGATCGTCCCAGATCGTCCCGGGCTAATGAGCTGAAATTGAACCAATCGGCCAGGACGATATGCCTATCGGCCTGGACGATAATGTCGGCAACTTGCATTAATGAGCTCGTTTTGAGAGCCTCTATTTAAGCTATGGCAAGGCACTTTGTAAGTGTCTTTGGCAGCCATTGTAGCTTCGTTCTTGTGGGGGAAACTTGAAGAGAAAGCTTGAAAGGGAGAGAGGAAAGGGTGGAGTTTGAGAGGGAGAAGATCCTGTGAGGGGGAGGAACTCAAGGGAGTGTGGTGGGGGATCCACACGGTTGCTCCGGCGAACTTGCACCTTAGTACCATCGGATTCAAGGCTTGTCTTGAGGTAAGTTCACCAAAGAAGAAGATCTCTTTGGTGTCAAAGGACCCGGCGACTCCGCCGCACCGGGGAAGGTGGAAGTGATTTTGTAAGGGCTTCTCCGCCTAGCTGTGGGGGCTAAAGGAGAGACACTTTTTTAGTGCAATACTTGGGGGGTGCCTCCAAGGAGTGGACGTAGGTCAAGGTTTGACCGAACCACTATAAATCCGGTGTGTTCTTTTCTTATTATTCGCTTCCGCATTTATTTTTCTTCTGCACTTTATTTGTGGTGATTTGGATTGTGTTTTGGTTTTAAGGTTTTCCAATTCACCTCTCTCTTTAATTAGCTTGGGATTAAGTTCAAGAGGGCCTAACATCCCCATCGAACTTTCAGAGTGAACCAAGAAGATTATCAATAGAATAAATGTTTAGATCTTTGGACTCTGTAATTGCAGTAATTTTAGCATCATAAGCAGTAGGTAAACAATGAAGAATCTTATTAACCATTTCAGCATTCGTTAGTTCCCTACCAAGTGCATGCAAAGAGGTGACAATTTGTGTGAATCTTGTGTACATATCATAAATGGATTCATTTGGTTTCATGTGAAACAATTGATAATCACGTAATAAGATATTATGTCTTGATTGCTTAACCTCATTAGTCCCCTCATAAGTTATACAAAGTCTATCCCATATGTCCTTTCCACTTTTGCAAGGTGAAACCCGCATATAGTCTTCAGATTTTAAAACACAAAAGAAGCTATTTAAACATTTAGCATTTAGTTGAGCTAAGTCACATTTTTCTATAGTCCAATCTGCAAAAGGTGTTTCTACCCTAACTCCATCAACTAATCTAGTTGGTTTTGTATAACCTTTCTGGACTAAGATCCACATACGATAATCAAGTGACTGTAAGAAATTAGACATGCATGTTTTCCAAAAATCAAAAGGTATACTGTCAAACAGTGGATGTCTAGTAATAGAGTAACACTCAGGTGTATTTCAGTTTCCAAATGTTGCCATCTACGTTAATCAAAAAGTCGTTTAAACTTATGATTTTAAAATAAAGCTCTGATACCACTTATTCAGTCTAGTGAATAGGTTGTTAAACCTAAGTTAATGTCCCAAAGCTACTAAAAGGGGGGTGATTTAGTAGTTTAAAAAATTACCCTCTTTTAATAAATTTAACCAAAATTAAACTTTAATGAATTTTTATAAAAAGTTTTTCAACCACAATTTTTAAAACACAAAATTAATTACAGAAAATAAAAAGCAGTAAAATAAAAAGACACACGATTTATAGTGATTCGGTCTAAACCAGACTTACATCTACTCCTAGAGGCACCCTCTGAGTATTGCACTAATACCAATAGTGTCTCTCCTTTTGTACCCACAGCAAGGCAGAGAAGCCTTTACAAACACTCTTTTCACCACTACTCGGTGCGGTAGAGAACCATCATCCTCTTATACATTCCCAAGTATTGCCAGAGAGCCGTCATCCTTTTACACTCTCCTAGTGTGGGTAGAGAACCCTTCATCCTTTCACACTCTCCTAGTGTTGGAAGAGAACGCTTCGTCCTTTCACACTTTTTTAGTGTGGGCAGAGAACCCTTCATCCTTTCACACTTTCCTAGTATGGGTAGAGAACCCTTCGTCCTTTCACACTTTCCAAGTGTCGGTAGAGAACCGGATCTCCTTGACAGATCTCTTCCCAAGAAATCTAGAAGGAAGAAAGAAAAAGAGTGAAGTAATCTCAAATCAAAAGTAGGAAATCTTACCTTTGAATACCATGCAAAGCCGTCACGCTCCAGTGGTAGAAATCCTTCTTTGAATGCTCTCTCTCACTCTCTCCTTTACTCTTCTTCCAATAGGCACGAAGATCAATGAGCAAAAAGATTGGGTGGCAGTCTAATTTGGACTATATATACAAAAGACAAGAAAAACTGCCCAAAAATTGCAAGTTTTTAATTCTGTACGTAGTGGATCGTCCCGTACGATCGTGGATCGTCCCGGATGATTTTACTTAAAGTGTTAGAAACGATCCTAATGTATATTGGTACGAACTATGTTCGTACACGCTTATCATCCTGTACAAACTATGTTCGTCCGGTACGAAACGGTTATTACATAGGTCAGTTCCCAAAATTCTACAGGACATAACCAAATGAGGTAAGTCGGTTCAGTTCGTCTTGGGACGAATAGGTTTCATCCTGGGAAAATTTTATACTGAGAGTTTCATCCAAGGATGAAAATTTATTCGTCCTGTACGATCTCATACAGAGAGTTTCGTCCAGGGATGAAAATTTATTTCATCCTGTACGATTTCATACAGAGAGTTTCTTCCAGGGACGAAAATTTATTTCGTCTGGACGAACCGTGCTAGCTGAGAATCCAGAGACGTTCATCCCGGGATGAATATTAAATTCATCCTAGACGATTAGGGCTTAGAAAATGTTCTATCCACCTGTTTGATCCATTGCTCTTCTAAGGGGTTAATTGACATGATCGTCCTGTACGAACCAGGTTCGTCCCGTACGATCAGTTCACAAAAATTGTCCCCCAAGAGTGTGTGTTGTGATTTTTCACTCAATTACAATCACTCCCTCTCATCTCAAAACTTGTAATTTACAAATGAATAATTTAAAGTCTCATCGCTTGGAGTTGATTTTTTTGAAATGTTAGTACACACTAGAGCAAAAATAAATCTTCCAAAAAGTGTTAGGAGATATATAAAATAATAATATTTGTAATCATCAAAATAATACAAGTTGCAAGAATGTAAAACATGCAAATAGCAACTCTCTCTACAAAAAGATCCCAAGAAAACCTAATAGGGTCATTGATAATAGTAGCCAACCAGATCCAAACATGCTAATGGGCCATAATAGAAAGCACGTAGGAACAATTGAGTAACCCCACACCAGACATCCCAATGATCTAAGAAACCGACACCCAGCAGACGTCAAAATACCTAAAATAATAACCCATAACATAGTAGAAGAAAGGAATCTAGAAATGATCACAACTAGACTCAAAACACTCCAGCCAGGTCAAAATAGTAACAACAAGCTCTTAGAAATCAAAAAGCAAGCCCAACAATTTGAGAAAGTAAATCCAATAATCCAGGAAACAAAATTAGGTAGGCTGGCATAAGCACTGCCAGACAACCAACCAAAAACCAACACCCATAACACCATTAATAAATTACATAAGGTAAACTAATTTTATCTAATATTAAAAGACCTTTCACAGAAATAAGAAGATTAAAAACTGAGAAATTAGCCATATAATCCAGGCCATAGCCACACCTGGCAATCTAATGAGTACAAACATTTCCCACCACAAGAAAAACAAAAAATTAGCAGTTTAAAAGGCTCAATAAATTCTTAATGTCCCTCCACATATAAAATAAAGAAGAATAACTAATCATATCATCTACAAAGTTAAATGACTGACAATAGTAATTAGATTTAACCTCAACAAAAATATCAAAGTAATCAAGAGAGAAACAAAGTCTTAAACCGTAAGGAATAGCATAGGTAGTAGCAAAATTGTATCACAATTTAATAAAGAACTAGCAAAAAAAAAAAAGGAAATTACCATTAGACTCTCTGATGAAACCAGCATAACCCACAATAAAATTCATGCTAACACCATCGATATTCATCTAACAAAGTTGAAAGTAGGCTTCATCTAAAAGATACACCTAGGAACTTTATGAAGAGTATCCACCTCCAACTAATAGCTAAATTAGCTAAAGTAGAGAAATAATTTTTTAAATTCTTCATAGAAAGTAACTTAGCAGAATAAAGAGCCATAACCTTATCTTTAACATTTTGAATAATTTTATTGTGATTCATAACCACACCATTGAAATGAGAATTATTCTTATCCAACCATAAATACCAAAGGATAAGTGAAGGAATGACATTTTTGATATAATTTTTGGATTTAACAAACCAAGGACTATGTAAAGAATTAATAGAAATATTAGCATTAAAATAATTTAAATGGAAAATGTCATCAAAATAAGTCCAGGCTTTGATTGCTTAAGGACTAAATAAAAAAAAACATGGTGCATACTATCCATATGATAACAACATTGGTATTTAAACGGAAGGATAAATCCTCGTTTAATCAAATTATCATCCATAGAAATAAACTTATGTAAAATTCTCAAGACAAAAATAGAAACTGTGGAAGGAATACATTTATGCCAAATCATATGGAAAATCTTAGAAGCCTCTTAGTTAGATCTAAAGGAATGCCAAGCATCATTTAATCTAAAGCTACCATCTTTAATCAAAGTATATAACTGAACATCATTAGCATTAGTGTTCAGAGGGATCTTCAAAGTTTGTTGAGCAATAAAATCAGGATGAACACTAGAAAGTTTCTCAAAATCCTAGCCATTATCAGTAAAAAAATAATTCACCTTCATAGTAGCATTGGAGGTTGTATTAGTAATAGAATCAATTGATTGGCCCCCTCAACCAACGATGCTACTAAAAGAAAGTATTATCACTCCCAAGGCCCCAAAAGATAAAAGTCTCAACAACCCATTTAACTTTGCAAAGATGCTACCAAACTTTAGAGTTACCTTTACTAAAATAAGACATGATGAGATGCCTCTCCCAAAAATATTTTACAACCATAAAATTATCCCAAAGGCTCAAATTAGCATGAAAGGTGTACCATAACTTAAAAGAGAAAGAAAAAACCAAATCATTCATGGACTTACACCCCAAAGTCCCTTCATCCAAAGCACCACAACATTTATCCCACGAGGACTAGTTAATTTTAGAAACGCTACTAGCCCCTTTCCAAAAACACCTATTGAAAATCCTATCAATCTTATTTCAAATCGCCTGAGTAGGAAGCAAAGTTTGAAAAATATAAATAGCTAAAGAGCAAGGAACACTTTTGATAAGAATTAATCGACCTCCAAAGCTTGAAAAATTAGAATTCTAAGACAAAAGTCTGTTATGCACAACCATAATTAAATCATCGAAACAAAAAGAATTATCTATACCCTTATAAAAGGCACCCCAAGGTACCTTAAAGGAAAAAAGCCATAACTAAAACCAATTAAATTTGTAATAGCCATAATATGATCATAAAGGAATTTCTTAGTAGAAATATAGCCACACTTATGTTTATTGAGAGCTATACCACTCACCAATTTAAATCGGTGAAAAAACTTCAAAAGCCTAAGAATCTTATTCAGCTAGGCATTCATAAAAATGATAAATTCATCAGCTAAGCATAAGTGAGATATATGAAAACCACCAAACATTCTAAAATAAAGGCTAAGATACTTCTCAAAAAGATCGGCAAAACCTCTAGAATGGTACTCAACTGCAATATTGAAAAGAGAAGGAGAAATAGGATCACCCCATCTCAGCCCATGAGAAGCCATAAATAAACTATTTCTCTTACCATTAATAATGATAGAAAAATAAGGACTTTCAATGCAATGTTTAATAAGGTTGATAAAATTTAATCCAAACCAAACAACTCCAAAGTATTATAAAGGAAATTTTAATCATTGTTATCATAATCCTTAGCAATATAAAGTTTCAAAATCATATTACCACATGTAACCTTGACATCTAAATCCAGACAAGATTCTTGAGCTAAAGGTTATTATCAGCAATAGCATGCCCTTTAACAAAGCTCATTTGGAGAAAGGAAATAAGTTTAGGCAGAAACACCATTAAACGATTCATCAGAATTTAATAAAATACTTTATAGAAAAAGTGTACAAACTAATAGATCTAAAGTCATTCCAAGTACTAATAGAATTATTCCTGGGAATAGGCACAATTGAAGTCGAATTAAAAAACTTAGGAATAGAATTACCATCAAATTAATCAATATCATTAGGAAAGAGATCATTACTAATTATAGGCCAAGTTTTCTAAAAAAAATTATCATGAAGCCATCCAGTCCAGCAACCGACTAACCATTCATATGAAAAATAATTTCTTTAACCTCCTCAAAAGAAGGAGATTTAGACAAGAAAACATTATCATTATGAGAAATAAAATTAGGTATGATAGAAGGATTTTCAATAATAGAAGGATTTTCAATATTAGAAGGATTAAAGGCTTTATTAAGATGATTAAGAAAATATTGAACAACTAAAGTATCAATTTCAACTCCATCCTCAGTAACAAAATCATCTACAAGATTAATTTTATGAATAAAAATAATAGCTCATTTCCTCTTAACTAAGGCATGAAAATATTTAGTATTATTATCATCTTTAACCAGTTACTTCCAAAAAATTTCCTCCTGAGTTATAGTTTATAAAGGCAATCTTTAGCCTCTCTTAATAAATAAAAATTAGCATTTGAAGGCACCAATTGACACTGAGTTTCATAAGAATTCACCTTATCTTCCATAATTAAAATGTTAGAGAAAATATTCTAAAAAATATAATGATTCCACCATTTTAAAACTTGCTTAAGACGTTTCAGCATAACCACAAATTTTCTCTTACCAGAAATAGAATTATATGGATGTAAAGGGGCATGCCAATTATCCTTAATCAAGTCCATAAAAGAATCATAAAGAAACCACATATTTTGAAACCTAAATTGAGAAGAAAAATCCTTAGATCTAGTCTTAATTTTTATAAGAAGGGGAGAATGATCAGAGAGGATCCTACTAAGATGATCAAGATTAGTAGAATCAACAGAATTAAACTAGTAATCATTAAATAACACCCTATCTAACCTTTGCCATAAATGCCCATAATACCAAGTAAAATTATTTCCAGAGAAACCAATATCAATTAAGTTATAATCTATAATCATAAAATTAAAATCTTACATAGAATGCTAGATAGGGAGAGATCCCCTTATGTGCTCAAACGGTTTAGCAATAGTATTAAAATCCCCACCAACAAGCAAGGGAAGATTGCAAGTGCTATGGAAGTGAATGATCTAGTCCCATAAAATCTTTCAAGTATAACGTGAAGAAGCAGCATCAACAAAAGAAGCATAACAATGAAAATTAGAAATTTCAATTTTATAATGCATAACTTGAGTAAAATCACCAATAATGTCTACCCAAAAAAATCTTTCAAAAAAAAACCAAAATTTTATTAGCCACATTCGACATAGCATGTTTAAATCCCAAAAATTTAGCAATACCAAGTAAATTATCGGAGGAGATAAGAGGCTCAAGCAAGACAATGATTGACACATTATAAATATGGCAAAATTTTTTAACTCTAAACTTAGAAGAAAGGCACCCAATGCCCCTAACATTCCAAATAATATAATTAAACATAAAGGATATGAACTGGTGTTTCTAGGAGATTGTAACATTAAATTCCTTTGCTTCATACCTTTCCTACCACGACCCTTGGTATAACTAGTATCATTATCATCTCTAGCAAAATATTTAGCCAACATATCCATATCCTCCATGTTAGTAAAAGCATCACTATGGTAATGATCATTCAAAAGAAGCTTACTTTCATTAAACATACATGACTTCCCCCTTAAAAGAGGTAATTCACCTTCCGTGCATCTTACAATGAGAATAGAAAATAGGTAAATTTTTGAAAATAACCATTCAATTCTGAACCAATCTATACCTCATTGGGATGCCTCTTCGATATATCCAATTCAACTAAAACACGAGCTAGAGACGGCCGTGAAATGGATGTTGTAGCTTGATCAGTTTGCAATGGTCTACCAAAGATGGAAGCCAAATTGAATAAGATTTATGAATTGAAAAAATGAAATAGAAGATTAGGGAAAGAAATCCATAGAGGAGCTATGGGAGGTTCCTCATGCACATTAAATTTAAATGACAATTTAAGTAATCTCAGTTGACTACCTTGAATATAATATGACCTTTTAGAGAAGATGTCCCCCACCTTGTACTGGATGTCCCCCTCCTTATACTGTAAGGTAATTCTCCTTCCATCCATCTTACAGTTAAATCATTTTCATTTGAATCTCAATATGACTGGAATCCAACAAACCAACTTGAAACATACCAGACAATTTCATATTAAAAAAAAAAATTATGAATAACATCTAGGTTTGGCCGCTTAAGCATGAACTTGTCGACAAGAGTGAGCACCAAAGAAGAAGCCAGCATAGAAGCCACAAAATCATTAAGCATCAATGCTAGATAGCCTTTAAAAGAAGCATGAACAAATAAAAGATTGGTAGAAGAAGAAGACAAGCCAGCCAAAGCTTCCTTAAATGAATGGGATTTACTATTTGGAAGCATAGCAGGTGGAGGGATAGATGATGACGTCTCCATCATCTCTTGAAAACTATAAAATCCAAAGACTCAACAATGAAACAAAACAAAAACAACATGAAAATGAAACCACAATAGCAAGACAAGAAGAACAATCCAAGAAAAACACACCTATAACAAAGGAAAGAGAGATCAGAAATGAAAGCCCTAGAATGCCACCGAATTGCCATAAAGTAGAGTGTAGAGGGCTATTGAATTTGAGGGTTTTAAGACATCATGAATGGGCTATAAGGGTGCAAAAAATCACTAAATCAATTCCAAGGAAAAGACCATCCACCTATCAACTGGTCAATCATCATTTATCTCAGAGTTGATAGGTAAGTATCCTTTATAATTTAATATTTCTTCATACTCCTCCTAATTGAGTTTGGAAGGAAAGTCTTGCAGCTTAAATTCTTCCATAGAGGAAGGCCCTACTATCATTTGGTTAACTATCTCTTAGTGTATGCCTTGGCCTACACCTTCCCCTTTAATTGTCCTGCGGTTGATAGTCAGAATGGTTGCATCCAGTACATGGTGGCGGACATCTTCTCTAAATGATGATGAAGGAACCTGAAGGGTATTAGCTTCTATATTGGGTAGGGTACTATCCTAAAATCCCTGGATAGTGAGCTTAGGGACATCAATTAAAATCTAGGTAATCTCAATGTTACTGACTTTCTTAGAAACATAGTGTTTTTCAGAGAATTTGGGCCTCTTTCCCTTAACTTTAGCAATCTACTTTTTCCCATCTTAATGTCATGTTTTAACCACTATCGTGGCCAACTTTGTAAATTTGGGAGAAGGGATTGGCAACTTTCCAGATACAGTTAGTGTAATCCCCTGTGTATTAGAGGATGGGGATTAGTGATATCCATTGACTAAAATAGGTGTCACTTGTTATCTAGAAATTATTTTGATATTTCAGATAGGCTATGAAGTTAAATTCTTTGCTTCAGATCTTTCTTCCTTCATTATTTATTTCTCAAAATTGTGTGAGATTATCCACTTCAGGTGTATCACATATTATATTATAGTTTCTCCTACCTAAGCAGTGCAAGTATGGATTATATTTCTAAGCATTTTGGTCAACTGCAGTTGCTTCTTCTTTTTAGTTTTCATAGTAGAATAATTCACTGGTATAATAGGGAACTAGCTATCCTAGCTATCCTCTCCTCCCTAGCGGCAGCATCGAGGGGGTGAAAGTGACTCCCCCTAAGGAGTGGAGAGGATGAAAGAATAGGTAGATGGTCAACATCCTCTAGCTGGACCTTGCCTAGGTCTTTCAACTCATCTACTCTTTCGGCCTTAGTTATTTTCTTTTTAACCCTCCTAATATAAATTTTTTATTTTTTGGTAATTTTTACTAGATGACAAGATTCTGGAACTATATTCTTTCTTAAAAATAGATTTAACTTCACCAGCCTAAACTTGAGATTTTCACTCTCCTTCCTCCTTATTAGGATTGAGCGGATTAGCCCCTGATCCTAGAGCCAACTCCAACACAGGGGTGTTTAACTTAGCAGCATCCAAATGGAATAGTTTCTCTCCATTCAAATATTGTTCAATAGTATAAATTCCAAACAAAATTGAATTGTGCTTCTAAAATTAATCTCTTCAAGCCCTTCTCGATGGTGCACTTAGTTTGTCGGCCATTTGAATCAAATTGAGTTTCTAGATTTTTGAAAGAAATTTGAATTAGATGTTTTGAAATTAGATTTTGAATGTTATAAAAGACCCCATATTTTATGACACATTTTGAATCATAGGAATTATGATCCAACATATAATAAAATATGAGTGCCATTTATGTTTAAAGGAAAATTTGAATTTTTCAAAGCACATGCTAACCACAAGGTGATGTTGAATGTTAACATATGGCAACAATAATTTAAATTAGATTTTTATAAAGATTTTGGTTTTCAAAGGTTGATGAACATTCTCTATATTTTTAAACTCAGCATGATGAGTTTTCGCTCAACTTGATGGTGTACAGAATTGATAAGAAAATTTGAAATAATTTTGTTTGATTCTTTCACCCAGTTGATAGATTCGAGAGTGAAATGTCAAAGCTTGGAGTAAAAACTTTTGGAACTTGAAAATAAGATCAGCAGACCTCCTTTAAATTTTTAGACTCAACATACTAAGCTTGCCTCAATCATGTTGGTCTATAAAATTAATGTTGACTACAAATTTCCAAAGACAAGGACAAGGAATATAGTATCATATTAGCGATGATTTTGAAAACTAAGTAAAGAGAGACAAAAGGGAAGAAAAACACAAAAAAAAAACTAAAGCAACAAAAAAGGAAACAAGAACAAAAGAAAATAAAAAGCAAAAGAAAAATAAAAGAAAATAAAAAAGTTTCATGCATTAATGTCAATCACACCCAACCTGGTCCTTAAAGAGCTGAAAGTATCGAAGGCCAGTGGTTTAGTAAAGATGTCCGCCAGTTGATTTTCAGTTGTCACATGGTGTAACTCAATGTCTCCCTTAGTCACATGATCTCTAATGAAGTGATGCCTAATGTCAATGTGTTTAGTCCTTGAATGTTGGATAGGATTCTTAGAGATGCATATGGCACTAGTATTGTCACAAAAGATTGAGATGGTACTTACATGTAATCCTAAATCCAATACATGTTGTTTCAACCAAAGGACTTGGGCCACACAACTTCCAAGAGCAATGTATTCAGCTTCAGCAGTGGAAAGAGCAACAAAGTTTTGCTTCCTACTAGACCAAGAGACCAAAGATTGTCCAATGAATTGACAAGTTCCAGAAGTGCTCTTTCTATCCACCTTGCATCCTGCAAAATCAGAGTCAGAAAAACCAATAATCTCAAAAGAAGTGCTATGTCTAGGGTACCAAATCCCTAATCCTTGTGTCCCCAAAAGGTATCTAAAAATCCTCTTAACAGCAGTCATGTGGGATTCCTTAGGGTCAGCTTGAAACCTAGCACAAAGGCAAACACTAAACATGATGTCAGGTCGGCTCGCAGTCAAGTAAAGTAAAGATCCAATCATGCCTCTATACTTCTTCTGATCAACAGACTTACCACTTGGGTCCTTATCCAATGGAGCACTAGAAGTCATGGGAGTGTTAATTGGCTTGGCTTTGTCCATCTCATATTTCTTCAAAATGTCCTTTATGTATTTTGTATAATTTAGAAAAGTTCCATCTTCCAATTGTTTTATGCTAAACCCCAAAAAGTAGGACAACTCTCCCATCAAACTCATCTCAAACTCTCTACACATTATTTTAGAAAATCATCACACAATTTTTATTAGAAGATCCAAAAAGTATATCATCCACATAAATCTGAACAATGTGTAAATCATCCCCAACTCTCCTAATAAAAGGGTGGTGTTTACACTTCCCTTGACAAACTCCCTTTCTAGTAAGAATGTGCTAAGCCTCTCATACCAAGCTCTTGGTGCCTACTTTAAACCATACAATGCCTTTTTCAATTTAAACACATGATTTGGAAATTGGGAGCTCTCAAAACCTGGAGGTTGTTCTACAAACACATCTTCTTTTATCTCCCCATTTAAAAAGGCACTCTTGACATCCATTTGAAAAAGCTTAAATCCTTTATAACAGGCAAAGGCTAATAGCAATCTAGCTACAGGGGCAAAAGCCTCCTTAAAGTCTAACCCTTCTATTTGATTGTACCCCTTAGCCACCAATCTTGCTTTATTCCTCACCACCACTCCTGAATCATTCACTTTGTTCTTAAAGACCCACTTTGTCCCAACTACACTTAGTCCCTTAGGTCTTTCCACAAGTTCCCAAACATCATTCCTAACAAATTGATTCAACTCTTCTTGCATTGCTAAAATCCAAAACTCATCAGAAAGGGCTTGGTTAATGGTCGTGGGTTCAGTCATAGAAATAAAGGCAGAGTGGTTCACCTCCTTCCTAAGTCCATGTCTAGTCTTAACTCCACTAGAAGCGTCTCCTAAGATCAAATCCTTGGGGTGACTTGTAGAATATCTCCAATCTCTAGGAAAATTGTGTGAAGTTTCTCCCCTTTCAACAAAGTTCTCTACTCCTTGGGTGACTCCTTCTACTCCTCCATTACTTAGGTGCTCATTCCCCTTCCCCAAATTTTCTACTCCACTTCTAATTTCTCCAACATCATCATCTTCTACTCCATGTTTCTTAGGATCAGACTCATCAAAAACTACATTGGTTGTCTCTTCCACCATCAAAGTTCTCTTGTTAAACACCCTAAAAGACTTCCCAACACTCGAATAACCCAAGAATACTCCGTCATCAGATTTAGGATCAAATTTTCCCAAGTGAGACTTCCCATTATTGTGAATGAAAACCTTACAACCAAAGACATGAAGGTGGGAAAGATTGGGTGTCCTACCCTTAAGAATCTCATAGGGTGTCTTCTCTAATTTGGCTCTAACATTCACCCTATTCAACACATAACAAGCTGTATTAACCGCTTCAGCCCAAAAGTATTTTGGAAGTGAATACTCAGCAAGCATGGCTCTAGCGGCTTCCACCAAGGTCCGGTTCTTCCTTTCAGCTACCCCATTCTGCTGAGGGGTCCTAGGGGCTGAAAAATTGTGGCTAATCCCCTTGTCCTCACAAAAATCTCCAAATCTTTCATTTTCAAACTCTCCCCCATGATCACTATGGATGGTCAAAATCTCACAACCTAGGTTCTTCTGAATCCAAGTAGAAAAAGTTTTAAACTCCTCAAAAGACTCATTTTTATGTGAAAGAAATCTAATTCAAGTGAACCTCGAGTAGTCATCAACAATCACAAAACCATAGACTTTCCCTCCCAAACTAGCTGTGCTAATGGGTCCAAACAAATCCATGTGAAGGACTTCTAAAGGTCTAGAGGTGCTAATGTCCTTAATGGGGTGAAAAGAGGAGTGGACTTGCTTTCCTAGTTGACAGGCATCACAAAGGTGGTCTTTTGTAAACTTAAGTTTGGGGACACCTCTAACTAGGTCCTTTTGGGTCACTTTCCTAAGGGTTTTCATACTTGTATGACAAAGCCTCCTGTGCCACAACCAAGAATCATCAATCACAATTTTTAAGCAAAAAGAAGCAGCACATTCAATGTTATTTAAATCAAGCATGTAGACGTTGTTGATCCTATTTTCCTGCAAAATAGTGTTGTTACTAAAATATTGTTCAATAGTATAAATTCCAAACAAAATTGAATTGTGCTTCTAAAATTAATCTCTTCAAGCCCTTCTCGATGGTGCACTTAGTTTGTCGGCCATTTGAATCAAATTGAGTTTCTAGATTTTTGAAAGAAATTTGAATTAGATGTTTTGAAATTAGATTTTGAATGTTATAAAAGACCCCATATTTTATGACACATTTTGAATCATAGGAATTATGATCCAACATATAATAAAATATGAGTGCCATTTACGTTTAAAGGAAAATTTGAATTTTTCAAAGCACATGCTAACCACAAGGTGATGTTGAATGTTAACATATGGCAACAATAATTTAAATTAGATTTTTATAAAGATTTTGGTTTTCAAAGATTGATGAACATTCTCTATATTTTTAAACTCAGCATGATGAGTTTTCGCTCAACTTGATGGTGTACAGAATTGATAAGAAAATTTGAAATAATTTTGTTTGATTCTTTCACCCAGTTGATAGATTCGAGAGTGAAATGTCAAAGCTTGGAGTAAAAACTTTTGGATCTTGAAAATAAGATCAGCAGACCTCCTTTAAATTTTTAGACTCAACATACTAAGCTTGCCTCAATCATGTTGGTCTATAAAATTAATGTGAAGATCTTAAGGATTTGACATTGACCTTTCACTCCAAAAATTTATTTTGGGGGAAAAAATATTAAAGTTCGATCCAGATGGAGGTTTCTTACCTCTCTTTTTCATTGGTATTATTTTATGTTGGGTGTACACACTCAAGTAGGAAATGGGTAGAGGAGCCAACTGAAGGAAAGGTAGCTATAACCACTAATGAAACAAATTTTTTCCATTTTATCTATGGAGAGAGATTTAGTCACATTGGACGTGCAATTATTTTTTTTTTTTTTTTTTTTTTGAGATTTAAATAATTTTGAAAAAGGGGTTTTGAAAATTTTAGTTTTCTTTGGAAATTTTAATTCAGGATTTAAGTCTTAAAATTGAACATGTCACTATGAACAATATATATTCTTGGGAGGCAAAAATTTCAATCCTTAATTTGTTCAGATAATGGTATTGGAAACTTCATCTTGATTATAACAATCAAATCCAAGGAAGAACTACGTATGATTCAAAGGATCAAAATGGCATTTTAACTATATTTAACTCTTAGAACTTAGATGTAACATCAATATCTTCTTATTCAAATCCATAACAATAGTTGATAAATCTTCATATTCGAATATGAAAATAATGATCCTAGTTGATTTTCTTTTCCTAAAGAAGACTAATTGAGTTTTGGAAATTCTTCTTTTTTAAAGTATATGTGAGTTCTAAATCTCCTACGAGCATAAGCTCTCATTGTTATTTACATCATAGGGAGGTTGAATTCCCTATAAAACTCTCCATTAAAATAATGAAATAAAATTTTTATTTAAATATTTTCTAGAAGTGATGTCAAAGGAGATGAATTTAAAGTTTCAGCAGGGATTTGATGGAATTTTGAGCACTTATTTCTTGACGTCAAATGGGGAGTGGTTGAAGACACTTTGGGTTCCTAAAATAAGTCAAAGTGTCCCAACCTAAACTAACTATTGGGCTTTAAAGTTTAGATTGAGAGGATCTTTAATTTAAGTTAAGTAATTTATTTAAAATTTGGGATTATATTCCCAAAAAATAAGGTCCTAAGGCATGGACATTCCTCAAAACCAAAATTTAAATTAGGCACTAGACAATAGTGACCCAAACCTAGCTAATGCAATAAAAAATATAGACTTACCCTTGATTGGATTTGGCAGCCAGCAAATCACCTAGTCAATTAAAATGCATGAATTAAGTCATTTATGAGAGAGTGGTAGGGATTTTGTTAATTAATAATTTTAAGATTTAAGGCCGACATCTAGAGTTGATCCTAATTGGCCCCTTCACATTCTATAGGGTGAAAATGCTTGAAGATAAATACATTTAAATTTTTAAACTCATTTTTAAATTAATTTATAATGCAACACATGCTAACTAACTTGATGAAAATCTTGAATTTGTATGTAGCAGTTTTTAAAAAGCTTAAAAATAATTTATCTCAGAGATTGCATAACATCCCCTTAATAGAATTACACCCTAATAGGTCAAGAGGCCTGCCGAACCCACTAGAGGGGAGGGGCCTTTCAAGGAAGAGAAGTAAAAATATGCTTTATACAGACTCTTAATAGTTTTGGGATTTCTTCTTAGATTGTTAGAATTTCTATGATGGCCTAAAAACTTTAATTTATTTAAGTAGAAAATATTTTTAAAGTAACCTCACAATCCTCCGATTTTATTGAGGCTAAATTAAAACTTGACATGAAAATTGCTAAAAAAAACTAATAAAATGATCATTTATAATTACAATCAGTTTAAATAATAAAATTAATTAAAAATTTTAAATGTCTCTTGGTAAATTGCATGTTTATTATAACCTAAAATTTACATAAATTAAAAGTGGCTGGGCACCATTCATAATAAATACAGATTCTAATCCTAAGATAGACCCAAGTAACTATGAGTGGTATATTGTTCATCTTCAACCCTTTATTCTTCTTCTCTTTGGCCTCCTTTGATTATCATATCTAAATACCCAAATGGAATGAAAAGTTTTCCTCGGAGGGATGTTACTCTTTCCTCTAAACTACTAAATGGAAAAGGTCCCTCCTCTAAGGGATGTCCTTTCCTCTACGAATTCTAATTTTAGATTTATGTATCCCTAATCAAGGAAAAAAAATTTAGAACTCTATTACAACCCAATTAAATTACATTAAATCAAAAAGAAAATTTTGACTCTCCTGTAAGGTTATCCTAAGTAGCTAAATTAAATAATCCTCATCCCAAGCAATTTATATATATGCATTAAATTAAAATTTTAGCCATGCTTGGCCATGCACTTTTGATTTAATGAGGACTTAAGCTTTTTTAGAACCTTCATAAAAATGTGTTAGTTTAAAGCTTTAATTTTCCCCCTTGATTTTATCTCTTTATAAGCGTGGCCACATGTAAAAAAAAAAACTCATTGAAAAACTAAATCATTCCTAACCTATGGGTAAACCACCGTCCATCACATAAATTTACAGATTATAGTTAAAGTAAGTAAACACTCACATTAAATATTTTTCAACCATAGTATATAATGAAAAATCAAAAACCTACCATATAGCAGTGAAAAAGTAAAGACCGGCCTAGCCTAGACTTGAGTTGGTTATCCTAGCAAGCCTTCCAAAATGTGTTTAAAAAGCAGGCGTGGCTTAGATATGACCTAGACTTGGCAGTTTGTTAAAGTTTTCTAATGTTCAGGTTTATTAAAGTCTGAAGTGGAAATTTATGTTTGACTTCAAATATTAATGTGTTAAACCATATTTCAGTTTTATTTTAATTATTAAATGGTAACTTTGTTCACCGAGGCCATAAAGTTTATTTCACCTTCATTATGGCTAAGCTCATAGCATCATAGGTCTATGTTTCCTAGTAGCAACCAATGTTAATTCAACTATTTTAATTGGTTGAGGATAAAGGATCATAAAATTGAATTAAATGTGTTGGTTGCTGACTTGAATGGTTAAATCAAAATTTTTAGAATTTTAAGTTAATTGTTGAATTTTAGAGACTTTGGAATTATTGGAATTATCTAATTACTTTAATGTGTTTATTAAGGGGTTATAAAATTATTTTTAGAATCTTAATATTTTTCCTAAATACTAGACCTTAAGTTGAGTAATTAGACTCTAAGTTTTCTCAATTTGTCATTTTTCTATATTAAGTTGTAAATTTTTGAAATTTTGACATAGTTTTAAACTACTATTAACTAGAAAGTTAACTTTTTTGACTTTGATTAAAATTTTAAGGATTGATATTTTTAGAAAATACTAGATTTTATTTAGAGTTGAATGAAATAGTTTTTTAACTAGATTTTTCTAAAATTAATGGTGATTTTTCAAAGTTGGGATAATTTTTGGATTTTTAAAATTATTTAAATTGAGGGGATTTTTAGATTTTGATGCAACTTAGTTCAAAACCTGTGGAATCACCCCTAAGTTTCCAAATTTTCCTAAGGGGTTGTTTTCAAGTATTTATGAATTTTTTGGTATTTTTAAATATTTTAAATTAACTAATTTAATTAATTATGAATTTTCCTTAATAATTAAATAAATATTAAATTGAAGATCTGATCATGGGGATTCTTTTTTTCATGGGTTAAGGGTTTAGTTAGGAGCAATTAGAGACCATATGTAAATTTTTTGTAATTTATTTGATTTAGTTAAAGTTTTAGGTCAAATCTTTGGGTGATTTTTCATTTCCTAGTTGGTGGACCAAATGGAAACCAATTTTGGTAAAACATAGGCCATGAGTTCAACTGATCTTAAGGCCCAAGCCCACTAAATTTTGGCCCAAGTTGAATCCTCTAAGATAGTTAACCAAACCACTAAAGGTAAACACTAAGTTACCTTAGAAAAATCCTAGCTCACAACTTAGGCCAAGGAACGGGGTGCAACAAGTGGCTCTAAACTCCCTATCCCATTCATAATCATCATATAAAATCACAAAACCTAAATATCATTAGAAAGATCATTAGGCTAATTTGAATTTAGGGGTTAAACCATGACCCCTAAATTTAAATTAATTCAAACATGATCTTAGATGATTCAAATAGGGGAAAGAAAATTCGAACATGCTTGGGACATGTCCAAATTAAATTATCAAAAGTCACATGTTGTTTTGCATTCAATTTCATAAGAAAAGCCTAAAATATCCCTAGGGTAACTACTTAAAATCATTAGGTTTCTTGCATAATTACCACCTAAAACCATAAGCCTTTGGATGATCTATCTGAGGTCTTTCCAATGAGCATAAGAACTCATAATTTGATCAAGGGGATTGAAAGATATTAATATTTGAAATTTCCCATAATTTTTGGACTTAATTGAACCATATTTACATAGCTAGTGGCCCTATTACATGCTAGTGTCTTTGATTGGGCATCCAATTATTAGTGTAGACTATGTAAATGTGGAAGCGACAGTAACCGTAAGATCATTGATCATACATATAGGATTAAAATGTCTTGGGAATTATAAGATTTAATCTAAGCTGCGGATTATGATCAAGGGTTTGGGATTACATTGTTAACCTCCCGCAGGCACTCAAACCATAGAGCTTTTCTTGTGTGATCTACGAGATCCCATAGTGAATCTTAACCATAACTCATGGGAAGGATTAAGACACTACAAACCACCAATTAAATAGTTAGATTTCGATGGGTTTACTGTTTGTTTCTTCTTGACTTTCACTACCTAGCAAGGGGCTCAAGAAAAGGATATCACTGTGTCAAAACCCAACAACAAATGGGTTTTACTATCAGGAAGCTTAATGGGATGAAGATGAAGATATCTCCTTCATATATCATTGTCAAAGGATTACTAAAGGTGGGAGATTGAGTGGGAGGTTGAGAGCTTTTAGTGGAGTTTGCTTAGGACATTAGATGGAAGAGGTTGGGAAGCTAGGAAAATGAAGAGGAATGCTCAGAGAGATTCTAGGAGAACTTTGAAACAGAACCCATTGGCCATAGATCACTGAGATGGTTTGGGCTTTCCATTAGATATCTTCTAACAAGAAGGGGATAACTTGGAGAGACCTCCTAAGATTAAAAGAAGAAAATTCATACCATGGGGAAGGTTCTAGCTAGGGATTATGAAAAGGGGACCACCGGAGCTCATTTTGATTTGGTCCGGCCACTGCCAACCATAGGGTGATCTAGAAAGGTGTTAGGAGGTCTAACAAGCCCAACTAGGAGCTCAATTGGGTAAGAGGTAGCCAAATTAAACAATAGAGCTCTAGTTGACATAAACCTATATATTTTGGGTCATTTTGGGTGTGACCTGGGTCAAGCCAGGTGGTGGGGTTAACAGGAAAGATTGGTTGAGTCAAGGGATACCTAATACAAGTGGCAATTAGGCTAGATATGGTATAAGGTCAAAATGGCTCGGGTCAAAATTGTTTTATCCACTTTGGGCTAGCTTAGGGGTCATCCTAAGTCAACCCAAGGGTTGGGTTGATTATGGTAGGTGTTTTAGACTTAGAGCAAGCCAATGGAAATGTAAGTTTGGCTTGGTAAAGCTTATGTTGATAAATGGCTCATCCCGTAGTTGTTTTGACCACTTTGGGTTAGCCTAATTTCCAACCTGAGTTGACCTATGGGCTGGGTCAACTAGCATTGGTATATTGGGTCAAAAGGGGACACAAAGCAACCATTGGTTTGATCCAATTTGGCTTAGAGTGGTATTTGGCTCAAGAAAGGCCTCTCCTTAGGTACTTGGGTCAAGCCATGTGGCTAACCCATGTGAGCCCAAAACCTTGGGATCCTAAAGGTTCTTCCTTCGATACCTAATGGATCATCCCATGGGTTTGGAAAAGCCTTGGTTGAGGAGTTTGAATGGGTGGAAGATTTATGTGTGTTTGGTCAAACTTGTTTGACTTGGTCAACCGAGTTGATCTAGTGTCAAGGGTTGGCTTCATTGAGTTCAAATTGAGCAAATGAACTCAATGAAAGTGTTTTCAAACCAAGAGGATTTTATTTATTTTTAAAAGGGTGTTTAAATCCTTATGGGACACTTTGGCCAACCATGGTTGACATGGTCAACCAGGTCAAACCAAAGGGTTGGTTTTGGTCCAATATGCTCCTAATAATGTTTAGAATTCATTGGAATAAGTTTTTTGGTTTGATGCAGCTAGTGAAATTTGAGATGTTTATTTAACCTCGAAGAACTAATCTAAGCCTCACGAAGAGGGCGGTGGGGTGAATTAGTATTTAAAAAATCCTAAGAAGGAATTCTAATCTTTTTGTAAGTTTTCAAAACCTTGGAATATACAATTTTATCACTCGATGTAGAAGCTAATAATTTAACAACAATTAAAACACTACTGATAAAATTTTAATTTACATAATAAAACCTTAATCTTAGATTTTCAATAAGTAGTTATCATAGAAATTAAGTGCGAAAAGTAAAGTGCTGAAAATCAAAAGCACACCAGAAATTTTATAGAGGTTTACTTAACATTGACCTATGCCTACTCCCAGAGTCCTCTACCTTGCAATTGCACTAACAAGAAGTGACTCTCATTTTGCTCCCATAGTAAGGCGGAGAAACCTTTACAAACTCACTTTATCTAAACTTGATGCAGTAAAGTGACGAAAGCTATGACACCTCTCCCAATGATGGTAGTAAAGAAAGAATCATTTTTCTCCCTCATAGAGAAGGCAGAGAACCTTTAATCATTTTTCTCCCTCTTAGAGATGGCAGAGAACTGAAATCCTTTCACATGAAGATAATATGAAATCCTTTTTGTCACTCCTAGAGTAAGAAAAGTAGCTCATGGACTTAACTTATAAACCTTTCTTCTAAGAGAACCTTCAAGAACTCACCAAAGCCACCTGAGAAGCAAGGGTGTAGCTAGCCCATAGCAACTATGTGATGCCCTCACACTCCTTTCAAAAGCTTCTCTTCCATAGTACCTTAAACAGTCACACAATATTATCTTTATTTTAAAGAGATTCTCTAAACATTATTCAAGTATTTGGCTTCAAGAAATTTTAAAAATTTTATGTTGGCCACCACTGTTCATATATTATGATTGAAATTCATACAGTACAATTTTTTCAAAAACTAGGCCCTTCTAGTACGATGCGAATAATTATTTAGACAAACTATTTAACTTTTCAAATACATCCTATAGTATGATCCAAAGATCATCTAGTATGCTCTGTTAGCTTTCTCCTTATTCGTACAGGATGAATCTTGGTATGATGTGAAATCTTCTCAGTTAATCATCTAGTATTGTTATCATCATATAATACTACTAGTTGATTTTAAGTAGGTTGTCTCCTATGATATGAATGACATACAATAATATTAATTTAAAAATCATGGATTTATTTGGTACAATCTTTCAGAAGATCAAATTTTATCTCTGTCAATTATACTATATGATCAAGGTCATACGTACAATCTATTATTAATTAAACCATAATTTCATTGACTTATTGTAGGAGTTAATTTAAGTAAGATGTCAAATTTTTATACTGTACAAATCAGATCATATAGTACAATTTGTTTAAAAATAAAAATTTGAATTTTTTTTGTTAAAACCCATAGATGGGCCTACGTGTTAATATAAAAAGCTATTACAAGGTCCTTAAAGGGAGTCCTCAGCTCTTTAATGCTCAAAAGAGCTACATAACAAAGAAAAAGAAAACGAACGAGCTGATAGTTCCCACTAATCCAAAATACAAGATAACTTAGGAATATGCTAATGATGCTAAATACAAGCTTCCAAAAAAGAAAGATAGAGATAGACACATTAAGCATGATCTTTCTTCAAAAAAACTTGATCACATCCATACTTAAATCCACCTGAAAATCACTGATGCTATAAAATAAGAAACTAAAGCACAGATTAATATAGAAGTATAATTGATAATTGACTAAATTAAAATTAGAGTACACATAAGTGATATAACCCAAAAATAACTTTCACGCAAAAAACCTCCCATAGTAGATCAAGTAAGACTTCCACCAATTAGCAATTATAACGTTAACAATCCAAAACCAAGGATCCAAATTATACTTACAACAATGCCTAAAATCCCCAATCAGGAGAACACAGAATGAGGTGAAAACATGCCAGCTATTAAATTAATCGAAAACACACCACCACATACAATCCAAATAAGGATAAAGGCATATAAAGCTCAGGCCAGCAACCATCACAAGGGAAAACCCAAGGCCACTCTATCCTACCACAAAGCCCAAGATAAAACATTAAAATAAAATAACTAAATCGAGCCATTAGTATGATAATGGACATTATCTGCAACCACAAAATGCTCGAGAAAAAAGTCAGCCCCACACTGCCAAGAGACAAGGCCAATACAAACCAAATCAATACAAACTTCTAACAGCCATAAGGGTACCAGCCACAGGAAGAAGTCAAAACCCCAACAACCCAGCCAACACGACATCACCAAAAGGACCAACTTAAACAACACCAATCATCATAACAATGAATGGTTACAACAATAAAAAAAATAACCACTACCCAAGAATATAAAAGACACCAATCTAGAATAAGAACCCCACCAATAGTCACCAGGACAGGAAAAGGCCATGCCAAAACTGAGAGGCAAAGTGACCAGCAAGAAGTAACTAAAACAGTAGAAATCACTAAACCCCAAGAACCTAACCAAACAAACACCTTAACGACAAACATAGGGAACACCAATAATGTCATGTCTAAGAAGACCTTTTAGAGCCACAAGAATATTAGGACATATAAAGTCAGATACAAACTCTAAACCACATCCCCATTGAGCAAGCCAAGTAGCATAATAATTACCATCTTTACAAATATGATAAAGTGAGTAATTCAAGAAAATCAACTGATTCTTAATCTCCTTAACCTGATAAAACATATCATGGTTGCACCATGAATCATCAACAGAATTTCAAAAAAGAATTTATAATCTAAATTAATCTCAATAATAACATTTCTTAAATTAAAAGAAATACACAACCTTAAACCATAGAGAATAGCCAAGGTGGTAGCATAAAAATCATCACCATTCTATAAAGGACCCACAAAGGCCATAATAAGACTACAATTAATGTCTCTGATAGCCAAATCATAGCAAATTGAAGAGTCAATGCTAGCACCATCCACATTCAGCTTATAAAAGTTAATCGGGGGTTCGTACCAGTAAATAATTCTAAAAACTTTAATAATAGAACCATCCTCTAAACTAAGACCTAAAGAAGAACAAAAAAAAAGAATAATTTTTAAAGTTCTTATTTTTTTTTAGAGAATGCAAATTTTCCTTTAAAGAAAAATGAAGAACAACCTATTACAATCTAGAATAGAATAAAAAACCAACGGCTCCTTATTTCAACAAGGAAAGAAACCTTATTGAAAGCATATTTGTTAAACTAAAATTATCATATTTGAAATGAAACCCTACTGTTTCCCATTTAAAAACCCTTGGGATGGAGGGGATACCAAATAAATAAAACAACCTAAAAGGTTGATTAGTATCCCAGAATTCCGAACCTGTTAAAAAATAAGACCTAGTATCAATCCCATAAACAACTAGAGTAATTTTAGAAAACAAATATAAAACTAGAAGAAAGTAAAGGAACCTAAAAAAAGGATAAAATAAATAAATACAAGAGTCTACTAAAATCTGAGAATCATATATGAGAATTCTTGGAAGAATTCTTTGATTCCAATACCAAAACTTGAGTCTATAAACCAAAGTTATTAGTCTAAGATACTCTTTGATTAAGAATTCCATCAGCAAGTATCTTCCATAAATCATCATGATGTAGCCTCCCATGAAAGAGTAATAAATCATTAATGAGCTAAAGGGGAAGACCCCCTCGCCAACTTCTTTGAACTAAGATCAGTCATTCTTCTTCTAGGAAAGCCTTGCACCGGTCCCAAGGATTGAATTTATTTAAAAAGATTATGTTTAGAACCAGAAGAATGATCAATCTTAATAGGTTCAGTTTTCGCTTTCACTATTACTATATTTTTGAAATTCAAATTCACCTCTGAATTAGGTGTAACAAATTCTGTTAAAACCTCATTATCATCTCCACCTCATTCTGTCTTGCCGTTAAAATGAAAAGATGAAATGGTTAAATGATTCGTTTTAACAACCAAATTAGTTTCAGAAAAACCAGCATCCTATTCTACCTCTTGAATTTGCAAATTTTTGAATTCAATTTCTAAAATAGAAGCTACCAACAAATCAGGAACCAGCCTTGAACTTTCACAAACTACTTCCTTAACTTCGTCCATAACTCTAGCATTTTAGAATTCAAAAATTGAATTCTGGATGGAATCAGCAACTATGATAGCTTGATCAATAGAAGAGCATTCTGAATCAATCAGCAATTGATTAATGAAGAATCATCTTTCAGATTAACTTCCTGGATTTGTTTAATAGGACAATCATCATGTTTAATTAAACTCTGTTCATTAATTTATCAATAGCTTTGACTAAATTAGATGCCATATTATCATTTTTATCAGATGATAATATATTATTTTTATTTAAAAAACCAAGATCAGAGGAATGATCTGCTATCTGACTTCTACTCGAAATCCTTTTGCCCACAAAATCCTTGGAAATGAATTTATCAAGATAATTCTTTTGCCTTTTTTTGTTTTTGAACTTCACATGCATCCAAGGCCAACAAGAATTATCATCAATATAAGATGAACTTTTAGGAACATCTTTATCAATTATAATTTGATTATGATTATTTGGACAAACAAAATCTATATGTCCAATTCTTCCGCATTTGAAACAAAGAGATGATATTTTCATATTCAAGTTTTTGATCAAATTTACCATTAAGACCTTCAATCCAGATACCACTAGCAAGCTTAGAATTCAACTTAATTTGAATACAAGCTCTCATGAATTCTCTTCTTCCCCATCTAAACATATTACCATCCAATAAAAGAGGAGTTTCGATTCTAGAAAAAATTCTAGTAATATTGGTTTCATCCAAGCAAAAAAGAGGCAAATTAAAAGATGAACCCAAATGGGAGAAGAAATCCCATCCATGGAAATAAGATTGAAATTAGGTGACTATCTATCAACACCAATGACGAATCCCCCAATGAACCAAGGACCTCCATTAAGAACTTCCTCCATAGCTTCATGTGACTGAGAAAACAAAGAATCCAATCTAATCCAAGTGAGGTTATATGAAACCCTCCAAATTTAATCCATTGCCTCCTTAATTCAATAGAACATTTTGAAAAAGGCATGTTCTAATATAAAATTTCCACCACTAAAGAATTCCTCAAAACTTCAAATATTGTCTTTTTCATTCTCCAAATATAGTTTAACAACATTTGCATCTTCATTATCATCAAGAACTTCATTCAACTTAATTTTAGTATGTGGTTTTTTAATCCACACATTATATTTATCCAATTCAGAAGAAGATCCTGGAATTGTATTGTTAACATTACTAATAATGTTATTATCAATACCCTTGTCATTCTTCAACAGGTTATTATTTTTACAACCTGAAGATGAAGCCTCCAAAACATTTACTTGAGGGATAAAGACTGAATTAAGAGGAGTTGACTTACTTCTCAAATCTGAAATAACTTCTTTCCCTTTATCTGAATTATGCAAAGCAATTTTCTTAGAAACCAAACCTACCTCTCTGATCACTAGAGGTGAGTTCAAAAAGCACAAATTATGGGAGAAGCTGCGGTTGAATGAAAATCTAGCTTTTGAATCCAATGTATTTGGACCCGCGGTAGATAATAAAGAAAAGGTGTTCTGGTCATCCAAGGTTGACCGGCCACCCTCTTCCATCCTCACCAATGGCAGCCCAATTTTTAAAGTTCTTAAAAGGGATCAAATTAATAGAAAAAAAAGCCAAAATCTTATCTTTGACATTCTGGATCACCTTATGATGATTCATACAAGCACCATTAAATAAAGAGTTATTCCTTTCCAATCATAAATACCAAAAAATGAGAGTAGGAACAACATTATTGATGTGACCTTTAGACTTAATGAACCAAGAATTAAGCATCAAATTATAGGACAGATGGGCATTAAAATATTTCAATTGAAACATGTCACCAAAATAAACCCAAGTTTTAACAGCAACAGGGCCATAAATAAAAACATGATGCATATTTTCCATATGGTACTAACATTGACACATGAAGGCAAAAAAAACCTATTTTGATGAGAATGTCATCCGTGGGAATGAATTTATGCACGATTATCCAGACAAAGATAGCCACAGTAGATGGAATACTTCTATACCAAATCATGCAAAAAATATTATCGATGCTATTATTAGTTCTAATAGCAGGCCAAGCATTCTTTTAGTGAAAGCCATCATCTTTAGATAAATCACATAAGAGAATACCCTTAGAATCTGTATTGATAGGCAAATTTAGAATTTGATGAATAATAAAATTTTGAATAACATTAGAAAGCTTATCAGAGTCCCAATAATTATCAATAAAGAAAGAATTTACCTTAATAGCTGCAATTGAAGAAGAGTTCATAAGGAAGTCAATATACTGTTTACCCAACCAACAATCTTGCTAAAAGAAAGCATTACCTTCACCAAGCCCCCAGGAAATTAAAGGCTCAACAGCCCATTTAACCTTGTAAGGCCTTTGCCACACTCTAGAATTACCTTGATTAAAATGACAAGTGGTAGGATGCTTACCAACACAGTACTAGGCATACATAAAATTAGCCCAAATGCTCACTTTAGAATGAAAATTATACCATAATTTAAAGGAAAATGCCATAGCCAAATCATTCATATTTTTACATCCTGAACTTTAGATAAGAGTAACTCTACCACCAAAAATTATAAAATTAGAATCCAAGATAAAGGTTTAATTTGAATAGGGGAAATAAGATTGTCAAAGAGAAAGTTTTTCTTTCTACCTTTAAAAAGAGGAACACCAAGATCTTTAATGGGTAATTAACCATGCATAAAACCATTTAAATCCTTAATGGCTAAAATACGATCATTGGGAATTCTCTTAGAAGCAATAAAATAACTTTTTTTAAGAGATAAGCCACTAATCATTTCAAATTGATAGAAAAAATCCATATGTTTATGAATCTTGTTAATATAAACATTAGTAAAAACTATAAAGTCGTCAGCAAAACATAAATGATATATGGGGAAACCAACCAACATTCTAAAGTAGAGCCTATAAGTATTCTCAAAAAGACACGTAAGGCCCCTAGATAAAAATTTAGCAGTAATAATAAAGAAACACGTGCAGTAGGACCCCTTATCTTAAACTGTGAGAGAATTTAAAATAACTATTACTATACCCCTTAACAATAATAGAGAAATAAACACCTTAAATATAATTCCAAATAATCTTAATAAAATCAAAATAAAGACAAAGAAATTCAAAATGTGATATATAAAGTCCCAATCAAAATTGCATAGGCCTTGGCAATATCCAGTTCCAAAATCAAGTTACCCCCTCTCACCCTAACATCTAGGTATTCACAAAATTCTTGAGCCAACAAAATATTATCCACAATGGCCCTCCCTTTCATAAACTTCACTAAGAAGGAGAGATAATTCTAGGAAGAATAGAAGTAAGATAATTCATGAGAATTTTAGAAAATAATTTTTTTAAAAAAAGATACAAATACTGATAGGTCTAAAATCATTCCAAGTATTGATAGTGTTATTTTTTGGAATAAGCATAAGAGAAGTAGAAGTAAAAACCATTGGGATAAAATTACCATCAAAGAAATCCAAAATAATATAAAAAATATCATTATTAATAATGTGCCATGTTTTTTGAAACAAACTAAGTGGTAAAACCATTAGGCCCAACCATAGAGTCAATATTCATACCAAAAAGAGTCTCTCTAACTTCCTCGAAGGAAGGAGGTTTAAAAAGAGTCCAATTATTTATAATGCTATGAATAAAAGAATTATCAATAATGTGAGCCAGAATAAAATTGAAAATGCTGAACAACTAAATTAGCAATTTCCACAGTACTCTCAGTGAAAGAACCATCATCCCGAAGAATTTTATTAATACAATTTTTTGCCCTTATCCTCTTAACCAAGGCATAAAAATATTTAGTGTTATTATCACCTTCAACCAGATGCTTAGCCATAGCTTTCTATTTCCAAAAAACCTCCTCTTGATCTTGTAATTTAAAAAGCAACCCTTTAGCAATTCTTAGTAAAGTGAAATTAGCATCGGAAGGATCAACATGACAAGTAGATTCAATAATATCAACCCAATTGCATACACTCTTATGTGGCTAGACTCAAGAAATAAAAAATAAAAAAAGAGAAGTACAGACTTTGTTTACTTAGCATTTTTATTCTACCCATTTTTTATCTTCCAGTAGCCTTGAGCATTGCATGTTTTACCTATAATATTAATGCTCACTAATAAAAGAAATATCTAAAATATCCAATGAGAAAACATAATAATATAATAAATAATTTTTTTTCATCATCAAAATTATAAACTAGATATCTTGGACTACAATAATCTCCCCTTTTTTTATGATGACAATTAATTATTTTTAATAGATAAGATAAAAATTCAATTCTCCTAAGCTCCCCCTCACTAGGTGATACATTTAAAAAATTAGGGGTTGCATTTTTTTTAATGAAATAAATAAAGAAAATAAGATAATAGAAAATAAAATAAAATAAATGTAGGATTCTACTAAACTTAAACATACATTTTCTCCCCTTTTTGAAATCACAATAAAAGGTGGAATAATAAACAAAGTGAGCAATTCAAAAATTAAAATAGTAAAACTTAATAATTAAACACTACAAGTAAGATGGATCTGGACCAGATGGTGATGGTGGTTGTTCAAAGTATTTGTGGATGCAGGTGAAATGATCATCAAATTGAGAAAATATTTCTCTAAACCATCCCATGTAATCCTCATGCTATTGTTTTTATTGTTGGATATGATATTCCAGTCTTTTTGCTAATCGCCTGAGCTGCTAAATTATGTCACCTTGAGGGTAGACAAGGTAGGCAAGTGTAAGTGTTGGTATTAGAAGAGGTGAAGGTCCACATGTAGGATCATCTTCCACTTTTTCAAAAAAATTTGGCTTGTCGTACTCATACCCTTGATGGAAAAAAATACAGAAGGAGGAATTAGTAAAGAAAATGAGAAGATAATGAGGAGAAATAGAGTAGTTACTTTAATTTTTTGTTTAATAAATACTCTAATCCTAATGCAATATTTTACTTTCTTCTAGTATTGGGATGTCAAATAGGAGTTATATTTTGAATATAATCAATAATCATCTATGCTTCATGAAATTTGGTATTTGACATTATTATATAGGTGACTATGGGAAGAAGTGGGGTTATGTTGACATGATCTCCAGCTTTTGGGATGATTAAGGTTCTAAGAATATTCTAGATAACTTAGACATTCTGATTTAGGGTGTAGACTAATGGTTGATGTTGATTTATGTCCATATTCATAATGGTCAATTTTATTAAACTCCTACCAAAATCAATTGTAGAGATTAGGGATTATGTATGAGATTCTTTAGCAGAAAAACTAATATGCTCCTCTAAATATTCCTTTGTGATCTCTATTGTTTGTCAAAAAAGATATGAGGTAATGGTAAAAGTTTCCAAATTAAGCCTAATATTGGCTAAGAAATCATATAGAGTTTGAAATTAAAAGCAAAGGCTAGTATTAGTATGATTTGGAGAGTGGTAGAGGCAAAGAGGGCCATCACCTTGAAGTTAAGAGCTGGTTGATTTAACATTCTAGATAATGTGATTTAAGCCTCCTTCAACTTGTAGTAGGCACCTTCATCTCCCATGGATAGAAATAAATCATCAAAGTGAATAAAGGAAAAGGAGCTCCCTTGGGTCTTTTTTTAGCATTTTATTCCACAAGCCATTGAAGAGTTTATATTACAGAGGCTAGGAGTTTAAAGGATGGATGAGTTGAGTGATTGAAACCTTTGAAAAACACTCTAATTTATAGATTTCTACAAATTGTACAGTACAATGTGATATCATACAATATGATTAGTTGAGTTAAATCATCTAAACGACTTGTTAGAAAAAGGTGTTAAAATTATACAAGGCGATATGTATCATATTGGATGATCTTAAGGAATAATGTTTTTCTCGAGGAGTCATCTGAATGACTTTCGATTGAATTAATCATACAGTACGAATAAGATTTTATACAGTATGAATAGCAATTATGATTAAATTGAAAATATTGAATTTGTCCTAACATATTCTAACACTTGTTTCATACAGTACAAAGGGAGGTTCATATAGGATGAAATGAAATAATAATCGTACCAATCATTTTAAAATCTATCTATAAAGATTCTCACACATGTTTTGTACACTACATAGGGGGGTTGGTACAGTATGATCACCAATAATTAAACTCATATCACCCTTTGACTTAGTTAATGGCTATGAATGGTGAATAAGTGAAATTATCATACACTATAATAGATGATCGTACATTAGGATAAGAAACTTTTGGTTTTCAATTTTTTTTATCTAGTGAAGTCTATGTGCATGTGTGTGTGATTATCAAGAAATGCTCTTTTTATAAAAAAATAAAAATAAAAGAACATGACAATACATGAATCAACAAACATCAAATAAAATAACACATACAATATAACACATATAAAATTCTAATTTCAAATGATAAAAAAATTTGATTCGTCCTGAGTTTATGCATGAATGTCTATAACATCTAATCAAAAGTGATATGCTGACTTCTCATTTGAGTCCTTCTTTAACTATATAGTAGAGCTCATGGGGGTGTTTATTGCCTTAGCATTATCCATTTTATATTTCTTAAGAAAGTCCTTCATGTATTTATATTAGCTAAGGGAGGTTCCATCATCCACCTTCTTTACATTAAATCAAAGAAAATTATATAGCTCTCCCATCATACTCATCTCAAACTCCTCACTTATAGTTTAAAAAAAATAATTATAAAGATTTTAATTTCTATACTTAAATAGTATATCATGAATATAGATTTAAATTATGAGTAGGAATTCTCATTTATTTGGGAAGATCGTGGATTCTACACTACCCTTAACAAAGCCTCTATCTAGGAGGAATGTGCTTTGCCTTTTATACTATGCTCTAGGTGTTTGCTTCAACCCATATGAGGCCTTCTTTAGTTCGAACACCTGATTTGAGAATTACGAATTCTAAAAATTAGGGGGTTACTCAACATATTCATATTCTTTGATTATCCCATTAAAAAAAACACTCTTAACATCCATTTTATATTGCCTAAATCCTTTAATACAAGAAAAAGCTAAGAGCAACCTGATGGCTTCTAGTTTAGAGACACAGGAAAAAGTTTCTTCAAAATTAATCCCTTTAATCTAACCCCTTAGCTGCTAACCTAGCCTTATTTTGTACTATTATTCAAATTCATTTATTATATTTTTAAACACCTACTTTGTTTGAACCAAACTCTAGTACTTAGGTATTAACTAATTTTTATACATCATTTCTAAAAAAAAAGATTCAATTCCTCCTTTATTGCTAGGATTCAAAATTCATTAGATAATGAAAGTATGAGATGTGCCAAGGGGGGGGGGGGGGGGGGGGGGGGGGGGCGCGTTGCATGGGAGGTGACTTGGTATATTTAAAAATTAATCCTAAATAGGAGTACTATTTTTTTAGCTTTTTCAACATACTCAAAAACAAGCAATTTTTATTTTTTAATGCGGAAGCTATCAAATTAAATCTTCCTTGGAAAACATTGATGATGAAATTCTAGTTGTCACAAAAAAATAATAATATCTAATTTTCAACATGCAGTTATAATAAAAATTAAAGTTAGAAAGTATAATGCAAAAAACAAAAAAGAACACTAGAAATATTTATAGTGATTTGATTAACCTTAACCTATGTCCACTCACCGGAGTTCTTCACTCAGAGAGTTATACAACTCAAAAGGGGCTCTCCTTCTCCCACAGCAAGGTGGAGAAGCCTTTACCAAACTTACTTTCACCTTCCCTAGTGTGGCGTAGTGCTAGATGTTATGTAACCCACCTGATGACGGTAGTGGTCCTTCTCATTTTTCTCCCTCCTGGAGATGGCAAAGAACCTTCGAGGACTTTGACCAAGAATCCTCTCTCCCAAGAGAGATCACATAAGACTCACCAAGGCCATAGGAGGAGCAAGGGTACGGCTAGTTCGGAGCAATTATGCGATCTGCTCACACTACTTCTCCCTCATGCTCAAGCTCACCTTCTCCTTCCTCTCACAAGCCTTGAATATCTTCAAAAACTTCATCTCTTAAGTTCTGTTAGTTGTTATGTTCCTCTCTTGCATTTTTTAATGAATAAAAGAATTATATATATATATATACATAATAAGATTCAAGAAACCCAAAAAATTCAAATTAGTCATTAATGTTCATATAGTACGATACCAAATTTTTTAGTACGATCAATTTAAAACAACTCCCATCCTAGTATGAAGGAGGATGAACAGGTCATAATTTTTCAAAACATTGTACAGTACGATATGAATATCGTCTAGTATGTTCTACATTATTTCTTTTATTCATACAGGACAAATTCTAGGAAGGCCAAAAATCATCTTTGTTCATTATCCCGTGCTATTTAATCATACAGTACGAATAGTTAAGATTATGCAGTTCATCCTATATGATGTATTTATTATATAGTATAATTTGTTCAAAATTTAAGGTTTTGTCTTGTATGATATTTGGTTAACCAAATTTTTCCTCTATTTATCATACGGTATGATCCTATTTATGTAGTCTGATCATTAGTCATTAAAGAAACCATGATTTAATTGACAAATTAAGGTGGCTAATTTTAGCAAAATTTAAAATTTTTGTATAGTACGATTAACATCGTACAGTATAATGTGTTCAAATTTTCAAATTTAAAATCTTACTTAAATTAATATGGTAATTAGGGTTTGAGGTTTAAAATAAATGTTACAGTACTGTTAGGTTATAGAAATGTTTTTGAAATTGCCATTAAGCTTTTTTCTCGATAACATATTATACAATATGATAAAAAATTATACAATATAATTTATTTAAAAATAATATGAACCTAAGACAAAACTCTCCCCTATGTGTGTGTATGGTCACTCAATCAACATCTACCATTTTGTGGCTAGACTCAAGAATCAAAAAAATAAAGAAAATAGAAATTTTAAACTCTTTTATTTCCTATTCTACCCAGTTTTAAGTCTTTAATAGTCTTGAGCAGTGTGTAATCTCCCTGAAATGTTAGTACTCACAGACAAAAATAACATCTAAAAGTTTTGTTGAAGAATGAAATAATTCAATCAATATTATTTATCATCAACAAAATTACATACTAGAGATCCTGGATTGTAACAATCTCCCCCATTTTTATGTTGTTAAATAATGTTAGTTGATAGGCAAGATAACCTTTTTTTATTTTTTTTTAAATAAAAAGAAAAACACAAAAAATTTAAATAGAATCCTTTCAATTTAAACAACATAAACTAAAATAGAATTCAAAAAATAAGACATACAATTAAAATAGATATCAACTAAAGATAGATAACTTCTCACCCATTTTACATCACCAAAAAGTGGAGTATCTCATAACCAAAGAAATATAATAGTAATGTAAACAAATAAAGTAATATAGTATTTAAAAAACACAGAAAATAAAGACTAGTCAAATGATGGATCCTGATTAGGTGGTGGTGATGGTGGCTGAAAGAACTGATAGATAGAGGCAATTTGATAAACGACCGAGATAAATCTCTCACCAAATCATTGCATGTCATCGTCATGCTATCATTCCTATTGTTGGATTTGAGAGTCAAGTTGGGTTTCAAGTCGGTCTTGTTATTGATTAATATCATCTTGAGGAGAGGCAGTGTAGGTCCTCCTACTGGAGCAGCCTCCCCTTCTTCATCAAATTCCAACTTAGCATGCTCTTTCCCCTGATGAGACAACATACAGAAGTAGGAATCCATAAAGAAAAAGAGAAGATAATCAAG
Source organism: Dendrobium nobile (assembly GCA_022539455.1). Taxonomy (NCBI): domain Eukaryota; kingdom Viridiplantae; phylum Streptophyta; class Magnoliopsida; order Asparagales; family Orchidaceae; genus Dendrobium; species Dendrobium nobile. The sequence goes on along the minus strand of CM039719.1, from coordinate 49,353,306 downwards.
AGGCATAGGGTAGTTGAATTGGTATTTTTTGTCTAATAAATACTCTATGATGTGTCCTTATACGATATTTTACTTTCTTCTAGTATTGTGATGTCGAATAGGAATCATATTTTAGATATAATCAATAATCATCTGTACTTCATCAAATTGGTTATTTTACATTATTACATAGGTGACTATGGGAAGAAGTGGGATTATGTTGACACGATCTCCATCTTTGGGATAATTAAGGTTCTAAGGATATGTTAGATAACTTAGACATTCTGATTTAGGGTGTAGACTAATAGTTGATATTGATTTATGGCCATATTCCTAATAGTCAGGTTTATATAACTCTATTCAAAATCAATTGTAGATATCAGGGATTGTGGATGAGGTTCTTTAGTAGAAAAACTAATATGCTCCTCTAAATATTCCTTAGTGATCTCTATGGGTTTTCGACAAATATATGAGGTCATGGTAAAAGTTTCTATATTGAGTCAAAGATTGGCTAAGAATTCATACAGAAATTCAAAATTGAAATCAAAGTCTAGTGTTAGTATGAATTGGAGAGTGGTAGATTCAAAGAGGTTCATTACCTCGAAGTTGAGAGCTGGTTGATTTAATATTCTAGATGGGGTGATTTGAGCCTCCTTCAACCTATTGTTGGCATCTTCATCACCAAAGGATAGAAATGAATCATCAAAGTGATAAGAGGTGGAGGAGCTCCCCTTGGTCATTCTACCGCAATTTATTCCACCAGCCATTGAAGAGTTTATATTAGAGAGGCTAGGAGTTTGAAGGAAGGATGAGTTGAGTGATTGAAACCATTGAAAATCTCTCTAATTTAAAGATTTCCTAATATTATATAGTACGATGTGATATTGTATAATACAATCAGATTAGTTAAATCATCTGGATGACTTGTCAAAAAATGGTGAACACATTGTATAGTATTATATGTATCATATTAGATGATCTTAAAGAATTATGTTCATCACGAGGAGTCATCTGAATGACTTTTGATTGAATTAATCATACATTACAAATAGGTTTTGGTACAATACAAATAGCAATTATGATCTAACCAAACATATTGAATTCATCCTGACATATTTTAACACTTGTTTCTTATTGAACTGAGGTTCGTATAGAATGAAATGCAATAATGATCATACCAACTATATTGAAATTTATCTACAAAGATTCTCACACGTGTTTTGTATAGTACATAGGTAGATGGTATAGTACCATCATTAAAAATTAAACTCATATCACCCTTTGAATTAGTTAATACTATGATTGGTGAATAAGTGAAGTTATCATACACTATGAAAGGTGATCATACAGTATGACAAGAAAATTTTGGTTTTCAACTTTTTATCTAGTGAAGAGTGTATTTGTGTGTGATGATCAACAAACACCCTTTTTTTACAACTTAAAAAAAAAACATGACAATACATGAATCAATAAACATCAAATAAAATAACACATACAATATAAAAAATATAAAATTTAATTTCAAATGATAACAAAGTTTGATTCATCATGAGTTTTAGCATGAATGTTTATTTCACCTAATCTAGTCATTATGGTGTTGAAGGTGTCATAGGTTAGGGGTTTAGTAAATATATCTGCCAATTGATTTTTAGTAGCTACATTAAGTTGCTCAATATCCCATTTTGTTACATGGTCTCTAATTAAATGGTTCCTAATATCTTAGTTTTTGTTCTTGAATGTTGGATAGGATTGTTTCATATATAAATGGCACTAGTATAATCACACATGGTTCTAATGATGCCAACAAGTAGTCTAAAATCTAGGATTTGTGGCTTAATCGATAAGACTTATGCAACATAACTCCTTACAACTATATAATTGTGTTAGATAGAAACTAAAGATTATCCAATGAATTGACAAATTCTAGAAGTACTTTTCCTATCATCCCTACATCCTGCAAAGTCTGAATATGAATAACCTATGATTTCAAAGGAAGTGTTATGCCTAGGATACCAGATTATTAAGTTTTGGGTTTCTATGAGATATCTAAGGATACTCTTAACAGCAATCAAGTGAGATTCTTTTCGATCAGCCTAAAATTTAGTATAGAGAAAAACACTCAACATAATATCAGGTTCTTTACAGTTAAGTAAAGAACTGATTTAATTATTACTCTTTATTTCTTTTGATCTATTGACTTCTCATTTGAGTCCTTATTTGATTATATAGTAGAGCTCATGGGAGTGTTTATTACCATAAAATTATTCATTTCATTTTCTTAAGAAAGTCCTTCATGTATTTAGATTAGCTAAGGGAGGTTCCATTATCCATCTGCTTTACCCTAAATCTAAGAAAATTATTTAGCTCTTCTATCATACTCATCTCAAACTCCTCATTTATAGTTTTTGAAAAAAAAATTTATATAATTAAATAACATATCATCAATATAGATTTGTATTATGAGTAGGTCTTATTTATTTTGGAAGATGGTGGTTTCTATACTACACTTGATAAAGGCTCTATCTTGAAGGAATGCTCTCAGCTTTTTATACTATCCTTTAGGTGCTTTTTCAACCCATATGAGCCCATCTCAAAACCAAGGGGTTTCTTAACATATACATCCTCTTTGATTACACCATTTAAAAAAATACTCTTAACTTCCATTTTATCTAGCATAAATCCTTTAAATCAAATGAATGCTAAGTCCACCCTGATGGCTTCTAATCTAGAGACATGGGAAAATATTTCTTCAAAATCAATCCATATAATATGAACCCTTAGCTGCTAACCTAGCCTATTACATTCTACCATTCCAAAGTCATTTATTTTATTTTTAAACACCCACTTTATTCAAACCATACTCTAGTCCTTAGGTCTTTTAACTAATTCTTATAAATCATTTCAAACAAATAGATTTAATTCCTCTTTCATTGCTAGGATCAAGAATTTATTAGATAATAAAAGTATGAAATGTGCCTAGAGGGGGGTGAATTTGTATATTTAAAAATTAATCCTAAATAGGAGTGCTAGTTCTTTTTTAAATACTTAGAAATAATGAATTTTGATATCTGAATGCGGAAGCAATCATATTAAATATGCCTTGGAAAATAATGATGATGAAATTCTAGTTGTTAAAACTAAATAATAATTTCTTATTTTTCACCATACAATTATAATAAAAATTAATAGAGAGAAAGTAAAATGCAAAAAATGGAAAAAGCACACCATAATTTTTTATAGTGGTTCGATCAACCTTGACCTACATCCAATCACAAAGTCGTCCACTCTGAGAGTTGCTCAACTAAATAGGGACTCTCCTTCTTCTCCCACGATAAGATGGAGAATTCTTTTCAAAACTCACTTTCACTTTCCCGTTGTGGCGAAGTGCCAGACATTATGTTACTCTCCCAATGATGGCACTGGACCATCTCATTTTTCTCCCTCCTAGAGATGGCAGATAACCCTCGAGGACTTTGACCTAGAAATCTCTCTCCCTATAGAGCTCCCATAAGACTGACCAAGGCAATAGGAGAAGTATGCATGCAGTTAGTTTAGAGCAACTGTGTGATCCCCTCACACAACATGTCCCTCATGCTCTAGATCACCTTTTCCATCCTCTCATAAGCCTTGAATCTCTTTAAGAACTCCCTCTCTAAAGATCCTTCAGCTATCACATTCCTCTCTTATATTTTTTAATAAATAAAACCACTGTATATATAATAGGACTTAAGAAACCCTAAAATTCAAATGAGTCATTACTATTCATATATTATGATATGAAATCATACAGTACGATCAGTTCAAAACAACTCCCATCTTAGTACAAAGAATGATGAACATGTCATAATTTTTTTAATACAACATACATTATGATATAAATATAGTCTAGTATGATCTACTTTATTTCTTCTGTTCATATGAGATGAATGCTGGGATGACCAAAAAATGTCTTTGTTGATCAACCCATGATGTTCAATCGTATTGTATGAATAATTGAGTTTATGTATTTTATCCTGAAGGATATATTCATCGTATAGTATGATTAGTTCAAAACTCAAGGTTTTGTCTAGTATGATCTTTGGTACGACCAAATTTTTCCTCTATCATTATATGATATGATTCTATTTGTACAGTATGATCAACAATCATTATTGAAACCATGATTTAATTATCTAATAATTGGGGTTAATTTTAGCTAGATTTTAAATTTTCATACAGTATGATTGACTGTACAGTATGATGTGTCAAAATATCAAATTTAAAATCTTACTTAAATTAATCTGGCAGCTTGGGTTTGAGGTTAAAAACAAATCGTACAGTTAGATCACGATCATGCAGTACAATTAGTTCATATAAACAATTTTTAAATAGTCATTAAGGGCTTTTTTTCCAACAACATATAATGTAATTCAATCTAAAATTATATGGTATGATTTATATAAAAAAAAATTTGAACCTAAGAAAAAACTCTCCCCTTGTGTGAGTGCATGGTAACTCAATCTACATACACTCTCTTGTGGCCAGACTCAAAAAATAATAAAATAAATATAATAAAAATTATGGACTCTTTGACATCCTATTATATCCAGTTTTGAGTCTTCAGTAGTCTTGAGTAGTGTGTATCTCACTGAAATGTTAATACTCACTGACAAAATTAACATCTAAAATATTTAATGAAGAATGAAATAACTTTAATAATATATTTAATCATCATCAAAATCACTGACTAGAGATTCTGGATTGCAATAATCTCTCCCTTTTTTATGATGTCAAATAATGTTAATTGATAGGCAAGATAATCATTTTTTAAATAAAAAGAAGAACATAAAAAACATGAATAGAACCATTTCATTTTAAACAACATAAACTAAAATAGAATTCAAAAACAAGATATACAACTAAAAAAATATCAACTAATAACCGATAACATTTCCCCCTCTTACATCACCAATAAAAGGAGTATCTCATAACCGAAGAAATAAAACAACATAATAAACAAATAAAATAGTACAGTAATAAAAACATTTAGCAAATAAAGACTAGTTAAATGATGGAACCTAATCAGGTGGTGGTGGCTGAAAGAAATAATAGATGGAGGCAAATTGATTTTCGATCAAGGTAAATCTCTCGTCAAACCATCGCATGTCATCCTTGTGCTTATGGTGGTGTTGATGGATATGAGATTCAAGTTAGGTTTTGAGTCGATCAAGTCATTGAATGATATCATCTTGACGATAGGTAGGTGTGGGTCCTCTTGCTGGAGAAGCCTCCCCTTCCTCATCAAAAAATGGCTCAGCATGATCTGGCCCCAAATGAAATAAGATATGAAAAGAGGCATTTGTATAAAAGATAAGGACATTATCAAGTTCACCAGGAAAGGCAAGTTGATATTTGTCATGAAGAATATAGCCTATGACATATCTTAAGGCCAAATTTTATTTCCTGTGGGTACTTGGTTGGAAAATTTATGTCATGATCTGGATATAATCTATGATTTTTTTGGCTTAATAAAATCTTATATTTGATATAATTAGGTAAGAAATGATAGACAAAATTGAGGTAATGCATATGTTATCTCCAGCTTTAAGTAAGATTGATGCCCCAAGAATATGTTGGATGATGCGGGCATTTTGTATTATGGATTTGACATGGGGTTAGTGTTGGTTTAATGCAACATTCCTAAGTAGCAAATTAACAAAACTCCAATCAAAATTATTATTTATGAAAGAGTGAGAGCAAGGTCCTTCAGTAGAAAGATTGATATGCTCTACTAAGTCTATTTGGTGATTTGATATTCCGATGATGGACTATGAAGTCATGGTCAAGTCTTTTAGGTTGACCTTAAGGTTTGCAAGGAACTCATAGAGTAACATAGAATTAAATGGAAAGTCCAGGGTATGAGTGTTGCAACTTAGTTTTCTTCACTTTATTTTCATATCATGTGTATTTTTATGATTCTAAATATTATTATTTTGATTATTATTTCTCCTAATATATATTGGATATAGTGTTTTTTTTTGTGTACTAATATTTTAAAGAAATCTTATTCCAGACTGTTGAAGACTTCAAGTTAGATTAGATTAGGGTCAATTGTAATTGGAGTCTGAATTTTACACTTTTATTGTGTCTGATAGAGTGTGATTGTAAATGGGTAACCATACACACACACACACTAGGGGAGTGTTAAAAACTTATAATTTTTTAAACTAATCATACTGTATGATTTCAATTCGTACAGGATGATTTGTAGTTATTTCTTCCAGCAAGTAGTTAATCAAAGCATGGATGAAAAAATTTCTAAGTACTATTCATACTGTACAAAGTTGGGTTCATATCGATAACGTCTAGAGCACGAAAATGTTATGAACATGTTCGTTCATACAAACAAATAAATTTTTCTAATTATTTGTACAGGATGATCTGGAGTTCGTACAGATGATGTCCGGAGTACAAAATAATGGGGTATTTTTTCATCCAAATGAATAGGAAATTTATTATAAAATTTTATATTATACTCTATATCATATTGTATAATTTCCTTGTATAAAAATATTTTATACAGGAGCTTATGGGGAAATTTTAAACTGTTCATCTAGGATGATTGTAATTCATACTGTATGATCCTAGATGGTAAAAATTGAAATTTTTAGTTTTTTGGACGTTTTTTTATGTCTTTCATATAAAATGTCCTTAGAAATTGACTTGAATGAGTCGTGTATTCGTGATTTCTTAGAGAGTAAGTGAAAGAATGATTTGGGAGAATATTTAAGAGAGAGTTCTTGCAAGTGGAGTGTGAAGGATTCACAAGGTTACTCAAAGGTGAGAATCTTTTTTTATTTTTGTGTTAATTCTTTTCATTTTCTTTCTAGTTGCTTGAGAGTTGATCTTTGGAGAAGATCTAGTTCTCTACTGATACTTGGATGGTATGAAAGGAAGACAGTACTTTATTAACACTTTCAGGGTGTGAAAGGATAATGGTACTCAGTCGATACTTGGAGGGTATAAAAGGAAGACGGTACTCTGCTACACTGGAGATTTTTGGAAGAGAGGAAAAATGTAAAGGCTTCTCTACCTTACTATGGGGGTAAAATGAGAGTCACTTTGGTAATTGTGCAATACTTAAAGAGTGAGTTTTCACAGAGTGGATGTAGGTCTTATTGGACCTAACCACTATAAATTACTATGTTCTTTTTAAATTTCAACATTTTATTTTTAGCAATTAATTTTTGTAGTTGAAAAGTTTTTTTTTTAAAAGAAACTCAATTTATGAAATTAATAAAAATGGTTTTTTTATTCAAGAGGGATTTTTTTTTAAATTACCAATTCACCCCCCTCTTGGTTTTCCTTGGGATAATTACATAGGTCTAACAACCTATACGGTCTTTTTAAGTGGTATCAGAGCCTACTTCAAATTTTAAAGTTTAGATTAATTTTTGAAAATTGATTATGGCTTATTTTGTCAATTATAACACACTTGAAGGGTATTCGATCACTAGACCCCCATTATTTGATAACATTCCTTTCAATTTTTGAAAAACACGATTGTCTACTTTTCTATAATCGCTTGACTATCGAATGAGGATTTTAGTTCAAGATGGATACACTAGGCTAACTAGACTTATAGATGGCATTATAACTAAAACACCCTTTGCTGACTAGATTGTAGAAGAATGAGACTTAGCATAATTAAAATATTTGAATAGTTTCTTTTGTGCTCTTAAATCTGAACACTACATGCGTGTTTCTTCTTATAAGAGTGGAAATGAAAATTAAGTTAAACTTTGTATCACATATGAGGGGACTAATAAAGTGAAATAATTTAGATCAAATATTTTGTTACATGATTATGAACTATTTTGCATGAATTCAAATGAATCTATATCTGACATGTATACATATTTCACTAAAATAGTCACCTCCTTGCATGCTTTAGGTAGGGAATTAATTTTTTTTTTTTTTTGAAAGAAAAGCAAAATTCTTCATTAAAAACTATAAAAGGAAATTACAACCTAAAAGCATCTGATTCCTCCTTTAACAAATTGATAAAAGAAGGAGGAATCTTATTCAGAACAACATCATCCAAAATGAAAGAACTAAAATAAGCATAATTAGCTCTAAGATTGACTAACTTATTACTTTCCCTATTAATAAAATTAAAGATAACAAAGTGGAAATCCTTAATAAAAGAAAGATCTCCCAATCAACTTCCTCCTTTAGCCACCAATTTTTGAATGAAATTGATTACATTTTTATTATCCCCTTCAATGATTAGGCCTTTATAATCATACGTCCAATCTTTCATCACAATCTTTCATCACATGCTTGAAGCTCCAATGAAGTAATATCCCAATAGACAAGCATTGTTGAATGCCAACAAGAACCTCCCCTTGTGGTCTCGAAAAACTCCACCAATCCCAACCTTGTAGGATTTAAATAGGGAAGCGTATATAATAACTTTTATCCAATCAGGTGGAGGAGGATGCCAACAATTAAACAACCTCAAGGGTAGATTAACATTCCCAATACTTGAGTTCAAATAATGGAAAGACTTATAAACCACATAATAACTTACAACATTTATTGCAATCATCATAGGGCTGGTAGCTTTCCCATCATGAACTTACAAATTTATAGCTCTACAGGATGAGTAAATTGTATTGTAAAGAGATTGACCATCCATTGATTTTGTGTATCCATCCATCTACAACATGAATCAAGATAATTGAAAATAGGAATATGAAAATACCCATTTGTTTAAATATTGCATGACATCATTTAATTTACTACAACCAGTAACAATGTGATCGATGTCTTTCCCGCCTCACATCCTCATGGGCATTTTTTATATCATTGTAACCTACTATAAGACAAAAATTAATTAGTTGGAATAGCCTTGTTAAGTATCCTCCACTAAAAGGTCTCCACTCTAGGATATAATTTTGCATTTTCAAACCAATCCCAAGCAGAATAATCTGGATAGTCATCTCCCAATGCCTCGGTTACTAGTGCAGAAATAGTCTTACCAGAAATTTTATGGATGAAATCCAGATGATCTTCTATACAACCATTTGAAATTGGAGTGGTGGTAATTAGATTCACAAGCTTTTCACCAAAGTATTTTTTAAGCTCATTAACATTCTAACCTCCATTGCAAATGAATTTATCAACCATTTGATTACTACTTCCCATTGGATTGACAAATGCAGGCCATTTATCAATTCTTTTATCCAATATCCAAATGCCTTTAAGGACATGAACTGATTTTCCATTTATAATTCTCCATTTGACTATAGGTTTGAGAAAATGACCTCCATTGCATATTAATTTCCAAGCCACTGAACCTCCTTTGGGAGAAGAATCTTCAAAAAGAAATGATCCATATTTAAGAAACAGAACCTTATGCATTAACAAATCACTTTTCTGGCTATATCTCCAATCCAATTTGGCCCTTACTGGGCCAGCTTTTTTAGAACTAGAGTTAAGTCCTTGACCACCAAATTTGTTTGGCCTGCACATGAAATCCCAACTCACATAATGTAGTCCCGCACCTCCATCCTTTTTATTCCACATAAAGCTTATACACAACTTATCAACTTCATTCAATACACACATTGGAACCAAATAGAGAGTAGAATGAAAGGTTGGATATGAGAGCAAAATCAATTTTACTAAAGTAATTCTACTGGCCAATAAAATGAATTTGCCACCCCACACACTCAACATACATAAGGCTTTATCTAAAATGAATTGGTAATCTGCTCTTACCATTCTCCTTAATGCCACTTTGATACCCAAATATTAAAATTCCTTGGTTTCCTTGAATTCCATGATTCTACAAATTGCTTTTCTCTTCATTCTCCTCACTGATTTTCCAAATATAATTCAAGATTTGTTGATGTTCACCTTTTATCCTGTCCATCCACAAAAGTCCATAAGAATGCATTTAATTTCCTTAACCATTTTAATTTTTGCTTCAAAGAAAATGATTATATCATTAGCGTAGAGTATATAAGAAACTTTAGGCCCCTTGGGAGAAATACCAATTCCAACTGAATTATCTTTTTGTAGAAATGCATTTGAAAGTAGTTGTGCACACATAATGAACAAGAAAGGAGAAATGGCAACCTTGATAAAATCTGCTCTTAGCTTCAATCCAATTAGTGAAAATCCCATTAATTAATAAAGAAATTTAGAACTATAAACACAATCCAAAATGAGATTAGCAAACTTGATAGGAAACCCAAAATAATTCATTACTTTAACCAATGAAGGCCACCCCATTGAGTCATTTGCTTGCTCCATATCAATCTTGAATGAAACTAAACCTTTAGAAGATTTAGAATACCTAAACTTGTGGATGATTTCTTGAGCCACAAATACATGATCCGAGAGTGACCTCCCTTTCAAAAAAGCCACTTGCTCTTCTGAAATTAACTTAGGAATAACAAGCTTCAACCTATTTAAAAGCATCTTTGCCACAATTTTATAAACCGAATTGCATAGACTTATAGGTCTAAAATTAGATGGAGACAAAGGGTTTTTAACCTTTGGGATCAAAATTATAATAGTGTCTTTCCATTTTTCATTCATCTTCCTATAATTGAAAAAGTGACCCATAGCATTCCATAAATCACACTTGATAATTTGCCAATATGATTTAAAAAAGGAATAAGACATACCATCTTGTCTCGAAGCAATATTCCCACAAACTTCCTTGATAACCTTCTCCATTTCTTCAAAAGAAAAATCTCTACTCAGCATATTCATATCTTCTTCATTTAAAGACTTCCACGGTTTAGGCCAACCCTCCCTAGAACAGCTCCTATCTTTCAATTTATCCTTGAAGTAGCGGAATAAAACCTCTTCAACTTGATGTTGATCTTCAATAATCAACCTATTTTCGTCCTTAATTTTGTGGATGAAGTTTTTATTTCTCCTTGCACTAGGATACGCTTGAAAAAACCTTGAATTAGTATCTCCCTCTACAAGCAATTTAACCTTAGCTCGTTGCCTCCACCATGTGCTGATCCGAGCCAATGATGAATTCAAATCATCAACTTTCAACTTCAAAAGCCATCGGTCTACCTCTGAGAGAAACCTGACCTCTGCCTCCTTCTTTTGCAATTCTAGGATTTCTTCTTTCAATACCTCTTTTGATTGATTTAATGCCTTAAATTTAGCTTTATTCCAATAATGCAAAGTTTTCAAGGACCTTTTCATTTTATGATTTAAAACTTGAGAGGGATCACCTTTAGTTTTTTTCTCCATAATTCCCTAACCACTACCATAGAAGTTGGAATAGATGTCAATACATCTTCGAATTTAATCATCTTCTTATATGATGGTTTAAATTCTAATAAATTTAACAAAATTTGACATGATCCCAAGAAAGTCTAGCTAAATGCCTCACCACAAATGGTGAGAAGAGTTCAAAGCAGTTGAATTAAGAAGACATCTATTTAACTTCTCAAGAATCCTTTCAGCACCTTTTTTGTTATTGCACCAAGTATACTTGGGCCCAACACATGCAACCTCATGTAAATCATTACAAGATATAAAGGTCTTCATTTCATTCAGACCAAGGGAAAAAACAAATCCTTTTTCCCTCCCTTTTTCTCCTCCTTAGATAACAAGCAATTGAAATCGCCACCCACCACCATAGGTGTATCTTTTGACAAATGATATTCTAATCTCTCCCATAAGGACCTCCTTTTATAAAAATCCTTACTCCCATATACCGTAGCAATTCTCCATAAACCCTTGTAAACAACATTTAGTTTACCTACAACAAATTGGGAAGAAGATTATGGGATGTTGAACGAAGCCATGTTATGTTTCCATAACACTATAATACCTCTTGATAATCATTCTGAAGGAACATGAAAAAAAATACCATTCATCACCTATCAACCTATTAACAACCTTTTTGTCGACCAATCACAATTTAGTTTCAACCAAATCAAGAAAGAACACCCCATGATCCTTTATAAACTCATTCATCTGTAGAGAAGCTTTGCATTTCCTAGCTCCTCTACAATTCCAAAATCTAATGGAAGACATTATTAAACAAGAGGGGAGAGATTCCCCAACTTCTCCTTCACCTCTCCCTCCAATCTCCTACTTCTTGGCACCTATTTAGTGGGTCCCAAGCCTTTGAGGTTCTTTGACCCTTTTTTCTTCACTTTATTACTACCATCTCAAGAATTGTTCATCATAACTTCATTAACCTATGTATCTATCTCCAATACATCAACACAATATTCAGTTATAGAAATTGAAGCTTTAAGAGACAATAAATCTTCGGTCTCTAGGCACACAATCTCCCCTTCCTCAACCAAATTATTTAAGACATCAAATTGATTGACATTACTAGGAATACAAATAGAATTTAGAACATTCTTTCCTCCACAAATCAAGATTTCATTTATCATGGAAACTTCATTATTACATGTAGGATCAAGAAATACCTCAGGCTGTAGCTCTTCAACCCAAGATTCAACATTGACATCTTCCATTTTATTTTACCAGCAATCACATCGTCCTCCACGCCTTAACTCTTCATAGATGCAACTTCCTCTTTCTTCTTGCCTTCTCTCATCAATGGCCGAGTCTAAGTGTTCTTGAATTCAAAACTTCTGATTTTTTCTTCCCATGATTCACATTAATCCATGGACCATAGCCTTCCTTATTAACCTTGCTAGCTTCTTCCTCCACTAAATCACCAATTGAGCTTAAATTTATTGAAAGAGCCTTGCCTTCAATTGTGTTTTTTATTACATTAGATTCCAAAATGGATTTGAATCTAACATTAGAACATCTTTTCTCCAAATGTCCAATCTTACCACATTTAAAGAAAATATTTTTGATTCTTTCATATTCAATTTTTTGGTAAAATTTGTTGGAGAAACCTTCCACCCAAACTCCAAAAAGCAATTTATCTTCAACTCCTTCCCCATTGGAACATGTTTTCGTCAATCAATAATGGAGTTTCGAACTTAGAAGCAATCATGTAGACATTAAGTTTATCCCAACTTTGGAAAGGAAGCTTAGGAAGCCTAATCCATACTGCAATCATTAGTCCTCTTAAAGATGAAGGCTAAAATGAAGGAGGCCATTTGTACAGTCGTATGATATTCCCATTCACATAACACGGACCTCTAAATAGAACTGATTCCATAGCATTTGGGTCATTAAAAGCACATATTATCCATCCCATTCCAAGCAAGGTCATATGGAACCTTCCAAACTAATTCCATTGCCTCCTTAATTCCATACCAATTACATTATATAGAACATTATCTCCAAACACCTTAGCCACCAATGATTTGTGTACTTTAATGGTATTTTCCACCTCACTTAGGAGGGGAAGCTTCACCACGCCATTTTAAAAAAAAACATTCAACATAATCAAAATCAATTGGTTTAAATTTTTCCTTCCTATTCTAAACATTGACGGCCGGCTTGCTCGATTGGGGAGGAAGAATAGTATCTAAATTCTTAACGGCTAAGAAATTACCCATTTTTGTTGTAATACAATCACAAACCTTCTCCAAATCTTCATTAACATGTTGAACCATATTTGTAGTGACCTTCTCACCAGCTAATGTATCTACCTTTTGAGAAGAATTTGAAATCCCAACACCAGAATCCTTGATTCCCATTCTACCAGAAACCTCAGAAGCACTTATAACATTAAAAATCACCTGTTTAGCTCTTGACAAAGAATCTGTAGTTGCACCACTGAATGATACGAGATCAACTTTTCATTCTTTTTGAAGGAATTTTAAAATTTTGAAACATCCATTAAAAATTTCTTTCCCTTACAGATGCAATCCAATTGTTTTTTAGGAGGACGTACCCCATCCTTATTAATCAACAAGGGTAATCCAGTTTTGAACCTTAACTTAGCATCATGATCGAACACCAAATTTGTGTCACCAAAAGCTAGAGGAGATAAACCTTGATTAGGATGAGGAAGGATTCTAATAGAAGATGATGATGAGAGTCAACCATCTTCGATGCCGGAGGATGGAGGTCAATGACCCTCCACCATCATCGATGGAGCGGACGATTTGCGAGAAAATAGAACTTCAAAATATTAGTTTTTCTCTCTCTAGAAACTGTGATCTTCTCTTTGCAGGGAATTAACGAATTCAAAAAAGTGAATAAAATACTTTATTGTTTGCCTACTGCTTATTATGCTAAAATAATCATTATTACAGAGTTATAAGAATTAACTGTTTATTTCATTGATAATCTTCTTGGGTCACTAATTACTTACGAGCAAGGAGGGACTCAAAGATAGATTGATGTAGGTGAAAAGCAAAAGGAGAAAAACATATCATTGAAAGTGGATAACTTAGAGAATGATCAGTCACATCCTGAGGATGAGGATTACATTGCCTTGATGACAAGGCAATTCAGATGTTTTCTAGAAAGGAAGCAAAGGAGACACAAATAGTGGAATAAAGGTAAGTTCCATAAAAATATTAAGGTTTTTAATGATGTTATTTGCTAAGAATGCAAGAAACTCAGACATATAAAATCTTACTATCCTAATCTTAAAGCCACTCCTAGTAACGAAAAGGTGGAAGAGAAAACAAATGTGAGGAAAGGCGAGAAGAGATATGAGAGAGCTTTTTGGGTGGACTCAGCTTCAAACTCTTCAAAAATAGAGGTAGAGGAAGAAGTCACAAATTTATACTTGATGGTAGACAAGCTTGATCAATCAGAAAAAGAAGAGGTATGTGACTTAACCTATAATGAGTTAGTTGATGTTTCTGAAAGAATTCATATGGTATATAGAAAACTTAAAAAGATGCATGCTAGGTTAAATTTAGATTTCATTGAATTACAAAAAGAGTATGAAATCCTTAGGAAAGATCACGCACTAATTGATAGCAACTATATGAATTTATTATATGTGTATGATGAATTGAATAAATAGCATATGTTATTGAAATCATCCCATAGTGAACTTGAAAAATATCTTAAAAATTTTATAAATAAATAGATAATATAGAACACTATTTAAAAGTTAATAACAATGTATTAGAAAGTGCAAACTCATTTTTTAAGGCACAATTATAGGCATTTAAGAAAACTAGGATTCACCCACATCTGAGGAATTTTTTAATCTTGATAAAAAGATAAAAAATTCAAAACTTAGGAAAAGATAAGTTTATACAAATAAATTAAAAAATCTTTTTCCTAGAGTAAAATATTTTTCTTATGGCATGATTGGGAACTTATCCCACACTTCCACTATTCATAGAAAATCATATCTTGTGTGGAGACCAAAGATGCATAAAATAAGTCATATCATACATGCATCTAATTTAATTTTGCTAAGAGGAGAACCCAAATTTATTTGGGTTCCTAGACTAATGTTTGATCATTTTATAGAAACACTCTCATATAAGATCTTATGAGAGCATTTGGTACCAAAACAATAGATGTTTAAACATATAATTGGAGATACGACACAATTCATATCACTAAAAGCCAGGAATATATGCAAGGTTACTATGGGAGATAATTCTACTAGGAAAGTGGTAGGCACAAGTATGATTAGAAACTTGAATATTTTTTTTTCATTAAGAGTATTTTACTTGTACAAGGCTTAAAGCTTTATCTTTTGAGTATTAGTCAGCTATGTGATAAGAGTTATAATATTAATTTTTTTCCCACTAGGTGCATATTAAGCAAAAATAGAAATGATATACTACATGGAATTAGGGTAAATATTGTGTACATGATAGATTTAGTTTGTATTAAATCTTCTAATTCTTTTTCTTCGAAAATAATTACTAGTGAATTATGGTTATGGCATAGTAGACTTTGTCACGCTAGGATGAAAAACTTTAAAAAAATTAAACAAAAAGAACTTGTTAAAGGTTTACCAAACTAAACTTTACTTTAGATCACCTGCGTGATGGATGTCAAATTAAAAATAGGTTAAGTCTTCCCTTCATTTCATTAAAGATCTTAGAGCTAGCAAATCATTAGAGATTATTCATATGGAACTTTTTAGACCTGTAAGAACTATAAGTCTAGGAGGTAAGCTATATAGATTTATGATTATTATTGACTTTTCTAGATTCACTTGGATTAAATTTTTATTTTGTAAGAGTGAATCATTTGAGGAATTGAGAAATTTTTTGACTTTGATTCAGAAAAAACTAGGATGTTAGATTTTAATAATTTAAAGTGATCATGGAGGTGAATTTAAAAATAAAAAATTTAAGGAGTTTTGTAACAAAAATGAATTGATCATAATATTCCAGCACCTAAGACCGCTCAGTAGAATGGGGTAGTTGAAAAGAAAAATAAAACATTAATTGAAGCTGTTAGAGTCATATTGGCAAAATATCCACATCCTAAATATTTTTGGGCTAAAGAGATTAGTACTACTTGTTAAGTTTTGAATAGGGTGAATATTAGATCAAAATTGAATAAAACACCTAATGAGTTTCTGAAGGATAGAACACCAAATTTATTATATTTGTGTGTTTTTGGATGTAAGGTATTTATTCATAATAATGGAAAAACTTCTTTAGGAAAATTTGATCCAATATTTGATGAAAAAATTTCTCTAGGATACTCTATTATTGGAAAATCATATAGAGTTTTTAATAAAGAACTTTCATAGTTAAGGAGACCACACATATTGTGTTTGATGAATCTAGCATTTTAGAATATCCAAATTTGGAAGAGGATCATATTAAAAATAACTCCCAAAGAATAAAAAAGATTGATTTGGAAGAGAATGTGGAAAAAAAAATCCTTTGCCTAGAGAATTGAATTTTTTAAAAAAAATCACCCTAAGGAATTGATTTTAGGTGAACCAAGTGAGGTAGTTAGGACTAGGCATGGACTTAGCAAAGAGGTTAACCATTCTACCTTTATATCAATGATTGAACCCATAAATATTAACCAAGCACTATTGAATGAATTTTGGATTTTGTTCAGGCAAGAAGAGTTGAATCAATTTGTAAGAAATGAGGTTTGAGAATTGATAGAAAGGCCAAAAGATCAAAGTGTTATTGGAAGTAAGTGGGTGTTCAAAAATAAAATGAATGATTCAGGAGTTGTGATTAGAAATAAGACTAGATTGGTGGCTAAGGGGTATAATCAAATAGAAGGGATTATTTTTGAAGAGACTTTTGCCCCTGTAGTAAGACCAGAAGCAATTAGGGTTTTATTACCCTTTGCCTATTTTAAACAATTTAAATTGTATCAAATGGATGTTAAGAGTACCTTTTTGAATGGGGTGATACAAGAGGATATTTAAGTTGAGAAACATCTAGGTTTTGAAAATTCTAAATTCCCTAATCATGTGTTTAAATTGAAAAAGGTATTATATGGATTGAAATATACACCTCGGTTTCTGTATGAGAGGTTAAGATCTTTCTTATTAGATAGATCATTTGTAAAAGGAAGTGTAGATACCACTCTCTTTTTGAAGAAATTAGGAGATGACATACTTATTATTCAAATATATGTTGATGACATCATTTTTGGATCTACAAATATAAATTTTTCTGATGATTTTTTCAAAAATAATAAGTACTGAATTAGAAATGAGATTAGTGGGAGATCTGAGTTATTTTCATGGTTTTAGCATTAAGAAAAATGAGAAGGAAACTTTTCTTAGTCAATCAAAGTATATTAAGGACATTCTCAAGAAATATTAAATAGATAATACTAAATTAGTAAACACACCAATGAGCTCCAAAGTTCAGTTGGATAAGGACCCAAAGGGAAAATTTGATGATTAAAAGAAGTTTAGAGATATAATTAGATTACTGCTTTATTTGACTTCTAGCAGACTATATATAATATTTAGTGTACGTTTGTTTGCTAGATTTAATTTTAATCCAAAAGAATCACATTTAACAACAGTAAAAAGAATTTAGATATAACTCAAAACTTAGGATTTTGTATCCTAATTACACTCTTCATTTGAAATTGTCAGATACTCTAATTTAGACTTTGCAGGTTGTAGGGTTGATCAAAAGTATACATCTAGAACTTACCAATTTATAGGAAATTCCTTAATTTCTTGGTCTAGTGAGAAATAGAATTTTATAGTCCGATCTATTATTGAAGCTGAATACATTGCCTTAGGAAGTTATGTGGCACAAGTATTTTGGATAAAATAATAATAAATTGACTTAGGATTTATAGTTGGCACAATTCCTATTTTTTATGATAATACTAATGTCATTTGTATTTCAAAAAATCCTATCCAACATTTGTATTTCAAAAAATCCTATCCAACATTTTAGAAGAAAACATATAGACAAAAGGCATCACTTCATTAAAGATCATGTAGCTAAAAAAAAAATTGAATTGAATCATATTTCTACATAAAATCAACTTACATATATTTTTATAAAATCACTAGCCTTTAATACTTTTAACACCTTAAGAACGAGGTTAGTAGTGATTTATCTGAATGCTTAGATTAAAATTTTCTGCAAACTTGATATGTTTTCTATGTGTGTATGTTTAGTTTTCTATTTTGGTTTGTTATTTTTATTTGTTTGTGTGTGTTAATTTTGTTTTAGATTTATTTTTGTTTGTTTTCAGTCTTGAAGCATGTTACTTTTTCAGATAATTTATTTTGAGAAGTTTTTTCTGATTTTCATGTATTGTTCTTAAAGTGTGTTATTCGTATTGTACGAATATTTTTTCATCTTGTACAAATTTTGTAGTGTATACAAGAATATTTTATGAGTTGAGCATGCAAAATCTCAATTTTTTAAAGGTTTCATATTGTATAATGTCATCATCATATGGTATGATTTGCATGGGTTTGTTTGTACGATGGGGACGATTTTACCACTAGGTTTAGTTATTTATTACTGATTGTCCTAGACAAATTTGTTTTCGTCTATATGATCTAGATGTCAGTTTTTATAGGGTATGAACCTAACTTCTTTAAAAATAAGCTTTAATATTTTGATCATCCTAGATGAAGACTTGTTTATCTGTACAATCGAGTGGTCAAAAAGCATTTACGAAAGGACACCTCAAAAATGGTGTTTTATGAAAAAATGTTTTAACATTAGCCATTTTTGTTTGTACATATGAAAAGTTTCATCCCGTACATTTCCAAAATCGTACATACAAAGAAAATATTGTATAGTATGATGTGTCATTTTTCTATATATAGAATGGTTTTGAAATCATTTTCATTCACCTTCTTATTCCTATCAAAACTCTCTAGAGCCCTTGTCTAGGAAATGGTTAGTTCTAGTAAATGTTCTTGTGGTTCAAATGGAACTTCTTCTTCTAGTGCTATTGATTCAAACTTCTTATCTAAGAAGTATGAAGATGCATATTTTACGTTCATTGCTATGTAGATCACCCCATCTCGACTTCTAATACAAGATGATCTTCATTTTTCTATAATGCCTTTGTTTGCTTCCACTCAACTATCCTTCATTCTCACTCTTATCTATGCATAACACAAAGAAACCATTTATTATTTCTTAGCTAACATGAGAGTTATTGAATCTACATTAGGTTGTTAAACCTAAACTAATGTCCTAAGGCTAACCAAGAGGAGGCTAGGGGTGAATTGGGAATTTAAAAATTTACTTTGATTTATGAATTTGAAAACCATTGATTCTCGTAGCAAGTTAATTAAAGTTTTAAAATAACTTTTCAACCATACAAAAATAACTTGCAATAAATAAATATGAAAATTAAACGACACAAAGATTTATAGTGGTTTGGTCAAATATGGCCTACATCCACTCCCTGAAGACTCCCTCTTCAAGTAATGCACTATTACCAAAGTTTCTCTCCTTTTGCCCCCACAGCAAGGGGTAGAAGCCTTTACAAATCCTCTCTTACACCAATCCTCAATGCAGCAGAGAATTGTTGTCCTTTCACACCCTCCAAGTGTCGACAGAGAATCGCCATTCTTTCACACTCTCTAAGTGTCGGTAGAGAACCGTCGTCTGTTCACACTCACTAAGTGTCGTCAGAGAACCATCATCTGTTCCCACTCTCCAAGTGTCGGTAGAGTACCAGATCTTCTTCAAAGACCTTCCCATTAGCAACTTGAAAGACAAGAAGAAGGTTACAACTAAAATCACAAAGAGATCCTGACCTTTGAGTAACCTTGTGAACCCTTCACACTCTACTTGCAAGAAATCTCTCTCAAACACTCTCTCACACTCTCTATTTCAATTTCCCTTGAAAAATCACAAAGAAAACACTTTTTCATGTTAGTTTTAGTGGACCTTTTATATTAAAGACACGAAAAACCATCTAGAAAACTATAATATTCAATTTTGAGTGAACACGATCATACAGTATGATCATATGTTTGTACATAAAAATAGCTCAAAAACTATTGTGTATCAACCTATTCTGAATTGGTACAAAATGATTTCGTACAAGATGATCGTTCAGTATGAACAGTTCAAAAAATTTTCACTTTCATCAGCATGAAGAGGGACCTCATAATTTTGTACCCTATATGGCATATGTATGATGACGACATCATATGGTACAATCAATTATGAAAATTTTCAAGATCATAAGAATGAAAAGTAACCTATCCGATTCATACCCTGGATAGCGTACGTATGATGACGACATTGTATATTATGAATCGTTCAATAATTTTTCAAGTTTGTGTGGATGAAAGTTGACACAAAAAGAAACCCGTCAATTTTATACTTTGGAATGTATGTATGAATGGTATATTATACAGTATGAACTATACTTAGAAAAATTTTCTACTTTATATTATTTGACTACTCATAGGGAAAATAATTGAACAAATTATTTTGTACAAAATGACTTTATATAGTACGATTAGTTTAAAAAATTATAAATTTTAAACTCTCCCCTAATGTGTATGTGCACAGTTACTCAATTACAATAACACTCTCTCAGACTCAATAAATGAAAATTATAGATTTCATATACAATAAATCCTAAACTGGTCTGATTTGAAGTATTCAATAATTAGGAGTATGATTTCCCTGAATTGTTAGTACACACAAACAGCAAAACAATGCATCCAAAATATGTTAGGAGAAATAATAATCAAAGCAATAATATTTGGAATCATAAAAAACATGCATGTTGCAAGAATGTCAATAATCATGAACTAAGTTGCAACTATCTCAACAAGAGTTAGTGATGATAACTTTAGGATAAGTTCTAATGTCCAAAGATAGTATGTAGAGATTACCAAAGACGATTTAGGCAACTACCTTCACTTGAGAACCCAAGGGATTAGAGCACACACTATGACCTCTAGATCTGACTTTGACTGGTCTAAAATTAACAAAGTTCTTAGAGGTGTTTCCCAAGTCAATCATTTAGCTCGAGTCTATACCTTGAACTAAAATGATAGGATCATTGAACACATTTTAAGAACTTCAGTTATTCATAAAGCTGGTGATTGAGTTAATATGACTCCACTCCTATCCACTGTCACATATCTTATTTTGACTTAAAAACCTATTGATGAAGCCCAACTCATAATGAAATACTTATACAACCTTTATGAGCTTGGTCTTCCACATCATAAGAGGAAAAAAAATGTGGCCTTACGACATCTTGTTGCCTATATCCTTCATAAGAAGTACAATCTAATACATTTTGATCCTCCCACTGAACTCCCAATCCCTTATACCAATGCTTCTTTTTTGTCACTGTTTGGGAGAGATCAGAGTTTGAGTGATGACACTGAGGGAGAAGGGGGCGCTCTAACACCTACACAAGGACCTATCCAAAATTACTTTCAAGAGATGGTCTAGTGATTTGATTAGGTTGAGAATCACATTGATTAGCATTTTGATCAAATTGAGACTCATTCAAATCAACAGGATGCGAGATACCAAGAGGACATGGGTTGGATCCGTTGTCAGTTTGACACGATAAATAAAAATGTAGCTATGATGAATAGCTATTTTTTACTGTTTAACCATCCTTCACCACCAGATTAGGTCCCCCCTGAGTTCTAGATGTACTTCTTTATTATTGTTTGTACCAACCTTTTATGAGTGAAGTGATATTGTTTTACCTTCAAGTTTGTTGTGTTTGTTATCTGTTGTTATGTTTTTATGTGATGATGTAATGCTTTGTTAAGTTGTTATCCATGAACATAATGTATTCAATCCTTTTTATATCAATGAAAAATAATATGTTTTGGAAATTTGAGATTGTTTCTAAATTTTTGAAATGTTAGTATGCCTTTACGAAAAACCTTTTGTAATTGATTAAAATGTGCTATAAATTGTTTTGAGTTACAAATTAATTTCATTACAAAATCTTATTTTTAAAAAATTTAAATTAATTTAAACTAGATTTAAATATGAAGATCAATTTCATATTAATTTTAGAGAAATATAACTAGAATATCATTATTACAATATTGATGTCTTATTATTTTTTTATTTTTTTCAATATGTTTTTTTTGTTATTAGTGAAGTTAGAATTTAGATTATTGAATTTAGAAAGACCATAAAGTATAGAAAAATAAATGCACAATGTGTGCAAAAATTGAAAGATTGTGCAATGGTTCGCAAAGTTTAAAGAGGCACAAAATTAGCCCAAATAGAAAAGATGCACAAAGTGTGACATAAATATTTGAAAAAATGCTCAATGTTGTTAATTGAAATTTTTTATTATTGTGTTCTTTCCACTATCATTTAATCTCTAATCCAAATCAGTCTAATTAATAATTATATCCTATATTGAATTTGAAGTTAATTAATCTTCATTTCATCATTTTTGCAACAATCATTTTCATTTAATTTATCTAGCATGAACCATGACCTTGATTAAATTTTCTTATCTTAGTTGTTCTTTGATTTAAAATTTTGATTTTTTTTGTTTTTTTATTATTATGGAATTATTATTATACTTGCAATTAGTTTAAAACTCTTTTCTAGATCAATTATTTTGGTTTATCTTTTGACATCTTTCATTTCAAGTTCTACTTCCCATTTTGTTGTTGCCAAAAGGGGGAGTAATAATATTGGTTCTTTGCTTGATTTTTGTTATTTGATTTGTGTTTTGTGTTAGTATTTTGTGTGGTTTTTTGTGTTAGTATTTTTATTCATATTTTATATTCTTCATATTATTTTTAATTTTGTGTATTTTGATGCCTTTTATTTTTTTGGGTTTGGATTTCTTTGATCTTCATGGGAATTCCTAGATTTACATATGGTAATTATTTTAGGGTTAGCTAAGGAGAAATTTAAGATTAAAATGTTAACTCAAAAAATAATTATTTTTTCATCACAAAAAAGGGGGAGATTGTTGTAACTTAGTTTTCATAACTTTATTTTCATATCATGTATGTTTCTGATGATTCCAAATATCATTATTTTGATTATTATTTCTCCTAATATATAATAGATATATTGCTTTTGTGGTTTGTGTGTACTAACATTTCTAGAAAGTCATATTTCATATTGATGAAGACTTTAAGTCACATTAGATTAGGGTTCATTATAAATGGAGTCTATCTTTTATAATTTTATTGAGTTTGAAAGAGTGTGATTGTAATTGGGTAACTTTCCACACACACACTGGGGTAGAATTAAAAATTTGTAATATTTTAAACTAATCATGTATACGATTTCAATTCATGCTGGATGATTTGTTCAGTTATTTCCTCTAGCTATTAGTTAGTCAAAACATGGACAAAAAAATTTTTAAGTACTGTTTGTACTATACGAAGTTGGCTTCAAATAGATGATGTCAAGAGTACAAAAATCTTGCAAACATTTTCGTCCATACAAACAGGTAAATTTTATTTTTTTGAACTGTTCATCCGGTACAAACTCTCTCATTGCCAATATCTATTATACAACTATCTTTCTTGTTTGGAAAAGTAGAAATAATATGGTTTATGGAGGAATAGAAGACTCGGATGTTTCAATTGCTGCAAATACTATTTTAGTGGCTACTGTTAGCAACTTTATTAATTTCTATCAGGACAATTGGGATGTCAACTATCACAAGCTATTTTCTTCTTGGCATCCTCCTCCACCAAGATGGATAAAGAATAATGTTGATGCTTCATTAAAAAGCAATAGTATGGCAGGGATTGGGGGTGTAGTGAGGGATGATAATGGATTCCCAATATTTGCATTGGGATATTACTCAATGGAAATGATGGTTGTTTGCTATTTAAAAAATATAATGCGGGATGGGATGTTTGAAGCTCAAGGTGTTATTATAGAAGGAGACAATCTCCGCATCATTAAGTCTCTTCAATTATCTTTGATGAAATTGAAGAATAAGGAAAGAATTGAAGAGAATTTGGTATTCATCCAAGACATCAATCAAATTTTTTTCACTTTCTCTAATAGAAGTTATAACAAATTAGTGGATTGTTGTGCTAATTTGGCTTTGGAGAAGAGCTTTATTTGGAATGATCTTAATGATTTGTAGATTCCTCCTTCTTTCTTGTTCATCTTGAAGGAGGAATGTGACTCTTTAGGTTTGCTTTGATTAGTTTGTAATAAGTTCTCTTTATTTTATTTTAATGTAAAGTTGCATTTCCTTCAAAAAAGGAAAAACGAATTGTTCGTCCCGGATGATCTGGAGTTCGTATAGACAACGTCTAGAGTACGAAATAGTGGGGCATCTTTTCGTCCAGATGAATATTAAATTTTTTATAATTGTTTGTAATATAAGACTACAGATCACACTGAATGATATATTTATATAAAAATAATATAAAAATATTTCATACAGGATCATATAAGTAAATTTTGAATTATTTGTCCAAGATGATTGTAGATTGTACTGTATGATCCTAGATGGTAAAAATTGAAATTTTTAGATTTTTGGACGATTTTTTATGTTTTTCATATAAAAAGTCCTTAGAAAATAACTTGAAAGTGTTTTGTATTTGAGATTTCTTATATAGCAAGTGAAATAGTTATTTGGGAGAGTGTTTGAGAGAGAGTTCTTGCAAGTGGAGTGTGAAGGATTCACAAGGTTGCTCAAAAGATAGAACCTCTTTTATTTGTGTCAATTCTCTACCTTTTTTCTTTCTAGTTTCTCTAGAAAAGATATTTGAAGCAGATATATTTCTCTACCTACACTTAGAGGGTGTAAAAGGATAACGATACTCTACCAACACTTAGAGGGTGTGAAAGGATGATGGTACTCTGCTTATACTTAGAGGGTGTAAAAGGATGATAATACTCTGTCATTGAGTTATCACTACTAACACTTGGAGTCATCCACAAAAGAAAGTAGTCATTAAAATGATGAGAGGAAGAGGAGCTTCCTGAAACAATTCATCTACATTTACTTCCCCTAGCCATTGAGTTGAGAAAAATTATAAAGTTGAAGATTGAAGAAAAGTTGAGTGGATTGGACAATGCTAAGGCCATTAACCATCCTGTTTATAAAGTATTTCATTATTCATACAGTACGATCTAGTATCATATAATAGGATCAAGGAGTTAATTCATCTCAATGACCTATCATGGAAAGCTAGTCAAATCATATAGTATGATCAGGATCATACTATATGATATTAAAGAAAATTATTCATCCTGAGGGGTCAGCAGTACCAACTTTGACAAAAATTATCATACAATATAAACGGGTGTTCATAATGTATAAATAGTAATTTTTATCATACTAGCTGAGTTAAATTCATCCCAATCCAATTTGCCACATGTATCATAATATGAGAAGTTAGATATCGTACAATACAAATGGCATAAATATTATACCAAATGGATTTAAGGCCTTCAAGATTTGTCACACGTGGATTATATAGTATTGCTAGTTATTCATATATTATGATGTGTATATCAATAAACTTATATGGATCTTTAATAAATAGAGGATTGTAATATGCGTATTTACGATGATCGTATAGTATGTATGTGTATCATACTAACGTATTGATAGAAAGTTAAACATTTTGGTAATTTAATGAGATAAATGTGTAAAGATTAGAAAACATCTTAAACATTTTTTTTATCAAGCATGAATGTCTATAATATATAGTTTTGTCCTCATGGTAGTAAAGGAGTCATAGGCTATTGGTTTCATGATTATGTCTGCTAATTAATCTCTTGAAGCTATATGGTGCAATTATATATCTTCTTTTATTATATGATCTCTTATGAATTTTTGTCTAATGTATATATGTTTTGTGCAGGTGTGTTGAATTAGATTTTTGGACATGTAAATTGCACTAGTGTTATAAAACATAATTGTGATGGTTCCTACAAGTATTCCAAGATCTAAGAGTTGTTATTTAAACCATAAAATTTTTACAATAAAACTTCTTACTACTATATATTATGCCTCATTCATGGAAAGGGCTACTAAATTTTTTTTCCTATTGCACCAAAAAACTAATGATTGTCCTATAAATTGACAGGTTCCATAGGTGATTTTTCAATCCACCCTACACCCTGCAAAATTAGAATTTGAATACCCTAATATTTCAAAAGAGGTGCTGAGTCTAGGATACCAAATTCCTAAATATGGGGTACCTAATAGATATTTAAGAATTCTCTTCACAAAAATTAAATGGGATTCTTTTTGGTCAGCTTGGAATTGGGTACAAAGACATACATTAAATGTTATATATGGTCAACTAGCAGTTACATAGAGGAGTGATCCAATCATTCCCTCATAATTGTTTTGGTCTATTGACTTTCCATTTGGGACTGTCTAATTGAATGGTAGAACTCATGGGAGTATTAATGTCCTTAGCATTATCCATTTCATATTTTTTTCAGAATATCCTAGATGTATTTAGTTTGGCTAAGGAATGTTCTATCCTCCATTTATTTTACACAAAATCCAAGAAAGTAACTTAGCTCTCCCATCAAGCTCATTTCAAACTCGTTACTCACTATTTTTGAGAATTCTACTCATAACATTTTATTTGAAGATCCAAACAAGATCTCATCTATATAAATCTAAATAATGAGAATTTCATTTTCTATCATTTATAGGAAGAGGGTGGTATTCTACACTACCCTAACAAATCCTCTATCTATGAAGAATGAACTAAGTCTTTTATACTAGGCTGTACATGATTGCTTTAACTCATACAGTGCCTTTTTCATTTTGAATACATGGTTTAAAAATTATGAGTTTTCAAATCCCGGGGGTTGCTAAAAAGACATCCTCTTTGAATACCCCATTTAAGAAAGCACTCTTAATGTCCATTTGATACAATTTAAAGCCCCTGAAGTAAGTAAAGGCTAAGAGCATCCTTATGGCTTTTAGTCTAGCTACTAGGGAAATTATTTCCTCATAGTCTATGCCCTTAATTTGGTTATTCCTCTTAGTTACTAGTCTTTTCTTATTTCTCACTACAATTCTTGAGTCATTCACCTTATTTTTAAAGACCCACTTTGTTTCAACCACACTATGCTCTTTAGGTCTCTTAACTAATTCTTATACATCATTCCTAATAAATTGGTTTAGCTCTTCTTGTATTAATAGGATCCAAAATTCATCCCCTAAAGCTTGATCTATACTTGTTAGCTATATTATAAAGATAAATATGAGATGTTTAACCTCTTTCCTAAGTCCATACCTAGTTCTGACACCTTTATACTGTTGCAAATCTATTTTCATGACTTATGTTTTGATGATTGATAAACAATATTGATTCTCTTGGACTGCCTGTTACTTCTAACTTTTCAGGAATCGAAGATCAGACGAACAAACAAAGCCAGTTCAAGATTGCGTAGGTCTTGGGTTGAGTCAGTCTATACTTTGTTTTTTCTCTTCTTGAGTCTATTTGTAATAGTCAAAGAGACTGATGCTAAGTAACCCTACACGCACACACTTGAGAGACTTAAAATTTTTGTTTTTACTCATATTGGCCAGGACAATATTTACATCGTCCTGGACGATCAGGCTTAAAATAGAAAGTCTAAATAAGGAGTCTTAATTAAGGTAGCCGTCATTAACTGATCATCCTGAACGATACGTGTATCAGCCAGGACGATAAGCTCAAAACAGAAAGAAGTTGCCACCATAGATAATTATGGTATACTGTATTTTTTACTAATCGGCCAGGACGATCATTGATTGGCCTGGACGATATTCACAAATTATGCCTTAATTGGTCAGGAAATCAAGGGAGTAATTAAGGATGATTGATACGATCATATCATCCTGGACGATCGCAGGATCGACTAGGACGATCTATTCAAAAACCTTAGTTACTTTCGGACCATAAATATCGGTCAGCTCGAATTCAGGCCGATGCTCCGGACAATTTTCCTCTGATTTGAACTGATCGGTCGGGACGATCGTGAGATAGGCCTGGACGATCAAGCCAATTTGAAATCGTGTAGTTTGCATTCAGGGCAATGCTCTAGCCAATCTTCTGAGATTTGTACTGATCGGCCAGGCCGATGTCCATATCAGCCTGGACGATATTGTCGGCAACCTACAATTAATGAGCTCCTTTGAATCTCTTGTTCAACATTTTGAACAATCTTTTGCTGCTGCCTTGACCTGAGATGGCCTTGAGGAGAGAAAGAGAGAAAGGGAGAGAGAGAGGATCTTGTGAGGGGGAGCTTGTGAGGGGATTCACAAGAGTTGATTCAAGGATCACTCTGCTTCTTCTTCGTCTAGAGTTTCTCATCTGTGGAAGGGTCGGTAGAGGCAAGGAGTCAGCATCTGGTTGTGGTTCTCTGCCAGCTTCAGGAGGAAGCAAAAGGAGATAGGTTCTTTGCCTTGCCGGGGTGGCAAAAAGGAGGTTCTTTGTAAAGGCTTCTCCGCCTAGCTGTGGGGGCTAAAGGAGAGTCACGAGTGTAGTGCAATACTCGAAGGGCGCCTCCGGGGAGTGGACGTAGGTCGAGCTGACCGAACCACTATAAATCTGTGTTCTTGTTTCTTGCTTCCGCACTTTAATTTTCGCATTTATTTTTCTCGTGGTGTGATTTTGGTTTAAGTGATTTTTGTTCTTTGTGAAAAGAAAATTTTTAAAATACCAATTCACCCCCCCCCCCCCAATTGGTTAGCTTGGGCCAGTTCTATAGGGCTTAACATCCCTAACAAACTTTTAAGTGGTATCAGAGCGGGATTCATAAAAATTAGTTTGAAAGCTTTTTGAATTTTAATCCATGGCTAACCTTGGGAATCGTAACACTACGGAAGGTTATTCAATTACACGACCTCCCTTGTTTGACAACTTACCTTTTGATTTCTGAAAAACCCGCATGTCAATGTTTTTATAATCTACTGATTATCGCATGTGGATGCTTATCAAAGAAGGTTATTTTTCACCTTCTCGTGAAATTAATGGTGTTAAAATTGAAGTTGTTTTTACTGAATGGACTTTCGATGAACGAGATTTAGCTCAATTGAATGCAAAATTTTTGAACTATTTTTTCTGTGCTTTAAAATCTGAAGACTACATGTGTGTCTCCACTTGCAAAACTAGTAAAGAAATATGGGATAAATTGTGTATCACTTATGAAGGCACTAATGAAGTTAAACAATCCCGTTTGAATATTCTCTTGCATGATTACGAACTTTTTTGTATGAAACCTCATGAATCTGTTTCTAACATGTGCACTAGGTTTATTCAGATAGTTATTTCACTGCATGCATTAGGAAGAGAACTTTCAAACTATGAAAAAGTAAACAAGATTTTGAGATGCTTTCCTTTATCATATGATGCTAAAATCACTGCAATCACTGAATCTAAGGATTTAAACACTTATTATATTGATAACTTACTTGGCTCACTCATTGCATATGAGCAAGGGGTGAATCAAAGAAATCTTGATGCAGGTGAGAAGAAGAAAGAGAAAACTGTTGCACTAAAGGCGCATAAATTAGATTCTGAATCTTCCGGGTCTGAAAGCGATGAAGTTGCCTTCATCACAAGGCAATTCAAAAGCTTTCTAAGGAAGAAACAAAAGCATCATTGGAGAAAAGGTAGCGATAATAAACATTCTAAAGGATCTTCTGATGTTGTTTGTTATGAATGCAGGAAGCCTGGACATGTGAGAGCCGACTGTCCTACACTTCATGATCACTTGAGCAACGAAAAGGAAAAAGGTGAGGAGAAACCTAAGTCTAAGAAGGACAAGAAGAGAGTCCAAAAAGCGTTCTGGGCAGAATCTGGTACTGATTCCTCTGAGACTGAACCAGAGGAAGAGACTACAAACCTGTGCTTAATGGGGGAAGATCATCTTGAGCAAAGTGATGAGGAAGAGGTATGTAAACCAACCTATGATGAATTGTTTGAGATTTGTGAGAAAATCCATGCATCATACAAAAAACTTAAGAAGACTCATGCTAGCTTAAAAGTGGAACTTGTAAATTTGCAAAAAGAGTATGAAGTCATTCTTGGAGGCTGAGAACCAATTAACCCATACGTGCTTGGAGACCGTTTTTGCACCTTGCCGAAAGAAGAAGAGGAGAAATCCCAACTAGCAAAGATAACTCGTGATAGCTAAAAAATTACTGTTATTTCCCAAATGAAGAGCTTAATGCATATTGAGTAAAAGCTTTCTTATATATATATATATATATATATATATATATATATATATATATATATATATATATATATATATATATATATAATATACACAAATGTGTATCAAAAATCAAAAGATGCTCAAAAAGCCAATCAAAGATTCAAGAAGCATAAAATGAGCCCACTAAAAAGCGAGCTATCCTCTCTTTTCAAAACTTTTAAAACTTAGAAGAACTTATGGGTTATGTGAGATTTTTAAAGGCTTGATTTCAAATTCCATTATTGAGAAAAATTACTTTGACATATTATTTATGAGATATTTTCTTTGTAAACAAGTTGTGAATGGATCTTCTTTTTATCCTATTTAGTTATTTTGAGTTAGGCCTCTGTTTTTCAAAAGATAATTTATACCCTGAAGGATGTCCGATCTAGGGTTAACAAAATTAGATATTCTACCTTCTTCCAATTAAAATTTGTTAACCTATTGATCTCTTGAAACTCTAAAGTTTAAATTATTTAAGAAATTCTCATATGAATTGCTTTTATAAAAAATAATAATAAAAAAAAAATTTTTGCTTGTTTTTTTTTTTGCTGTTCTTTTTTCTTTTTCTTCTACTTTTCTTTTGTTTTATTTTCGAGGGCTTTGGTCATCACTATTCTTCATTGTTTTTCAAATTCTAGTCACATCGTCCTGGCCGATACTTTTATCATCCTGGATGATAGGGCAAATTCTCTTCAAATTCCATCTGCTGATCTTTTTTGTGCTTGCTGTAACTCATCGTCCTGGATGATCTGATCAAACTCTATTGCAATCATGATGATAGTCCTGGCCGATAGAATATTTTGTCTTGGCTGATGCATTTTATGGGCATCGTCTTAGCCGCTACACTAGGTCATCCTAGACGATCCACGTGTCAGCATATTTGAATCTTTAAAATCGGCCCCGGACGATCCATTATTGGACAATCATCCTGGCCGATTCATTGTTCGTCCTGGATGATACACTTGGCACAGATTTAAAATATTTTAACTTCGGGCGGTATGATCAATTATTGTGCATCATCCTGGATGATACACTTAATCGGCCCGAACGATCTGCTTTTTCAACGGTCGTCCGGCTTGACTCCTCGGATGATCGCCTGTGTCTAATCGTCCTGGCTGATATCTTATCAGCCCGGACGATCGGACCACCTTTTTGACCAATCGGCCTGTACGCAATTATTGTGCCATATCGTCCTGGACGATTCTACGATCGGCCTGGATGATATGGCTGCTTCTTTAAATTCTGGCCATTCCTGCCATGTTTTTCACTTCACATCCCTTCTCCTCTTGTGTTTTTTTGCTAACTCCTTTCTATGGTTGTTGGTAAACATGTCCGGCAAACTTCTGGGAGTTCTTCAAGGGCTAGGATTGACCCTCATTTCAGGGAGGCAGAAGATCATGCTGCCTACCATCGTTACAAAGAATGTGGGATAACTGTCTCCAGAATCATCAATCCTACCCACATTTCATATTCGGTAATGGATCTTTTCGCTCACACCTCCCTTTGTTTCATTCTGTCTCTTGCTTTCCCCTTTAACATTGAGCTTCTTCAAAAATTCTTCGCAAACCTTCGCATAAATCCTACCTTCACAGCCCTGACCTCCTATGTGAATCGACGCTCCGTCAAAATCACATATCAGGACTATGTTGAACTTTTACAGTTATCTACCACCGGGGATAAGTTGCACCTAATCGGTTCAGATCCTGACCTTGATTGGTCCACGGTGAATCACTTCCTTCGCTAGACCAATGCACCTTTTCATGTTGGAGAGACTAGCTCTTTAGTCAAAGATGCTAGGACAATCCAATATATCCTTCACACCTCTATAATTCTAAAAGCTAGGGACCGTATCCATATCACTCCTCTACTTTCCCTGACTACTTTCTACATCATGGCACATAGAGAATTTAATAATGTAGACTTAATTTTTCGATACATTGATCACTTAACCACAATCCACGATTCAGGTCATAAGAGAAAACCCAATCTAGCTTTAGGACACATCATAGCCTATGTCCTTGAAACTAAATACCAACTTCAGTATCCTATTCCACCTAACCTCCCAACTCTCTTCTACTCAAATAGTTCCTTCAGTACCCTTCACAGTACTCGTCTCCACCCTAGGGATGACGAACCTCGAGGGGCTTGGGAGGACGAGGCTCCCGCTCCCGCTCCCTTTCCTGATCATTTTTCTCTCCACCAGCACTCACCGGTTGATCAGTTTATAGAGAGGTTTGATCGATGGGAGACCCGCTTTGACGCTTACATTGTTGCACAGGAGCAACAACATTCTGAGGACATTGCCCGCTACGAGCAGCACCGCACACAGGATTTAGCCCGATTTGACAGCTACATTACTCACCAGCAGCAATAGCATGATCAGGACATCGCCTGGTTCAATACTCAATTTACCACGCTTGCCAGCTACTTTCAGCAGCCACCTCCACCACCTCCATCTGATGATCAGGGTCCCTTATTTTTCTAGTCTGTGTTTTCTGTTGTCTATTTTTTGTTTTTTGTAGTTTGTTTTAGTTTCTATTTTCTTTGTCTTTTGTGTGTCTAGGACCCTCTTTTTGTGATGACAAAAGGGGGAGTAGGTTGTGGTAGGAAAAGTTGATATAACTTTGAAATTTTAATGAATTATTGTTTTTACTGAGTTTTCCTACTGGTGTTTTGTCATCATCAAAGAGGGGGAGATTGTTGCAAATCTATTATTTTGATGATTGACAAACACTATTGATTCTCTTGGACTGCCTGTTACTTCTAACTTTTCAGGAATCGAAGATTGGACGAACAAATGAAGCTAGTTCAAGATTGCGTAGGTCTAGGGTTGAGTCAGTCTGTACTTATTTTTTCTCTTCTTGAGTCTATTTGTAATATCTCAACAAGAGTTAGTGATGATAACGATACGTGTATTGGCCAGGATGATAAGCTCAAAACAGAAAGAAGTTGCCACCATAGACAATTAAGGTATACTATATTTTTGAAAAATCGGCTAGGACGATCATTAATCGACCTGGATGATATTCACAAATTATGTCTTATTTGATAAGAAAATCAATGGAGTAATTAAGGATGATTGATACGATCATATCGTCCTAGACAATCGCAGGATCGGCCAGGATGATCTTTTCAAAAACCTTAGTTACTTCAAGACGATAAATATTGGCCAGCTCGAATTCAGGGCGATGCTCCGGACGATTTTCCTCTGATTTGAACTGATCAGCCGGGACGATCGTGAGATCCGCCTGGACGATTAAGCCAATTTTAAATCATCCAGTTTGCATTCAGGGAGATGCTCTGGCCGATCTTCTAAGATTTGTACTGATCGGCCAGGCCGATGTTCATATCGGCCTGGACGATATTGTCGGCAACTTGCAATTAATGAGCTCCTTCGAAGCTATTCTATTTAAGAGCTCCTGTTTAACGTTTTGAACAATCTTTTGCTGCTGCCTTGACCTGAGAAGGTCTTGAGGAGAGAAAGAGAGAGAAAAAGAGAGAGAGAGGATCTTGTGAGGGGGAGTTTGTGAGGGGATTCACAAGGGTTGCTTCAAGGATTGCTCTGCTTCTTCTTCGTCTAGAGTTTCTCATCCGTGGAAGGGTCGATAGAGGTAAAGAGTCAGCATCTGGTTGTGGTTCTCTGCCAGCTTCAGGAGGAAGCAAAAAGAGATAGGTTCTCTGCCGTGCCGAGGTGGCAAAAAGGAGATTCTTTGTAAAGGCTTCTCCGCCTAGCTGTGGGGCCTAAAGGAGAGTCACGAGTGTAGTGCAATACTTGGAGGGTTCCTCCGGGGAGTGGATGTAGGTCGAGTTGACTGAACCACTATAAATCTGTGTTCTTGTTTCTTGCTTCCGTACTTTAATTTTCGCATTTATTTTTCTCGTGGTGTGACTTTGGTTTATGTGATTTTTGTTCTTTGTGAAAAGAAATTTTTTAAAATACCAATTCACCCCCCGCTCTTGGTTAGCTTGGGCCAGTTCTATAGGGCTTAACATCCCTAACAAACTTTCACATACGGGTCTCCTTAGATTAATTTTTTAGTATGGCTAGAAGAATATTTCCATTCGCTAGGAAATGGTTCCTAAGGTTCAACTCTATCTCTTATGTTAATGGTTTTGACCCCCCTGAATGACCCTACCTCTTCTTCTTCAAATTTAGATTCAAATGCCCTATCTGATTCATAAAATACTACATAGGTAGATTCTGAAAGTGCTTTGATGGCACTTGAAAGTTTGATATGGATGTTAAGCCCTTATGAACTGGTCCCAAGGCTAAACAAGAGGGGGGTCAATTGGTATTTTATAAATTCTTTCGATCAAAATGCAAACTTAAAATAGAAAACAAGATTCACAATAGAAATCAAAATGCAGAAATTAAATGCAGAAGTAGTAATAAAGAACACAAAAATTTATAGTGGTTTAGTCAACACGACCTACGACCACTCCCTAGAGGCTCCCTCCTAATATTGCACTAAACTTAGTATCCCTCCTTTTGGCCCCACAATAAGGCGGAGAAGCTTTTAAAAGCCTCCTTTCCACCAACCCAGGTGAGCCAGAGAACCCAACTCCTTTTGCTTCCTCTAGAAGCAGATATAGAACTCAACTCCTTTCTCTTCCTTCTGAAGCAGGTAGAGAACCTTGATCAGATGTTGAAGTAGACCTCTCTAGAACCCCCAAGGATATAAGGATGATGACTGGAGAAGATGATTATGGATCCTATCTTGGAGCAACCTTTGTAAGAAACCTTATAAACTTCCCCTCACATGATCCTCTCTCTCTCTCTCTCTCCCTTGCTCTCCCTCTCCTTTTGGCTCTCTCAGGTTAGAACAATAGTAAAAGATGCTCTCTTGAAAGAATTAAGATGTCTTAAATAAAAGAGCTTCAGAATAGCTCATAATTATAACAAATTCACTTTATCATCTAGGATGATATAAATATTATCTTGTGCAAATTAAGTTCAATCAGCTAGGATGATTTGAGACGATCAGAAATTTTTTGTTCATATCATCAAGGCCGATAGTATATCATCCTATACGATCAGTACAAATCATTGAATATCGCTCAGATAATCATAATGAATGAATGTTTGGATGGTGGAAAAATAGCTTGATTGTCCAGGTCGATCTTATGATCATCTAGGACAATTTGTTCAAATCCATGAAAATCATCCAGAGCATTACTCTAAATAGTAGTTGGCTGATGTTTGGTCATCCAGGGATAACTATGGTTTGTGAACTGATCGTCCCGGTCAATCCTGCGATTGTCCAAGACAATATGATCAAGTAATCAAACTTTAACTGGTTTTCTTAATTACTAGATTAATTTAGGAGCAAAAGTGTTTGCTAGACTAGAGAAAGGGAAAAGTTTACAAACTGATTCAGACCTATTCTACCCAATCTTGAGCTGATTCAAATTGCAGTTTGATCTTATGAACCTAAAATGTTAGTAGGCAAGACAATCGTAGAGAAATAGAAGTGTTTGCTATAATCAAAATTATATTCCCTGAAAAACAGATTCACAACAATCTCCCCCTTTTTAATGATGACAAACACAAAAAAAATAATTGAAGCAGTTCAAAGCAGTTTTAATGAAAATAGATGAAGAAACAAACACAGTTCAACTAACTAACATAAAAATATAACAAACTAGAATATACTAGAATAGTACTAACTAGTACAGCTAGTAATCTCCCACTTTTTGATGATGGCAAACACAAAAAATAATTAAAGTAGTTTAAAGCAATTTTAATGGAAAAAGGTGAAGAAATTAACACAGTTCAAATAGTTTAACTAACCAACATAAAAACATAACAAACTAGAACAGACTAGAATAGTACAAACTAGTACAGCTACTCCCCCTTTTGATATCACAAAAAGGATGGAAAAAGAAAAACAACACAAACTACTAAATAGAAGTAAAACAACATTAAAAGGAAAAACGACATCACACAAAAATAAGCAAACTAAAAGAAAGATGGCTCCTGATCATCCAAAGTAGGAGGTGGTGGTGGTGGATGTGGCTGAAAGTAATTGGAAAGAGTCACAAACTACTGTCCAAGATAGGCTATATCCTGGTCAAGCTGGTGCTACTAGTGAGCCATGTTAGAGTCAAAATGAGCAACATCCTTAATATGTTAATGCTCCTGTGCAACAACGTAGGTCTCAAACCATGTCTCCCACTGGTCAAATCGCTACACCAGCTGATCCAGCTAAGAGTGCTGGTGGAGCGGTGTAGGTGTAGGAATAGGTGTAGGACCTACCTCCTCAGCTCCCTTGACTTCCTCGTAACCCGGGTGAAGATAAGTACTGTGAAGAATATGGGAGGAGTTATTTGAGTAGAAGGCAGGCTAAAAATTTCGTGGGGAAAGATATTGGAGGTTGTATTTTGATTCTAAGACATAGGCTATGATATATCCTAAGGCAAGATTGGGCTTCCTCCTATATCCTGGATATCGAATACTCATCAAATGCTCAATGTAGCAAAAAATCAAATCAATGGAATTAAATTCACAAGGGGCCAAAATATAAAAAGTGATGATCGAAAGAAGAGGAGTGATATTAATGTGATCACCAGCTTTTAGATAAATTGAGGTGTGAAGGAAATGCTAGATAGTCCTAGTTGTTGAAACTTGTTCACTATGAATTAGGTTGTTAAACCTAAGCTTATGTCCTAGTGGCTAACCAAGAGTGGGGGTGAATTGGTAATTAAAAATTTTACCCCTCTTTTAAAATTTAAAATCGAGAAAATTAACTTTAGTGAATTTTATAGAAAATATTTTTCAACCACAAGTTAAAAATAGTAAAGTAAAAATAAAAGCAGCGGAAAAATAAAAGACACGAGATTTATAGTGGTTCGGTCAAACATGACTTACATCCACTCCCCGAAGACACCCTCTGAGTATTGAACTAATACCACTAGGGACTCTCCTTTTGCACCCACAACAAGGCGGAGAAGCCTTTATAAAAACTCTCTTCCACCACTACTCAGTGCGGCAGAGAACTGTCATCCTTTTACACTCTTCCCAGTGTTGGCAGAGAACCGTCTGTCCTTTAACACTCTCCCGGTGTAGGCAGAGAATCCTTCATCTTTCCACACTCTCCTAGTGTGGGCAGAGACATCCCTTCAGATGTTCACACTCTCCAAGTGTGGGCAGAGAACCTTCTTTCTTTCACACTCTCCTAGTGTGGGTAGAGAACCCTTCGGCTGTTCACACTCTCCAAGTGTTGGCAGAGAACCCTTCGACTGTTCGCACTCTCCAAGTGTCGGCAGAGAACTGGATCTCCTTAACAGATCTTCTCACAAGAAATCTAGAAGGAAGAAAGAAAAGAGTGAAGTAATCAGAAATCAAAAGTAAAGACTCTTACCTTTAAACACCAAGTGAAGCCTTCACGCTCCAGAAGTAAGAATCCTCCTTCGAACACTCTCTCTCACACTCTCTCCTTGACTCTTCTTTCAATAGGCATGAAGATCAGTAGGAAAAAAGATTAAGTGGCAGTCTAAATTTGATTATTTATATGAAAGACAAGAAAAACCATCCAAAAACTACAAATTTTCAAGTCAACACGCAGTTGATCATCCCGTACGATCGTGGATCGTCCTGGACGATTTTACTTAAATGAGTTGGAATTAAACCAAATGTATATTGGTACGAACTGAATTTGTACTTGATCATCATCCCGTACGAACTACATTCATCCGGTACAAATAGTTATACCATAGGTAAGTTCCCAAACAGTGCAGGACATCGTCAAAATTTGAAGAGTCGGTTCACTTCATCCTGGGATGAATATGAGTTCGTCCAGACAAAATTTTTACAGAGAATATTTCATCCCGGGATGAATTTGCATTCGTCTGGACAAAAATTTTCCAGAGTGCATTTCATCCTGGTACGAATATGAATTTTGTCTGAATGAAAATTTTCCAGAAAACATTTTATCCTGAGATGAATTTGAGTTTGTCTGGACAAAAATTTTCCAGAGAGTATTTCGTCCTAGCACGAATATCAATTTTGTCTAAACGAAAAAATTTCCAGAGGACATTTCGTGCTGGGATGAGTAAACATTCGTCCTGGACAATCAGGACTTAGAAAACTTTTCTTCAATTCCTGTTCGTTCCATTGCTCTTTAGAGAAGATAACTGACTTGATCGTCCCATATGAATTATATTCTTCTAGTACGATCAGTATAGATTCTTAAAGATCTCCTTTAAGTGTGTGTGTGTTTATTTACTCAATTACAATCACTCCCTCTCAAACTTAATTCAAAGAAAAGTACAAGCTTCAAATTACAAAATATCTCATGCTGAATTTGATTTGAAGTCTTTAGTAGTCTGGAGTGCAATTTTTCTGAAATATTAGTACACACAAGAGCAAAAAAAACTCTCCCAAAAAAGTGTTAGGAGATAACAACATTTAAAACAATAAAATTTGAAATTATCAAAACAATATAAGTTGCAAGAATGTAAAGCATGCAAATAGCAACTCTCTAAACAATCTCCCCCTTTTTTATGATGGCAAAATAATTATTGTTTGTATAATTTCAAATTCTAAGAATCTCCTAAACTCCCCTAAATTGATGAACACATAAAAATAAGGAGGAAATTTAATCATAATTTTTTAATTTTCAAAATTTTTCAGAGATGCAAAACAAAACAAAAACACATTAAAACAAAACCAAAACACATAAAACAAAAACACATACGAACAAATAATTTCTCCCCCTTTTTGACAATAACAAAAAGTGAAGAACAAAAAAGACCTGAAATATAAGCAGTCATATGAAAATCATTTGATAATTGAACCTTGAAAGTGATTGAAATAAATTTTGCAAATAAAATCAAAACATTAGGCAAATCATAGTAATTCATAGAATTTAAGAAGAGATATAACATTGATAATAAAAAGTATTTATCAAAAATATGAATCAATTTAGGCACTAAGATAGAGAAAATCATTGCAAAAAGAATGAATAGAAAATTTGTATATTTCAAATTTTAATATGGAATATAAATGTACAGAAGATCAATTTAAATTAAGAGATTAAAAGATTATGGAAAGAAATAACTACCACATGTGGCACTTTGCGCTTCTTTTTCAAATGTATGGCACATTTTTGTGCATCTTTTCACTTGTGGGATTATTTTGTGCCTCTTTTTCAACTTGCAAACCATTGCACATTACTTCTTATTTTTGTACATTTATATAATTTTTAAGAGTAATTTTGATCTTTCCAAAATTAATAATAAAAAATTTCAAATTTTTATAAGGGCATAAATATTTATTGATAAATGAAATACAAAATAAGAAAATATCACAATTGCAATAATAAGATTAGACCTTAATATAGTCTAAATAAGAGACATAAAATTGACAATCTTAATTAGATCAAGTTATAAGCAAAACTTAAATTTAGAAAAATTAGATTTTCTAATGAATTTAATTTTAACGTGCATTTCAAAGTATAGCACCTTTTTAAGATCAAAAAATTATAACGATTGTCATATGGGCTAACATCATTTTAAAAACAAGACTAGATTAAAGTCAAAATAGGATAACTTATATTGATATCAATATGAAGGATATTACAATCTAAGCATGTGATATGAATACATCATAAGATTTAAAAACAAAAACATCTAAAGAAAAGAAAATACATCACACTTCCCTAAGCCACAAAACAAAAACAACAACTAAAGAAACACATAAAATCAAGTGCAGCTGTCACTCAGAAGGACCATGATCTGGAGGAGGAGGAGGAGGAGGTGCAACACCAAAGAAGTTATAGTAGCTGCTAATCATGATCATGTTGGATTTAATACCATCTATCCGCTCCCTCATCCATCAAATATCATACTGATACTGTGCAGCCTACTGCTAAAGATGAGTCTAAATTTGATCAAAACATTGTTCAACATGAGTCTCAAGGTAGTCAAATCTTTGAACCAAATCCTGATAATTTGGTTCATTTACAGGTGCAAGTGCAGCTTCATGTTCTTCCTCAGTATCACTAATGACATGTGTTTTATTTGGTTCTCCTTTATTGAAGATTACTCTAAATGATCCATCATTGTAGTAGAACGGTTCTTCATACTCTTGATCAGGATGAACCAAAATGTATTTTTTCTCCATAATGTAGGCAACTAGATGTCTTAAAGCGATATTCTTCTTTCTTTTATATTCGGTATGACCAATTTCAGAAAGTCCATAAAGGTAGTCAATGATAAGTTAGGCTTCTTCTATAGGTTTTTTGGTCATGATCAAGAAGGTCACCATTAAAAGAAGAGGAGTATATTGATTCTATCACTAGCTTTAGGAATTGTAGAAGTTCTAAGAACATGCTGGATGATACGAGCATTACAAACGAGATCGGATACTTTAGGCATATACTCGTTAAATATGATTCCTCTAAGCACTTTATTAATTTCAGACCATTCATATTCAGTTGAGGTGATCAAGGTATGTGCTCTAGCTCCCTTAGTCCTTAAGTTCAGAAATGCTCCTAAGTCAGCTTTGGTGATTTCAACTTTTCTCTTAAAGACAAAGGAAAGGATAATAGTATGGTCGAAGTTGAAAGACATGTTTGCCAGAAAGTAGTGAAAGGTTTCTTTGTTGTAGAGATAAACTAGGGTGAGGATAAAACCAAACTGAGTTGAAGCAAACAAGTTCATCACCTGAAAGGTTAGTTGCTCCTAGACAAGAATTCTAGAGGGTGTGTTCTTAGCGGAGACAAACCTAGGGAAGAATTCTTCATTGACTTTAGAAAGAAAGTTCTCAGAAGAATTCTTAGGTGGACCCCTGGACACAATCTTTTGACGCTTGCTAGAACTTGCCATTGAAAAATGATCTAAAGTATGAAAGAGTTTGAAAGTGAAGTGAGAGTGTGACTGTTGAGTTCAAAAGCCCGTTTGTTTATTAAAAAAATGACTGTTCATACCAGACAAAATCACTTTCATCTCGTACAAATTTTAGTTCATCTCGTACGAAAACATTTCGAATGGACGAACGAATGAGTCCAAAATAAAACGGCATTTCGTAATCACACAATTTACGAAGCATCCTTTTGTACAAACTTTTGACCAAAATGATCGTACAGACGAACACGTGTTCATCTTGGGACGATAAGAACTTATAATCATTTTAATGACAGTTGAATCCATCCCCGCATCGAACCGCCATGTGTTTGTCTGGACGAACCAAAGGTTCGTACGGATGAACCAAAGGTTCGTACGTACGAACAAGCATATTAAAAACGATCATATCCATTCAACTGACATTCAATCATCCCATCAATTGAAAAAGTTCATCCTAGATGATCGTGATGATCGTACAGACGAAGTGAAAAAAAACTAAAAAACTGCACGCAAACGGTTCAAAATCCGACAATTTGACACACTACTCAATTCGTCCCGTACGAAATCATTTCATCTCGGACGATTGTAAGTTAAAAATTTCAAATTATGCACTCTATGAAAACTAAACACAAGCACACTAAAAACACAATGAAAAATAAAAAAATAAACACATAATACAAAACAAGTCACAAACATAAGGATAAATAGAAAAAAAATACTAACTAAAAACACACATCATTGTTGCAGAAAAACATTTTTATTAAGCATTCTGATTGATTACCCTAAGCCTTGTTCTTAATGCACTAAAAGTATCAAAGGCTAAAAGTTTTTAAAAATTTATGCAAGTTGATTTTCAGAAGAAACATGAATGAGCTCAATTTCTCCTATAGATACATGATCCCTTATGAAATGATGCCTGATATCTATATGTTTGGTTCTTAAATGTTGAATAGGATTTTTAGAAATACAAATAGCACTACTATTATCACAATAAATTGGAATAGTGTCTATAGTTAATCCCAAATCAATCAACTGTTGTTTCAACCAATATAATTGTGCCACACAACTTCCTA
This sequence comes from Dendrobium nobile, assembly GCA_022539455.1. Taxonomy (NCBI): domain Eukaryota; kingdom Viridiplantae; phylum Streptophyta; class Magnoliopsida; order Asparagales; family Orchidaceae; genus Dendrobium; species Dendrobium nobile. Next base: position 49,310,885 of record CM039719.1, on the reverse strand, counting down.
ATGCAATGTATTCAGCTTCAACAGAAGATAGGGCTATGGAATTTTTTTTTCTACTGGACCAAGAGACTAAAGAATTTCTAATAAACTGACATATTTCAAAAGTGTTTTTTTTTATCCACCCTACAACCTACAAAGTCAGAATCTAAATAACCAATTTTTTCAAATGAAGAGCTAAACTTAGGATACAAAATTCCTAAGTTCTAAGTTCCTAACAGATATCTTAGAATCCTTTTTACTACTGTCAAATGTGATTCTTTTGGATCTGATTGAAATCTAGCACACAAACAAATACTAAACATGATATCGGGCCGGCTAGTTGTCAAGTAAAGTAAAGATCCAATTATCCCTTTAAATTTCTTTTAATCAACAAATTTTCCCTAAGGGTCCTTATCCATCTAAACTGAGGAACTTAAAGGTGTATTAACAGGTTTAGCATTGTCTATTTCATACTTTTTGAGGATGTCCTTAACATATTTTGATTGACTAAAAAATGTACCCTCCTCAATTTACTTAATACTAAATACTAGAAAGTAACTTAAATCTCTCATTAAACTCATCTCAAATTCACTACTCATTATTTTAGAAAAATCATCACAAAGATTTTTATTTGAAGATCCAAAAATGATGTCATCCATAAAAATTTGTATAATGAGTATATCCTTTTAAAATCTCTTCAAAAAAAGAGTTGTATCCATACTTCTTTTTTCAAATGATGTTTTAAGTAGGAAGGTGCTCAACCTCTCATACCAAGCCCTAGGTGCCTGTTTCAATCCATATAATGCCTTTTTCAATTTGAAAACATGATTTTGGTATTTAGAATTTTCAAAACCTGGTGGTTGTTCTATAAAAAGATCTTCTTGAATTATCCCATTTAAAAATGCACTTTTTACATCCATTTGATATAATTTAAAGCAAAGGCTAGCAAAACCCTATCTGATTATACCCCTTAGCAACTAATTTAGCCTTATTTATAATGACTACTCCTGAGTCATTCATTTTATTTTTGAATATCCACTTAGTTCCAACTACACTTTTATCGTTTGGCCTTGTAGTTAATTCCCAAACTTAATTGTTTAGAAATTGATTTAATTCTTCTTGCATGGCCAAAATCTAAAGTTCATTCGAAAGTGCTTGATCAATATTAGTGGGTTCTATTATTGAAATGAAGGCTGAATGATTGACTTCATTGTTTAATTCACGCCCAGTCCTTACACCCTCACTAGGTTCACCAATTATCAACTCCTTTGGGTGGTTTTTAGAAAATCTCAAATGTCTAGGAAAAGAGTTTTCTATTTCTAAATTTTCTTCCATAGTTTCTTCTAAATTTTCATCCAAATTCATTTTATAAATCTTTTGAGAGTTAACCTCAATCTCATCTTCTATAACATTTGGCTCTTCCAAATTTCCAAACTCAACAAATACAATATATGTGGTCTCCTCAATTACCAAAGTTCTATTATTGAATACTCTATAAGATTTTCCAACACTTGAGTATCCAACAAAAATTCCTTCATCTGATTTTGGATCAAATTTTTCTAAGACAGATTTTTTATTATTATGAATGAACACCTTGCAACCAAAAATATGCAAATAAAACAAATTAGGTGTTCTTCTTTTTAGTAACTCATAGGGTGATTTATTTAATTTAAATCTCACATTCACACTATTCAGAATATAACATGCAGTACTAACCGCCTCAGCCCAAAAATATTTAAAGTGAGTATTCTGTCAACATTGCTTGGGCGGCTTCTATTAATGTTCTACTTTTTCTTTTGACTTTCCCATTTTGCTGAGGGGTTCTAGGTGCAGAAAAGTTGTGATCAATCCCTTTCTCCTTACAAAATTCCTCAAATCTTTATTTTCAAATTCTCCTCCATCATCACTTTGTATTGAAATAATTTTACACCCAAGTTTTCTTTGAATCCAAGTCAAAAAATTTCTAAATTTCTCAAATGATTCACTCTTATGAAATAGAAATCTAACCCATGTGAATCTTGAGTAATCATCCACAATAAAAAATGTGTATACCTTCCCTCCTAGACTTATAGTTCCAACTAGTCCAAAAAAATCCATATATAAAATCTCCAATGGTTTACTAGTTCTAAGATCCTTATTGGACTAAAAAGAGGACTTCACTTATTTTCCTAATTGATATGCATCACAAAGGTGGTCCTTAGTAAAATCTAGTTTTGGTATACCTCTCACTAAGTTCTTTTAGGTAATCCTCCTAAGGTTTTTCATGCTAGAATGACAAAGTCTCCTATGCCAAAGCCATGACTCATCAAATACAATTTTCAAACAAAAAATAGTACAAGTTTGAAAGCAATACAAGTCTAGCATATAAATATTATTTATCCTTTTACCATTCAAAACATCATTTCCATTTAGGCTTAATATGCAGTTAGTACGAAAAAATTTCACACAATATCTTTTATCACATAGCTGGCTTATACTTAATAGGTTTTGCTTCAAGCCATCTACCAATAACACATTTTCAATGTAAAATTTCTTGAGATTTCCAATCATACCTGATCCAACCACCTTCCTTGTGGTATTATCTCCAAGTGTAACCTTGCCTCCACTCCTGACTTCCAGCATTATGAATTGTGCAGTATCTCCAGTCATATGCTTTAAGCATCCGCTGTCCAGGTATCATATGCTCTCACGAGGTCTTGTGTGAGGGCGACCTTACGAAATTATCAAAACAAGTTTGGGTTCTCCTTTTGGCAATTTTTAATCAGATACATGTATGATATGTCTAGGTTTATGCATCTTAGGTCTCCACACCAAATAAGTTTTCATCTTCAAAGTACATGTGTGAGCTATATGTCCAAACAATCCACAATTATTACATTTGACTTTTGGAAAAAAAATTCCTAAGTTTTCTACCATTCATCTGTCTATTTTGGGATTGCATAAATTTAGGATAAATAATAGGATTAGTAAAATCTTCAAGTCTTGGGGGTATCCTATTATCCTCGGGAGCTTTTATCTTCAATTTATAAAAATAATTCATATCTTCAAAGATTCAATTTGTATAATTGATTTGATATATTTTGCTCTCAGATTCATCCTTAAAATTTTAAAAATCTTTTCAAGTTCTGGATAGGATGATTTTAACTTTTCATGATTTTTATTCAAGTCATCAAACTCATCAATTAAAGCATGATCTTTTCTAATAATTTTATGTTCTTTTTGTAGTTCTTCAAACTCTAAATTTAGACAAGCATGCATTTTCTTTATTTTCTTATATGCATCATGCATGTGTTCGAAAACTTCAAACAGTTCATCATAAGTTAAGTCACATACCTCTTATTGATCTGACTGATCAAGACTATCGTCCATTAAGCAAAGATTAGTGACTTCCTCTTCCTTTTCAGTCTCTGATGAATTTGAAGCTGAGTCCGCCAAGAAAGCTCTTTAAAACTTCTTCTTTCCCTTCTTTATAGTTAGTTTCTCCTCTACATTCTCCTTACTAGGAGTGGCTTTGAGTTTTGGGCATTCAGTCTTGATATTTCCAGGTTTTCTGCACTTATAGCAAATTACATCATTTGAAACCTTGGCATTTCTATTAAATTTATCTCTATTCCATTGCTGGCGTCTCTTCTACTTCCTCTTCAGAAAGCTTCTGAATTGTCTAGTCATTAGAGCGATGTCATCTTCATCCTCAGGTTGTGAGTGTTCACTTTTAGATTCCTCTACTTTCAGTGCTATGTTCTTCTCTCTCTGTGGTTCACCTGCATCAATCTTTCTTTGCCTAACTCCTTGCTCAAAAGTAATTAGCGAACCAAGAAGATTATTAATAGAGTAAATGTTTAGATCTTTAGACTCTATAATTGCAGTAATTTTAGCATCATAAGAAGTAGGAAAACAACAAAGAATTTTATTAACCATTTTAGCATTCGTTAGTTCCCTGCACAACGCATGTAAAGAGGTGACAATTTGTGTGAATCTTGTGTATATATCAGAAATGGATTCATTTGGTTTCATGCAAAATAGTTCATAATCATGCAACAAGATATTAAGTCTAGATTGTTTAACCTCATTAGTCCCCTCATAAGTAATACAAAGTCTTTCTTATATGTCCTTTCCACTTTTGCAAGTAGAAAACTGCATGTAAGCTTCTGATTTAAGAGCATAAAAGAAACTATTCAAGCATTTGGCATTTAGTTGTGCTAAGTCACGTTCTTCTACTATCCAGTCTGCAAAAGGCATTTCAACTCTAACTTCGTTAACTAGTCTAGTTGGTTTTGTATACCCTTCCTGAACTAAGAACCACATATGATAATCAAGTGACTGCAAAATATAGACATGCATGTTTTCCAAAAATTAAAAGGTATATTGTCAAACAGTGGAGGTCTAGTTATAGAGTAACCCTCAGGTGTATTTTGATTTCCAAATATAGCCATCTAGGTTAATCAAAATGTAGTCTAAACTTATGATTTTGAAACAAAGCTCTGATACCACTTATTGAAACTTGTTCATTATGAATTAGGTTGTTAAACCTAAGCTTATGTCCCAGTGGCTAAGCAAGAGGGGGGGTGAGTTGGTAATTAAAATTTTTACCCCTCTTTTTAAAATTTAAAACCGAGAAAATTATCTTTAGTGAATTTTATAGAAAATATTTCTCAACCACAAGTTAAAAATAGTAAAGCAAAAATAAAATTAGTGGAAAAATAAATGACACGAGATTTATAGTGGTTAAGTCAAATACGACCTACATCCACTCCCTGGAGGCACCCTCTGAGTATTACACTAATAATACTAGTGACTCTCCTTTTGCGCCCACAGCAAGGCAGAGAAGCCTTTACAAAAACTCTCTTTCACCACTACCTAGTACAGTAGAGAACCGTCATCCTTTTACACTCTTCCCATTGTTGGCAGAGAACTGTCCATCCTTTAATACTCTCCTGGTGTAGGAAAAGAGCCCTTCGTCCTTTCACACTCTCCTAGTGTGGACAGAGAACCCTTCGGCTATTCACACTATTCAAGTGTGGACAAAGAACCCTTCGTCCTTTCACACTCTCCTAGTGTGGGCAGAGAACCCTTCGGCTGTTCACACTCTTCAAGTGTGGAAAAAGAATCCTTCATCCTTTCACACTCTCCTAGTGTGGGCAGAGAACCCTTCAGCTATTCACACTCTCCAAGTGTGGGTAGAGAACCCTTTGGCTTTTCACACTCTCTAAGTGTCGGCAGAGAACCGGATCTCCTTGACAGATCTTCTCACAAGAAATCTAGAAGGAAGAAAGAAAAGAGTGAAGTAATCACAAATCAAAAGTAAAGACTCTTAATTTTAAACACGAAGTGAAGCCTTCATGCTCCAGTAGCAAGAATCCTCCTTCGAACACTCTCTCACACTCTCTCCTTGACTCTTCTTTCAATAGGTGCGAAGATAAGTAGGCAAAAAGATTTAGTGGCAGTCTGAATTAAACTATTTTTATGAAAGACAAGAAAAACTGTCCAAAAACTACAAACTTTTAAGTCAACACGTAGTTGATCGTCATGTACGATCGTGGATCGTCCTAGACAATTTTACTCAAATGTGTTGGAAATGAACCAAATATATATTGGTACGAACTGAATTCATACCTGATCATCATCTTGTACGAACTAGGTTCGTCCAGTACGAATAGTTATACCATAGGTCGGTTCCCAAAAACTGCAAGACAACGTCAAAATTTGAAGAGTCGGTTCACTTCATCCTGGGATGAATATGAGTTCATTTGGATGAAATTTTTACAAAGAACATTTTATCCTGGGACAAATTTGTGTTCGTCTGGACAAAAATTTTCCAGAGAGCATTTCGACCTGGCACGAATATGAATTTCATTTGAACGAAAATTATCCAGAGAACATTTTGTCCTAGGATGAATTTGAGTTCGTCTGGATGAAAATTTTCTATAGAACATTTCGTCCTGGCACAAATATGAATTTCCACAAGAGCAAAAAAATATCTCATGTTGAATTTGATTCGAAGTCTTCAGTAGTCTGGAGTTTGACTCTCTTGAAATGTTAGTACACATAAGATCAAAAAAAATCTTCGAAAAAAGTGTTAGGAGATAACAATATTTTAAACAACAAAATTTGAAATTATCAAAACAATACAAGTTGCAAGAATGTAAAACATGCAAATAGCAACTCTCTTAACACTAGCATCTTTGAGTTTGGTTCTAGACTCTCAAATGTGAAAGTGAGCATTAGAATTTCTTAGAAAGTGGTTGGCCAGAGCCCAGTTGTAGTCAGGATTAAAACACAGGGTATGGAGTTTATCCCCTGTGGTGGAAAGTTGCAAAAGCTCTTGACAGTCCTTATATGTGATTTCAACGAGATGTCTAGTCACATCTAATTGGAGAGTAATGAAAGAGTAATTTATGTGAAGCTTTGAATTCTGTTTAGTAAAAAATTAAAAAAATAATTCTGAATTGAAAGGGACAGTGAGACTAATAAGGAAGGTCAATGAAGTGTGTGCAAACAAATTTAGGACATGATAGGAAAGAATATGCAGGTTGACAGTCTGAGATAGAGTAATCCCATCTATTTTGTACCTCAGATAGGCAGCATGGTCGCTTGCCTTAGTGAAGCGAGGGTCCAAATTTTCCGTCGAGGAACTCCCAGAAGGATGGCAAGATCTCTTTCCACCTGCCATAATCAAGAAAAAAAGGGAAGTAAGAGTAAAAGAGAGTTGAAGAGGAATTGTGTGAGAAAAACTGATTGGATGGTTCGATTTATAAAGAAACAATTAGATCATCCAGGATGATCGCAAAATCATCCAGGCCGATCGGGTGTAATAAGTGCATCCAGGGCGATTGGTCAAAATGGTGACAGAGTTGTCCAGGATGGTGTCCAGGATGGTCAGATATCATCTAGAATGATAAGACACAGGCAATCGCCCAAAAGAGTTAGGCCAGATGACCATTGAAAAAGAAGATCATCTTGGCCGATTAGGTGGATCGTCTAGGATGATGCACAATAATGTATCGTACCAGTCAAATTTAAAAACATTTAAAACATTCCCATATGTATCGCCTGGGAGAAACTAGTGGATCGTCCGGGACGAACATCAATAATAGATCATACCAGCCGAATTTAAAGAGTTTAAATGTATTACCATATGTATCGTCCAGGATGAATACGTGGATAGTATGGGCCTATTTTCCATAAATTGAGTAAATATTTAAAAACATCGTCTAGGATGAAGAGGATCATCTGGGCCGATCATAGTAAGCAAATTAGGATATGATCATATCATCTAGGATGATAAAGTTTTGTCCAGGATGATGATGAACAGAGAAAAAATATCAGCCGTCAGATGAAAAGGGTAGGAATTGATTGAATGCATCGTCCAGGATGATATAAAAATCATCTAGGATGATGGGACCAAAAAACTAAAATTCAAGAGGTGGAAGTAGATGATCAGAGAAGGCCCAAAAAAAATAAAAACACCAGTAAAAGATAAAGTTAAAATACTAAAAAGACTAAAAATAAGAGTAAAAAATGAAGCAAAAACAAAAAATAATTTTTTTTTTTTTTTAATTTTTTTTCATTTTCTTTTAAAGGAACGAAAATGATAAATTCTCCAAATGATTGAATTTAAGGACTTGTAAGATCAATGAGTTAATATCATCAAAATCCAAAAATGTTAGAATATCTAATTCTACTAACCCTAGCTCAAACTTCTCTTAGGGCAAAATTGTCTTTTAAAAATAAGAGACCAAACTCAGAACAAACCAATTGGATAAGAAAATAGATATGTTCAAAACTTGGTTCTAAAAAAAATATCTTATAGAATAATATACCAAAGTAATTTGTCACAATCATGAAATTTGAAATCAAGCTTTTGAAAATATCAAGTGACACATGAATTCTTCTAAGATTTAAAGATTTTGAAAGAGAGGAAAGCTTTCTTTTTGTGGGCACATTTTATGTCTCTTATCAATTGATTAGTGCACTTTGTGCATCTTTTGATTTTTTATATACTTTGTATATCTTTCAATTTTTTGTTATGGCGATCATTATGCAACTTTTCAATTTTGGTGTCATTGGCCTTTTTTTATACAAGCTAGATCCCTTTTTAAAACTCTTAAAAACTCTTAGTTGTGAGTATATCTTCCAGATATTAGAGAAGAAAAACTCACTCTCTAATAAAGGGGAGAATAAATCACAAAACAAAATCAAATTCATATGATAAATGCAATAATAAGATTTCAAAGAACTTGAAAATAATATAAAGACTTTGAACATTATATATAAGGTAGATTACTATACCAAGATAGGAAAAATCTTAATTGCAAAGTCCAAATCTTAATTTGTGATAAACTTTTGTTTTTAAAAAAATTACACCACTAAAGGAGGTTAAAGGGAGGGAAACAATCAATGGTGTTTCTCCCTTTAACTGATTTAGGGATGTTTAGACATTGACTGTAAATTTCTAAAAATAAACACAAGGCAAAATATCATTTTAACTAAAAAAGCAAAAACCAAAAACATCAGAGATGTAACAACTATAAAACAACAGCAAACATAAAAAAAAAACTGAAACAAAAAGTAACAATAATCAACAGAATAGTAAACATATAATTCAAAATTTTATTAAGCAACAAGTTTATGCAATTATGAGTTGTGAGCCTCCGCTGTTCAAGTACCATATGATCTTATGAGGTCTTTGGTGAGAGCACACCTACAAAAATTATTAAATATCATATTTAGGAACCCAAACAATTTTGGGTCCCTTCTTATGAAAACAAGAATGCAATGTATGTGTGCTATGCTGTGAATCATGCAGTTTGGGTCTCCACACCCAATGTATACTATGGTGAATAGTGCAAGTGTGTGAAATATGTCTAGTATGCCACATGAAAAACATCTAGCTCCAGGAGAATGATTTACTAATCTGTTTAGGTTATAAAGCTTCTTCCTATGTTTTGGCTTTAGATCAAGTGTTGATGTATTCAAATTTCTCTTAAGTGTATTCAATTTAGCTTTAAACCTCAAGTTAACACCTTCTAAAATAGCATTATTAACATTCAAATAGTGCTCTTTATGCTTAGACTCTTCAATATATGTTTTAAAATCATATTAAAGTGAGGTGTAAGATGCTTTCAAATAATCATACTCAACAATTAAATCAGAATGCTTTTTATTTAAATCATCAAATTCATCAATTAAAGACATGTGATTGCTATCATATAAAGTGTGGTTTTTACTTAAACTTTTAAGCTCTTTTTGCAAATTCAAAATTCCAATTTCAAACTAGCATACAATTTTTTAAGTTTCTTAATATGATGCATGAATTTTCTCATAAATTTCAAGTAATTGATCATAGGTTAGTTCACAAACCTCTTCTTAATCAGATTAACTAAGATGATCTCCCATTAAGCATAAATTTGTTCTCTTCTTTAGCTTCAGTCTCAGTTGAGTAAGTTGTAGAATCTGTGCATAATGCTTTTTTGGTATTACTTCTTATCCTTCCTATATTTGGGTTTCTCCTCACCCTTTGCCTTTCTTGGGTGCTCCTTAGGTGTAGGACAATCAGCTTTAATATATCCAGGCTTCCTACATTCAAAATAAATAACATCAGAAGAACTTTTATAATTTTTGCAATCCTTACCTCTTTTCCACTTTTGATGATACTTATTATTCTTTCTTAAAAAGCTTTTAAATTTCCTAGTGATGAAAGCAACATCATTGTCTGCAGACTCAGAAGAATCAGTGTCTGTGTTCTTGGCCTTGAGTGCCACAATTTTCTCCTTCTTTTTCTCACCTACATCACGATTTCTTTGATTCACTCCTTGTTTGTAAGAAATGAGTTATCCAAGTAAAATATCAATATAAAAAAGTATTTAAATCTTTAGATTCAGAAATTATTGTGATCTTAGCATCAAAATAAAAAGGTAAGCATCTTAAAATTTTATTGACCCGTTCATAATTTGTTAGATCTCTTCCTAAAGCATGCAATGAGGTGATAATTTGAGTGAACCTATTATACATGTTAAAAATTGAATCAGAAGATTTCATACAAAAACGTTCATAGTCATGCAACAAAATATTTAACCTAGATTGTTTAACTTCATTGGTTCCTTCATAAGTTACACCCAATTTATACCAAATTTCTTTACTAGTTGTACAAGTTGAAACACGTATATAATCTTCAGGTTTCAAAGCACAGAAAAAATAGTTCAAGAATTTTACATTAAATTATGCTAAATCTCTTTCATTAAAAGTCCATTTGATAAAAGGAAGTTCACTTTTAATTCCATTAATTTCACGAGGAGGTGTATAACTTTCTTTAACAAGCATCCACATACGATAATCAATTATTTGAAAAAATTTAGACATACAAGTTTTCCAAAAATCAAAAGGAATATTGTTAAATAAAGGTGGTCATATAATAGAATATCCTTTCATAGTATAACGATTACCAAAGTTAGCCATTTATCAAAATTCAAAAGTTTTCAAAACTATATTTTATGAATCCCGCTTTGATACCATTTGAAAGTGCTTTGATGGAACTTGAATGTTCGACAGGGATTTTTAAGCCCCTATGAACTGATCCAAAGGCTAATCAAGAAAGGGTGAATTGGTATTTTAAAAAATATTTTGATCAGAACACAATCTTAAAATAAAACAAAGATTTACCACAGAAATCAAAATGCAGAAATTAATTACGAATGTAGTAATAAAGAATACAGAAATTTATAGTGATTTGGTCAGCATGACCTACATCCACTCCCTAGAGGCACATTCTGAGTATTACACTAATATTAGTGTCTCTCCTTTTTCCCCCACAGTAAGGCAGAGAAGCCTTTAAAAACCTCCTTTTCACCAACCCAGGTGAGGTAGAGAACCTAATTCCTTTTGCTTCCTCCAGAAGCAGGAAAAGAACCCAACTCCTTTTGCTTCCTCCTAAAGCAAGCAAAGAACCTTGATCAGATGCTGAAGTAGACCTCTCTAGAACCCCTAAGGAACTAATGATGATGACTAGAGAAGATGATGATGGATTCTTTCTTGGAGCAACCTTTGTGAAATCCCTCATAAACTCCCCCTCATAAGATCCACTCTCTCTCTCTCTCTTTCTCCCTCTCCTCTTGGCTCTCTTAGGTTAGAATAGAAATAAAAGATGCTCTCTTGAAAGGAATGAGAGATCTTAAATAGAAGAGATTCAAAATAGCTCTCAATTGCAATAAATTGACTTTATCATCCTATACGATCAGTGCAAATTAATCTCAATCAGCCATGATGATTTGGGACTATCAGAAGGTTTTTGTTCATATCATCCAGGCTGATAGTATATCATCCTGTATGATCAGTATAAATTATTGAATATCATTTAGACAATCACACAGAATGGATGTCTGGACGTTGGAAAAATAGCTTGATCATCTTGGCCTATCTTATGATCGTCCCAGATGATTAGTTTAAATCCATAAAAATTATCCAGAGCATTGCCCTGAATACAAGCTGTCTGATGTTTGGCTATTGATGGATAACTAAGGTTTATGAACTTATCATCCCAGTCGATCCTGCGATCATCCAAGATGATATGATTGAGCAATCAAACCTTAACGTTTCTCATTAATTACCATATTAATTAAGGCATAAATGTGTTGCATCATCTAGGATGATGTCCAAAAATAAATAATACCTAAATAGATCTGACAGTTGATTCTTTCTTATATGAGTCTACAATTCCGGCCGATACAAATATCATCCAGGATGATGCGATAATTAAGATTTCTATTTTTAACTGATCGTCCAGGCCGATTTGTTGATCATCCCGGATGATGTGAGCAAAAACAAAAAACTCTAAATCAGATAGAAAAAATTTCCCCAAGTGTTTGTGTGTATGGTTGCTTAGCATCAAGAACCATATTGTTTATAATAGACTTAAGAAAGCGAAAAGTTTACAAACTGACTCAGACCTAGTCTACCCAATCTTGAGTTGGTTCAAATTATAGTTTAGTCTTATGGACCTAAAATGTTAGTAGGCAAGGCAATTGTAGAGAAATAGAAGTGTTTGCTATCATCAAATATATATTCCCTGAAAAATAGATTCGCAACAGATTCTTCTACTAATAGGATCCTCTTATTAAATATCATATAAGCCTTACCTAGATATAAATAACACAAGAAGACACCTTTGTTAGCCTTAGGATCAAATTTTCCTAAGGGAGATTTCACATTCATTAAAATAAAACATTTACAACCAATGACATACAAGTGGGAAAGATTGGGTGTCTGGCCATCAAGGAGTTTATAGAGTGTTTTATCAAACTTAGTTATAATGTTCACCCTTTTTAAAATTTAGCAAGCAATGTCCACTGCTTCTATTTAAAAGTATATAGGAATTGTGTATTCATCTAGCATTTCCCTAGTAGCTTCTATTAAGATTCTATTCTTTCTTTCAACTATCCTATTTAGCTGAAGGGTCTTAAGGGTAGAGAAATTATACTCTATTTCTATCTCTTGACAGAAAGATTTAAACTTTTCATTTTCAAATTCTTTACCATGATCACTATAGATTATTGAGATTTCACATCCTAATTTTCTATAAATCCAAGTGGATAAGGTTCTAAATTCCTCAAATGACTCATATTTATGTTCTAGGAATCTTACCCTAGTGAATCTAAGGAGGTCATCTACACTCACAAATCCATAATTTTTCCCTCCTAGGCTAGCTGTGCTAATAGGTCCGAATTGGTCCATGTGAAAGATTTTTAGTGGCTTAGATGTGTTAACATCCTTGATTGAATGAAATGATGCTTTTACTTAATTTCCTAGTTGGTTGGCATCACATAGATGTTCCATAGTGAAATATAACTTTGGTATGCCTCTAACCATGTTTTTTGAGTTATATTCATAAGTGCTTTCATACTTGCATGACATAGTCTTCTATACCATAGCTAAGAGTCATCCACTATTGTTTTTAAACACAAGGAATTTAATTTTTTAATGTATTTAGGATCTAACATATAGACATTATTTATCCATTTTCCTTCTAACACAAGTTTGTCATTTAAGCTAATCATGCATTTGCTGGAAAGAAACTTTATGTCAAATTTTTTGTTACATAATTGATTAATACTTAACAGATTGCACTTTACACTATCATCTAATAAAACATTTTTAATTATAATTTTTTTTTAATTTCCAATGATACCTAACCCCACTACTTTCCTTATGGTGTTGTCTCCAAAAGACACCTTGCCTCTTATCCTAGCTTCTAGTGTAATGAATTGGTTCATGTCTCCAATCATATTTCTTGAGCAGTCACTATCTAGGTACCACATGCTCTCACTAGGTCATTTACGAGAGCACCCCTAAAATATCATTCAAAGATTAGATTTGGGAACCCATGTGAGTTTGGGTTCCTCTTTATGCTTGAGTGAATGAGATGTATGCATACTATACTGTGATGAATTCAATTTAGGACTCCATATAAGATGTGTCCTATGGTGAATCATGCAAGTTTGGGCTATATTACCTAACATGCCATAAGAGAAACAACTAACATCGGGAATTGGATTCACTAACCTATATAAGTGATGGTGCCTCTTCCTAAGATAGTGTGCATGCAATGCTAAGAGGTTGTACCATTAAGCTAACATGGGTGATGATTTATTATTTTCTAGTTTTATAATTTTTTCTTGCAGAATATTATTTGCATATTTATAGGTTGCCACTTTTATATTTAATTCATACTCACTACTATCTAATTGACAACAAATTTATATAATTCCTTAAATTTTTTTTCTAGCCCAACATGCAATATTTTCAAGGATTTTTGTGCATCAGATAACATAATATGCTTCTTATTTAATGTATCAAATTCATCAAGAAGGGACATGTGATCTCTATCTAATTTTGAAACTTCTTTAACTAAATTGACATGCTCTTTTTGTAAAGTACTAAATTTGATGTTAAGGTTAGCATGCATTTTATTTAATTTTCTATATGAATCTTGATTTTTTTTAGAAATAACTAATAATTCTTCATAAGAAATTTGGCATAGCTCATATGGATCTTATTAATCAGAATTATCATTAGCCATTTGACACAAATTTATTACCTCCTCCTCTGCTTCTTCTTCTCATGATTCTGAAGCAGAGTCCGCCCAAAAGGCTTTTTGTGTCTTTAGCTTGCCCTTCTTGTACTTTGGCTTCTCCTCACCCTTCTCCATGGTTAGGTGAGTCTTTACATTGGGTTAAATAGCTCGGAGGTGACCTAGTTTTTTGCACTCAAAGCAAATTATGTTAAATGTAACTTTATTATTCTTTGAGCTTTTACCTTTATCCTAGTGGCTTTCTTGATCGCTTTATTTTCTCATCAGAAAATGCTTGAATTGACGGGTCATCAAGGCTATGTCATCATCTTCCTCTGCCGCAAAGCTGTCACTTTCTAAATTGTTCTCTTTTAGAGATATAGTTCGCTCCTTTTCTCGTGCATCATTTTTCCTTTGACTCATTCCTTGCTCGTTGGCAACGAGTGGCCCAAGTAATTTGTTAATCGAATAAATATTTAAATCTTTGGACTCAGTGATTGCAGTTATTTTTGCATCATAAGAACTTAGTAAGCATCTCTAAATTTTATTGACTTTTTAATAAATTGATATCTTTCTACCTAGTGCATGGAAGGATGTTACTATCTCGGTGAACCTAGTGTACATTTAAAATAAAGTCTCCCTAGGTTTCATGTAAAATAATTTGTAATCATGTAGTAAGATGTTTAATCTAGACTATTTAACCTCACTAGTTTCTTCATATGTGATACACAATCTATCCCAGATCTCCATACCAGTAGCACAAGTGGACAATCTCATATAGTCTTCTAATTTCAACATCCAAAAGAAATAATTCAAGTATTTTGTACTTAACAGCACAAGTTCCCTATCCTCATTGCTCCATTCATTAAATGATAATTTATTTTTAATGCCATTCAAAAGCTAAAAAGTTGTAGTATAATCTTCTTATACCAACATTCATAGGACCGTCTATAGATTGTACAAATATAGATATTCAAATTTTTTTAAAAATCAAAGGTTATGTTGCCAAATAAGGGTAGATGGGTTTTGGAATAAGCCTCTGCAGCATTGCAATTACTAAAATGCTCTTTGGATTAGAGTTCTCTAGGCTTTCTAAAACACTATTCTGATACTATTTGAAAGTACAAGATGCACCAAGAGGGAGGTGAAGTGGCATATTTAAAAAATAATCCTAAATAAGAGTAATATTTATTTTGGGTTTTTTAAAATACTTAGGAATAAGCAATTTTCATTTTTGAATGCAAAAGCTATCAAACAAAATATGCATTGGAAATAGTAATGATGAAATTCTAATTATCACAACAAAATAATAATTTTTTTTTCATCACGTAGTTATAATGAATTAAAAGAGAAAGTTAAATGCGGAAAATAGAAAAAGCACACCAGAAATTTTTATAGTGGTTTGGTAAACCTTGACCTATGTCCACTCCTCGAAGTCCTCCACTCTGAGAGTTTCACTACTTAAAAGGGACTCTCTTTTTGCTCCCATAGAAAGGCAGAGAAGCCTTTACAAAACTCACTTTCACCTTCCCTGGTGAGGCAGAGTGTCGAATGCTATGTCACCCTCCAGGTGATGGTAGTGGACCTTCTTGTGTTTCTCCCTTCTAGAGAAGGATAGAGAACTTTTGAGGACTTTGACCTAGAAGCCTCTCTCCCTAGAGAGCTCTCACAAGACTCACCAAGGCCACAGGAAAAGCAACCATGCAATTACCTTGGAGCAACTATGTAATCCCCTCATATTACTTCTCCCACATGCTCAAGCTCACCTTCTCCTTCCTCTCACAAGCCATGAATCTCTTCAAAAACTCCCTCTCTAGAGTTCCTTCATATGTCACATTCCTCCCTTGTTTTTTTTAATGAATAAAAGCATTACATATATAATAGGATTCATGAAATCCTAAAAATTCAAATTAGTTGTGACTATTTATATAATATGATATCAAATCGTACAGTATGGTCAGTTCAAAATAATTCCAATCCTAGTTCAATGGAGGATTAGCATGCCATATTTTTTAATACATCATACATTACAATGGGAATATTGTCCAATTTAATCTACTTTATTTCTTCTGTTCATATGGGACGAACATTGGGATGACCAAAAATCCTCTCTAGTCACCATCCCATGTTATTCAATCATAAATTATAGATAGTTGAGCTTATGCAATTTTTCTTATATTATGTATACATCGTACATCATGATTAGTTTAAAAATTAATGTTTCGTCTGGTATGATCTTTGGTACGACCAAATTTTACCTCTATTCATCATATGGTACAATCCTATTAATATATTACAATTATCAATCATTAATGAAAATAAGATTTAATTGACTAATCATGGTGGCAATTTTAACAAGTTTTTAAATTTTTGTATAGTACGATTGACATCGTACAGTATAATATATTCAAAATTTCAAATTTAAAATCTTACTTAAATTAATATGGCAGATAGGGTTTGAGGTTAAAAAAAAATCACACATTATGATCAGGAGTATACATTATGATTAGTTCACAGAAATAATTTTCAAATAGTCGTTAAGATTTTTTCCCGATAACATATCATATAGGAATATCTAAAATTATGAAGTACTATTTATATAAAAATAATTTTGAACCTAAGAGAAAACTCGCCCGCTGTGTGCGTTATGGTCACTCAATCTATATACACTCATTTATGGCCATACTCTAGAAATGAAAAAAAATAAAGAAAATTAAAATTACAAACTCTTTCACATCCTATTCTATCAAGTCATGACTCTTTAGTAGTCTTGTGCAGTGTGCAATCTCCGTGAAATGTTAGTACTCATAGAAAAAAACATCTAAAATATTTAATGAAGAATGAAATAATTCAATCAATATTATTTGTCAACTTCAAAATCACAAACTAGGGATCCTCGATTGCAACAAATAAGGCTTGATCTATATTAGTTGATTTTATCATAGAGATAAATGTAGAGTGATTAACCTCCATCCTAAGTACATTTCTAGTTCTAGCACCTTCACATGGGTCTCATAAGATCAATTCTTTAAGTTGACTAGAGAATATCTCCAATCTCTAGGAAAAGCTTCATAGATTCTACTCTATCTTCTATTACAATAGCTCCTACCCCTTCAGTGACCTCAACTTCTTCTTTAGGTTGAGATTTACAGAACCTTTTTAATTCATCAAGTACAATATGGGTACACTCTTCTAATATGAATGTCCTCTTATTGAACATTCTATAGATGAATAACCTAAGATGACTTCTTCATTGAAAGTTGGTTAGGGATGTTAAGCCCTTATGAACTAGATCCAAGGCTAACCAAGAGGGGGTGAATTGGTATTTTAAAAAAACTTTCGATCAAAACACAATCTTAAAATAAAAACTAAGATTCACCACAGAAATCAAAATGCAAAAATTAAATGCGGAAGAAGTAATAAAGAACACAAAAATTTATAGTGGTTCGGTCAATACGACCTATGTCCACTCCCTAGAGGCACCCTCCGAGTATTGCTCAGTGTCTCTCCTTTTGCCCCCATAGCTAGGTGGAGAAGCCTATACAAAACTCCTCTCTACCAACCCAAGTGAGGTAGAGAACCTAACCCCTTTTTCTTTCTTCAGAAGTAGGCAGAGAACCCAACTCCTTTTGCTTCCTCCTAAAGCAGGTAGAGAACCCAACTCCTTTTGCTTCCTCTGGAAGAAGACAGAGAACCTTGATCAGATGCTGAAGTTTTCCTCTCTAGAACCCCCATGGAACTAAGGATGATGACTAGAGAAGACGACGATGGATCCTTGCTTGGAGCAACCTTTATGAACCCCCTCACAAGATCCTCTTCTTTCTCCCATTCTCTCCCACTCCTCTTAACTCTCTATAGTTATAATAGTAGCAAAATATAAGCTCTTGGGTAGAAAAAGTGCTCTTAAATAGTAGAGTTTTAGAATAGCTCTTATTTTATATAAATCAACTTTATCATCAAGAATGATATGGATATCATCTTGGATGATCAGTGTAAATTTCGCTCAATCAGCTTGGAAAGTTAGGGATGATCAGAAGATTTTTGGTCATATCATCCAGGCTGATATAATATAGTCATGTACGATCAATACAAATCCTTGAATATCGTCCAGATAATCACTCTGAAAGAATGTCTAGAATGATGCAAAAAAAGCTTGATCATCCAGGTCGATCTCACAGTTGTCCTGGATGATTATTTCAAATTTGTGAAACTCGTCCTAAGCATCGCCCTGAATAGAAGCTGGCTGATGTCAATTGTCCAAGCGATCATCCCGGATAATCCTATGATCATCTAGGATGATGTGATCGTGTAATCAAACCTTAATTACTTTCCTTAACAACCAAATTAATTTAGGGAAAATTATGTTACATCATCCAGGATGATGTCCTTGACGATGTCCAAAAATAAAGAATACCTAAATAGATCTGACACATGATTCTTTCTAATTTGAGCCTATCATCCCATTCGATATGAATATCATCTAAGATGATGTGCTTAATAACGGTTGACTTAACTAGGATGCCCTAATTAGAGTTTTTATTTTTAACAGATCATCCAGGATGATGTCTAGATTATCTCACATGATGTGATCAAAATAGAGAACTCTAAGCAATAGATATAAATTTTCCCACATGTGTTTATGTGCAAGGTTACTTAGCATCAGGAACCATATCATTTATAATAGACTCAAGAAAGGAAAAATTACAAACTGACTCAAACCTAATCTACTTAATCTTGAGCTGGCTTGAGTTGCACTCAATCTTGTGGACCTGAAATGTTAGTAGGTAAGGCAGTCGTATAAAAACATAAATGTTTGTTATCATCAAAATTCTAAGCCATAAAATTAGATTTATAATAATCTCCCCCTTTTTGATGATGGCAAACGAAAAAATAATCTAAGCAGTTCAAGGCAGTTTAATGGAAATAGATTAACTATCCAATAATAGAATCAAACTACATAAGAAATAGTACAACAAACTACTCCCCTTTTTTACATTATAAAAAAGAGAAGAAAGTGAAACTTAAATAAAACAGAGACTAAAAACAGAAACAAACTATAATAAAAATATAAAAAAAATAGACTAATAGAAAGACGGCCCTGGATTATTTGATGGAGGTGGAGGTGGTAGCGGCAGGTGAAAGTGACTAGAAAGGGTGGCTAACTGCTCTCCAAACCAGTCTATATCTTGGTCATACTGGTGCTGCAAGAGAATAATGTCCTCAGTATGTTGCTGCTCCTACATAGTAATGTATCCTTCGAAGCAAAACTCCCACTGGTCGAATCACTTCACCTGTTGATCCAGTTGAGAGTGTTGGCAGAGCGGAGTAGGTGCAAGAACAGGTGGAGGAGCAGGTGCAGGAGCCTCCTCCTCCTCTACCACCTGAGCTTCCCCATCTCCAGGGTGGAGATGAGTAATGTAAAGAGCATGAAAGGAATTATTCGAGTAGAAGGCATGCTAATAGTTGGATAGGGAAGGATATTAGAGGTTATATTTTGAATCTAGAACATATGCAATAATATATCCTAGGGCTAGATTGGGCTTTCTCCTATATCCTGGATCTTGAATAGTAGTCAAATGCTCAATATAACAAAAAATCAGGTTAGTGGCATAGAATTCACAATGGGACAAAATATAGAAGGTGGTAATTGAGAGAAGTGGAGTAATATGAACGTGATCACCAACTTTTGTGAGGATAGAGGTGTAAAGGACATGTTGGATTGTCCTAGCATCTTTGAGTAAGGTGCTAGTCTCTCCCACATGAAAGTGAGCATTTCTGTTCCTTAAGAAGTGGTTGGCTTGAGCCCAATCATAATCAGGATCAGAATAGAGGATATATAGTTTGTCCCTTGTGGTGGAAAGGTGCAAAATTTTACTACATGTTTGATATGAGATCTCGATGGGAAGTCGATTCATATAGGATCTGAGAGAAGTAAAAGAAGAATTTATGCGGAGACTGGCAAAGAATTCAAAGACTAATTCGGAATTGAAAGGAACAGTAAGAGTAAGAAGAAAATACAAGGAGGTGTGAGCAAACATATCAAGTATCGTATAAGAGAGAATGTTCGGGTTGACAGTTTAGGAGACAGTAATTCCAGCCGTCTTGTATCTTTGGTAAGCAGCTTTATCGTCCGCCTCAATGAATCGAGGGTATAGTATCCCTCGAGGAACTCCTAGAAGGATGGCGAGATCACTTTCCGCTAACCATTATCAGAAAATAGAGCACAAGAGTAAGAGCACAAGGGGGTTTGAGAAGATTTGGGTGAGAAAAATGGCTGAAAGGCTCAGCTTAAAAAGAATCGATCTGATCATCCAGAACGATCGCAGAATCATCCTAGCCGATTGGGTACATTAGTGACATCTAGTCCGATTGGTCAAAAAAGTAGTTGTATCATCTAGGATGATTAGATATCATCTGGGACGATAAGATACAAGTGATTGTCTCAAGGAGTCAAGCCAAACGTCCATTAAAAAAGAAGATAGTCTCGGCCGATTAGGTGGATCGTCTAGGATGATGCACAATAATGAATCATACTAGCTGAATTTAAAAATGTTTAAAACATTGCCATGTATATCATCTAGGACGAACAGGTGGATTATCCAAAACAATCACCAATTATTGATCGTACCAATCAAATTTAAAGTGTTAAAATGTATTGCCACGTGTATCGTCCATGACAAATATATGGATCGTACGGGCCGATTTTCCATTAATTGAGCAAAGAGTGAATAACATCGTCTAGGACTAAAGAGAATTATCTAGGACGATCATAGATGATTGAAGCAAAAGACGATCAAATGGTCCAGGATGATATAGCATCATTCAGGACGACCAGGAGCAGAAAAGTCATATCAAACCTTTAGATGGGAATTCAAAGTGAGTTGAGTCGATGGTTCAGGATGATATAAATATTGTCTAGGATGATGTGATAAAAAGGTTTAAATTCAGATGATGGATGGAGATGATCAGAGAAGGCCTAAAAACTTAACAACACAGGTAAAAGAGAAACTAAAATAAAAAGATAAAAAAAGAAGAGATAAATAAACAAAATAAAAAATAAAAAGTAATTTTATCTTTTTTTTATTAAAAAAAATGGTATGAATAAAATCTCCAAGTGATTGAAATTAAGTACTTGTAGGACCAATGAGTTAACATCAACGAAATCAAAAAATGGTAGAATATCTGATCCTGCTAACCCTAGCTCAGACTTCTCTTAAGTCAAAATCGTCTTTTAAAAATAAGAGACCTAACTCAGAATAAACCAATTGGATAAAAAAAAAAGATTTGTTCAAAACTTGGTTCTAGAAAAAATATCTTATAGAATAATATATCAAAATGATTTGTCACAACCATGAAATTTGAAATCAAGCCTTTAAAAATATCAAGTGACATATGAATTCTTCTAAGATTTAAAGGTCTTGAAAGGAATGAAGCTTTTCTTTCTGTGGGTTCATTTTATACCTCTTGTCAATTTAATTGGCACACTTTCAGCATCTTTTGATTTATATACACTTTGTGTATTTCTTAATTTTTGGCGATCATCACGCATCTTTTGTTTTGGTATCATTGGCCAATTTTTTTGTTATTTTTACAAGCTAGAACCATTTTCAAAACTCTTAAATATTCTTAGTTGTGAGTATATCTTCTAGTTAGTAGAGAAGAAAGCTCACTCTGTAATAAATCGAAGAATAAACCTCAAAATAGAATCAAATTCATATGATGAATGCAACAGCAAGATTTCAAAGAACTTGAAAGTAATATAAAGACTTTTGAATATTATATATATAAGGTAGATTACTATAAAAAGATAGAAAAGATCTTTGTTTCAAAGTCCAGTTATTAATTTGAGATAGACTTTTTTTTAGAATAGAAAATTACACCACTAAAAGAGGTTATAGGGAGGGAAACAATCAACGATGTTTCTCCCTTTAACTGATTTAGGGATGTTTAGACATTGACTACAAAAATCTAAAAACTAAAACCAAGACAAAATATCATTTTAAAGGAAAACAAAAAGACAATAGGGATATGAAATAACTAAAAAACTAATAAACATGAAAAAAGAAAAAAACAATAATTAACAGAGTAGTAAACATGCAATTCAAAATTTATTAAGCTTTAAGCAATTATGAGTCGCGAGCCTCCGCTGTCCAAGTATCATATGCTCTCACGAGGTCTTTGGTGAGTGCACACCTATAAAAATTATCAAAAGTCAGATTTAGGAACCCAAACAGGTTTGGGACCCTTATTTTGAGAAGAAGAAGGCAATGCATTTGTGTTATACTATGAAACATGCAATTTTGGTCTCCATACCTAATGTATACTACTGTGAACAGTGCAAGTGTTCGAAATGTGTCCTAGCATGCCACATAAAAAACATCTAACTCCAGAAAAATGATTTATTAATATATTTGGGTTATAATGTCTCGTCCTAGGTTTTGGCTTTAGATCAAGTGTTGATGTATTCCAATTTCTCTCAAGTGTATTCAATTTAGTTTTGAACCTCAAGCTATCACTTTATAAAGCTATGTTATCTACTCTCAAATTGTGCTCCCTATGCTCAGATTTATTAATGTATGTCTTAAAATCATATTCAAGTGAGGTGTAGGATGCTTTTAATGAATCATGTTCAATAACCAACTCAGAGTGCTTTTTATTTAATTCATCAAACTCATCAAATAAAGACATTTGATTGCTATCAATTATAGAATGATCTTTAAGAAGAATTCTATGCTCTTTTTATAAATTCAAAAACTTCAATTTTAAAATAGCATATATTTTCTTAAGTTTTCTATATGATGCCTGAATTTTCTCACATATTTCAAGATGTTGATCATAGGTTGGTTCACATATCTCTTCTTGATCAGACTGATCAGATTGATCAAGATGATCACCCATTAAGCACAAATTTGTTATCTCCTCTTCAGCTTGAGTTTCAGATGAATCAGATATAGATTCTACCCATAAAGCTTTTGGTACTAATTTTTGTCCTTCATGTATTTGGGTTTCTCCTCACCCTTCTCCTTGCTTAGGTGCTCCTAAAGTGTAGAACAATCAGCATTAACATGTTCAGGCTTCCAACATTCAAAGCAAACAACATCAGAAGGACTTTTATAATTTTTGCTATCCTTGGCTCTTTTCCACTTATGTTGAAACTTGTTGTTCTTCTTTAAAAAACTTTTAAATTGCCTAGTGATGAAGGCAACATCATTGTTTTCAAATTTGGAAGAATTAGTGTCCGTGTTGATGGCTTTTAGTACCACAGTTTTCCCCTTCTTTTTCTCATCTACATCAAGATTTCTTTGACTCACCCCTTGCTCATAAGTAATGAGTGATCCAAGTAAGTTATCAACATAATAAGTATTTAAATCTTTATATTCAGTAATTACAGTGATCTTAGCATCAAAAGAAGAAGACAAGTATCTCAAAATTTTATTGACCCTTTCATAACTAGTTAGCTCTTTTCCTAAAGCATGCAATGAGGTAACAATTTGAGTAAACCTTGTATACAAGTCAGAATTTGATTCAGAAGGCTTCATATAAAAAGGTTTGTAGTCATGCAACAAAATATTCAACCTAGATTATTTAATTTCGTTAGTTCCTTCATAGGTTACACAAAATCTATCCCAAATATATTTACCAGTTGCATAAGTTGAAACACGCATATAATCTTCAGATTTCAAAGCACAAAAAAAAAATAGTTCAAGTATTTTGCATTAAGTTGTGCTAAATCTCTTTCATCAAAAGTCCATTCATTAAAAAGAATTTCAATTTTAATGCCATTAAGTTCACGAGAATATGGTGTATAACCTTCTTTAACAAGCATCCACATACGATAATCAAGCGATTGTAAAAATGTAGACATGCGAGTTTTCCAAAAATCAAAATGAATATTATCAGACAAAGGTTTATGTGTAATAGAATATCTTTCCATTGTGTTACGATTTCCAAAGTTAGCTACGAATCAAAATTCAAAAAGTTTTCAAACTTAATTTTATGAATCCCGCTCTGATACCACTTAAAAGTTTGTTAGGGATGTTCAGCCCTTATTAACTAGTTCCATGGCTAACCAAGAGGGGGGTGAATTGGTATTTTAAAAAAAAATTTGATAAAAAAAAAATCTTAAAACAAAAACCAAGATTCACTATTGAAATCAAAGTGCAAAAATTAAATATATAAGCAGTAATAAAGAACACATAAATTTATAGTGGTTTGGTCAACACGGCCTATGTCCACTCTCCTAAGGCACCCTCTAAATATTGTACTAAACTTAGTGTCTCTCCTTTTGCCCCCACAGCAAGGTGGAGAAGCCTATACAAACCTCCTTTCCACCAACCCAAGTGAGGAAGATAACCCAACTTCTTTTGCTTCCTCCAAAAGCAGGAAAAGAACCCAACTCCTTTTACTTCCTTCTAAAATAGGTAGAGAACCCAACTCCTTTTGCTTCCTTCTAAAGCAGGTAGAGAAGTTTGATAAGATGCTGAAGTTTACCTCTCTATAACCCTCAAGGAACTGAGGATGACGACTAGAGAAGATGAAGATAGATCCTTGCTTGGAGCAACCTTTGTGAACTCCCTCACAAACTCCACATCACAAGATCCTCTCTCTTTCTCCCTTTCTCTCCCTCTCCTCTTGGCTCTCTCAGGTTAGAACAATAGCAAAAGATGAGCTCTTGTGTAGAACAAGAGCTCTTAAATAGAAGAGTTTTGGAATAGCTCTTATTTTATACAAATTGACTTTATCATCTAGGACGATATGTCAGCCTGGACGATCAGCATAAATTTTGTTCAATCAACCCAGATGATTTTAGATGATCAGAAGATTTTTAGTTATATCATCCAGGTCGATATAATATCACCGTGTACAATTAATATAAATATTTAAAAATCTTCAAGATAATCGCTATGAAAGAATGTCTGGATAATGCAAAAATAGCTTGATCGTTTAGACCGATCTCATGATCGTCCCGGATGATTAGTTCAAATCTGTGAAACTCATCCTGAGCATCGACCTAAATAGAAGCTGGCCGATGTCAATCATCCAAGTGATCATAATGGATGATCCTACGATCGTATAGGATGATGTGATCGTTCAATCAAACATTAATTACTTTCCTTAACTATCAGATTAATTTAGGCATAATTGTGCTCCATCATCCAGGATGATGTCCTAGACAATGTCTAAAAATAAAGAATACCTAAATAGATATGGCACCTAATTCTTTTTTATTTAAGCCTATCATCCCGACCGATATGAATATCATCTAGGACAATGTGCTTAATGATGGTTGCCTTAACCAGGATGCCTTATTTTTATAGATCGTCCAAGATGATGTTGTGATCATCCCAAATGATGTGATCAAAATAGAGAACTCTAACCAACAGACATAAATTTACCCCTATTTATGTGTGCAAGATTACTTAGCATCAGAAACTATATCATTTATAATAGACTCAAGAAAGGAAAAAAAATACAAATTGACTCAGACCTAATCTACCCAATCTTGAGCTGGCTTGAGATGCACTCGATCTTATGGACCTAAAATGTTAGTAGGCAAGGCAGTCATAGAAAAATATGAATGTTTTCTATCATTAAAATTCTAAGCCATAAATCAGATTTGAAACATTCATTAGATTATGGATCAAATTTTCCTTATGTTGATTTTCCATTGATAAAGATAAAGCAATTAAATCCAAAGAAATATAAATGGGAAAGATCTAATGTCCTACCCTTAAGGAGTTCATTAGGTGTCTTATTCAGCTTGGATCTAACATTTAACCTATTCTGAACATAACAAGTAGTATTCACTACTTTTTCCCAAAAGTAACTAAGCAGAATGTATACAGCTAATATTGCACTAGCAGTTTCTACTAAGGTCTTATTTTTCGTCTCAACTATTCCATTCTACTGAGGGGTCCTAGAGGAAGAGAAGTTATGTTATATACCTTTCTCTTGATAAAAGGATTTCAAACCTATCATTTTTAAATTCTCCACCATGATCACTACAAATGGGTAAAATTTCACATCCTAATTTCCTTTCAATCCATGTGGAGAAAGTTCTAGATTCCTCAAATGATTCACTTTTATATGCTAGGAATCTAACAAAAGTAAATCTAAAGTTTTCATCTATTATAACAAATTCATATGTCTTCCTCATAGGTTGGCTATACGAAAAGGTCCAAATAGGTCCATGTATAGGATTTTTTGGGGCTTAGAGGTGTTGATGTCTTTAACTGAATGAAATAAATACTTGACTTGTTATCCTAGTAAGCAGGCATCACATAAGTGGTTTTTAGTGATGTCTATCTTAAATATGCCTCTAACTAGGTCTTTTTGAACATTATTTCAAAGAGTTTTCATGCTCATATGATATATTATTGTATGTCATAGCAAGTAATCATCAATAATTATTTTCAAACATATAGAGTTTAAATTTTTAATGTAGTTTAAGTCTAGAATGTAAACATTATTTATTAGTTTTTTTTCTAAAATAGGTTTTTTCATTTAAACTAATTATGTATTTTTCAAATAGAAATTCTATGTCAAAACCTTAATCACACATTTGACTAATGCTCAGAAAATTATGTTTTAAATAATTAATTAATAAAATATTTTTAATAATAATACTTTTAATATTACCAATTATACCTGAGTCCACCACTTTTCTAGTAGTGTTATCTCTGAGTGTCACCTTTCCTCCTGACATGGCCTCTAGTGTGATGAATTGGTTCATATCTCTAATCATGTGCCTCAAGTATCTACTATCAAGTATCATAATCTATCACTAGGAATTTCATGAGAGCATCCCTACATAGTCATTTAAAAGTTAGATTGAGAACTGGAGTAAGTTTAGATTCTGCCTTATGCTTGAATGAATGGGATGAAGGCATGTTATACTATGATGAATACATTTTCAACCTCCAACTAGATGTCACCTATGGTTGATTCTGCAAGTGTGTTCTATGTGACCTACCATGCTACAAGAGTAGCATCTAACACGAGGAATCATATTTACTAACCTATGTAGGTCATTGTGCCTCTTTCTAAGTTTTTGTGATGTATGCTGTGTTGAAGATATATGAACTTTCTTAAGATAGGTGGTGGTTTATTATTCTTAAGTGAAATTAGGTTAGCTTCTAAGAATTTATTTGCACATTCAAGAATGGACATTTTAATTTTCACTATATGCTTCCTCATATATATTTTTAATGCAAATGCTTCTAATCTTTTTTATGCTTGGTCACTTCAATATGCAATATTTTCAAAGATTTGTGTACATTAGTTAAATCATTATGCTTATTGTTTGAGGCATCATACCCATCAAGCAAGGCTATGTGATTATTATCTAAATTAGAATGCTAAGAAATTAAACTAGCATCTCTTTTTTGGGAAGTATATAATTTAGTATTAAGAATAGCATGCATCTTTTTCAGCTTCCTATATAAATCAAGAATATTTTTATAAATAATGAGTAATTCATCACAGGAAAGTTGGCATACCTCATCTTAATTTGATTGGTCAATATTATCGATGCCCATAATATTTAAGTTTGCTACATCCTCCTCTACTTTTGATTCAATAGATTCTGAGGAAGAGTCAACCCATAAATCTTTTTATGTCTTTTGCTTGCCCCTCATAAACTTTAGCTTTTCTTTACTCATCTTCTTGATCAAGTGAGTTTTCAAGTTTGGACACTCAATTTGGAGGTGGCCCAGTTTCCCAAATTAAAAGAAAATAATGTTAGAGAAAACTTTAATATTTTGTTTCTTTGACCTTTGCTCCAATATTACTGATGAAACCTCTATTTCATTTTCAAAAAGCTCTTAAAATGTTATGTCATTAAGGAGATGTAGACATCCTCCTCCACTGCAATATTATTACTGTTAGAATTATTTACTTTTAGTGTTATAGTTCTCTTCTTCTTCTTCTCTCCTTCATCACTATTCCTTTCACTCACTCCTTTCTCATAGGCAATGAGTGATCCAAGAAAAATGTAAATCATGTAAGCATTCATTTTAGGGGTGTCAATTTTTGACACGACACGAAACACGACCCGAACCCGACCCGAAAAAAACTAGGTTCGGGTCAACCCAAACCCGAAACGGGTCGGGTTCGGGTTGAAGAAATCAACCCGTTTTAAAAATCGGGTCGGGTTCGGGTTGACACGGAAACACGAAATTGACCCGAAAGTGACACGAAAACTCATATTTGACCCAAAAATCTGAGTTTGACCCGATTTTGACCCGAAAAACGAAGATTGACCTGATTTTTGACCCGAAAACTAGCAATTTTGGGTCAATTCCGTGTCATTCGTGTCGGGTTGGGTTGACCCGGACCCGAATCGGGTCGGGTTCGGGTCCGGAAACTTAACCCATTTTTAAAAATGGGTCAAGTTCGGGTTGACCCGAACAGTGCCGGGTCAGTTTCGGGTTCGACCCGAACCCGACCCGTTGACCCGAACTGACACCCCTAATTCATTTATTTAGATTCAATAATTAAAGTTATCTTAACATTATAATGATTAGGTAGATAACGTAGAATCTTTTTAACTTTTGCAAAATGTATGAGTTCTCTACCAAATACATATAGGGATCTCACTATTTGTGTAAATCTAGTATAAATTTTAGAAATTGATTCACTAAGATTTATGTGAAATAGTTTGTCTTCACGAAGAAGGATATTTAACTTAGACTATTTACTTCACTAGTTCCTTTCTAGGTTATGCGTATTTTATCCCAAATATCTTTTGATTAGTACAAGTGGTTACACGCATACAATCTTTAGGATTCAATACACAAAATAAACATTTTAAATATTTTGCATTCAATTGGGCTAAATCCTTATCCTCATTACTCTATTTATTAAATGATATTTTAATTTTGATGCCACTAAGAAGACGAAAAGGTTTAGAATATCCTTCTTTGACTAACTTCCACATGCAATAATTTATCGATTGTAAGAAAGTAGACATGCAAATTTTTCAGAAGTCAAAAGATATGTTGTCAAACACAGATGAATGGGTTACTGAATAACCCTCCATCATTTTTTAAAAGTTTTACGATTACCAAAATAAGCAAGTGATCATTTTTTAAAAGTTTTCTAAAATCTTATTTTTGAAACCCGCTCTGATATCACATGAAAATTCAAAAAGGTTATTAAACCCCACAAAACTAGCCAGAGGCTCACTGAGAGTGTGTGTTGGGGGGTGAATTTTTAATTTAAAAAATCCTAAGAATAAATCCAATACTTTTTGAAATTTTTTTAAAACATTAAAATAAATAGTTTGATCACATGGCGCAAAAGCTAATAATTTTATAACAATTAAAATATTCATGATGAAATTCTAATTAATACAATAGAAAATTAATCTCATATTTTCACCAAGTAGTTATCATAGAAATTAAGTGTGATAAGTAAAGTGTTAAAAATGAAAAACACTAAAACTTTTATAGTGGTTTAGTCAACCTTTACCTATGTCCACTCCCCGAAGTCCTCCAATACATGAATCACAATAATAAGAAGAGACTCCCTTCTTGCTCACACAATAAGGTGGAGAAGCCTTTATAAACTCACTTTTATCAATCCTAATGTGGCAGAGTGCCTGAAGCTATGTCACCTCCCTTGGTGGTGGTAACAAACTTTAATATTTTTCTCCCTCTAGAAGAAGGCAAAGAACTTAAATCCTTTTTCTCACTCTTAGAGATGTAAGAGAATCAAAATCCTTTCAAAAGTAGAGAGCATCAAATCCTTTTTCTCCCTCTAGGAGAAGGTAGAGTACTCTGAGGATTTGACATAGAAGCCTCTCTCCCCTTGAGAGCCCTCAAAAACTCACCAATTCCATAGGAGAAGCAAGAGTGTATCTATGCATAAGCAACCATGTGATTAGATCACACTCATTCTCCCTCACACTAAACCTTACCATCGCCTTCGTCTTAAACCAAAGATTCCTTCAAAAGCATCTCTCTTAGAGTAACTTTAGAAGTCATACAATCCTATCTTTTTTAAATAGATTCTCTAAACATTACATAAGTATTGGGCTTCTGGAAACCCTGTAAATTTAAGTTGGTCATCGTTATTCATACAATAGAATTAAAATTTGCATGACAAAATGTAATATCAAGATCTGCTCCAGTATCGTCCAGGACGATCTGGGATCGTCCTGGGACGATCAGTGGAATTCAGCTCCAGTTTTAGCCCAGTTTTGCTCCAGGTGATTTTCTGCATGCATCGTCCAGGCCGATTGGAGACATCGGCCAGGCCGATCGGCACTGTAGAAAATATCGTCCATGCAATAGCCCTGAAGGGAGACCAGGCCGATCCTTTTGGTCGGATCGTCCCGGGACGATGCTGCGATCGGCCGGGCCGATCTGTGTATTATAAAGCTGATTTCAGTCGTTTTGAAGAGAGAGAAAAATCAGAAAAAATAAAAAATAAATATCTGAGGAGAGAGAAAGTCGAGGGCATTTTTGGAAAAGTGGATTTTCGGACGACGCGGAGCCGTTTTCGTCCGAAGTGGCTGTTGAGGAAATTGCTGTGCTCGAGGTAAGGCACATTCTACCTTTCTCAATTTTCAGAACCGTCGTGTTTGGCGGTATATTCTGTCCGGATTTTGTTTCCGTTAGCGATTTTCGTCCGTATCTTTTGATCGGTTCAGTTTTTACCGCGTAACTTTCTGTATATTGTTGACGTGCCGAGTGTGCACATTTTGGTTATTTTCTGAAGATTTTCGTCCGGGTATTTTTGATTCGACTGTGTTTTTAGTCGACCGGATTTTTCTGTGAAATTGGAATTTATCTGTGCAGTAGAATAAAGGTTCTGAAATGTTGATATCTGTATTCTGTGCGAATTCGGTAAATTTTCTTTGCAGGAAAAATTGTGTAAATTCCGTATACTGCCGTTGTGCTGCCCGATTTTTGGGTAATTTCTGAATTGTCCGTATTTCTTCTGAATTGAAATGCTATGTGTATAAGCTATAAAAAGGGAGTTATAAGGGGCCTGGATCCTATGAGATTCAGTTAGTGAAACGGGAAATCTGAAATGAGCTCAATCTGAAATCTGATATCTGTTCTGTTCCGGATCCGATGAATTCTGTTTTGGTGCTATAAGCACATCTGTTTTGGTGCCGTGAGCACAAAGGGAGACATAAGGGGCCTGAATCCTATGAGATTCAGTCAGTGTCTGGGAAGGGAGGCATAAGGGGCCGGAATCCGTAGAGATTCCGTCAGTGTCAGGGCATTTAGCTATATGTATCTGTGCTACTTTCTGTATCTGTTCTGTTCTGTACGAAATTGTGATTATGATATGATATGATCCGTACGATTCTGATTTCTGTTTCTGACTCTGTTGATTTGTTCTGTTTTGATACGATCTGTACGACTCTGATGTGATCTGATATCTGTCCGTAAGTTTTGATTTCCGATTCTGTTCCGACTTCTGATCTGATTTCTGTCTGATAAGTTTGGTTTTGTTTTCTGAGAATTTAGATTGGTGGTTTGTAGCTTTGCTGAGCTGTTGAGCTCACCCTTGCTTTCTGGTGGTTTTCAGGTTCTGGGAAGGGCAAGGAAGTTCAGGACTAGATTTCAGAGTCTGATCAGATTAGGTACTTTTGTACTTTTGATTTTTGTACAGTTATGGCTTTCCTGTTCTGTCTTTCTTTCTGTTGAAAGCCATGTACTGTTCTGTAGATGATTATTTTGAGGAAATGAAAAGATAGATGTTTTGTTCCGCTGCATTTGATGTTTTTAGTAGCTCTGTTGTTCTGTGCGCTTCTGTTGAGTTAAGAATTTGGAAGATCAGTTCAGTAACCTAATCCAAAGCCAGATCCTGGTTAGCTATTCTCCGTCGCGATCCGGCGCGGGCGGGATCCGTCTCGTCTCGGGTCGGGTCGTGACAAGCTTTTTTTTGGTATCAGAGCACTGGTTTTGGAAACAGGTTGGATTGTAAAACAGAGCTATAGGAAGTGATCAGTGAGTCTGTCTGGGAGGTAGTTTTGGGTCGTTTGGCTTTTTATTGTGTTATTTTGTGTTGTTTTGTGATAGTTTTCCGGATTTTCTGGATTTTTCTGTATGGATCAGCCAGACCCAGACATGACAGACGGTCAGAGTGACGATCAGGCAGCACCAGTGGGGAGTACAGCCCCAGTGGTCGGTGCTGATACGCTTTCACAGTTTGCTTCACTTGTTGCTCAGATGATGAGCGAGACTCAGAGCAGAGCTTCGACTGTTAGATCTGAGGACATTGATCGACACCTGCAGTTATTTTTGAGGTTGAAGCCTCCGAGGTTTGAGGGCGCTGTTGAGCCCAGAGCAGCCGAGGAGTGGCTGAGGAGATTGGAGAAGACCTTCGACGGAATGCAGTGTTCTGCAGACAGGAAGGTACCATTAGCAGTTTTTCTGTTGGACGGAGAGGCTGAGCACTGGTGGGATGGCCAGCAAGCAGCCAGATTTCAGGGCAGATTGAACTCTTTGATTACTTGGGAGGAGTTCACTGAGGTATTTCGAGACTGGTTTGTTCCCCCTTCTGCACGACAGCAGATGCAGGAGAGTTTTCTGAGACTTGTTCAGGGGAGCAAGACGGTGATGCAGTACGAGGCTGAGTTTACTGCATTAGCCAGGTACGCTCCGCAGCTGGTTAGCACGTCTGCTGAGAGGTGCTACAGATTTCTGAGAGGCTTACGAGACACTTTGAGGCAGCCCCTGATACCGTTCCGGATTACTGATTTCTCTGAGCTTGTGGAGCGAGCTCGTCTGATTGAGAATGATATGACGGCTACTCAGCAGCGGTGGACTGCGAGTAGGAAGAGGTTTGGAGGAGAGACTTCTGGCAGTGGTTCCTCTGGGAAGAGGAGATTTGTTCCTGGATCTGGATCTGGAGATTCCAGGAAGAGCGGAGGATCGTCTGGTACTGCTACCAGTACGACTAGTTCTGGATCTGTCAGTACGGCACCTGTGTGCCAGAGTTGTGGACGGCGACACTTTGGCCAGTGTTACAGGATGGCTGGTCTGTGCTTTCGATGTGGTCAGTCAGGACATCGGATTGCAGAATGTCCGCAGATGGGATTTGATCAGCGTTCTGAGTTCCGATCTGAGGGCTTTGTCAGACCTGTTGGTTCAGCAGCAGGAAGACCGAGGACTGTTCCTCCACGCCCTGAGGGATTTGCTGGTAGAGGTGGTGGTTCTAGTTCTGCACCACGGAGACCACCTACGATTCAGAGGGAGCAGAGTAGTTCTGTTGCTTCAGCCCCTGTTCCAGTTCAGCCACGAGTTTACAGTCTGAGTCAGCAGGAGGCTCGTGATGCTCCGGATGTTGTGACAGGTACGGTTTACA
The DNA here is from genome assembly GCA_022539455.1 of Dendrobium nobile. NCBI lineage: Eukaryota > Viridiplantae > Streptophyta > Magnoliopsida > Asparagales > Orchidaceae > Dendrobium > Dendrobium nobile. Next base: position 49,277,521 of record CM039719.1, on the reverse strand, counting down.
TTTCTGATCAGCCCTGTCGTGTTTTGTTTGACTCTGGAGCGAGTCATTCTTTTCTGTCCGAGCATTGTTTTGAGATTTTACATTTGGATTCGATGGTTTTACCGGTTTCTCTGTCTGTGATTTTACCGGCTGGGAATCCATTGATTGCTCGACAGTTTTGTTTGTGTGAGATCGAGATTTCTGGCAAGAAGTGGAAATCGAGTTTGATTCGATTGCCGATTTCTTCGTATGATGTGATTCTGGGCATGGATTGGCTGAGTCAGTATGAGGCCCAGATAGACTGTCTGAAGAAGCAAGTGAGTTTGCTTATGGCTGGAGAGAGAGTTGTATTTCAGGGATTACGAGGTGTTCTCTCCAGTCTGGTTTCTGTGTTGGAGGTAAGCAGGATGTGGAAGAAAGGATGCCCAGTATTTTTGGCTTCGGTGCGGGATCTGAACCTGGAGGTTGGTTCTGTTTCTGAGATCCCTGTGGTACGGGAGTTTGCTGATGTTTTTCCTGAGGAGTTGGTTGGTTTACCTCCGGATAGAGATGTGGAATTCTCTATCGATGTTTTTCCGGGTACCGCTCCGATATCGAAAGCTCCGTACAGGATGGCACCGAAAGAACTTTCTGAGTTGAAAGTTCAGCTTCAGGAGTTGGTTGACAGAGGGTTTGTACGTCCTAGTGTTTCGCCCTGGGGAGCACCTGTTCTGTTTGTGAAGAAGAAGGACGGTACACTCCGTATGTGTATTGATTACAGAGATTTGAACAAGGTCACGATCAAGAACAAGTACCCTTTGCCTCGGATTGACGACTTGTTTGATCAACTTTCCGGATCTTCGGTATTTTCGAAGATTGATTTGAGATCCGGATACTATCAGGTGAAGGTGAAGGAAGCTGATGTGGTGAAGACTGCTTTCAGTACTCGGTACGGGCACTACGAGTTTTTGGTTATGCCTTTTGGGGTAACCAATGCGCCTGCGATTTTCATGGATCTGATGAACCGAGTATTCAGGGAGTATTTGGATCAGTTTGTGATCGTCTTCATTGACGATATTCTGGTATATTCTGCATCTGAGGATGAGCATACCAGACATTTGAGGATTGTGTTGGAGACTTTGAGGAGGCATCAGCTATATGCCAAGTTCTCCAAGTGTGAATTCTGGCTGAAGAGCATTTCATTTCTGGGGCATGTGATTAGCGGAGAAGGCATTTCTGTAGATCCCCAGAAGATTCAGGCTGTTGCTGATTGGCCAAGGCCGACTACGGTATTTGAGGTACGTAGTTTCTTGGGTATGGCCGGATATTATAGGAAGTTTGTGAAAGGATTTTCACAGATTTCGACTCCTCTGACGAGACTGACGCAGAAGTCAGTTCCTTTTGTTTGGACACCGGAGTGTGAAGCTAGTTTTCAGAGATTGAAGGAGTGTTTGACTTCAGCTCCAGTGTTGGCACTTCCGTCAGGTACGGAGGGTTTTCAGGTGTTCAGTGATGCTTCACTGAAAGGATTGGGTTGTGTTCTGATGCAGCATGGTCAGGTAATTGCTTATGCTTCGAGACAGTTGAAACCACATGAGAAGAATTACCCGACGCATGATCTGGAGTTAGCTGCAGTTGTTTTTGCTTTGAAGATTTGGCGTCATTACCTGTATGGCGTCAGATGTGAGATCTTTACTGATCATAAGAGCCTGAAGTATATTTTTACTCAGAAGGATCTGAATCTGAGACAGAGGAGGTGGCTCGAGTTGATCAAGGACTACGATTTGACTATTCAGTATCAGCCTGGGAAGGCGAATGTGGTAGCGGACGCTCTGAGCAGGAAGTCTTCTGGATTCTCAGGTATTCAGCTTACCTGTGATGACTTTCTGATTCGTGATTTGGAGAGATTGCAGTTGGAGGTGGTTTCCTCCAGTGATTTGGAGTTGGCTCAGATGAGTATTCAGTTTTCTTTGGAAGCACGGATTCAAGAAGCCCAGAAGTCAGATTCTGATTATTCGAAGTTGATAGCTCAGATTGGATCTGGTAAGACTCCTGAACTTCGAATTTCTGATTCTGGTGTTATTTTCTGTAAGAACAGGTTGTGGGTACCTGTGTCTGGAGACTTGAGGCAGGAGATTCTGTACGAATCTCATCATTCTGGCTACACTGTTCATCCAGGCAGTGGTAAGATGTACGCTGACATGAAGCTTTTGTTTTGGTGGCCTGGGATGAAGAAGGATGTGGCAGAGTTTGTGTCGAGATGCGAAGCCTGTCAGTTGGTGAAGGCAGAGCATCAGCGACCAGGTGGACTGTTGCAGTCGTTGCCAATCCCTGAGTGGAAATGGGAGGAGGTAACGATGGATTTTGCGATGGGTTTTCCTCGATCTAGACAAGGACATGATGCCATTTGGGTGGTTGTAGATCGATTGACCAAGTCAGCCCATTTTCTTCCGATCAGACAGACGGATTCAGTTGATCGCTTGGCACAGATTTATGTGAAGGAAATAGTCAGATTGCACGCTGTGCCTCGTGTGATCGTATCTGATCGAGATGGACGTTTTACTTCCAGACTTTGGAAAGGCATTCAGCAAGGCTTGGGAACGAAACTGCATTTCAGTACAGCCTTTCATCCTCAGACCGACGGACAGTCTGAGAGGACGATTCAGGTACTGGAAGATCTGTTGAGGCTTTGTGTTCTGGACTTTAGCGGAAGCTGGGAAGATCATATTCCGCTGATTGAGTTTGCTTATAACAACAGTTTTCAGTCCAGTATCGGTATGGCACCGTACGAGGCTTTGTATGGCAGGAAGTGTCGTACTCCTTTGACTCTGACGGAGGTCGGAGATAGACAGGCTTTGGGGGCCACTTTTGCTGATGAAACTGCTCAGAAGATCAATTTGATAAGAGAAAGATTGAAAGCCGCTCAAGATCGTCAGCAGAAGTATTACAATCAGAAGCACAGATTTGTTGAATTTCAGGTCGGTGACTTTGTGTACGTCAAAGTCAGCCCGATGAAAGGTGTGAGCAGATTTGGTCAGGTAAGCAAGCTTAGTCCAAGGTATGTTGGACCATTTGAGATTTTGGAAAGAATTGGAAAATCTGCTTATCGCCTATTGCTTTCTGATTCTATGCCGGATGTGCATAATGTGTTTCATGTATCCACTCTGAGGAAGTGGGTTTCAGACTCTGGGATGAAGTTGTCAGCTGATGAGGTGGAGATTCAGGAGAATCTGGCGTACAAGGAAGAGCCAGAGCTTATTTTGGCGTACGACGTCCGAAAGTTAAGAAATAAAGAGATTCCGATGGTTAAAGTCCAGTGGAAGCACCGGACTGCACGGGAAGCAACTTGGGAGAAGGAGTCTGATATGAGACGGTCGTACCCGTACTTGTTTTGGCTGAGTTTGGACTGGATAATGTCGAGGACGACATTTTTCTGAGTTGGGGAGATTGTAATATCAAGATCTGCTCCAGTATCGTCCAGGACGATCTGGGATCGTCCTGGGACGATCAGTGGAATTCAGCTCCAGTTTTAGCCCAGTTTTGCTCCAGGTGATTTTCTGCATGCATCATCCAGGCCGATTGGAGACATCGGCCAGGCCGATCGGCACTGTAGAAAATATCGTCCATGCAATAGCCCTGAAGGGAGACCAGGCCGATCCTTTTGGTCGGATCGTCCCGGGACGATGCTGCGATCGGCCGGGCCGATCTGTGTATTATAAAGCTGATTTCAGTCGTTTTGAAGAGAGAGAAAAATCAGAAAAAATAAAAAATAAATATCTGAGGAGAGAGAAAGTCGAGGGCATTTTTGGAAAAGTGGATTTTCGGACGACGCGGAGCCGTTTTCGTCCGAAGTGGCTGTTGAGGAAATTGCTGTGCTCGAGGTAAGGCACATTCTACCTTTCTCAATTTTCAGAACCGTCGTGTTTGGCGGTATATTCTGTCCGGATTTTGTTTCCGTTAGCGATTTTCGTCCGTATCTTTTGATCGGTTCAGTTTTTACCGCGTAACTTTTTGTATATTGTTGACGTGCCGAGTGTGCACATTTTGGTTATTTTCTGAAGATTTTCGTCCGGGTATTTTTGATTCGACTGTGTTTTTAGTCGACCGGATTTTTTTGTGAAATTGGAATTTATCTGTGCAGTAGAATAAAGGTTCTGAAATGTTGATATCTGTATTCTGTGCGAATTCGGTAAATTTTCTTTGCAGGAAAAATTGTGTAAATTCCGTATACTGCCGTTGTGCTGCCCGATTTTTGGGTAATTTCTGAATTGTCCGTATTTCTTCTGAATTGAAATGCTATGTGTATAAGCTATAAAAAGGGAGTTATAAGGGGCCTGGATCCTATGAGATTCAGTTAGTGAAACGGGAAATCTGAAATGAGCTCAATCTGAAATCTGATATCTGTTCTGTTCCGGATCCGATGAATTCTGTTTTGGTGCTATAAGCACATCTGTTTTGGTGCCGTGAGCACAAAGGGAGACATAAGGGGCCTGAATCCTATGAGATTCAGTCAGTGTCTGGGAAGGGAGGCATAAGGGGCCGGAATCCGTAGAGATTCCGTCAGTGTCAGGGCATTTAGCTATATGTATCTGTGCTACTTTCTGTATCTGTTCTGTTCTGTACGAAATTGTGATTATGATATGATATGATCCGTACGATTCTGATTTCTGTTTCTGACTCTGTTGATTTGTTCTATTTTGATACGATCTGTACGACTCTGATGTGATCTGATATCTGTCCGTAAGTTTTGATTTCCGATTCTGTTCCGACTTCTGATCTGATTTCTGTCTGATAAGTTTGGTTTTGTTTTCTGAGAATTTAGATTGGTGGTTTGTGGCTTTGCTGAGCTGTTGAGCTCACCCTTGCTTTCTGGTGGTTTTCAGGTTCTGGGAAGGGCAAGGAAGTTCAGGACTAGATTTCAGAGTCTGATCAGATTAGGTACTTTTGTACTTTTGATTTTTGTACAGTTATGGCTTTCCTGTTCTGTCTTTCTTTCTGTTGAAAGCCATGTACTGTTCTGTAGATGATTATTTTGAGGAAATGAAAAGATAGATGTTTTGTTCCGCTGCATTTGATGTTTTTAGTAGCTCTGTTGTTCTGTGCGCTTCTGTTGAGTTAAGAATTTGGAAGATCAGTTCAGTAACCTAATCCAAAGCCAGATCCTGGTTAGCTATTCTCCGTCGCGATCCGGCGCGGGCGGGATCCGTCTCGTCTCGGGTCGGGTCGTGACACAAAAAAAGTTCAAAAAACTAGGATAGTCCATTACTATGTAAATAATTATTCATACGAATTGTTCAACTTCTTGATCACATCGTACAGTATGATCCAAAGGTCATCATCCATAATCTGTTAGCTTTCTCTCCTATTTTATTTCATATGAGCTTAGAATTATGAAGATTTTAAGTAAATTAATATGAATGTATACATGATGCATATGTTATCAATTAAAAAAGGTTTGTCTAAAGTTATGTTAACATTGAAGTAACCATGAAGTGGAAGTGTTGATCATCTAAAATTTAAAGTGGGCAATTATGTCTTTATTTTATAATATTTATAATTTTTTTATCAAAATTAAAATATTAACTATTATGACATGCTATATATTCACATAACAATGCTAATATTTCTATATTGAATTGGATAAATGATTAAAGGATTACTTTCTCTTACTTGCATAAATACCATTATATTTTTAAAAATATTAAATATATATATGCTCAAGAGTTGTGCCCAAGCCTCCATCACTCTTGTAAGCCGTGTTCAAGCTCACCATATTTTTAGAGCATATGAAAAGAGAGAATCAAAATAGAGATATTTATGATTGCACGAAAGAATAAGGATTTAAGTATGAATAAATAAAAAAGTAAAATTTATCGATGAAAAATTTAAAATTTAAGATGTTATTATATTATTTATCTTATTTCTATAATTTAATTCCAAAAGAATTGTTTAGGAATTATTGTGGATAGAAAAAAAATAGAATAAGATGATTAATATTTCACAAAAGTTGGAGAAGCAAACAAGGTATTACATGAAGCATGAATTATAAATTTCATATGATAAAATTCAAAAATGAAAATATTATATAGGATGAATAATGTTTATTATATTTTAACATTTGGTTGATATGAAATATTTTGGATTAATTTGTTGTTATGAAGAAGAATAGAGTTAGAGAGTTGTAACTTAAAAAAGTAAGAAATATATTTAAGTTATAGTATGAGTTAGATTTTAGGGTTAAAAATCATCTCTGTCAATCCTCCCATAATGTTATCATCGTCTAATAGGGTTAGTTTATTTCAATTAGGTAATCCAAAATGATATAGATATCGGACAATATGATTAGTTACAAAATTATTGTTTTATTTGGTATGATCTTTGAGATGACCAAATTTTGTCTCTATCAATAATATTGTTTGATCAAGATTGTATAGTATGATCTACTATCATTAATAAAACCTTGATTTGATTGACTAATTAAGGGGTTTAATTTAAGTAAGATTTTAAAATTTTGTACAGTACTAATTAGATTGTATAATACGAATTGCTCAAAAAATAAAATTTGAATATCTTACTTAATTTATCTAGCGCTAAGGGTTTTCATATCATAATGAATCATAAAGTATGATTCAGATTGTATAACATGATTAGTTCTCAAAAACTAAATGTTTAATAAGCCATTAAGATCATTCTTTCTGTATTGATCATACAATAACATTATAAGTCATATAGTATGATTAATACAAAAAATTTTATCTTCAAATTTTTTCTCACACCCTCTGTGTGTGTACACAGTCACACAATTGCTTACACCTTCTTGTAGAAAGACTCAATAAATAGAAAATAAAGAAAAATAAAAGTATAGACTTTGTTTACTTGACTTTCCTTTTCTACCCACTCTTGATCTTCTAGTAGCCTTGAGCAAAGTATATTTTACTTATAATGTTAGTGTTCACAGATAAAAAAATAGCTAAAATATTCAATGAGAAACAATAATAATTCAATCAATAATATGTGTGATCATCAAAATCATAGACTATGGATCCATGATTGTAATATCAAGGCTATGTTGAATCTTAGGGAAAGGCCAAAAATCTTCTTAAATAGTATTTTAGTTATTTTGACCCTTGATCAACTATGGGCTAAGATGGGTCCAACAAAGTGTGGATTACTGATCAAAAAGTCATAATAAAGATCATGAATATGGTTAAAAGCTTTGGGGAGATTCTGAAGATTAAATTCTATGAGATAGTAAGTCTAGTGGCATAAGCAATAAATATTTAAAGGTTTTATAACTTTTGGAAATCAATTCAATTTTTAAGTTAACGAGCCTAAAAATGAACTAAAATTTGGTGGGTTGACCCTATGGACATATCTAAATAATATATAATTAATAGACATTAAATCAGAGGTCATCTGACTAAATTTTAAAGTGGTATAAAAACCACTCATAATGGGTTTCAAAACATGGGTCCTTAACCCTAGGATTTTGTTTGTAGTCTTATATTTGGATTGGATCTTGGACTTGAATGGTTGTGTTTGGATTATCCACTTCAATGAAATTCAGATCAATGATTGAAATTGATTGAGTATGATTTGAAGGTTGATTGAAGTGTTGTTGAAAGTAAGACTGGAGATTGAATTGAAATGTGGAATTTAATTTGATTAGAATTAGATTGGATTTTCAATGGAAATTATAGATTGATAAGTGGACATCTATCAATCCTTAGGTTGAAAGTTCATGGAGTGTGTTAGACCTCAATGAACTATCCCTAATACTAATTAATATGGAAGTAATATTATCACCTGATGCGGAACCAAGTACACTTATCAAAAGTTACAAAGATGGTGATGATAATATAATCCAACACCTTAAAGCATTTTTATTGTTTCTAGTCTAAGAATGCTTCTATGAAGTTCATGACTGAGTAGCACACTACATGGTCGACTAGGGCATCTACCATGGGTAGTTGGTATTAATCCTTTTGGTTGATTGATTTTAGGTTAGCGAAGTAATAACACATCCTCCACTTTCTTATCACTATTTGCACCATAACCACATTGGAGACACAATCTGGGTACTTTTATAAATTTGGCCTCCACTAATGTATGTACGACTTTCGTAATGTGTCCAACATGTTGAAACTCGTTCACTTTGAATTAGGTTGTTAAACCTAAGCTTATGTCCCACGGCTAACCAAGAGGGGGGGTGAATTGGTAATAAAAAATAATTTAATCCTCTTTTTAAATTAGGAAACAAAAAAAAATTTAGTGAATTTTTCTAGAAAATATTTTTCAACCACAGTTTTAAAAGTAAAAACGCAAAAATAAAAAAGAGCAGAAAAATAAAGATACGAAATTTATAGTGGTTCAGTCAAAACCAGACCTGCATCCACTCCTCGGAGGCACCCTCCGAGTATTGAACTAATACCACTAGTGTCTCTTCTTTTGCACCCACAACAAGGTGGAGAAGCCTTTACAAAACTCTCTTCCTCCACTACCCGGTGCGTCAAAGAACTGTCGTCCTTTAACACTCTTTCTAATGTTGGCAGAGAACCCTTCGTCCTTTCACGCTCTCCTAGTGTGGGTAGAGAACCATTTGTCCTTTCACACTCTCTTAGTATGGGCAAAGAACTCGTCATCCTTTCACACTCTCCTAGTGTGGGCAGAGAACTCTTCGTCCTTTCACACTCTCCTAGTGTGGGCAAAGAACCCATCATCCTTTCATACTCTCCTAGTATGGGCAGAGAACCCTTCGTCCTTTCACACTATCCTAGTGTGGGCAGAGAACCCGTCGTCCTTTCACACTCTCCTAGTGTGGGTAGAGAACCCTTCGGCTGTTCACACTCTCCTAGTGTGGATAGAGAACCCTTCGGCTATTCACACTCTGCAAGTGTCGGTAGAGAACCGAATCTCCTTGGCAAATCTTCTTCACAAAAAATCTAGAAGGAAGAAAGAAAAGAGTGAAATAAACACCAATTAAAAGTAAAGATTCTTACCTTTGAACACCAAGTGAAGCCTTCACGCTCCAGTAGTAAGAATCCTCCTTTGAATACTCTCTTACACTCTCTCCTTGACTCTTCTTTCAATAGGCACGAAGATCAGTAGTCAAAAAGATCAAGTGGCAGTTTAGATTGGACTATTTATAGGAAAGACACAAAAAACTGTCCAAAAACTACAAATATTCAAGTCAATACGCATTAGATCATCCCGTATGATCGTGGATCATCCTGGACAATTTTACTTAAATGTGTTGGAAACGAACAAAATATATATGGGTACGAAATGATTTCGTACATACACATCGTCCTGTACTAACTAGGTTCGTCCAGTACGAACAGTTATTCCATAGGTCGGTTCCCAAAAACTGTAGAACGTCACTAAATTTTTAGAGCCGGTTCACTTCGTCCTGGGATGAATATGGGTTCGTTCAGACGAAATTTTTCCAGGGAGCAAATCGTCCCGGGATGAATACACTTCGTCCTGGACGAAAATACTCGAGAGAGCAACTCATCCTGGAACGAATACACTTCATTTTGAACGAATATTTTCCAGAGAACATTTCATCCTTGGACGAATACACTTCATCCTGGATGATTAGGACTTAGAAAATTTTTCTCCAACTCCTGTTCGTTACATTGCTCTTAAGAGAAGATAACTGACCTGATCGTTCTGTACGAACTATGTTCGTCCCATACGATCAGTACAAATTTCTCAAGATCTCCTAAAGTGTGTGTGTGTGTGTATTCACTCAATTACAATCACTCCCTCTCAAACTTAATTCAAAGAAAAATATATGTTTTAAATACACAAAGTATCTCATGCTGAATTTGACTTGAAGACTTTGTGGTCTGGAGTTTGATTTTCCTGAAATATTGGTACACACAAGAGCAAAAACAACTCTTCCAAAAAGTGTTAGGAGATAACTATACATAAAACAATAATATTTGAAATCATCAAAACTATACGAGTTGCAAGAATGTAAAACATGCAAATAGCAACTCTCTTAACACAACAAGTGTAGAAAATATTTTGGCTAATATTTGTATTTATTGGCTTAGAATCTCTTTTAATATTAATCATATATCAAGTGACACCTTCATTGATTCATATGATATATTCTACCATCAGAGAAAAACATCCATGTCACCTCTGATAGCATGGAATAACGACTTAACATTATGCTCTTTATTTGTTAGAGGATTCTACCAGACTCTCCCTCTATGACAAGTATCTCATATATAGCCTCCATTTTCTCTAAACATGATGCTCACTCCATATTTGGCTTAAGCACTTTATTTAATGAGGTCTATAACTTTGTTGTTACTAAAAAGTTGTAGGTGTGTAATTAAGTGATGTCATTTTTCACTATAAATTCTCTTTCCTCAATTAAAACTTTGATCCCAACATGGTGTGTTAACACCGTGACTCTGAACATGTTTGGTAGTGGGATGCTAAGGATTGTTCTATAGGCTTCCTAGGTGTTAACAATTACGAAGTCAGTAATAACCGCTTATTAGTGGCCATGTCATCTAAGATGATGGGTAGGGTAAGTACACCATTAGTGTCTCTGTGTTCTTCAAAGAATTCATTGAGTGGTTTCATAGTGGGGGTGAGTTCAAAAGCAAACAAATTCATCTTTCCAAAAATTAATATAAAAATTAAATTTACTAAACTCCATATGTCATTTGAGTGCTATTAATTTGATAGTAATTTATCAAAGTAGTGATGACCATGGCATCTTTTATGGGTTCCCTCTTATAGGCTTGTTAGCTTTATAGAAAGTGATTGGGGAAATGTCTTCCGTATTAGCTTACAAGTTATACATCATGTTTACCTCCCCAACCTTTATCTTTTTTGCACTTGATGATGTGTCTACTTGCTCGTTGCCCATAATAGTCAACACTACACAAGCGATATACACTTTATGAGCAAGAAATGTTCATTTTTGCTACACTGCATAGGGAATTTCTCTAGTCACTAACCATGTCTGAAATGTATAAAATATTTTTAACTTTATTCCCTTAATGAGATCCTCCATGAAGCTATACATATGGAAATAATCTTCAATCTCATAACCACAATCCTCATGGAAGGTTTACTGCCCAGAAGTGTGCCTAGCATGTGTTGTTTCCTTCATAGGTGTTAAACATTTGAAGAATTCTTTATTCTGAATATCCTCAATAAGCTCGACCATTAACACTCCCTATAAAATGTAAGTGCGATTGGCCGAGTGATGGTGTGTGACTTCTTACTTGTATAGGTGAGATGCAAGATGAAGTTCTTTCTCTATCAATCTCTTAATGGGCTAGGCATTCTATCCATCTTATCCCTAAGTTGAATTATTTAAATTTCTCATCCTCAATGTTTATTTCTTCTATTGGTAATTCATAAGGGTAAGTGGCTAAGGAGGATTTAAACACCTTCTTGTACTCTTCAGGAATTATACAACTATTGGCCAGCTCTAGTAACTCAACATGTGTCTTTAGATACTGCAAGACAAGTGTGTGTTTGAAAGTACCATCTCTAAGTCATTAGATTAATCCAGACTAAGTGATTTATAAGCTCTAAATTTGTTACATTAAGCATTTCTTTTTAAAACCTCACTATGAAGTTCCTCAGCGATTATTTTGATCCTTAGCTCATCTTTTATAGAGCTTAGAAATACTTTTCGTGATTTTGGGCTCCAAAAAATTAAGTCAAAATACTAAAGGAAAAATGGCAATTTTCGGCGTCAAATTTTCATTGGAAAATGGACAAAATTCGTCGGAAATTAGTATTTTCGACAAAAATATTTACACCGGTTCAACGCGTGTCGGAAAAGTGTTGTCGGCGTAAGACTTTCCATCGGAAAAATTTCCTACGAAATTCAGGCGAAAAATGGAACGGAAATATTTTCGGCAAATATAAACTACGCGAGAAATTTAAAAAAAAAAATAAAAAAAAAATCCTAATAAAATATTTATAATGTGAGTTTCTATTTTATTTAAAATATAAACTTAATAAAATTCAAAATAATTAAATTAATTTATAATGGTTTAATTTAATTTATATTTAAAATAATTACTATATTTAAAAGCTAAGTTTTTTTTAAGATCAAAATAATTATTATATTTAATTTAGCACTAAATTATTAAACCATTTAATTTATTTTATTTAAATGATATTTAATTTAACAAAATAAATAATTTTAAATATTACAAATCGCCATTTTTTAGAAAATTTTTAATTTCGTCAGAAATCCGCCGGAAATTCCATCGGAAATACAACAGAAAATGCGTCGGAATTAACTCAGAAATTCCGTCGGAAGTATGCGGGAAAATCCGCCGGAAATATTCCGTCAGAAATTTGTCGGAAATTCGTCGGAAACTCTGTTGGAATTTCTGATGAATTTATTTCTGCCGGGAATTCTTTCGGAAATGATCTATTTTCCTTTAGTGAAAGCATCCTCTTGAACATAGAGATGGAGACGATCACTCCTAGAGCCAAATGAGTGGACCGCTTAAGTGTGCATAGTTGGCAGGTTATGCTCCTCTTTACATGTTAGCGAAAAAGTGGGTTTAGGGATGGTCCTCACCAACCCCTATTTATAACAAAAAGAAGGGCTATAGGCAATGCTATAGAGAAAGAGAAAATATACAATGCTATACAGAATACCTGTAAAATGTTTTCCATATACCCTAGACACATGTCATCCTGTGAATGCTTGAAAGAGGATGAGGTCAAAAGGGATCTGATGAGTAGATTCAAGGTGAGTTTAGTAGTACTAATTAATCTTGATCGAATCTATCAATGAATGTTGAGATGAGGAAACCTAGGGCTTGCGGGATTTCTGATACTATTAGCAACTCATATGAGAGAAATCAAGTTACATAAGAAGACATCGGCGAGTGAGATGTTGCCTTAGGAAAGGAGAAGCATTGAGGTTAATAGTCCCAGTCAGATGAGTTGAGCATCTCGTGAATAGGTGTTTTCCTATAGCTAAGCCTGGCGAACCTTTAGGAGAATGAATGGTCTGAGAGATAGCGAGTGATTGAAATGGTTATCAAGGTATGTAAAGAGTGCCAAGTTGCTAGTTAGATGAGAAATCTCTAATTTTCCTCGTTAAAAAATGAGCTCCTTAGTGGGGGTAGTGCCTATTAATCATAGTCGGCAAGTTTCAGCAAGCAGAACTTCTCAGATCGTGATCAGCCAGATACTTTATAAAATACCTGTAAAGACACATATCATAATTGAGTTGATTAAAGACTTAAAGTTTTGCTTCAATAATATGAGTAAAAACAGTATAATAATTCCATTCTGATTTAAAAAATACCTATAAAATAATTCACAATTTTCTGAGCTTTCTAATGAGATCTTCTAGAAAGAATAACACCCTCTCTGAAGCCTAAAAATCCCGTTCCCCATACCCCACGGGCACCACCTCAATATAAATAATCAGAAACTGTCTCTGATTTATTATAATATTTGCTTAGGTCGAGATCTCTTTGTAACAATGGGTGAATAAATTAAAGGGATTAGCAGCAGGATATTGAGGAGCCTCAAAAGAATATCTCCATACTGGGGCTTGGAACTTGGACTTGGATTTGCAAACCCATTTTCATCATTCCGCTCACTTCAGGCGGTGAAGAAGCCCCACCACAGTCACCAAACAAGGCTTTACTTCTTAAACAGGATTCATTTTCTGAAGACTCTTCATAATTTGTTATATTATACTGCAAATCAGAAACAATCAAATAAATTGAGTTTTATAAATAAAGAATATTTTTTTCTCTTATTTTAAATAATTAAAAACCCGAATCAAGATTCGTTGTACCATGCAATTTAAATTCTGATTAACTGCTTCATCTTCCACATAAAAATAAAGACATCAATTAAAAAATGAGTCATTAAATGAAAAAAAAAATACAGTCACCTATTTATTATAAATTAAATATTATATGTGTAGGCACAGATAGAGCAAGAATTTTTTTTAAATGAGGACATAAATTAGTACTAGTCATTAAATTATTCCCAAAATATCATTTTTCTTTAACGTAATCATATATTATGAGATATATTTTTAATAAGCCAGAAAAGTATCCAGTTACTATGCTTTCATAATGCATTTCTAAGCCACAGCAATTGTTTTTTTGTGTCTAGGTTGATATGAAACCATTTTAATCATATTGCTAATTAGCTAAATACCGTTCCTCCTTTGTATGACAAATTAAAGCACTTATATTATTTAAAAAGGGTTGTTGCGGACAAGAATATACGCGGCGATAGAGTTAAAAAACTTCCGTCTCAACGTTGTACGGATATGTAGCACACAAACAGAAGATAAATAGCAATACCAAGATTTTTACGTGGAAAACCCTAAAAGAAGAAAAACAACGGGGTCACACCCAGTCGAAAGAGTTCCACTAGTGTTTGTTTGATATACAGGCTGACTCGTCCTTGATATTTAGGACGATCAGATTACAGTGAATCACTTCTAGATTGAAATCCAGTTACAACGTCGGGCAGAGTTATGGTGTCACTTAGAGATCGGGAGGAATTCTAGCTTCACTTGAGCGTCAGGTAGAATTATGGAGTTTCTTGGGCATTGGGAAGAATTTTGGCATCACTCGAGCGTCGAGAAGAATTCTTGCTTCACTCAGGCATCAGACAAAATTTTGGCGTGACTCGTGCGTCGAGCAGAATTCCGACGCTGGTCATGGTCCTTGTGGAGGATTTTCTTCCCTCCAATCCTTCTCTTCTTCTTCTCTTATTCTTCTCTTCTCTTCTTCTTGCTTCGGCACCCTCTCAAGATAAATGAGGGGTCTATTTAAAGATTTCTAGAGTGTCATGACCCGTAAATAGGTGAGAGATCATAGGCAATGGTGGAGTGGTTCGGATAGACGTCTAATACTGAATCCTTTGATCGAGGATCGTTCGTCTGACATTTGAAAGTCTTAATGATGTCGGAATTCAGCAATCTTGAGCTCGTTTGATTCGTCTCGTCGAGCCACTCGATTTAATTATAAGCATGTTATGTTTAAAAATTGTTTTGTAACTCAAATTGTGGTTTGAACTTTCCAACAGCACTTCAGGTCCTTGATTTGGACTCATTTGGGCTCTAATTGAGCCGAATTTGGTGTCGTTAGGTTTGTATTTTTGAGACGCTCAGTTTGATTGTAAGTTTGCTGAAATCGGAGTCTGGGTGATCCTAAATTTAATATTTGAAATTTCCTACTTGATTTTGCTTCGAGATTCGTGCCCGATCAAGATGATTTTTCGAGGATATATCAGCTACCCCCATTTTGGGACGTCAAAGCTCCAGGTGTTCGAAAATACGCATCAGAGACTTTGGTGAATTTTCTGTGTGATTTCAAATCCGATCTTGCGTGTACGAGCCTCAAATGGCTTTAAAAGTGACGAATTTTAGTCTTAAACATAAAAAAATGGTCCAGGGGACCCCAAAAATGTCTGATTTGGCCTTTCCATGAAAAAAATTTGACCCAAAATGGAGTGGGTAGCCGAACAGGCCGAACCGGCCTCACAGCAGTCACCGCCGGCGGCGGCCCGGAACCACGCGCTGGTCCCACATGCCTGTGCCACGACCAGCCCACGATCTCCTGGGCCCATTCGATCTCAGCACCCGTGACTCGCTTGGCCTGGCGCTGACCTACGCCCGGTCCGCTTTGTGGCCCGCCTGGCTTGGCATTGACCCGCGCCCGGCCGGCCTGGCCCGCACGGTTCCGCGCACTTGTTTACGGCTGAGGGCCGATTCGGGCTTATCGCTGGCAGACATAGCAATTTTTTTTGTAAAATAATCCAAAAAAATCCAAAAAAAAATTCAAAAAAAATTCAAAAAAAAATTTAAAAATTTTTAAACTTTAAAAAAATTCTAGAAACTTCTCTTTTCCTCCTAAAAAATGCTATAAACAGTCTCCCCAAGGGCCAAGGGGAAACTTGCACCATCTCCTCTTCTCCTTCTGGCTTTTTGACAATTGAGGCTTTCAGCTATTTTTTTGTAGGTGACTTTCCCTACTTGACTCATCGACCCTCCTCTTGTACAGAAGTTTGAGATTTCCTAACTTTTTCTTTCTTTCTCCCCTATTTTTCTTCCTACTATAGATGCTTTCTGCTATTTTTTCGTAGGTGACTTTCCCTACTTAAATTTAGTACTCTTTAGTGTTGAATTAAATTTTTTATCCATCATTTTAACTTTCTAACAAGAGAGTCATTCCACTGCTTTTTGTAGGTGATTTCCCCTATGCAAAATCAATGCCCCTCTCCTCATTTTGAAGTTCGATTTTTTTTCTTCTTCTTTCTTCCCTGTCTTCTTCTTACTTTAGAGGCCTTCCACTACTTTTTGTAGGTGATTTCTTCTACTCAAAATCAGTCCTCCTCTTCTTGCATAGAAGTTGGACTTTTTGCAGCCGCTTCTTTTCTTTTACCTCCCTCTTTAAGATCCTGCGGTCTGAGAAAAATTGATGATTATCAGCATACGGTTGGATGTCAGATGAAAGTCCCTTAACAGGTAAAAGTCCAGCGATGGGAGGAAACTCAATATCTGGTAAAATTTCGATGAAAGACCCGTGACATGTAGAAGTCCTGTGATGGAAGGAAGCTCAGCATCGATTGGAATTTTGACAAAAGTCCTATGACATGCAGAAGTCCTGTGACGGGAGGAAGCTCAATGTCGAGTGAAATTCCGATGAATGTCCTACGACATGTAGAGCTCAAGGAGAGAGTTGGATGATACATTGCTATCTGTAGCTAAGCGAGAAGCCGATAATGATTGAAATTAAGTAAAGGACCATCGACATACACCAGACAAAGAGCTGATGATGGCATGTTTTCAGTGGCATTTTGTAAAGACAATATGCATCCATACGGATGTGTGCTATCAAAATATATCTTTTTTATGGATGATGTAAATGTATTTTTTTATTTCAACTTCTAGTGATAATAAATATACACTTAAATTTGATGTACAATTTTGTAATGTAACTCCAATGATATTATATATGAAGTTGAGATTATTGTATATGCTCGATGCTTGTCTTTTACTTGAAATAAACTCATCCTTCAAAGAAAACTAAGTTGTTTACACCTCTTTAAGATAAGCCTTGATAAATGTGTATTCCGTGCACTTTGAGATTTTTTAGTCTGCTAAGATTTTTGTAAGCTTGTACCTTTTGAGATTTTTAAGCCTTCCAAAAATTTATATTCATGTGTAAAAGAAGGTGAGAGAATCCATTAAGAATGTATGATCTATCCAAGGTTTTATGTTAGAGCCATACTCGAAGACTACCTATGTGGAAGAGGTCGAGAGAATCCACCAAGGATGTAAGATCTATTCGAGATTGTATGTTAGAGCCCTGCTCGATGAAGTTAACCTGAGTGAAAGAGGTTGAGAGAATCTACTAAGTCAGTAAGACATATTCGAGATTGTATGTCAGAGCCTTTGCTCGATGATATTAACCTGTGTGGAAGAGGTCGGATCAAATCCCCCTAGGATTGATCATCCAGTTATTGAGATACAATGTATATTGTATATTTCTTTAATCACAGAAAAAGAGTTTGAGAAATTTTTTATCTTTTATAAGAGAAAATAATATCACAACAATGTGAATATTACATTACTGTATTATATAAGACAGTATAATAATTCTCTAGTATGACTTAGGGATATATAAGTTATAATGTACTCAACACATAAGATATATGTACGTGGAGAATATAATATTTAACTTGGAATAAAATATCAGGGATATCAAAGTGACACCCTACTTAACATAAAATAGACATGAAGAAACAAGACAAGTAGTATTACTAATACAAATGCACAAGGTGTGTGATCATTCAATCTCACCAACCATTTTAATATTATTCAATGGTTGTCATTATTGTTGATTTTTCCCCTTAGCGGGACGAGCTTCCTTTCAGGTAGGTGGATCTCAAATAAATTATTGAGGATTGTCCTGGCATATAAGTCTTTTAATTTCATCCTTGAGTTGCTTACAGGCTTCAGTAGTGTGACCACGACTACGATGAAAGTGACAATACTGATATGGATTTCTTGTATTCGACTTCAAAGGATTTGACCATTTCAATTTATCTTGATCTCAAACGGTCATTAATATATTTGCTCGAAATGTGTTGAGTGTCGTATACTCCTTCTCATGTCGAGGTCCCCATCGCGGCATCGTGCAATGGAGGCCTAGGAGGTAAATTATTCTTCCATTGTTTCTTCTATTGTGAGGATGAATTATCCATCCCAGGTGCTTCTTTGCTCTTCCCATTGGTTTGCTCAAACTGATTCTTGTGAGTATTTATAGGTTCATCAGATGAGATTTGTGTCTTCACATGATAAATCAGGTAGACATATGAATGAACAGTATTACACCTGAGTGTCGAATAGAACGGGCCAGGACGAAGGCCTCCAAGAAAGACCCTTATCATTAATTTAGGATCTACTCATGGAATTTGTCAGGCCTCAGTGGAAAATCACTAAAAATACTCCTTCAATGATTCTCTTTTATTTTGACGGATCTAGGAGAGGTGGGAAGAACCCCTAGCAATTCTTCGATTGGCTACGAACTGTTTGACGAACACTTTGGTCAATTTGATGAATAATGGGATCATTTCGGATGGAAGTGAATTGAACAACGTTTGAGCCTGTCCCTTAAGGGTGGCTGGAAAAACCTGATATAGGAGTGCATCCGAGGCTCGTTGGATATGCATAGTCGTTATATAGTGATCAATATGCTCATATGGGTCAGATGTCCCGTCATAGGACTCGATACTTGGTAGTTTGAAGCCAACCGAAATGGGGTGCTGAAGAATGACTTCAGTTAAAGGTGATGACTCTTGGAAGCTCCGCTATCGAAGAGTGCCTCAAATCTCATTGGGGGAACTCTTCATGTATTAATATCTGCAATTCATGACGTAGGGCATTGCAAGGGAACTTATCAATGTGTGGTTGGGATAAGTTCTCTGAGAGATTTGGAAGAATGTGAGGTTACCGAGTTGTGGGTGAAGGATGTGTAGAAGTTGCTGTATAGACAAGTTTATTATCTTAGCGTGATTGCAGATGTCTTACTAGTAGAGGAAGATGAATCTATGCTTGAAGATGTTTGAGTTGAACATCTTTGGCTAGTGGTGGAACTCGAGGAAGAAGAACCTTCTTCTGTTGTGGTAATGCGGGCTGCCGAGTCTCTCAGGAGTTGAAGGATCTCGTTCTGAGATTCTTCCATCTTTCGGTTTCTCTCTTCTAAGGAAGGTCCCAAGGTTCATTCTCCAGCAGCATTTTGCCCCCTAGGATAAAAGAGGCATATATCGGGAGTCTATGATTCATACATTGATTTTTGGATTGGTGGGAGTTGGAGCGAGAAGCTTCAAT
The DNA here is from genome assembly GCA_022539455.1 of Dendrobium nobile. Lineage (NCBI taxonomy): Eukaryota > Viridiplantae > Streptophyta > Magnoliopsida > Asparagales > Orchidaceae > Dendrobium > Dendrobium nobile. Next base: position 49,258,188 of record CM039719.1, on the reverse strand, counting down.
GATACGACTACTACGCCTCTTGATCATCATAACAATACTTGAAGTTAATGGATAATGTTTCCCATAGACGGTGCCAAACAGTTGCGGACTAGAATATACGTGGGGATAGAGTTAAAAAACTTCCGTCTCAGCATTGTATGGATATCTAGCACACAAATAGAGGAGAAATAGTAACACCAAGATTTTTATGTGAAAAACCCTGAAAGAGGAAAAATTACATGGCCATGCCTAGTTGAAAGAGTTCCACTAGTATTTCTTTGAGATACAAGAGACTGACTCGTCCTTGAAATTTAGGACGATCAGATTACAGTGAATGACTTATAGATTAAAATATAGTTACAACGTCGGGCAGAGTTCTGGCACTACAGGAAAATCACATATTTCCGGCAGCCTTTTCCGGCGGAAATTGAGCCTTTTCCGGCGGAAATTGAGCCTTTTCCGGCGGTTTTCCGGCTGTTCAAAATTAATAATAAATAGAAATTAATTAAAATAAAGTATTATAATTAAAATAAATTAATAACTTCATAATTTATTAAAATACTAATTAATTTTTAATTATAAAAAAATGGAATTAATTAATTTAAAATAAAAATTATATTTAATATAAAATAAAAATTAAGTAACTAATTAATTTTAAAATGAATATTAATTAAATAGTTAATATAACTTTTAATAATCATTTGTTAAATCATTTAAATAGTTCAATATTTATTCATTTTTTTTTTTAATTTTTAAAAACCGCCGGAAAAGAGCCAAAAGCCGCCGGAAAATAGCCGCCGAAAGTGGCCGCCGAAAAAGTGATAAAAGCCACCGGAAAAGTGTCCTGAAAATTTTTTGGGGAAAAACCACCAGAAAAGTGGCCACCGGAGAGCCGCCGGAAAATTCCGCCGGAAATTAGCGATTTTCCTGTAGTATGATGTCACTTGGAGATCGAGCAGAATTCTGGCGTCAAGCATCGAGAAGAATTTCGTCTTCACTCGAGCATCGAGAAGAATTTCGGCGTCGCTCAGGTGTCGGATAGAATTCTGGCATCACTCGGGCATCAACCAGAATTTCAACGGTGGTCGTGGAGGTGTTTCTTCCCTCCAATCATTCTCTTCTCTTCTTCTTGCTTCGGTCCTCCATCAAGAAAAATGAGGGGTCTATTTAAATATTTATGGAGTGGCATGTCCCGTAAATAGGTGAGAGATCAGGGGCAAAGGTGGAGTGGATCGGATGGACGGCCGATATTGAATCCATTGATAATGGACCGTTTGTCAGACATTTGAAGGTCTTAATGATGTCAAAATTTAGCGATCTTGAGCTTGTTGGATTCGTGTCGTCGAGCCGCTCAATTCAACTATAAGCATGTTATGCTTGGAAACCGTTTGGTAACACAAATTGTGGTTCGAACTTTCCAACAACCTTTCAGGTCCTTGATTTGGACTCATTTGAGCTCGGATTGAGTCCAATTTGGTGTCGTTGGGTTCATTTTTCCGAGACGCTCAGTTTGACTGTAAGTTTGCTGAAATCGGAGATTGGATAATCCCGGATTTAATTTTTGAAATTTCCTACTTGATTTTGCTTCGAGATTCGTGCCTGTTGACCTCATTTTTGGTATGAGGTCACTGAGGCCCTTCCAAACTCCAAATTAATTCTAGATCCTAGGATCCACTCTAGACCTTAAGATCCTTTCCTAGAGCCAGACCTTAGGGCCTACTCTAGAGCCTAGGATTCCCTTAAATCCTAGATCTTAGAACTCCTCTAGATCCTAGGATCACTCCAACTTCAAATCAATCCACATCCTTGATCGACCTCAACCTCAAATCAATTCCTACCCTTGATCAACTCCAGCTTCAACTTGATTCAGCCCTTGATCAATTCAAATCTCAAACTTCATTCAATTCAAATCCAAATTAATTCAAGTTTCAAACATATCCAAACTTTGACTCAATCCACTTGAGAATCCAAATTTCAACCTAGACTTTGATCCCACCTTTAATCTAGCTTTGACTTTATCCATCCATTAACAGTCACAGCATGATTGTTAATGATTTGGATACTTCAATATTAATCATTCAAACTTGAAATCCATTCCAAATCCAGAAATCCAGACTCAAATCTAAAGCCTTAAGGCCTTGTCCTAAAGACCCTTTTCAGAGAATTTTCAAACATCCCAAAATCCAGTCTAATGGCCTCTGATTCAGGGTCTATCACTCACAAAGTGATAAGATATGTCTCTAGAGGCTACCCTCCAATTTTGAGCCCATTCTGAGGTCTTTAACCCCAGAATTTGAATTAAAATCCAAAGGCTGTGAAACCTTCAAATATTTACAGCCCATGCCACTGAACCTAACCCCTTTGGGATCTTGACCTTGGAACCCTTACCCAAGCCTCCAATTACTTCCAGACCCTTGATTTTAACCCATTGAGCAGTAAACTGCATTTTTCAGACCCATTTTTGACCATAGTTGACCAATAGGTCAAAATTGACCAAAATACCCCTATGGGGCTCAAATAGGGATTTCAAACCAAATGAACTCCAAATTGGATGCAACCACCTTTGACAAATTTCAAATGTCATTTCAAATCTTTTGAACCTATTTCCAACCCTTGAGTCAACCTGGTTGACTAAGTCAACTGATTTGACCCAAGAGGCCCTTTAAGGGTCCAAACATGTGTTTTGACCCAAATGACCTCTCTAAGTCATCCAACCACTTCCATTAACTTTAAAGTATCATTTCAAACCTGTTGAGCCCGAACCCAGACCCTGGGTCAACCTGGTTGACCAAGTCAACCTAGGTTGACCAAACAAGCCCTTAAGGGCTCAAAAAGGGATGTTGACCAATTTGACCTCCCCAGACCTAGGGACCACCTCCAATAATTTTCAAATACCATTTCAAATTTATCCAGCTATGACCCACCCCTTGGGTCAACCTGGTTGACCCAGTCAACAGGGTTTGACCCAATGAACCCTTAAGAGTTCAAATGAATTATTTTTTTTTTTTTTGACCCATTTAACTATGTCAATATCTCCAAACCCTTGAAATCATTCCATTCAATACCTTGAACATTTCTAAACCAATTTTGAGCTCAACCCAACCTGGTTTGACTAACTCAACCCTCAATTCTAGGTCAAAGCTTGGTGGTGTTTGCTCCCATTCCTACTAAGCCCTAACTTTGACCTTTGACCCTTGATTGAATTACTCTAAACAACCCTCACTTCTCCAAATGCCACATCACCAGTTTTGACCTGGTTGACTGGTCAAACCAAGTCAACAAAAGCCTTAAGCACCTCTTTGAATTGGTCAAACCTCCTATTTGACCTCAAAGAGTGTGAGATTAGGTTTGGAGCCTCTCCAAACTGTAGCCTTGACCTCCCCCATGCCACCTCAGCCTCCCTTGACCAGTTGACTGGTCAATTTAGTCAAACCAAGGGTTTAGACCCTTTTAAAAGGTCTTAATCAGCCTTTTATCCCTTTTCCCCTGATTTAACTCCCCAAGGCCGACCTATTAGTGCCCTAAGGCTCTCTAATAGGCCCCATAACCGAGCTCAGCCCTTGGTTTAGCCTTAAGTGGCAATGGTCCCCCCCACTCATCCCAAGTCCACCCAATGGGAATGAGGCATGTCCAGCCCTTTCCGCAGCCTTCCAGCTTTCCCAGGGACAGGTGGCATCATCTGGAGAGTCCAGGAGTAGATCCCAGCCATCCAATCCAGCCCAGGCCGTTTGAATAGGGGAAAAGGTGACTTTTGAGGGGATTGGATCAAAGCACTTTCTCCCACTCACCCTAGCCTCCCAGAGCGAGCTCTCTGTTCGTTTTGGATCCTTAGAGTTTCCTCTACCTCCCCATTACAAAGTCCAAGTGGTTGCACGTCACCGGCGGCGAGTTTTCCGGCGAGTTCACCACCTAGACCGTCCCAAGCTCGTGGCAGCCGATCCAGGCGCGTTCGAGCCCGTTTTTGTGCTGGGAATCTTCACTTGGACAGTCTACAAGCTCATCAATCCAGAAATTTCCAAGATCCAACGGTAAAAATCTCTGAAAACCTTAGATCTAGTTCACATTAGATAGACTTAATTAGCTTGATGTATAAGTTGTTTAAGGCTGAGATAATCATTCCCCATCGATTCTGTTCATATATACTTCCTAAGTTTAAAATTTCAAGCGATTTGGTCCATCCGATCGAGAGAACGAACCAAAAAACGGATTCTAGGGCGTCATCTGTAGTTCGCTGCAGATGTACGTTTTCTAGACCGTTGATCATGAGATCAACGGTCTAGATCGAGTCGTTCCGCGCCTTGGTTCGCCCGTGTATTCGGTGTAAAGTTCGATCGGTTGATCGGCGTGATCAGGGCCGTCCGTTTGGAACAGCGGGATCGAACCTCCCCCGTCTGATCTTCCCCGCTGAGATCGAACAGCGGAATGCGATCTCAGTCGTTAGATCGAACCCGCGATCAATCCAACGGCTACCGCCAGCCGCTGACGTGGTTAAGTGAAAACCGCGTGAAGCGGCCCGCGGCCGACGCGTGTCCCCGCCGTCACGCGGTTTCGATCCCGCGAATCCGCGCGTGCCGCGTGTCTGACCGCCGCCGTTTAATTAAGGAAATGTGTTTCTTTAATTTGTTTTAATTGCAGAAACTTTAAAAAAATCATAGTAAATTAAATACAAAGCCAAAAAATAGGTATAATATATCAAACTGTTCAGAATTTTGTCTAGTTTATTTTAAAAATAAAATCAATCTATTTTGACTATTATTTTATTAGTAATTTAAGAAATACAGAAAATCCTTTTTTATTTTTAATTAAATATATAAAAAATATTTTTTTTTTGAAATTTAGTATGAATATTCAGGGATATATGGCTGACTTCCAGAAAAATTTTCAAAGCCATCTAAGTAAGTTTTGACATTAATTTGAATTGTATGACTATTTTAATAATTTATTAATATTGAATTAAATATTATAATAATTATTTTATATTTTAAAGAGAAATTGATCTCATATAATTCTAGGGTCAGTGGGGTCTCTCAATCCTTAAACCTTTTTTTTAGTATTTTCAATCATTCCATCTTAAAATATATATATTTATATGTATATGTATTTATATATTTATGTACATATTTTAAAATTTACTTTAAAAAATTATATATTGCATATATTTAGATCATCAAGAGTTTGAGAGATCTCCTTTGGAATTTTGAGTATAGGTTGAATATATGAATGGAATATATGGGGGAAGATGATTAATGGATGATTATATTCTAATTATTCATTAATCATAATCTAATTATATTAATGAGATAAAATTGATCTTTGCATGCTTAGGTTGTGCACACACCACTTAGCCTAGGCTCTCCTAGTTTTAAGGACTTGATTGTGTCATTTCATGTGCTTATTCATGCTTTGTTTAAGGGTTAGACAATACATTGATTTGAGCCCATTAAACTTAGTGTCATTAAGGACAATAATTAAGGATTTCTATAGAAAACCTAGAAAAATCTCAATAATTAGGGTTCATTTCCCCTTGACTTGAAACTTTGAACACTTGAACTTAGTGACATCCTCAGTCCTTAGAGGAATTTTTCACTGAAGTTAAAAGTCATTAGGACCCTTAATCAAATTTCCTAAGTTTATACCCTTAATTAAGCCCCAAAACCTTCTAAAAAATGTAATAAATCCATTTTAACTCCAAAAAATACATATAAACCCTCTAACTGACCAGAATCAAACCCTTAATCCATGAAAATTGAAGGCTCCTTAATTTGGCAGCAATTCTGTAATTAATTTAATTTTAACTAAAAACCCACTTTTAATTAATATTAATTAGTTAATAATAATTAAAAATCCCAAAAACTTCCCAAACACTTGTTGATCCCTCCTTTGGTCATTCCTGACCTTTGGAGGTGTTTTCAAGGAGTTAGGAACTCATTTGGAGCGAAATCCCAAAAAGGCTCTCTAATTAAGCATTTTTTTTTAAAATTCATTAAATACCTCAAATTTCAAACCTTTGTAACTAATTCAAGAAAAATCCAAATTGACCAAACTCACTTGCATTCAACTCCTAATAACGTCTAATATTTATTAAAAATGTTAAACTCCAGAAATCTGCAATTTTTTAAAAGTCAACAAATTGGTCAAACCGTAGTCAAAACTAGTTCAAAACTTCAAACCTTCGTAATAAAATGTAGAAAAATCCGATTTCAACGTACCTACCTTCTAACTGATCGTAGTGAGGAGTAGTATTTTAATAAAATACAAACATTCCAGAATTTGAACTTAATCAAAATAGTCAATTTTTCAACCTCTTTATTGAATGATTAAAATATTCAAAAATTCGTAAAATTCACAATTATTCCAAAACTCCAGAAAATGTTAACTTAATGTTTAAAACATTCAACAAACCTTTTAAAACACAACAACCATCCCGAAGATGAAGTTTATTGGCTGGACTACTCCGGGCTGCGGGGCTAAGTGTCCTAAGGAGGCTGGTTCCTCGAGCCTGGTGGCACAACGCCACGAATGGATTCCAAGGGGTGTTAAGCCTTAAGAATAGATTAATTATTAATTATCTAACCTTTTAAAACCTCTAATTTAATTACATTAATTTGGTTTATCGGCTGGACTACTCCGGGCTGCGGGGCTAAGTGTCCTAAGGAGGCTGGTTCCTCGAGCCTGGTGGCACAACGCCATGAATCGATTAATGGCAAACTTAAACTAATCAATTTTAAAAATCAGCAAGAAACCCTTCCTAATATTAATTCACGTCTCTTAATTACAACAAACTTAAAGTAACTTAATCAACCCCGATTGCTACTGGGTAACCCAGGCCTACGAGGCTATTAGCTTAGCCCCAAGGAAGGTGAAATAAACTTCACGGCCTCGGTGTGAAACAAAGGTAGTAATCAATTAACTTTTAAAATATATTTAATTAAAATTCTTAATCTATTAATACTTAAACTTTAATTGAAATCCCCCTATTAAGCCTTAACAAACTCAGACTTTTAGATAATTTTAATTAATCGCCCAACTTAGGATATACCCCTGCCACACTACCTTTCACACACACTTTAGATGTTGTGCTAGGACAACCAACTCTAGATCTAGGTTAGGCCGGTGTTTACTTTACTGCTGTGTGCCGGACTTTTCGTAGTCTTCACTGCATGTTGTGGATGAAATTGCTTTGTTGTGTCTGCTTATTTTTTTTTTTATACTCTGTGGATGGATTGATGTGTTTGGCGACTAGATTACCCTTAGGTTAGGTACGATCTGGATGTTGACACAGTTTTCTGCAGGTGGCCGCGCTCATGCAGGGCAATATAAAAAGGGGGCAAATCATAAAAAAAAATGTATAAATATTATAAACTCTTTGCACAGGTGCTTCAGCTGCTAAAGCCCCCAAATCATAAAAAGAGCGTGGCCAATGTGTTTACTTTTTTTTCTGCTCATATATAACTGCTTGGGAATAACTGCTTTTTATATATTAACTGCTTAGGATAACCTTGCAGGTGAGTCTAGATTTTGATTTCAAATAAATGTAATTTGTGTAAGTTTCAAGTGTTGTGAAAGTTCATTTTGAGTTGGGATACATAGATCCAAAGCTTGGATTCCAAAGAGGAAAGGATACCCCTTTGGGGAACACTCCTTTTCCATTTGGAAATCCAAATTTGGATCATTCCTCTCCCTTACCCAAAGAGGAAAGAGTGGCCTTCCCCTTTGAGGGAAATGCCCTCTTATCCATTTGGGTAATCCACTACGAAGATTCCAAGAAGATTGAAGAAAAGGAGTCCAAAGAAGAACAAGATTGAAGATGTGAAGATTTGAAGATTGAGAGTATCCCACTCAAAATAACTTGCGTCATTACTAGATTTAGAACCCGGGTTGTTGTCAGTGGTGCCCGGCCACTTTACTTTCTGTAATATTCTGGTTTGTAATAAGCAAGGCAACTTTGCCTATGGACATTTATTAATTAATTTATATTTGATGTGATGATTTGATTGCCTCTAGGATTACTTGTTTTTACTAGTTTTTTTTGGCGATTGCATGCCGCTCTTTGTTTTCGCCTGGACACGTGAGGCTCGTGAGGGTGTGAAACTTTTCTACTCATAATTTTAAAAGTCTAAAATTTTAGTGAGTCTAAACAACATAGAAAGATAACGAATCTAGGGAATTAGCCGGGGATCGCCCCCGGGGTCGCATACATATTTTTGCATTACTCTTTCCTTGCTTTAGACCCTTCCCCGCCTGCGGGTAGAGTCCGGATAGTCTGACCTATGAGGACGAGGTGCCGGACCTGGGGAAGTCCAGTCTTCTAAAAAACTATTTTATAAGCCTGTTTTTAAAATTTCAAGCATACTTGATTGGAAGTTGTTAACTAGCATGCATTGCATTAGATACAAACTAAAAGAGTCAAAATTTTAATCGCATCAGTTTAGCATTTTTGCGCCCAACATATGTCAAAGGGGCCAATTAGGAAAATCTCTAGATGTCGGCCCCGACCCTCCAAAACTTTAATTACAACGTCCCTACCACTCTTGCATAAAAGACCGGACTCATCTATTTTAAATCGACTAGGTGGTTAGCTGGCTCCCCAATCCAGGCCGGGGTAAGTCCAGACCTTGCACTGCATTAGTTAGGTTCGGATGACTGTGGTCCAGTGTCCAAATTAGACTTAGGATCCGGGGCAGATTTTTGATTATAAGTCCCCAAATTTCGGGAATATAGTCCCAAATTTCTAATAAAATACTCAACTCTAATTAAAATTTTCTTTCAATCCTAAAACATAAAGCCCAACACTTAGATTAGGTTGGGACACTTCCGGATGGTTCTGGAATCTCAAAGTATCCCCTACCCCTCTTCCTTTGAATCTGCTAATAACTGCTCAATCTTGCTCCATTCCCTTTTGATTTTTCCAATAATTCTATTCAGACTTTGATATCATTCTTAGAAACTCTAACAAAATTCTGCCATCATTTTAATCGGGAGTTTTCGTAGGAGATTTTTGTCTCCCTACGATGTAATTAACTACGAGGGCTTGCGCTCGTAGGAAGTTTGGAACCACATACACCTGATTTTAAAATTGATTTTAAAATTCCACTAGATTTCTTTGGGAAAACTTAAAGAACGATCGTCGTCGTTGCATTAGGAGAATTATCGTAGAACAGTGTCATTTCTCTTTGGAGAGATACATCTTTCTTCGATAAGGCTTTGGATGTAAATACGACGATCATACTTCTTGAGTATTGTAAGTTGGGTATTCAGCTGAACCCTGTTTTGTCCCATCGGGGCCATATAAGGTTCTCTTTAGACCCGATTATAATATTCAAGATGAGTTCATATAGTTCTGAGTCTGAACACCGTTATGAAAGTTTATATTTTTCCCCCAGGATAATATATTCCTTCTAGCGAGTTGATTCGACCTTAGAGTTAGAGCTTAACCTTAATTTTGGAATCCCCAAAGAAAACTAGTATCTTTTCAAAACATCTTTTCAAAATTCCACCAACAAAAAAATGGCACGCCCGGTGGGACCAAATTTCTCTTCCCATCTTTAATAGTGGCAGAATTTTGTTTCATCGGTAGTCTTAACTATCATTCCTTCCGTTGGTCCCTCTACTCATTTCTTCCTTGAGTGAGTGTGGCCAACATTTAAAGTAAAATTAATATTAAAGGAAAGGTTCTACCTCCAAGTTTGGCTTTCTCTAGATTTTTGTTCTGATTTTGACCTTCTGCCCCGGCATAGCCTGTGAGGCGACAGCGTCAAATCAGATCTCTGGATATTCTTTCAATTTTATGGATTTATGGACGATAAATTTCTCATTCAACATCTAAATCCTTAAAATTGAAAAGAATTTAAAATTTTTGATTTTGGACATCCCAACTACTCTAGTTTTAACCCCCTCAATTCCCCTTTGACCTCTAAGGGTGGGGAGGGTTAAACTACCCCTTTTACTTGGGTTTTCTTACAGTTCCATAAGCCTTCGGGCAAGGGGAAACTCTGTCCGTTGTGTTTTGGAGTCTATAAGAAAAACCCCTTTCAAACCTTCCCACACTCAAAATCTCTTCAAAATTTTCTTAAACTTTAAGTTGTCATATGTTACCCCATACGACCTTCTTGTGGGCTAATATATGTCAAATTTTTTTTTAAGAAAACTTTCTGGGCATATACTTAGCCTCTTCACCCTTTTAACTTGTGTTAAGCAATCCCCTTTGCTACTCGACACATGTTTGGGGGGGGGGGGGGCTGAGATATTCTTGCAAGCCTTAATTTTCAGAAAGAAATAATATATTTTTTTCATCATCCCTTCAAACTAAATCTAATTTCAATCCTTTCTTTAACTTTCAGAGAATCTCAAATGGCCGGTAAATTGATCTTCTCCTTTGACCGAGAGTTGTCCTCAACAGTTAATGATCAAGGAAGTACGGTAATTTTTGGAATGGGATTTAATACCTTGGAACTCTATATGGATGGACATGAGATAGTCAATTTGGACGCCAGCAAGGGTCCTACCCCTGAGGTTGAGCTGATTGTTGGATCTGCACCAGCTGCACCAGTAGAGAGTGATGTACCAAAACAGTCTGAACCAGTTACTGATCCCCCTACTGAAGTCAAATCTGTTTTTGAGGAAGGGTCTAGTTCTGGACTTAGCTTTGCCACTAAGAATCAGAAGAAGAACTATTTGAGAAGACTTAGGAAGAAAATCTCCAAGGCTAAGAGAGTCGTACCTTTCAAGACCCTAGCTCAAGTAGAACCCGAGGCTGTTGAGGAGCTACCTATTCCTGCTTCCTCTCCCCTCCTAAAGGGGAGTCGCTTTTACCCCTTAGCTTCAGCTCAAGGGGAGGAGAGGGCAGCTAGGATAGCTCGTTCTCCACCATGCCCGGTCGACTACTCGACTAAGAAAACTCAGAAAGAAAGACATCTCCAAAAGACAAGGACTTTGAGAAATATAATTCATACCTGCGCCGCACAGACTGGGCAGACTAAAGAGGAATATGTGAAACAGTTAAAGGGAGTGATCTCACATCGCTTCCAAAAAGAAGTGCTGAAGGAAGAAGTATCTGAAGCAAAGAATTTAACCCCACAATTTGTTAGAAAGAATAAGAAGTATGTCAGACAGCCTGCTACTTCAGTACTGGTTGATGGATATCACTGGGTGCCACGCCCTCCGTCCTCTCAAACAGAGGGTATTGTGTTGACTGGGTCCGAGAGAGGCCGCCACTCTACTGGTAGACCCCCGGTACCCCCACATAAACCTGTAAGATTGGCCTCTGTGATTGTTAAACCAAAGGGGGTTGAAGTTCAAAAGTCTGTGGATCTTAAAGGAAAAAGACCTAAATCTCCTGAAAGGAGATATGTGCCAAAAAGAACTAAATTGGAGAATCTACCACCACCTCCTAGAACTTCTAAGTTCATTCTGCAGCTCCAACGAGTTCCAGTCGACCCTACTCCGAGTGCAGTTGAATTGATGGATGTTCAGGCTAGTACTCCAGTTGTTACAGTTGACAGCCCTACCACAGCCAGTCTGACCCCGGATCCAATAGTTACCATTCCTGTTACCCCAGTTGATGATCCCCAAAGTCCGAGTGTCATTCCTAGGCCCCTTAGTCAGGTGTCTGAGGACCTTACCTTACCAGATGTGGGAACTATCACCTTACAAGCTCCTACTTCTCCTGAGGAATATGTCCCTCTCCCTGTAGAGGATGCCACTCTTCTGACTACCAGCTCTGGGATAGTCGAAGAGGAGAGAATTGACCAGGATTTAGAAATGGAAGATGAACCGGATACAAAGTCTCAACCAGATCCTAATCCAAAGCTTACAGAAATCATCGCCCTTATGGATTCTGAAGAGTTGTTTGATATGGCTGAGTATAAAGGATACTTACCCCTTGACCCTAAGTCAATTGGGGATAGACCGGTCGAGGAGGTAGTTCAGGAAATAAGAAACATTTTGTTGAACAAAGAAGGAATGGCTTCTTTTGACCCTGATACGGATGATCTCCTCGGAGATGAAGATGATTATGTTGGGGGCATTCATGTGGTCGAAACCAGAGGATCTAATAAAGAAGCTGAGCCCAGCAAGCGCCGATTTGTTAAGGATGATGATCCGCATGCTGTTGAGTCAGAGTCAGATGAGTCTGTGAAAGATGGAGATGAAGAACACATAAAAAACTTGGAGACTCAGCTTGCTAGCATGATGTCACAAGTTAGAGAAATGCAAGAGAAGTTAGACAAATCACAGCAAGAGTCTTTTATGATCCACCAGTCAGCTCGAGAACTCACAGAAAAGGCCAAAAGGGCAGAATTCAATTCCAGACCTCTCGAGTCACCACCTGTGACTCTCCCTTGTCCAGTAGAGACACCTCCAGTTCACCCTGCAGTCTCCTCCATTCCTTCAATCCCACCTCAGAAGGATATCAAGCAGTTAATTGAGGATCAGGTAAGGGAGGCCTTAGCCCATGCTCAAGGAACTGTGTCTATTTCAAAGGGTAGACCCTACCCCGAGGAATATGACTTAGTTCCTTACCCAAAGGGCTTTGTGCCACCAACTTTTAAAGTTTTCACTGGAATCGAAAATCCGAGACAGCATCTGGCCCACTTCCGAGCAAGCTGTTGCAATGCAGGAGGGTCGGATGCTCTACTATTTCGCCAATTTGTAAGTAGTCTATCCGGCATTGCTTTTGAATGGTACGCCGATCTGCCCAACGGTTCAGTAAGAACCTTTAGCGACCTAGAAAACCTCTTTCTTAAGAGATTTTCTGGAGCGCAACAACGCACCACCGTGGGCGATCTCGTGGTTGAAAAGCAAAAGCCGGGAGAGTCTCTAGTTGAGTACATCTTGAGGTGGCGAAACCTCTCGATGAAGTGTGAACCCCAGTTGCAAGAACAACATGCTGTGGAGATTCTTTTGAAGAATATCCACGGCCCTGTTGCTTTTCTATTGAAGGGTTTCACTATCAAAACTTTTGAAAAACTTCTTAATAAGGCTAGCAATTTGCAGGAAGAGGCTCCTAGGATGCCATTCTTACGAGAGCAGTCTGAAGATAAGAAAGGTCCTAAGTTGGTAAAAACATTTGAAAAGAAAGCTGTGGTTTCAGCGGTAGATAAAGGAAAGAGGCCAGTGGTTAGTCAGCCTAGCCCTCCACCTCCACCACAACCTCCTCAGAAGCAGCCCTTTCAGATAGTTCCTCAGTATACTAGAGATCCCGCCTCCGTTTCTTTCAGAGATAGATTGGCAAAGCCTTATCCGTTTAAAAGGGAGTCAGTTAAGAAGATCTTCAGAAGTCTGTTAAAGAAACCAGATTTTCAGTTGCCAGAGGCTAGGAGGCCTGAGGATGAGAGCAAGAAAGATGATCCCAAGTATTGCCCGTACCACAGGATGCTTAGTCACCCTCTTGAGGACTGCGTTGTGTTTAAAGACTGGCTTGAGAGGAACTACACCCAAGGTAACATTATAATACCTAAAGAATACTTGGTTGATCCAGAAAAGGCTTCAATTAAGACCATTTCAGGTAATCCTCTTAACTCTTCTTGTTTTGTTGAAGATGGTTGGGACATTGCTTTGTCCCGGGCACTTAAAAAGTCGATTAACAAGTCTTTTCGTCTTTCTCAACAGCTGGCTACGATAGCCCAGGCCCCGGTGTGGAAGGTTGACCTGGATGCTTCGCAGAAGGATGTTGAGCCACTTTCCTCTCCAGTAGTCTTAGGAACTACTGAGAAAAATGTAAAAGAAGAAAAATTTGATTTTGTAGAGAGGAAGTGTGTAGATGAGAGATCTATTAGAATGGCGGATGGTGGTGTTAAAACCCTTTCCCCTCTTTTGTTATCTGACTTTTACTTTGCCCCATCAAAGGCGAAGGGTCAAAAGATGAATAAAAAACATCCTTCTACTTCTGTCTTGATGATTAACCATGAATCTCAAATGCAAATTGATGACTCTCCTGTTTTGAATCAAACTCCTAATGAAATAAATATTGAAGTTAATCAAACCAACCTCACCGATTCGACTATTCAAGAAGAAGTCGAATGTGAAGCTTTATCAGAAAGTGATTTCCCTCAGATCAATTTCCAAGGAAATCCTATCTTGATAGAACTTTCAGATTCTGACTCGCTTTCAGGAAATGATGATCCAACACCTATGGTGTGTGTAGACACTGCCCTAGTTTGCCCGCCCGAAGATGTCGAGCAGGTGCAACTCCGTGGCGGTAAAGTCTTACCCCCTAGGTTGCCCCCTCAGGATAAAGGCAAACAACCTTCATTCGAAAATCTAAGTCCGGATTCCCCTCAACAACCAGAATTCCCTTTAATTCCTCCGGGTTTCGAGTCTGTCGTTCCTAAGGTTGATTACAATGTTCTAGCCCACCTTAGGAAGTTGCCAGCAAAATTAAGTATTTATGACGCCCTCCTTCTTTCCAAAGAAATGAGGGAGTCTTTAATTAAAGCACTTCTCGATCCCGAGATTTGCTTAACACAGTTGGCTGCAACTTCAGAAGGTGAAGCTCTCTACTTCAAAGAGGTCCCTGGGGTTACCTTTTCAGACGAAGATTTACTCTTGAGAACTGCTGACCACAATCGTCCCCTCTACATTACTGTAAATGTGGGAAATTTCAAGTTATCAAGAGTCCTTGTTGATCCGGGTGCATCGGTCAACGTGATGAACATAAAGACCCTTGCTTATCTCAGAGTTGATACTAGCAAGCTTTCAACCGACAGGTTGGTGCTTCGTGGGTTCAACGAGAAGGGCGAGAGAGCTTTAGGTTCGATCACTCTACTCCTGGAAATAGGAGGTTTAAAAACTGAAGCTAAATTTCATATAATTGATTCGACTACGTCCTTTAACGCACTTCTAGGTAGACCTTGGATTCACGAATATAGAATGGTTCCATCTACCCTGCACCAATGCATTAAGTATCAACGAGATGGCATTGAACATGTGATTAAGGGTGATTTGCAACCATTCTCGATTCAAGAAATTGGGATCTACGAAGATGCTGCATATTTCGTACCAAAAGGGTCCTCGTCCCGTTCTAAATTAGAGATCAAATTTGAGGAGAAAATGGTTGGACAAAAATTCAACCAAAAGAAAGAAAAAGATAAGGATATCAATCAAGAAATGATTCAATCGAATAGTGAAGACGACTCTGATATCGTTGTCCTTAGACCTCCAAGCGCATTACCTCAAAGAGGTGGGAGGATGGCTTTGAGGGCACGAGGTCGAGGCCGTGCTTCATTAGAAAGAAGAACAGCACCTGTGTATATTGATTTGGAATCAGATTCCGATGGTGAACTAGAAAGTCAAGGTGCTGCCCTCTCCCTCGATTATCAAAACATAAATACTCCTCCAAAATTTGATCTCACCTTAGACCAGGACAGTGACCCTGAGGTAGATATTTCAAAAGTTAAAAGTGACGAGCCCGAATTAACAATGTATGAAAAGCTCACTAGAAGGATTGAGGCCCTTTCTCTGACCCCACTGTCGGCAGGCAGGGTTGTAGGGTTGGAAGTCAAAGTGGCCCCCAACTTGGATGGTGAAGTTAAGAAAGTCCAGAAATTCTTTCCTGGCTCCTCCTCCGCAAGGGACGAAGGCGATGTAACCCTTGAGGAGGCAGATTTTAATGAATTAATGGAATTACCTTTCGGCTACTTCCCTGTTTGTGTAAAAAATACTTTTTCTAAAGGTTCTATACCGTACCGATGGACTAAGGGTCAAGCTAGATACCACGAGAATATTTGGCGAACAAAAATAAATAAAAATCCAACAAGTGGTATTGGCTTTGGAACAATTAGTTCATTCGATGATGATGAGTATTGCCTAATGATAACTTACCATCTCGATTCTCCAAATGTCCCTACAGATCCTCCTTGTCCTCTAGATGGACTCTGTTTGGAGACTTTAGACAATCCCGATGATCTTCAAGTTCGGGATGCACCCCCTGAATTTGAAGAGGAAATTAAGTCGACAGTCGATGAGTTGAGAGAAATCAACCTGGGAAACGATGATGACCCCCGTCCGATTTTCATAAGTACTTTGTTAAGCGAGGGTGAAACCCAAGACTTAATCCAGTTGTTATTCGAGTTCAGGGATTGCTTTGCCTGGACATACGATGAAATGCCAGGTTTGCCTGCTGAGGTAGCAGTTCACAAACTTGGGGTTCGGCATGATGCCATTCCTGTTAAACAAGCTCCTCGACGCATGCGCTTAGAGATTGAGCAACAAGTCGTTTCTGAAGTTAAGAAATTGGCAGAAGCCGGATTCATTCGAGAGGAACAATACCCCTCTTGGGTGGCCAGCGTCGTGCCAGTTCGAAAGAAAAATGGTCAGATTCGGATTTGTGTCGACTATAGGGATCTGAATAAGGCATGCCCTAAAGATGAGTTCCCTCTACCAATACCAGAACTCATGGTGGACATTGCCTCCTCACATGCTATTTTCTCATTCATGGATGGTTCATCGGGTTATAACCAAATCAAGATGGCCCCAGAGGATGAGAGAAATACAGCGTTCAGAACCCCTATTGGAATCTTTTGTTACAAGGTGATGCCATTTGGCTTAAAGAATGCTGGGGCAACCTACCAGCGGGCCATGACCCACATCTTTGACGACTTAATCCATAACCAAGTTGAATGTTATGTTGATGATTTGGTTGTCAAGAGCAAAGTCAAAGGGGCTCACCTGTTTGATTTGAGAACTGTTTTCGAACGGTTACGCCGCTACGATTTGAAAATGAATCCTCTGAAATGCGCCTTTGGCGTTACTTCAGGGAAATTTTTAGGATTCGTGGTAAGGCACCGAGGAATAGAAATTGACCCCGCTAAAATTGAAGCCATCTTAAATATGCCATCCCCTAAGAGTCTTACTCAGTTAAGGTCTCTACAAGGTAGATTGGCATATATAAGGAGATTTATTTCTAATCTTTCCGGGAGATGTCAACCCTTCTCTGTCCTTGCGAAAAAGGATACTAAATTTGTATGGGGCGAGAAGTGTCAGAATGCTTTTGACGATATCAAACAATACCTTTCTAACCCGCCAGTCTTGGCAGCTCCGATTCCGAGAAAGCCATTAATCCTCTACACCGCAGCTCTAGATGAGTCTTTAGGTGCCCTGTTAGCTCAAGTTAACGACGAAGGAAAAGAGAATGCTCTCTACTACCTTAGTCGAAGACTCCTTCCTACTGAAGTTCGATACCCGTCAATAGAGAAGCATTGTCTTGCTTTAGTTTTTGCAGCTCAGAAACTGAGGCATTACATGCTCTCCCACTCAATCAGTTTGATTTCGAGAGTTAATCCTTTGCAATATCTTATGACCCGACCTACGTTGTCAGGACGTTTAGCTCGTTGGTCTATGATATTACTCCAATTTGAGATTACTTTCACTCCTTTACGTGCTGTGAAAGGACAGGCTGTTGCCGATTTTCTGGCGGCACACCCGCTGCCGGCGGATTCTCCTCTGAACGATGATTTACCCGACGAACAAATCATGAGTTTGGGGGAATCTGGAGAGGCCATCTGGGAATTATATTTTGATGGAGCAGCATCCTCTCGTAGGATTGCGACCCAACAATCTGTGATTCCTGGAAAGGCTGGAGTCGGTTTAATTTTTATTACACCAGAAAAAGGAATGATGCATTTTTCCTACCACTTGTCGGAGCCTTGCACAAACAACGAAGCTGAATACGAAGCTCTGATAACTGGTTTGGAACTTGCGATTCTAATGGAGGTTAAAGAGATTAAAATCTTTGGAGATTCCCAACTGGTTATTAACCAAGTCGCCGGAACTTATAAAGTCTTGAATCCGAATCTCCTAAGATATCACCAGTATACACTTCACTTGTTGGAACAAATCCCCATTGCTACTTTGTATAGGGTTCCCCGTGGAAGCAATTCTGCGGCGGATGCCTTAGCAAAACTTGCAAAGGAATTTGCGTGTCCCGAGGAGGATTCCATCCCTATAGAGATACAGGGTCGTAAGACCCTCTCCCTTATAGATTTGGAACACATTAGTAAGACTCCCCTTCAGATCCTTTCTGCCTCTTCGACGATTGACGAAGAAGGCGATTGGAGACGACCCTTAGTCGATTACCTTAAAGAAGGGAAGCTTCCTCAGGATAAATCACTCTCCAACCAGATTAAGAAACGTGCCCTATCATATGCACTAGTTAATGATCTGTTATACCGTCGGTCCTTTGATCATATGTGGCTGCGCTGTTTGAACAAGCGAGAAGCCCAGAAGATTGTTAATGAAGTCCATTCAGGACTGTGCGGTGCACATCAATCGGGTCCAAAAATGAAATTAAAGATTAAAAGACTTGGATACTATTGGCCTACAATGATTGACGATTGCATGAATACTGCAAAGCACTGTCATCAATGTCAGGTCCATGGTGTGGTTTTACATCAGCCGCCTAATGTGTTACACCCTACGATAGCCTCGTGGCCCTTCGAGAGTTGGGGCACGGATATCATTGGGCCGATTGACCCTCCCTCCGCGAGAGGTCATCGTTTCATATTAGCAGCAACTGATTACTTTTCAAAATGGGCGGAAGCAATTCCCCTACGAAACGTAACATCACACCATGTCTTAAAATTCTTTCGTGACCATATTGTATATCGATTCGGCGTACCCCGCAGAATCATATCCGATAATGGGTCCGCATTCAAGTCTACAAAAATCAACAATTTCGTAAGACGCCATAATATTGATTGGAGATACTCGACGATCTATTACCCTCGGGCAAATGGATTGGCCGAGGCCTTCAATAAAACCTTGGTACAAATTGTTAAAAAGACCCTTGATGATAACAAACGACAGTGGGACGAGCGGTTGGTGGAAGCTCTGTGGGCTTATCGTACCACTTATAGAACCCCGACCCAATCCACCCCGTTCGCACTAGTGTATGGATCTGAGGCCGTTTTGCCCTTGGAAATACAAATCCCTTCACTCAGAATGGCAGTCCAGAATCAAATCACAAAAGAACAAAATACAAAATTACGGTTGGAAGAACTCGAAGGCCTTGAAGAGCGACGTCTCCAAGCTCAACAAAGTTTAGAGTTGTATAAGTCCCGTATGGTTCAAGCCCACGATAAGTTAGTGCGGCCTAGGACCTTCCAAGCGGGAGACTTGGTATTGGTCCTTCGGAGGCCTATCTTAGCCCATCGAAAGCTGGGAGGCAAATTTGAACCTACATGGGAAGGACCCTTCGTTATAGAGACTGTCTACGAAGGAGGCTCGTATCAGTTAGTTGATTGTAAAGGAAACCACCCAATGCTACCTGTCAATGGGCGTTTCCTTAAAAAATACTATGCTTGATGTGGCTCACTTTATCAATTAATAAAATTTCTCTTTTTTGCTTTGCACGTTGACCTTTCCCTGTTTAAGGTCTTTCTTTTTCTTAACGCTCTCAGCTTTTTTTCTTAGGGTCGGATCGTTCCCTCCCTTAGAACCACATCTGCTAGTGGTGGAGTACGCCCTCCGTGGCACCACCCTGGCATTTGACTTGGGGATCAGTGGTGGAGTACGCCCTTCGTGGCACCATCCTGATTCACATTCGCTAGTGGTGGAGTACGCCCTTCGTGGCACCACCCTAGTTTGCCAGTTTCGGTCCTCTGTGTGGAGCAAGTTTCCTCCCCACATGACCATTCGCTAGTGGTGGAGTACGCCCTTCGTGGCACCACCCTAGTTTGCCAGTTTCGGTCCTTTGTGTGGAGCAAGTTTCCTCCCCACATGACCATTCGCTAGTGGTGGAGTACGCCCTTCGTGGCACCACCCTAGTTTGCCAGTTTCGGTCCTCTGTGTGGAGCAAGTTTCCTCCCCACATGACCATTCGCTAGTGGTGGAGTACGCCCTTCGTGGCACCACCCTAGTTTGCCAGTTTCGGTCCTCTGTGTGGAGCAAGTTTCCTCCCCACATGACCATTCGCTAGTGGTGGAGTACGCCCTTCGTGGCACCACCCTAGTTTGCCAGTTTCGGTCCTCTGTGTGGAGCAAGTTTCCTCCCCACATGACCATTCGCTAGTGGTGGAGTACGCCCTTCGTGGCACCACCCTAGTTTGCCAGTTTCGGTCTTCTGTGTGGAGCAAGTTTCCTCCCCACATGACCATTCGCTAGTGGTGGAGTACGCCCTTCGTGGCACCACCCTAGTTTGCCAGTTTCGGTCCTCTGTGTGGAGCAAGTTTCCTCCCCACATGACCATTCGCTAGTGGTGGAGTACGCCCTTCGTGGCACCATCCTAGTTTTCCAGTTAATTTTGCCTATTTGGAGTAAGTCTTCTATCAGCATCCTATAGGCCTAAGGTTGGGTGATGCCCTTCCTTAGACCCAAGGCTAGGTATTCCCTACCTTGGTTTCTCCAGTTCTCCTGTCTAGTAGGTGTAAGACTTCTATCAGCATCCTATGGGCCGTAAGGTTGGGTAATGCCCACCCTTACATTCTTGAGATTCCTTTTAAATTTTCCATTCGGTCAACGCCAATGTGTGCAGCAGAAGTTCCTTCTACTACACACATTGGGGGTCCATTTGTTGACCTCATTTTTGGTATGAGGTCACTGAGGCCCTTCCAAACTCCAAATTAATTCTAGATCCTAGGATCCACTCTAGACCTTAAGATCCTTTCCTAGAGCCAGACCTTAGGGCCTACTCTAGAGCCTAGGATTCCCTTAAATCCTAGATCTTAGAACTCCTCTAGATCCTAGGATCACTCCAACTTCAAATCAATCCACATCCTTGATCGACCTCAACCTCAAATCAATTCCTACCCTTGATCAACTCCAGCTTCAACTTGATTCAGCCCTTGATCAATTCAAATCTCAAACTTCATTCAATTCAAATCCAAATTAATTCAAGTTTCAAACATATCCAAACTTTGACTCAATCCACTTGAGAATCCAAATTTCAACCTAGACTTTGATCCCACCTTTAATCTAGCTTTGACTTTATCCATCCATTAACAGTCACAGCATGATTGTTAATGATTTGGATACTTCAATATTAATCATTCAAACTTGAAATCCATTCCAAATCCAGAAATCCAGACTCAAATCTAAAGCCTTAAGGCCTTGTCCTAAAGACCCTTTTCAGAGAATTTTCAAACATCCCAAAATCCAGTCTAATGGCCTCTGATTCAGGGTCTATCACTCACAAAGTGATAAGATATGTCTCTAGAGGCTACCCTCCAATTTTGAGCCCATTCTGAGGTCTTTAACCCCAGAATTTGAATTAAAATCCAAAGGCTGTGAAACCTTCAAATATTTACAGCCCATGCCACTGAACCTAACCCCTTTGGGATCTTGACCTTGGAACCCTTACCCAAGCCTCCAATTACTTCCAGACCCTTGATTTTAACCCATTGAGCAGTAAACTGCATTTTTCAGACCCATTTTTTACCATAGTTGACCAATAGGTCAAAATTGACCAAAATACCCCTATGGGGCTCAAATAGGGATTTCAAACCAAATGAACTCCAAATTGGATGCAACCACCTTTGACAAATTTCAAATGTCATTTCAAATCTTTTGAACCTATTTCCAACCCTTGAGTCAACCTGGTTGACTAAGTCAACTGATTTGACCCAAGAGGCCCTTTAAGGGTCCAAACATGTGTTTTGACCCAAATGACCTCTCTAAGTCATCCAACCACTTCCATTAACTTTAAAGTATCATTTCAAACCTGTTGAGCCCGAACCCAGACCCTGGGTCAACCTGGTTGACCAAGTCAACCTAGGTTGACCAAACAAGCCCTTAAGGGCTCAAAAAGGGATGTTGACCAATTTGACCTCCCCAGACCTAGGGACCACCTCCAATGATTTTCAAATACCATTTCAAATTTATCCAGCTATGACCCACCCCTTGGGTCAACCTGGTTGACCCAGTCAACAGGGTTTGACCCAATGAACCCTTAAGAGTTCAAATGAATTATTTTTTTTTTGACCCATTTAACTATGTCAATATCTCCAAACCCTTGAAATCATTCCATTCAATACCTTGAACATTTCTAAACCAATTTTGAGCTCAACCCAACCTGGTTTGACTAACTCAACCCTCAATTCTAGGTCAAAGCTTGGTGGTGTTTGCTCCCATTCCTACTAAGCCCTAACTTTGACCTTTGACCCTTGATTGAATTACTCTAAACAACCCTCACTTCTCCAAATGCCACATCACCAGTTTTGACCTGGTTGACTGGTCAAACCAAGTCAACAAAAGCCTTAAGCACCTCTTTGAATTGGTCAAACCTCCTATTTGACCTCAAAGAGTGTGAGATTAGGTTTGGAGCCTCTCCAAACTGTAGCCTTGACCTCCCCCATGCCACCTCAGCCTCCCTTGACCAGTTGACTGGTCAATTTAGTCAAACCAAGGGTTTAGACCCTTTTAAAAGGTCTTAATCAGCCTTTTATCCCTTTTCCCCTGATTTAACTCCCCAAGGCCGACCTATTAGTGCCCTAAGGCTCTCTAATAGGCCCCATAACCGAGCTCAGCCCTTGGTTTAGCCTTAAGTGGCAATGGTCCCCCCCACTCATCCCAAGTCCACCCAATGGGAATGAGGCATGTCCAGCCCTTTCCGCAGCCTTCCAGCTTTCCCAGGGACAGGTGGCATCATCTGGAGAGTCCAGGAGTAGATCCCAGCCATCCAATCCAGCCCAGGCCGTTTGAATAGGGGAAAAGGTGACTTTTGAGGGGATTGGATCAAAGCACTTTCTCCCACTCACCCTAGCCTCCCAGAGCGAGCTCTCTGTTCGTTTTGGATCCTTAGAGTTTCCTCTACCTCCCCATTACAAAGTCCAAGTGGTTGCACGTCACCGGCGGCGAGTTTTCCGGCGAGTTCACCACCTAGACCGTCCCAAGCTCGTGGCAGCCGATCCAGGCGCGTTCGAGCCCGTTTTTGTGCTGGGAATCTTCACTTGGACAGTCTACAAGCTCATCAATCCAGAAATTTCCAAGATCCAACGGTAAAAATCTCTGAAAACCTTAGATCTAGTTCACATTAGATAGACTTAATTAGCTTGATGTATAAGTTGTTTAAGGCTGAGATAATCATTCCCCATCGATTCTGTTCATATATACTTCCTAAGTTTAAAATTTCAAGCGATTTGGTCCATCCGATCGAGAGAACGAACCAAAAAACGGATTCTAGGGCGTCATCTGTAGTTCGCTGCAGATGTACGTTTTCTAGACCGTTGATCATGAGATCAACGGTCTAGATCGAGTCGTTCCGCGCCTTGGTTCGCCCGTGTATTCGGTGTAAAGTTCGATCGGTTGATCGGCGTGATCAGGGCCGTCCGTTTGGAACAGCGGGATCGAACCTCCTCCGTCTGATCTTCCCCGCTGAGATCGAACAGCGGAATGCGATCTCAGCCGTTAGATCGAACCCGCGATCAATCCAACGGCTACTGCCAGCCGCTGACGTGGTTAAGTGAAAACCGCGTGAAGCGGCCCGCGGCCGACGCGTGTCCCCGCCGTCACGCGGTTTCGATCCCGCGAATCCGCGCATGCCGCGTGTCTGACCGCCGCCGTTTAATTAAGGAAATGTGTTTCTTTAATTTGTTTTAATTGCAGAAACTTTAAAAAAATCATAGTAAATTAAATACAAAGCCAAAAAATAGGTATAATATATCAAACTGTTCAGAATTTTGTCTAGTTTATTTTAAAAATAAAATCAATCTATTTTGACTATTATTTTATTAGTAATTTAAGAAATACAGAAAATCCTTTTTTATTTTTAATTAAATATATAAAAAATATTTTTTTTTTGAAATTTAGTATGAATATTCAGGGATATATGGCTGACTTCCAGAAAAATTTTCAAAGCCATCTAAGTAAGTTTTGACATTAATTTGAATTGTATGACTATTTTAATAATTTATTAATATTGAATTAAATATTATAATAATTATTTTATATTTTAAAGAGAAATTGATCTCATATAATTCTAGGGTCAGTGGGGTCTCTCAATCCTTAAACCTTTTTTTTAGTATTTTCAATCATTCCATCTTAAAATATATATATTTATATGTATATGTATTTATATATTTATGTACATATTTTAAAATTTACTTTAAAAAATTATATATTGCATATATTTAGATCATCAAGAGTTTGAGAGATCTCCTTTGGAATTTTGAGTATAGGTTGAATATATGAATGGAATATATGGGGGAAGATGATTAATGGATGATTATATTCTAATTATTCATTAATCATAATCTAATTATATTAATGAGATAAAATTGATCTTTGCATGCTTAGGTTGTGCACACACCACTTAGCCTAGGCTCTCCTAGTTTTAAGGACTTGATTGTGTCATTTCATGTGCTTATTCATGCTTTGTTTAAGGGTTAGACAATACATTGATTTGAGCCCATTAAACTTAGTGTCATTAAGGACAATAATTAAGGATTTCTATAGAAAACCTAGAAAAATCTCAATAATTAGGGTTCATTTCCCCTTGACTTGAAACTTTGAACACTTGAACTTAGTGACATCCTCAGTCCTTAGAGGAATTTTTCACTGAAGTTAAAAGTCATTAGGACCCTTAATCAAATTTCCTAAGTTTATACCCTTAATTAAGCCCCAAAACCTTCTAAAAAATGTAATAAATCCATTTTAACTCCAAAAAATACATATAAACCCTCTAACTGACCAGAATCAAACCCTTAATCCATGAAAATTGAAGGCTCCTTAATTTGGCAGCAATTCTGTAATTAATTTAATTTTAACTAAAAACCCACTTTTAATTAATATTAATTAGTTAATAATAATTAAAAATCCCAAAAACTTCCCAAACACTTGTTGATCCCTCCTTAGGTCATTCCTGACCTTTGGAGGTGTTTTCAAGGAGTTAGGAACTCATTTGGAGCGAAATCCCAAAAAGGCTCTCTAATTAAGCATTTTTTTTTAAAATTCATTAAATACCTCAAATTTCAAACCTTTGTAACTAATTCAAGAAAAATCCAAATTGACCAAACTCACTTGCATTCAACTCCTAATAACGTCTAATATTTATTAAAAATGTTAAACTCCAGAAATCTGCAATTTTTTTAAAAGTCAACAAATTGGTCAAACCGTAGTCAAAACTAGTTCAAAACTTCAAACCTTCGTAATAAAATGTAGAAAAATCCGATTTCAACGTACCTACCTTCTAACTGATCGTAGTGAGGAGTAGTATTTTAATAAAATACAAACATTCCAGAATTTGAACTTAATCAAAATAGTCAATTTTTCAACCTCTTTATTGAATGATTAAAATATTCAAAAATTCGTAAAATTCACAATTATTCCAAAACTCCAGAAAATGTTAACTTAATGTTTAAAACATTCAACAAACCTTTTAAAACACAACAACCATCCCGAAGATGAAGTTTATTGGCTGGACTACTCCGGGCTGCGGGGCTAAGTGTCCTAAGGAGGCTGGTTCCTCGAGCCTGGTGGCACAACGCCACGAATGGATTCCAAGGGGTGTTAAGCCTTAAGAATAGATTAATTATTAATTATCTAACCTTTTAAAACCTCTAATTTAATTACATTAATTTGGTTTATCGGCTGGACTACTCCGGGCTGCGGGGCTAAGTGTCCTAAGGAGGCTGGTTCCTCGAGCCTGGTGGCACAACGCCATGAATCGATTAATGGCAAACTTAAACTAATCAATTTTAAAAATCAGCAAGAAACCCTTCCTAATATTAATTCACGTCTCTTAATTACAACAAACTTAAAGTAACTTAATCAACCCCGATTGCTACTGGGTAACCCAGGCCTACGAGGCTATTAGCTTAGCCCCAAGGAAGGTGAAATAAACTTCACGGCCTCGGTGTGAAACAAAGGTAGTAATCAATTAACTTTTAAAATATATTTAATTAAAATTCTTAATCTATTAATACTTAAACTTTAATTGAAATCCCCCTATTAAGCCTTAACAAACTCAGACTTTTAGATAATTTTAATTAATCGCCCAACTTAGGATATACCCCTGCCACACTACCTTTCACACACACTTTAGATGTTGTGCTAGGACAACCAACTCTAGATCTAGGTTAGGCCGGTGTTTACTTTACTGCTGTGTGCCGGACTTTTCGTAGTCTTCACTGCATGTTGTGGATGAAATTGCTTTGTTGTGTCTGCTTATTTTTTTTTTGTACTCTGTGGATGGATTGATGTGTTTGGCGACTAGATTACCCTTAGGTTAGGTACGATCTGGATGTTGACACAGTTTTCTGCAGGTGGCCGCGCTCATGCAGGGCAATATAAAAAGGGGGGCAAATCATAAAAAAAAATGTATAAATATTATAAACTCTTTGCACAGGTGCTTCAGCTGCTAAAGCCCCCAAATCATAAAAAGAGCGTGGCCAATGTGTTTACTTTTTTTTTCTGCTCATATATAACTGCTTGTGAATAACTGCTTTTTATATATTAACTGCTTAGGATAACCTTGCAGGTGAGTCTAGATTTTGATTTCAAATAAATGTAATTTGTGTAAGTTTCAAGTGTTGTGAAAGTTCATTTTGAGTTGGGATACATAGATCCAAAGCTTGGATTCCAAAGAGGAAAGGATACCCCTTTGGGGAACACTCCTTTTCCATTTGGAAATCCAAATTTGGATCATTCCTCTCCCTTACCCAAAGAGGAAAGAGTGGCCTTCCCCTTTGAGGGAAATGCCCTCTTATCCATTTGGGTAATCCACTACGAAGATGCCAAGAAGATTGAAGAAAAGGAGTCCAAAGAAGAACAAGATTGAAGATGTGAAGATTTGAAGATTGAGAGTATCCCACTCAAAATAACTTGCGTCATTACTAGATTTAGAACCCGGGTTGTTGTCAGTGGTGCCCGGCCACTTTACTTTCTGTAATATTCTGGTTTGTAATAAGCAAGGCAACTTTGCCTATGGACATTTATTAATTAATTTATATTTGATGTGATGATTTGATTGCCTCTAGGATTACTTGTTTTTACTAGTTTTTTTTGGCGATTGCATGCCGCTCTTTGTTTTCGCCAGGACACGTGAGGCTCGTGAGGGTGTGAAACTTTTCTACTCATAATTTTAAAAGTCTAAAATTTTAGTGAGTCTAAACAACATAGAAAGATAACGAATCTAGGGAATTAGCCGGGGATCGCCCCCGGGGTCGCATACATATTTTTGCATTACTCTTTCCTTGCTTTAGACCCTTCCCCGCCTGCGGGTAGAGTCCGGATAGTCTGACCTATGAGGACGAGGTGCCGGACCTGGGGAAGTCCAGTCTTCTAAAAAACTATTTTATAAGCCTGTTTTTAAAATTTCAAGCATACTTGATTGGAAGTTGTTAACTAGCATGCATTGCATTAGATACAAACTAAAAGAGTCAAACTTTTAATCGCATCAGTTTAGCATTTTTGCGCCCAACATATGTCAAAGGGGCCAATTAGGAAAATCTCTAGATGTCGGCCCCGACCCTCCGAAACTTTAATTACAACGTCCCTACCACTCTTGCATAAAAAGACCGGACTCATCTATTTTAAATCGACTAGGTGGTTAGCTGGCTCCCCAATCCAGGCCGGGGTAAGTCCAGACCTTGCACTGCATTAGTTAGGTTCGGATGACTGTGGTCCAGTGTCCAAATTAGACTTAGGATCCGGGGCAGATTTTTGATTATAAGTCCCCAAATTTCGGGAATATAGTCCCAAATTTCTAATAAAATACTCAACTCTAATTAAAATTTTCTTTCAATCCTAAAACATAAAGCCCAACACTTAGATTAGGTTGGGACACTTCCGGATGGTTCTGGAATCTCAAAGTATCCCCTACCCCTCTTCCTTTGAATCTGCTAATAACTGCTCAATCTTGCTCCATTCCCTTTTGATTTTTCCAATAATTCTATTCAGACTTTGATATCATTCTTAGAAACTCTAACAAAATTCTGCCATCATTTTAATCGGGAGTTTTCGTAGGAGATTTTTGTCTCCCTACGATGTAATTAACTACGAGGGCTTGCGCTCGTAGGAAGTTTGGAACCACATACACCTGATTTTAAAATTGATTTTAAAATTCCACTAGATTTCTTTGGGAAAACTTAAAGAACGATCGTCGTCGTTGCATTAGGAGAATTATCGTAGAACAGTGTCATTTCTCTTTGGAGAGATACATCTTTCTTCGATAAGGCTTTGGATGTAAATACGACGATCATACTTCTTGAGTATTGTAAGTTGGGTATTCAGCTGAACCCTGTTTTGTCCCATCGGGGCCATATAAGGTTCTCTTTAGACCCGATTATAATATTCAAGATGAGTTCATATAGTTCTGAGTCTGAACACCGTTATGAAAGTTTATATTTTTCCCTCAGGATAATATATTCCTTCTAGCGAGTTGATTCGACCTTAGAGTTAGAGCTTAACCTTAATTTTGGAATCCCCAAAGAAAACTAGTATCTTTTCAAAACATCTTTTCAAAATTCCACCAACAGTGCCCGATCAAGATGATTTTTTTGAGATATATCAGTACCGTTCAAAAATATGATTGTGCAAGTCTAACTTAACAGTTGAAACACCAGCAGAGAAACATAATTGCAATGCATAAAAAGTGAGAGACGGGAAGGTTAAGACACTCAAATCAATAGTCCTTTTCTTCCTACTACTCTTAAGCCCTACATTGCAATTAACCTCCCACAACACCAAGGTTCAGCACAAGTATCCTAATTAGTCAGTCAAAGGAGAACTCATTGACACAGCTCCCAAATCCCTGATCCGTGGCCTTTAAGGAGATAATCATCTATATAGACATATAATAAATTTGACAAATCTACAATCTCCTCAAAACCAGGCAACCAGAAGGAAGAGAGGCCACCACTCTATTCTTTGAATATTGTATCGAGGAGAGAGAGAGAGAGAGAGAGAGAGAGAGAGAGAGAGAGAGAGAGAGGCAATGAATTGAACTCATGAGAAGTTTTCAAATTTCATGACTCAGCTCTCCCTTTCTGCCGCTAAGCAATGGCAATGACAGATTCCCAATCATCATTTCCCTTCGAAAGGAAACACCCATCATTGCCTAACCCCCAATATACCCTTTCTGCTTAGAAAGCAGAGCTCCCAGCTTCTCTCGCTCCCCTCCTTAAATTCTGTTTGCATCCCAATCAACTGCTTACCACAATCTTCATCAAACATACATTTTCTGTTCCTATGAAGCCTTCCTCGAGTTCCGTCAATGGGTTCTACACCTTACTAGCGCATGGGCTCGACGACCTCGAGCGTTGCTTCTCAGCGCAGCCATTCATGTCGGTGCAATTCCTACAGCGTGCCATGGCACTGCTCCGCTCGCTGCACTCTCACCTGACCCATCTCGTTCATAAGCTCCACCTTCCCGGCGGTGACAAGTGGCTCGACGAATATATGGATGAGAGCTCCCGCCTCTGGGAGGCCTCTCTCGTCCTCAAGCTCGGCCTCTCAAGCATGGAGTCCTATTGTGCTACAGGAGCCAACATCATCACATCCCTCGACAACTGGCACCTCTCGCCTTCTCCCCTCCTCACCCGCCAGGTATCACATTCCGCTCTTCTTAATAGTTGATCATTCTCTTTCTCAGCATAGCTACACCTCTCTGGTTTTGATAGGTGATGCGGGCTATTTCAAACTCGAGGAGGGAAGCTGCTGGGCTTGAAGAAGAGAACCGGGTGTTGGTGGAGAACAGAGTGCGCCCGCTGGCTCTCCAACTCGATGAGAGGGTCCGTTCAATGGAATCCAAGCTCCACGGCTTCAACGGATTCAGGGGAGTCCTCTACGCCATGAGGAATGTTAGCTCCTTCATCCTCATAATTCTCTTATGGGGCTCAGTTTCGTACTGGCCGGACCCGAGTTCTGGCTGCCGAGGTGCTCCCGCCGAATGCACGCTCTTTTATGGCTCCGGGTTCATGGTGTCTTTGGCGAGGCTGCAGCACCGTTTGCTCGGGGCGATGGAGGGAATGGAAGACCGAAAGGGGATTCTGATGCACGAGCTCCGGCAGGCGAGGGCCGCCACTGAGGAACTCTGGGAGATGGAGAGATCCGGAGGTTTGATGGGATGCTGTGAGCTTGATGCCGTTGCAGGCGGGCCGGCGTGGGAGAGAGTGGAGAGGTTCAAATGTTGGTTTGGTTTGCTGAGGTCCGGAACGGAGAACCTTGTGGGTCAGCTGGATGACTTCTTTGAAGAGATCGTTGAAGGGAGGAAGAAGCTCTTGGATTTGTGCAGTCACAGATAGAAGATTAGAAAGAGAATCTCATAGCTAGATTGGTCGTCAAAAACATCAATGTTCCTGCGTTTTTAGGACTTTATGGGTAGGTTTTCTAATTTAAGCATTCTGTAGCCTCAATTTGTATGTTTTGCATGCTTTTCCCTTCGGCTGTTCAGTGCTGTTATGTTTAGCATTCTAGCAAAATTACTTCGACATTGGGTAGGTAGAGAGAGAGAAATGTGCAGTGTAATGTGCTATTATTATAGTGCTGCTGTAGGATAGGTTGGCACAAAAGGGATCTGTAGCCTACTGCTATCTTTGGTGTAAGAACCTTCTGGAATTGGTGATAATGTAAGCTTTTGTTTGTCGGAGGGAAGACAAAATTGAACCATTTTCTCTGTCTAGTGTTGAGCCAAGGGCACAAGGGCTTTCCGAGAGCTTGAATAAATGTCTGCTTTTACTTGGCTTTTAGTGATGGCCGTCTTTTGTTATCATTAATGATTTTCGTCACAGACGAGCAAAGCGATTGAATAGAGCTCCCCAAAAAGAAAAGAGATCCTTGTTTCATCCAAGATCACGACAGCTATGAGGGAGAAAAAAGGTTCGAGTGACTGTAGCGCTGTTGGCTTTTGTGATCCAATGCCGGCCTCCTGTACGGTCGACAATGATGAAAAGCCTTATGAAACTGCAGCCTCACAGCTGTCTATTATTTTCTTAAGGAAATCAAGGGCCAAAGAGCAGTTTATCGAATAAAATTAAAATATCAATTACAAAAAACAAATTACAATCATATCACTGAGATTAGGGGAAAGCTACAATTAAGAAAAGAGCATTAAAGCTAAAGTACAAACTGCTTCGGCAAAAAGATGTAGAAGTGCGAATGTGCAACTTGCAAAAATGACAAATTCCTATTTATTATGTGTTTTTTTTTGGAGAAACGCATAAAGAACTAAAGAAGCTTTATTCCGATCAAAATATTTTTCAAATTTGAAGAGAGGATTGTTATTGTGTAAGTGGAGTTCCGAGCAAAAAGTTTGTTATGCCCTCCACATCTAGATTAATTATTCCATGCGGACGCCGAACGTCGTCCGAAGACCAACATAATTGCGTCACGTCACTCCTTCGCTCGGTACCGCAGCTCGATACCGCTGACGTGGCTGCCCTTGATTTGCCTCCGAACATAGAGCGGCATCTAGCCTCCGCTCAAAATAATTTCGCCCACATCTGAGATATTATTCTTCTCTGGGGATTTATGCTCAGAAATATTTTTAAGACAAATATTTAAATTAAAAATTTGTTTCCACCTCGTTTTAGAATTATCTAGTGATTGAACATTAAACCCCAAAGAACATATGCATGATATTAACATCTTAGAATATTGCTCAAATTTTATTTAAACAATGACCAAAACTTGTTCGACTCATAATCGAACATTGATCAAAATTTATTCAGATTTTATTTGTATTTTGAAATTAGGATTTATCAATAGTTAAAGAGGATTAACAATAGTCTAAGAAGCTTTGACTATGATTTGAAGATGATTTTATTAAAGTTTTAAAAAATTTCAATCAATGTAAAAAACCATGCCATATAACTCCTAGTGATATGTTGATTAGAATCACAACAATGATAAATAATATAAAAAATTGCAATAGAAATGAATACAATCGCTTATATAATATATTACATCTAACCACATCAATGATAACAGAAATTGCCCAAATATGATGAAATCAATAAAAAAATAAAGTGACAGGCCTTGCAGCAAAATATCTAACAGACGTGGGCAAGTGATGCTTGCCATTCTCATTGAGTGAGTTCCTCCATTTGTTTTGGATGAGTCCAACTAGAGATATGTTTCTAATTGGGAGTACCTTTTTCATGGCTCATTAGCTACCTATCAAAACATATGATAGGGCATTCATGGATATACATTAAATTCTCTGATTAACTCAGCCCTTTGACAAGCAAGTGTTAAGTACAAATTTAGTGAAAATATGTTATTTTAGTTGTATTTGTGTAGAAAATAGTTATGAGAAGAAACAAATTTACAAGTGTTGAACAAGTGCCGCGACGCAGATCACCCACAGGTTTTGCGTCACAGTTTTTCCATTAATAACACCCAACGCCAAATTCAGACAATGTAACTCTGTCCACTCATGAATTTTAAGGAGATTAGAGTCATGATAGAGCCCCGACCAACGTCTTTACATTGGACATAAACACAACAACATCGGAGTCTTGGCAAAATGAGCACCAAAGTACCAAGCTTTTTAATGCCAGATCGTCATATTTATTTTCAGGTGCCGCGATGCTCTACAGAGCAAATATCAAAATGTAGAGTCTTGCAAATTCAATTAAATGACGCATTAATTCAGCCATTAATTGTACAATGTCAGCACAACGTTGCAATAGAGAAAGCTTAACAGCACCAAGGTGATACTTATACCACCGCAGCGCCAACACTTTCAGCACCCCAATACTTGAGGCCATTTTCTACTTGTATAAAGAAATTTTCAGTTCTTTTGTTAGAGGTATTTTTCCATTCTTAGTGAAGTTTTGTTCTTTTGAGAGTCTTCCTTTAGTTTTCCCATAGTGTAAAGACTAAGGGAGACTAGAGAAGTACAAGATACTTTTATTTGGAGAATTGTATAAGAAATTCTATTGTTGCAGGAAGGAGTGTAAAGAATACTATTTGATCTTTCTAGGTGACATTTATGTTTAATAATTTTCTTGTATCTTTTTTTTTTATATGAGTGAAATAAACATGAGTTTACTTTTTTATGTTATTCATGTCTGGCTAAATTTTTGAGTTTTGGGCTATATAGGCTCTTTTGCTTTGAATTAATTTATAAATGTTTGAAATAACTTTCATTTTGAATTTAGTGCATACAATAGCCATATATGTTACTAATATCTATTGTGATGTATTTCCTCGATTAAGAAATATTTGGATAAATATGAGTATTGAAACAAAATGTTGGCATACCTTGGTATAAGATGTTAAAGCTTCAAGATTCTATGTAGATATTAGAATAGTAAGAAGGCCATAAACCTTCCTTTTTATCCCTACAAGCTTAACAGAAATCTAATAATTCATAAGTTCTGATTCACATCTGAAATTAAGAGACTTATTAGAACAACTATATTATTTTGCATTCATTATTCCAAAATATCTTATTTACATAAGAATCCAATTTTCCTACAAGTCTCTAATAAGTGGCAAAAACTAAAAAAAATAACCATTTTACATTTTGTAGGATAAATTCTGCATCTATATTAAATAGAAACAGTTTTAATCACAATCAAGCATAACACTTCCTTGTGAGATTGACACTCCTCTCTATCACTTTCTTACTTAATTGCTATGTATACTTTCATATTTTGTGGGCTTTAATTACTTTTTTAACAAGAAAACCTAAACATATTTATATTGCAATCTAGCTCTATGTGTAGCTCACATTATTGACCGGATTGCCCACATAAATTTTTTTTGTTTCACTTTAAGGGAAGTAACATGCATATTGTAATCTTAAACTATATTATTGAACTAGTTGCATATTTAGATCTACTTATGTCATATGTTTTTATTTTTACCATTTTTGTTAAAATTTGAAAATGACAAAAAAATGCTTTATTTTGATTGATTGTTTAGTTTTTATTCTTTATGAATTATTATTGCTTGTTTTGTGGAACTAGTAGGAATCCATTGTTATTTGATTTTGAGATAAAAATAACCATGACAAAATTAAAAAAAAATAAAAAAAAATTTAGAGATGTCTGAACTAGTACACGATCAAGAGTATCCTACACCTCTTGGAGAGCATGCTAACCCTAATAACAGAAGGAATCCATGAGAGTATCAATTGACCTACAATCCCAGCCAACATTTTTGAATTGAAACCAACCATAATTTAGAGGGTTCAAAATTCTCAATTTGGGGGAACTCCTAATGAGGTTGCAACCTACACTTAGCTAGTTTCTTAGAAATTTATGCAATATTTTATTATAATGGTGTCAACGATGATGGTATTAGTATTATACTTAGATTAATTTTCTTTTCTCTAAGTGACAAAGCTAAGATGAGATTTAATTCATTTCCCCCAAATTATAAAATCACTTAGAATGAGTTGGTATCCAAACTATCAAACATAAGAATGAAATCACATCTTTTTCCCAGTTTGAAAGAGAGTCAATTTATGAAAGCTAGGTGAGATTTAAAAAATTCTTAAAAAATGTGATCATTGTGCTCTATCAAATTGGTTAATTATTCAAACCTTTTAGAATGGATTGGTAAGATCTCTTTGGTAGATTATAGATGCAGCAGCTGGATGATCTTTAATGTCAAAGCTATTTAAGAAAATATATGAATTAATTATAAAAATGGATAAAAATAATTTCTAGTAGCCTTCTGATAGGGTGAATCCTAGGTGACTATTAGGTGTGTATGAGTCAGATGCATTATCTATTTTCCCTTGCCTTTTTTTTTTAAATTGCAAATTGCATTTGAAAAACCAAATAACTATTACAAACTATCCAACTAGGCAACTATCATATTCCTTCTTTAAAAGACTATACAAAGAAGAAGGAATATCAGAAAAAGAAGTAGAATAAAAGCAAAGCAATTATCTAAAGCTAAAGTAGCACACAAATTAGCTACTCTATTACATTCTCTAGATGTATGATGAAAAATTACCTTGTTGAAGTCATTAAAAAATGACATGTTCTCCGAAACCAAGTTATTAGCCGCATATGTTGATTTCATCATTGAATCTTGAAGGAATTTGATCACGTTGTAGTTGTCACCTTCAATTATTATGCCTTTACTATCAAACATCCAATCTTGTAAGAATTCTTTCAAGGTAGAAATAGCATCCAACTCAAGTTGATTAATATCCCAATGCATCTGCTTTTTACCAAAAGCAAGAAGTAGTCTACCTTCAAAATCTTTGACTATACCTCCAATGCTCACTATATTAGAGTTCAATAAAGAAGCATCCACATTTATCTTTATCCAATCTAGAGGTGGGGAGTGCCAATAAGTACCAAACTCAAAATGGAGAGAAGCACCCCAGTCAACTAGCATCGGATATCTATTCATAGCAGTGGATAAAATGTTTGTAGCAACAACCGATGTAGGTAAAATAGAATTACCATGTTTACTATCATTCTGACATTTCCAAAAGAAGAAAATAGTTGTACAATAGATCTTTACAATATTCATGCAATCCATGTAAAGAGCTCTAAGCTGAGATAAATAGTTAGCCAAAGATTGGAAAATAGGAATATTAAATCCCCAAAGTCTCAATCTGCAAATGATGTCAATGAGATATTTGTAATGAATAATAATATGCGAACAATCTTCAACTTCTTGGCAACCTCTAGCACAAAGATCACTATGCCAAAGTCTTCTATTGTTTAAAAATTCATTGGTAGGCAAGGCATACCTTCTCATCCTCCACCAAAACAATTTAACTCTTGGTTTGAGTTTTAATTTCCTTAACCAATTGGAGAAGCCAAAATCCTCATTCTTATTGTTGTATTTGACAGATTCTACATATGCCAATGTAGAAATCAATTTTCTAAAGAGTTGGAATAGAGGTTCCACCAGATCATTATGCCCATCATGAATAGCACATTGCTGCAAAATAAGATTTATAAGATCCTGATTGAAAAACTGATATAGTTCAGACAAGATCCATTGACCATCCTGAAGAAGAAACTGCTATAGCATCACTCCGTCTAAGCCATCACAGTCAGCTAACGTAGGCCATTTATTGATGCACATGTCCAATAACCAAATATCATTCATAACATTGATACTTTTACCGTTTACAATTTTT
This sequence comes from Dendrobium nobile, assembly GCA_022539455.1. Classification (NCBI taxonomy): domain Eukaryota; kingdom Viridiplantae; phylum Streptophyta; class Magnoliopsida; order Asparagales; family Orchidaceae; genus Dendrobium; species Dendrobium nobile. Next base: position 49,222,221 of record CM039719.1, on the reverse strand, counting down.
CATTTAACAATTGGTTTTAAGTAAGAAACCCTATCCAATAGAATAAACCAAGTAGCCAAATGACCTCTATGTTAATCTTATCAAAGATCTATTTTCACTTGTCAGATACATAAAATTTAATAAAATTTAGATACTTTTGGAAATTGTTTAGGGATAGGATCATCTATGTTATTTGAAGGGATTGATTTAAATTCAATTAAGGAAGGTAATGCACTAGGGATTGAGAATGTAAATATGAGTGGAAGAGAAAATAATATCTATTCCAGTACATATAATCTATGTTAGAAGAATTACCCTTATTTTAGCTAGTCAAATAACAATAATGTTGATAATAATAAGTTGAATGCAAGTCAATCTAATCAAGGAGGAAATTAAAATAATCCTCAAAAAGATATTATAAACCATAGACCATCATATCCTGTAGGTTTTAATTAAAACAACCAATTTATAGAGAGAATATCACCATTGGAAGAGGTTGTTATTCTGTTAGTGACCCAATTATATAGTTAGATGGTTTTAATGGAAATCTTAGAATATTAATTTTAAAAATTTGCAACATCTTTTCGTTGTAGAACTCGTCGAACAATATCTAACAGTACTAAGATTAATCCAAATGAGAAAGGAAAAGATAATAATGGAGACCACTAAAGATGTGGTGGTGATTCATTATAACTAAATTTACATATCAGGGTAAGTTTAAGTGAATACTATAAATTTATCACTATTTGGGAGGCAAAACAAAATTTTTTTTTTATATTTTTATATTTTGTTTTGTAATTTATATTATATGTATTTGTGGTAATATTTATGAAAATCATTAATATTGATTTTGACTAATTTATGAAAAGCATTCTGAGAAAAAGTTTGTGTATAAAAAAAATGAAATAATGTTGCAGCATTATTATTTGAAGTGCTACAACATTTGAATGCCAATAACACAATATTACAAATTAATATTATAAATCAAAAGTGTTGAAAACATTTTTTGAATTACATCACTATAGCATCGTATCATTAAATGTTGCACTACTATTTTGCCTTATCCAGCCCCTCTACACTATTCTATCAAGCACTATAATGTTGGTTTGTTATTTCTATAGTACTGGTGGAAGTGTGATCATTAAGTCAAACTTCATAACTTTTATAATATGACACTTTATTATGCACCATAGTGTTGTTTCCAATACTCTATTGTTTGGTCAAACTCATTATTATGTCAGTTAAAGTGTCACAATGGTAGTCTTTGTCCGTGTTATAACATGTAAAGCCACTTTGTTTCCCTTGTCAATAAGTTGGTGCTTCATTTTCTAATTCCTACACTGTAGTGCCATATGTCTCATACTAGTGTAGTGTCATCTATTTGATTCTTTATCATTTTTGTAATTTTAAGAGTCACATTGTTGAACACTTGAACTTTATAATACCTATGATATTAATATACATGAGTGCCTATTTAATATATTTTTCACTGCATCATATCACATTCTATCCATGTTTTCTACTTTTTTTTGTTTGATCATTGTAAGAAAAGGTCCCAAAAATGTTTGGAAGTAAGAAGCATTTTTTCTTCATCCTTTAATAAAATTAGAACCCTTTCTACTAAAGGTTGAGAAAAGGAACGAGACAATAGTGGTATCCAAGAACTTGATCCATGAGAGATGCTTCTAAAACTCAATAGGGAAGCTAATGTATATAATTATAAACAGAGATTTAGAGCTATTGTGAGAAAATTCTTTTTAACAGTTATCAATATATATAGTGAGGGGGTTCTTTTCTAATTAGAAGGAAGTAGTGGATAATAGGTGCTATGTGCGAGGTAAGTGTGTACCCTTTGATCTTATAATAATTAATCATCTGTATAAGCTTCAAAATTTTCAATTTGATGAGTACACCCTTTTTTCTAGAGTCTTTGATTTTGAGAAAATTCTTTGTGTGAGCCTAATAGTGGGGATATGAGGAAGAAAAGGGGGAAAAATTATGAGTATTCCTACATCTTTCTTAATACATCTGTCAAAAGCTTGACATTATTTTAGTTCTACTTGACTTTTACCAAAGAAAAATATTAGTGAGCTAACCAAAGACTACGCTATTTTTAATTATGCTCTTCAAGTTGGATACACTATTGACGTGGTAAAGCTTATTCATTTTTCTTAGCTTATTTTATTAGAGGCACTACTTCAATAAGCTTAGGCCATCCTTATCTTATTTATGCTTTATATTATAATGTTATTCTATGGTAAAATCTGAGGGATGAGCAACTTTTTTTCCATTTAGTCCTCTCAAAAATAAAATTTTAGAGCTTTAAAAGATAAGATGCAGACGAGGATGGCCCTAGTGAGCCTCATTTATCAAGTTGGCCTTGTATCAACATTAGTAGGTATTTTAGGACTCTTAAATCTTCTTTTTTTAGGAGGTGGATCAGTTAAGGGAGTAGATTTATGGTGTGGTTGAATACTATGAGGAGATCATGGAATGGCAAGCTCACTACTTTGGTATCCATGAAAAACATTATCTCAATTCAGATAAATTTTATGATGCATTAAGGGATTGTTCGGGATGAGTCCCTTTGTGGGGAATCTAGACAAGCTGCATTTCTTTACTACCAAGGATAACATTCATTTGTTTAGACAAATCCTTCTGATGATGATGAGGAGGAGATCATGACTCAGGTGATGGGAGCTTGTTTTTTGTTCCTTGTAGGCTTGAGAGATAGAGAAAAGAGAGTTAGATATAACTACTTTTATTTATAGTTATTTTTCATTTTTATATATTGTTTGTTATTTTTGCTTTGTGGATCTCTATGGTGTTATGATGTCCTGATCATATTATGATGGTGATGTTGTGTAATGGTAATGAGAGCCATTGTTTTTATTATGATAAGTGTAGATCATATGTATCTTGGATGGAGATGGATCAAGAGAATAGTTCTTCAAGAACAAGTTATCTAGTGTTTATTTGTAGTATTTTCATTATAATGCTATTGACCGTATCACCATTCAATAAAAAGCATGTTTATTTTAAATTCAATTTTTTATGCTTTTACAATTTGTTGTTTCTATTTCATTTATATTTAATTTAAATTCCCTTATACTTCACAATTGAAAATTGTCCTTTACGTAGTGCTTTCATTTTGATTTCTTATATAGATAAAATAAAAATGATAATATTTAATAAAACTCTAGATGATAGCTTGAATGAATAATACGTACACAATAATACATAATTTAAAAAGCTTAGTATTTAACTAATATAAATCATTTATATTGTTGTATTGTTTTGAGTTTAGAAGCTATACACCCATTCATTGAATACTGAGTTAAAGAATGAATGATTGAGTTTAGGGGAAAATGTGGGTAGCTTAAATTAGGAAGATCATAGTAAACTTAAATATAGACTTAGTGATCTTATTGAATCCTTACATTAAATCAATTAGAGTTGTTAGAGGATGAAAAAAAAATTGATATTAAAAATCATTGAATATGAACTCCACAAGTATGAAAAAGTGGAAAATATGAAAAAAAAATTCAACTGAAAAAAATTGAAAAAGAAAAAAAAATATGAGTATAAAAAAAAATTTGTATATGTAAAAGCTCTAGTCTAAAAGCATCCTAATACTTAAATCCAATAGGAGAAGATGAGTGAACTAATATATATGAAAGTAAACCAATAAACTTCTAATTTAAGTACATGCATAACTACTCCTTAAGTAATATATTATACATTTATGATATTAGAAGTTAGTTTTACACATGCACTCATAGTGGATATGTTTAATGAATGCCATAGAATGGGTGATAAATTGGGATAATTATTATGACCTTTCAAGTTAAAATTATAACTTTGTTTATTACAAAATATTTTTAGACAATAATGTATTATCTTATACTTTAGCAATTTTAAAATATTATCTTGTTTACATTGGCTATTAATTTAATTAGTATGTAATTTTACCATTGCTTAAGGATATGCAATAGTTTAAGGTAAGAGAAATTTGTTATGTAAAAATTGTGTACTATTTATTGTGTTAAAAATAGTAAAAATATATTATTATAATTATTTTCAATAGGAAATATTTAGGAGAAAAAATAATAAGCATTCAAAGATTTTGATTCAAAGCTTTTCAGTCCACAACTCCACAATGCCTAATACATTAAAACACTAATCACTCTAGAATTTTATGGAGATTAGCACCATTGTGGAGCCCATATAAACACCACAACACCTCACAGATCGCTGCATTATAAATCTACACTACAATACTGGAATCTCAAGAAAATTAACACTAGAGCACGAAGCTTTTCAACATCACAGGATTGTATTGTACCTTCAAGCACCGCAACGCTCAACTTTTTTAGTGAGACATTAGTGCAATCATCAAAATGAGTATTCATGCTAACTTAGCCAAATGATGCATTGATTCAAACATTACCTGTGCCAAATGAGCACAGTGCCACAATGGAGCAAGCCTAATAGTGCCATGGTGTTTCTTTATCTTATACTAATATCAACATAAACACTTTAGCACCATGGTGCCTAAGGGTATTCTATGCTTGTATAAATATATTTTTCTTTAATTTTTTTTATTATAGGAGTTCTTTAAATTTCAGTGGAGTCTTATACTTTTTAGTGTCTTCCTTTAGTTCTACCTTAGAGTAAAATATAAGCCAATATTAAGGAAGTGCAAGATACTTTCATTTATATATCTTAGCCTATATTATGAAAGTAATTTTATTATTAAAAGAAGTGTGGAGATTATCAATTGACCCTTCTGGGTAACATTTAAGTTTATTAATTCTCTGGTATCTTTTTCTTATATGAATAAAATGAACAAGGGTTTGCCTTTTGCGTTATTCATGTCTGACTAAACTTTTGAGTTTTTAAGCTAATGATGTAAACATATAGTAAGTACTAATGTTGACTCTTGTGCTATATAACAGTTTATAAATATTTTTAATATCTTCCATAATTCATTTAATGCATATAATATCCATGTATGTAGTTGATATCTAGTGTGATGTATTGTCTCAACATAGGAATATTTGAATCAAAAAGAGTATTGAAATAGAATGTTGACATACCTAGATATAAGATGTTAAACCTTCTAGGTTCTATGGAGATATTAGAATTGTAGGAAGGCCATAAACCTCCATTTTCACCCCTACAAGCTCAATAGAGATATTAGGATGCATATGATCTAATACAAATACAAAATTAATTACTCATTTGGAAAACTATGTTGTTTTGCATTTATTAGTAAAAAATAGCTTATTTATATTAGTATCTAATTTTCTTGCAAGTTTCTATTAAGTGAAAAAAAACTCAAAAACAACCATTTTATATTCAATGGGATATATTGTGCATCTATATTAGACAATAATAATTTAATTGCAATTAAAAAAAATACTTCCTCTTAGGATCGACACTCTTCTTGATCACTTTATTACTTGATCAGCACGTATGCTTGCATGTTTAGAGGGATTTCGTTATTTATATGTCAATGGAAATTTAAGCAAATTTATATTTCAATATTTCTTAGTGAGTAGCTCACATTATTGACCGCATAGCCCTACATAAGTAAGTGGTGAATAGGAAAAGTTAATGAATATTATATGTAATTATATATAAAAAAAAAGAATAAATGTAGATTTATAACTCTTTTTTAGTGCAATTTTTAGAACTGTGTTGGCTTCGCAATGATGTAATTAGTGGATAATCAAGTACTTTAAGAGATGGATCTTATTGTAATATCTCATGCTTGAGGCCTACAATATAACATTTCTCTAAACAAGCAGAAGGTTACTGACTATATGATGGCCTCATAGAGCAAGGAGGTCCAAAAGGAGTGTTAACCACTTTTTTGAGTGAGGTCAATTCTCTACATAAAATATTCAATCTCTACATACAAATTATTGAACTCCACTACAAACTTTAAATCTATTTCATCACCATGCTTTGTTATAGTGATTAGATCATTGATCCCAAAATCATCACTTGATAGCCACCCTTGATTTCCATTTGATCATCTTGCCAATCACCTAATAATCACTAAATGATTATTAATAATATGATCAATCCAAATTTAAAACCACTCTAAATCATTTATCTCCATAATCATAATCAAATCTTAAGTTAAATTCAAACTCAAAATCCATAGGTTGATAGTCACTATTGATTGTTACTTAATAAAAATTCATTAATGATAAAGAATTTCCAATTTAAGAATACTTAAAATTATTGATCAAATCAAATCCAAACCAAATCCATTGTTTAAACCTAATAAAAATTCAAAACATCAAAATCCAATGCTCAAATTGAAATAAAAAATCTTTTGGTCTATAAGTTATTTTTGGAAAATTTTAAATCACTTTAACCCCACCAAATAACCTTAGATTCATGATCAATGACTTGCATATTAATTAGTAATGACCTTATGGTCAACCACATCATTTTGGGAGGATTTTTCAAGGCTTCAAAACTATTAAAATTTTATAACCTATGGCATTGGACATTATAAATGATCAAAATTAACGTTGGAAGCCTCCCCAAATCTATTGAGCGTGATCATGGTCATTAACATGATATAGTAAATCAATATTGAACCCTTAGTGGACATTGGTTGACAATAATACCAGCTAAAATCTAAACTTGAACATCTCCAAAAATATAATTTTCCTTAAATTTTAACATTACTTAGTGAAAGTAAATCCTGAAACCACTTCTAGCATATCCCAAATATTATTTGGAGTGCATTAAACCTAAACCAAAGCTTTGGTTAACCCCGGTAGACCAACTTTACCTAGGTTAACCAAAACACCCCTTAAGCCTTTGGACACATGCAGACCTCACCAAACCTTAGGACCACCTCCAACAAACTTAAAATATCAATTTGAATGTTTTGGGCCTAAAAATGGTTAATACTAGTTGACCAAGTCAACCCTAGTTTTTTTTTTTTTGAGGAAAATGCAAGTAGCAAATTTTATTTAAAAAAACTATGAAAAATCAAATTCCTCCTTCAACAAATTAAAGAAAGGAGGAATCTTATTAGAGCTAATGTCATCCCAAAAAAAAAAAATCTGAAAATGAGCTAAGTTAGCACAATAATCCGCTAACTTATTACAATTTCTACTAGAAAAAAGAAATAAACTTGCTTGAAATGATAAAGAAATTCTATATCTTTGGGATCTTGGTAGACATTATTGTCATCAACCTTATTCATAACATCTTGAAAGAATTTGAGAACATTAATGTTATCACCTTCAATTATTAAACCTTCATCAAACATCCAATCTTGAACAAATCTTTTTAATGAAATAATAGATAACATCTCAATATGTGAATAGTCCCAATGAAGGCAATGGATACCAAAAGAACATAAGTATCTTCCTTTACAATATCTAAATGCTTCTCCAATTCCAGCTTTATTTGTGTTTAGGAATGAAGCATCAATATTAACTTTGAGCCATCTAGGAGGTGGAGGATGCCAAGATGATAAAGACAACTTATAAATCTGATTGACATCCCATTCTCCCAAATGAGATTCTTATTAAATGATTCAATTGCATGAAAAATTGAATTTGCTGCTATATAAGAATAGCCATCTTCGACTCCTCCATAAACTAGTTTATTTCTACTTTTCCAATAGAAAAAAACCATTTAAAAATACAAATTACCTTGAAATGGATTAGACTTTGCAATAAGCTTGAAACCATTATAACAATCCTCCTGGGAATGGAAAGTTGAAGCAATGAATCCCCATCTTTAAAGAAAGCTAAAAATTTGATGCAACTTATAGCAATATACCGCAATGTGTTCAAAATTTTCCACAGAATTACATCCTCTTGGGCAACTATCAAAATTAGCAAGTCTTCTATATTTTAAAAAGTGATTACTAGGAATTACATTTCTCTTTAGACACAACAAGAACATAGCAATTCCAGGCCTTAATTTGATATTTTTCATCCAGCTCTAGTCATCATTTTTCAATTCATTAGTGGTAGATGCTTCCAATGCTAAACCAGAAATTGTTTTGCCTGATTATTTGGACTTCAGCTCCAAATGATCCTTTAATAACTCTGATTTGATGGGGACAGATAAAATGACATTCACAAGCTCTTGGCCAGAGAATTCCTTTAGCTTGCATTCATCCCATTTCCCTTAATTTATAAATCCAGAAATCATTTCAGTTTCTTCATTAATATTTGATACAAAGGTAGACCATTTGTTGATACATTTATCCAAAAGCCAATTGTCCTTGATTGTTTTATTTTCCAAGCTAGATGACAATTTCCATCTTACAATTAGATGAAGAAATTTCACTTAGTTTAATATAATTTTTCAAGTAGATGAAAAATTGTTTTTATATTTTGAGCTCCACACATCATTACCATACTTTGCCGCCAAAGTTCTATTCAAAAGTAAATTTGGCTTAGTAATAAAATTCCAAGCAAACTTAGCTCTTAAAGGTCCAACTTTCTTCACAATAGATTGTACTCCCCATCCTCCATCACTTTTGGTTTTATAAATAACATCTCATGCAACATAATGAAGTCCCTTAGTAGCTTCATTTTTATCCCATAAAAAAATTCTGCACATCATCTCAAAGTCATTCAATACACCCATAGGGACTAATGAGTTAGTTACCAAGAAAATTGGAAGTGAAAAACAAGCCGAATTGATAAGAATCAATTTTCCAGCAACTGACATAAACTTATTTCCCCAAGAGCTCAATCTATTAGCAGCTTTTAGTAATAGATCTTGAAAATCAGAAAAAACCATTCTTCTCAAAGCAATTTTAATTCCCAAATATTCCATTTCATACACAACTTTGACAGTAAATACCTTTGCAAGAGATCTCTTTGTTTTCCTTTTAACTGACTTTACAAATAGAATAGAAGATTTAATCACATTAATCTTCTAACCCGTCCATATACAATACTCTTCAATTATTTTCTTCACTTTCTTCATACTATTTTGGTTAGCTTCAGAAAAACAAATAATGTCAGTGGCATACATTAACTGAGATATTAAAAGAGCATTGGGAGCAACATTTATACCAACATTTTTCCTCTATGAGAAGAGACATCAGTTAATAGCTGAGAGAACATAATAAACAGACAGGGAGATAAAGGACAACCCTATCCAAACCCGCTTCTTGCTTCAATCCAATCCGAGTGAATTCCATTAACCAGAATAGCAATTTTTAGCTGTCTCACAAATTCCATTATCTGTTTAGAAATGTCTTCAAAAATCCAAACCCATCAAGTACTTGAGATAGAGTGGACCAACTCATACTATCATATGCTTGCCCCATATCAATTTTAATAGCCATCAACCCCTTCTTAGATTTAGAGTATCTGAATCTGTTAAATAATTCTTAGGTCTAGTAAAATATGATCTGACATGGATCAACCTCTTACATAAGCATATTGGCTTTCAGAAATAATTTTAGGGAATAAAAGAGACATACTATTTAATAACATCTTAGCCATAATCTTGCAAATGGATTTACAAAGGCTAATAGGATGATAATTTGAAGGTGTCAATGGGTTTTTCACCTTTTGAATTAAAATCACATTTGTTTCTTTCCATTCCGAACATAATAAACTAGAAGTGAAGAATGAATTTATAGCCATCCAAACATCATATTTAATAAAATGCCAATAAGCTTTAAGGAAAGAGTATGTAATTTCATCATTACCTATAGACTTGTTCAATTCCAAGTTTTTGATTGCTTCCTCCAGCTCATCAAAATAAAAGTCCTTCTCTAGTAACAACTTATCATTTTCACTTAATTTAGCGGAAGAGGAAGGCCACCCGTTCAACAAACATTATTGATCTCTCCACTTAACTTTGAAGTAGTTACAGAAAATTCTTTCGATTTGCAATTGGTCTTCAATAAGTTCCCCATCTTCATTTTTAATTTGTTTAATTCAATTGACATTCTTTCTTACCGAGGCATAAGCATGAAAGAATTTGGAGTTTGAATCAACTTCTTTCTTCCATTGAACCTTTGCTCTTTGTTTCCACCAAGTGCAAAGCCGACCAAGTGTAGAGTTGAGCTCACAAACTTTTGATTTTAAAAGTAGCAGCTTCTGATCCGAGAGCCCTTCACCAGTAGAATCTTAAATTTGTAACTCAAGAACCACTTTTTTAAGAACTTCCTTCATTTCATTTAAGCTTTTGTGCTTTGCTTTACTCAAAAAAAAAAAAAAGCCTTCATTGCTCTTTTGAATTTAATATTCAAAACTTCCACGTTGCTTCCTTTGATAGGTTTCATCCTGGAGTTGGAAACCATAGAATAGGATGCTAGAAATGTTGTCCTCACATCTTCAAACATGATAGTATGATTTATACAAAAACCTTTAGAAAAAATTTTCAGCATTATGGGACAATGATCGGAAGCCAGTCTAGCCAAGTGTCTGACAATCGCCAATTTAATAGTCTTCAAAGCATCCAAGTTGATAATACAATGATCCAATATACGAGCTCTACCAACTTTGTAGTTACACCAAGTGAATTTATTACCAACTATTTCCACTTCATTAAAGTCACAAGTGTTCATAAAAGAAAACATATCTTGAGTCCCTTTAGACATAACAATTTTTTTACCTCCTTTTTTATCATCTTGGGATAATAAACAATTGAAGTCTCCACCTACAATGGCTGGAATTTTAATACCTGATAAAATCTCCAAGCTATTCCATAAACACCTTCTCTTGAAATAGATTTTACTTCCATAAACCGTGGCTATATACCACATACCCTTGTTTGTTATGTTAAGTTCTCCAATCACAACTTGAAAGTTTGCTTCTTTAATAGAACATTAAGAATTGTGAGATCTCCAATAAGTCAAGATACCACTGGATAGGCCTTCAATTGGAAACAAGATAAAACCCCATTTTACACCTATAAACTTCTTGAAATCAACTGGATCAAGAGATGAGATATTTTGTTTCAACCAAATCAACAAACAAAGCATCATGATCTTATACAATTTCTTTCAAATACTGAGAGGCTTCAGCTTTCCAAGCCCCTCTACATTTCCAAAAGATGATGGACGTCATTTTTGAATGATTATGGGATTGCTCCAATTAGCATTTCTCTTTAAGATCTCAATTCTTTTGCTCCGAGGATGCAAATTATTTTTACCAAGAGATTGTAGCTCCTTTTGAACTTTAAACTTGATAGCACCTGCAACACTTGTATCTTTTTTATTAGAGGAAATCAAATCTTCTAATGGATCTTCACTCAGTTCTCCTTCTTCTTTATCCATTTTACTGATTTCAACAGCTTCTTTACTAGAATTTGAAATATCTTCACCAATAACTATTTCCAACAAACAGAACTAATTATTATGAGTAAATAATGGCACCTTCCCTTCGTCCAATTGGTTTAAAGTACTCAGCTCTTGCTTATCAGATGAAACAAAACTACATTCCACTGATGAATCATTCTTCTCCATATTATGCACAATTAGATTCTCATTAACTAGTTCCACTTTATTGATCTCAAATAAAGCATGAATATCATCTTCAATAGTTGGTTCAACATTTGCAATATTAGCAACATTGGCAACTTCATTAATTGGTTTCACAAATAAATTGCCTTCACATGTATTAGTTTGCTTTTTTGTTTTTTTTGACATAAACTGTGGCAGCTTTAGCTTAATATCCTTGATCACCTTTACGAGGAACTTGAAATTTCCTTCCTCTTCCATATCTAACATGCATCCAAGGGCCATAATACCGCCATTTTTCATCAATAAACTTCTCATATTTTTCATCATTAACAATGCTAGTATTAGGAACTTTTGAATTATCAGGATCAATCAATTTCTTCTCCACTTCACAATCTTCAATTAGATGTCCAATCTTCCCACATTTGAAATAAAAACTAGAAATTTTTTCATATCTATTTTTTTGGAAAAAATGCCCTTCCAGTCCTTCGACCCACACACCCAAAGGAAGCTGTTTGTTTAGAGCCACATGTACACAAACTCTAAAAAATTCTCTTCTACTCCATTGGAACATATTACCATCCAAAAAAAATGGAGTTCCCACCATAGAAGCAGTGCAAGATATGTTAATCTCATCCCAATAGTATAGAGGTAAGTGAGGCATCCTTACCTATATAGGAGATGCTAAACCTATCAGAGAAGTAGGAGATAAATCTGTATTCCACTTGTCCAATCCCACGATATGGCTATGAACGAACTAAGGGCCACTAGATAATACTCCTTTGATAGCTTCCATTGAAGAAAATGAACATATTACGCTACCTAACCCAAGGATGGTTAAGTGAAACTTCCCAAACTACATCCACTACCGATTCAACTCATTGGCAATTACATAAGCAGGAATGCCGCTGCCAAACACTTTAACCACAATTGAATTATGAAGTCTTTCATAATTTGATTTAATAGTAGGTTCAAAGAATTTAATAGCAACACCATCTTCAGAAAGGATAGACTCATCTTTAACAAAGTTTATTTTGACGTTAGGATGCTTCATCCATGGATTTGCAACCTTCACCTTGACTTCATTTAACTCCTCAATTTGAGTAGTATTATCTTCATTAAATTTTATTTGAGCATTTTTGCATTCATTTTAACTGACAATACCAACATTCTCCAAAACAGAGCTATCTTTATTAATTCCATTTCCAAATCCTTTGACAAACAAATTCATTTTTTATGATGATGAAGCTTCAAAATCATTCATTTTGTTTACCACAGTGACCTTACTAATCTGCTTAGGAGTTTTTCAATCTAAATCTTCTTGGACATCCTTTCCTTTGCCAGTAGTTGGAACTACTTTCTTCAGAATCCCATCTACAGGCTCTTTGATCACCAAAAGACCTACATTCCTATTCTTACTAAAAAAATTTGTGAAGAAGTTTGCAAATGATCATCATGAACATCGGTGGAACCAAAGTGGATGACTTTTGGTGGTCAGAAGTGATTGTCGATGGAGCCACCGCCAAGAGCAGAATGATCACTCCAAAATGAGGGATGGAAATAATTTGAAAATTAGAAGGTTTCTCTCACTAGGAAAACACAGCTTCTCTCACTAGAAAATCACTAGAAAACCCTAGTTGACAAAAGGGTCCCTTAAGTATATAAACATACATCTCATACCACATGACCTCTCTATTATATAAAATAACCTCCATACGCCCAAAATGTCATTTTGAATTAGACAAAACCCCAATTTGTGGTAAATCTTGGTTTACTAGGTCAACTATGGTTAACCAAAACCAAATATAATTCCTTAAAAAATTAAAATTCAATGCTATGAATCTTGTCAATAAAAATTAACTCATTGGGACAATCCATTAGGTCACCCAAAAAGCTTTCAGCATATGGGTCCACCATGTTTACCCGCATGGGTTGAACCAAGTGATCCCAAAGGGGTTTTATTGAATTTAAACTTAATCAATGTGAAAATATATTGTATAAATAGTTTCATTAGGTGTCTCTTAACTCATTGCACTAATCCCAAGATGCCGAGCCCATGGGTTTGCCTACGTAATTCAATTGGGCTTACCAAACTTCTAGAATTAAAATTTTAAAGCTCATTGACAACCCAAGCAAAATTGATTGCTATAAACCCTTGAATTGCATTCTAGAATCCTCATTATATATTCCATGTAATTCTTTTGCCAAGTGGGATCATGATGTGGCAAGATTCCATAAAATAATATCAATGCATGTTTGGTTCAGTTAAAACTCACCCAATAATTAACCACATGGATTGTACTATCTTTGGTGAGCTAGCTAGCCTCTATTGGTCAGTACATAACATATTTGGTTTCCTTAGGTGGCTTATATTTGGCAAAAAAAGTCTATATGCATTATTGTCTCTTTATATAAATACCATTTTTTTCTTTGAGAGGGGGTTGGTTCATTATTTTACATAGCTTCACTAAACTCCCTCAAGCTCTCCATAGCCTTCTCTAACTTGAAAATACATTAGTTGAGGTGTTCAAAGATAAAAGGAAGAGAATTATCATCCTATCAAAATAATATTCAATCTAGAGCTTTTAAGACCTTGACGTCTTCAAGGAAGATCAAAAGGGACTCTCAATGAGCTTATAGGATCCAAAAATAAGATACTCTATCCACTAGTTTGAGATATATTATAAAGCATAATGTAAAAAATTTTAATTGAATTAAATTTTTATTAAGTATTGTAAAATAAAATAAAAAACAAGAAAGCAAAAAAAGAAAAAGAGGAAAAAAATAACATTCTATTAAGTATTTTTCAAAACATCCAAACACATCTCTACTCTTAATCCTATTTTGGGAAGCTATGTTTTATATTTAATGGAATTTTGTTAAGTGTGAAAGAAGATATGCAGCTTCATCCATAAGCTCTATATTTGTTCTTGCATGACTTGGCATAATCAAAACTATTCATTTCAAATAAACGACTCTGATTCAGTTAAATTGATTACATGATCAATCCAATTTCAGACTATTGATAAATGGAGGACCGTTCAGTATGATCTCAGCCCTACATTATTTCCATGCTTTACCCAACATCCCACAACTATGGTTGACATGGTAAATTGCATGATTTGATCCTTAGACGACATATGGAAATGGCTTCTGCTCAATAATTGAAAATGATTTTGCCACCATGTAATCATTACTAATGATTGATCCCCATGGCTAAAGTCTGATTAAATGCTAAAAATAAATTCAAAAAATAGCTAGACATTTGAAAATTTAAACATAAATATATTATTCATAAAAATTTTGAGTTCATGGGCTAATTGGAACTAGCATGAGCCCAATTTTATTTTAAAAATTATTTGAAACCATTTTGACTACTATCTTTAGAGTAATTTAGGTTTGAATATCCACTAATTTTCTTGTATTACTCTCTAACCAATGGTCTGATTGAACTCAAATTTTGATAAATATATTTTCTTTGGCCTTGATAATTAATAAAATTCTAATAATTAAAATTTTAATGTCATGGGTTATTTAGAAATTCATTCCATAACACACTTAGAATTAGGGCCTAATTTTTGGTGTGTTAATTATGCTTTGTATAAGAATTAGAATGATAGTTCCTTTACCCCAAACCAGTTTGTAGTTTGTGCAAATTAAATCTACAAAGCTATAAATATATTTATGACAAGGGATTGATTATGATACCTAGTAACTCTTTGTTCAGTGGGTTTGAAATACTTGTTCTAGTGAACCTGTGTTCCAAATTTAATTTTATTTGGAGTTCATTTAGTATGTAAATTAATGAACCTAAGTTTGATATACATAATTATCATAAGTATTTTTAATTCATAATAAATCCAAAATAAATTTAAAGCCTGATAATATTCATTTAAAATAAAAGCAAATTAAAGATAAGATAAATTTATTAATTAAAAAGAAAAAATAATTAAAATTAATAAAGACCCCAAAATAAATTCCAACACTTTTAAACATCCCTAGGATTCATCTCTTCCCTTTGGGAAAGATTTCAAGAGGATTGGAATTGATTTAGAGGAAAAAAAAAAAAAAATCCCCTAATTACATGAATTAATTAAATCCATTAGAATGACTGAACTTATAAAAATCATAAATAATTATAAATAACTTCAAATGTAAAGAAAAAAAACATAAAGGAATTGAACCCATAAGTGGGTGGAGTATTTATGAAAAATATAAAATTTTTAAATATATTTGTAAATCAGAAAGACAAAATTTGGTCAAATTTAATTAATTAAATATTGCTAAATTTATATCAATCATAATTAATTATAGGTAACTCCAATTGACACAAACTCATAGGATTTAAAATAATAATTTGATCTATTATTTAGGGAAATTAGGAACATTATAAATTAATGAAAATAAAAAAGTCAAAATTTTTATCAGACTTAATTAAATAATCTAATAAATATGAAAACTTAATAATTTGCTAAAAAATTAAGAAATAACTAACTTAAAAAATAAAATTACTTGAAAAATAGTAATTAATAATTAATGTACATAATATACATTAACAAAGTTTATATTATTTAAATCTCGAGTTATGGAGCTATTATGGGGCTATGTGACCTAAGGAGGCTTTTGTCCTCATTCCCGTTGTGATATTGTCGTAAATGGATTGATGGGATATAAAAGTGAAATTCCAAATCTTATAAGTTAGTAATTAATGAATTGACTTAATTTATATTAGTTATAGAAAATTAAATAAAAATAAATAGGAAATTTTTAGGTTACTCATGCTGATGCGGCTATTAATTTAGCTCTAAGGAGGATGAAATAAACCTCATAGCCCTAGTTTAACAAAGTCAAACTCTATATAATCTAAATAACCATTGAAATTAGTTAGAAAACACTTAGACATTGAAATTTTAATTTCCTTGTGCTTAACTCCATTTAGGAAGGAAAATATACATTTGATTGGAAAGCTTAAGCACTAAAACACTTAAACAATCTATCTAACCTAATTTTTGGGAGGATTGGTAGCATTTCAAACATGAGCCTACACTTGAAAGTCACTGAGCACTATGTACTTTAAAACTTAATGTTGAATAACATGAATAAACCAAAACACTTTTAAAATAAATCCTAAATTTACATAACACAAACTTGAATTCAAACCCACCCTTAGTTATTTTAAACAAATAAACATAATTATAGAAAACTTCAAATAAATGATGCCATGGATCTATTCAAGACACAAATGTTTCTAATAAAAAATTTACCAAAAGGATTTTTCACCT
Organism: Dendrobium nobile; assembly: GCA_022539455.1. Taxonomy (NCBI): domain Eukaryota; kingdom Viridiplantae; phylum Streptophyta; class Magnoliopsida; order Asparagales; family Orchidaceae; genus Dendrobium; species Dendrobium nobile. The sequence continues at coordinate 49,205,484 of CM039719.1, read as the reverse complement.
TTAAAAGTCAAAAACTTTTTTAGGAATCATTATAAGTCCAAATTAGAAACCATCTTCATAATAACTTATATATTCTTGTGTTTAGTTTCACTAATATTCCATAAATTTTGGGTACTGGTGAAATTTCTTAAGAAATTAGCACCTATCAATATATGTGGGAATTTTGGGACCTTTATGTGTCCATTTTGCAAACCAACTTTACAATAATTTTATAAATAAAATGGGCTCATTCATAGTTATTTTTCTAAATTTTTTGAATCCTCAAAAAAATTTCTATGAATTTTACAATAAAATTTTAATTTAATATTATTATTTTATTAAAATACAATATTTAAAAACATAATAGAAGTTAATAAATGCTTTTTTCACCTTTGCTTTTACATGTTATTAAACCAGAGAGCTCTTTAGGGTTAATTAAGGGAAAAGAAAGAGATGGAGAGATAAAAAGCTAAGGTTTGGCAATTATGGAGATTTTTTTGTTTATTAGTAGTTGGGAATTTTTTTGTCTCAAGGTAGGTCACATTTTACCTATTTTAGTTTTTAATAATTTCTTTTTTATTTTTTTTTGAATTTTATTATTAATGTTATATGTGTATGATCAAAAAATGAGGATCAATTTGTTTTGGTAAAAGTTTTATAGCATTTCTTTTTATATGTTATATAGATTGAGATTATGAATATTTGAAGTATATTCTAGCAATTTTTCATTAGGTGCTTTCAAAAAAATAACAATTTTTATCTATTTAAAAATTTATTTTGACATCTAAAAATAACGTTCCGTTCAATTAAAGCTTTGAAATATTATTTGTGCAATCTTTAATAATTTGGTTATATTTTAAATAGTGAATTTTTATTAAGTAGTATTTTTATTGCCCGTCTTTAAGGAATTTTAATAATTTCTAAATTTAATCTAATTATTCTTCAATTAATGAAATGTTTATACAAGTGAAAGAAATATGATGTGATGTTATGCATACATAAGTAGGTAACTGAGGTGAGATTTTATTATGCTAGAGCTGGTGGGTGATTTGGGTGGGATTCTATTGCACACTTATGCCAGTGTTAGTGGGCCACTGAGATAGGATCCTGTTATTAACTTATGTCAATGATAGTGAGAAACTTAGGTGGGATTCTATTATTCCATGGCTTGTGAGCTACCAAGGTGGGATTCAGTTAACGAACCCATATGGATAAATAAAACATTGGGCTGAGAACCATTCTAATAAGATGAATATTTGCTTATAATTCATTTGGTTTTAGTTCCATCTTCTACTTTATTTTTATACTATAGTTATATATTTTTATTTTGATTTTTACAGGCTTGGCTTTTATTTCATTATTCTTTATGTTGACAAACAATGTTGTGGATTGATTTCAAATTATATATTTTTTTGAATGATATATAGATAATAATTTTGAGATTCAATGGTCTTTCACTTTATATTACATTCAATAGTGACTCTGTGTAATATATAAATTATAAATTCTTTTCAGGACATCTATAATTAAATCATAGGACCAGACTTACCACAATTGCATATGATAATAGTATGGTTCTTAATTTATTTATTTTCATATGCATGCATTGCATTCACTTTTGTTTAATATTTTAAGATGAACAATCCACCTCAATAGGATCTAGATATGACCAATAAGGAGGATTCTAGTTAGACAACTCATGTTCAGGGTATATCTATTGTGATTAACTCTGAGGTAATTTCTAAAATTAGTAGTTTATCAATACAATTGGTAGGTGAGGCTCAAACTCAAGTTTTAGGACCCAATCAAATGATATGGACAAATATTTATAGAATTTCATGAGACTATAGCTTCCTAAATAGTTAGGTATTACTTAGCCTAGAATAGTTGAGGATTAACTAATGAGGTTAGAGAAGACTCTGGATGAGATGCATTATCCTATTGAGAGGGCAGTTATATTAGCTACATTTTTATTTGATGGTGAGGCAAAGTGCTTGTGACTTTGTCAGCATAAGTAGAATTTTCATGATTATTCAAATACTCTGATTTATTGCGAGGATTTCTAAGAAATAATTAGGACTTAGTTTGTACCTCCATTTGCTAGGAGACAACTATAAAGTTCTTTCCTTAAGTGTATTATGGGAGTCATATTAATGATGTAGTATAAGGCAGAGTTTATTGCTCCATCCAGGTATGCTCCATAGTTAATAAGCACTTCGAAGGAGAAGTGTGATAAATTTTTTTAGGGCCTTCATGTTGCTTTAAGGTAACCATTACAAGTAAAAGATATTACCAACTTTGCTCAATTGGTCAAGAGGTAGAAAAGGTTTGAGACTAATTTGATCGCGATTCAGTAGCGATATAATACTAGCAAAAAAAAGATTTGGCAATCATATCTCTAGTAGAAGAATAGCAAGTTGGACCTACTAAGTTTAGAATGATGAGAAAATCAATATCAGTTTAATCTAAATTAGATAGAGGCCGTGTTATAAGTTATAGGGGTTCAAGGAGTGAGGCCCTATTATGTTATGAGTGTGGTAGATGGTAAAGTGGTCAACATAATAAACTATCATGCAAAAGTTTTCACTATGTCTAGTTTTGGTACAGACTTATTTAGTGTCCACAAGGTGGCTTTGATAGACGTTCTAATTTTAGAAGATCTATATAGATAATAATGGGTAGGATAAAGAAAATATCACCTTAACTATATACTGAGGAATCTAGTAGCTGAGATGTTCATCCATTATAATTTGGTCAGCATTCCAGTGGTTTGTGGGTGCAGGTAGTTCAATTTCTTTGTCCCTAGTATAGCCACAAGTTTACAGTCTAATGTAGTAAGAGGCTAGTAAGTTTCTATATGTTATGACACGTATAAATTATATTTCTACATCTTTTTACTATATTGTATTCAACTATGTTGCTAGCCTTTCTCTCATTTTAGATCAATATTTTAATTCTATCAATTTGTATTTTGTATTATTAACTATTTCTTTATCTATGGTTTTGCCTACAAGATATTGAATATTAGCTAGTTGGATTTCATTTTATGATTTGGATTTTTTTTATAGAGTTTGGAGATATGGTTTTATTTTTTATTTTATCTATTTTTACATTTGATGTCACTTTGGAAAAGGAATAGATGAGTCAAAATGGGGATTATACTGACTACTTATAGAAGAAAGTGACTTTGTATCAAATTACTGAGAGCCTTTCATTTAAGGGAGTTAGAGATATTCTTTCTTATTTGATTTTGTCTCTAAAAGTGGATAAGCACTGGGGAAAGATAGCCTAGTATTTTTAGTACCTATTAGAGATGTGAGGCTCTTGCCTGCATCTATGAGTAGTGTCACAATAGTTTAGGAGATTTTAGATGTCTTCCTGAATGAGTTATTAACATTACAGGTAGATAGAGGAGTAGACTTTTGTATAAATATTTTTCTACATACTATTATGTTCTTTAAGGCTCCATATAAAATATTTCCTAAGGAGCTTCAGGAGTTAAAGGTCCAGCTTCAAGAGTTTATGGACTGAGGCATTGACCATCATAATGTGTCTCTATGGGGAGCAACTATTATATTTATATGGAAAAAATATGGTATAATACATGTGTATTAATTATTGGGAGTTAAACAAAGTCAGTATAAAAAATAAGTATTCTTTGCCTAAATTTAATTACTTATTTTATCAGCTTACTGGATGTTTAATATTTTCTAAGATTAATCTATGATTGGTTATCATTAGCTGAATGTAAAAGCAGAGGATATGGAAAAGACATCATTTAGCATGAGGTATATGCATTATGAGTTTTTAGTCATGTTATTCATACTAACTAATGCCCCAACATTCTTCTTGGATCTAATGAATAAGGTTTGCAAGAAGTATTTGGACAAGTTTACGTTCATCTTTATAGATGACATTCTAGTTTATTCCAAATCCAAAGAGGAGAATATAGAATACTTGAAGATAACTCTAGAGATTATGAAGTAGCATCAGTTATGTGCTAAGTTCTTAAAGTGTGGTAGTTGAATAGTGTTTCAATTTTGGGATATTTCAATAGATCCTCAGAAGATTCAGGCTATTTCTTATTGGCTAAGGCCTAATATAATTTCAAATGTTCACAGTTTCTTAAGTTTGGCAAGTTTTTATCAAAAGTTTATTAAAGGATTTTGTCATGAAAAGAATGAGTCAGAAGTTAAAAGCTTTCATATGCACTCTGGAGTGTAAGGAGAGGTTTATGTTGCTGAAGGATCATTTAACTTCTTCTCTAATTTTGATTATTCCATTAGATACAGAAAGATTGCAATTTTTTGGGGATGCATCATTGAGTGGTTTTGGATGCATAGTAATTCATCCTCATAGACTAATTGCTTATGTATTCGATAGTGAAGCCACATGAAAGGAACTATCTAACACATGGTCTAGAGTTGGCAGTTGCGATATTTACACAACAGATTTGGAGGCATTACTTATACAAAGTTAGATACAAGATCTTTGTCAAACATCATAGAATGAAGTAAATTTTTATTCAAAAGGATTTGAATTGTAGGCAAAGAAGGTGGTTAGAGATAATCCAATATTATAATTTGTCCATTTAGTGTCATCCTAATAAGGTAAATAAGGTAGCAAATGTTTTTAGTAAGAAAACATTAGTCACTTCTCTTTCATTATTTACTTATGTATAACTTCTTATTTTATATTAAGAGAAGATGGTGATAAAGATGGTATCAGTTGATACAAATTTGAGCTTGTTAGCTCAGATGATTATTCAGCCTACTTCATAGGAAAGAATTAAAGAAGCTGAAAATTCATATACATAGTATTTAAAGTTGAGTGATCACATTAAGGTGGTAAAAGAATTGAACATTTCCAATATGATTATGATATCAATTTCTACAAAGATATATTGTGGGTTCTTTTATTTTGGTTATCTGAGAGCTCAGATCTTATATGAGGAATATTTTTTAGGATATATAATTCATCCAAAAAGCTATAAGATGTATGGAGATTTGAAATGTAAGTTTTGGTGGCTTGGATTGAAGAAGGATATCAATGAGTTTATTTCAAAATATAAGGTCTAATAATTGGTTCAGGCAGAATATCAATGACCGAGTGATCATTTGCAATCTTTACATATGCGTTGGTGGAAATGGGAGGAGGTGACAATAACATATGCTATTGGTTTTCCTAGATTGAAATAGGGGCATGATGCCATCTAGGTTATAGTTGATTGACTGAAGAAGTTAGCATATTCCATTCCAATCAGATAGACTAATCTAGTTGATAAAGTAGCACAAATATATATCATGAGTATTATTAGATTACATGGTGTGATGAAGGTAATTGTATCATATCATGATGGTAGATTTATCTCTATATTATGGAGAGGCATTCAATAGGGGCAAGGTACAAAATTGTACTTTAGTACAACTTTTAATTCACAGATAGATGGATAATTTTAAATGACTATTCATATATTGGATGATCTTTTGAGATTATGTGCTTTGGACTTTGGTGGCAGCTGGGAGTACAATATTCCTCAGATCAAGTTTGCATATAATAATAATTATTAGTTGATGGGGAAGAAAGATAATTTAAAGATTTATGAAAATGATTTAGGGCTATATTAATTGATAAATAATGTTTAGTTTTAATTTGGTATAAAAATTATTAAAACCCCACTTAATATACATAAACATACATGTTCAATAAAGTAATATAGTGATAGAGTAGAATATTGATCCCATGACGAAGAATTTTTACTTGCAAATGCTAGTACAATCTACTTTAACTAAAAAATTTATTCTTGTTAATAAAAAATAAGTTTATATACAGATTCAATCACTTAATTAAAATTAAAAAATAATTTAATGAAACACAATTTGTATAAATTATTTTGGATTAATGGAATTTAACTACAATTTGTTTCCGAATAATTCTCTTTTATATTGACGTTATTAAGAGCATATGCATCACCGACCACTAAGTAAAGCATGAAGAGACAAATGACTGATTAAACCCCTTCCAAACTCAACACCACTCTAAACTCCCATAGTTTGTCACGCTATGAGAATCCTAAAAGATTAGGTAAACCATGTACCATTAAAACCCCCTATTGTTAATTCGTCTCTAAAAATTTGAAATATGATAAGTATTATGTCTATGCTTACATTATACCAATTCAACATACCTGGTTATGCCTACTTGCTTACTCTACTTTGCATTAAACCTGATATTAATAACACATATGGACACTATATGAATTAAATGAAGACAATATTTTGAAAAAAAAACATGAAATTATTGATGAAGAGAATTTATTAGTACTTATTTTATCTACACCATCAATCCAAAATACATAATCTAGCCAAACATGAAGAACAAGTGAAAAAAAATTATTTTTATTAATTAAAAAAAAGAAAGAAAGAAAGTATAAAATATAAGGTATCACTTGATGAGTTTAATTTTATGCTCTACATTCATCCTTGAACTTATATAATTGCTTCGACAAATATAAGCAAACACTTTAATGAATTGTATTTAATACTTCTCTGAATTCCCAAACATTAGATTTTTTTATTTCCGAAATAAAATTCATTAGCATTTCATTTCATTTAATTATATTGTCTTCCCTTTGGCACTGATCACATCTTTCTACATATTCATTAACATCCTTGAATATGGTAGGCCAATAAAATCCAGCTTGAAGGATTTTAGAAGAAGTTCTAAATCATCCAAAATTTCCAATATAGTTAGAATCGTGACTCATAGTAATAATAGAATTTATTTCCTCATCAGAAACAGATCTTCTTACAATTTGATCATTACAAGATTTTAATAAATAGGGTTCATCCCAAAATTAAGATTTGGTATCATGCACAAAAATCATTTTTTGAGATATAGATAATTCATAAGTATTCCACTTTTAATGAAACTTATAATATCAACATACCACAGTGATTTGTTCATCTAGAGAGAAAATAATTATTCATCAAGGAATTTTTCATTAATTTTAGCATTATCTAATGCATGTTATTCAAATGAAGATAAATTACCAGTGATTTCTATTTAATTACCCTATCTATTAAAAATTTCTACATGAAATTCTTATAACAATAAAATTCACCAAGCTAGTCTTTGTTTGGTGTATTTCATTCTCATAAGATATTTGATAGCAACATGACCAATAGAAATAATAACCTTGGTGAAACTTTGTGAAGGTTTGTAGACCTTTAAGAACTAGCCTGAGGCAAACTAAGAGGGGGGTGAATTAGTTTTTTTTTTAATTATTTAGGGATAAAGATATCCTTAAAAAACTTTTAAAACCCACACAAGAGAATCAACAGAGTGGATGTAGAAATAAGAAAATTTCACAAAAATGAAATATATTAAAATTTTCAACCATACATATAATTAAAAAAGCTAAAGTGCCAAAAATAATAAGAATGAACAAATAAAAATTTATTGTGGTTCAGTCAACCTGACCTATGTCCACTCCTTGGAGACTCCCTCTCCAAGTATTGCACTAAACAGTAGTGTCTCTCCTTTATCTCTCACAGCAAGGCGGAGAAGCCCATATACACACTATTTCACCAACCCAGTGTGGCAGAGAATCATGACTCTTCTACATGTAAAGAACCTCAACTCTATTTTAACCCTCTAGGTGATGGTAAGAGAACCACCAATCTATTTTCATGCTCCAGGTGATGGTTAGACAACCACAACTCTATTTTCACCCTCTAGGTGATGGTCAGATAACCATGGTCATTTTTGAAGAACTTCTTCTTTGAAGCAATAGAGAATCCAGGTAGATGCTAGGTACGATTCTTGCTTGGAGAAACCTTTTGAACCCCCTTAAAACTTCTCCCTCAAAAAATCTCCCTCTCTTTGATCATAAAGCTCTCCTTCTTCTCTCCCTCAAGGTTCTTTCTCTTGAAGTCTAAATAGCCAATGATTTTTTAATAGGAGTATTAGAATATCGTAAGTGGTGGGCTTTAAGAAACCCTAATTTTCAAGTGTTTCATCTTCTATTCATACAGTATGATACATGTATCGTATCGTATGATCATTATAATTTAGATACATCTAATATGTTTATGTAGATGAATTATTCAACCCCTATAAAACTTCGTATAATAGAAATTCCTTCTGTTCCCTTAGGATGACTCCTAGGATGGCCAACTTCGTACACTATTGATCATCTAGCACTATGGACATTATATAGTATGATTAGTAAAAAATTATGGATTTCATATTTTATGATCTCTAGGATGACCAATTTCACACACTATTAGTCATATTATATGAACTAAATTATATAGTATGATCGGTGACAAAAAATTGCCATGGTTTGATTGCGTGAAATTGAGTGTATGATTAAGAAACATTTTAATTAGGGAATACAACACAAACCAAATTGTACTATATAATCAACAAATAATTAGTATCTCACTTAACCTCTGGCGGTTAGGGTTTAACAGAGCATAACATATTGTACAGTACATATAAAAAATCTTATATTATAATTTAATTTAAAAAACCTCTCTAAAAATATTTTTCTCTTTCCCCCTTATGTGTACATATTTAGTCAACAATGATATCCACCCAATTATATGATATGACTCAATAAAGGAAAAAACTAGAACAAATAAAAAAATATAGACTATAACCCTTATCTACCAAGTCTTGAGCTAATCAAAATTACAAGTGAATGGTGGACTGATTTCATGAAATGTTTGTACACACAGAATAAAACATAATGTTATAGAATAAGGAAGAAGCAATAACATGTATAATAATATTTGTTATCATCAAATTCATAGTGTTTGGTTTAGATTTGTAATAATTTCCCACTTTTTGATAATGACAAATATTATAATTTATCAATTTTTAAAAACATGCTTTCCTCTAAACTCCCCCTTAGATAATAACCAAATGTAAGAAAAAAATGAATAATAACACATCAACACATATCAATAATATAATAACAATATAATTCTCCCCCTTTTGATATCATAAAAAGAGGGAAAATAGCTAGAAGAAAACATACAAACAAAAATAGAAATTGGAAAACAAACTGATTGAGAAAGACTAACAACTCAAGGTAAAGATAAAATATCACAACATGATAACTCTCATGGGAATTTTCCAAAATTTAATAAACTTACTCAACAAATAGAAAAGTCCAAATAAGATAATTGTTGACTTTATTGCAACCAAAAGATTTGGATTCTAGAATTTGCACACCCAACTTCAAATCTTCATAGGCTAAAGTCCTTTCTTTTAAAAAAAAATCAAATTCAAGAATTACACTTAAATAGGAAAACATAAACTTCTTCAGAATTCTAGTATGAAATATATATTTTTTTTAAATTGCCAATAGCATTAAAAAAAGAAAAATAGAAGCCTAATACAAACTACTCAGTGATAGAACATCTATCACTTTCCTCCTTTAGAAGAACAAGAAAACTAGGAAGAAACTTATTCAAATCAAGAGCATCCCAAAAGAAATCACCGTCTAAAGCTAAGTTAGCATAACAATCAGCTAACTTATTACAATGCCTAGAAATGAATTTGAATAAAAGAAAACCAAATCTTTTAGAAATGATAAGTCCTCCACACCTTCCTCATGAATACCCGAGGCCTCCTTGCTAGACGAGTTTTGTAGATACTTCATGATGTTATGATTATCCTCTTTAATTATTAAACCTTTAGCAACCATCATCCAATCCATAATTATCTTCTTCAATGCTCAAAATGCAAGCAATTCCAAAAGTCCGACATCCCAATGAATACCTTTATACCTGAAAGTAGCTAAGAACCTACTATTGTGGTCCCTAAAAACACCTCCAATAATAGCTAGATTAGATGGTAACAAGACCGCATCAAAGTTAAGTTTAGTCCATTCGGGAGGAGGAGGGTGCCAAGAGTTTGAAGATAGCCTAAGCTTATTAGCACCCCAGTAATCCGAATAAAGATTAAATTTTAAGGAAATAGAAGCCATACTAATAGCTTCTGAAGTAATATAGCACAAACCAATCTCCTTATCTCCAAGCTTCCTTCGGTTCTTGCTACCCCAGATCAAATAAACTAGATTACAATAAAGATTTCCCATGAATGAATTGCTTGCTGAGAAAGCCTCCAATGTTTTACAACACTCCACGAAAGTTGAGAAAACTGGCACAAGAAATCACCAACTATTCAACAACTCCACAACTTGCTCAACCATAAAGCACCCAATAACTAAATGATCGAGATTTTCCACTCCAATGCAACCCCTTGGACATGAATTATCATCTAACAATCTTCTATTCATTAAAAATCATTTGTGGGAATGGAATTTTTTAAATTTCTCCACCAAAAATAGTCCACCTTAGGAGACAAGTGCAGTTTTTTCAACCAGTTCCCATACAATGTTGATTCCTTATTAATCAAATTTGTTCTGGTAATTAAGGAAGAAATCGACGTTCCTGAAAAGTTATGTATTAATTCCAATTTATGATGTAAAATTTTTAGATAAATAATGATTTGAGCAATAGTTTCAACTAAGGAAGCTCCAAACGATTTGTGAAGCTCAACAGTATTCCAGCATCCTCCAATAATGAAATCCAGGAGAAGGGAAGTCCTCATCCAAAATAGCAACAAATGTAGGCCACCTTTCCAAGCTCTTATCTATAATCCACACATCCTTTAGTACATTTATAGAAGAACCTATAGCCAATTTCCTCCTAACCATCGGCTGGAGTGCTGTCAACCCGCTAGAAAAAGCCTTGCAAGTATCAGATCTATGCCTCCGGTAATCAACATCCTTGAACTCACCATATTTTTCTTTCAACTTCCTGTTTAAAAGAGAACCAAGAGAATTTAAATAATTCCAAACAAACTTTGCTCAAAGAGGACCAACAATAGATTTTGCTGGATGTAGCCCACGGCCTCCTAGCTCCACCGGCTTATAAAGTTCCTCCCAAGCAACACAGCGTAATCCATGGTTACCTCCTTGTTTGTTCCACAAAAAATCCCTACACATCTTATTAATCTTTCTCAAGATAATAATAGGTACCAGAGTATCCAAAGCAAATAAAATCGATAAAGATTAGATAGCCGATCTTATCAAAACAAGTTTCCCTGCTAAAGACATATGATTTTTACCCCATATAGTCAACTTACTAGTCGTCTTCTGGAGAATGAATAAAAAATTTGCAGCAAATAACCTTCTAAGAGGCATTTTAATTCCCAAATAAGCCATATCTTTGACCTTCTTTAACTTAAGTAGGTTCAAAATATACCTTCTATTCACCTGATGGATGGATCTCCCAAAGATCACACTTGACTTTTGAATGTTGACCACCTGCCCTGTCCAATGATAATAATCAACAATAATTTTCCTGATTCTCTTAACATAAATACCTTTGGCTTCAAAGAACATCAACATATCATCAGCATACATTAATCGACTGGTTTTAGGAGCACTAGGAGCAGCTTTGATTCCCAACTTACTTCCATAAAAATTGAAAGCATTGGATAGCAACTAAGAATAAAGAATAAAAATATAAGGAGAGAGGGGACATCCTTGCCTGAAGCAACTTTCACTTCAATATAATATGTTCTATTACCATTAACAAGAATAGAAAATTAAGGATCAACAATATAATCCATCACAAGATTAGAAAATCGAGCAGGAAAATCAAAGGAATCCGAAACTTGCTTAAGAGTTAACCAAGCCATGCTATCATATGCTTGCTCCATATCGATTTTAATTGCCACCAAACGCTTTTTAGATTTAGAATACTTAATTTTATTAAAGAGTTCTTGTACCATGATAATATTATCTGAAATAGTCCTCCCTTTGATGAAAGCAATTTGAACCTCCAAAATTAGTTTATGAATAACCATCATAAGTCTATTAAGTAAAATCTTTGCCACAATCTTATAAATAGATAAACACAAACTAATCAGATGGAAATGGGAAGGAAGAACAGGATTTGAAACCTTGGGAATAAGAATGACAAGTGTATCCTTCAATTTAGAACACATATTTCCCAAAAAGAAAAAAATGAGAAATAGCAAGCCAAACATCCTGACTTATAATACTCCAATAAGCTTTAAAAAATGAATATGTAAAACCATCGACAAAGGGGAAATATTATTACCCAAGAAATTCCACTTCATGAATGGAAATATCTGCATCCAAGAGAATGCAATCTTAATGACATAATTTGTTAATAAATGGAGGCCAACCTCTCAGCAAACTCGCCCTTTCCCTCCATTTATTAGAGAAGAACTTGAAATAGATATCTTTAATACCATTTTGTTCATCAATCAGATTGTCCATTTCATCCTTCACTTGATTAATGCAATTCAAATTTCTTCTTCCATTCACAACAGCATTAAAGAAACTAGAGTTTTTATCTTCATCATCTAACCATTTAACCTTAGCTCTTTGCCTCCACCATGTGTTTATCCGAGCCAATGTTGTATTAAATTCACTAACTTTGAACTTTAAAACCAAGAGCTTATCCTTAGATAAATAACCACTCTTTGATTCTTCTATTTGCAGGTCCGCAATTTCCAATTTCAGTTTATCCTTCATGCCATTGAAATTATGAACTTTAGCTTTACTCCAGAAATATAAGGATCTTAACGCTCTTTTAGAATTTCGGTTCAGAATTTCCATAGGATTACCAGCCACCGATTTAGCCCAGGAATTCCTCACAATAGTAGAAGCCGCTGGATAAGAAACCTAAACATCCTCAAATCTAAGAGATCTGCTCTTTTTTAAACAAGAATTAAAGATTTTCAGCATAATGAGACAATGGTAAGAGGGAATTCTCACTAAATGCCTCATGAAGGCTTGCTGAATTAATTGAAGGGCCTTAGAGTTTAATAAGCACCTATCTAACCTCTCCAAAATACATGCATTACCCCTTTTATTGTTGTACCAAGTATACTTGGGACCGATTAATCCTATTTCATGAAAATCATTATAATTCATAAATGATCTCATATCTTGAGGGCCAATAGAAAATTTAAATTTCTTTCCACCCCTCTTGTCATCTTGAGACAAGATACAGTTAAAATTGCCTCCTATAATCGAGGTAAGACTAGAGCTAGAATGCCTTTCCAAACTTTTCCACAGTCTCCTTCGATTCTACACATCTCTGCTGCCATAAACCATGGAGATGGCCAAAGTGCTACTATCCTTGACACAATACAAATCCCAGTGACACATTAAGGAGAACTATCGCAAACAGAGAAAGAAGCCAATTTAGAATTTCACAAAACCATAATTCCGCCTAATATCCCATTATAGGGGTAAAAAAAGAAGTCCCATTCCTTACCCATAAATTCACAAATATCCCTCTTACCAACAGAAGAGGTTTTAGTCTCCACAATGCCAATAAAAAAGTTATCCCAATCTTTCACAATTTCTTTTAAATACTGAGAGACTTCCTTCTTATTTGTCTCTCTACAATTCCAAAATGCTATGGAACTCATTTATTCACAAAGGGGAAGAACCCCCACTCATCTTCTTAGTAAACCCTTCCAACTTCTTATTCTTCAACGAATGATCCAATTGACCAAGAGACTTCAACTCCTTTAACAATTTAGGTTTTGAATTTCAAAAGTAGATTTAAAAACCTCTAGATCAATAAATACTGGAACCTTAAGAGCAGAGACTTTAGTCTTGGCAATAGAAGCAACGACTTTCTAAGTATGAATCAACGTTGCAGGTTCAACCATGACACCAGTAAGAGTAGCCTCATGGGACGATTCATCCACAGGACCATTGACATAAAGAGTCATAATTTCTCCTTCCTTATAGTTTCCCCATCCAACATTGGGTCCATAACTTTTGCAACATCTTGTTCATCCTCACACAAAGAGCTCAACACCATGAATTTATTATTATCCAGCCCCTCAGAAGAACTGTCGGTCTTGGTAATCCCAAATGACAAATCCTATTTCTTAGGAAGATTCACGCATTCCATATCTCCATCCACATTTGACATATTTCAATTAGAATGATGAATAATATAACTTTTCTGCAATTTAGCTATCTTACCCATGGTATCCTCCTCCCCAGCCTTAACATTTAAACTCTCTTGGAGATAAGAATATTTAAGTACCTATAAAGATTTAGGTACATAGATGTTTTTCTTCGAAGCTGTCTGTACTTTCCTCTTCTTCCTATAATTGACATGAACCCAAGGTCCATAAGATGAGCCATTATTAGAATCATCAACCAACTGAGCCTTTTCCTTATCACCAAAAACTAAATTCTCTGGAATTTTCTTTGGAATGACCATATTTTCCTTACTAGTGTCTCTACTGATTCCTTCTTTGAACAAGCAAAATTCAAATGACCTATCTTCAAAATGAAGAAATCTTTTTGTACTCCACCATCAGGAAAAAATGTCCTTCCAAACCTTCAACCATACCCCCAAAGGCAATTGCTTGTCAAGCTCCATACGAACACATACCCTTGCTAACCCCCTCCTCAATTGAAACATGTTGCCATCCAACATAAGAGGAGTACCAAACAAGGATGGAATTCTAGCTACATTAATATCATCCAAATAATAAAGAGGAAGGTTAGGCATTCTTACCCACACCGATGAAGAAAGGCCTTTCAAAGATGAAGGATTAAATTTAGAACTCCATTTATCAAGACCAACTATATGTCCATTTACAATCCATGGTCCACATACTAGCACAGTTTCCATTGCCCCCAAGGTTGAAAAATAATATAATAGCCACCCCATGCCAATAACTGTGAGATGAAATTTTCCCAAAGAAGACCATTGCCTTCTTAATTCTCCTGCCACCAAATAGACCGGCACATCCTTTACAAAAACCATGACAACCACAGTAAATTGAAGTCTCTTAGAGTTTGCAATCACATTCGAGTTTTGCAATTTTATCGCTAACCTTTCATCAGTAAGAAAAGATTCATCTTTGGAAGGTTGATTTTAATACGAGTCTTCTTCAATCAAGGATTTACCCCATTCGAAACATTTGGAACTAAAACTCCATTAACACCTTTTATTTCAGCATTATGAGTTTTCTTTTGCATAAAACCACAAACATCTTAAGTGCCATCTTCAATGTTATGACCTGAAGAACTTCCCTCTACATTCAGATTGATTTTTGTCACCGTATTCTCAAAACTGCTCACAATTAAATCCATACCAGTTGTAGTCGATGCTTCAAAATCATTCAATTTGAATGTACCCAACAGACGAGGAGTATTTGAAATCTCATACTCAGCGATTTGTTTCCCCTTACCAATAACTGGTGGACTAAAGATAAATGACACAATAGAAGGTTTTTTTATAATCAGTGACCCCTTCTTGAATAACACATCTTGAATACAAATGGAAGGCTCTGATCATCTTGAATTGATGATATAATTTGATAGAGAAATAGAATTACCCTTTATCCGGCCACCTAGAGAGGCGGCCAACGACGCAGGTGGCATTGCCGACGAACCCGCTAAGCAGCTAATTCGAATTTTCTCTTTAGCAAAAATTGGAGTTTCTCTCTCTAATTTTAGCAAAAATAGAAGTTTCTTTCTCTCTCTTATTTCAATCTCTTTCAAGATCTATTATTATGGTTTCTCATTTGACCAAGTATGAAATATACAAAATAGAATATTATTGTAAAGGTGATTGAAAGTTCGTTAGGGATGTTAAGCCCTATAGAACTGGCCCAAGCTAACTAAGAGGGGGGGGGGGGGGGGGGTGAATTGGTATTTTAAAAAATTTCTTTTCACAAAGAACAAAAATCACATAAACCAAAATCACACCACGAGAAAAATAAATGCAGAAATTAAAAGTGCGGAATCAAGAAACAAGAACACAGAAATTTATAGTGGTTCGGTCAACTCGACCTACGTCCACTCCCCGAAGGTGCCCTTTAAGTATTGCACTACAATCGTGACTCTCCTTTAGCCCCCACAGCTAGGCGGAGAAGCCTTTACAACGAACCTCCATTTTGCCACCCCGGCAAGGCAGAGAACCTTTCTCCTTTTGCTTTCTCCTGAAGCTGGCAGAGAACCACAAACAGATGCTAAATCCTTACCTCTACCGACCCTTCCACGGATGAGAAACTCTAGACGAAGAAGAAGCAGAGTGATCCTTGAAGCAACCCTTGTGAATCCCCTCACAAGCTCCCCCTCACAAGATCCTCTCTCTCTCCCTCTCTCCCTTTCTCTCCTCAAGGCCTTCTCAGGTCAAGGCAGCAGCACAAAGGTTGTTCAAAACGTTGAACAAGAGCTCTTAAATAGAAGAGCTTCAAAGGAGCTAATTAATTGTAAGTTACTGACAATATCGTCCAGGCCGATATGGACATCGGCCTGGCCGATCAATACAAATCTCAGAAGATCGGCCAGAGCATCACCCTGAATGCAAATTGGATGATTTAAAATTGGCTTGATCGTCCAGGCCGATCTAACGATCGTCCCGGCCGATCAGTTCAAATCAGAGGAAAATTGTCTAGAATATCGCCCTGAAATGAAGCTGGACGATGTCAATCATCCAGCACATCGGCCTGGACAATTCTGCGATCGTCCAGGACTAATTGCATTCCTTAAAATCCAGAGAAATTATGGAAAATTTGTCCAGGATCAGCCGGGACGATATTTTATAGTCCAGGCCGATCCACTGGACGATGTCCAAAAATAGGTTCTTTCTAAATAGATTTGGCGGCAGATTCTTGCTAAATTGAGCCTATCATCTTGGCCGATATAAAATCATCTAGGACGATGTGTTTTGCATAATGACGGCTGCTTTAATGAGGATGCCCTAATTAGGGTTTCTGCTTTTGGACAGATCGTCCAGGCCGATATAAATATCGTCCGAGATGATATTACCAAAAATAGAAAACTTTAGGGCCTCGTTAGAAACTCTTTCAAGATACAAAGTATCAGGACCCACACCAAATACAATAGACTCAAGAAACGAAAAATATTACAAATTGACTCAGACCTAGTCTACTACATCTTGAGCTGATTCTAAATTGCAGTCCGACCGAGTGAACCTGAAATGTTAGTAGAAAGCAATCATAGAGAAAAAGAATGTTTGCTATCATCAAAATCATAAGCCATTGATCCGCAACAATCTCCCCTTTTTGATGATGGCAAACATTTCATTTTGAAATTAAAAAAAAAAATAATTTCTCCTAATCTCCCCCTCACTAGAATAAACCCTTTTAAAAAATAGGGGAGATAAAAATATTTTTATTATTTTTAATTTTTTGAAAACAAGATACAAAAATTCAACAATACGTTCTCCCCCTTTGACATTATCAAAAATTGAGGATGCACAAAAAAATAAAACAAACAAAAGATAAAAATGCTTTCTGATCTAGTGAAAAAAAATATTCTTAAAATGAGAAAGTTACCTCTTGGTTTTAATAAAAAATTTAGTAGAATTGGATTGAACACGCATTGCCCAAAAAAGGTTAGAAATTCATAATTTGATAATCCAAACTCAAGTTCTTTAAGAAGGCTCAAAAACTTTTTAATTCAATATCTAAATCATAAAATAATTTAGAGAAAGAAACAATCATTTTTCAAAAACTCCTTCCATAAAATATATCTAATAGAAGATCAATGCACGAATTGTTAAATCAAGAATCAAGATTTTCAAAGTCAAGTATCGAAAGTATCAAGGGTTTTCTTAAGCTTTTTAAGAAGTACAAGAATGGTAAGCATTAACTTTTTGTGGGCTTATTTTATGCCTTTTGACAATTGGTTGGTGCACTGCGCATCTTTTGATATACTTTGTGTATTCTATATTTTTCAATTTGGCGCTTTGCGCATTTTTTATTTTTGGCATCATTGGCCAATTTTTTTTACTATGCTACCTTTTTGAAATCTTAAATACCAAAAGTAAACCCATATTATTAATAAAGTGAATTTCTTGATTAAGAAAATTTTGAATTAGATTCAACAACTTGCAAAAGATTCCTATGCGATAAATAAAACATAAGGAGATAAAAAAATTTGTTTCAAAAACCAATTTAAAAGATGAAAAAGATTTTAAATCAAAAGTAGAATAACCTCTTTTAGGAAACAGAGATTGAGAGTCAAAAATATGAGTTTCCTTCCTTTGACTATTTTTAGAGAAGTCAATCGCAACTTACCAAAGATTTCAAGAAAAAAATAGGAAGTAGATTTTTCATTTTTAGAAAAGTGAATGTGTGTGTTGATCAGAGGAAAAAAAATTTGACGAAAACAAAAATTTCAAAGAATAAACAAAACAAAAATAAAAAAATAAAAAAACATAAAAATAGAAACACAACACAAAAACACGAAAGGCTTTTAACCATTATTTTTCTCCTGGTTCGATGCTTCAGAGACCCGATCTGCCCATGAGATTTTTTGCCTTTCATTATTTCTCCAGTTTAAATTTAGCTTTGCCTTGCCCTTTTCTTTTGTAGGAAGGATTCTTGAATTAGGGCACTCATTCTTTATATGTCCAGGTTTCCTACATCGAAAACAAATAATGTCAGAGGAAATATTTACATCCTTACAATATTTACCTTTCTTCCACTTTTTCTTATGCTTTGGTGAGCTTTGTGATTTTCTTGACAAGTCATTGCTATCATCACCAACTAAGCTTCCTTTTTCTGTATCTTCAGCTTTTAGAACGATCGTTTCACCTGCATCCAAAAGTCTTTGACCCAAACCTTGCTCGTAGGCAATGAGTGAGCCAATCAAATTATCAATAGAATAATCATTCAAATCTTTTGATTCACAAATAGCAACTACTTTAGCATCAAACTTATCCAGTAGACAACGAAGAATTTTGTTAACTTTTTCAAAATTTGAAAATTCTTTTCCTAAAGCATGCAATGAGTTTACAATTTGAATGAATCTGGTATACATGTCTAAGATCGTTTCATAAGGTTTCATGAAAAATAATTCAAAATCATGCATTAACAAATTCAACTTGGATTGCTTGATTTCACTAGTGCCTTCGTATATGGTGTGTAGTTTATCCCAAACTTTCTTACCAGTAGTGCACGAGGATACTAATATAAAATCATCAGAATTTAAAGCACAGAAAAAGTAGTTTAAAGATTTTGCATTCAATTGAGCATCGATTCGTTCATCTCTATTCCATTGACTAAAAGGAATGTCAGTTTTAATTCTATCTATGATACATGACGGTGATGAATAACCAGTTAAAATCATATGCCACATGTGAAAATCAATCGATTGCAAGAAAGTAGTCATGCGAATTTTCCAAAAATCAAAAGACATATTTTCAAATAAAGGAGGTCTGGTGATTGAATAACCTTCCGCAATATTATGATTAGCCATAGATCAAAAATTCAAAAGCTTCTAAAAACTTATTTTATGAATACGGCTCTAATACCACTTGAAAGTGCTCTGATGACACTACAAAGTTCGTTAGGGATGTTAAGCCCTATAGAACTAACCAAAGCTAACCAAGAGGGGGGGGGGGGGTGAATTGGTATTTTAAAAAATTTCTTTTCACAAAGAACAAAAATCACATAAACCAAAATCACACCACGAGAAAAATAAATGCAAAAATTAAAAGTGCGGAAGCAAGGTGGTTGGTTGAACATTGAAAATTAACTATTCTTCATAGCTACATTCGTGTTGACCATGTCAAATTAACCATGGATTCAACCCATGTAATCTTGATAACTTATATCCTGCTGATTTAAGTTATTCTCAATTTGAACAAAGCGTTGATCAAAATGTGTTTCCAATCTATCAAAGTGGTGGACCATTTGTTGGTAGAAATTTTGGCCAGGTCCAAGTTCAGGTGCAGTTGCTGGAGTAGGAGCTCCTCTTTCTTTCTCTGAATCATCACTCTCAGAACTCTGATCCCACCAAAAAAAGTAACCGAAATGAGGCATTAATAAAGTAAATAGGTAGTTCAGTGGGAGGAACTGGGTGAATAAGATTATATTTCTTTTTTAGGATATAAGAAACTAAATATCCTAAAGCCACTTTTTTTCTCTTATAATAAGAAAGTCCAATTTCAAAAAGATTATAAATATAATCTAAAAGATAAGTTGGGCTTCATCAAAAGGTTCTCAATCATTATCAAATAAGTGAATGTGGATAAAAGAGGAGTCATGTTAATGCGATCACCAACTTTTGGGATAATTGAGGTTCTCAAAATATGTTGGATGATCCTTGCATTCTTATTTAGAGTGTAAACCCTAGACAAATGACTCACTTGGACGACACCTTTAAGAATTTGATTATTTTCAGACCAATCAAAGCTGGCTCTAGATTTTAAAGTATGGGCTCTAATCCCTTGGGTTCTTAGGTAGAGAAAGTCGCCTAAATCCTCCTTTGTAATTTCTGCACGTTGCTTGAAGACATATGATGTAATCTTTGAGTGGCTCTGATTAACTTTCATGTTGGCCAGAAAGAGTTGGAATGTCTCTTTATTGTAGGCATATATGAGAATTAGGATGAATAAAACATGAGATGAAGTAAATAAAGGCATGACAGAGAAATGAATATCACTTTGTTTGAGAAGTCGAGAAGGGGTAATTTTAGCAACATAATACCTAAAGTAGGCATCCTCATTTTCTTTGTATAAGAAGTTATCATCACTACCAGTTCTAGAAGAAGGTCCCTTATAGAGATGGGGTTATTTGTTGCTACTATCCATTCCTAAGATGTGGGTTCTAAAGGGATTGGAGTGGATGAGAAAGTTAATAAAAATGTTTCTAAAAACCATTCTATTTAAAGGAAAATTACCTATGATACAGTACAAAATTTAAATCATATATATATATATATATATATTTAAAATCATATGGGGCAAAAAAAATTTCATACGTACGAGAAAAATTGGTTAAAAATGAAATAGCTTTTTGTAAAATGCCATTTTCGAGATGTCCTTTTGTACATTCTTTTTGACCATATGATTGCACAGATGAACTGGTGTTCATCTAGGATGATCAAATTATTAAAGATCATTTTAATAATGGTTAGGTTTGTCCCCCACAAAAATTAACAAGAGAATCTTACAAATAAAATGCTATTTCATACGTATAATGAATTTTTAATAACTAAACCTAACTGGAAAACCATCTGCACTCGGATAGATGAAACTGCACATATCATATAGTATGATGATATCATTGTATAGTACGAATCCTACATAAAAGTAAGTTTTGCATGATCAACTCTGAAACATATCATGTATAAGCAACATAATTCGTACAGTACAAAAAAACTTTGTATAGTATGAAAAGAACACTTAGAAAAAGCAAGACATTACTATCAAATAATCTTCTCAAAACCAATCACCTTACATTAAATGACATTCTTCATGTATAAACGAAAACTAAACTAAAAAACACAAAACTAAGCATATAAAAACAAACAAAACAAATAAAAAGAGGCAAACTAAACAAACACATATTCACAACAAAACAAGTTTGTAGAATTTTCAATTTAAGTATTAAGATTAGTCACACATAACTTGGTTCTTAAGATGCTAAATGTGTCAAAGGCTTGTGGTTTTGTAAAAATATCTACAAGTTGATTTTCCATAGTAACATGTTTTAATTTAATCTCTCCCTTTGCTATATGATCTGTAATGAAGTGATGTCATATATCTATATGTTTGGTTCTGAAATATTTAATAGGATTATTTGAAATGTAACTGGCACTAGTATCATCACAAAAATTGAAATGTGCCAATAAAAAATCCTAAGTTAATCAGTACCTGTGTCACACAACTACCTAAGGTAATATATGTTGCTTAAACAGTAGATAGGGCTATTGAATTTTGTTTCCTATTGGACCAAAAATCTAAAATGTTTTATATGAATTGAAAAATTATAGATATACTTTTCTGATCAACTCTATATCCAACAAAATTTGAATTAAAATATCTAACTATTTCAAAAAAAGAGATGTAATTTGGATCACAATGTGATTCCCTTAGATCAGATTAAAATCTAGCACACAAACAAATACTAAATATTACATATGGTCTACTAGAAGTAAAGTGAAGAAATGATCCAATTATTCCTCTAATTTTTTTTTTATCAATAGATTTTTCCTTAGTGTCCTTATCTAATTAAATAGAGGAACTCATTTGTGTAGTCACTAGTTTAATATTATCCATTTCATATTTCTTAAGAATATTCTTAATATACTTTGACTAACTAAGAAAACTTTTTTCCTTATTTTATTTTATGTTAAAACCAAGAAAATAACTCAAATCTCTCATCAAACTCATCTCAAATTAAATACTCATTATTTTTAAAAAGTCTTCATAATGATTTTTACTTGTAGATCCAAATAAGATGTCATCAATATATATTTTAATAGTGAGTATATCATCTCTTATCCTCTTCAAAAAGAGAGTGGTGTCCACACTTGTGTTTACATAAGATCTCTCTAATACGAATGCGCTTAACTTCTCATACCAAGCCCTAGATGCCTGTTTCAATCCATATAATGCCTTTTTCAAATTAAACACATGATTAGCAAATTTAAAATTTTTAAAACCTGGAGGTTGCTAAACATAAACATCCTCTTATATCACTCCATTCAAAATGACACTCTAAATATCTATTCGATACAATTTAAAACATTTAAAATAGGTAAAGGCTAACAAAACCTTAATTGCTTAAAGTCTGACAACAGGGGCAAAAGTCTCTTCAAAAGCAATCCCTTCTATTTGATTATACCCCTTGGCCACCAATCTTGCCTTATTTTTAATCACAACTC
The DNA here is from genome assembly GCA_022539455.1 of Dendrobium nobile. NCBI lineage: Eukaryota > Viridiplantae > Streptophyta > Magnoliopsida > Asparagales > Orchidaceae > Dendrobium > Dendrobium nobile. The sequence continues at coordinate 49,182,767 of CM039719.1, read as the reverse complement.
CTGAATCATTCATTTTATTTTTGAACACCCACTTAGTTTCAATAACACTTTGATCCTTTGGCCTTTCAATCAATTCTAAAAAATCATTTCTTACAAATTGATTTAATTCTTCATATATGGACAAAATCTAAAATTTATGCAAAAGCACTTGAATTTTTATTAGTGGGTTCAATCATCCATATAAAAGAAATATGGTTCACCTCTTTGCTCAGTCCATGTCTAGTCCTAACACCCTCATTAGGTTTCCCTAAAATCATTTCTTTAGGATGATTCTCTAGGCAAAGGGTCTTCTTTTCCAATATATTCATCCAAATTTGTCTTTTTAATTCCTTGGGATATATTTTGAATCTAATCCTCTTCAAATTTTGGCTCTTCCAAAATATCAAATTAATCAAAAATAATATGTGTGGTCTCCTCAACTATCAGTCCTCTTGTTAAAAACTCTATAAGATTTTCCAACACTAGAATATCCAAGAAAAATTCTTTCATCAGATTTATGATCAAATTTTCCTAAAAGAGTTTTTCCATTATTATGAATGAACACCTTATATCTAAAAACATGCAAATGTGTCAAATTTGGTGTTCTCCCCATAAGAAGTTCATAGGTTGACTTTTTTCAATTTTAATTTAATGTTTACCCTAATCAAAACATAAGAAGTTGTACTAACTGCTTTAGCCCAACAATATTTTGGAAATGAGTATTCTGCCAACATGGCTCTAGCGTGTTCAATTAATATTTTGTTATTCCATTCTACTACCCCATTCTACTAATGGATCTTAGTGCTAAAAATTATGATTAATTCCTTTCTCTTTTAAAAAATCTTTAAATTTTTCATTTTCAAATTCAACTCCATGATCACTTTGTAATGATAGAATCTTGTACCCTAATTTCCTCTAAATCCAAGTACAAAAATTTCTAAATTTCTCAAATGATTCACTCTTATGAAATTAAAATTTAACCTATCTAAATCTAGAAATACCATCAATTATCACAAATCCAAATACTTTACCTCATAAACTTACAGTGCAAACCGGTCCAAAAAGATCCATATGAGTGATTTCTAATGGTTTATTAGTTCTAAGATCCTTAATGGAATGATAGGAGGAGTTCACCTATTTTTCTAATTGTCATGCATCACATAGGTGATCCTTAGTAAAGTCTAGCTTGGGTATTCCTCTAACCAATTCTTTTTGGATAATTTTTCTAAGATTTTTTATTCTAACATGTCAAAGTCTCTTATGTCATAACCATGATTCATCGAAAATTGTTTTGAGACAAAAAACATTAAAAGACTTAATAAAATTAAAATCAAGCATGTACATATTATTTACCCTAAATCCATATAAAACATTAATTCCATTTTGGCATATTATGAAGCAAGTGAAATTTTTTTTTACACTAGAATCCTTATCACATAGCTGACTAATACTAAACAGGTTATGCTTTAACCCTACTATGAGTAAAACATTTTCAATAAAAAAAAATTATTCAAGTTTTTAATCATACATGTGCCTACCACTTTCCTAGTGGTATTATCTCCTACTTTGACCTTGGCTCCATTCCTGACTTCCAGCAATATGAATTGCATCTAGTCATGTACTTCAAACATCTACTATCCGAGTACCAAATGCTCTGATGAAGTCTTGTATGAAAGCGTTTCTCTTCTTGATCTAACTGATCAAGTTTTTGGCCATAAGATAAAAGTTTGTGACTTTTTTCTCTACTTTCGTTTCTAAAGAATTCAAAGTAGAATTTTCCCAAAATGCTATTTGAAATCTCTTCTTGCCCTTCTTTACATTACTTTTCTTCTTGACCTTCTTCTAGTTAAGAATGGCTTTAAGATTTGGGCAGTTAGATTTGATATGTCTTGGCTTCTTGCATTCATAAAAAATTACATCATTAGAAGCCTTATTCCATTGTTGACATCTATTTTGCTTCCTCTTTAGAAAACTTTGTTATTTTCTTGTCATTAAAGAAAAGTCATAATCATCCTTAGGCTGAGATTAATCACTCATCGAGTCATCCACTTTCAATGTTATATTTTTCTCCTTCCAATTCTCACTTTCATCAATTATCTTTGGGTAACTCCTTACTCATAAGCAATTAGTGATCTAAGAAGATTATCAATAGAATAAATATTTAAGTCTTTTTATTCTATTATAGTAGTTATCTTTACAACATATATAGCAATCAAACAATGAAGAATTTTATTCACTTTTTTAGTATTCGTTAATTCCCTACCAAAGGCATGCAATGAGGTGAGAATTTGTGTGAAATGAGTATAAATGTCAGTGATAGATTCATTCAGTTTCATGTAAAATAATTCATAATCATGTAGCAAAATATTCAATCAAGATTATTTCACCTCATTAGTCCCTTTATATGTCATATTAAGTCTATCCCAATTTTCTTTTTCCAATTCTATAGGTTGAGACTTGTAAATAGTTTTTAGATTTAAGTGCATAAAAAAACTATTTAAACATTTAGCATTTAACTTAGCTAAATCTTTTTCTTCTACAGTCCAAACATCAAAAGGTGTTTTAGTTCTAATGCCATCAATAAGTCTTGTTAGACTAGTGTAGCCTTCCTGTACTAAAATTCACATACGATGGTGAAGAAATTGAAGAAAAGTAGACATGCATGTTTTCCTAAAATTGAAAGGGGTGTTATCAAACAATTGGGGTTTAGTGATAGAATATCTTTCATGTGTGTTACAATTTTCAAAAGTAATCTTGATAATTGTCAAAAAGTTATCTAAACCTTAATTTTTAAAAGTAGGCTCTGATACAACTTGAATGTATGAATAGGTTATTAGACCTATTACATTTGTCCCAATGCTAACCAAGAGAGGCGTGAAATGGTAATTTAAAATTCTCTTGGTAAAATATAGAAAATTATTTTTATAATTTTTTCACTATTTTATTTTTCCAAAACAAAATTTTTAGCCACAAAATTATAAGTACAAAAATATTAAAAATGTGGTAAAAATAAAAATAATAGAACACATAAATTAATAGTAGTTTTATCCAACAAGACCTATGTCTGCTCCCTAAAGACTCACTCTTCAGGTAGTGCACTATACTAAAGTTACTCTCCTTTAACTCCCACAACAAAGTGAAAAAGCCCTTACAATTAACCTCTCTTCCAAAAATCCCCAGTGCAGTAGGGTTTCTTTATCTTTTCACACCCTCCTAGTGTCGGTAGAGAACCGTCATCCTTTCATACCCTTCTGGTGTTGGAAGAGAACTGTCATCCTTTTACACCCTCATGGTGTCAGTAGATAATCATAATCCTTTCACACCCTCCTAGTGTTAGTAGAGAACCATAATCCTTTCACACCTTACTAATGTCGGTAGAAATTTGTCAACCTTTCACACTTTTCAAGTGTCGAAAAAAAAACCAGATCTTCTACAAAGATCTTCTCTCGAGCGTCTTTAAAGAAGTAAGGAAGATATTTAGCAAAATTATAAAGAGATGCTCACCTTTGGGAAACCTTATAAACCCCTTAAAAAATTCCACTTGTAAGACCTATCAATTCACACTCTCAAACACTCTCTCAAAGCACTCTCACACTCGCTCTCAAAGAAAATATGAAGAAGCATTTTTTATAGTTAGTTTTTAGGGCCTTAAATATGAAAGTCATGAAAAAATATTTAGAAAACTAAAAATTTCTATTTGACTGTCCATGTTCATACAATATGATCAAACATCGTATATATAAATAGTTCAAAAATTCCATGTACGATCATGTATGAACCAATTTAGTACTTTGATTGACCTATGCATGATTCATTACGAACCAATTTCATTCACTGGATAATGTATTATATGATCCTCATATCATATAGTATGATATGATTTAATTAAACCATGTTTCATTTTTATGAAAATGAATGAGTCCTGTTCGTACTCTAGAAGTTGTATGCATGATCCTATGATCGTATAGTACGAACAGTTCAAAACATTTACTTATTCATTTGGATGAAAAGATACACACCCATTTTGTACTCTAGACATCGTCTATATGATCTTAAGATCGTACAGTATAAATAGTTTAGAAAAATTTTGAGTTCACACAGGACAAACTTGTACATATCTATTTCATACCTTGGATGTCATCTATATGAAGGTAACTTGGTACAGTACGAACAAGACTTAAAAAATTTTACTAACATGATTTGATTAACTCTGTTCTGGAGGAACATTCTGGACAAATTATCTCTTATGATTTATGATCATACAATATGATTAGTTAAAATAAAATTTTTACACTCCCCTAGTGGGTGTGCATGGCAACCCAATTACAATCACACTATCTCAAGCTCAATAAAAGTATAAAAAGTACTAACTTAAATTATAATAAATCTTATCCTAATTTGTTTTGAAGTCTTCAACTATTTGGAGTATGATTTTCCTGAAACATTAGTACACACAAATAACAAAAGCAATATTTCCAATATATGTTTGGGGAAACAGTAATCAATATAATAATATTTTGAATCATTAAAAACACACATGATATGAAAACATAGTTATAAAAACTAAGTTGCAATAGAAGTTAATACTAGATCCTAAGTCATAAAAAGCTCGACCATAAAATTTACCTCCAATATTAAAAGGAATTGTAAAACTGCCATGATCCTTAAGTTTTTCAAGAATTTTTATATATAAAAGGCACTAAATTATTGGGTTAATACCACTATTCCAAAATCACAAATTTGTTGAAACTCGTTCAATGAGAATTAGGATGTTAAGCCTAATTAAATGTCCGAAGGCTAACCAAGAGAGGGGGGGGGGGGGGTGAATTGGTACTTAAAAAATTTTAACCCTCTTTTAAAATTATTGGAAACTAAAACTTTAGTTAATGAGTTTTTCTAGAAAAAGTTTTTCAACCACAAAGTTTTTAATCACAAAAAGTAAATAAGCAGCGAAAAATAAATGATACCAGATTTATAGTTGTTCGGTCAAAACCAGACCTACATCCACTCCTCAGAGGCACCCTCTGAGTATTGCACTAATACCAAATAGTGACTCTCCTTTAGCACCCACAGCAAGGCGGAGAAGCCTTTACAAACTCTTTTCACCACTACCCAATGCGGTAGAGAAGCGTCATCCTTTCACACTCCCCCGATGTCGGTAGAGAACCGTTCGTCCTTTCACACTATCCCAAGTGTTGGTAGAGTACCATTGTCCTTTCATACTATCACCAGTGTTGGCAGAGTACCGTCGTCCTTTCACACCCTCCAAGTGCGGGAAGAGAACCCTTCATCCTTTCACACCCTCTAAGTGTGGGCAGAGAACCCTCGGCTGTTCACACCCTCCAAGAGTCGGCAGAGAACCGGATCTTCTTCCAAGATCTTCTTCACAAGTCCAATCTAAAAGAAAATAGAGAAGAGCAAAGTAATCTCAAACTTGAAAGTGGAAACACTTACCCTTGAGTACCAAGTGAAACCTTCACGCTCCGACGGCAAGAAATCTCCTTCAAATGCTCTCTCAAACTCTCTCCTTAACTCTCTTCTCAATATGCATGAAGATCAATGACCAAAAAGATTAAGTTCCAGTTTAGAAAGGCCTATTTATAGAAGAGACAAGAAAAACCATCTAAAAACAGCAGATTTCAAGTTATGTTGAACATGATCGTCCCGTACGATCGAAAATCATCCCGAACGATTTTACTTAAAAACCTTGAAACAAACCTGTTTGCATATGTGTACGAAATAATTTTGTACACGCTAATCATCTGTACGAACTAGGTTCGTCCAGACGAATAGTTATCATAAGGTCGGTTCTAAAAACTTCAGAACTGACTCACAAAACTATCTTAAGTCGGTTTGATCGTCTGTACGAAATTGCAATCGTCTGGATGAAATTTGTCCAGAGAGCAAATCGTCCTGACGATAATTAATTTCGTTTAGGATGAAATTCTTAGAGAGAGCAAATCGTCCCGATGATAATTAATTTCATCCCGTACGGACATGACTTAGAAAATTTTCCTTGGGCAGTTTCTTTTCATTCCATGTGCTCTTATTGAGAGATAACTGACTGATCGTCCCGTACGATCCTATATCGTCCCGTACGATCAGTACAAATTTTTATGTTCTCCTTAAGTTTGTGTGCATGTTTTTAATCACTCAATTACAATCACTCCCTCTCAATTCAAATGATAATTTTAAGCTTCAAAAACTAAAAGTTTTTCTTGCTGAATTTGATTTGAAGACTTCGTGTTTGAGAGTTTGATTCACCTGAAATGTTAGTACACACAAGAGCAAATACAAATCTTCTAAAATTGTTAGGAGATAACTACACATTTGAACAATAATATTTGGAATCATCAAAACTATACAAATTGCAAGAATGTAAAACATGCAAATAACAACTAACTTAACAATCTCCCTCTTTTTGATGATGGCAAAACAATTATTATTTGTATGATTTCAATTTAAAAAATCTCCTAAACTCCCCCTGAAATGATGAATACATAAAAATAAGAAGGCATTTTGAAGCCATTTTGAACTAAAGAACACAATTTTTGTTTTTCAAAATTTTTTTTTTAAAATAAACAAACAAACAAAAAATTACAGAAACAAAAATACAAGACAATACTAATAACACAAGGCAAATGACACAAAACTAAAATACAAACATACAAACACAATAATTTCTCCCCTTTTTTGACAACAACAAAAAGTGAAGAAGAAATAGACAAGAAATGTAAGTAATTATATGAAATCCATTTGAAAATTTAATCTAAAAAGTGATTGACATAAGGTATGCAAATTAAAACTAATAACATTAGGTAAATCATAGAAATTCATAGAATTTAAGAAGTGATATAACATTGTAAGTAAGAAGAATTTATCAAAGACATGATTCAATTTAGACATTTGAGATAAAGAAAATCATTACAAGAGAGATGAATAAAAATTGTATATTTCAAAGTTCAATAGAAATATAAATGAACATAAGATCAATTTGAATTAAGAGATTGAAAGAATCTGAAAAGAAGAGAATTACCACATGTGGCGCTTTGCGCATCATTTTCAAGTATTTGGCACATTTTTGTGCATCTTTTTACATTGTGCTTATTTTGTGCCTCTTTTTAACATTTGCAAACTTTTTGCGCATTCCTTTTGATTTTTGTACTTTTGTACAATTTTCAAGAGTAATTGATACCAATTCTTTTCAAGATTAATAATTTAAAATTTCAAATATTTCTAAGTGCATAAATATCACTTGAACAAAGAAATACAAAATAAGAAAACATCTAAATTGCAATAATAATATTAAATTTAATGTAGTCTAAATGAAAAGACATGAACTTAAAAATTCTAATTATAACAAGTTATAAACAAATTTTAAATTTAGAAAGACTAGATTTTCTAATGAAATTAATCTCAAATTACAATCTAATTTAAGCACAATTAAGATTAAAAAGACTAATGAAATTCATAATGACTAAACACATTTCAAATAATACTAAAGCAAAACACAACAACATATATTGATATTAATCAAAGGATTACATGATCAATTTATAATGTCAATACAACTAGAAAGGAAAATACATAGAACTCTAAAAACAAATATATAACTAAAGAAAAGATACATGAAACCATCTAGTACTCAAACATATATCACCCTAATTTTAAGGAGGAGGCTGAGGAGGAGGAACACCACCAAATAAATCAAAGTAGGAACTAATCAACATAATATTGGTATTTATGTGATGAACATCATTTCTTATACCACCAATGTCTTGTTGCTGCTGTTGAAGTTGAGCTTCAAATTGATCAAGGCGTTGATCAAAATGAATCTCAAATTCATCAAATCTGTTAACCAAATTCTGATAATCTGGTTGATGTGCAGAACTTTGTCCTCCTCCTTCTTCTTCAGAATCACCTGCTTGCTTTTTCCCTTTGTCCTCTTTGAAGATTGTTCTAAATGAAGCATCGTTAAAATAAAGAGGCTCTTCATAATCTTGGATAGGGTGAACAATATTGTACTTTTTCTCCAAAACATAACAAACTAAGTGACCTAATGTAATGTTTCTTTTTCTTTTCAATCTCCACGCCCAATTTCGGAAAGCCCATAAAGATAGTCTAAAATGAGTTGGGCTTCATCAATTTCTTTTCCTTTCATAATTAGGAAGGTTACAACAGAAATAAGTGGGGTAATATTGACTCTATCACCAGCTTTTGGGATAATTGAAGATCTAAGTATATGCTGGATGATTCGGGCATTTTGAACAAGTCCTGAAACTTTAGCAATATGATCGTTAACATCATTTCCTCTAATCACTTTATTTCATACCATCTAAAAACATTAGAAGTGATTATGGAATGGGCTCTAAGTCCTTCAGTTCTTAATTGTAGAAATGCACCTAAGTCAAGCTTTGTGATTTCTACTCTTTGTTTGTGGACATAGGAGCGAATGGCTGATCTATCTGAGTTAAAGGTCATGTTTGCAAGGAAATAGTGAAAGGTTTCCTTGTTGTAGAAGTGGACGAGACTGAGGATGAAACCGAATTGAGTGGTAGCGAAAAGGTGCATTACCTTGTAGTTAATTTCTTCCTGAATCAAGATGCGAGATGGAGTGATCTTTGCTGAAGCAAAATGAGGAAATGTTTCCTCATTTTCTTTTGAAAGGAAGTTTTCTGATCTGTTTGGCTTCTTTGCTAGAACCTTTTGTCTCTTGCTTGAGGAGGTCATAGTTGATCTAGAATTCGAAAGGATTAGAAAGAGATGTTTGAAAGTGTGAATGTTGAGTTAGAAAGCCCTCTAATTTAAAGAAAAATGATATGTTCGTACCTGACGAAATCGTTCATCCTGGACGAAATTTTAAGTTCGTATGGACGAAACCATTTCGTACAGACGATCAAATACGTCCAAAATGAAACGACTTTTCATAATCAACATAATTTACGATGCATCCTTTCGTACAGACGTTTGACTTGATCGATCGTCCAGATGAAAATAATTTCGTACAGACGATCCACTAGTCATCATTTTCATGACAGTTTTAAAACCGTCCCTCACAATGAACCGCCACGTTTTTGTTCAGACGAACTTCAAGTTCGTACAGACAAAGTTCATTAAAACTACCTTAACCACTCAACCGTTTTCTCATTTTCCCGCACAGTTTTTAAAAAGAAAGTTCGTCCCGGATGATCTGAGAATCGTACAGACGAAATAAAATAAAAACTGAAAAAACTGCATGAATCAGTTTTAAAATCTAACAGTTTCACGCATTCCAACACATCGTCCCGTACAAAAAATTTTCGTCCCGGACGATCAACACACAAAACATAATGAACAATGAAAATGTACAGACTCTAAATAAAAATCACTCAAAAACAAACAAAAATCACAAAAAATCACAAAAACATAAACTAAGAAAATAAAACATCAATGTTGCAAAAACATTTTTATTTAAGCATTTAAATCAATCACACCAAGCCTTGTTCTTAATGCACTGAAAGTATCAAAGGCTAAAGGTTTTGTAAAAATGTCTGCAAGTTGATTTTCAGTAGAAACATGTGTAAGTTCAATTTCACCTTTTAAAACATGATCCCTTATGAAATGATGCCTTATGTCAATATGTTTGGTTCTTGAATGTTGAATAGGATTTTTAGAAATGCAAATAGCATTAGTTTTATCACAATAAATTGGAATAGTGCCTATTGTTAATCCTAAGTCAATCAACTGTTGTTTCAACCAAAGTACTTGTGCCACACAACTTCCTAATGCAATGTATTGAGCTTCTGCAGTAGATAGGGCAACTGAGTTTTGTTTTCTACTGGACCATGACACTAAAGAGTTTCCTATAAACTGACATGTACCAGAAGTGCTTTTTCTATCCACCCTACAACTTGCAAAGTCAGAATCTGAATAACCAATTATTTCAAAGGAAGTGCTAAATGTAGGATACCAAATTCCTAAGTTTTGAGTTCCTAACAGATATATTAAAATCCTTTTCACTGCTATCAAATGTGATTCTTTTGGATCTGATTGAAATCTAGCACATAAACAAACACTAAACATGATATCGGGTAGGCTAGCAGTCAAGTAAAGTAAAGATCCAATTATCCCTCTAAATTTCTTTTGATCAACAGATTTTCCCTTAGGGTCCTTATCCAACTGAACCGAGGAACTCATTGGTATACTAACAGGTTTAGCATTGTCCATTTCGTACTTTTTGAGGATGTCCTTAAGATATTTAGATTGACTAAGAAAAGTACCCTCCTCATTTTGCTTAATGCTAAAGCCTAGAAAGTAACTTAAATCTCCCATTAAACTCATTTCAAATTCACTACTCATTATTTTAGAAAATTCATCACAAAAATTTTTATTTGAAGATCCAAAAATGATATCATCCATATAAATTTGAAGAATGAGTATGTCTTTTCCAAATTTCTTTAAAAAGAGAGTTGTATCCACACTTTCTTTTTCAAATGATCTTTCAATTAAGAAAGTGCTCAACCTCTCATACCACGCCCTAGGTGCCTGTTTTAATCCATAAAATGCCTTTTTCAACTTAAAAACAAGATTTGAGTATTTAGAATTTTCAAATCCAAGTGGTTGTTCTACATAAACATCTTCTTGAATTACCCCATTTAAAAAGGCACTTTTAACATCCATTTGAAACAATTTAAATCCTCTAAAAATAGGCAAAGGCTAACAAAACCCTAATTGCTTCAAGTCTAGCTACAAGGGAAAAAGTCTCTTCAAAATCAATCCCTTCAATTTGATTATACCCCTTAGCAACTAATCTAGCCTAATTCCTAATGACTACTCCTGAGTCATTCATTTTATTTTTGAATACCCACTTAGTTCCAACTACACTTTGATCCTTTGGCCTTGATGTTAATTCCCAAACTTTATTTCTTACAAATTGATTTAACTCTTTCTACATGGCCAAAATCCAAAATTCATCCAATAATGCTTGATCAATATTAGTGGGTTCAATTGTTGAAATGAAGGATGAATAATTGACTTCTTTGCTTAATCCATGCCTAGTCCTTACACCCTCACTAGGTTCACCAATTATCAACTCCTTTGGGTGATTTTTAGAAAATCTCAAATCTCTAGGCAAAGGGTTTTCTATGTCCAAATTTTCTTCCAAATTTTCTTTCAATCCTTCTTCCAAATTTTCTTCCAAATTTATCTTTTCAATCTTTTGGGACTTATCCTCAATCTCATCTTCTTCATTTTTTGGTTTTTTAAAATTTCCAATTTCATCAAAAACAACATGTGTGGTCTCTTCAATTTTCAAAATTCTTTTATTGAACACTCTAAAAGATTTTCCAACACTTGAGTATCCAACAAAAATTCCCTCATCTGATTTTGGATCAAATTTTTTTAAAGCAAATTTCTCATTATTATGAATGAACACCTTGCATCCAAAAACATGCAAATGACTCAAATTTGGTGTTCTACCTTTTAACAATTCATAGGGTGTTTTATTTAATTTTGATCTCACAATCACCCTATTCAGAATATAACATGGAGTGCTAACCACCTCAGCCCAAAAATATTTTGGAAGTGAGTATTCTGCCAACATTGCTCGGGTGGTTTCTATTAATGTTCTATTTTTACTTTCGACTATCCCATTCTGTTGAGGAGTTCTAGGTGCAGAAAGTTGTGATCAATTCCATATTTTCTTTACAAAAATCTTCAAAATGTTTATTTTCAAATTCTCCTCCATGATCACTTTGAATATTTATGATTTCACACCCAAGTTTTCTTTGAATCCAAGTTGCAAAGTTTTCTAAATTCCTCAAATGATTCACTCTTATGAAAGAGAAATCTAACCCAAGTGAATCTCGTGTAATCATCCACAATCACAAATCCATATACCTTTCCTCCTAGACTTACTGTTCCAACTGGTCCAAAATGATCCATATGCAAAATTTCCAAAGGTTTACTTGTTCTAAGATCCTTATTGGTTTGAAAAGATGACTTCACTTGTTTTCCTAATTGACATGCATCACAAAGGTGGTCCTTAGTAAAGTCTAGTTTTAGTATTCCTCTCACTAAGTCTTTTTGGGTAATTCTCCTAAGATTTTTCATGCTAGAGTGACAAAGTCTCCTATGCCAAAGCCATGACTCATCAAAAACAGTTTTCAAACAAAAAGCAGTAGGAGAATGTAAGCAATTCAAATCTAGCATATAGACATTATTTACCCTTTTTCCATTTAAAACATCTTTACTATTAAGGCTTAATATGCAAGTAGTAGGAAAAAATTTGACACAATATCCTTTATCACATAGCTGACTAATACTTAACAAGTTATACTTTAAGCCTTCTACCAATTGCACATTTTCAATGAAAAAGTTATTAATATTACCAATTATACCTAACCCAATCACCTTACTTGTGGTTTTATCTCTAAGTGTAACCTTGCCTCCACTCCTGGCTTCTAGCGAAATGAATTGTGTTGAATCTCCAGTCATATGCTTTGAGCATCCGCTATCCAGGTACCATATGCTCTCACGAGGTCTTGTGTGAGAGCCATCCTGCAAAAATATCAAACGTTAGACCTGGGAACCCATACAAGTTTGGGTTCACCTTTTGACAATTTATAAAAAGATGCATGTATGATATGTCTAGGGTTATGCATCTTAGGTTACCACACCATATAATTTTTCATCATTGAAGTACAGGTGTGACCTATATGACCAATCAATCCATAAATATTGCATTTAACATTAGGAAAGGGTTTCCTAAGTCTTATACAATTCATTTAATTTTTAAGGGATTTCATAAATTTAGGATACAAAATAGGATTAGTGAAATCTTCAAGTTTTGGAGGTATCCTATTATCCTTGAGAGCTTTTATCTTCAAAATATAATATGAATTCATATCTTCCAAGATCCGATTTGTATAATTTGATCTATAAAGTTTTCTCTCCAATTCATCCTTAAAAATTTTAAAATCTTTCTCAAGTTTTTCAAAGGATGATTTATAATATTCAAGGTTCTTATTCAAGTTATCAAACTCATCAAGTAATTTCATGTGGTTGTTATCAATTAAAGCATGATCATTCCTGAGGATTTCATGTTCCTTTTTAAGATTTTCCAATTCCAGACAAAGGCTAGCATGCAATTTCTTTGTCTTCCTATATGATTCATGCTTGTGTTCAGAAACTTCAAAAAATTCATTATATGTTAAGTCACATACCTCTTCTTGATCTGAATGATCAAGTATGTCAGCCATTAAGCACAAATTTGTAACTTCCTCTTCTTTCTCTGTTTCTAGTGAATCTGAAGCTGAGTCCGCCCAAAAAGCTCTTTGAAACTTCTTTTTGCCCTTTTTCACAAATGGTTTCTCCTCTACTTTCTCCTTGCTAGGATTGGATTTGAGTAATGGGCAATCAGTCTTAACATGTCCAGGTTTCCTACATTTATAGCAAATAACTTCATTAGAAAATTTTGCATTTCTATTGAACTTACCTCTATTCCATTGTTGGCGTCTCTTTTGCTTTCTCTTCAAAAAGTTTCTGAATTATCTTGTCATTAAAGCAATGTCATCTTCATCCTCAGGTTGTGAATTCTCACTTTCAGACTCTTCCACATTCAATGCAATGTTCTTCTCCCTTCGAGGTTCTCTTGCATCAATCTTTCTTTGGCTAACTCCTTGCTCGTAAGCAATTAGCGAACCAAGAAGATTGTCAATGGAATATATGTTTAAATCTTTAGACTCTGTAATTACAGTAATTTTAGCATCATAAGCAGTAGGAAAGCATCTCAAAATTTTATTAACCATTTCCGCATTAGTTAACTCCCTACCTAAAGCATGCAAAGAGGGGACAATTTGTGTGAATCTTGTGTATATTTCCGAATTTGATTCATTTGGTTTCATACGAAACAGTTCATAATCATGCAACAAGATATTAAGTCAAGATTGTTTAACCTCATTAGTCCTCTCATATGTAATACAAAGTCTATCCCATATGTCCTTTCCACTTTTGCAAGTAGAAACCCGCATGTAGTCTTAAAATTTTAAAGCACAAAAGAAACTATTTAAGCATTTGGCATTAAGTTGTGCTAAGTCACGTTCTTCTACTGTCCAGTCCGTAAAAGGTGTTTCAACTCTAATTCCATCAACTAGTCTAGTTGGTTTTGTATATCCTTCTTGAACTAAAATCCACATGAAATAATCAAGTGACTGTAAAAATGTAGAGATGCGTGTTTTCCAAAAATCAAAAGGAATATTTTTAAACATGGGAGGCCTAGTTATAGAATAACCCTCAGGTGTATTTCTGTTTCCAAATGTAGCCATCTACGTTAATAAAAAAGAAGTCTAAACTTATGATTTTGAAGCAATGCTCTGATACCACTTGTTGAAACTCGTTCAATGAGAATTAGGATGTTAAGCCTAATTAAATGTCCCAAGGCTAACTGAGAGGGAGGGGGGGGGGGGGGGGTGAATGGGTACTTAAAAAATTTTAACCCTATTTTAAAATTATTGGAAACTAAAACTTTAGTTAATGAGTTTTTCTAGAAAAAGTTTTTCAACCACAAAATTTTTAATCACAAAAAGTAAATAAGCAGTGGAAAATAAATGACACCAGATTTATAGTGGTTCGATCAAAACCAGACCTACATCCACTCCCCAGAGGCACCCTCTGAGTATTGCACTAATACCAAATAGTGACTCTCCTTTAGCACCCACAGTAAGGCAGAGAAGCCTTTACAAACTCTTTTCACCACTACCCGGTGCGGTAGAGAACCGTCGTCCTTTCACACTCCCCCAATGTCGGCAGAGAACCGTTCATCCTTTCACACAATCCTAAGTATTGGCAGAGTACCGTCGTCCTTTCACACTATCACCAATGTTGGTAGAGTACCGTCGTCCTTTCATACCCTCCAAGTGCGGGTAGAGCTCCCTTCATCCTTTCACACCGTCCAAGTGTGGGCAGAGAACCCTCGGCTGTTCACACCCTCCAAGTGTCGGCAGAGAACCGGATCTTCTTCCTATATCTTCTTCACAAGTCCAATCTAAAAGAAAAGAGAGAAGAGTGAAGTAATCTCAAACTTGAAAGTGGAAACACTTACCCTTGAGTACCAAGTGAAACCTTCACGCTCTAACGACAAGAAATCTCCTTCAAATGCTCTCTCAAACTCTCTCCTTAACTCTCTTCTCAATATGCATGAAGATCAATGACCAAAAAGATTAAGTTCCAATTTAGAAAGGCCTATTTATAGAAGAGACAAAAAAAACCATCTAAAAATGGCAGATTTCAAGTTATATTGAACATGATCGTCCCGTACGATCGAAAATCGTTCCGAATGATTTTACTTAAAAGCCTTGAAATGAACCTGTTTGCATATGTGTACAAAATAATTTTATACACGCAAATCGTTTGTACGAACTAGGTTCGTCCAGACGAACAGTTATCATAAGGTCGGTTCCAAAAACTTCAGAACTAACTCACGAAACTGTCTTAAGTTGGTTTGATCGTCTGTACGAAATTGCGATCGTCTGGACGAAATTCGTCCAGAGAGCAAATCGTCCTGACGATAATTAATTTTGTTTAGGACGAAATTCTTACAGAGAGCAAATTGTCCTGACGATAATTAATTTCGTCCCGTACGAACATGACTTAGAAAATTTTCCTTGGGCAGTTTCTGTTCGTTCCATGTGCTCTTATTGAGAGATAACTGTCTGATCGTCCCATACGATCCTATATCGTCCCGTACGATCTGTACAAATTTTTATGTTCTCCTTAAGTTTGTGTGTATGTTTTTATTCACTCAATTACAATCACTCCCTCTCAATTCAAATAATAATTTCAAGCTTCAAAAACTAAAAGTATTTCTTGCTAAATTTGATTTGAAGACTTCGTGTTTGAGAGTTTGATTCACCTAAAATGTTAGTACACACAAGAGCAAATACAAATCTTCTAAAATTTTTAGGAGATAACTACACATTTGAACAATAATATTTGGAATCATCAAAACTATAGAAGTTGCAAGAATGTAAAACATGCAAATAGCAACTATCTTAACAAAATCTTCCTTTTCTTACTCAAAATGACCTTCATGAATTTAACATAAGTGGGAATTTCTTCTAAAGCTTTAGAGAAGGGGATATTAATGGTTAACTTTTTATACACTTATAATAACTTTGAGAACTATTTGTCAATATTTCTTCAGATCAACATCTCAGGAAAAGGTGGTGGTGGTATCTCAATAATTTTTTTTAAAATCTTTTCAGGTTCTTTAATATGTTTAGGTTGTTCAGAATTAGTCTTATTTTCATGTTGTTCCTCTCTATCATCCACATCCTGGGGTTGGTCTTTCTTTTTATAAGTGTCTCCTAACCCTTTCCCATTTTGAAGTTAGATATTATGACCAAGTTCTCAAAATGAATCAATCAAGCCAACTGTTTTATTTGATCTTCAATTTTTTAATAGCATTAACTTGATTATTCATTTTCTTTCCTAATTATAGAGTAATATTATCCAAGGATTCCTTCTTATTCCTATTTTGATATATTTGTTCAATTTCTTTTAGAAAGTATTATAGTGTTATATATCTTGGTGCAACAGTACTATATCTCCTAAGATCACTATTTATCTTCAATTTAGTCAATTTTTTTTAGAAATAGTAGCAACTTAAGCAATCAAAATAGATAAAGAATGATTTTCATAAACTTCCATCACTCTCTTAGGGTTCACCCAATCAACTGTCCATTGAAATTTATTTGTTTCCATTTCTTCAATTAATTCTTAAGAATCTTTAAGAGGCTTTATCATCAAAGTACCTCTATATCTAGCATCAATTATGTCTTTAAGGGATCCAACAAATCCATTATAAAAAGTTTTAATTATCAACCAATCTAGAAAGGTATGTTGATATCACTTTATAAGCATCTCGTTAAATCACTCCCGACTCTCATAATACTCTCCTTCTAACAGAGTAAAAGAAGTAATGTCATTTTTATGCTTAGCAGCTTTAGAAGGGGGGAAATACTTTCGTAGCAATTTGTGGGCCAGTTGACCACATTTTTGAATGGGATCATTAAGATCCATCCAAACATGTATGTGTTGATCTGATGGTTGATAACATGCTAGTTATCAATCATTAAGTTTTTATCCACCTTTTAATTACATCCTTGATTATAGTTCAACCCAACCCTCAATAAATCTTCAATAAAGCCTCAACCATATTAAATCAATCCCACTCATCTACTTGATTGTGATTGGTATAGATAATTCAAACTCAATCAATCAAATCAAGAACTACATCCAGATCCTAAAGTCTAGGTAAAAATCTATGGTCAAGGGGCTATATCCTAAAACCCTTTATAGGTGGTTTTTTAATAAGCTCAAAACCTTATCAACTGACATCCATTTTATGATCTTATAATTACATATATATTAGGCATGTCCTAGGATCAATCCTCAAAATTTGGGCTCAATCTAATGTTTTTAACCCATAAAATAGAATTGATTTCCAAATGCTTGAAAACCTTCAAATATTTACAGACTATGTCACTGTACGTGCCACCTATTGGAATTTTACCCTTATACCTTTTTCCAAAACCATTTAACATGTCTATAGACTTTTTAAGATCATGTGAACTAGTAAAGTATATTTTTTAGATCCAGCTTGACGCTCAATTCACCAGGGGTCAAAATGACCAAAATGTTCATTAAGAGCAAATTTCGACTTTTTCCAAAAACTTAGCATCACACAATCAATTCAACCTATGTAACATCTTCCAATGCATCCTAAACATCATTAGGAATGCATTTGAGTCAAAAATAGGTTTTTTTCTGACTTGTTTGACCAAATCAACCTTGGTTGACCAAATGGACCCTTAAGGGTCTAAATGGATATTTTAATCTAAATGACATCACTATGGCTTGAGACCATCTCTTTATTGAAACTTGTTCGATATGAATTAGGTTGTTAAACCTAAGCTTATGTCCCAGCGGCTAACCAAGAGGGGGGTGGGGGGTGGGGGTGAATTAGTATTTAAAAAAGTTTACCCTCTTTTAAAATTTAAAACTGAGAATTTAAATTTAGTGCATTTTATAGAAAAAGTTTTTCAACCACAATTTTGAAACAGTAAAACAAAAAAATAAAAAAGCAGCAGAAAAATAAAAGAGATGAGATTTATAGTGATTCGGTCAAACTTGACCTACATCTACTCCCCGGAGGCACCCTCCGAGTATTGAACTAATACCACTAGTGACTTTTCTTTTGCACCCATAGTAAGGCGAACAAGCCTTTACAAAACACTCTTCACACTATTCAAGTATGGGCAGAGAACCCTTCGACTGTTCACACTCTCCAAGTGTCGATAGAGAACCAGATCTCCTTGACAGATCTTCTCATAAGAAATCTAGAAGGAAGAAAGAAAAGAGTGAAGTAATCATAAATTAAAAGTAAAGACTCTTTCCTTTAAACACCAAGTGAAGCCTTTGTTGCGGATCTATGGCTTATGATTTTGGTGATAGCAAACATTCTTATTTTCTCTACAACTGCCTTATGTACTAACGTTTCAGGTTCACACAATCAGACTATAATTTGGAATCAGCTCAAGATTGAGTAGACTAGGTCTGAGTCAGTTTGTAATCTTTTTCCTTTCTTGAGCCTGTTGTATTTGGTGTGGGATCTGTTGATTTGTAACTTAGAAGATTTCCTGTTGTTCCCTATAAGATTTCTATTTTTGGTAATATCGACCGGGAAGATATTTATATCGTCTTAGACAATATGTCCAAAATCAGAAACCCTAATTAGGGCATCCACATTAAGGCAGCCGTCATTAACGGATCGACCTAGATGATACCTGTATCGGCCAGGATCATAATCTCAATTTAGAAAGAATCAACCGCCATAATCAGTTTAGGAATTTTTTTGTTTTAGGAAATCGGCCAGGATGATATTATTATCGTCCAGGACGATCTAACTCAATTATGCCTAAATTGATCTGGTATCTTTGGAAAGTATTAATGGTTGATTGATACAATCATATCGTCTGGGACGATCTCCTGATCGGTCAGGACGATGTCCTGAACGATCTACATCGGATAGCTCGAATTCAGGGTGATGATCAGGATGATTGAAATCAGTTTTAAACTAATCGGCCTGGACGATTGTGATATCGGCCAGGACGATGTAACCAATTTTCTTCTGATCATCCCAAATCGTCCCAAGCTGATGAGCTGAATTTGTACTGATCGGCCAGGACGATATACATATCGTCCTGGACGATAATGTCAGCAACTTGCATTAATGAGCTCGTTTTGAGAGCTTCTATTTAAGCTATGGCATGGAAACTTTTGTAAGTGTCTTTGGCAGCCATTGTAGCTTCGTTCTTGTGGGGGAAACTTGAAGTGAGAGCTTGAAAGGGAGAGAGGAAAGGGTGGAGTTTGAGAGGGAGAAGATCCTGTGAGGGGGAGGAACTCAAGGGAGTGTGGTGGTAGATCCACACGGTTGCTCCGGCGAACTAGCACCTTAGTACCATCAGATTCAAGGCTTGTCTCGAGGTAAGTTCACCAAAGAAGAAGATCTCTTTGGTGTCAAAGGACCCGGAGGCTCCGCCTCACCGGGGAAGGTGGAAGTGATTTTGTAAGGACTTCTCCGCCTAGCTGTGGGGGCTAAAGGAGAGACACTTGTTTTAGTGCAATACTTGGAGGGTGCCTCCAAGGAGTGGACGTAGGTCAAGGTTTGACCGAACCACTATAAATTCGGTGTGTTCTTTTCTTATTATCGCTTCCGCATTTATTTTTCTACCGCACTTTGATTTTTGTGGTGATTTTGGTTTGAGTTTTATCTTTGGTTTTAAAGTTATCCAATTCACCTATGTTCTTTGTTAGCCTTGGGCCAGTTCATGAGGGCTTAACATCCCTAACGAACTTTCAAGTGATTTTAGAGGACTTTCTAGTGTCATCTGAGAACTTACAAGTGGTATCAGAGTCGTATTCATAAAATAATTTTTTAAAAGCTTTTGAATTTTTGATCCATGGCTAATCGTAATATTGCGGAAGGTTATTTAATCACCAGACCTCCTTTATTTGAAAATATATCTTTTAATTTTTGAAAAACTCGCATGTCTATTTTCTTGTAATCGATTGATTTTCGCATGTGGCATATGATTTTAACTGGTTATTTATCACCGTCACGTATTGTTAATGGAGTTAAAACTAATATTCCTTTTAATCAATGGAATAGGGAATAACAAGTAAATGCTCAATTGAATGTAAAATCTTTAAACTGCTTTTTCTGTGCTTTAAATTCTGAAGATTTTATGTTAGTATCCACGTGCACTACTGGTAAGGAAGTTTGGGATAAACTACACACCATATACGAAGGCACTAGTGAAATCAAGCAATCCAAGTTGAATTTGTTAATGCATGATTTTGAACTATTTTCCATGAAACCTTATGAGACGATCTTAGACATGTACACTAGGTTCATTCAAATTGTAACATCATTGCATGCCTTAGGAAAAGAGTTTTCAAATTTTGAAAAAGTCAATAAAATTTTTTGTTGTTTACTTAAAAAATTTGATGCCAAAGTTGTTGCTATTTGTGAATCAAAAGATTTGAATGATTGTCCATTGATAATTTAATTGGCTCACTCATTGCCTACGAGCAAGGTTTGGGTCAAAGACTTTTGGATGCAGGTGAAATGATTGTTCTTAAAACTGAAGATATGGAAAAAGATTGCTTAGTTGGTGACGAATGCAATGACTTGTCAAGCAAATCACAAAGCTCACCAAAGCATAAGCAAAAGTGGAAAAAAGGTAAAAGTGGTAAGGATGTCCATATTTCTTCTGACGTTATTTGCTTTCGATGCAGGAAGCCTGGACATATGAAAAATCAGTGCCCTAATTTAAGAATTCTTTCTATGAAAGAAAAGGGCAAGGTGAGGCAAAATTTAAACCGGGGAAATAATAAAAGGTAAAAAATCTCAAAGGTAGATATGGTTTCTGAAGCATCGGACCATGAGAGAGATAATGGTTAAAAGCCTTTCTTGTTTTTATTTTGTGTTTTTGTTTTTATGTTTTTCATTTTTATTTCGTGTTTTCGTTTTCTTTATTCTTTAAAATTTTTATTTTCGTGAAAGTTTTTCTCTGATCAACACACACATTCACTTTTCTAAAAATGAAAAATCTACTTCTTGTTTTTTCTTGAAATCTTTGGTAAATTTTGTTTGACTTCTCTAAAACAGTCGAAGGAAGGAAACTCATTATGTTTTTTACTATCAATCTCTATTTCCCAAAAGAGGTTATCCTACTTTTGATTAAAAATCTTTTTCATCTTTTAAATTAGTTTTTGAAACAATTTTTTTTTATCTCCCTATGTTTTATTTATCGCATAGGAATCTTTTGCAAGTTGTTGAATCTAATTCAAATTTTTCTTAATCAAGAAATTCGCTTTATCAATAGTATGGGTTTACTTTTGGTATTTAAGATTTCAGAAAGGTAGCATAGTCAAAAAATTGGCCAATGATGCCAAAAATAAAAGATGCGCAAAGCGCCAAATTGAAAAATATAGAATACACAAAGTGTATCAAAAGATGTGCAGTGTGCCAACCAATTGTCAAGAGGCATAAAATGAGCCCACAAAAAGTTAATGCTTATTATTCTTGTACTTCTTAAAAAGCTTAAGAAAACCATTTATACTTTCGATACTTGACTTTGAAAAAATCTTGATTCTTGATTCAACAATTCATGCAATGATCTTCTATTAGATATATTTTATGGAAGGAGTTTTTGAAAAATGATTGTTTTTTTCTCTAATTTATTTTATGATTTAGATATTGAATTAAAAAGTTTTTGAGCCTTTTTAAAGAACTTGAGTTTGGATTATCAAATTATGAATTTCTAACCTTTTCTGGGCTATGCGTTGTCAATCCAATTCTACTAAGTTTTTGATTAAAACCAAGAAGTAACTTTCTCATTTTAAGAATATTTATTTTTTCACTAGATCAGAGAGCATTTTTATCTTTTGTTCATTTTGTTTTTTTTTGTGCATCCTCTCTTTTTGATAATGTCAAAGGGGGAGAACGTAATGTTTTGAATTTGTATTAACATAATGTTTTGAATTTGTGTCCTTTTTTCTTTTTAAAAAAAATAAAAACAAAAAAAAAAATTATCTCCACTATTTTTAAAGGTTTATTCTAGTAAGGGGGAGATTAGTAGAAATTGTTTTTTTTTTAAATTTAAATTAAATTGTTTGCCATCATCAAAAAGGGGGAGATTGTTGCGAATCTATGGCTTCTGATTTTGATGATAGCAAACATTCTTATTTTTTCTATAACTGCCTTATGTACTAACATTTCAGGTTCACACAATCAGACTGCAATTTGGAATCAGCTCAAGATTGGGTAGACTAGGTCTGAGTCAGTTTGTAATCTTTTTCCTTTCTTGAGTCTGTTGTATTTGGTGTGGGATTTACTGATTTGTAACTTAGAAGATTTCTTGTTGTTCCCTATAAGATTTCTATTTTTGGTAATATTGGCCGGGACGATATTTATATCATCCTGGATAATATGTCTAAAATCAGAAACCCTAATTAGGGCATCCTCATTAAGACATCCGTCATTAACGGATCGGCCTAGACGATACCTATATCGGCCAGGATGATAATCTAAATTAAGAAAGAATCAACCGCCATAATCAGTTTAGGAATTCTTTATTTTAGGAAATTGGCCAGGATGATATTATTATCATCCAGGATGATCTAACTCAATTATGCCTAAATTGATCTGGTATCTTTGGAAAGAATTAATGGTTGATTGATACGATCATATCATCCGGGACGATCTCGTGATCGGCTAGGACGATGTTCTGGACGATCTACATCGGACAGCTCGAATTCAGGGCGATGATCAGGACGATTGAGATCGATTTTAAACAAATCGGCCTAGACGATCGTGATATCGGCCAGGACGATGTAACCAATTTTCTTCTGATCGTCCCAAATCGTCCCGGGCTGATGAGCTAAATTTGTACTGATCGGCTAGGATGATATACATATCGTCCTAAACGATAATGTCGGCAACTTGCATTAATGAGTTCATTTTGAGAGCTTCTATTTAAGCTATGGCATGACAACTTTTGTAAGTTTCTTTGGCAGCCATTGTAGCTTCGTTCTTGTGGGGGAAACTTGAAGAGAGAGCTTGAAAGGGAGAGAGGAAAGGGTAGAGTTTGCGAGGGAGAAGATCCTGTGAGGGGGAGGAACTCAAGGGAGTGTGGTGGGGGATCCACACAGTTGCTCCGGCGAACTCGCACCTTAGTACCATCAGTTTCAAGGCTTGTCTCGAGGTAAGTTCACCAAAGAAAAAGATCTCTTTGGTGTCAAAGGACCCAGCGACTTCGCCGCACCGGGGAAGGTGGAAGTGATTTTGTAAGGGCTTCTCCGCCTAGCTGTGGGGGCTAAAGGAGAGACACTTGTTATAGTGCAATACTTGGAGGGTGCCTCCAAGGAGTGGACGTAGGTCAAGGTTTGACCGAACCACTATAAGTCTGGTGTGTTCTTTTTTTATTATCGCTTCCACATTTATTTTTCTTCTGCACTTTGATTTCGGTGGTGACCTTGGCTTGAGTTTTATCTTTGGTTTTAAAGTTATCCAATTCACTTCTGTTCTTTGTTAGCCTTGGGCCAGTTCATGAGGGCTTAACATCCCTAATGAACTTTCAAGTGATTTCAGAGCACTTTCTAGTGTCATCTGAGAACTTTCAGCCTTCACGCTCCAGTAGTAAGAATCCTCCTTCGAACACTCTCTCCTTGACTCTTCTTTCTATAGGCACAAAGATCAGTAGGAAAAAAGATTAAGTGACAGTCTAAATTGGACTATTTATATGAAAGACAAGAAAAACTGTCCAAAAATTGCAAATTTTCAAGTCAACATGAAGTTGATCGTCCCGTACGATCGTGGATCATCCTTGACGATTTTACTTAAATGTGTGGAACTAAACCAAATATATATTGGTATGAACTAAATTCGTGCCCGATCATCATCCCGTACGAACTAGTTCTTTCATACGAACAGTTATACCATAGGTCAGTTCCCAAAAACTGCAGGACGTCACCAAAAGTTGAAGTGTCGGTTCACTTCATCCTGGGACAAATATGAGTTTGTCCAAACAAAATTTTTATAGAGAATATTTCATCCTGGGATGAATTTTACATTCGTCTGGACGAAAATTTTCCAGTGAGCATTTCGTCGTGGCACGAATATGAATTTCGTCTGAACAAAAATTTTCTATTGGACATTTCATCCTGGGAGGAATTTGAGTTCATCTGGATGAAAATTTTCCAAAGAGCATTTTATCCTAGCATGAATATGAATTTTGTCTGAACAAAAATTTTCCTGAGAACATTTCATCCTGGGACGATTAAACATTCATCCTGGACGATCAGGACTTAGAAAAAATTTTCTTCGACTACTGTTCTTTCCATTGCTCTTTAGAGGAGATAACTGACTTGATTGTCCCATACGAACTATGTTCGTCCCGTACTATCAGTATAAATTTTTAAAGATCTCCTTAAGTGTGTGTGTGTGTTTATTCACTCAATTACAACCACTCCTTCTCAAACTTAATTCAAAGAAAAGTACAAGCTTCAATTCACAAAATCTCTCATGCTAAATTTGATTTGAAGTCTTCAGTATTCTGGGGTTTGATTTTACTGAAATGTTAGTACACATAAAAGTAAAAACAAATCTTCCAATAAGTGTTAGGAGATATCAATACATAAAATAATAATATTTTAGATCATCAAAACTATACAAGTTGCAAGAATGTAAAACTTGTAAATATCAACTCTCTTAACAATCACCCCCTTTTTGATGATGGCCAAATAATTATTGTTTGTATAATTTCAAATTCTAAGAATGTCCTAAACTCTCCCTGAATTGATGATCATATAAAAAATAAGGAGGCATGAACCATAATTTTTTTTTATTTTCAAAATTTTTAGAGATACAAAATAAAACAAACACATAAATGATATGATAGAATAAATACAAAACAAAACAAACACACATACGATACGATAGAACAAATAATTTCTCCCCCTTTTTAACAACAAAATGTGAAGAAGAAAAAGTCCAGAAATGTTAGCAGTCATATGATAACCCTTTGATAATTGATCTTTGAAAGTGGTTGAAATAAATTTTGTAAATAAAGTCAAAACATTAGGCAAATCATAGTAATTCATAGAATTTAAGAAGAGATATAACATTGATAATAAAAAGTATATATATATATATATATATATATATATATATATATATATATATATATATATATATATATATATATAACATGAGTCAATTTAGATACTAGAATAGAGAATATCATTGCAAAAAGAATAAATAGAAAATTTATATAGTTCAAATTTCAATATGGAATATAAATGTATCGAAGATCAATTTGAATTAAGAGATTAAAAGATTATGGAAAGAAATAATTACCACATGTGGCGCTTTGTGCATCTTTTTTTTTGGCAAATTTGTGGCACATTTTTGTGCCTTTTTTTTACTTGTTGGCTTATTTTGTTCCTGTTTTTTAACTTGTGAACCATTTCGAATTCATTTTAATTTTTGTACATTGTACATTTTTTAAGAGTAATTTTAATCTTTTCAAAATCAATAATAAAAAATTTTAAATTTTTCTAAGTGCATAAATATTTCTTGATAAGTGAAATACAAAATAAGAAAACATCACAGTTGCAATAATAATATTAGATATTAATGTAGTCTAAATAAGAGACATGAAATTAATAATCTTAATTACATCAAGTTATAACCAATACTTAAATTTATAAAAATTATATTTTCTAATGAATTTAATTTTAACTTGCATTTCAAAGTATAGCACTTTTAAGATCAAAAATTATAATGGTTGTCATATAGACTAACACACATTTTAAAAACAAGATTAAAGCCAAAACAGGATAACTTAGATTGATATCAAAATGAAAGATATTATAATCTAGGAATATGATATCAATACATCATAAGTTTTAAAAATAAAACATCTAAGGAAAAGAAAGTACAACACATTTTACTACCTCACAAAAACAAAAACAACAACTAAAGAAACACATAAAATCTAGTACGAGTGTCACTCAGAAGGACCTTGATCTGGAGGAGGAAGAGGAGGTATAGCACCAAAGAAGTTATAGTAGCTGCTAATCATGATCATGTTGGAGTTAATACCGTATATCTGCTCCCTCATCCATCTCATGTTATGCTGATACTGTGCAGCTTGCTGTTGAAGATGAGTCTTAATTTGATCAAAATAATGATCAACATGAGTCTCAAGGAGATCAAATCTTTGAACCAAATCCTGATAATTTGGTTCATTTGTAGGTGCAGGTGCAGCTTCATGTTCTTCCTCAGTATCACTAATGACATGTGTTTTACTTGGTTTTTCTTTATTAAAGATTGCTCTAAATGATCCATCGTTGTAGTAGAGCGGTTCTTCATAGTCTTGAATAGGATGAACCAAATCGTATTTCTTCTCCATAATATAGGCAACTAGATGTCCTAAAGCGATATTCTTCTTTCTTTTATGTTCGATATGACCAATTTCAGAGAGTCCATAAAGATAATCAATGATAAGTTTGGCTTCATCTATAGGTTTTTTGGTCATGATCAAGTAGGTCACCATAGAAAGAAGAGGAGTAATGTTGATTCTATAACCAGCTTTAGGAGTTATAGAAGTTCTAAGAACATGCTGAATGATACGAGCATTATGAATGAGATTGGATACTTAAGGCATATGCTCATTAAAAATGATTCCTCTAAGCACTTTTTTAATTTCAGACCATTCATATTAAGTTGAAGTGATCAAGGTATGTGCTCTAGCTCCCTCAGTCTTAAGTTCAGAAAGTCTCCTAATTCAGCTTTGGTGATTTCAACTTTTATCTCAAAGACAAAGGAATAGATAACAGTATGGTTGGAGTTGAAAGACATGTTTGCTAGGATGTAGTGAAAGGTTTTTTTTGTTGTAGAGATAAATTAGGGTGAGGATAAAACCAAACTGAGTTGAGACAAACAAGTTCATCACCTGAAAGGTTAGTTTCTCCTGGACAAGAATTCTAGATGGTGTGATCTTGGCAGAGACAAACCTAGGAACGGATTCTTCACTGGCTTTAAAAAGGAAGTTCTCAGAAAAATTCTTAGGTGGACCCTTGGCTAGAATCTTTTGACACTTGCTAGAACTTTCCATTGATAGGATCTGAGGAACAAAAAGATTTGAAAGTGAAGTGATAGTGTGATTATTAAGTTCAAAAGACCGTCTGTTTATTGAAAAATGACTGTTCGTACAGACAAATTTGTCCTGTACGAAACAGATTCGTATCGTACGAAAAAATTTTGTATGGATGAATGAATGCATCAAAAATAAAATGGCTTTTCGTAATCACACAATTTACGAAGCATCCTTTCGTACAGACTTTTGACCAAAATGATCGTACAGATGAACATGTGTTCATCTTGGGATGATCAGAACTTATGATAGTTTTAATGATAGTTAAATCTGTCCCTACATCGAACCGCCATATGTTTGTCTGGATGAACCAAAGGTTCGTACGTACAAACAAGCATATTAAAAATGATCTTATCCATTCAACTGACATTCAATCATCCCGTCATTTAAACAAGTTTGTCCTGGAAGATCATGATGATCGTACAGATGAAGTGAACATTAAAAACTGAAAAAACTGCATGCAAATGGTTCAAAATCTGACAGTTTGACATACTGCACAATTCGTCCAGTACAAAAAAATTTCATTTCGGACGATTGTCACTCAAAATTTTCAAATCATGCACTCAATCAAAACTAAAATACAAACACAACAAAAAATGAATAAAATCAAAAAAAGAAAAAAGCTCAAATATAGAAAATTACAAACAAAAGATCAAAAACTCAGAAAAAACACACAAAAAGTATTAACTAGAAAACACAAATCAATGTTGCAGAAAACTTTTTTAATTAAGCATTCAAATCAATCACACCAAGCCTTGTTCTTAATGCACTGAAAGTATCAAAGGCTAAAGGTTTTATAAAAATGTCTGCAAGTTGATTTTCAGTAGAAACATGAGTGAGTTCAATTTCTCCTTTGGATGATGTCTTATATAAATATGTTTGGTTCTTGAATGTTGAATAAGATTTTTAGAAATATAAATAGCACTAGTGTTATCACAATAAATTGGAATAGTACCTATAGTTAATCCTAAATCAGTCAACTGTTATTTTAACCAAAGTACTTGTGCCACACAACTTCCTAATACAATATATTCAGCTTCTGCAGTAGATAGGGCTACTGAATTTTTTTTTTCTACTGGACCAAGAGACTAAAGAATTTCCAATAAACTGATATGTTCCAGAAGTGTTCTTTCTATCCACCCTACAACCTGCAAAGTCAGAATCTAAATAACCAATTATTTCAAATGAAGAGCTAAACTTCGGATACCAAATTTCTAAGTTCTGAGTTCCTAACAGATATCTTAAAATCGTTATTACTGCTGTCAAATGTGATTCTTTTAGATTTGATTGAAATCAAGCACACAAATAAACATTTAACATGATATCGTGCCGGCTAGCAGTCAAGTAAAGTAAAGATCCAATTATCCCTCTAAATTTCTTTTGATCAATAGAATTTCCCTTAGGATCCTTATCCAACTGAATTGAGGAACTTATTGGTGTACTAACAGGTTTAGCATTGTCCATTTCATACTTTTTGAGGATGTCCTTAACATACTTTGATTGACTAAGAAATGTACCTTCCTTAATTTCCTTAATGCTAAATCCTAGAATGTAACTTAAATCTCCCATTAGACTCATCTCAAATTCACTACTCTTTATTTTAGAAAAATCATCACAAAGATTTTTATTTGAAGATCCAAAAATGATATCATCCATATAAATTTGAACAATGATTATATTCTTTTCACATTTCTTAAAAAAGAGAGTTGTATCCACACTTCCTTTTTCTAAAGATCTTTCAAGTAGGAAGGTGCTCAACCTCTTATACCAAGCCCTAGGTGCCTTTTTCAATCCATATAATGCCTTTTTCAATTTGAAAACATGATTTGGGTATTTAGAATTTTCAAAACCTGGTGTTTATTCTACAAAAATATCCTCTTGAATTACCCTAGTTAAAAAGGCACTTTTTACATCCATTTGGTATAGTTTAAATCCTTTAAAATAGGCAAAGGCTAGCAAAACCCTAATTGCTTCAAGTCTAGCTACAGGGACAAAGGTCTCCTCAAAATCAATCCCTTCAATCAGATTATACCCCTTAGCAACTAATCTAGCCTTATTTCTAATGTCTAATCCTGAGTCATTAATTTTATTTTTGAATACCCACTTAATTCCAACTACACTTAGATCCTTTAGCCTTGTAGTTAATTCCCAATCTTTATTTCTTACAAATTGATTTAACTCTTCTTGCATGGCCAAAATCCAAAATTCATCCAGAAGTGCTTGATCAATATTAGTGGGTTCTATAGTTGAAATGAAGGCAGAATGATTGACTTCTTTGTTTAATCCATGCCTAGTCCTTACACCCTCACTAGGTTCACCAATTATCAACCCCTTGCAATGATTTTTAGAAAATCTCAAATCTCTAGGCAAGGGTTTTCTATTTCCAAATTTTCTTCCATATTTTCTTCAAATTTTCTTCCAAATTTATTTTATCAATATTTTGGGAGTTAACCTCAATCTCATCTTCTATAACATTTGGCTCTTCCAAATTTCCAAACTCATCAAATACAATATGTGTGGTCTCCTCAATTGCTAAAGTTCTTCTATTGAATACTCTACAAGATTTTCTAACACTTGAGTATCCAACAAAAATTCCTTCATCAAATTTTGGATCAACTTTTTCTAAGGCAGATTTTCTATTGTTATAAATGAACACCTTGAAATAAAAAATATGCAAATGAGACAAATTAGGTGTTCTTCCTTTTAGCAACTCATATGATATTTTATTTATTTTAGATCTCACATTCACCGTATTCAGAACATAACATGAAGTACTAACTACCTCAGCCCAAAAATATTTTAGAAGTGAGTATTCTGCCAATATTGCTCTGGAGGTTTGTATTAATGTTCTATTTTTTCTTTCGACTACCCCATTCTGCTGAGGGGTTCTAGGTGCAAAAAAGTTGTGATCAATTCCAATCTCCTTACAAAATTCCTCAAATCTCTCATTTTCAAATTCTCCTCCATGTTCACTTTGTATAGAAATAATTTCACACCCAAGTTTTCTTTGAATCCAAGTTGAAAAATTTTAAATTCCTCAAATAATTCACTCTTATGAAATAGAAATCTAACCCATGTGAATCTTGAGTAATCATCCACAATCACAAGTCTGTTGACCTTCCCTCCTAGACTTATAGTTCCAACTGGTCCAAAAAGATCCATATGCAAAATCTCTAATGGTTTACTAATTCTAAGATCCTTATTGGACTGAAAAAAGGACTTCACTTGTTTTCCTAATTGACATACATCACAAAGGTGATCCTTAGTAAGGTCTAATTTTGGTATACCTCTCATTAAGTTCTTTTGGGTAATCCTCCTAAGGTTTTTCATGCTAGAATGATAAAGTCTCCTATGCCAAAGCCATGACTCATTAGATATAATTTTCAAACAAAAAGCGGTAGGAAATTGAATGCAATTCAAGTCTAGCATATAAACATTATTTACCCTTTTACCATAACATCATTTTCTTTTAGGCTTAATATGCTGCAAGTAGGAAAAAACTTCACACAATATCCTTTATCACATAGCTGGCTTATACTTAACAGGTTATGCTTTAAGCCTTCTACGAATAACACATTTTCAATATAAAATTTCTTGAGATTTCAAATCATACCTGATCCAACCACCTTCCTTGTGGTATTATCTCTAAGTGTAACCTTGCCTCCACTCCTGACTTCCAGCATTACGAATTGTGTAGTATCTTCAGTCATATGCTTTGAGCATCCACTGTCCAGGTACCATATGCTCTCATGAGGTCTTGTGTGAGAGCGACCCTGCAAAATTATCAAACATTATTAGACCTGGGAACCCAAACAAGTTTGGGTTCTCCTTTTGGCAATTTATAATCAAATGCATGTATGATATTTCTATGTTTATGCATCTTAGGTTTCCACACCAAATAAGTTTTCATCTTCAAAGTACTGGTGTGAGCTTTGTGTCTAAACAATCCACAATTATTACATTTGACTTTTGAAAAAGGATTCCTAAGTCTACTACTACTATTCATTTCTCTTTTTAGGGATTGCATAAATTTAGGATACAAAATAGGATTAGTGAAATCTTCAAGTTTAGTGAGTATCCTATTATCCTCGAGAGCTTTTATCATTAATTTGTAAAATGAATTCATATATTTCAAAATTCGATTTGTATAATTTGATCTATAAATCTTGCTCTTCGATTCATCCTTAAAATTTTTAAAATCGTTTTTAAGTTCAGTATAGGATGATTTTCAATTTTCATGAATTTTATTTAAGTTATCAAACTCATCAAGTAATTTTATGTGGTTTTCATCAATCAAAGCAGGATCTTTCCTAAGGATTTCATGATTCTTTTGTAGTTCTTCAAATTCTAAACTTAGAGTAGCATGCATTTTCTTCATTTTCTTATATGCATCATGGATGTGTTTAGAAACTTCAAAAAGTTCATCATAACTTAAGTCACATACCTCTTCTTGATCTGACTGATCAAGACTATCGGCCATTAAGCACAGATTAGTAACTTTCTCTTCCTTTTCTATCTCTGACGGGTCCGAAGCTAAGTCTGCCCAAAAAGCTCATTGAAATTTCTTCTTGCTCTTCTTCACAAAAGGTTTCTCCTCTACCTTCTCCTTGCTAGAAGTGGCTTTGAGTTTTGAGCAATCTGTCTTTATGTGTCCAGGTTTCTTGCACTCATAGCAAATAACATCATTTGAAAACTTAGCATTTCTATTAAATTTACCTCTATTCCATTGATGCGTCTCTTTTGCTTCCTCTTTAGAAAGCTTCTGAATTGGCTAGTCATTGATACGATGTCATCTTCATCCTCAAGTTATGAGTGTTCACTCTCATACTCTTCCACTTTCAGTGCTATGTTCTACTCCTTTCGTGGTTCACCTGCATCAATCTTTCTTTGGCTAACTCCTTGCTCATAAGCAATTAGCGAACTAAGAAGTTTGTCAAAATAGTAAATGTTTAGATCTTTAGACTCTATAATTATAGTAATTTTAGTATCATAAGCAGTAGGCAAATAATGAAGAATTTTATTTACCATTTCAGCATTCGTTAGTTCCCTACTGAATGTATGTAAAGAGGTGACAATTTGTGTGAATCTTGTGTACATATCAGAAATGGATTCATTTGGTTTCATGCGAAATAGTTCATAATCATGCAACAAGATATTAAGTCTAGATTGCTTAACCTCGTTAGTCCTCTCATAAGTTATACAAAGTCTATCCCATATGTCCTTTCCACTTTTGCAAGTAGAAACCCACATATAATATTTTGATTTAAGAGCACAAAAGAAACTATTTAAGCATTTGTCATTTAGTTGTGCAAAGTCACGTTCTTGTAATGTCCAGTCTGCAAAAGGTATTTCAAACTCTAACTCCATCAACTAGTCTAGCTAGTTTTGTATACCCTTCATGAACTAAGATCTACATACGATAATCAAGTGACTGTGAAAATGTAGACATGCGAGTTTTCCAAAAATCAAAAGGTATATTATCGAATAGTGGAGTTCTAGTTATAGATTAACCCTCAGGAGTATTACAATTTCCAAACGTAGCCATCTACATTAATCAAAAAGTAGTCTAAACTTATGATTTTAAAACTAAGTTCTGATTCCACTTGTTGAAACTTGTTCACTATGAATTAGGTTGTTAAACCTAAGCTTATGTCCCAGCGGCTAACCAAGAGGGGGGTGAATTGCTATTTAAAAAATTTTACCCTCTTTTAAAATTTAAAACTGAGAATTTAAATTTAGTGAGTTTTATAGAAAAAGTTTTTCAACCACAATTTTGAAATAGTAAAACAGAAAAATAAAAACAGCGAAAAAATAAAAGACACGAGATTTATAGTGGTTCGGTCAAACTTCCTAGATCCACTCCCTGGAGGCACCGTCCGAGTATTGCACTAATACCACTAGTGACTCTCCTTTTTCACCCACAGCAAGGTGGAGAAGCCTTTACAAAACACTCTTCCACCACTATTTGGTGCGGCAGAGAACCGTCGTACTTTTACACTCTTTCTAGTGTTGACAGAGAACTGTCATCCTTTTACACTCCTTCTGGTATTGGCAGAGAACCGTCCGTCCTTTCACACTCTCCCAGTGTGGCCAGAGAAGCCTTCATCCTTTCACACTCTCCTAGTGTGGGCAGAGAACCCTTCATCCTTTCACACTCTCCTAGTATGGGTAGAGAACCCTTCGGCTGTTCACACTCTCCAAGTGTGGGTAAAGAACCCTTCGGCTGTTCACACTATCCAAGTGTCGGTAGAGAACCAGATCTCCTTGACAGATCTTCTCACAAGAAATATAGAAGGAAGAAAGAAAAGAGTGAAGAAATCACAAATCAAAAGTAAAGACTCTTACCTTTAAACACCAAGTGAAGCCTTCACGCTCCAGTAGTAAGAATCCTCCTTCAAATACTCTCTCACACTCTCTCCTTGACTCTTCTTTAAAAAGGCATGAAGATCAGTAGGCAAAATGATTAAGTGACAGTCTAAATTAGACTGTTTATATGAAAGACAAGAAAAACCATCCAAAAAATGTAAAATTTTAAGTCAACACGAAGTTGATCGTCCCGTACGATTGTGGATCATCCTGGACGATTTTACTTAAATGTGTGGAAAAGAACCAAATATATATTGGCACGAATTGAATTTGTACCCGATCATCATCCCGTACGAACTAGGTTTGTTCGGTACGAATAGTTATACCATAGGTCGCTTCGCAAAAACTGCAGAACGTCGACAAAAGTTGAAGAGTAGGTTCACCTTGTCCTAAGATGAATATGACTTTGTCCGGACGAAATTTTTATAGAGAACATTTTGTTCTGGGATGAATTTTACGTTCTGGACAAAAATTTTTTAGAGAGCATTTCGTCCTGGCACGAATATGAATTTTGTCTGAACGAAAATTTTCCAGAGGACATTTCGTCTTGGTACGAATTTGAGTTCGTCTGGATGAAAATTTTCCAGAGAGTATTTTGTCCTAGCTTGAATATGAATTTTGTCTGAATGAAAATTTTCCAGAGAACATTTCATCCTTGGACTATTAAACATTCATCCTTGACTATCAGAACTTAGAAAAATTTTCTTTGACACCTGTTCATTTCATTGCTCTTTAAAGGAGATAACAGACTTGATCGTCCCGTATGAACTATGTTCATCCCGTACGATCAGTATAAATTTTTAAAGATCTCCTTATGTGTGTGTGTTTATTCACTCAATTACAATCACTCTCTCTCAAACTTAATTCAAAGAAAAGTACAAGCTTTAATTCATAAAATCTCTCATACTAAATTTGATTTGAAGTCTTCAGTAGTCTGGAGTTTGATTTTCCTGAAATGTTAGTACACATAAGAGCAAAAAAAAATCTTCCAAAAATTGTTAGGAGATATCAATATATAAAACAATAATATTTGAAATCATCAAAACTATACAAGTTGCAAGAATGTAAAACATACAAATAGCAACTTTCTTAACACTCTTTTGGTCTCCAATAATCAAATCAAATTTGTTGAACCCAAACCTAGCCCCTAGTTTAGCTTGGTTGGCCATATCAGCCATTAACCTTTATTTACACTCATTCAATCATCATATTATTTCTGACTTTCTTCAAACTCCTTTGACCACCTCTCCTAGTGACTTGGACCTGATCGATCACTTTGACTAAATAATTAGTTATCTTGGTTAACTTGTCCCATGCTTGGTCAAACCTGGTCCAAATCACTTCATTTAATCCACTCACTCAATTCAATCTACTCAAACCTAATAAAGCCTCCAAAGTTATCTTATTCCATAGATGAAACTCATCCAAATCATTGATGAACCAAAGCATAATGGATTTTACAAAGTCAACCAATTGAAGTTCGTCAAATATTCATGTCATTTGGTCAAACTTCATCATAAATTTGATCAAGCACCAAAAACCATTGATTTTACTCCATCACATGGTTTAGGTGCATTCAAACTTAATACAAGTCATTGTATGGAGCTTAGCTAAGTTAACTCAAGGCACTCCATCAAACCCCATTCTTAATGAATTCATCCACTTATAACTTGGATTTGACACCTATAACCTACTCCACTCTAGCTCAAACACCTCCCTAAACCTAATCCCATTCTATCTTGATGACTTGACTAGTTAAACTAATCATGGAAAGTTTGAAAGAGGCACTTCATGGCCAACTTTACTTCCAAACATTTCATTCATGACTTTAAATCCTTCCTAGGTCCCTTCATTACCATTCTATCCATTCTCTTAAATCCATCTTCCTTCCATAGTCTACATTGACTGGTCAGTGGATCAACAATGATCTTGGAAAGATCTTTTGGTTAAAATATCCAAACTAACCACATTGGTCAAACCCAGACCTCTCCTAACATAGTTAAACACTACCAGGATTTCTTTATGGCTCGGCTTAATCAAAACCTGACCCCTTGCTTAGCCCCAAGTGGTCCCATCCATCCAAAAAAGACCTCTTATCATTTCACCCTATTCAAACCATGCTCTTGCATTCTAATATCCTGGGATAGCTTGCCTTAATCCAAGAGCTTCACTTGATTGATCTTGACCATCCATAATGGATGTGATAGCTAAACTAGACCACAGACATATGATTCCATACTACGACTCAAATTCCCTTTAGAAGCATTTTCTAGAGCTCTAACTTTTCATTTTGAATCCCTAGAGCTTCATCTTCACTCTCATATTGATTATCTAACATTCAGAAGCTCCAAGCGACATGCTAAGTGAAGGAACCAACCCTCATTCATGCTAAAGTCTAAAGCTTAGAGCCCTATCTATTTTAATTATCCATTTATTCTGATGGATTATACATAGAAAATATACCAATTTAACCATACATTTCATTTTAAGTTCCTTTAGTAAATGAAGGTATAGCTTATACCCTAGGATTTAGGGCATTCTTTATGTATAACCTATCGAATATTGCATAAAGGTGTATTAAAATTATTCCCCAATGCTTCTCCCATATTCTATCACACACATCTTAACTGTCATGCCATTCCTTCTGCTGTATAAGTTGCTTGAATAAAAAATCTAGCTTTAGGGCTTTCTAGTGGTTAGAAGATGGTAACAATCTTACAACCATTTGACCTACTCTATTTAGATTAATTGGCCGTGATTTTGTTTAACTTATAGCCTAATGATACAGGTCAAAGTTATGGAATGAGTTGATTTTTGTTTGATCAGATAATGGTCCTACTCTAATTACACAAATCCAACAACTCTAGATGTATCCGACATGGTTAAGTAACTAACCATGCATCATCACTTGGAAAACCCTTGCCTTTTCAGCACCACGTTGCCCACATTTGATCCCTA
This sequence comes from Dendrobium nobile, assembly GCA_022539455.1. NCBI lineage: Eukaryota > Viridiplantae > Streptophyta > Magnoliopsida > Asparagales > Orchidaceae > Dendrobium > Dendrobium nobile. Next base: position 49,146,201 of record CM039719.1, on the reverse strand, counting down.
GGCATTAAAACTATGAGATTAAATAACATCCGTCATTTTCTATTCAAATGAATACCAGTTAGAGACATTTAATGATTAAAATTGAGGACAAAGTCTATAATTTTAGGATAATTATAGGAAAATAACTATGTATCTAATAGAGAAAACTTTTGAACTTTAAACCTAGTGACATGACTTATATTAGGTCAGGAAATTACTATTTTTGAGGATCATTATGTTACAAATTTAATTTACCAAAAATAAACTCCTTAAATAAATATATACTTTCTAAAAGTAATAATAAATTCAAATTAATTCCGAAAGATCCAAATAATATATCAAATTGACTAAAATCAAGCCCCTTAATTAGAATTCTAATTTAGGTTTAATTTAATTATAAATAGAAATTAACATTTAATTAATTTATTTAATTAAAAAATATTTTAAAATTCTAGAAAATTCTCAAACTCTTGAAAACACTTCCTTTAGTCATTATTAACCCTTTAGAGTGATTTGACTAAGCTTGGAATTAGTTTCGATTAAAATTTTAAAAACCCTTTTAATTGAATAATTTTAAAAAATTCAATTAAATACTCAAATTTCAAAATTTCATAATTCCTCTTAGAAAATTCCTAATTCATAAATCTCTATGGATATATGTTGACCTCATTTTGCTATGAGTTCACTAGAACCAAGCTAGATTCTAGATCAATCTAGACCCTAGAATTTAGAATTTATCAAGACCCTAAGATTCTTCAAGATTCAAGACCATTAGGATCTTCCTAGATTCTAGGATCCTTTTAGACTCTAGACCCTATAATCTATCCAAGCACTATAATTCCTCAAGATTCTAAGACCAATCTAGCCTTAAGATTAATCTAATCCTCCAACCAATCCATATTCTAGAGTTTTTAAAATTATAGATCAATCCAGCTTCCTATTAAACTAAAACCATTTCTAATTGTAAATAATCATTAAAATGATTATCATTGACTTACATAATAAAAAATTAAGCTTTTAAACCCATAATCTAGATCAAATCCATAAATCCAGACCAAAATCTAGAGCCAAAAGTTTATGTCCTAAAGCCCTTTTTGTAATACTTTAGTTACCTAGAAACCTAGTTAAAGGAACTCAAATTTAGAATCTATTAATTGCATATTGGTATGACTTGTCTCTAGATGCAACCCTCCAAATTTAAGCCCATTATGAGGTCTCTAGCCTCAAGAACTAAATCCATTTCCAAAGGTTGTAAAACCTTTTAATATTTACGGTCTATGCTAATGGACCAGACATCTAGTAGATCTTAACCTTAGAGCCTTCTCCAAACCTTTTGATCACTTCTAGACCCTTTCTTATAACATTTTAAGCAATAAACTATATTTTGGTGGATCCACTTTGATGCCCAGTTGATAAGAGATCAAAATGACCAAAATAGCCTTTAAGGTAATATTAGAATTTTCTCTAAACTCCAACATAGAATTTTTAAAACAAACTTAATAACTCTTTCAATGACTCTAAAACATCATTAGAAGTGCATAAGACTCAAACCCAAACCCTGGTCAAGCCTGATTGACCAGATCAACCAAAAATGACCAAAATACCCCTTTCGGGAATGAACAATCATTTTAAACCAAATTACATTATCTTTACATGGAACCACTTCTATTTAACACCAAATGTTAAATCAAACATGTTGTATCCAAACCCAGGCACTAGGTCAACCTGGTTGAACAAATAGGCTATTAAGGGTTCAAATAATTAATTTGAGTGAAATGACTTCCCATTACTCTAAATGCCATTTCAAACTTGTTGGACCCAAGCCTAAGCCCTAGGTAAATTTGGTTGACCAAGTTAGCCTAGGTTGATCAAATTTCCCTTAAGTGGTCAAAATAGTCAATTTGACTAAATTGGCCTCCCTAGATTGTGGTGTTGCAATTAGAGCTCACCAGTTTATACTTTTGATGATAACAAATATTATGGCTCATTCCTTTATGTCTAATTATATTTGTAAAATATATTTGTTTATTTGTGTACTAATATTTCAGGAATGCCATGTACCATCCAAAGAAGATTCAAGGCTTAAGATTGGGTATAATGGGTTATATTATAAAGATTTTTATAATATTCATTGATGTATTTATGATTTCTATGGTCATGTCCTATAAAGGTGTAAGCTAGATTGGTGACTATGCATACACATACTCAAGGAGAACGAGATTGAGTCAAACAGGAAGTTTAAATTTTGAACGAATCATATTAAATAATTTATATCATACTATATGATTAGCTTATCTAACTAATCATACTAGATTATCTGGATCATTCAGGATGATTAATTAAGATAAAAAAAAGTTGCCAATCATAATTTAGACAATGTTATGAATATCATATATTATTATAATCATCCAGAACAATGCACATCATACTAGACGATCTATGAAAAATCATGCCTAAATAAATCTTGTGATTAGCCAATCGAATCTGCTTAATTTTGATTATATTGTATGAACTGGATTATACTAGATGATCAATAGAGAAGATTTTGGTCATCCTAAATTTTATCTTGGATGAACAACATTTCGGTTGAACTAATCATCCCAGTTGATCTCAATATGGTACTAAACTACTTGTTTAAATACTTGAACTAACCATACTAGGCAAAACTGATCATATTAGCTAAAAGGGATATTTCATTCTAATCATACAAGTTGATCTATAAATTGTACTATATGAACTTTGATGGTAAAATTGAATTTCTAGGGTTTTTCAAAGCCATTTATTTATGATTTCTCATGGCACTTTATAAGTTTCTTTGCCATCCATTATGTCTTCATATTTTAGCAGAAAACTTGAAGAGAGAACTTGAAAGGAATAGAGGAAAGGGTAGAGTTTTAGAGGGAGAAGATCCTTGGAGGGTGTTTCAAGAGAGTGTAGAGAGGATTTTATATAGTTGCTCTAGCAAGCTTGCCTCTTAGTACCATAGGATTAAAGGTTCATCTTGAGGGATGTTTTGGGAAGAAGAATATATCTTTAGTGTCAAAATACCTATCTATTCCACTTCACCGGGGAAGGTGAAAGGGATTCAAATTTTTCTACCATCTCGTAAAGGAAGAAAAAGGAAATAAGGTTCTCTGCTTATGAAAGGAGTTTGGTCCTCTACCGCAACGTGTTAGTGGAAATATTTTGTAAGGGCTTCTCGATCTTATTATGGGGAAAAAAGAGACTAAAAGGTTTTAGTGCAATACTCAGAGAGTACCTCAAGGGAGTTGATGTAGGTTAGGTTCAAAAGAACCACCATAAATCTAGTGTGTTCTTTCCTTTTATTATTTCCATATTCATTTTTCCTGCATTTACCTATGTGGGTGAAAACATTGATTAATCTTTTTATTGTGAATTTAATTTGTTTCAGGATTAAGTTACAAAAATATTTTCTTTTCATTCAAAAATTTTTTAAATACCAATTCACAACCCCTCTTGTTTAGTCTCGAGACTAGTTCCTTATGGTTTAACAACCCCCTTAAACTTTTATGTGTTATTAGAGCAAGATTCAAAAATTAAGTTTTAGAAAATTTTGAAAAAGATTAATGGCTAACTTTAGAAATCATAATATTGTGTAAGGATATTCAATCACGTGACCACCTTTATTCGAAAATATTTCTTTTGATTTATGAATAGTTTACATGTCTACTTTCATGCAATAAATTAATTACCAAATATGGCATATGATTAAAATTGGTTATTCTATATCATCATGTATTATAGAGGGAATAAAAATAAATATTTATTTTATTGAATGGAACAGAGAAGAAAATATTAATGCTCAATTAAATGCTAAATGCTTGAATTTTTTTTTTTTCGGTTCTTTTAATTTTATCAATTATATGAGAATATCCTCATGTACTACTTACAAGGAAAATTTGGATAAATTACACACTACATATAAAGGTACTAGTGAAGTCAAGTAATATAGGTTGAATAATTTAATGCATGATTATGAACTTTTTTTGCATGAAATCTTATGAGACTATGCTAGACATGTATATTAGATTTACTCAAATTGTGACATCATTACACTCTTTTGGTAAAGAACTTTCAATCTTTGAATAAGTGAATAAATTTCTACATTATATATTTGATAATTTTGATTCCAAAGTCATTGCTATTTGTAAATACAAAAATTTAAATAAACTTTTAATTGATAATTTAATTGGCTCACTTATTGCTTATGAGAAAAGTTTAGTTCAAAGATGTTTGGATGTATGTGAAACAATAGTGCTAAAAGATGAAGAGATGAATAAGAATGGATTAGTAGATAATGAAAGAAAGGAGATAGCCTCAATAATAAGCAAATTTGAAAAAAACAAATAAAGCATAAACATCAACATCAACAAAAGTTGAACAAAGGCAAAAGTGTTAAGAATGCTATGATTTTTTCTAACATTATTTTCTTTGGGTGTAGGAAACCCACACATATAAAAAATTAAGGATCTAATTTAAAAACTCTTCTAGCAAAGAAAATGGCAAAAATAAGCAAAATTCAATAATGGCAAATGAAAAAAAGCCAAAATTCTCTTAGGCAAACCTAGTTTCTAAATCATCTGACCAAGAGTAAGATAATGAGATATAAAGTTTTATTTATATTTTTATGTGTTGTAGTTAATGCATGCATATATATTCTTTAATTTTTTTTGTTCATTATAAATATTTTCTCTATTATTTTTTATGTTTTTTGTTTGTTATCATTTTCTTTTATTTTTCATGTATATTTTTGTGATTTTTCTCTGATTAACACACACAAATCACATTTCACATTATATTTGCAGAAGAGAACCATTTCACTTCTCTCATATTTTTAATAAATATTTTACATCCTTTTTTACTTAAGAATTTTAAATGGTACGTATTCCTAAAGGAAGAAAATTCAGGATTATATCTCTCATTCTCATTTCCTTAATTAGGCTATTAAACTTTCAAATAAAAAACTATATTAAATTAAGAATTATACTTTGAAATTAATTCTTTTTTATCATCCTATATTTCTTTTATTTTATAGGAATCTTTTACAAGATGATGAATCCACTTTATAATTTTCTCAATTAAGCTATTTGATTTTATCATTAGATTGGGTTTGCTATGAGTCTTTAAAGATTAAGAAAGAAAGTAAAATTAAAAAAGTTAAAAGAGTCACAAAATGACTCTAAAGATGAAAAGATACGCAATGTATGCCAAAATTAAAAGATGCACACAAGTGTATCAAAAATCAAAAGATGCACTAAGTGCATCAAAAATTTATAAAAAGTCATAGATTGAGCCCACAATAAGTTAACTTACCTTTATTATATTTTTAAATCTTAGAAAACCCATGTGTATAAGTGATAATTTTGACACTTGAGTTTGAAAATCATGATTTCTTACTCACCATTTTTGCATTGATATTCTATTAGATATATTTAATGGAAGAAGACTGAAAAAGATAGATTTTTCTTCTATAATTTTATTTCTAAATTATATTTTTTGTTAAAATGGACTTTAACCTGTAAGTGGCTAGAGCTAGGATTATAAAATTCAAATTTCCAACCTTTCTGGATCTTAGTGGAATCAATTAATTTCATACTATATTTTTTAATAAAATCAAGAGGCAACTTTTCATTTCAAGAAAATTTATTGAAATTAATTGATTCTTGATAAACATCAACACCATCTCCAAATAATTAGAGACTATTATGTGTGTTTAATTTTATTTTTTGTGTGTTTACTTTTTTTTTTATAATATCAATGGGGGAGAATGTGTTTGTCTTTAAGTTATATATGTTCATCTTGTATTTGCAATTGTTTTTCTATTACTCTAGATTCTAAAAGTATTTATTTTTTATTTATTTCTATGTAAGAAAATGGAAAAGAAAAAAAGAAACTTTTTTTTATTTCCCTTGTTTTTTATAAGAATATCATAGTGATGGGGAGATTAAAAGATTTTTTTTTAAATTTACAAATTCAACCAGTAATGTTTGACATCATCAAAAATGGGGAGACTATTGTAACTCAAGCTCATGACTTTATGCTTTTGATGATAATAAACATTATAGCTCACATCCTTATGTCTTATTACATTTGAAATATATATTTATTTGTATATGTACTAACATTTTAGGAATACTTGCACCATCCAATGAAGATTCAAGGCCCAAGATTAGGTAGAATAGATTATGTTGTAAAGATTTTTATAATATTCATTGATGTATATTTAATTTCTTGAGATATGTCCTATAAGGTTGTATGCTAGCTTGGTGACAATGCACACACACACTCAGGGGGGAGTAAGATTGAGTCAAATTAAGAAGTTTAATTTTTAAACTAATCATATTATATAATTTATATCATACTATATAATTAGCTCATCTAACTAATCATGATTGTTCCAGATGATCATTGATCATGAAAAATAGTAGCTAATCATAATTTAGGCAAGGTTTTGAATTTCATATATTATTTTAATCATCCAGGATGATGTACATAGTACTAGATGATCTATAAAAATTATGCCTAAATTGATCCTATGATTAGTCAATTAAATATATTAAATTTTGATATTCTGATCGTATTGTACAAAATGTATCATATTGAATGATTAATGGAGACAATTTTGGTCATACTAGGTTTCATCTTGGATGAACTACATTTCAGAAAAACTAATCAACTCGGATGATCTTAATATCATAATGGATGATCTATTCAAATGCATGACCTGATAGTACCGTACAATACTGATCACACTGGATGAAAGGGCTATTTTTGTTCTAATCGTACATGATGATCTATCGATCATATTGTATGATATTTGATGAGAGATTTGAATTTCTAGGGTTTTCAAAGACCTCTATTTAAGCATTCTCAAGGCATTTGGTAAGTGTCTTTGGCATCCATTGTGGCTTCGTTCTTCTCGAAAAACCTTGAATAGAGAACTTCAAAGGGAGAGAGGAAATGTTGAAGTTTGAGAGGGAGAATATGCTTGGAGTGGGTTTCAAGGGAGTGTGAAGGGGATTTCATATGGTTGCTCTAGCAAGCTTGTACCTTAGTACCATCATATTCTAGGTTCATTTTAAGGGAAGTTTTGAGAAGAAGAAGATTCTTTGGTGTTAAAGGACCCGACTACTTTACTGTACAAGGGAAGGTGAATGGGATTCTTAGTTTTTTGTCGTCTCCTTATGGGAGAGAAATTGATTCAAGGTTCTCTACCTGTGAAAGGAGTTTCAGTCCTCTACCACACTAGGTTAGTAGAATTTTTTCATGGGGGCTTCTCTGCCTTGATATTAGGGGAAAATGAGAGAGAATAAAATGTTTTAGTGCAATACTTGGAGGGTACCTCTAGGGAGTGGACGTAGGCCATGTTGGACTGAACCACTGTAAATCTGGTTTGTTCTTTACTTTTATTATTTCCACATTTATTAACTACATGGGTGAAAACATTGATTTATCTTTTCATCATGAGTTTAATTTGTTTGCATCAAGTTATGAAGGGATTTTTCTTTTTGTTAAAGAATATTTTAAATACAAATTCAACCCCCTCTTGGTTAGCCTCAAAATTAGTTCTTTAGGGTTTCAAAACCCCCTCAAACTTTCATGTGGGACCACGTCCAGTACACTCAAAACACTATATCAAACCTATTGAGCATAGAGCCAACCTCTAGGTTAACCTGGTTGACCAGGTCAACTTAGGTTGACCCAATAGCCCATTAAGGGCTCAAATAGGTAACTTTGACCTAGATGGCCACTCTTACTCCCAAAATCATCTTTACTAGCCCCAATTTATCTTTTCAAATTTCCTCAACTTTAACCCAGGTCTTAGGTCAACCTTGTTAACAAAGTGATTCTTGGTTGACCAAATCAACCCTTAAGCCATTTTACACATAATCAACATCCAAATAAATTCCAATCCTCACAAACTCACTTAATCACTCCTAGTGATTTAGAATTAAGTTGCCCTCTAGGTCAACTAAGACCCAAATCTACTCCAACTTGACCTGTTTTGGTCAAATCAAATTATATCAGCAAACCAATGTCTTCATTTCTTTAATATTATTCTAATGCATGTTACAAATACATTTGAATATGCCATGAGTTAAACCATGTAGTTGACTAAGTCAACAATTAACTTGGTCAAATCACTTGAAACTCCTTACAAATTTAAAACAAACTATATTAGGGCCTTTAGACCCATCCAATCAGCTCATTAAGTTTCTCCAATGCCACCTCAGTAGCCACAAGGCATGTGGATTAGTCAAACAATCAAACCAAGGAATTAAAGAGGTAAATGATGGTTAAATAACCTCTTAAGCTTAATACCCTCCACTTAAAACCTCTCCAAATGCTTTTATTTATTCTATAACCTTCCCAAGACACACCCCAGCCCTCAAATCAAGATCAAATTGCCCCTATCACTCTACATGAATAAGTTGGGGCCATTGGCTTTTGACCTAACTTTTCCTTGGCTAGTCCTTTCTCCTAGCATTCCAACCACCTTAAGAAAATATGGAAGCCATCTTGGATTGTCCTCAAGCAATTATAGCCATCCCATTGGCATGGAGAAGGTTTAATAGGGAGAAACCTCTTCATGAGCACTCATTCTAACACATATATTCTCTTATTGCCCTAAGGTCCTCTAGCCTAGACCTTTTTTTATTTTGCCTCTAGGGAACCCTCTCCACCCATTTCTAGCAAAACCTAGCAGGTCAAAGCCATCGCTAGTGAGTTTTCTTGGGAGAAAAGGGCCAACTCTGTCTAAGGGCTATACCATTCGATAAAGAGCATTTTGGAACACGATTACTGAAGAGAAATTTGGTGTGGATAGTCTAAAAGTAAAGAGACATCATAAACGGTTCAATATATCTATTAAATCAATGTCAAACACTAACCCTATTATTGGACACTCTAGTCTAATTAGCATTTTATTAAGTGCTCTAGCATAGTTCCTTGATCAACTTGCAATGTCTAGTGGTGGCTATGGCAATTCTGAGTGCGATTCTGGCTTCCACTATTCCTCATCGTGAGTGGTACTATTGCTTTTCAATCATTTCTTTAGCATTCCATTTTGAGTCTCAATTTATTTCTTTTTTGTGGATAGTTGGCCTTAGGTCACTCTCTTCTCCTAATAGAGGCAGATCCATCCTCTTCGATTCCTGATGCTTGGAGATCACTTATCACCTGCTCTTTTTATCTTGGGTTATGGAATTTTTGTCTCGTGGTATTATTAACCTTTTTTAGATTCACCTTAATCTATAATTTAGAATGGTTGGTGGTTTTCACACTACTCATTTGAGCTTTATGGATGTTTTTATTATTTTTTCTAATGGTTCTATTAAAATTATTTATATTCTTTTCAATTTCTTAAATCTTTTTAGCATGCTAGTGGTTTAATTTTTAATTCTTCTAAAAATTGCTTTATTCCTGCAAAGTCTATTTCTTTGATCTGTATTAATAGTATTGAAAGAAAATTTTGTTTTAAAAAGAGGCTTATTCCGTTGAAATATTTGGGTTTACCTCTTTATAAGGGCAAGAAACATTCTCATTTATTTTATGATATTTTCACTACTATCAATAAGATGCTATCCTCTTGGGCTTTCAATTTCCTCTCTTATAGAGTTAGGCTTGTTCTCATTAAACAAGTTTTATGTTCTATTCCTATATACTTACTGCATACTTTATGTCCGACCTTAAATGTTTAAGGTAGAATGGAGATTTAATTAATAACATTCTCTGGGTTCTAAGGATGGTAATCGTTCAATTGTTTGGGGGCCATGGATGAAGGTAGATTAGGTTTCAAAACCTTTATGGATATGATCAACACTTATAATTATAAATTGTGGTTTACTTTTAGAGCTAAAAAGCATTTATGGGCCAAGTTCATGGTTTATATGTATTGTGTTGGAAATCACCCTTTGAATTATGTTTTTAAACAAGGAGACTCATTTAACTGGAAAAGATTGTGTAATATTAAGTGGGAACATAAAGAGTTTTTTCAATGGGGTATGGGAGCAAGTAAAAATATTGTTTGGCAAGATAAATGGTCGGGAAACTTTTTGATTGATAATCTTTTATACACTCACTCTACCTCTGCTTGCAAAGTTAAAGATTTTATTATTAATGAGAGTTGGAATATTGATTTACTTACCAATTGTGTGCCTCACTTTATTATTAAGTTAATTCTTAATATTTCTATTCATTTGGAGAATGAGGATTGCATTTTATTTAATCGTTGTAATGATGCACCAAAAGAAAATCATCTATTACCGATGGAATTTTCTGACAAAAATTGATCATTTTCCTGTGGTTTTTAAATTTAATGGCAGTTTTTTGGCAAAAAAAATTTTGCCGGTAAAACATGAACAAGAAAATAAATTCTAGTGGCTTTTTCCAGTATAAAATAATTCTGGTGGATTTTCGTCTGAATTAAGCCACTAAAAAATAAAAAAATAATAATTAAAAAAAAATTCCATGCTCTCCTGCCCGGTAGCCTACTTGACCTCGCCGAATACTATCTGTGTGTGTTAGCTTGATGGCCCGCTCCCATGCCAGACCAACAGCCAGCTCCCACGCCCTTGTGTGCTAGCCCGGCACCCTGCTCCCGCACCAGCCCGGTAACCATCTCCCGAGCTCACTCGATAGCCTAGTCCAAAGCCTGCCTGGAAGCTCGCTCTTGAGCCAACCTGACAGTACACTCCTGTGTCTGTGTGTGCATGTGCCACCCTAGCAGCTTGCTCTTGTGCACACCCGGCAGCCTACTCCTACGCTGGTGTGCGGCCGCTCCAGCTCAGCAACCTGCCCTCTCCCATGCCTACACCAACTCGCACTCATGCCTGCCAAGGTTTTTGAACCCGGGTGGGTTGGAGAGAGTTTTAAATATTTAACCAAATTGTTGAACAAGCAAATACAATTTAATTGTTAATTGTTTTTATGTAAACTATTTTTTGGCATAAAATCAGGTTATTAAATAAAATTACATATACTAACTAATTTTATCATAAAAATAAAAAATTATATTTAATATAAAACTAAAATTATTAATTACTAAGTAATTATAAAATAAAATTAATTAAAATAAAGAATTATAACTAAAATTTGATTTAAAAAATTATTAACTTAATAATGAATTAAAATACTAATAAAAAAAATTAAAAATAAATTAAAATTTGAAAATTATATATTTTTTAAATCTTTTTACTTAAATTAAGGAAATAGTTAATATTATTTTTGATTATTTTTATTAAATAATTTAAATTGTTAAAATTTTAATCAATTTAATTAAATTTATAAAATTCCATCAATAAATTGAAAAAGCCGCTGGAAAATCCGTCAAAAAATTATGTGGGAAAGAAACAACCAAAAATTATCATCGTAAAAGTTTTCTCATTGTCTTCCGTTAGAAAACCTCCAAAATGCTGCCAGAAAATTAACCACCGAAAAGTTGCTAGAAAATTTTACCGGTAATGAGTGGTTTTCCTATAGTGGTGGTAATTTTGATACTATATAAGTTTAGAATTCTATTAGACAAAGTCTTCCTAAAAATTCTCTTTATGTGTCTATTTGGCATTCTAGCATACCTCCTTCCTATTCCCTCCTTCTTTAGAGGATTTTACATAAATATTTTCCTTTGAATTCAATTTTATTAAGTAACGGTTTTTATATTGTCTCCAAATGTCAATGTTGCCATCAGGTGGAGAATATGAATCATGTGTTTATTCAGGGCCCTATTGTTATGAAAGTCTGGATTCATTTTGACAATATGTTCAATGTGCTATATACTACTCGGTATAATTTTGTTGCTTCTCTTCTTAAAAAATTGGTTCATTCCTAGTCATATTAGGAATGTTCTTCCTATTATTATTTACTAGTTTTTTTGGAGTAGTAGGAATGCTTCTAAGCATGAAAATATAAAAATGGATGTTTTAAATGTCATTTTTAAAGTAAAGGATAAAATTTTTCATCTTTTTGGTGCTATGTTATTAAAGGCTGATTCCTTTTAAAAGTTGTCTTCATGTGAACTGTGAGTTTAGTTTAAATTTTTCTCCCTATCTGGCTTGTTGTAAAGATAGGCTTATTTGTTGGAAAAATTCCTTTTAGGGCTATTTCAAACTTAATACTGATGGATTCAAGAATAATTTAAATGCTGATTATGGTGGTACTATTTGGGATTATAATGGTTTTGATATTGTTGCTTTTGCAAGACCCTTCTATGCTAATAATGCTATTAAAGCTAAAATTGAGAGTCTTCTTTTTGGCATTCAATTATGCATTTTCCTAGGCACTATTAACATTTGGATTGAGGTTTACGCTTTACTCTTGATCTATTATCTCCAAGGTAAAACTTCTTCTAATCATTCTAATTTCTATGAGATAAGGGATATTAAGTTTTGGCTTTCCTTCATTACTTATTTAATTTCACATATCCTGAGGGAGATAAATGATGTTTATCATTCTTTATCGAAAAGGGGTTTTAATTTTCTTGGTTTCACTGAATACTATGAGCAATCTCTTCCTAAAGAGATCAAAGGTTTTGCTAGATTGGAATGTCTGGGTCTCCCACATATTCGGTTTAATTAGTGTTCTTTGGGTTTTATTTCCATTGATTTTGTTTATTTTTATTCTATTGGTTTGCTTCTTGTTCTATTTTTATGGTGGTCTTTAAGTTTTTCTTTGAGTTCTTAGCTTGTTGTGTCTATTTAGCTATTGCTTTAATCACCTTGTACTTTGATGGCTTTCATTGGGCTATTGTTTATCTCCCAATTTGTTTTTCTGAGAAGATTGTCTATTTAGGGGTTGGCCCAGTTGTGTTTCACTATTATTACTAGGTTGATATTTTATTTTAGTCCTATTATCCTTTTTTTATTTTACTGGTGGTGTTCAACTGTTGTGGATGGTTGAGTGTTAGCAAAGATTGGAATTCTTATTTTGTTAAATTAACCCCTTATTGCTGCTCTCTCATCGTTAGGTGAATTTTTATAGGGTGTTTGGCTTTATTTCTTTCTTACCTATTTCCCTTGGGGTTTCTGGTTGTGCTAGCACGTCTATGAGTGTTTGCTGCCATTTTGTCCAAATTATTGATCTGCCTTACATTTGGGATTCCTGGGCTGGGATGTTCTATGCCATTGGCATTTTGGGTTTTATTTATCTTGTTTGGACTAATATCCCTTATTATTCATATTTTGTTTTCCTGTGCTTCTTTGGGGGTTATATCAGGATGGTGCAGAAACTAAAAACTTGAGCTATGTTCTAACTTGTATTTACAGTTATGTGGCTAACCCAAATCCTTTTGTTGATGCTAAGCATTTTGGTTTTTTGCAAGACTGGAGCTATATCATTTATGGCTTAATTATGGGTGATCTTTGGTATTGGTTTGGTAGCTGTTTGGGGTGTTGCAGTAGTTATCATAGCCCGAGCTCCTTTTTTGATTTTAAGCATGTTAATTTTTATAATTTTAATTTATTTGATCTCTTTGTTTACAACAGGCTTGTCTCTTTACTGGATAAGCTTTGTGATTTATTTTTTTAGTTTAATGGTGGCTGGCATCAAAATATTTATTGATATGGTTGCAAGGTCGACTCCTGTTGTGTTTTTTAGCTCGTTATCAACCATTTAATGCTTGTGTTTGCTGATCTGGTGTGTTCTTTACTTTTATTATTTCCACATTTATTTTTCTCGATTAACTACATGGGTGAAAACATTGATTTATTTTTTCATCATGAATTTAATTTGTTTGTAATAAGTTATAAAGAGATTTTTCTTTTTGTTAAAGAATATTTTAAATACAAATTCAACCCCCACTTGGTTAGCCTTAAAATTAGTTCTTTAGGGTTTCATAAGCCCCTCAAACTTTCATGAGGGACCACCTCCACTAGACTCAAAACACCATTTTAAACCTATTAAGCATAGAGCCAACTTCTAGGTTAACCTGGTTGATCAAGTCAACTTAGGTTGACCCAATAGCCCATTAAGGGCCCAAATAGGTGATTTTGACCTAGATGACCACTCATATTCCCAAAATCACCTTTACCAGCCCCAATTTATCTTTTAAAATTTCCTCAACTTTAACCCAGGTCCTGGGTCAACCTTGTTGACAAAGTGATTCTAGGATAACTAAATCAACCTTTTAGCCTGTTTATACACAATCAACATCCAAATAAATTCCAAATCCTCACAAACTCACTTAATCACTCCTAGTGATTTAGAATTAAGTGGCCCTCTAACCTAATCAAAAGTTGACCAAGTCAACTAAGACCCAAATCTATCCCAACTTGACCTATTTAGGTCAAATCAAGTCATATCATCGAACTAATATCCTAATTTCTTTAATATAATTCTAATGCATGTCAAAATACATTTGAATATGCCATGAGTCAAACCTTGGTTAAGTTAACCAAGTCAATAATTAACTTGGTCAAATCACTTCAAACTCCTTTACAAATTTCAATTAAACTATATTAAGGCCTTGAGACCCATCCAATCAGCTCTTTAAGTTTCTCCCATGCCACCTCAGTAGCCACATGGCATGTGGATTAGTCAAACAATCAAACCGAGGAATTAAAGAGGTCAATGAAGGTTAAATAACCTCCTAAGCTTAATCCCCTCCAGTTTAATACTCTCCAAATGGTTTTAGTTATTCTATAACCTTCCCAAGACACACCCTAACCCTTAGATCAAATCAAACTGCCCCTATCACTCTACACTTATAAGTGGGGGCCATTGGCTTTTGACCTAACTTTTCCTTGGCTAGTCCTTTCTCCTAGCATTATGAGAACCTTAAAAAAATGTGGAAGCCATCTTGGAGTGTCCTCATGCAATTATATCCATCCCTTTGGCCTGAATAAGGTTAAATAAGGCAAAACCTCTTCATGAGCACTCATTCTAACACATATTCTCTCACTATCTTAAGGTCCTCTAGCATAGACCTTTTTTTATTTTTCCTCTAGGGAACCCTCTCTACCCATTTCTAGCAGAACCTAGCATGTTAAAGCCATCGCTAGTGTTTTTTTTTTGGAAGAAAAGGGCCAACTTCGTCTAAGGGCTATACCATTCGATACAGAGCTTTTTGGATCACGATTCCTGAAGAGAAAATCAATGTGGATAGTCTAATAGTAAAGAGACATCATAAATGGTTCAATCCATCTATTAAATCATGGTCAAACACTAAACCTATTCTAGGAAACTCTAGTTTAATTAGCTTTTTATTAAGTGCTCTAGCATTGTTCCTTGATCAACTCACAACGTCTAGTGGTGGCTCTGACAATTTCGAGTGTGATTCTGGCTTCCAATATTCCTAATCGTGAGTTCTACTATTTATTTTCAATCATTTCTTTAGCATCCCATTTTGAGTCTCAACTTATTTCTTTTTTGTCTCTAGTTTGCACTAGGTTGCTCTCTTCTACTAGTAGAGGCAGGTCCATCCTCTTCAATTCCTGATGCTTGGAGATCCTCTATCTCCTGCTCTCTTTATCATTGCTGTTGAATTTTTGTCTCTTGGTATTAATAACATTTTTAGGATTCACCTTAATCTATAATTTATAATGGGTGGCAGTTTTCACATTACACATTTTAGCTTTGTGGATGATTTTATTATTTTCTGTAATGGTTCTATTAAACTGATTTATATTCTTTTCGATTTCTTAAATATTTTCAGTGTGCAAGTGGATTAATTTTTAATTCTTCTAAAAATTGCTTTATTCCTGCTAAGTCTATTTCTTTGATCCATATTAATAGTATTGAAAGAAATTTTTTTTTGAAAAAGAGGCTTCTTCTGTTGAAATATTTGGGTATACCACTTTACAAGGGCAAGAAACGTTCTCATTTATTTTATGATATTTTCACTACTATCCAAAGAAACGTTCTCATTTATTTTATGATATTTTCACTACTATCCAAAGAAACGTTCTCATTTATTTTATGATATTTTCACTACTATCCAAAAGAAGCTATCTTCTTGGGCTTTCAATTTCCTCTCTTATAGAGGTATGCTTGCTCTTATTAAACATGTTTTATGTTCGATTCCTATATACTTACTACATACTTTGTGTTCGACCTTAAATGTTTATAGTAGAATGAAGATTTAATTAATAAATTTCTCTGGGGTTCCAAGGATGGCGATCGTTCAATTGTTTTAGGCTCTTGGAGTAGTTATTCCAGGGCTATGGATGAAGGTAGATTATGTTTCAAAACCTTTATGGATATGATCAATACTTATAATTATAAATTGTGGTTTACTTTTAGAGCTAAAAAACATTTAAGGTCCAAGTTCATGGTTTATATATATTGTGTTGGAAATAACCCTTTGAATTGTGTTTTAAAACAAGGAGACTCAATTAATTAGAAAAGATTATGTAATATTAAGTGGGAACATAAAGAGCTTTTCAATGGGGTGTGGGAGCTACAATTTTTTTTTTTGCAAGATAAATGGTTTGGAAACTTTTTGATTGATAATCTTTTATACACTCACTCTACCTCTACTTGCAAAGTTATGGATTTTATTATTAATGAGAGTTGGAATATTGATTTACTTACCAATAGATGGAATTTTCTAGCAGAAATTGATCATTTTTTGCGGTTTTTAAATTTACTAGCAGAAAAAATTTTGCCAATAAAACAAGCATAAGAAAATAAATTATGGCAGCCTTTTCTAGTATAAAATAATTCTTCCATATTTCTGATGGAATTAAGCCATCAAAAAATTTAAAAAAAAATAATTAAAAAAAATTATCGTGCTCTCCCGACTGTTAGCCTGATTGACCTCACCAGATGCTACCTGCGTGTGTTAGCTTGACAGCCTGTTACCATGCCAGACCAGCAGCCATCTCCCACGACCTTATGCGCTTTCTTGGTAGCCCGCTTTCATGCCAGCCCAGCAACCAGCTCCCGAGCTCACCTAACAGCCCGCTCCAGAGCCCATATGGTAGCTCGATCTTGAGCCCTCCTGGTAGCCCGCTCCAGCGTCCGTGTGTGCCTGGGCCAGCCCAGCAGCCTACTCCCATGCCTGTCCGGCAGCCTGCTCCTATGCCCGTGTGCGGCCACTCTAGCTTAGCAACCCACCCGCTCCCATGCCTAATATTACAAATCTGATTTTATGGATTAGAATTTTGATGATAACAAACATTCAGGTTTTTTCTAAGATTGCCTTCCCCACTAATATTTCAGGTCCACAAGATTGAGTGCAACTCAAGTCAGCTCAAGATTGGGTAGATTAGGTCTGAGTCAGTTTATAATTTTTTCCCTTTCTTGAGTCTATTATAAAAAGTGTGGTTCCTGATGCTGAGTAACCTTACACACTCATACGTGGGGGAATAATTTCTGTCTGTTGGTTAGAGAGCTCTATTTAGATCACATCATTCGAGATGATCCAAACACACCCCTGGATGATCTGTTAAAAATAGAAATCTTAATTAGGGAATCATGGTTAAGTAGCTATCATTAAGCTCATCATCCTGGACGATATTTGTATCGGTCGGGATGATAGGCTAAAATTAGATAGAATAAGCAACAAGATATTTTTAGGTATTATTTATTTTTTTATATTGTTCAGGACATCGTTATGGACGATGCAACATAATTTTGCCTAAATTAATCTACTTATTAAGTAAAGTAATTAAGGTTTTGATTACTCGATCCAATCATTTTGGATGATTGCAGGATCAACCGAGACTATCAGTTTAAAAGGCCTTAGTTATTCCTGGACGGTCTTCATCGGCCAGCTGTCTCCAGGGAGATATTCTGGATGATTTTCACAAATTTGAACTAATCATCTGGGATGATCGTGAGATCGTCCTTGACGATCAAGCTATTTTTTCATCATCCAAACATCCATTCAGTGAGATTGTCTGGATGATATTCAAGGATTTGTATTGATTGTACAGGATGATATTATATCGGTATGGATAATATAAACAAAAATCTTCTCATCATCCCAAACCATCCGAGCTAATTGAGTAAAGTTTACGTTGATTGTCTAGGATGATATGTATATCATCCTGGGTGATAAAGTTAGTTTGTATAAAATAAAACTATTCTGAAACACTTCTATTTAAGAGCTCTTGTTCTACCCAAGAGCCCATCTTTACTGCTATCTTAACCTGAGAGAGCCTAGAGGAGAGGGAGAGAAAGGGAGAGAGAGGGGATCTTGTGAGGGAAAGTTTGTGAGGCGTTTCACAAAGGTTACTCCAAGCAAAGATCCAAGTCATCTTCTTCAATCATCGTCACTCATTTTTGGCGGTTTGAGGGAGGTTCACATTAGTAATCGTTCAAGGTTCTTTGTCTACTTTAGGAGGAAGCAAAGAAGTTGGGTTCTTTGCCTCACCGGTGTTAGTGGAAAGGAGTTTTTGTACAGGCTTCTTTGCCTTGCTGTGGGAACCAAAGGAGAGCCACTGAGTTTAGTGCAATACTTGGAGGGCGCCTCTAGGGAGTGGACGTAGGTCGAGTTGACTGAACCGCTATAAATTTTTGTATTCTTTTTTATTGCTTTTTCTGCATTTAATTTTTGCACTATTTCTTCATGGTCAGTTTTGGTTTGGTTAAGATTTTTTTCTTTGATTGAAAGAATTTTAAATACTAATTCACCCCTCCCCCCTCTTAGTTAGCTTGGGCTAGTTTATAAAGGCTTAACATTCGCAATGAACTTTAAAGTGGTATCAGAGCGGGATTCATAAAAATGAGTTTTTGAAAACTTTTGAATTTTGATCCATGGCTAACTCCAAAATTATAATACTATTGAAGGGTATTGCACTACTCAACCCCTTTTATTTGACAATATTCCTTTTGATTTTTAGAAAGCTCACTACATGTCTATGTTTTTATAATCATTTGACTATTGTATGTGGATGCTTCTTAAAGAAGGATATTCACCTCCTTTACATAAAATTAATTAAAATTGAACTTCTTTTTACTGAATGGACTTTCGATGATGGGGATTTAACAAAACTTAATGCAAAATATTTGAAGTTTTTTTTTTGTGCTTTAAAATCTGAAGACTACATGCTTATTTCAACTTGTGCTACTGGTAAAGTGATTTGAGATAGATTGTGTATTACTTATGAAGGAACAAAAGAAGTTAAGCAATCTCGATTGAATATTTTATTACATAATTACAAATTTTTTTATTTGAAGCCTTCTGAATCAATTTCTAAAATATATACAAGGTTTACTCAAATTATTACCTCTTTGCATGCCTTAGGATGAGAACTCACTAACTATAACAAAGTGAATAAAATTTTAAGATGCTTGGCTTCCTCTTTTGATGCTAAGATTACTATAATTATTGAGTCTAATGATTTAAATACTTATTCGATTGACAACTTACTTGGATCACTCATTGTTTACGAGCAAGGGGTGAATCAATGAAATCTTGATACAGGTGAGAAAAATAAAGAAAACATTATGGCGCTGAAGGCCAACAACATAGACACTAACTCTTCCAGGTTTGAAAGCAATGATGTTGCCTTAATCATGAGGAAATTCAAAAGCTTTCTAAGGAATAAGCATAAGAACCATCATAAGTGGAATAAAGGTAAGGGTAGCAAAAATTTTAAGAGTTCTAATGATACTATTTGTTTTGAATGCAAGAAGCCAAGACATGTTAAAGCTGATTGTCCTACACTTAAAACTCATCCTAACAAGGTGAAGGGTGAGGACAAAACCAAGTTCAAAAAGGATAAGAAGAAGTTTCAAAAGGCATTCTAGGCAGATTCTTCATCTAACTCCTATGAGACTGAAGCTGAAGAGCTGAATACAAACTGGTGCTTGATGGTAGACAAAAATCTTGGTCAAAGTGACCAAGAAGAGGTTTGTGAACTAACCTATGAGCAACTACTTAAATTTTTTAAACAAATTCATGCATCATATAGGAAACTTAAAAAATCATATGCTAGCTTGAAATTGGAGTTTTTAAATTTACAAAAAGAGCATGAAATTCTTCTTAAAGATCATTATACAATTGATAGCAATCTCATGTCATTACTTGATGAGTTTGATGCATTAAATAAAAATCATACTGAATTATCTGATGCACATGATTCCTTGAAGTCATCCCATGTTAGAAAAGAAGTTTAGGAAATTAGGAAATCTCAAAGCTTTTGAAAATAACAAATCATCATTTCATGCATCACATAGCTTTAAAAAGAAGCATCTCCACCTAAGTAGATTAGTACATCCTTTTCCTGGTGTTAGCTGTTTTTCATGCGGCAAGTTAGGACACATTGCACACACATGCACCTTTCAACATAGTACACATTGAGTGTGGAGACCCAAATTGCATGATTCACAGCATAATACACATGTATTACATTCTACTTTCCATAAGAAGGGACCCAAACATGTTTAGGTTCCTAAATCTAATGTTTGATGATTTTGCAGGCTTGCTCTTACAAAAGACCTCATGAGAGCATGTGATACCTAGATAGTGGATGCTTATGACACATGTCTGAAGATGCCAATTAATTCATTTTGCTGGAGACCAGGATAGGAGGCAAGGTTACTCATAGAGACAACACCACCAGGAAGGTAGTAGGCGCATGTATAATTGGAAACTCCAAGAACCTTTTGATTAAAAAATATTTTGCTTGTAGATGAATTGAAACACAACTTACTTAGCATCAGTTAGCTTTGTGATAAGGGTTTCATAATAAAATTCTTGGCAAATACTTACTTTATAAGTTTAAATAATAATACTATTTTATGGGTAATGCGAATCAATAATGTTTACATGCTTGACTTAAAAAATATTAAAAGTGCTGCTTTATTTTGCTTAAAAACTACTGCTGATAATTCACAATTATGGCACAGGAGATTATGTCATGCCAGTATAGAAATTCATAGGAGAGTGACCGAGAAAGACCTAGTTAGAAGTGTCCCCAAACTTAAATTCTCAAAAGACCACCTTTGTGATGCCTGCCAATTAGGGAAGCAAGTTCATTCCCCTTTTACTCCATTATGGATATTAGCACCTCTAGACCTTTGAAGTCATTCACATGGAATTGTTTTGACCCTTTAGCACTGCCAACTTAGGAGGAACATTCTATGGTTTTGTGATTGTCAATGACTACTCGAGTTTTATTTGGATTAGATTTCTCTCACATAAGAATGAGTCTTCTAATGAGTTTAGATTCTTCTTCAATTAGTTAAAAAAAAGTTAGGTTGTGAGATTTTGAGCATCCATAATAATCATAGGGGAGAGTTTAAAAATGAGAGATTTGGAGACTTCTATGAGGATAAGGGGATTAGTCACAACTTTTTAGCTCCTAGGACCCCTTAATAGAATGGGGTAGCTAAATTGAAGAATCAGAACTTCATTAAAGCTACTAGAGCCATGCTTGATGAGTATTCACTTCCAAAATAGTTTTGGGCTAAATTGGTAAACATAACTTATTATGAGTTGAATAAGATGAATGTTAGAGCCAAAATTGATAAGACACCCTATGAGATCCTTAAGGGTAGGACACCCAATCTTTCACACCTCCATCTCTTTAGTTGTAAAGTTTTCATTCATAACAATGGGAAGTCACGCTTATGCAAATTTGACCCAAAATCTAATGAAGGAGTATACTTAGGATATTCAAGTGTGGGGAAATCCTTTAGGGAGTTTAATAAGAGAACATTGGTGGTAGAGGAGACAACTCATGTAGTGTTTGATAAATCTGATCCTAAGAAGTCTAGTGTTGAGGAGGAAGATCAAGTAGAGAGAATACCATTGGAGTTGAAAATTTGAAGAAGAGAGTAGAGCCCCAAAACATTAAAGGAGTAGGTAAGATTACCCATGGAGTAGAAATTGTAGATATGGTGGAAAGGGTTGACTTCACTCATCTTACCTACAAATTGGAGATATTCTTCAAGTCATCCTAGAGAATTGATCTTAGGAGACCCTTCTGAAGGTGTTAGGACTAGGCATGGACTTAGGAAGGAAGTGAAACATTCCGCCTTTATCTCAATGACTGAACCCACCAACATCAACCAAGCCCATTCTGATGACTTTTGGATCTTAGCAATGCAAGAGGAGTTAAACAAATTTGTTATGAATGATGTTTGGGAGCTTGTGGAAAGACCAAATGGACGGAGTATAGTTGGAACCAAATGGGTCTTTAAGAATAAAATGAATGATTCTAGTGTGGTGGTTAGGAATAAGGCAAGATTAGTGGAAAAGGGGTACAACCAAATAGAAGGGATTGATTTTGAAGAGACCTTTGCCCCTGTAGCTAGATTGAAAGCCATTAGAGTGCTATTAGCCTTTGGTTGCTATAAGGGATTTAAGATTTTTCAAATGGACATTAAGAGTGCCTTTTAAATTGGGTAATAAAAGATGATGTGTTTGCAGAGCAACCCTAAGGTTTTGAGAGTTCCTAATTTCCAAATCATATTTTCAAATTAAAAAAGGCCTTATATGGATTAAAGTAGGCACCTAAAGCTTATTATGATAGGCTTAGCACATTCTTACTAGAGAGGGAGCTTATTAAGTGGAGTGTAGACACCACCTTTTTTCTGAAGAAAGTGTGAGATTATTTACTCAATATTTAGATATATGCCAATGATATACTTTTTGGATCTTCTGATAAAAGGATATGTGATAATTTTTCTAAAACAATGAGTTGGGAGTTTGATTTGAGTATGATGGGAGAGTTGTCCTACTTTTTGGGGTTTAGCATTAGATAAGTGGATGATTGAACCTTTCGAAATCAAATAAAATATATTAAGGACATCTTGAAGAAGTATAAAATGGATAAAGCCAATCCAATTAATACTCCCTTGACCTCCAATGTTCAATTGGATATGGACCTAAATGGAAAGTATGTTGATCAAAAGAAGTTCAGAGGGATGATTAGATCTTTATTTTATCTGACTACTAGCCAACCTGATATAATGTTTAGTATTAATCTCTGTGCTAGATTTCAAGCTGATCCTAATGAATCCCACCTAACTGCAGTTAAGAGAATTTTTAGATACCTCTTAGGAACCTAAAACTTAGGAATCTAGTATCCTAGGCACAACACTTTTTTTGAGATTATTGGATATTCTGATTCTAATTTTGCAGGTTGTAAGGTGGATAGAAAGAGCACTTTAGGGACATGTAATTCATAGCACAATTTTTAGTCTCCTGGTCTAGTAGGAAGCAAAACTTCGTTTCTCTTTCCACTACGACAGCTGAGTATATTGCCTTAGTATGTTGTGTAGCCTAAGTCTTTTAGTTGAAATAGGAAGTTCTAGATTTAGGATTACCTATAAGCACATTTTCAATCCTTTGTGACAACACTAGTGTCATCTGCATTTCTAGGAATCCTATCCAACATTCAAGGACCAAGCACATAAACATAATGCATCACTTTATTAAAGACCATGTGACAAAATGAGACATTGAGTAACACCATGTGGCAACTAAGAATCAACTAGCTAACATCTTTACTAAATCACTGGCCTTCAACACTTTAGCCACTTTAAGGACCAAAATGGGTGTTATTGACATAAATGCATGAACTTGATTCTATTGCAAATTCAGGTCTATGAACTATGTTTTGATGATTGGCAAACACTCTTACTTGTCTTGGACTATCTTTTACTACTGATGTTTCAAGAATCAAAGATCGGACGGAAAAAATAGAGCTAGCTCAAGAATGGGTAGATTAGGGTTGAATCAGTCTATAACTTTATTTTTTTCTCTTTTTGAGTAAAATGTAATATTTGGTGTGACTGATGCAAAGTAACTCTACACACAAACACTTGAGAGACTTAGAATTTCTATTTTTACTCAAATCTGCCAGGAAGATATTTACATCGTCCTGAACGATCGGGCTTAAAATAGAAAATCTAATCATGGGTTCTTAATTAAGGCAACCGTCATTAGCCAATCGGCCTGGACGATAGGCTCAAAATAGAAAGAAATTGCCGCCATAAATAATTAATGTATTCTGTACTTTTGGTAATAGGCCAGGAAGATCTTTGATCGGCCTAGACGATATTCACAATTATGCCTTAATTGATCAGACAGTCAAGGAGGTAATTAAGGATGATTAATACGATCATGTCGTCCTGGACGATCTTGCGATTGTCCAGGATGATCTATTCGAAAATCCTTAGTTTCTCTTGGACGATAAATATCGGCCAGCACAAATACAGGGCGTTGTGCTGAATGATCAGGATCGGACAGCTTGAATTCAGGGCGATGCTCTGGACAATTTTCCTCTTATTTGATTTGATCGGCTGGGACTTTTGTGAGATCATCCTGGACGATCAAGCCAATTTTCAATCGTCCAGTTTGCATTCAGGGCGATGCTCTGGCCGATCTAATGGGATTTATACTGATCGGCCAGGATGATTTCCATATCATCCTAGACGATATAGTTGGCAACTTGCAATTAATGAGCTCCTTTTATGCTCTTCTATTTAAGAGATCTTGTTCAACATTTTGAATATCCTTGGCTGTTGTCTTGATCTGAGAAAACTTAAAGGAGAGAGAGAGAGAGAGGGAGAGAGATAGAGAGGGTCTTGTTAGGGGGAGACTATGAGGGGATTCACAAGGGTTGCTCCAAGCATTGTTCCACTTTTTCTTCCCTAGAGTCTCTTGTCCTTGGAAGGGTTGGGAGAGGTAAGTTCCAACAAGCGATCGAGGTTCTCTGCCTACTTCAGGTGGAAGCAAAAGGAGAAAGGTTCTCTGCCTTGCCAGGTGTGGCAAAAAGAGGTGTTTGTAAAGGCTTCTTCGCCTAGCTGTGGGAGCTAAAGGAGAGTCACAATTGTAGTGCAATACTCAGAGGGCGCCTCTGGGGAGTGGACGTAGGTCGAGTTGACCGAACCACTATAAACCCTTGTGTTCTTGTTTTTTACTGCTTCCGTATTTATTATCTTCCACATATATTTTTTGTGGTGATTTGGTTTGCATTCATGCTTTGCTTAGAGAAATTTTTTAAATACCAATTCACCCCCCCCCTCTTGGTTAGCCTTGGGCCAGTTCTATAGGGCTTAACATCCCTAACAAACTTTTAAGTGGTATCAGAGCGAGATTCATAAAAACTAAGTTTGAAAACTTTTTGAATTTTGAACCATGGCTAACTTTGAAAATCGTAATACACCAAAAGGGTACTCTATTACCCGACCACCTCTGTTTGATAATATTCCATTTGATTTTTGGAAAACTCGCATGTCTATGTTTTTACAATCTACTGATTATCACATGTTGTTACGGATGGTTATACACCTCCAACAGGTAAATTTAATGGCATTACTGTTTCACTTCCTTTTAGTGAATGGACTTTAGATGATAGGGATTTGGCTCAATTAAATGCAAAATGTCTTAAATGTTTTTTCTATGCTTTAAAATCAGAAGACTATATGCGTGTTTTCACTTGTAAAATTGGTAAAGAAATTTGGGATAAATTGTGTATCACTTATGAAGGCACTAATGAAGTTAAACAATCCTGTTTGAACATTCTCTTGCATGACTAAGAACATTTTCGTATGAAACCTCATGAATCAATTTCTGAAATGTATACGAGATTTATTCAGATTCTTACTTCTTTGTATGCCTTAGGAAGAGAACTTTCGAACTTTGAAAAAGTAAATAAGATTTTACGATGCTTGCCTTCCTCTTTTGATGCTAAAATCACTGCTATAACTGAATCTAAGGATTTGAACACGTATTCGATTGACAACTTACTTGGCTCACTCATTGCTTTGAGCAAGGGGTGAATCAAAGAAATCTTGATGCAGGTGAGAAAAAGAAAGAGAAAAAAGTGGCACTAAAGGCACATAAATCTAACTCCTATTCTTCCAGGTCTGAGAGCGATGAAGTTGCCTTCATCTCAAGGCAATTCAGAAACTTCCTAAGGAAGCAGCAAAAGCATCATTGGAGAAAAGGTAAGGATAATAAATATTATAAAGGATCTTCTGATGTTGTTTGTTATGAATGCAGGAAGCTTGGACATGTGAAAGCCGATTGTCCTACACTGCAAGATCACTCAAGTAAAGGAAAGGGTGAGGAGAAACCCAAGTTCAGGAAGGACAAGAAAAGACTCCAAAAGGCATTTTGGGCGGATTCTGCATCGGATTCATTAGAGACGAAACCAGAAGATGAGACAATAAAATTGTGCTTGATGGCAGATGATCATCTTGATCAAGAAGAGGTATGTGAACTTTCCTACGATCAACTTTTTAAAGTTTCTAAAAAAATTCATGCATCATATAGGAAACTCAAGAAAACACATACAAGCTTAAAATTGGAATTATAAAAAGTGCATGCAATTATGACTAAAGATCATTCTACAATTAATTCAAATCAGATGGCACTACTTGATGAATTTGATGAGTTAAACAAAAAATATTATGAATTAATTGAAGAGCATGAGTCACTAAAAGTCACACACACCTCACTTGATTCTGATTTTAAGAAGTCTAAAGAGATGGAGAAAAACTTTAGGATTGAGAATGAAGTCTTAAAAAGCACAAATTTGAAGATTCAAAATGAATTAGATGCATGTAAGAAAACTAGGATGACACCTACTTTTGATCAAAAGCCAAAACCTAGGAAGAGGCATTATAACTCAAACCATTTAGGAAATCCTTTTACAGGTGTTAGATGTTTTTCATGTGGCATGCTAGGACACATCTCACACACTTGTAATGTTCATCATAGTACACATTGGGTGTGGAAACCAAAGGTGCATGATTCACAGCATACCACACATGCATTGGATTCTTCTTTTCATAAGAAGGAACCCAAACTTGCTTGGGTTCCTAAATCTAACATTTGATAATTTTGTAGGTGGGCTCTCACAAAAGGCCTCATGAGAGTATGTGGTACTTGGATAGTGGTTACTCTCGACATATGACTGGTGATGCCAATCAATTTGTTTCGCTGGAGTCCAGGACTGGAGGCTAGGTTACTCTTGGAGACAACACCACCAAGAAGGTGGTAGACGCAGGTATAATTAGTAATTCCAAGAACCTTATGATTGTAAATGTTTTGCTTGTAGATGGATTGAAGCACAACCTGCTCAGCATCAGTCAACGCTGTGATAAAGGCTTCATCATGCAATTCTTTGCAAATTCATGCATTGTAAGTTTAAGTAACAATACTATTCTGAAGAGAAAGAGGATCAACAACATCTACATGCTTGATTTAAATTACATTGAATGTGCTGCTTCATTTTGCTTAAAAATAGTGATTGTTTATTCATGGTTGTGGCACCGGAGGCTATGTCATGCAAGTATGAAAACCCTTAGGAAAGTGACCCAAAAAGTCCTAATTAGAGGAGTCCCCAAACTCAAGTTTTCAAAAGACCACCTTTGTGATGTCTGTCAACTAGGAAATCAAGTCCACTCCACCTTTCACCCCACTAAAGAAATTAGCACCTCTAGACCTTTAGAAGTACTGCACATGGATTTGTTTGGACCCATAAGCACTGCCAGCTTGGGAGGGAAAGTATATGGTTTTGTAATTATTGATGATTACTCAAGGTTCACTTGGACAAGATTTCTTACACATAAAAATGAGTCTTTTGAGGAGTTTAAAATATTTTCTACTTGGATTCAGAAAAAGCTAGGTTGTGAGATCTTGACCATCCATAGTGATCATGAGGGAGAGTTTGAGAATGAAATGAAATGTCGTTCGGGATGTTAAGCCCTATGAACTTAGTCCCAAGCTAACCAAGAGGGGGGGGGGGGGTGAATTGGTATTTAAAAAAAAATTTAAGACAAAGAAATAAAATCACAAACCAAATCACACCACAAGAAATTAATGCGGAAATAAAAAGTGCGGAAGCAAAAATAAGAACACAAGATTTATAGTGGTTCAGTCGACTCGACCTAGGTCCACTCCTTGGAGGCACCCTCCAAGTATTGCACTACAAAACGTGACTCTCCTTTAGCCCCCACGGCTAGGCGGAGAAGCCCTTACAAGAACCTCCTTTTTGCCACCCCGGCAAGGCAGAGAACCTACCTCCTTTTGCTTCCTCCTGAAGCTGGCAGAGAACCACAACCAAAAGCAAACTCCTTACCTCTACCGACCCTTCCACGGACGAGAAACTCCAGACGAAAGACAAGCAGAGCGATCCTTGAAGCAACCCTTGTGAATCCCCCTCACAAGCTCCCCCTCACAAGATCCTCTCTCTCTCCCTCTCTCTCTTTCTCTCCTCAAGGTCTTCTCAGGTCAAGGCAGCATCCAAAGGTTTTTTAAAATGTTTGGACAAGAGCTCTTAAATAGAAGAGCTCTCAAGGAGTTCATTAATTGCAAGTAGCCGACTTTATCGTCCCTGCCGATCAGGACATCGGCCTTGCCGATCAGTACAAATCAAAGAAGATCAGCCAAAGCATTGCTCTGGGAACAGTCTTGGACGATTGAAATTTAGCTTGATCGTCCCGGACGATCATACGATCGTCCTGGCCGATTAGTTCAAATCAGACGCAAATCGTCTTGAGCATCGCCCTATTTATGACCTGGCCGATATTTATCGTCCTGAAGTAACTCAAGGATTTTGAATGTATCATCCTGGACGATCCTGTGATCGTCTAGGATGATATGATCGTATCAATCATCCTTAATTACTCCCTTGATTTCCTGATCAATTAAGGCATAATTTGGTAATTTCGTCCAGGCCGATATGGGGATCGTCCCGGCCGATAATTTAAAAATACAGTATACCTTAACTGTCTAAGGCGGTTACTTCTTTCTGTTTTGAGCTTATCGTCCTGGCCGATACACGTATCGTCCAGGCCGATATGTTAATGTCGGCTGCCTTAATTAAGAATCCTTACTTAGACTTTCTGTTTTAAGCTGATCGTCCCGGACGATATAAATATAGGCCAGGTCGATGTGGGCAAAAATAGAAATTCTAAGCCTCTCAAGTGTGTGTGTGAAGGGTTACTTAGCATCAGTCTCTTTGACCATTACAAGTAGACTCAAAAGGTGAAAAATAAAATTACAGACTGACTCGACCCTAAACCTACGCAATTCTGAACTTGGCTTCTTCATGATCGTCCGATCTTCGATTCCTGAAAGGTTAGAAGCAACAAGTAGTCCAAGAGAAGTAGTGTTTGTTAATCATCAAAACATAAGCCAGGAAAAAATAGATTTGCAACAATCTCCCCCTTTTTGATGATGGCAAACACACGTAGGAAAATTTTCATTAAAACATCAAGATTACAAACCCAAGACCAAACAGTTTTTTCCTACACCCTACTCCCCCTTTTGTCATCACAAAAAGAGGGTTCAGAAACAAAAGAAAAACATCACAGAAGACTAATTAAGCAAACTAAAAAGGACAGGAAACAAACAACACAAAGGACAGACTAAAAAAGCGAGGGATCCAGATCATCTGATAGAGGTGGTGGAGGTGGCTGCTGAAAGTAGGTGGCAAGTGTGGTGAACTGAGCATTGAACCAGGCGATGTCCTGGTCATGCTGCTACTGCTGCTGAGTAACGAAACTGTCAAAACGAGCTAAATCCTCAGTGCGGTGCTGCTCGTAGCGGGTAATATCCTCAAAGTGTTGCTGCTCCTGTGCAGCCACGTAGGCATCAAACCGAGTCTCCCAATGATCAAACCTCTCAATCAACTGATCAACTGGAGAGTGCTGGTGGAGAGGGACAGGATCAGGAACAGGAGCGGGAGCGGGAGCCTCCTCCTCTCTCGCCCCCCGACCTTCCCCATCTCCTGGGTGGAGACGAGTACTATGAAGGGTAGTGAAGGAATTGTTTGAGTAGAAGGGAGTTGGGAGGTTTGGTGGAATAGGATACTGAAGTTGGTATTTGGTTTCAAGGACATAGGCTATGATGTGTCCTAAGGCTAGATTGGGCTTTCTCTTATGGTTTGGATCGCGAATTGTGGTTAGGTGATCGATGTAACGAAAGAGTAGATCAGTGGCATTGAAATCTCTTTGGGCCATAATGTAGAAAGTAGTGAGGGAAAGTAGCGGTGTGATGTGGATCCGGTCCCCGGCTTTTGGAATTATGGAGGTGCGAAGGACATGTTGGATAGTCCTAGCATCTTTGACTAAAGAGCTAGTCTCTCAAACATGGAAAGGTGCATTGGTCTGGCGAAGGAAGTGATTTGCCGTGGACCAGTCAAAATCAAGATCAGAGGCTATTAGGTGCTGCTTATCCCCAGTGGTGGATAGCTGTAAAAGATCAACACAATCCTGATATGTGATTTCGACAGGGCGTCGATTCACATAGGAGGTCAGAGCTGTGAAGGAGCGGTTAATGCGCAGGCTGGCATAAAATTCATAGAGGAGTTCGGAAGAGAAAGGGACGGCGAGAGTGAGTATAAAACAAAGAGAGGTGTGGGCAAAAAGATTCATTACCGGATATGAGAGATGGACAGGATTAATTGTCCGGGAGAGTGTGATGCTACACTCTTTGTAGCGATGGTAGGCAGCCTGATCTTCTGCCTCCCTGAATCGAGGATCCAAAGTCGACCTTGAAGAACTCCCAGACGCCTGACGAGCACGCTTCCCACCAGCCATAGAAGAAGGTTTTAAGAAAACACAATGGAAGAAGAGTGGAGGGTGAGAAAATATGACTGGAACGACCTGAATTTAAAGAAACAGCCATATCGTCCGGGCCGATCGTAGAATCGTCCAGGCCGATATGGTTCAATAATTACGTACAGGTCGATTGGTCAAAAAGGCGATCCGATCATCCGGGCTGATCAGATATTGGCCAGGCCGATTAGACACAGGCGATCGACCAAGGAGTCAGGCCGAACGACTATTGAAAAAGCAGATCGTCCGGGCCGATTAGGTGTATCGTCCAAGATGATGCACAATAATTGATCGTACCGGCAGAAGTTAAAACGTTTAAAATGCTTGCCACGTGTATCGTCCAGGACGAACAGTGGATCGGCCCGGCCGATTATCCAATAATGGATCGTCCGGGGCCGAATTTAAAGATCAAAACGTGCTGACACGTGGATCGTCCAGGACGATCCAGTGTATCGGCCAGGACGATGCACATAAAAATGCATCGGCCAGACGAAATATACTATCGGCCAGGACTATCACCATGAGTTCGATCAAATCGTCCAGGACGATATAGGATCGTCCGGGACGATGAGTTATAGCAAGCACAGAAATAGGTTAGCTGATGGATTTTGAACAGAATTTGTCATATCGTCCAGGACGATAAAGGTATCGGCCAGGACGATGTGACTTGAAATTGAAATCATGAGATGAAGGCTAATGATCAAGACCCTCAAAAAATAAAACAAAAGAAAAACAGTCAAAACACAGAAAAATAAAAACAAGGAACACAAAAAAAAATGAATATTTTTGGATTTTAATTTTTCTAATTTTTTTGTATTTATGGAGGCATCATATGAGAATTCTTTTCAAAAAATTAAACTTTTAGAGTTCCAACAGACCAGGAAGTTTAACAAATCCCAATCAGAAGAAGGTAGAACATCTGATTCTGTTAACCCTAGATCGGACATCCTTTAGGGTACAAAATTCTTTTAGAAAACAAAAATCCAACTCAGAATAACTAAATATGATAATAAGATCCATTCAAGACTTGTTTACAAAGAAAATATCTCATAATTAATAACTAAAAGTAATTTTTCTCAATCATGGAAATTGAAGTCAAGTCTTTGAAAGCATCACATAATCAATGAGTTTTCTAAGTTTTAAGAGTTTTACCAAAGAGAGGATAGCTTGTATCTTGTGGGCTCATTTTATGCCTCTTGTCATTTTGATTGGCTCTTTTGAGCATCTTTTGATTCTTTCATACACTTTTGTGTATATAGCTTCTTTTTCAATTTGACTTCATTGGCCTCTTTCCTTTTTAATTCTTGCAAGCTAGAAACTCTTTAATATACCCTTAAAAAAAACTTAGTTGTGAGTATATCCTCCAAATATTAGAGAATAGGAGCTCTCTCTGTAACATAGGGAAGAACAATCCACAACACAAAATCAAAATCATGTGATAAATGCAATGGTAAGATTTCAAAAGCTTCAATGATATCGAAGAACTTTGGCTATTATGCATAAGATAAATTAATGTAGCAGATAAGAAAAAGATCTTAAATAACAGGCCATTGGTTAAATCGAGTTTAGGCTTTTGTTTTAGAGAAGAAACTCATACCACTAAATAAAGTCAGAAGGAGGGAAAACATCAACAGTAAACTCCCTTTAACCAATTTTGAAAAGCTAAACACTATCTCCAAAAACTCCAAAATCTAAAAGCTTGAAAGGATTAGTCATATGGAAGGCCATATTTAAAGAGCAACGTGTAGAAAAAACAAAACAAAACAAAACAAATGAAAATAAAGCAAACTAGAATCAACACAAAGAGAGCACAAAAACTAGCACAAAAAAATAAATAAAAGACACACAAAAAACTAAAAATTTCAAGCAAGTGATAAAGCAGCGAGTTTAAGCAATTTTGAGCTGCAAGCCTCCTTATGTCAAGTTATCCTATGCTCCCACGAGGTCTTTTGGTGAGAGCACACCTGCAAAACTCAACAACAGTCAGATTTAGGAACCCAAACAGGTTTGGGATCCATCTTATGAAAAGTAGAAGGTGATGCTTGTGTGCCATGCTGTGCATTATTTAATTTTGGTATCCACACCCATTGTGTACTACGATAAACTGTGCAAGTGTGTGAGATGTGTCCTAGCATGCCACAAGAAAAACATTGAATTCCAGGAAAAGGTTTTCTTAAATGGTTAGGGTAAAAATGCTTCTTCCTAGGTTCTAGCTTTTGATTTGTAGCTGGTGTCATCCTAGCTTTCCTGCATGTTTCCAAATCATTTTGAATCCTCAAATTTGTTCTTTTTAATGCATCAATCTCAATCCTCAAATTTTTCTCAATCTCTTTAGATTTCTTAAGATCAACCTTAAGTGAGGTGTGTGAAGCTTTTAATGCATTATGTTCATCAACTAATTCCAAATGCTTTTTGTTCAACTCATCAAATTCATCAAGAAGAGCCATGTGATTTGAATCAATCGTTGCATGATCTTTGAGAAAAACTTCATTCTCTTTTTGTAGATTTGAATGTTCTAATTTTAGGCTAGCATGAGTCTTCTTAAGTTTTTTGTATGATGCATGGATTTTTTCACAAATTTTAAACAATTCATCATAGGTTGGTTTACATACCTCTTCCTCACCACTTTGATTTTCTCCCATGAAACACAAGTTCGTAGTCTCTTCCTCTGGTTCAGTCTCAGAGGAATTAGTACCAGATTCTGCCCAAAAACCTCTTTGGATTTTCTTCTTGTCCTTCCTTGACTTGGCTTTCTCCTCACCTTTTTCCTTTTCTTTGCTAGAATGATTTTGAAGTGTAGGGCAATCGGCTTTCACATGTCCAGGTTTCCTGCATTCAAAACAAACAACATCAGAAGATCCCTTAACATATTTGTGATCCTTACCTTTCCTCCAACTTTGATGATGCTTTTGTTTCTTCCTTAGAAAGCTTTTGAATTGCCTTGTGATGAAGGCAATTTCATCGCTTTCAAACCCGGAAGATTCAGAATCCGATTTGTGCGCCTTCAGTGCGATTGTTTTCTCCTTTTTCTTCTCACCTGCATCAAGATTTCTTTGATTCACCCCTTGCTCGTAAGCAATGAGTGAGCCAAGTAAGTTATCAATAAAATAGGTGTTCAAATCTTTAGATTCAGTAATGGCAGTAATTTTTGCATCATAAGATGAAGGCAAGCATCTCAAAATCTTGTTAACTTTTTCATAATTTGAAAGCTCTTTTCCAAGTGCATGCAATGAAGTAACAATCTGAGTAAACCTAGTGTACATGTCAGAAATCGATTCATGAGGTTTCATACAAAAAAGTTTTAGTCATGCAAGAGAATGTTTAAATGGGATTGCTTAACTTCATTAGTACCTTCATAGGTGATGCACAATTTATCCCAAATCTCTTTACTAGTTTTGCAAGTTGAAACACGCATGTAATCCTCAGATTTCAAAGCACAGAAAAAATAGTTTAAACACTTTGCATTTAATTGAGCCAAATCACGTTCATCGAAAGTCCATTCAGTAAAATCAACTTCAGTTTTAATACCATTAATTTCACGAGAAGGTGGAGAATAACCTTCTTGAATAAGCATCCACATGCGATAATCAGTAGATTGTAAAAACGTTGACATGTGGGTTTTCCAAAAATCAAAAGGTAGGTTATCGAACAGGGGAGGTCGGGTAATGGAATACCCTTCCGTAGTGTTACGATTCCCAATGTTAGCCATGGATAAAATTCAAATAGTTTTCAAACTTAAATTTTTGAATCCCGCTCTGATACCACTTGAAAGTTTGTTCGGGATGTTAAGCCCTATGAACTTAGTCCCAAGCTAACCAAGAGGGGGGGGGGGGGGTGAATTGGTATTTAAAAAAACTTTTAAGACAAAGAAATAAAATTACAAACCAAATCACACCACAAGAAATTAATGTGGAAATAAAAAGTGCGGAAGCAAAAATAAGAACACAAGATTTATAATGGTTCGGTCGACTCGACCTACGTCCACTCCTTGGAGGCACCCTCCAAGTATTGCACTATAAAACGTGACTCTCCTTTAGCCCCCACAGCTATGCGGAGAAGCCCTTACAAGAACCTCCTTTTTGCCACCCCGGCAAGGCAGAGAACCTACCTTCTTTTGCTTCCTCCTGAAGCTGGCAGAGAACCACAACCAAAAGCAAACTCCTTACCTCTACCAACCCTTCCACGGACGAGAAACTCCAGACGAAAGACAAGCAGAGTGATCCTTGAAGCAACCCTTGTGAATCCCCCTCACAAGCTCCCCCTCACAAGATCCTCTCTCTCTCCCTCTCTCTCTTTCTCTCCTCAAGGTCTTCTCAGGTCAAGGAAGCAGCCAAAATTTTTTTAAAATGTTTGGACAAGAGCTCTTAAATAGAAGAGCTCTCAAGGAGCTCATTAATTGCAAGTAGCCGACTTTATCATCCCGGTCGATCTGAACATCGGCCTGGCCGATCAGTACAAATCAAAGAAGATCGGCCAGAGCATCGCCCTGGGAACAGTCCTAGATCATTGAAATTTGGCTTGATCGTCCCGGACCTTCATACGATCGTCCTGGCCAATTAGTTCAAATCAGACGCAAATCGTCCTGAGCATCGCCCTGTTTATGACCTGGCCGATATTTATCGTCCTGAAGCAACTCAAGGATTTTGAATGTATCGTCTCGGCCGATCCTGCGATCGTCCAGGACGATATGATCGTATCAATCATCCTTAATTACTCCCTTGATTTCCTGATCAATTAAGGAATAATTTGGTAATTTTGTCCAGGCCGATATGGGGATCGTCCCGGCCGATAATTTAAAAATACAGTATTCCTTAACTGTCTAAGGCTGCTACTTCTTTCTGTTTTGAGCTTATCGTCCTGGCCAATACACGTATCGTCCAGGCCGATATGTTAATGTTGACTGCCTTAATTAAGAGTCCTTACTTAGACTTTCTGTTTTAAGCTGATCGTCCCGGACGATATAAATATCGGCCGGGCCGATGTGGGCAAAAACAGAAATTCTAAGCCTCTCAAGTGTGTGTGTGTGAAGGGTTACTTAGCATCAGTCTCTTTGACCATTACAAGTAGAATCAAAAGGTGAAAAATAAAATTACAGACTGACTCAACCCTAAACTTACGCAATTCTAAACTTGGCTTCTTCATGATCGTCCGGTCTTCGATTCCTGAAACGTTAGAAGCAACAAGTAGTCCAAGAGAAGTAGTGTTTGTCAATCATCAAAACATAAGCCATGAAAGAATAGATTTGCAACATGAAAGATTTGGATATTTCTGTGAGGACAAGGGGATTAGCCACAATTTCTCAGCTCCTAGGACCCCTCAGCAGAACGAGGTACTTGAAAGAAAAAATCGGACCTTAGTGGAAGCCGCTAGAGCCATGCTTGTTGAGTATTCACTTCCAAAATACTTTTGGGCTGAAGCGGTTAACACATCTTATTATGTGTTGAATAGGGTGAACATTGGAGCCAAACTAGAAAAGACACCCTATGAGATCCTTAAGGGTAGGACACCATATCTTTCCCACCTTCATGTTTTTGGTTGTAAGGTTTTCATTTACAATAATGGGAAGTCTCACTTGAGAAAATTTGATCTTAAATCTGATGAAAGAGTGTTCTTGGGATAATCTAGTGTTGGGAAGTCTTTTAGGGTGTTTAACAAGAGAACTTTAGTGGTGGAAGAGACTATCAATGTTGTATTTGATGAGTCTGATCCTAAAAAGCATGGAGTTGAGGATGATGATGATATTGGAGAGATTACTAGTGGAGTAGAAAATTTGGAGAAGGAAGTAGGTCACCAAAACATAGAAGGAGTAGGAGATGTCACCCATGGAGTAGAAAATTTTGGTATGAAAGAAAAGGGTTGGACCTTCTCAGACCTTACCTAGAGATTAGAGATACTCTATAAGTCACCCCAAGGATTTGATCTTAGGAGACCCTTCTAATGGAGTTAAGACTAGAAATGGACTTAGGAAGGAGGTGAACCACTCTACCTTTATCTCAATGACTGAACCCACCAATATAAACCAAGCCCTTACTGATGAGTTTTGGATTTTAGCCATGCAGGAGGAGTTGAACCAATTTACTCAGAATGAAGTTTGGGAGCTTGTAGAAAGACCTAAGGGACAAAGTGTAGTTGGGACAAAGTGGGTCTTCAAGAATAAGGTGAATGATTCAGGAGTGGTGGTTAGGAATAAAGCAAGATTGGTGGCTAAGGGGTATAACCAAATAGAAGGGATAGATTTTGAAGAGACATTTTCCCTTGTAGCTAGATTGGAAGCCATTAGAGTGCTATTAGCCTTTGCCTGTTATAAAGGATTTAAGCTTAATCAAACGAATGTCAAGAGTGCCTTTTTGAATGGGGAAATAAAAGAGGATGTGTTTGTAGAACAACCTTAAGGTTTTGAGAGTTCCCAATTTTCAAATCATGTTTTTAAATTAAAAAAGACTTTGTATGGTTTAAAGCAGGCACCAAGAGCATGGTATGAGAGGCTTAGCTCATTTTTACTAGAAAGGGAGTTTGTTAAGGGGAGCGTAGACACCACCCTTTTTCTTAGAAAAATTGGAGATGATTTACTCATTGTTCAAATTTATGTGGATGATATACTCTTTGGATCTCCTAATAAAAAACTTTGCGATGAGTTCTCTAAAACAATGAGTAGAGAGTTTGAGATGAGTATGATGGGAGAGTTGTCTTATTTTTTGGGGGTTTATCATAAAACAATTGGATGATGGAACTTTTCTTAATCAAACAAAATACATAAAGAATATTTTGAAGAAGTATGAGAT
The DNA here is from genome assembly GCA_022539455.1 of Dendrobium nobile. Classification (NCBI taxonomy): domain Eukaryota; kingdom Viridiplantae; phylum Streptophyta; class Magnoliopsida; order Asparagales; family Orchidaceae; genus Dendrobium; species Dendrobium nobile. The sequence goes on along the minus strand of CM039719.1, from coordinate 49,108,954 downwards.
GGATAAATCTAAGCTAATTAATACTCCCATGACTTCTAGTGTTCCTTTGGATAAGGACCCAAGTGATAAGTCTGTTGATCAGAAGAAGTATAGAGGCATGATTGGATATTTACTCTACTTGACTGCGAGCCGACCCGACAAAATGTTTAGTGTGTGCCTTTGTGCTAGATTTCGAGCCGACCCTAAGGAATCCCACCTAACTGCTGTTAAAAGAATTTTTAGATATCTTTTGGGGACCCAAAGCTTAGGGATTTGGTATCCTAGACACAGCACTTCTTTTCAGATTATTGGATTTTCTGACTCTAATTTTGCAGGATGCAAGGTGGATAGAAAAATTACTTCAGGGACTTGTCAATTCATAGGACAATCTTTGGTCTCATGGTCTAGTAGGAAGAAAAATTCTGTTGCACTTTCCACTGCTGAAGCTGAGTATATTGCTCTTGGAAGTTGTGTGGCCCAAGTCCTTTGGTTAAAACAACAGGTATTGGATTTAGGATTACCTGTTGGCACCATCTCAATTTTTTGTGACAACACTAGTGCCATTTGCATCTCTAATAATCTTATCCAACATTCAAGGACTAAGCACATTGACATTAGGCATCACTTCATTAGAGACCATGTGAATATGGGAGACATTGAGTTACACCATGTGACAACTAAAAATCAACTGGCTGACATCTTTACTAAACCACTGGCCTTCGACACTTTCAACTCTTTAAGGACCAGATTGGGTGTGATTGACATAACTGCATAAACTTGATCTTCTATTTGCTTTACTTGGTTTTTTTGTTCTTTTTCTTTTAATTGTTTTTCCTTTTTTCTCTTTGTTTTCTTTTCTTTTTTTGTTTTGTTTCTTTTTTGTTTGATTTAGCTTGCTTTCTTATTGCTTTTCTTAATTTTTTAGCTTTCAAAAATCATCACTGATATGATATCGTATGCCTTGTTCTTGCTTTTGAGAATTTATAGTTAATGTTTTACATCTCTTAATCTATTAGATGGTAAAAATATTTTATGATTGTGTCTCCTTCTCTTACCTATTTAAATGGCATAGTTTTCTTTTCTAATCAAAAATCTATTTCAAATTAAATATTGTGTATGAAATTAAGATCTTTTCTAAACTTGCTTAAGTAAATCTATCTTGTATTTATAATGCTTAAAGTTTTTTTGTCACATCAAGATTCCTCATTACTCTTATCATTGGTTATTGATTCTGTTTTGTGGATAGTTCTTCTCTATGTTAGAGAGAGAGCTCCTATTCTCTAATATCTGGAAGATATACTCACAACTAAGAAGTCTTTTTAAGAGATTGAAAAAGAAAATTTAGCTTGCAAAAACAAAACAAATGGCCAATGACGCCAAATTGAAAAGAAAAAGTATATACACAAAAGTGTATCAAAAATCAAGATGTTCAAAGAGTCAATCAATGTGATAAGAGGCATAAAATGAGCCCACTAAAAGGCAAGCTATTCTCTCTTTTCAAATCTTTTAAAACTTAGAAGTTTTCATGTATCAAAGAGCTGATTTCGATTGTTTTTGCGATTGTGACAAAATTACCGTGGTTCTTTATTCATGCCTTGGTAAAAAAAAAGGAGGATGTCTTGTGGTTTACTTTTGTTCTTGATTCCCTCCTTTTTGAGATGTCAAAAGGGGGAGTAGTTTTAGGATGGTTATTGCACTTTTGATTCCTTGTGTTACACTGCTATTTTTTAAATATTTGTTGTAGTATTTTGCCATCATCAAAAAGAAGGAGATTGTTGTAAATTCAGGTCTATGAACTATGTTTTGATGATTGACAAACACTCTTACTTGTGTTGGACTATTTTTTACTACTAACGTTTCAGGAATAAAAGATCGGACGGAAAATATAGAGCTAGCTCAAGAATGGGTAAATTAGGGTTGAGTCAGTCTGTAACTTTATTTTTTCTCTTCTTGAGTCAATTGTAATCTTTGGTGTGACTGATGCAAAGTAACCCTACACACACACTTGAGAGACTTAGAATTTATATTTTTACTCAAATCGGCCAGGATAATATTTACATAGTCTTGGATGATCGGGCTTAAAATAAAAAATCTAATCAGGGGTTCTTAATTAAAGCAGCCGTCATTAGCCAATCGGCCTGGACGATACTTGTATCGGCTAGGACGATAGGCTCAAAATAGAAAGAAATTGTCGCCATAAATAATTAAGTATTCTATACTTTTGGTAATCTGCAAGGACGATCTCTGATCGGCCTGGATGATATTCACAATTATGCCTTAATTGATCAGACAATCAAGGAGGTAATTAAGGTATTCTGTACTTTTGGTCAATTAGACAGCTTGATTTCTAGGCGATGCTCTGGACAATTTTCCTCATATTTGAACTGATCGGCCGGCACTATCGTGAGATCGTCCTGGATGATCAAGCTAATTTTCAATCATTCAGTTTGCATTCAAGGCGATGCTCTGGCCGATCTCATGGGATTTGTACTGATCGGCCAGGACGATTTCCATATCGTCCTGGACGATATAGTCGGCAACATGCAATTAATGAGCTCCTTTTAAGCTCTTCTATTTAAGAGCTCTTGTTCAACATTTTTGAATATCCTTGGCTGCTGTCTTGACCTGAGAAAACCTAAAGGAGAGAGCGAAAGAGGGAGAGAGAGAGAGTATCTTGTGAGGGGGAGCTTGTGAGGGGATTCACAAGGGTTGCCCTAAGCATTGTTCCACTTCTTCTTCCCTAGAGTCTCTTGTCCTTGGAAGGGTTGGGAGAGGTAAGTTCCAGCAAGCGATCGAGGTTCTCTGCCTGCTTCAGGAAGAAGCAAAAGGAGGAAGGTTCTCTGCGTTGCCGGGTGTGGCAAAAAGAGGTGTTTGTAAAGGCTTCTCCGCTTAGCTGTGGGGGCTAAAGGAGAGTCACGATTGTAGTGTAATACTCGGAGGGCACCTCCGAGGAGTTGACGTAGGTCGAGTTGACTGAACCACTATAAATCCTTGAATTCTTGTTTTTTACTGCTTCCGCATTTATTTTTTATGGTGATTTGGTTTGCATTCGTTCTTTTCTTAGAGAAATTTTTTAAATACCAATTCACCCGTCCCTCTTAGTTAGCCTTGGGCCAGTTCTATAGGGCTTAACTTTCCTAACGAACTTTCAGATTCTTACTGATTTCTAAACTGTTATCTATTTTTTTACTTCTGCTGTTTTAATTTTGTAGTTTCTCATTGTTTATTTCTTTTTTTTTTTGTTTTTGTTTATTGCTTTTTCTTTCTTTCCTATGTTATGTTTTTTTTTTGTAATCATTATTGAATTTATATCTTATGGCTTATTTTTGTTTTTGGAAATTTGTAAGTCAAAGATTGACATCTCTAAATCAGTTAAAGGAGAAAACACCATATATTATTTCCTTTCCTCTAACTTCTTTTAGTGGTATAATTTTCATTTCTAAATAAAAGTTTATCTCAAATCAACAACTTGACTTTGCAATTAAGATGTTTTCAATGTTACTACAGTAATCTATCTTATATATATAATGTTCAAAATCTTTATATTACCTTCACATTTTCGAAATGTTGTCATTGTATTTATAAAATGACTTTTGATTCTGTTTTGAGATTCATTCTTCCTTATATTAGAGAGTGAATTTTTTTTCTCTAATTTCTGGAAGATATTATTCAATCTGAGAGTATTTATGAATTTTGAAAAAGGGGACCTAACTTGTAAAATTAAATGAGAAAAAAAGTGGCCAATGATGCTAAAATCAAAAGATGCGTAATGATGCCAAATTGAAATATATATATATATATATATATATACAAAGTGTATAAAAGATGAAAAAAAATGTGTAAAGAGCACCAATCAAATTGATTAGAGACATAAAATGAACCCACCAAAAGCAAGCTTCTTCCTTTTCAAAAATTTTAAACCTTAGAAGAATTCATGAGTCACTTGATATTTTTCAAATGCTTGATTTCCAATTCATGATCGTGATTAATTACTTTAATATATTAATCTATAAATTTTTTTTCTGGAATAGTATTAAAAAGATCTCTTTTTCTTATCCAATTATTTTTCTGATTTAGATCATTGCGTTCAAAAGACAGTTGTCCCTGGAGAAGTCCGAGGTAGGGCTAACTGGATCGGTTATTCTACCATTTTCAAATTCTGATGATGTAAACATATTGATTCTTATAAATTTTTAATTCAATCACATGGAAAATTTATCATATTCAAGCTTTGAAAAAAAAAACTTTTTTTCTATTTATTTTTGTGTCTTTTTCGTATTTTATTTTTATCCTTTTTACTTGAATTTTCTCTCTTTGGGCCTTCTCTGAACATCTCCATCCATCCTTTATTTTTTCACTTTTTTTTCACATCATCCCGGATGATATTCACATCATCCTAGATGATGCGTTTCAATCATTCTTACAATTCCATCTGCTGGCTATTCTGACTTTTCTGCTTCTGATCATCTTGGACGATCCAATTATCATCCTGGATGATCTAATTGTGTTATCCTTCTCGTCTTGGATGATCTTCATAATCTCTGCTCAATTATTGGGGATCATATCTGATTGTACCACTATTCATCCTAGACAATCCTTGTGGGAAAATACGATACTCAACTTTTGTTTGATCAGTGTGATCCATTATTGTGCATCGTCTTTGACGATCCACCTAATCACCCAAGATGATGTAATTTTTCAACGGTCATCTAGAATGACTCCTCGGGATGATCATTTGTGTCTTATTGTCCTGAACGATATCTAACCGGCCTGGATGATATTACCTCCTTTTTGACCAATCGTCTCGAACACAATTATTGCACTAGATCGTCCTGGATGATTTTGCGATCGTCCTGGATGATCCAGTTGATTGTTTATAAACTGAGACCCTCAAGCAGTTTTTCTCACACCCTCTTCTTCTATCAGTCTTGCACTTCCTATTTTCTTGTTGTTCTTGATCAATGGTAGGATGAAAGAGATCTCTCCATCTTTCTCGGAGTTCCTTGAGAGTGACTTTGGACCCTCAATTCATTGAGGTAGACGATTAAGCCACCTACTAAAGGTACAAGACAGCCAAAATCACTGTCTCCCAGTCTATCAACCTGAACATTCTCTCATATCTAGGACTTGATCTGTTTGCTCACATGTTCATGTGTTTTCTCCTTACTCTCTCTATCCCCTTCAACTTTGAGCTTCTTTTTGAATTTTTTTGCTAGCCTCCGCAATAATTCTTCTTTCAATACTCTCAGGTCTTATGTGAATCGACTCCCCATCGAGATCACAAATCAAGACGGTGTAGAACTTTTCTAACTTTCCACCACAGGGGAAAAACTCCATATCTTCTGTCCTGATCCTGATTATGATTGGGCTCCGGCCAACCATTTTCTTAGAAATACTAATGCTCACTTTCATGGTGGAGAGTCTAGCACCTTACTCAAAGATGATACGATAATTCAGCATGTCCTTGACACCTCAATTCTTTCTAAAGCTGGTGACCACGTTCATATCACTCCTCTTCATTCGATAATCACTTTTCGTTTTTTAGCTGACTAAGAATTCAATGCCACAGAATTGATCTTTTGCTATATTGAGCATCTGACCACTATTTGAGATCCAGGATATAATAGGAAGCCAAATCTTTCTCTAGGACATATCATTGCCTATGTCTTAGAATCAAAATACAACCTTCATTATCCTGCCCCACCAAATTTTTAGCTTGCCTTCTACACAAACAACTTCTTCCATGTTCTTCATAGTACTCGTCTCCACCCGGGGCACAAAGAAGTTGAGGGAGCTGAGGAGGAGACAGCTCCTACATGTAATTTTACACCTACTCCGCTCCACCAGTACTCTCAGTTGGATCAATTGGTGGATTGATTTGACCAGTGAGAGATTCACTTTGAGGCATACATTGCTGAGTAGGAGCATTAATATACTGAGGATATTATTCGCCTGCAGCATCAGCACTGAAAATTTGTTAGGGATGTTAAGCCCTATAGAACTGGCCCAAGGCTAACCAAGAGGGGGTTGAATTGGTATTTAAAAAAAATTTCTCTAAGCAAAGTACGAATACAAACCAAATCACTACAAGAAAATAAATGCGGAAGATAATAAATGCGAAAGCAGTAAAAAATAAGAACACAAGGGTTTATAGTGGTTTGGTCAACTCGACATACGTCCACTCCCTGGAGGTGCCCTCTGAGTGTTACACTACAATCGTGACTCTCCTTTAGCCCCCACAGCTAGGCGGAGAAGCCTTTACAAACACCTCTTTTTTTTCACACCTGGCAAGGCAGAGAACCTTCCTCCTTTTGCTTCCTCCTGAAGTTGGCAAAGAACCTCGATCCTTTTGCTTCCTGCTGAAGTAGGCAAAGACCCTCGATCGCTTGTTGGAACTTACCTCTCCCAACCATTCCAAGGACAAGAGACTCTAGGGAAGAAGAAGTGGAACAATGCGTGGAGCAACACCTGTGAATCCCCTCACAATCTCCCCCTCACATGATCCTCTCTCTCCCTCTCCCTCTCTCTCTCTCTCTCTCCTTTAGGTTTTCTCAGGTCAAGACAGCAGCCAAGGATGTTCAAAAATGTTGAACAAGAGCTCTTAAATAGAAGAGCTTCAAAGAAGCTCATTAATTGAAAGTTGTCGACTTTATCGTCCAGGATGAAATAAAAATCATCCTTGCCGATCAGTACAAATCCCATGAGATCAGCTAGAGCATCGCCTTCAATGAAAACTGGATGATTGAAAATTGGCTTGATCATCCAGGATGCTATCACGATCGTTCTGGTTGATTAGTCCAAATCAGAGGAAATTTGTCCAGAGCATCGCCCTAAATTCAAGCTGCCCGATCCCAATCATCCAGCACATCGCCTTGAATTTGTGCTGGCCGATATTTATGGTCCAAGAGCAACTAAGGATTTTAGAATAGATTATCCTGGACGATATTGAGATCATCCAGGACGATATGATTGTATCAGTCATCCTTAATTACCTCCTTGATTATCTGATTAATTAAGGCATAATTGTGAATATTATTCAGACCGATCAGAGATCATTCTGGCCGATTACCAAAAGTATAGAATACCTTAATTTGTTATGGTGGCAATTTCTTTCTGTTTTGAGCCTATCATTCTGGCTGATACAAGTATCGTCCAGGCTAATCAGTTAATTATGGCTGCCTTAACAAGAAATCCTATTTAGAACATTTGTTTTAAACTCGATCGTCCAGGACGATAATGATATCATCCCGGCCGATGTGAGTAAAAAGGAGAGAATCTAAATCTCTCAAGTGTGTGTGTGTAGGTTTACTTAACATCAGTTACTTCAAACATTTATAATTGACTCAAGAGAAGGAAAACAGAAGATTACAGATTGACTCAACCCTAATCTACCGAACCCTAATCTACCCAATCTGTAGCTAATTCTTATTTTTGTCTGATCTTTGGGTCCTGAAAAGTCAATAGAGAAGATGGAAGCTGTAGTGAAACAAGATTTGTTTGCTATTATCAAAATTATAATCCAAAAATAGGTTTGTAGCAAGCACGACCAGGATATGGCCTTGATTGGAGAGCAGTTTTCCACTATTTGAGTTACTTTCATCCACCTCCACCACCAATTCCCTCAGATGATTAGGGGTCATCATTCTTTTATTTTTTTATGTTATATTTTATTGTAGTTTAATTCTGTTTCGTAGTCTCTACTTTTATTTCTTTTCTAGTTTCCCTCTTCTTTTTTGTGATGTCAGAAAGGGGAGCAGTTAGTTGTGCTGTTTATTCTAAATTTTGAATCTATTATTGGATAATTGATCTATTTCCATTAAACTGCGTTGAACTGCTTAGATTATTTTTTGGGTTTCCATCATAAAAAGGGGCAGATTGTTGCAAATCTGATTTTATGGATTAGAATTTTAGAGATAATAAACATTCATATTTTTTCTACGTATGCCTTGCCCACTAATATTTCAGGTCCATAAGATCGAGTGCAACTCAAGCTAGCTCATGATTGGGTAGATTAGGATTGAGTTAATTTATAATTTTTTCTTTTCTTGAGTCTATTATAAATAATGTGGTTCCTGATGATGAGTAACCTTACATACACACACACATGGGAGGAAAATTTCTATCTGTTGGTTAGAGTTCTTTTTTATTTATCACATCGTCCGGGATGATCCAAACATTATCCTGGATAATCTATTAAAAATAGAAACCCTAATTAGGACATCCTTGTTAAGGCAACCATCATTAAGCTTATTTTCCTGGATAATGTTTGTATCACCCGAGACGATAGGCTCAAATCAGAAAGAATAAGCATCAGATCTATTTAGGTATTATTTATATTTGACAACATCCAGAATATAATCTTGGATGATGCAACATAATTATACCTAAATTAATTTATTTATTAAGGAAAGCAATTATGGTTTTGATTACTCGATCCAATCATCCTAGATGATTGAAGGATCGGCCGAGACAATCAGTTCAAAAAACCTTAGTGGTTCCTAGATGGTCTTCATAAGCCAGCTGCCTTTAAGGCGATGTTTTGGACAATTTTCATGAATTTGAACTAATCATCTGAGATGATTGTGAGATTGGCTTGGACAATCAAGCTATTTTTTTACCATCCAGCCATCCATTACGTGTGATTGTTTGGTCAATATTCAAGGATTTGTACTGATTGTACATAACAATATTATATCGTCATGGATGATATGAACAAAAATCTTCTGATCATCCCAAACTGTCCGGGCTGATTGAGCAAAATTTATGCTGATCATCCAGGATGATGTATATCGTCCTAGATGATAAAGTCAGTTTGATTAAAATAAGAGCTATTCTAAAACTCTGTTATTTAAGAGCACTTTTTCTACCCAAGATCACATATTCTGCTATTGTCTTGACGTGAGAGTTCTTAAAGGAGAGTGAGAGAAAGGGAGAGAGAGAGAGAGGATATTGTGAGGGGGAGTTTGTGAGGTGTTTCACAAAGGTTGCTCCATGCAAGGATCCAAGTCTCTTCTTTGATTGTCATTTCTCATTCTTGGAGGTTCAAGAGAGGCTCACTTTAGCAATAGATCAAGGGTCTCTGCCTGCTTCAGGAGGAAGCAAAAGGAGTTGGGTTCTCTACCTCACTGGTGTCGGTTGAAAGACGTTTTTGTACAGGCTTCTCCTCCTTATTGTGGGAGCAAAAGGAGAGTCACTGAGTTTAGTGCAATACTCAGAGGGCGCTTAACGGGAGTGGACATATGTCGAGTTGACTGAATCACTATAAATTTTTGTGTTCTTTTCTGCATCTTTTTCCGCATTTAATTTCTGTACAATTTTTTTGCGATGAATTTTGGTTTTGTTAAGATTTTGTTTTTTGATTGAAAGAATTTTTGAAATACTAATTCACCCCCCTCTTGGTTAGCTTGGGCTAGTTTTTAAGGGCTTAACATCCCTAACAAACTTTCACCTATGCCAGCTCGCTCTCAAGCCTACCAAGGGTTTTGAACCCGGGTGGTTTGGGGAGAGTTTAAAATACCCAACAAAATTATTGAATAAGCAAATAAAATTTAAGTGTTAATTTTTTTTATTTAAACTATATTTTGGCACAAAATAAAGTTATTAAATAAAATTAAATATACTAACTAATTTTAGTATAAAAATAGAAAAGTACATTTAATATAAAATAAAAATTAATAATTACTAATTAATTGGAAAATAAAAAATAGTATAAATTGAGAATTACAATTAAAATTTAATTAAAACAAATTATTAACTTAATAATGAATTAAAATACCAATAATATTTTTAATTATAAAATAAATTTAAATTTAAAAAAAAAATTATTTAAATATTTTTACTTAAACTAAGGAAATAGTTAATACTTTTTTTATTATTTTTGTTAAATCATTTAATATTTAAAATTTTAATCAATTAAATTAAATTTATAAAATTCCACCGAAATACTCAAAAAGTAGCTGGAAAATCTGTCTGAAAATTCCATGGGAAAGAAACCACCAAAAAATTTCATCGTAAAAGTTGTCTCATTGTCTTTCGTTTGAAAATTATCGATAGCTGCTAGAAAATTAATCGTGGGAAATCTGCTAAAAAATTCCACTGGTAATGAGTGGTTTTCTTATAGTGATGGTAATTTTGATACTAAATAAATTTAGAATACTATTAGACAAAGTTTTCCTAAAAATTCTCTTTATGTGTCTATTTGGTATGCTAGCATACCTCCTTCATATTCCTTCCAACTTTAGAGGATTTTACATAAATATCTACCTTTGAATTCAATTTTATTAAGTAAAGGTTTTTATATTGTCTCCAAATGTCAATGTTGCTATCACTTGGAGAATATGAATCATGTGTTTACTCAGGGCCCCTATTTCTATGAAAGTCTGGATACATTTTGATAATATGTTCAATGTGCTATCTACTACTCAGTATAATCCTATTATTTCTCTTCTTATAAAATTTGTTAATTCCTAGTCATACAAGGAGTATTCTTCTTTTTATTATTTGCTGGTTCTTTTGGGGTAGTAGGAATGCTTCTAAGCATGAGAGTATAAAAATGGATATTTTAAATGTCAATTCTAAAGTAAAGAATAAATTTTTCATCTTTTTGGTTCTATGTTATTAAAGGCTGGTTCCTTTAGAAGTTGTCTTCATGTGGCTTGTGAGTTTAGTTTAAATTTTACTCCTCATCCTGCTGGTTGTAACGATAGGATTATTTATTAGAGAAATCCCTTGGAGGGCTATTTCAAACTTAATACTGATGGCTTCAAGAATAATTTAAATGTTGATTATGGTGGTACTATTCAGGATTATAATGGTTTTGATATTATGCCTTTTGCGAAACCCTTCTACGATAATATTGCTATTCAAGCTAAAATTGAGAGTCTTCTTTTTGGCATTCAATTATGCATTTTCCTAGGCATTATTAACATTTGGATTGAAGTTTATGCTTTACTCTTAATCTATTATCTTGAAGGTAACATTGCTCCTAGTCCTTCTAATTTCTATGAGATAGGATATTAAGTTTTGGCTTTCCTTCATTACTTATTCTATTTCTCATATCCTGAGGGAGACAAATGATGTTTATCATTCTTTAGCTAAAGGGGTTATAATTTTCCTGGTTTCACTGAATACTATGATCAATGTCTTCCCAAAGAGATCAAAGGTTTGGCTAGATTGGAATTTCGGGGTCTCTCATTTATTCTGTTTAATTAGTGTTCTTCGGGTCTTATTTCCGTTGGTTTTGTTTATTTTTATTATATTGGTCAGTTGCTTGTTCTATTTTTATGGTGGTCTTTAAGTTTTTCTTTGGGTTGTTAGCTTATTGTGTCTATTTAGTTGTTGCTTTAATCACCTAGTACTTTGATGGCTTTCTTTAGGCTACTGTTTATCTACCAATTAGTTTTGCTAGGAAGGTTGTCTATCTAGTGGTTGGCCCTTTCCTTACTATTACTAGGTTGATATTTTATTTAGTCCTATTATCCTTTTTGTATTTTACTTGTGTTGTTTAACGGTTGTGGATGGTTGAGTGTTAGCAAAGATTGGAATTCTTATTTTGCTGAATTAACCACTTATTGATGCTCTCTTATCCTTGGGTGGATTCTTATAGGGTGTTTGGCTTTATTTCTTTCTTACCTCTTTCCTTTAGGGTTTCTGATTATGCTAGCATGTCTATGGGTATTTGTTGCCATTTTGTCCAGATTATGGATCTTCTTTTCATTTGGGATATTTGGGCTGAGGCCTTCTATGCCACTAGCATTTTGGGTTTTATTTATCTTGTTTGGACTAATCTCCCTAATTATTCATATTTTGTTTTCCTGTGCTGCTTTGGTTTGGCTACACCTGGGATTAGATCTGAGTGGTATTGGGGGTTATATTAGGATGGTGCATAAATTACACACTTGAGCTATTTTCCAACTCATAACTACAGTTATGTGGCTAACCCAAATCCTTTTGTTGATGCTAAGCATTTTGGGTTTTTGTAAGACTGGAACTATATCAATTCTAGCTTAATTATGGGTGTTCTTTTGTATTGGTTTGGTAGCCACCTTGGGTGTTGCAGCAGATATCATAGCCTGAGCTCCTTTTTTGATTTTAAGTATGTTATTTTTTATAATTATAATTTGTTTGGTATCTTATTTACAACTGGCTTGTCTCTTTATTGGATAAGCATTGTGATTTATTTTTTTGGTTTAATGGTGGGTGGCATCAAATTATTTACAGATATGGTTGCAAGGTCGACTTTTATTGTGTTTTTTAGCTCGTTATCAAACATTTAATGCTTGTGTTAGCTGATCAGGTGTGTTCTTTACTTTTATTATTTCCACATTTATTTTTCTCGATGAACTATATGGGTGAAAACATTAATTTATCTTTTCATAATGAATTTAATTTGTTTGCATCAAGTTATAAAGGGATTTTCTTTTTGTTAAAGATTATTTTAAATACAAATTCAACCCCCTCTTAGTTAGCCTCAAAATTAGTTCTTATAACCCCCTCAAACTTTTATGTGGGACCGCCTCCACTAGACTCAAAACACCATTTCAAACCTATTGAGCATAGAGCCAACGTCTAGGTTAACCTGGTTGACCAGGTCAACTTAGGTTGACCCAATAGCCCAATAAGGGCCCAAATAGGTGACTTTGACCTAGATGACCACTCTTACTCCCAAAATCACCTTTACCAAAACCCAATTTATCTTTTCAAATTTCATCAACTATAACCCAGGTCTTGGGTCAACCTTGTTGACAAAGTGATTCTAGAATGACCAAATCAACCCTTGAGCCTATTTACACACAATCAACATCCAAATAAATTCCAAATCCTCACAAACTCACATAATCACTCTTAGTGATTTAGAATTAAGTGGCCCTCTAACCTAATCAAAAGTTAACCAAGTCATCTAAGCCCCAAATTTATCCCAACTTGATTGATTAAGGGCATATCAAGTCATATCACCAAACTAATGTCTTTTTTTCTTTAATATTATTGTAATGCATGTTCCAAATACATTTAAATATGCCATGAGTCAAACCATGGTCAAGTTGACCAAGTCAACAATTAACTTGGTCAAATCACTTCAAACTCCTTTACAAATTTCAAACAAACTATATTAAGGCCTTGAGACCCATCCAATCAACTCTTTAAGTTTCTCCCATGCCACCTCAGTAGCCTCATGTCATGTGGATTGGTCAAATAATTAAACCAAGGAATTAAAGAGGTCAATGATGGTTAAATAACCTCTAAATTTTAATCCCCTGCAAAAATTCCTCTTTATGAGTTCTACTATTGCTTTTCAATCATTTCTTTAGCATTCCATTTTGAGTATCAATTTATTTCTTTTTTCTGGCTAGTTGGCCCTAGGTTGCTCTCTTCTCCTAATAGAGGCAATTCTATCCTCTTTGATTCCCGATGCTTGGAGATCCCCTATCACCTGCTCTCTTTATCATTACTTAGGAATTTTTGTCTTGTAATATTTATAACATCTTTATGATTCACCTTATTCTACTATTTAGAATGGGTGGTGATTTTCACATTACTCATTTGGGCTTTGTGAATGATTTTATTATTTTCTCTAATGGTTCTATTAAAATGATTTATATTCTTTTCAATTTCTTAAATCTTTTTAGCATGCTAGTGGTTTAATTTTTAATTCTTCTAAAAATTGCTTTATTCCTGCTAAGTCTATTTCTTTGATCCGTATTAATAGTATTGAAAGAAAATTTTGTTTGAAATTGAGGCTTCTTCCATTGAAATATTTTGGTCGTTGTCATTTATTTTATGATTTTATCACTACTATCCAAAAAAAGCTATCTTCTTGGGTTTTCAATTTCCTCTCTTATAGAGTAAGGCTTGTTCTCATTAAACATGTTTTATGTTCTATTCGTATTTACTTACTGCATACTTTGGGTCTGACCTTAAATGTTTGTAGTAGAATGGAGATTTAATTAATAAATTTCTCTGGGGTTCTAAGGATGGTAATCGTTCAATTGTTTGGGGCCCCTGGAGTAATTGTTCGGGGGCTATGGATGAAGGTAGATTAGGTTTCAAAATATTTATGGATATGATCATGTCTTATAATTATAAATTGTGGTTTACTTTTAGAGCTAAAAAACATTTATGGACCAAGTTCATGGTTTATATGTATTGTGTTGGAAATCACCCTTTGAATTGTGTTTTTAAATAAGGAGACTCATTTAACTAAAAATAATTATGTAATATTTAGTGGGAACATAAAGAGTTTTTTCATTAGGGAATGGGAGCAACTATTTTTTTTTTTTTTGAACATAAATGGTTGGGAAACTTTTTGATTGATAAACTTTTATACACGCACTCTACCTCTGCTTGCAAAGTTAAGGATTTTATTATTAATGAGAGTTGGAATATTGATTTACTTACTAATTGCGTTCCTCACTTTATTATTAAGTTAATTCTTAATATTTCTATTCATTCGGAGAATGAGGATTGCATTTTATTTAATTGCTCTAATGATGCACTAAAAGAAAATCAACTATTACCAATGGAATTTTCTGGCAAAAATTGATCATTTTCCTTCAATTTTTAAATTGACTAAAAGAAATAATTTTGCCAGAAAAATAGGCATAGGAAAATAAATTCTTGTGGCTTTTTCCAGTATAAAATAATTTTGGCAGATTTTTGACGGAATTAAGTCAGCAAAAAGTTAACTAAATAATAATAAATGAAATTCCCATGCTCACCCGCTCGACAGCCCACTTGACCTCACCGGATGCTATCTATGTGCGTTAGCCCGACAGCCCACTCCTGTACTAGACCAGTAGGCTTCTCCCACGCCCTTGTGCTCTAGCCTGGTAGCCCACTCCCGTGCCAGCCCAGCAACCCGCTCCTGAGCTCACCCGATAGCCCGCTCTAGAGCCCGTTTGGTAGCCCTCTCTTGAGCCCGCACGGCAGCTCGCTGTGCATCCATGTCAACCCGCGCAAGCCTAGCAGTCTTCTTCTAGGCCCGTGTGCGTCCGCTCCAGCTTAGCAACCCACCTGCTCCCAAGCTTATGCTAGCTCCCTTTCACACCTACCAAGGGTTTTAAACCCGCATGGGTTGGGGAGAGTTTCAAATACCCAACCAAATTGTTGAACAACCAAATAAAATGTAAGTGTCAATTTGTTTTATTTAAACTATATTTTGGCACAAAATCATGTTTTAAATAAAATTAAATGTACTAACTAATTTATTTATAAAAATAAAAAAGTATATTTAATATAAAATAAAAATTAATAATTACTAATTAATTATAAAATAAACATTAATTGAAATTAAGAATTATAATTAAACTTTAATTATAATAAATTATTAGCTTAATAATGAATTAAAATACTATTAAAGTTACTAATTAAAAAAATAAATTAAAATTTAAAAATAATATTTTATTTAAATCTTTTTACTTAAATTAAGGATATATATATATATATATATATATATATATATATATATATATATATATATATATATATTTTTTTTATTAGTTTTATTAAATCATTTAAATAGTTAAAATTATAATCAACTTAATTAAATTTATAAAATTCCATTGAAAATTTGAAAAAGCCACTGGAAAATACGTCAGAAAAATCCGTGGGAAAGATACCGCCAAAAAATTTCATCATAAAAGTTGTTTCATTATCTTTCGTTAGAAAACTGCCGAAAGCTGCCAGAAAATTAACCACCAGAAAGCCACTAGAAAATTCCACTGGTAATGAGTGGTTTTCCTATAGTGATGGTAATTTTTATACTAAATAAGTTTAGAAGTCTACCAGACAATGTCTTCCTAAAAATTCTCTTTATGTGTCTATTTGGCATGCTAGCATACCTCCATCCTATTCCTTCCTTCTTTAGAGGATTTTACATAAATATTTGCCTTTGAATTCAATTTTAGTAAGTAAAGGTTTTTGTTTTATCTCCAAATGTCAATGTTGATATTACGTGGAGAATATGAATCATGTGTTTATTCAGGGCCCTATTGCTATGAAAGCCTTGATTCATTTTGACAATATGTTCAATATACTATCTACTACTCGATATAATTATATTGCTTCTCTTCTTAAGAAATTGGTTCATTCTTAGTCATATTTGGAATATTTTTTCAGGTATTATTTGCTAGTTTTTTTGGATTAATAGGAATGCTTCTAAGCTTGAGAATATAAAAATGGATATTTTAAATGTCATTTAAAAAGTAAAGAATAAAATTTTTCATCTTTTTGGTGCTATGTTATTAAAGGATGATTCCTTTAAAAGTTTTCTTCATGTGGCTTGTGAGTTTAGCTTAAATTTTACTCCTTGTCCTGCTGGTTGTAAAGATAGGCTTATTTATTGGGGAAATCCCTTGGAGGGCTATTTCAAACGTAATACTGATGGCTTCAAGAAAAATTTAAATGCTGATTATGGTGGTACTGTTCGAGATTATAATGGTTTTGATATTGTGGCTTTTGCAGGACCCTTCTATGCTAATAATGTTATTCAAGCTAAAATGGAGAGTCTTTATTTTGGAATTCAATTTTGCAGTTTCCTAGGCATTATTAACATTTGGATTGAAGTTTATGCTTTACTCTTTATCTATTATCTAAAATGTAACACTTCAACTAATCCTTCTAATTTCTATGATATCAGGGATATTAAATTTTGGCTTTCCTTCATTACTTATTCTATTTCTCATGTCCTGAGGGAGAGAAATGATGTTTCTCATTCTTTAGCTAAAAGGGGTTGTAATTTTCCTGGTTTCACTGAATACTATGTGCAATCTCTTCCTAAAGAGATTAAAGGTTTGGCTAGATTGGAATCTTTGGGTCTCCCAAATATTCGGTTTAGTTAGTGTTCTTTGGGTCTTATTTCCATTGGTTTTATTTATTATATTCTATTGGTCAGCTACTTGTTCTATTTTTATGGTGGTCTTTAACATTTTCTTTGGGTTCTTAGCTTGTTGTTTCTATTTAGCTGTTGCTTTATTCACCTAGTACTTTGATGGCTTTCTTTGGGCTATTGTTTATCTCCCAATTGGTTTTGCTGGGAAGATTGTCTATTTAGGGGTTGGCCTAGTCTTGTTTCACTAGTATTACTAGGTTGATATTTTATTTTAGTCCTATTATCCTTTTTGTATTTTACTGGTGGTGTTCAACTATTGTGGATGGTTGAATGTTAGCAAAGATTGGAATTCTTATTTTGTTGAATTAACCCCTTATTACTGCTATCTTATCTTTGGGTGAATTCTTATAGGGTGTTTGGCATTATCTCATTCTTACCTCTTTCCCTTGGGGTTCCTGGTTATGCTAGCATGTTTATGGGTGTTTGCTATCATTTTGTCCAGATTATGGATCTGCTTTACATTTGGGATTACTGGGTAGGGTCCTTCTTTGCCACTGGCATTTTTGGTTTTGTTTATCTTGTTTGGACTAATCTCCCTAATTTTTAATATTTTATTTTCCTGTGCTGCTTTGGTTTAGCTATACCTAGGATTAGATCTCAATGGTATTGAGGGTTATATCAGGATAATGCATAAACTACACACTTGAGCTATGCTCCAACTTATAACTACAGTTATGTGGCTAACCCAAATCCTTTTGTTGATGCTAAGCATTTTGGTTTTTTGCAAGACTGGAATTGTATCATTTATGGCTTAATTATGGGTGTTCTTTGGTATTGGTTTGGTAGCCGTTTGGGGTGTTGTAGCATTTATGATAGCCTGAGCTCCTTTTATTTAGTTTAAGTATGTTATTTTTTATAATTATAATTTATTTGGTATCATTGTTTACAATTGGCTTGTCTTTTTATTGGATAAGTTTTGTGATTTATGTTTTTGGTTTAATGGTGGGCGGCATCAAAATATTTGCTGATATGGTTGCATGGTCGACTTTTATTGTGTTTTTTAGCTCGTTATCATACATTTAATGCTTGTGTTTGCTTATATTAATGGGAAGTGCAATGGTTATTTTAATATCATTCTCACTTTCTATTATATAAATCTACATAACTTTCTCTTAGTTTGGAGGTTGATATATGGGCTTAACTTTGTTAATTTCTTTATTAGATTATCCTTATTCTTAATTTTTTTATTCAGTGTCCTTGTAGGCTTGCTTTTAGGTTTTTTGAGACTCGCTCTCATTTTGTGTAGGACCTAACTAGGAATGGAATGATGGTGCTGAATGTGATCAATGTGAGATCAATTTATTCCTTTTATTTTTTGTCTCTAGAATGTTATTAGGGTGCTTTGTTATTGTGCTTAGTAGGGATATCCGACTCTTAGGTTCTTTTTTGACTTTTTCTATAGTTCTTTGGAGTAGCAGCAAGCTGGATGTCACTTTAAAAACCTTATATTTCTTTTTTGATATGAACACATAGGCCTGCTAGTGGGTTTTATCCAAAAAATAGCTTTCTATTAAGCACTTCTTTGACCATAAGAGGTGTCTCCAAAGATTTATTTTCATGTACTAATCTAGGTTTAAAATTCCATCAAAAACCCTTTGAGCTGTTTGTGAAAACGAACCAGAAAACCCATTCTAAGTTTTTGGTTAAGCTGTGTATGAAATGAATGTTTTTTAAGCTGTTGATCTTGAGATGAACTACTTTGATCGGGCCATTCATTGTTCTTATTAACTGTGGATTTGATCCTGCAGTTAAAAACTTAATTAATATTTTATTTTTAAATAATTTAAAATTTAAGAAATCTTAATTTAATATTTAAAATTATTTAAAATTATTTTAAAAATTTTATATAAATTTAATCTACTTAATTACTTAATATTTAATAAAAATAAATCAAACTAATTTTTATAATTTTAAGAAAATTATTTAAAAAATTTTTAATTTTATGAGAGCATTTAAAACTTAATTTATTTTTATTTAATAATTATTTTTAAAATTACAGAATTTTAAATTAATTTAAACACTTTAATTAACATAAAATATAAAAATTCAAAATAAAATAATTTTAAATTAAAAAAATTAAACTAATATGACAAAGTTCTTTGAATTTTAAAAATTTTAATTTAAAATTAATTTTAAAATAAAAAACGTAGTTAATTTTAAAAAAAAATCTTATTATTTAACTTTAATATTTAATCAAATATGAAATTAAGCTTTTTGAAAATTAAATTTTTTAAATATTTTAAGGCTTATTTTATGATATTATAATTTTTAATTAAATTTCATTTAAGATATTTTTAAATAATTTTTAGATTATTTTAATTATTTTAAATATTTGGACATTTAATTAATTTTTAACTTAAAAAATTTTCAAATTTTAGAAAATTGTATTTAAAATAATTTTTTTAAAATTATTGAGGTATTTTTAAAAATATTTATAAACTATTTTGAAATTATCTTATCTAAAATTTAATATTTATTTATTTTTCATATATAAATTTAAATTTTTAAATTATGTACATTAAATTTTTAGAGCTTTGAGGAGAGTCTTGAATGTTTAAAATTAAGTTTAGCCAATGTGAACATAAATCATGGGGAAGGATTAAAAAAGAGTTATTTTCCAACTATTCACTAATCAAAATCTTATAAATGTTAATTATCTTTAATCTTTACTTATATAGGGTGCACACACTCGCACATAGCCTAAGGTTTCCTAGTTCTAAGGACGTGATTATGCTTATTAGTTAAACATCAAACTTGATCCTATTTAAATTTAGCATCATCTTAAGGACAATAACAAAGGACCCATATATAGAAAACTTAAAATAATTCTAGAAAATAGTATAAATCTTTTATTGACGTGAAATTTAAATCATTTAAACTTAGTGACAAATACAACCCATAGGGAAATTTTCACTGATTTAAAAAATTGTTAAGTTATTTAATTAATTAATCATTTAATTAAGCATTAAAAACTTCAAAAATTTCTAAAAAATCTACATTAAATATAAAAAAATATATAAATAATACCTCTAAATGACTAGAATTAAACCCTTGAATTAAAAAAAAATAAAACACTTTATTTGACTCTAGATTTATAAGTAATTTAATTTTGAATAAAAACTAATATTTAATTAATTCAATTAATTAACAATAATAAAAAATTCTCAAAAAAAAATCTTAAACACTTGTGAACACCTCCTTGAATAATTCTTCACCTTTGATGGGGATTTGAAGAAGTTCAGAGTTCATTTAGATTCAAATCATAAAAAACCTCTTAATTAAATCAATTAAATAATTCAAATAAATACCCAAACCTCTAGAAATCATAATTCATTCTAGAAAATTCCAAATTCAGCAAAATCAAAGGCACTTGACTCCATTTTGGGGTCTAATAACTATTATAAATATGAAACTACCAGAAATAACTCAAAATCAAAGTCAACCATTTGGTTAACCTTTAGTTAAAATTCAAGTCAAAACTTATAAAATTCATAACTAATTATAGAAAAGTACAAATCCAACAAACATATAGCCTAATTACTCATCTTAGGATCTACTATTTAAAATAATATATTAACTTTACAAATATTAACTTTTATTTAAAAGTCAAATTTATGCCCACTAATTTAATGAATAAAATAATCTTAAAAATTAAAAAATATTTAATGAATAAGTTAAATTATAGAAAATAATAATTTAAACATTAAAATCATTCAACCAACCCTTGAATACATAATAACCACTCCAAAGAAGAAGTTCTATGGATAAACTACCTCAGGCTACGTGATTAAGTGTAGTATGGAGGCCCGATCCTTGAGCCTATAAAATAACATCACAAATGGATTCAATGGAGTGTAAAACCTTAAAATAAATTGATTATTAATAATTTAACCAAACTAAAATTCTTAATTAAACTAGATCATCCAAGTTTTTAGAATAGATTACATTGGGCTACAGAGCTAAGTATCCTAAGGACGTCTAGACCTCGAACCTGTGAAAAAATGCCAAGAACCGGTTGATGGAAAACTTAACTAAATTTGTTATAAAATTATTAACTAACCAAATTAATAAATATTTATTAACTCTTTATACCCTAACCAATTAAAAAATTTAATCAATACTAGTTACTACTAGGTAACCCAGGCCTACGAGGCTATTAAGTTTGCCCCAAGGTAGGTGAAATAAACTTCATGGTCTCAATAAGCAATAAAGGTAGTAGCCAATCAATCTTATAAAGAAATATAAAAATTAATTCTAACAAATTGATATTTAATCTTTATTCAAAATTTCTCTTCAAACCTTTCAACTAACCAGAACATCAAGCAACTTTATTTAAGCATCCTATATATGACATATCTAAGCCACACAGCCTACCTCACATACTTTAGATTATTTGTTGGGTCACCACTTCTAGATTTAGGCTAGGTTGGGGTTTACTTTTGTGTTATGTGCTGAGAATTTGATATTTTAGTTTATGCTAGTTGAAAATATATTGACTTGATTATTCATTTAATTTCTGTACTCTGTGATGTGATTGCTTGTGCGTTAGATCACCCCTAGGTCAGGAAAGATTTATTTGCTAATTAAATTGTATGCAGGTGGCCATACTCATATAGGGCAATTAAAATAAAAGGGGGCATTAAATTAAGCATTAAATTAATGATGTTTTCTGCAAGTGCTTCACAAATGATAAGTCCCCCTTTTAAATTAAAGGAGTATGGCCAAAAGTGGTGAGTTCGAACTTTTTAAATTTCATTATATTAAGTACTTGGGATGATTTAATGATAATTACTTTGGATAACCCTGTAGGTGGTCTAAGTATAGATTTTACTTTTTATTTAAAAGTAATTTAATTATATTTAAGTTTTGATTGAGTTATTAATATAAAAGTACTTTAAGATGGGATTAAGCATCAAATTTGGAATCCAAATAGGAAGGGACATCACTTAAGGAAGAGTTCCTCTCCATTTTGAGATGCAAATAAGGATGGATTTTAAATATCTAAAGGGAAAATATAATTCCGCTTTTGAGGGAGAGTTTATTTTCATTTGGATAGTCAAATCGAACAGATCCATTGGGCCCACAAAGGATGAAGATGTGAATAATAACAAGATCCATTCTCAAATTCACTTGTGTTTTAGAACTAGAAATTAGAGTTTATCTTCAGTGGTACTGGCCACATTAATTTATTTAATTCTAGGTTATAATATAAGGTAGCACTTACCACTTGAACTTTGAACTAGAATATTAATTTAATTGATTTGATTTTTTATTGATGTACTTACTTTGTGATTAGGATTGCATGCTTTTAGTGATTTTTTTTTGGTAATTTTACATGTCGATATTGGATTTAGCATGGAACTCGATTGGAGGCTCGTGAGGGTATAAATACAAAATTTTTCTACTTTAATTTATTAATATTTTTAAGATAATATAAAAAATCTAACAATTTTAAGAAGTAATCTTGAGCTCATTGAGGGTCTCATGTATTCATATTAACTTTTATCTTCCTTTTTAAGCACCTCCACTCCTACGAGATATGGCAGGCCAGCTGACCTATTAGGGTACAATCATGTCAAGGAGATATTGGGCAACCTCTACTATAAAACCTAATTTTTAAGCCTCATTTTTAAACTGCTTCATATAAATTTATGCATTTTAATCGAGTCAATTTGTATGCATTGAATTAGAAATAAATTTGAAAACTTTTTTTTAAATTTTAATTACATTTTACTTTAAGGTTCATAATACCCAATAATATTTAAGGAGCCAATTAGGATCTGGTCTAGATGTTGGCCTTGATTCCTCAAACTTAAATAAACAAACACGCTTACCTACTCTTTCATAAGTGACATGTCTAATAGTTTTAAATCACCTAGGTAGTTAATTGGCTACCCAATCTAGGCCAAGGTGAATGGTTGGGGAGTAATTGGAGGAGAGAGAAAGTCTAGTTTTCAAGAGAGAGAAAGTTCATAATTTTGAATTTTTTTGTTCTCGGTTTTTGCTCCTTCATCGGAGGTCCTGACATTGGAGATGGTGGAGGAGGGCCGCCGTCCATCTCTGGTGGCGGCATCGAAGTGCTTTGCGAATGGAGGAGTGGTTAATCAAAATCTGGAAGGAATCAATCGATGGATTGGTGAGGGGAAAAAATTGAATTTAGAGACTGCATTCAAATCTGCTGGAAGACCGTTGCTAATCAAGAATAACATAGAAGATGTTCTGAAGAAGAAAGTGTATGTGGAAGGCAAAGGAAAAGGTATTTATGGAGAGGTATGTTCTATTACACCTCAACTGTTGAGAAAAGCTGTGTAATGAGATTTGATAGATCAATCTACTTCGTCATCTGGAATGAAATTATATGTTAATAGGTTTGGTAATTCAAATGCAATCTCAGGTGATGTCCTCGGGATAAATGTGAATTCCAATTCTCCTGTTAACACAAAATGTCATTCCGATGATTGCTTGGCTCAGAAGGAATCAGTGGTAGCAGAACAGGTTAATGTTGATATGACTGTTAAATCTGTGAATGAGGCAATTATCAATCCTTAGTTTAAAAAGCCTTACATCCATTTGGATTTCAAAGAAGAGGATTTGGTTTTATTGGATGATGGCAAAGCAGTAATAGTGAATGAGGATGTGGAGCTTCAGAATTCCAGTAAACTAAATAAATCCTTAGTGATTAAGGTATTTGGGAAGGACATTCCATCCCATATTGTAGCTTGGGAAATTAGAAGACAACGGAAGCAGTTTGGAAATTTCCATTTAACAACCCTTGGCAAAGGTTGGTTTTTATGTTCCTTTGATTCATTGGAAATGATGGAAGGAGTTTTGGCAGGTGGACCTTTGTTTGTTAATGGGCACATTATTGGTATGAAGAAGTGGACGGTGGAGTTCTCTACCTTATCTTTGAAGGCTCTATCCTATCCAATTTGGACTAGGATGCCTAATTTGCCTTTTCAATGTTGGGATGAGGGGAATGTGGCTAGAATAGCTGCAAGATTGGCAAACCTCTTATGATGGATGGGAATATGTTTCAGTGGGGGACTAGAGAATTTGCAAGAATTTGTGTTATAATTAAACTTGATCAACCGCTTCCTTTGGGAGTTTGGGTGGATAGCATTTCTGGGAGGTTCTTTCAGAAAGTTGAGTATGAGAAGGTATCCACTTCTATTATGAATGTGGATTAATTGGCCATGAGAAATCTGATTGCAAGATGAAGAAATCTGTTGCTGTGGATTAAACTACTACTAATGTACTTTCTAATCAAGAGAAGGAGGTGGACAAGACTAAAGAAGTTACTGATAACTCTACCTTTGGACCATGGATCATGGTTAATAGAAGGAATAATAGAAGACTGGTCAATGTGAATAATAAAGTGAAGGATTCAAAAAAATAGTGGATTAAATCTAAAGTTGTTCCTGGTGACAAAAATGTAATGACAGAATGCTGCAAATCTATTTTCATGACTTATGTTTTGATGATTGACAAACACTATTGATTCTCTTGGACTGCCTGTTATTTCTAACTTTTCAGTAATTGAAGATCGGACGAACAAACGAAGCCAGTTCAAGATTGTGTTGGTTAGGGTTGAGTCAGTCTGTAATTTGCTTTTTCTCTTCTTGAGACTACTTGTAATGTTCAAAGAGACTGATGCTAAGTAACCCTACACACACACACTTGTGAGACTTAGAATTTTTGTTTTTACTCACATCGGCCAGGACGATATATTTATCGGCCTGGACCATATATTTATCGGCCTGGATGATATATTTATTGGCCTGGACGATATATTTATCGACCTGGACGATTTAGTTTAAAACAGAGATTCTATTCGGGATTCTTAATTTAGAAAGCCGTCATTAACAGATCGTCCTGGACGATACATGTATCAACCAGGACGATAAGCTCAAAATATAAAGAAGTTGCTGCAATAAACAATTTAGGTATTCTGTCATTTTTGGTAATCGGCCAGGACGATCTTGGATCGGCCTGGACGATATTAACAATTATGCCTTAATTAATCAGACTAATCAAGGAAGTAATTAAGAATGATTGATACGATCATATCGTCCTAGACGATCTCAGGATCGGCCAGGATGATCTATTCAAAAACCTTAGTTACTTCTGGACGTTAAATATCGGCCAGCACAAATTCTGGGCGATGCTCTGGACGATTTTCCTCTGATTTGAACTGATCAGACTGGACGATCGTTAGATTGGCCTAGATGATCAAGCCAATTTTAAGTCATCCAGTTTGCATTCAGGGTGATGCTCTGACCGATCTTCTGAGATTTATACTGATTGGCCAGGATGATGTCCATATCGGCCTGGACGATATTGTTGGCAACTTGCAATTAATGAGCTCCTTTAAAGCTCTTCTATTTAAGAGCTCTTGTTCAATGTTTTGAACAATATTTTGCTGTTGCATTGATCTGAGAAGACCTTAAGGAGAGAAAGAGAGAGAGAGAGAGAGGATCTTGTGAGGGGGAACTTGTGAAGGGATTCACAAGGGTTGCTTCAAGAATCACTCTGCTTCTTCTTTGTCTAGAGTTTCCCATCCATGGAAGGGTCGGTAAAGGTAAGGATTCAACATCTGATTGTGGTTCTCTGCCAGCTTCAGGAGGAAGCAAAAGGAGATAGGTTCTCTGCATTGCCGGGGTGGCAATAAAAGGTTCTTTGTAAAGGCTTCTCCGCCTAGCTGTGGGGGCTAAAGGAGAGTCATGATTGTAGTGCAATACTCGGAGGGCACCTCCGGGGAGTGGATTTAGGTCGAGTTGACTGAACCACTATAAATCTCTGTGTTCTTGTTTCTTGCTTCTGCACTTTAATTTCCGCACGTATTTTTGTGGTGTGATTTTGGTTTATGAGATTTTACTTCTTTGTGAAAAGAAATTTTTTAAAATACCAATTCAACCCCCCTCTTGGTTAGCTTGGGCCAGTTCTATAGGGCTTAACATCCCTAACGGACTTTCAAGTGATATCAGAGCGGGATTCATAAAAAATTAGTTTGAAAACTTTTTGAATTTTGATCCATGGCTAACCTTGGGAATCGTAACACTATGGAAGGATATTCTATTACCCGACCTCCCCTGTTTGATAACCTACCTTTTGATTTCTAGAAATCTCGCATGTCAACATTTTTACAATCTACTGATTATCGCATGTGGATGCTTATCAAAGAAGGTTATTCTCCACCTTCTCATGAAATTAATGGTGTTAAAACTGAAATTGCTTTTACTGAACGGCCTTTCAATGAAAGAGATTTAGCCCAATTAAATGCAAAATGTTTGAACTATTTTTTTCTGTGCTTTAAAATCTGAGGATTACATGCGTGTCTCCACTTGCAAAACTGGTAAAGAAATTTGGGATAAATTGTGTATCACTTATGATGACACTAATGAAGTTAAACAATCTCGTTTAAACATTCTCTTGCATGACTACAAACTTTTTTGTATGAAACCTCATGAATCTATTACTAACATGTATACAAGGTTTACTCAAATTGTTACTTCATTGCATGCCTTAGGAAGAGAACTTTCAAATTTTAAAAAACGTAAACAAAATTTTGAGATGCTTGCCTTCATCTTTTGATCCTAAAACCACTGCTATAACTGAATCTAAGTATTTGAACACGTATTCGATTGATAATTTACTTGGCTCACTCATTGCTTTCGAGCAAGAGGTGAATCAAAGAAATCTTGATGCAGGTGAGAAGAAGGAGGAGAAAACAGTTGCACTGAAGGTGCACAAATCAGATTCTGAATCTTCCGGGTCTGAAAGCGATGAAGTTGCCTTCATTATAAGGTAATTCAAAAGCTTTCTAAAGAAGAAGCAAAAGCATCATTGGAGAAAAGGTAAGGATCATAAACATTCTAAAGGATCTTCTGATGTTGTTTGTTATGAATACAGGAAGCCTGGACATGTGAAAGCTGATTGTCCTACACTTCAAGATCACTCGAGCAAAGAAAAGGAAAAAGGTGAGGAGAAACCTAAGTTTAAGAAGGATAAGAAGAGAGTCCAAAAGGCGTTTTGGGTAGAATCTGGTACTAATTCCTCTGAGACTGAATCAGAGGAAGAGACTAGAAACCTGTGCTTAATGGGGGAAGATCATCTTGAGCAAAGTGATGAGGAAGAGGTATGTAAACTAACCTATGATGAATTGTTTGAGATTTGTGAGAAAATCCATGCATCATACAAAAAACTTAAGAAGACTAATGCTAACCTAAAATTGGAACTTTTTAATTTACAAAAAGAGTTTGAAGTTATTCTTAAAGATCATTCAACGATTGATTCTAATCACATGGCTCTTCTTGATGAAATTGATGATTTGAACAAAAAGCATTCGGAATTAATTATTGAGCATGATGCATTAAAAGCTTCACACACATCACTTGAAACTGATTTCAAGAAATCTAAAGAGAAAAGAAAAAACTTGATGGTTGAGAATG
Source organism: Dendrobium nobile (assembly GCA_022539455.1). Lineage (NCBI taxonomy): Eukaryota > Viridiplantae > Streptophyta > Magnoliopsida > Asparagales > Orchidaceae > Dendrobium > Dendrobium nobile. The sequence continues at coordinate 49,081,642 of CM039719.1, read as the reverse complement.
ATGTTCTAAAAAACACAAACTTGAGGATTAAAAATGAATTGGACACACTTAAGAAAAATTGGTTGACACCAACTCTTGATCAAAAGCCAAGACCTAGGAAGAGGCATTATAACTGAAATCATTTAAGAAATCCTTTTTCTGGAGTTAGATGCTTTTCTTGTGGCATGCTAGGACACTTCTCACACACTTGTACTGTTCACCATAGTACACATTGGGTGTGGAGACCTAAGGTACATGATTCACAGCATACACGCCTGCATTGTATTCTACTTTTCCTAAGAAGGGATCCAAACTAGATTGGGTTCCTAAATCTGACTGTTGTTGAGTTTTGTAGATGTGCTCTCACCAAAGACCTCGTGGGAGCATAGGATAATTGGACATATGGAGGCTCGCAGCTCATAATCGCTTAAACTTGTTGCTTCGTAATTTCCTGAAATGTTTTTTAATTAGTTTTGTGTTATTTTTGTTGTGTGCTAACTTTTTGGTGTTTTAGATTGTTTGTTTTTGCTTTGTTTTTATGTTTGGCATTCTATATGATTAGTTTTTTAATCTTTTAGATTTTGGAGATTTAAAGCCATTGATTAGCATATCTAAATCAGTTAAAGGGAGAAACACCGTTAATGGTTTTCCTCCCTCTAACCTCTTTTAGTGACATAATTTTCTTTTCTAGACAAAAGTTTATCTCATATTGATAACTAGTTTTTGAAATTAAGATTCTTTTTATCTTGTTACAATAATTTATCTTGTGCATAATATTCAAAGTCCTTATATATCTTTCAAGTTAAATAAAATCTTGCCATTGCATTTATCACATGATTACGATTTTGTTTTGTGGGTTGTTCTTCCCTATGTTAGAGAGAGAGCTCCTATTCTCTAATATTTTGGAGGATATACTCACTACTAAGGTTCTTTTTAAGGGTTTTTGTTAAAGAGAATTTAGCTTGAAAGAATTAAGAGGGAAAGTGAAAAGGATGCAAAATTGAAATGAAAAATTTATACACAAATGTGTATCAAAAATCAATAAGCTCAAAGAGCCAAATCAAAGATACAAGAGGCATAAAATGAGCCCACTAAATACAAGCTATTATCTCTTTTCTGAACTCTTAAAACTTAGAAAACTCATTGGTTATTTCATGCTTTCAAAGGCTTGATTTCAAATTCCATGACTGAGACAAATTACTTTGGTACATTATTTATAAAATATTTTATTTGTAACCAAGTTTTGATTGAATCTTATTTTTACTCAGTAAAGTTTTTCTAAGTTAGATCTTTTGTTTTTAAAAGGATGATTATTGCTCTGAATGAAGTCCGAGCTAGGGATTAACAAGATCGGATAGTCTACCTTTTTTAGATTTTTGATTTGTTAAATGCTTTGATCTTTTAAATCTCTAAAATTTAATTGTTTGAGAAATTTGACGTATGGATTCTTTATTAACAAAAAAAAAACTTTTTTTCCTTCGTTGTTTGGTTTTTAGCCTTTTTTTATTTTTATTATTGTTTATAAGTTTGAATTGTGAGTCATTTATTTTTGAGGGTTTTGATCATCAACATCTTTTCCTAGAAATCAAACTTCTAGTCATATCGTCCTGGCCAATTCTCATATCGTCCTGGATGATAGGACAATTTTTCTACCAAATTCTATCTGCTGAACTTTTCTGTGCTTGCTATAACTCTTCGTCCTGGACGATAATTTATCGTCCTGGACGATCTGATCGAACTCTGTTGCTATCTTGATGATAGTCCTGGCCGATAACATATTTCATCCTGGCAGATGCATTTTATGGTCATCGTCCTGGTTGATACACTAGATCGTCCTGGACGATCTACGTGTCAGCAAGTTTAAATCCTTAAAATTGGCCCCGGACGATCCATTATTGGACAATCATCCTGGCCGATCCACTATTCGTCCTGGATGATACACGTGGCACAGATTTAAAATGTTTTAACTTTGGCCGGTACGATCAATTATTATACATCATCCTGGACGATACACCTAATCTGCCCTGATGATTTGCTTTTTCAACGGTCGTCCGGCTTGACTCCTCGGGATGATCGCCTGTCTCTAATCGGCCTGGCCGATATCTGATCGGCCTGGCCGATCGGACCGCCTTTTTGACCAATCGGCCAGTATGTAATTATTGTACCATATCATCCTGGATGATTCTACGATCGGCCTGGACGATATGGCCGTTTCTTTAAATTCAGGCTGTTCCAGCCATGTTTTCCACTTCACATCTCTTCTCCTCTTGTGTTTCCTTGCTAATGCCTCACTATGGCTGGTGGGAAACGAGTTCGACAAACTTCAGGGAGCTCTTCGAGGGCTAGGATTGACCCTTATTTCAAGGAGGCAAAAGATGAAGCTACTTACCATCGATATAATGAATGAGGGATAACTATCTCCAGAATCTTCAATTCTACCCACATTTCGTATCCGGTAATGGATCTTTTCACTCACACTTCCCTTTGTTTCATTCTGTCTCTCACTTTCCCATTTAATACTGAGCTCCTTTGTAAATTCTTCGCAAACCTTCGCATAAACCCTACTTTCATAGCCCTGACCTCCTATGTGAATCGATGCCCGGTTGAAATCACATATCAAGACTGTGTTGAACTTTTACAGCTATCTACCACCCGGGATAAGCTGCACATAATCGTTTCAGATCCTGACTTTTACTGGTCCACGTCAAATCATTTCCTTCGCCAGACCAATACACCTTTTC